>CAJQUN010000043.1:3977437-5261400 GCA_907163345.1 Haberlea rhodopensis | reverse complement strand
TTCAATGTAAGGACCGCCAAGCCCTTAAAACCTTGATTAGTGTATTACCACTAGGTGTGGTACAATGCTTTCTATAAAATGTCAATCGGGAAGCTCTGATGATACTTAATCATTGCCTGTCAATAAAGACTCATATGTTTTGCCCTTTACCAACCCCGTGGTGCCCTTTCACATTGTAAACTTTTACAAAAATTTGGGCAGAGTCTCCCCATAAATAGAGCATTCCCAAAACAGAGTACAACAACATAACAAAATTCCCGGCCAGGGAACACATAATACTCAACAGAAAGCAGTAATACAAGTAGATTCCAGCCAGGGAAGACACCACACATACGTCAACAAAAGTGGGTTCCAACACCCACATAATACACCAATGACTCTCATATCATTCTAGCAATTCAACCTAATTGCATGCAACCTTAAATGAAAGAGAGAAAGGCTCATGCCTTATATACATCCATATACAAGTATAATCGTGCTCACATGCGAGCATCATGAATATGAATATGTAGAAATCCTCAGGTGTATATATAGGTACTCTATACGATACCGTGCTCCATCAAGCCCTGGTACCACGATCCTGGGAGTACCTCAAATCAACAGCTCGAGCTCAGCTCCATAGCCATCGATGTACCTGTCCACCTGTCCCAACAGAGACAAGCCCCAACGGGGTGAGCATACCAATACACAAAATCCATAATCATAATAATGAAATTCATAATTTACAACAAGGTAAATGCTAATGAATTTAAATGATACTCCTGGATGGCAACATCCTCATCCGGGATTCCGTGTACTGTCCCTGTTCTCACAACATCAAACTCATCAAATCTCATAAATCAGTAAATCAACACATTGATTTACACAATCGCATGCCTGATCCTCGAATATCAACATATAGTGATTACAAATTCATTAAACATGCAATTACAGATATCACAATATCTAATACTGATTTCACAACCTTGCTATCATCACAGATAGCTCAAATGCCTTAGCATTTATTTTACCATTCCTTCATTATACTTAGACATCTCAAGTGTCTTATAATGAATACATGAGTCTACAAACCTAGACATCTCAAATGTCTCATAATGAATACATGATTCTACGAACCTAGACATCTCAAATGTCTTACGAAGAATGCATGATTCTACAAACCTAGACATCTCAAATGTCTCATAATATAGTCATATAAATCCAGTACCCCCATATATCATGCAAGAGTCATCCTACTCTAGTGTCACGCACGCTACAAGCGGCGATATCAAGATTTGGGTCATTCCTTGGCTATATCAACATAGTATGTATAACCATACGTAAAACATTCAATGCAATCAAAAACACCTTATGCATTTCACATATATATAGTAATGCTCGTACGTCGCACGTACCTTAAATCTCCGAAGTCCGAGCCAAGCCTTGCTCGAGTTCCATGCCCCGAGGAATGATGTGCTAACACGATAAATAATTCACATTATTTACGAACATGTAACCTATGCTCAAGCACACCCATATCCCTCACAACATTGTCAATACACGACAATTATCCTCTTAAAAGACCCGGGGTAGGGTACATGCAGGGAAGGAAATAAATGAGACAATCGAAATTTGTTCAAGAATGCCCTACAAAAATCGAACCTTAATCTCACAATTTCGAACCCAATTAAATACCATAATTCATCTAAAATGTCAATTAAGCTATCCAAGCAAGAATCAACATCCCTTGACAAAAACTCCCCATTTTCGAACTCAACCCCCATAATTTCGAATCCAAACAAGCCCTTAAATTCAAACCCTTAAAATCCTTCAAATTCGAACCAAAGCTTTTCAATTCGATCTCAATCAAGCATCATAATACTCTTAAAACATGAAATAATCGATCAATTGCAAGAAACAACACCCATGCCAAAAACCCCCAAAAAATTCGAAATTTAATCCCTACGAAATTGGGGAAATTCGAAACAATAAAGGCATGAAATACATGAAAAAGACGAACAAGGGGGTAGGGAGGTTACCCAACGAAAATCGGAAGCAAAATCGTTCAAAATCGATGAACCCTAACTTTTGGGGATCGACGCCTTTTCTGCCAAATTCGACTCCAGGACGCGACGAAACCACGAATTGATGGAGGGGAAAAGAAGCGCCTCGTCGAGACGAAGGCGGCGGTAGGTCGCACGCGCCGATCGGCGGCCGGACGGCGGCGGGCGGAGCGCTTTTGCGCGCGGCATGCGCTGTAGCAGCGGGGGTCGCATCGCGGGAGAGAGGGGAAGAAATTGGGGCTGAAATTGAAATTATGTCTAAAATTTGGGTTTAAATGGTATTTATAGCAAAAATACCCCGAAAACTTAATAGCCCCACACATACATCATGATTCCTTAAAAATCATCTGTTTTCAAAAACTCTCTCTCTAACTCCAAAATCCCCTACCGGTGCTCACCCAGCACCCGAGATCCCGAGACACATTAAAAACCCAACTCTTAGGTTTTACACTGTAATGTGAATACAATCTCAACCTCTGGATCCAACGATCCCAACTACCCAAATAAACGAGCCCAGAAGGCCCAACACCTCGATTAAATCCCAAATCGCCACGTAAAACCACTTTAGGGATTATTAACACTACGGGATTAACACCTATAATCCCTGGTCATCACAATATCCCCCACTAAAAGAATTTCGTCCTCGAAATTAGCACTGGTGTATCACGTAACACCCAGGCTACACAACAACATGAAGCCATAACCTCGATTCTTGACCATATCAGAATCGTATTAATAAACGCGAGGATACTTACCTCTCATCTAATCTCTGAAACAGAGCGACATACCATAACCAACATAACACCCAAGAGGTAAAACGTACCTCGATGCGGGTCATCCCAAAAGTCAGTCCCTCATGACTGCGAAACAACTGATACTTACGACTGTAGATCAGACAGTCATCCTTCGTTCTAATACAACAGTACGAACACATCCCGAATGACACCTCAACCGTAAGAACGTTGACCTCGTGTCAAACTCTGGAGTGGAATAGACTTCCAAATCCATCATAACGTCAAAGAGCGTCAGCACAACTCAACGCTAACAGTCCAAAAGCAGTTAGTCAACTGAAACTGCAAGGATTCGAATCGCTCTTGATTCTATCGAAGATATCATCCAATGATATTTTACTATGACTTACGATGTCTAACATACATCGTTACGAAGGAAACACTAGTACAACCACGGTGTACCCATATCAAACCTGGTTTCCACTTCAAACTTCCTCCATCGAAGGAGTAGTCGCCTCATTGCAACTTAATTTGGGCAACTCACGGCCACAAATTCAAACAAAAGACATCTCACAAGATGTCCACCTCCGGATGTTCCAAGAATCACGTCCTGATCATAAATAACAACCGAGACTCCGCAGAGTTTACATTTCTTAAGGGGCATGCAATAAACCCATTGCATCCGCAACGCTTGTGTCGTCAGCGACACTCAACCAATCCGAAATCCTGCCATCCCTTGAAAATCCTCGGATTTAACAATCCAAACTTGGGAAGGCTGTCGCATAACTCGAAGGAAAACACCAACAAGGGAAGTACCTTAACCCTCACAAGAAAATCCCTCCTCAAGGGAGTCAACTAACTTCACGATCATTCCTCATAATCATCGTGCCATGGAGATTCCCAATCTCAAGGTGTTCCATATCTCACATCAGAGATTTAACCATCCAAAAATAGCATAACTCTATGCTTAACAGAGAGGAAATCAATAACTGGCATCCGTATACTCACCGGTATACCTGCCTAAGCACTGACATCACATGCATACTTAATGCACTCGGCTCGGGTATCTACCACATATCCCTAAGCCCCAAACACAACCGTCAATTCTGAGTCATTCCTTACTCAGTGGAGGATGAAAATCGACGATTAACAATACACGGTGTGATTCCCAAAATCAACACCACTTGTACCAACTTACCGAATCTTTCAAAGATTCCCAAATAGGTATAATACTACCTTCTTCCTCGCAAGGGAAGTGCCATCGAACTCGAGATCCACAAGTCTCGAACCATCGTTCGGAAAAACTGGATACAATAACACCCATTGTATCCCAATACACGGGTTCCTTTAGATTGAGTCAATAACAACCTGATGACTCTCTTGTTGGTACTCCAACATCCTGAGCTGTCCCCAGACAAGTCTCCAAGATTTAAACATAAACGTATACACGTTTCAGCGAGGCACGAACAACCTTAACCTCAATGACATGGTGACTACTAGAGTCCACCACAATCCACATCGTATCACCTTACGATTTGCCAAACTTGGTTCCAACGAGCAGTGTGACGGCTCTAGCAAGCCCATCATGGTGCTACACACACGCGGCAGACAACCTAGTCTCTGCCTCTTTAGGTTTACCTCAAACCTACCAATAAGACGGACGTTTCCACATGGTATAACATACTATGGGAGAAAACTCAATAGAGTAGTGGGTCTTTATCCAACATTCCTCAATGCCGATACACCCTGGACAACCCAATGTCCCTATGTACTTAACATAACCTGATCCTACTCCCTTAGGACCCATCCTACACCCTCAAGGGTGGTGTGATCATGTCCACCACATGTCACATCGACAGAAAGCGAGTACTTTCCTCCATGATTACTCCTGTCGTCAAATCACATGGCCAAAAGCCATTCCAACGAGCATACCTCAAGGGTATCACCACTCGTAAAAAGATCCCCCAATCGTAAGCTGCGGTACAATCACATGTACAGCGCATCTAACCATTCCTCGAGCAACCCGCTCGGTATAAGGGTCACGTCCATCGGTGTCGCACACACCACCTTGTGCTCGGTACTGGCACCCAAGGCATACCACTGAATACGTATACTCAACGCATCGATCATCGTAACGATGATGCATGTCTAATAAGACATCTCCTACACCATCGTCATCGTCATCCCGTGACGACACATGCCAACTCATGGCATCTAAAACATTGCCCACTAGTGACGATACATGTACATCAGCGTATGTCATCCACTAACATGCTAGTAAAATAGGCATAATAAACATGTATATCAATGCATGCCAGCTACAATAAAGCTAATAAAATAGCAATATCTCATACCTCATCGCTAGTGATATAGCATCATACCTGTCTCCGTCGCTCAATAATAGTGCGTAATCAGCACCCATCGCTCGAAGGCGGCAAAATCCTGTGCTGAGTACATAGCGGCAAAATCCCTCGCTATAGAATCGACGGCATGACACCTCGTCATATAATAAGTGGCATGAAACCTCGCTATACTCCTGAGCATGAATCATCGTCCACATAGTAGCGGAAAGAGGCATCGCTATCAATACACCTGGCGGAATGAACCATCGCCAATAGATATAGCGGAATGAACCATCGCTATAAATACTCCTGGCGGAATGAACCATCGCCAATCAATATAGCGGAATGAACCATCGCTATCAATACACCTGGCGGAATGAACCATCGCCAATAGATATAGCGGAATGAACCGTCGCTATAAATACGCCTGGCGGAATGAACCATCGCCAATAGATATAGCGGAATGAACCGTCGCTATAAATACACCTGGCGGAATGAACCATCGCCAATAGATATAGCGGAATGAACCATCGCTATCAATACTCCTGGCGGAATGAACCATCGCCAATAGATATAGCGGAATGAACCGTCGCTATAAACCGTGTCCTCATAGGGAAATGAATATAAATCGACACAGCGGGACACATCACCGCTATCATCCGTGTCATCACATAGGAATGAATCATCATCCTAACAAGCGGCATCTCATCCTCGCTTCTTCATACAAGCGGTATCTCATCCTCGCTTCGTATGGCATACCCCGCCTCCATGTGCAAGCGAGCATCCCTGCCCGCTCCACATTTTTAGCGGTACAAGCATAAGCTTCTTCATACAAGCGGTATATCATCCTCGCTTCGTATGGAATACCCCGCCTCCATGTGCAAGCGAGCATCCCCGCCCGCTCCACATTTTTAGCGGTCAAGCATAAGTATAAAAATTCTCACTGTCATAAGCAGGACTCCTGGAATGCATAATCATCATTCCTTTTTATACTCCATATTTCCTGTAACCTGCAACCATCAGGGTTAACAACAATAGCCATATACGCTATGCATCCACATTCAATTCATAATAAAAACACATTATGAGAATGTATGGTTTCACAAATAAATGTCATGATATCCTTCTTTAAATCCTTATTTCATCCTGAGCCCTTATCATTAGTACATTTTAATGCTTCTTGCTACTCCAGGAAAGCGGAATTCTTCCTCGCTTCCACTGGACTTTAGCGTTGCTACTCCATGTAAGCGGAACTCTTCATCGCTTCCAATGGACTTTAGCGTTGCTACTCCATATAAGCGGGACTCTTCATCGCTTCATATGGACTTTAGCATAAGCCATTAAAATCCTTACTAAGATAACTTTGACTCAAGACATGCATATGCAAAAACAATGCACAATAACATATATCATAACCTCAATGCACCACTTTGCATTCATCATGTGTCAACAAGACAACGTAAAATACATGTTACCTCGGAAATATCCCTTTATCTGATTTTCTTAAAACCAGCTTCCTTGGCACATAACACACGGAGTGCCAGACATCCCCATAAATGTCATCCTATCGTGTTCCACACGATTCCTGCAACCACAATGGTTAGCAATACCACTTTTCATATCATAAGAGCACATAAACAATGTGTTATGTCATACAACATTAATGCCATCATGCATAAATATGTGCTATCAATAACTTCCTAGGCCCTTAACAGCCCCAATGAGCAACCACTGCTCTGATACCACTAATGTAAGGACCCCAAGCCCTTAAAACCTTGATTAGTGTATTAACCACTATGTGTGGTACATGCTTTCTATAAAATGTCAATCGGGAAGCTCTGATGATACTTAATCATTGCCTGTCAATAAAAGACTCATATGTTTGCCCTTTACCAACCCCTTGGTGCCACTTTTCACATTGTAAACTTTTACAAAAATTTGGGCAGAGTCTCCCCATAAATAGAGCTATCCCAAAACAGAGTACAACACATAACAAAATTCCCGGCCAGGGAACACATAATACTCAACAGAAAGCAGTAATACAAGTAGATTCCCAGCCAGGGAAGACACCACACATACGTCAACAAAAGTGGGTTCCAACACCCACATAATACACCAATGACTCTCATATCATTCTAGCAATTCAACCTAATTGCATGCAACCTTAAATGAAAGAGAGAAAGGCTCATGCCTTTATATACAATCCATATACAAGTATAATCGTGCTCACATGCGAGCATCATGAATATGAATATGTATAAATCCTCAGGTGTATATATAGGTACTCTATACGATACCGTGCTCCATCAAGCCCTGGTACCACGATCCTGGGAGTACCTCAAATCAACAGCTCGAGCTCAGCTCCATAGCCATCGATGTACCTGTCCACCTGTCCCAACAGAGACAGCCCCCAACGGGGTGAGCATACCAATACACAAAATCCCATAATCATAATAATGAAATTCATAATTTACAACAAAGGTAAATGCTAATGAATTTAAATGATACTCCCTGGATGGCAACATCCTCATCCGGGATTCCGTGTACTGTCCCTGTTCTCACAACATCAAACTCATCAAATCTCATAAATCAGTAAATCAACACATTGATTTACACATCGCATGCCTGATCCTCGAATATCAACATATAGTGATTACAAATTCATTAAACATGCAATTACAGATATCACAATATCTAATACTGATTTCACAACCTTGCTATCAATCACAGATAGCTCAAATGCCTTAGCATTTATTTTACCATTCCTTCATTATACTTAGACATCTCAAGTGTCTTATAATGAATACATGAGTCTACAAACCTAGACATCTCAAATGTCTCATAATGAATACATGATTCTACGAACCTAGACATCTCAAATGTCTTACGAAGAATGCATGATTCTACAAACCTAGACATCTCAAATGTCTCATAATATAGTCATATAAATCCAGTACCCCATATATCATGCAAGAGTCATCCTACTCTAGTGTCACGCACGCTACAAGCGGCGATATCAAGATTTGGGTCATTCCTTGGCTATATCAACATGTATGTATAACCATACGTAAAACATTCAATGCAATCAAAAACACCTTATGCATTTCACATATATAGTAATGCTCGTACGTCGCACGTACCTTAAATCTCCGAAGTCCGAGCCAAGCCTTGCTCGAGTTCCATGCCCCGAGGAATGATGTGCTAACACGATAAATAATTCACAATTATTTACGAACATGTAACCTATGCTCAAGCACACCCATATCCCTCACAACATTGTCAATACACGACAATTATCCTCTTAAAAGACCCGGGGTAGGGTACATGCAGGGAAGGAAATAAATGAGACAATCGAAATTTGTTCAAGAATGCCCTACAAAAATCGAACCTTAATCTCACAATTTCGAACCCAATTAAATACCATAATTCATCTAAAATGTCAATTAAGCTATCCAAGCAAGAATCAACATCCCTTGACAAAAACTCCCCATTTTCGAACTCAACCCCCATAATTTCGAATCCAAACAAGCCCTTAAATTCAAACCCTTAAAATCCTTCAAATTCGAACCAAAGCTTTTCAATTCGATCTCAATCAAGCATCATAATACTCTTAAAACATGAAATAATCGATCAATTGCAAGAAACAACACCCATGCCAAAAACCCCCAAAAAATTCGAAATTTAATCCCTACGAAATTGGGGAAATTCGAAACAATAAAGGCATGGAAATACATGAAAAAGACGAACAAGGGGGTAGGGAGGTTACCCAACGAAAATCGGAAGCAAAATCGTTCAAAATCGATGAACCCTAACTTTTGGGGATCGACGCCTTTCTGCCAAATTCGACTCCAGGACGCGACGAAACCACGAATTGATGGAGGGGAAAGAAGCGCCTCGTCGAGACGAAGGCGGCGGTAGGTCGCACGCGCCGATCGGCGGCCGGACGGCGGCGGGCGGAGCGCTTTTGCGCGCGGCAGCGCTGTAGCAGCGGGGGTCGCATCGCGGGAGAGAGGGGAAGAAATTGGGGCTGAAATTGAAATTATGTCTAAAATTTGGGTTTAAATGGTATTTATAGCAAAAATACCCCGAAAACTTAATAGCCCCACACATACATCATGATTCCTTAAAAATCATCTGTTTTCAAAAACTCTCTCTCTAACTCCAAAATCCCCTACCGGTGCTCACCCAGCACCCGAGATCCCGAGACACATTAAAAACCCAACTCTTAGGTTTTACACTGTAATGTGAATACAATCTCAACCTCTGGATCCAACGATCCCAACTACCCAAATAAACGAGCCCAGAAGGCCCAACACCTCGATTAAATCCCAAATCGCCACGTAAAACCACTTTAGGGATTATTAACACTACGGGATTAAGACCTATAATCCCTGGTCATCACATCCAAGGCAGTTGAAGCTATCGCCACATCAGTGGTAGCTATCGCCAAACCTGTAGTAGCTGGCTGTGAATCAGTCGGATCGGGGCTTGCAACATTTACAGCTGTAGAGCACGAGTGAAGAACAGTTGATATGCGAAGATCATGAAGAGCTTGCTCGGCCATTTCCAGTTTTGGTCCAAGAGCATTTAGAACTGCTTTGTCATGATTCGCTGTGCCTGAGTCACCGTTGAATTGCTGAAGACGGGATTCAACAAGGGTTTGAAGTTCGCCACATAGTTCATTAAACGGAAAAGATCCCTCAGCTTCAGACTCTTCTCAGGGTCCGTGACTTATAGATAAGCCAAAATTTGGTTCTCATCTTCCCGTGCTTGATCCAGGATTGGAGTGAAATCATTAACTCGAATTTTCACCCGTGCTCTCACCCATTGATCAAACAGTTCTAGTTGAGGCTGCAGCTTGGCTTCAACTGTATCCATGACCATTTGTATCTCATAGGCAATAGGTGTGGACACTAGAGCCATAAGATTCTTTCCTTTTCCAGCGGTGGTGGTCCTTGGATGACAGTAGGGACACAAGGACTTGGGTGTCCTAAAACTGATAGAGCCGGGTGCTTGCTGAGAGCTCACCAGTGCGGAAGGATTGTCAGCTGGAGCCACTGATGGAGCAAGTACCATGGCTAATAAAGCAGGTGAAGCAGTTGGTTCCTCAGGTGGAGGATTTTCAGGGCTGGGTTCGTTATCAGGGATATCTTCCGTCAGACCTGCAGAGGAGATGGTATCAGAAGTAGCAATGACTCTTTGTCGGAAAGCAGGAGGATCCCCTTTTCTGGTTCTGGGCTTCTTAGGAGGAGGAGGGGGAGGAGATGACTCAGCGGATTCCGATATGGTTTGTTCAGAATCACTAATAACTTGAGTCGATCGGCGCTTTGTCAACCCAACCTCTCTGCCACTCCGCTGTCTGTGTAGCTGAAGATACTTAGCAGTTATTAGTATGCCTGGATGAAGTTTGGAGAGAGCCCCGGTCTTAATGTTTTTGCTGTCAAAAAGGCTGCTTAGTGGGAGGGCGAAACCTGATTGACCTTTTCCAGAACCAACGAGACCAGTGAGAATTTGAAATAGTACAACTGACCAGTTTATTTCCAAGCCTTTGTATATGGCACTCATAACATCAAATTTTTCTGGGGTGATGATATCAAAAGACCCGGCTTTACACAGTAGCCCCTTGGAAATGATATCCGCCAGTTGTCGGAAATGACTCTTCATTAACACTTTCCTGAACGGAGGACGTTGAAGGTGATTTGTAGAGTCAGAAAATATGATGTGCATCTCTTCCCGTAGCTCCACTAGAATAGTGGAAAAATCAGTAAGTCCTATGGAGGGAAGACACGGGTGGGTGGCAAATTCAAGTTGGGTGATTGTAACCAACTGTTCGGAGATGGATGCCACCACGGAGCCATCAACAATTTTTGCAGTGGCGAGAACTCGTGTAATTCTTCCTTGTAGAACGTTGGAGCCTGGCTTACGATCACTAAGAGACCGGAGGTATCCAACTTGTGAAACAGTTCCTTTGTCTCTTTATCAGATGATGTGGAGATTGAATGAAAATCCACATGAATAGTATTAGTGATGAAACATGGTTGGGTATTCTTCGACATTTCTGATGAATATGCGGAGAAGGCAGCAACAATCCTGTTGAATAAAATTTTCTGGAAAGAAAGTTAATCTCAGTGAATTGTTGGAGAAGATAAAGAGTAATAGCCAAAGTAATGGCGGTTAAAGATAGAAGTATATGTAACGTCGTACTGTAGATGAGCGGACACATGGGTACGTGGCGATCATCTAATGATTTAAAGATTTTAAAAAATAATTAAAAGGACATGATTTGGGCGGGATTCAAGTAATTTATTTTTATAACAAAAAGATGAATTTAAATTCCAAAGTTCCAGTAGGTTAATGGGTATAGAAGGTTATTTTAGTCAAAGCATACTTGGCAAAGTCTGCTGGTATGTAGGGTCCGACTGGTAAGAAACATCTACTGGTATGTAGAGTCCTACTGGTACGTATACACCTACTGCATCAAACCATTGGATTACCAGCTGAGCTTAAATAACCAAGATAAAATTGTAACGGAAATTCCCCCTTAATTTATGCGAATAAACTAAGTAATTCCCCCTGAATTTGTCATCCTTGAATAACAATGTAATACCCCCGAAATGTTATATGATTATGTGCTACGATGTATTTAAGAGGGTTGTGGTATTTTAAGTGGGGGATTATATTTATGATATGATGATATGGTTTAGGGGGCATATTACTTGTTTTTAATTGTTGTATTGATGTAGTACAATTATAAAATATCAAGGGAAGATATTTTTATACATCGTATGAAATACCGGGACACAATTAACACCACAAACCACCCTACATGCAACCACCCCCTAACCCATGCCAATCAAACTGTTGATAGGCTGACTTCTCACCCCACTTGGCTCAATCATTCAGCCTCATCCTTCCATCCCAAATCTCGACCCTTCTCTCCCAAAGAAACACCAGCACTTGCTGAGTAAAAAACTTGAGGAGCCTTGCCATTTTCATCCCTTGGAAGTCTCTCAAAAATCGGAGCAAAGTAGGGTAAGCAACCAAGCTCTGTCTGTGTTTTTAAGCTTATTAGGTTCTTGCTTTTATGTATGGTAAAAATGGCATGATAGCTTAGGTTTCTTGAAACCTTCGATTTAAATGATTAAAAGGTGTTATTATGAAGCTCTCAGTATTTTTCCTTGAGCATGTTATGTGTCTTATATGAAGGATTAAGGCATGTGAACTAGGGTGTTCGAAAATCTGGGAAGATGTTTCCCCTGTTTTCTGGAAAAATGTGGATTGAGAGTGGTATTGAGGAGGTTATATTATGCATGTTAGATGGGTCTTTGGGTGAACCTTCGATTTGGGTACACGAATGATAAGTTGGTAAAGCCCAGGATATTTTTGTTCAAGCATGTTTTATGAATTATGGTATAGTTTTTATGGCATGAAATGGAGTACTCGAAAATCTGGGTAATGCCATGATGCCCTGCTTTCTGTAAGTTGGTTGAGCTCTAAGTTTATGATGATGTTATGATGCATGTTAGCTTAGGTTTTGTTAAACCTTTGATTTAAGTACTTACTTGGATATTTTATGAAGTTATTCACATGATAGTTTCAGCATGAAAGATGTGTTGTGAAGTAGAAAGGATGGTGTGAAAAGTAGTGCTCAAAAATCTGGGGAAAATCCCGATTTTCCAGAGCTCTCGATCGATCGAGATTTGGTTCCGATCGATCGAGCGAGACAGTGGGTCTAATGTATGTTTTAAAATTGTGATGCCGATCGATCGAAGGATTTCTCGATCGATCGGTGAAGCTTCTCGATCGATCGGTAAAATACTTCGATCGATCGAGCGAGGCAGGAAGCTAAGGCACTGCAGTGTCTCGATCGATCGAGACCTTGGGCCGATCGATCGAGACAGGCAGAAAGTTGAAGAATATAATGATGTTTTATTTTGTTAAGTTTATGATGTGAGATGGTTTTGAGGCATCTAAAATGGTATTATGTGGTCTTGTAGAACCATCACAGCTACCGGCACCATCAAGGAGATAAAGTCTGTTGACTCCTCCTCTTTTTGAAAAGGTACGTAAGAGGCGTACGGGCATCGGACGGTAACACACATCTTTATACTACAACTATGCTTTTATTGCATGAGTATTCATGATGAAATGATGATGTTTATACGATGAGGTTTATACGATGTTTATACGATGATGTTTATACGATGCTTATATGATAATGTTTACATGATGATATTGTGGTAAGGTGCCACGGGGTAAGGTGCCCCACATGGTAAGTAGCCATGCGATGATATTGTGGTAAGGTGCCACGGGGTAAGGTGCCCCACATGGTAAGTAGCCATGCGATGATATTGTGGTAAGGTGCCACGGGGTAAGGTGCCCCACATGGTAAGTAGCCATGCGATGATATTGTGGTAAGGTGCCACGGGGTAAGGTGCCCCATATGCATGATTTTGAATCAGGGACAACAATAAGAAGTTAATGAATAACCAGCATATTTACTTAACCAATATTTCATGCATTTATTATAATGTTTTTATGTTGTTAAGTGAAATTGTATATGCTTATGATGTGTTGTCCATGTAGGTTCGCTTTTGGATGAAAGGACTAAGGGTCGGGTTGAGGCAGTGAGCTACGTGGGACACAGGAATGTATAGGATTCAAATTATGATTAGTATCTACTCTAGGAGTAGTGTAAATCTAAATGACATTCTTTTGGAATGTAATGAACTATTTTTTTGAAGCTTTGTATTTTGGCCTGTAATCCTGTTAGCTCGTGTAACAACCGAAACTTAAGATGTTACCTTAATGCATGATTAGTCCTTCCTTTGTCTATTCATCACTGTTAAGGTGGGAAGACCCCACATTAGTGGTATCAGAGCAATGGTTAGATAACTCGGGAATGAGCGAAGGGTAGCCTTAGCAATAACTTAGCTAGGTGCTTACTTTTGAACATGTTTATATGTATGTTATTTCATAAAGAAGAAGATGTTATGCTAACATGTTCAATTATCTAACGATGAGTTTTATGAACTGCTTTTGGTGTTGTTATTAACCCTTGCGTTGCAGCATGGCAGCAAACATAGAAGTGGGTGACGCCATTAGTGTAAATGCAAGTGCTGGGCGTACGAATCCATTGCCACCACCAGCCTTGGGCGAAGAACCCTCTGAACAGCAGTTGCTACCTGGGGAATTGAGCTTGGCTCAGTTTATGATGTATCGACCTCCGATGTTCGAGGGAACTGAATCAGGAGAGAAAGCTGAGGAATGGATAGAGAGGATCGAACAGATATTTGTGGCAGCGCCTTGTGCAAAGACGGCCTGGATCAGATTAGCAGAATTTCAGCTGTCCAAGAAGGCACTGATGTGGTGGAAAACCACAGTGATTGAGCAAGAGGCTCAGGGACAAGAGGTGAAATTGGAAGATGTTCCGAACGCGGTTTCTGAACCGCTATTTCTCAGCCGCTGCAAGACAGGCCAAGGAGGATGAGTTTACCAGTTTAAGACAAGGTACCATGCCTGTATCTGACTATGCTCTACATTACTGTTCCATACTACGATATGTGCCACACATAGCTGCAAGCACTCAAGCGAAGATGCGGAATTTCATGAAGGGCTTGAGGCCTGAACTGTATGACAGGGTGATCACTTATGGCCCTGCCTGTTTTGATGATGCACTCTCACGAGCTGAGCTAGCTGAACTGGGAGTTGGTGCATATCCGGATGCAGTGCCACCTCCAGCACCCCCTCAGAAATCTACTTCTGACCACTTGAAGCCCAGGGGTGATCAGTTTAAGCCTAGGGGGAACACTTCAGCATCGAGATTCAGTGGCAAGAGACCCGAGAATCGATGGAAAGGAAAAGGTAGGAATGATACTCCATCTGGGAGAGGACAGCCTCAGGGAGATAGATCTGGAAGAGCTCAGTGCACTATATGTGGACTATCACACTTGGCGAAGGACTGTGTTGGCTGCTATGTCTGTGGCGACAGAGGCCACTTCGCTCGACAGTGTCCCAACAGGGGAAGACAGCAGAACCCTGCGGGGAGGCCTGCGCACAGAGCGACACCGCACAGACCACCTTTTGCACCGAGGCAGTATGGAGGTCAGCCCACGGGGCCACCTCAGGGTCAGGTGTATGCTTTGACGAGGGAGCAGGCTACAGCGGCTCCGGAGGAAGTTATAGCGGGTACGTGTCTTTTATTTACGCACCCTGCTCTTATATTGATAGACACAGGTGCGTCACACTCTTTTGTGTCGACGAGTTTTGTTGAAAGGCACCACATATGCACTTCTCCGTCCCCCATGCCTCTTATGGTCTCGACCCCCGCTGGAAGAAGTTTGACTATGGATCAGATTGTTTATGATGGCCTCATTTATTTTGAGGATAATGAGTTAAGATCAGATTTGATTGTGCTGGGAATGACAGACTTCGATTGCATTGTGGGCATCGATGTTCTGAATAAGTATCAGGCAGTGGTAGACTGTAGGCAGAGGACTGTCCGATTTAGATCTGTATTGGGAGTCCAGTGGACATTTTATGGGGATGGTTCCCGTCCGAAGATTCCGTTAATATCTGCTGTCAAGATGGAGCAGTTATTGGAACGAGGTCATACAGGATATCTTATCTATGCTGTTGATTGACGGAAAAGAGGAAGGAATTAAAGGTTGAGGATGTGCCCGTAGTGGCGGAGTTTCCTGATGTCTTTCCGGAGGAGATTCCCGGATTTCCCCCGACGAGAGAGGTCGAGTTTGGGATTGAGCTGCTACCAGGGACGTCTGCAATTTCTCGTGCCCCATATAGGATGGCACCAGCAGAGTTAAGGGAGTAAAGATACAGTTGCAGGAACTCCTTGATAAGGGCTACATACGCCCTAGCGTATCGCCATGGGGTGCGCCTGTCTTATTTGTTAAGAAGAAAGATGGATCGATGCGTCTATGCATTGACTATAGGCAGTTAAACAAAGCTACAGTAAAGAACAAGTATCCACTTCCGAGGATCGATGACTTGTTCGATCAGTTGCAGGGTACGAAGCTCTACAGTAAAATCGATCTGAGGTCGGGGTACCATCAGATTCGAGTAAGAGAAAATGATGTTCAGAAGACGGCTTTCAGGACAAGATATGGGCACTATGAATTTCTGGTTATGCCTTTTGGAGTGACGAAAGCCCCAGCTGTCTTCATGAGTTTGATGAACAAGGTATTCCAACCGTATTTGGATCAGTTCGTCATAGTTTTCATTGACGACATACTTATTTACTCTCGGACTGAAGAAGAGCATGTAAGGCACTTGAGGATAGTGCTTCAGATCCTTAGGGATCATCAGTTATATGCAAAGCTTAGCAAGTGCGAGTTCTGGTTGGACAGCGTGGTATTCTTAGGCCATGTCATATCTAGCCATGGGATATCTGTGGATCCCAGGAAGATTGAGGCTGTGATGGAGTGGGCTGCACCCACTTCTGTACCGGAAATACGGAGTTTCCTTGGTTTGGCAGGTTATTACCGACGTTTCGTCGAAGGTTTCTCGAAGATTGCCAGACCTCTGACACAGCTGACTCAGAAAGGAGTCCCCTTCTTTTGGTCTGAGGCTTGTGAGGAAAGCTTCCAAGAGCTGAAGCGTCATTTAACTACAGCGCCTGTGCTGGTGATTCCGTCTGAGGATAAGAGGTTCGCCTTGTATACGGATGCGTCATTACATGGCTTGGGCTGTGTGTTGATTCAAGATAAGCACGTGGTGGCTTATGCTTCGAGGCAGTTGAAGCCTCATGAGACAAGATACCCAGTCCACGATCTGGAACTGGCGGCCATTATATTTGCCTTGAAGATTTGGAGGCACTACCTATATGGTACTTCATTTACCATTTTCACGGACCATAAGAGCCTGAAGTTTCTATTCACTCAGGCTGAACTGAATATGCGTCAAAGAAGATGGATGGATTTGCTCAAGGATTATGACTGTGATATTGAGTACCATCCTGGTAAAGCAAATTTGATAGCAGACGCTTAAGTCGGAAGGTGAAGAGTACTGCTGAGGACGCTATGTGTTTATCCGCTATGATGACTTCTTATTGCCATCTGGGCTATGATTTTGATGTGGACACGTCGCCGGTCCGAGTGTCGACCTTGTTGGCTGAGCCAGACATATTTGAGGCTATCAGGAAAGCCCAGAGGTCGGATGATGAGGTTCAGAGATGGTCATCGATAGTACTTCAAGGACAGCCATCAAAGTTCAGAGTGACAGAAGATGATTCCTTGAGACTGGGCAACCGATGGGTAGTCCCAGATACACCAGAGTTGCGTAGAGAAATATTGGAGCGAGCTCACAGTAGTCGGTTCAGTATCCACCCAGGGGGAAAGAAGATGTACAAAGATCTATGCGATCAATTCTGGTGGAGACGCATAAAGCGGGAAGTAATCGTTTTTGTTAAAAGATGTTTGATCTGCCAGTAGGTAAAAGCAGAGAGGCAGAGGCCTGGTGGAGAGCTGAGAAGCTTAGAAGTGCCTGAATGGAAGTGGGAGCATATATCTATGGACTTCGTGACCCACTTGCCAAGGACGGCCTCAGGATTTGATGCGATCTGGGTGATCGTAGATAGGCTGACGAAGACGGCTCATTTCATCCCTTAGAGTATGTCATATACATACTTGAAGATGGCCCAGATATATATACGGGATGTGGTGAGATTGCATGGTATTCCAGTCTCAATAGTGTCTGACAGGGACCCGAGGTTCACTTCACATTTCTGGGAGGGTCTCCAGGCAGCTTTGGGCACAGAGGTGAGACTGAGTACGGCCTATCACCCTCAGACAGACGGCCAAACAGAGCGTACCATTCAGACGCTCGAGGACATGTTGAGGGCATGTGTTTTGGAGTTTGATACTCCGTGGCAGGATTCAGTGTCGCTGGTGGAGTTCTCCTATAATAACAGTTATCAGGCGAGCATTCAAATGGACCCTTTTGAAGCTCTGTATGGACGACGATGTAGATCACCACTGTATTGGGAGGACTTGACTAGCAAAGCGGTCGGAGGACCGGATATGATCAGAGATATGGAGGGTAAGATAAAGTTGATACGCCTGAAGATGAAAGCGGCCCAGGATAGGCAAGCGGCCTATGCCAATAAGCGGCGATGACCGCTAGAATTCCAGTTAGGAGACAGGGTCTTCTTAAAGATCTCGCCCTTCAGAGGCGTGGTTCGTTTTGGGATGCGGGGAAAGTTATCTCCGAGGTATGTTGGGCCATATGAAGTTTTACAGCGTATCGGTACTTTGGCATATCGATTGGCTCTACCACCATCCTTGTCTGGCGTACACGATGTTTTCCATGTCTCTATGTTACGGAAATATGAGCCAGACCCGTCTCATGTCTTACAGCCAACAGAAGTTCAGTTAGACTCAGATATGTCCTACGAAGAACGACCAATCAGAATTCGGGATCGAGAGGATCGCAGACTACGGAGCAAAGTTATATCGATGGTCAAAGTTCAGTGGGATCGTCGGGGTGTCGAGGAGGCTACATTGGAGACGGAACGGCATATGGTGCAGCATTATCCGGAGCTATTCTCTGGTATGTATTTATGTTTAGTTCCGTTATGATGATGCATGTGGATTTCGAGGACGAAATCTTATAAGTAGGGGAGTAATGTAATACCCCCGAAATGTTATATGATTATGTGCTACGATGTATTTAAGAGGGTTGTGGTATTTTAAGTGGGGGATTATATTTATGATATGATGATATGGTTTAGGGGGCATATTACGTGTTTTTAATTGTTGTATTGATGTAGTACAATTATAAAATATCAAGGGAAGATATTTTTATACATCGTATGAAATACCGGGACACAATTAAACACCACAAACCACCCTACATGCAACCACCCCCCTAACCCATGCCAATCAAACTGTTGATAGGCTGACTTCTCACCCCACTTGGCTCAATCATTCAGCCTCATCCTTCCATCCCAAATCTCGACCCTTCTCTCCCAAAGAAACACCAGCACTTGCTGAGTAAAAACTTGAGGAGCCTTGCCATTTTCATCCCTTGGAAGTCTCTCAAAAATTGGAGCAAAGTAGGGTAAGAAACCAAGCTCTGTCTGTCTTTTTAAGCTTATTAGGTTCTTGCTTTTATGTATGGTAAAAATGGCATGATAGCTTAGGTTTCTTGAAACCTTCGATTTAAATGATTAAATGGTGTTATTATGAAGCTCTCAGTATTTTTCCTTGAGCATGTTATGTGTTTTATATGAAGGATTAAGGCATGTGAACTAGGGTGTTCGAAAATCTGGGAAGATGTTTCCCCTGTTTTCTGGAAAAATGTGGATTGAGAGTGGTATTGAGGAGGTTATATTATGCATGTTAGATGGGTCTTTGGGTGAACCTTCGATTTGGGTACACGAATGATAAGTTGGTAAAGCCCAGGATATTTTTGTTCAAGCATGTTTTATGAATTATGGTATAGTTTTTATGGCATGAAATGGAGTACTCGAAAATCTGGGTAATGCCATGATGCCCTGCTTTCTGTAAGTTGGTTGAGCTCTAAGTTTATGATGATGTTATGATGCATGTTAGCTTAGGTTTTGTTAAACCTTTGATTTAAGTACTTACTTGGATATTTTATGAAGTTATTCACATGATAGTTTCAGCATGAAAGATGTGTTGTGAAGTAGAAAGGATGGTGTGAAAAGTAGTGCTCAAAAATCTGGGGAAAATCCCGATTTTCAAGAGCTCTCGATCGATCGAGATTTGGTTCCGATCGATCGAGCGAGACAGTGGGTCTAATGTATGTTTTAAAATTGTGATGCCGATCGATCGAAGGATTTCTCGATCGATCGGTGAAGCTTCTCGATCGATCGGTAAAATACTTCGATCGATCGAGCGAGGCAGGAAGCTAAGGCACTGTTAGTGCACAGTGTCTCGATCGATCGAGACCTTGGGCCGATCGATCGAGATAGGCAGAAAGTTGAAGAATATAATGATGTTTTATTTTGTTAAGTTTATGATGTGAGATGGTTTTGAGGCATCTAAAATGGTATTATGTGGTCTTGTAGAACCATCCCAGCTACCGGCACCATCAAGGAGATAAAGTCTGTTGACTCCTCTTTTTGAAAAGGTACGTAAGAGGCGTACGGGCATCGGACGGTAACACACATCTTTATACTACAACTATGCTTTTATTGCATGAGTATTCATGATGAAAAACTGATGTTTATACGATGAGGTTTATACGATGTTTATACGATGATGTTTATACGATGCTTATATGATAATGTTTACATGATGATATTGTGGTAAGGTGCCACGGGGTAAGGTGCCCCACATGGTAAGTAGCCATGCGATGATATTGTTGTAAGGTGCCACGGGGTAAGGTGCCCCACATGGTAAGTAGCCATGCGATGATATTGTGGTAAGGTGCCACGGGGTAAGGTGCCCCACATGGTAAGTAGCCATGCGATGATATTGTGGTAAGGTGCCACGGGGTAAGGTGCCCCATATGCATGATTTTGAATCAGGGACAACAATAAGAAGTTAATGAATAACCAGCATATTTACTTAACCAATATTTCATGCATTTATTATAATGTTTTTATGTTGTTAAGTGAAATTGTATATGCTTATGATGTGTTGTCCATGTAGGTTCGCTTTTGGACGAAAGGACTAAGGGTCGGGTTGAGGCAGTTAGCTACGTGGGACACAGGAATGTATAGGATTCAAATTATGATTAGTATCTACTCTAGGAGTAGTGTAAATCTAAATGACATTCTTTTGGAATGTAATGAACTATTTTTTTGAAGCTTTGTATTTTGGCCTGTAATCCTGTTAGCTCGTGTAACAACCGAAACTTAAGATGTTACCTTAATGCATGATTAGTCCTTCCTTTGTCTATTCATCACTGTTAAGGTGGGAAGCCCCACATTAGTGGTATCAGAGCAATGGTTAGATAACTCGGGAATGAGCGAAGGGTAGCCTTAGCAATAACTTAGCTAGGTGCTTACTTTTGAACATGTTTATATGTATGTTATTTCATAAAGAAGAAGATGTTATGCTAACATGTTCAATTATCTAACGATGAGTTTTATGAACTGCTTTTGGTGTTGTTATTAACCCTTGCGTTGCAGCATGGCAGCAAACATAGAAGTGGGTGACGCCATTAGTGTAAATGCAAGTGCTGGGCGTACGAATCCATTGCCACCACCAGCCTTGGGCGAAGAACCCTCTGAACAGCAGTTGCTACCTGGGGAATTGAGCTTGGCTCAGTTTATGATGTATCGACCTCCGATGTTCGAGGGAACTGAATCAGGAGAGAAAGCTGAGGAATGGATAGAGAGGATCGAACAGATATTTGTGGCAGCGCCTTGTGCAAAGACGGCCTGGATCAGATTAGCAGAATTTCAGCTGTCCAAGAAGGCACTGATGTGGTGGAAAACCACAGTGATTGAGCAAGAGGCTCAGGGACAAGAGGTGAAATTGGAAGATGTTCCGAACGCGGTTTCTGAACCGCTATTTCTCAGCCGCTGCAAGACAGGCCAAGGAGGATGAGTTTACCAGTTTAAGACAAGGTACCATGCCTGTATCTGACTATGCTCTACATTACTGTTCCTTACTACGATATGTGCCACACATAGCTGCAAGCACTCAAGCGAAGATGTGGAATTTCATGAAGGGCTTGAGGCCTGAACTGTATGACAGGGTGATCACTTATGGCCCTGCCTGTTTTGATGATGCACTCTCACGAGCTGAGCTAGCTGAACTGGGAGTTGGTGCATATCCGGATGCAGTGCCACCTCCAGCACCCCCTTAGAAATCTACTTCTGACCACTTGAAGCCCAGGGGTGATCAGTTTAAGCCTAGGGGGAACACTTCAGCATCGAGATTCAGTGGCAAGAGACCCGAGAATCGATGGAAAGGAAAAGGTAGGAATGATACTCCATCTGGGAGAGGACAGCCTCAGGGAGATAGATCTGGAAGAGCTCAGTGCACTATATGTGGACTATCACACTTGGCGAAGGACTGTGTTGGCTGCTATGTCTGTGGCGACAGAGGCCACTTCGCTCGACAGTGTCCCAACAGGGGAAGACAGCAGAACCCTGCGGGGAGGCCTGCGCACAGAGCGACACCGCACAGACCACCTTTTGCACCGAGGCAGTATGGAGGTCAGCCCACGGGGCCACCTCAGGGTCAGGTGTATGCTTTGACGAGGGAGCAGGCTACAGCGGCTCCGGAGGAAGTTATAGCGGGTACGTGTCTTTTATTTACGCACCCTGCTCTTATATTGATAGACACAGGTGCGTCACACTCTTTTGTGTCGACGAGTTTTGTTGAAAGGCACCACATATGCACTTCTCCGTCCCCCATGCCTCTTATGGTCTCGACCCCCGCTGGAAGAAGTTTGACTATGGATCAGATTGTTTATGATGGCCTCATTTATTTTGAGGATAATGAGTTAAGATCAGATTTGATTGTGCTGGGAATGACAGACTTCGATTGCATTGTGGGCATCGATGTTCTGAATAAGTATCAGGCAGTGGTAGACTGTAGGCAGAGGACTGTCCGATTTAGATCTGTATTGGGAGTCCAGTGGACATTTTATGGGGATGGTTCCCGTCCGAAGATTCCGTTAATATCTGCTGTCAAGATGGAGCAGTTATTGGAACGAGGTCATACAGGATATCTTATCTATGCTGTTGATATGACGGAAAAGAGGAAGGAATTAAAGGTTGAGGATGTGCCCGTAGTGGCGGAGTTTCCTGATGTCTTTCCGGAGGAGATTCCCGGATTTCCCCCGACGAGAGAGGTCGAGTTTGGGATTGAGCTGCTACCAGGGACGTCTGCAATTTCTCGTGCCCCGTATAGGATGGCACCAGCAGAGTTAAGGGAGTTAAAGATACAGTTGCAGGAACTCCTTGATAAGGGCTACATACGCCCTAGCGTATCGCCATGGGGTGCGCCTGTCTTATTTGTTAAGAAGAAAGATGGATAGATGCGTCTATGCATTGACTATAGGCAGTTAAACAAAGCTACAGTAAAGAACAAGTATCCACTTCCGAGGATCGATGACTTGTTCGATCAGTTGTAGGGTACGAAGCTCTACAGTAAAATCGATCTGAGGTCGGGGTACCATCAGATTCGAGTAAGAGAAAATGATGTTCAGAAGACGGCTTTCAGGACAAGATATGGGCACTATGAATTTCTGGTTATGCCTTTTGGAGTGACGAATGCCCCAGCTGTCTTCATGAGTTTGATGAACAAGGTATTCCAACCGTATTTGGATCAGTTCGTCATTGTTTTCATTGACGACATACTTATTTACTCTCGGACTGAAGAAAAGCATGTAAGGCACTTGAGGATAGTGCTTCAGATCCTTAGGCATCATCAGTTATATGCAAAGCTTAGCAAGTGCGAGTTCTGGTTGGACAGCGTGGTATTCTTAGGCCATGTCATATCTAGCCATGGGATATCTGTGGATCCCAGGAAGATTGAGGCTGTGATGGAGTGGGCTGCACCCACTTCTGTACCGGAAATACGGAGTTTCCTTGGTTTGGCAGGTTATTACCGACGTTTCGTCGAAGGTTTCTCGAAGATTGCCAGACCTCTGACACAGCTGACTCAGAAAGGAGTCCCCTTCTTTTGGTCTGAGGCTTGTGAGGAAAGCTTCCAAGAGCTGAAGCGTCATTTAACTACAGCGCCTGTGCTGGTGATTCCGTCTGAGGATAAGAGGTTCGCCTTGTATACGGATGCGTCATTACATGGCTTGGGCTGTGTGTTGATGCAAGATAAGCACGTGGTGGCTTATGCTTCGAGGCAGTTGAAGCCTCATGAGACAAGATACCCAGTCCACGATCTGGAACTGGCGGCCATTATATTTGCCTTGAAGATTTGGAGGCACTACCTATATGGTACTTCATTTACCATTTTCACGGACCATAAGAGCCTGAAGTTTCTATTCACTCAGGCTGAACTGAATATGCGTCAAAGAAGATGGATGGATTTGCTCAAGGATTATGACTGTGATATTGAGTACCATCCTGGTAAAGCAAATTTGATAGCAGACGCTTAAGTCGGAAGGTGAAGAGTACTGCTGAGGACGCTATGTGTTTATCCGCTATGATGACTTCTTATTGCCATCTGGGCTATGATTTTGATGTGGACACGTCGCCGGTCCGAGTGTCGACCTTGTTGGCTGAGCCAGACATATTTGAGGCTATCAGGAAAGCCCAGAGGTCGGATGATGAGGTTCAGAGATGGTCATCGATAGTACTTCAAGGACAGCCATCAAAGTTCAGAGTGACAGAAGATGATTCCTTGAGACTGGGCAACCGATGGGTAGTCGAGCTCACAGTAGTCGGTTCAGTATCCACCCAGGGGGAAAGAAGATGTACAAAGATCTATGCGATCAATTCTGGTGGAGACGCATAAAGCGAGAAGTAATCGTTTTTGTTAAAAGATGTTTGATCTGCCAGCAGGTAAAAGCAGAGAGGCAGAGGCCTGGTGGAGAGCTGAAAAGCTTAGAAGTGCCTGAATGGAAGTGGGAGCATATATCTATGGACTTCGTGACCCACTTGCCAAGGACGGCCTCAGGATTTGATGCGATCTGGGTGATCGTAGATAGGCTGACGAAGACGGCTCATTTCATCCCTTAGAGTATGTCATATACATACTTGAAGATGGCCCAGATATATATACGGGATGTGGTGAGATTGCATGGTATTCCAGTCTCAATAGTGTCTGACAGGGACCCGAGGTTCACTTCACATTTCTGGGAGGGTCTCCAGGCAGCTTTGGGCACAGAGGTTAGACTGAGTACGGCCTATCACCCTCAGACAGACGGCCAAACAGAGCGTACCATTCAGACGCTCGAGGACATGTTGAGGGCATGTGTTTTGGAGTTTGATACTCCGTGGCAGGATTCAGTGTCGCTGGTGGAGTTCTCCTATAATAACAGTTATCAGGCGAGCATTCAAATGGACCCTTTTGAAGCTCTGTATGGACGACGATGTAGATCACCACTGTATTGGGAGGACTTGACTAGCAAAGCGGTCGGAGGACCGGATATGATCAGAGATATGGAGGGTAAGATAAAGTTGATACGCCTGAAGATGAAAGCGGCCCAGGATAGGCAAGCGACCTATGCCAAATAAGCGGCGATGACCGCTAGAATTCCAGTTAGGAGACAGGGTCTTCTTAAAGATCTCGCCCTTCAGAGGCGTGGTTCGTTTTGGGATGCGGGGAAAGTTATCTCCGAGGTATGTTGGGCCATATGAAGTTTTACAGCGTATCGGTACTTTGGCATATCGATTGGCTCTACCGCCATCCTTGTCTGGCGTACACGATGTTTTCCATGTCTCTATGTTACGGAAATATGAGCCAGACCCGTCTCATGTCTTACAGCCAACAGAAGTTCAGTTAGACTCAGATATGTCCTACGAAGAACGACCAATCAGAATTCGGGATCGAGAGGATCGCAGACTACGGAGCAAAGTTATACCGATGGTCAAAGTTCAGTGGGATCGTCGGGGTGTCGAGGAGGCTACATTGGAGACGGAACGGCATATGGTGCAGCATTATCCGGAGCTATTCTCTGGTATGTATTTATGTTTAGTTCCGTTATGATGATGCATGTGGATTTCGAGGACAAAATCTTATAAGTAGGGGAGTAATGTAATACCCCCGAAATGTTATATGATTATGTGCTACGATGTATTTAAGAGGGTTGTGGTATTTTAAGTGGGGGATTATATTTATGATATGAAGATATGGTTTAGGGGGCATATTACGTGTTTTTAATTGTTGTATTGATGTAGTACAATTATAAAATATCAAGGGAAGATATTTTTATACATCGTATGAAATACCGGGACACAATTAAACACCACAAACCACCCTACATGCAACCACCCCCCTAACCCATGCCAATCAAACTGTTGATAGGCTGACTTCTCACCCCACTTGGCTCAATCATTCAGCCACATCCTTCCATCCCAAATCTCGACCCTTCTCTCCCAAAGAAACACCAGCACTTGCTGAGTAAAAACTTGAGGAGCCTTGCCATTTTCATCCCTTGGAAGTCTCTCAAAAATTGGAGCAAAGTAGGGTAAGAAACCAAGCTCTGTCTGTGTTTTTAAACTTATTAGGTTCTTGCTTTTATGTATGGTAAAAATGGCATGATAGCTTAGGTTTCTTGAAACCTTCGATTTAAATGATTAAATGGTGTTATTATGAAGCTCTCAGTATTTTTCCTTGAGCATGTTATGTGTTTTATATGAAAGATTAAGGCATGTGAACTAGGGTGTTCGAAAATCTGGGAAGATGTTTCCCCTGTTTTCTGGAAAAATGTGGATTGAGAGTGGTATTGAGGAGGTTATATTATGCATGTTAGATGGGTCTTTGGGTGAACCTTCGATTTGGGTACACGAATGATAAGTTGGTAAAGCCCAGGATATTTTTGTTCAAGCATGTTTTATGAATTATGGTATAGTTTTTATGGCATGAAATGGAGTACTCGAAAATCTGGGTAATGCCATGATGCCCTGCTTTCTGTAAGTTGGTTGAGCTCTAAGTTTATGATGATGTTATGATGCATGTTAGCTTAGGTTTTGTTAAACCTTTGATTTAAGTACTTACTTGGATATTTTATGAAGTTATTCACATGATAGTTTCAGCATGAAAGATGTGTTGTGAAGTAGAAAGGATGGTGTGAAAAGTAGTGCTCAAAAATCTGGGGAAAATCCCGATTTTTCAGAGCTCTCGATCGATCGAGATTTGGTTCCGATCGATCGAGCGAGACAGTGGGTCTAATGTATGTTTTAAAATTGTGATGCCGATCGATCGAAGGATTTCTCGATCGATCGGTGAAGCTTCTCGATCGATCGGTAAAATACTTCGATCGATCGAGCGAGGCAGGAAGCTAAGGCACTGTTAGTGCACAGTGTCTCGATCGATCGAGACCTTGGGCCGATCGATCGAGATAGGCAGAAAGTTGAAGAATATAATGATGTTTTATTTTGTTAAGTTTATGATGTGAGATGGTTTTGAGGCATCTAAAATGGTATTATGTGGTCTTGTAGAACCATCCCAGCTACCGGCACCACCAAGGAGATAAAGTCTGTTGACTCCTCTTTTTGAAAAGGTACGTAAGAGGCGTACGGGCATCGGACGGTAACACACATCTTTATACTACAACTATGCTTTTATTGCATGAGTATTCATGATGAAAAACTGATGTTTATACGATGAGGTTTATACGATGTTTATACGATGATGTTTATACGATGCTTATATGATAATGTTTACATGATGATATTGTGGTAAGGTGCCACGGGGTAAGGTGCCCCACATGGTAAGTAGCCATGCGATGATATTGTGGTAAGGTGCCACGGGGTAAGGTGCCCCACATGGTAAGTAGCCATGCGATGATATTGTGGTAAGGTGCCACGGGGTAAGGTGCCCCACATGGTAAGTAGCCATGCGATGATATTGTGGTAAGGTGTCACGGGGTAAGGTGCCCCATATGCATGATTTTGAATCAGGGACAACAATAAGAAGTTAATGAATAACCAGCATATTTACTTAACCAAGATTTCATGCATTTATTATAATGTTTTTATGTTGTTAAGTGAAATTGTATATGCTTATGATGTGTTGTCCCTGTAGGTACGCTTTTGGACGAAAGGACTAAGGGTCGGGTTGAGGCAGTGAGCTACGAGGGACACAGGAATGTATAGGATTCAAGTTATGATTAGTATCTACTCTAGGAGTAGTGTAAATCTAAATGACATTCTTTTGGATTGTAATGAACTATTTTTTTGAAGCTTTGTATTTTGGCCTGTAATCCTGTTAGCTCGTGTAACAACCGAAACCTTAAGATGTTACCTTAATGCATGATTAGTCCTTCCTTTGTCTATTCATCACTGTTAAGGTGGGAAGACCCCACAAACAACAATCAAGAATTGATTTCAATTAAACCAAGAATATTTCTAAAGTAAGAAAACTTAGCGTCCGGTAGGGGTTTTGTGAAAATGTCTGCTGCCTGTTGTTCGGTAGAGATATACTCCAGCCGTATTTCTTTCTTCATAACATGATCTCTGATAAAATGATGACGGATGTCAATATGTTTGGTACGCGTATGAAGAACCGGATTGTGATATCCTCGAAATGATTAATTGCAATCTGGTGCATTAATTAAGTTTATATGATTAATTATGATGGTAATTAATTATGTGTTGGAATTATTATGTGGAAATGCTTAGTCACGTGTTAGAGTGACCCGGGATAGCATTTCAGGGTGCATGTTGGGTATGTTGGGAATTATGGTTGGAAGCATGATTTATTTGCCTTGGTTAGCAATTAATTAGAAATCATGTGTTTAATTGATATTTCGGTGCATTTGGTTTAATGCTTTGGAAAATATCATGTTGGGGTGTTTTATACACCATGATTTGTGGATTGCATTTTTAATTAAACTCAACACTTTTATTCCCCAACCCCACCTCATCCACTCTCACTTTACCTTTACCAAACATCACCCAAACCCTTCCCCTTTCTCTCCATTTTCGAGTTCAAGCTTTGGGGTGAAGAGAAACCTTTCAAAAATCTGGATTTGTGGAGTTAATTGGGTGATTTGAGGTCCCCAAGAGGTATGGATACCTCATGGTTAATTTTGTTGTGTTTTATTTAAGTTTGGTATGATTTTGAAGGGTTTTGAAATGGGTTTGTGTTGGGTTGTTGTGGGTTTGGTTATATGTTGGATTTATACTTGTTTTGAAGTATATTTTGGTGGTTTATGTTGCATTTGATGTTGTTGGTTTGTTGGGTTAAGTGTTGGTATGGATTGGAAGGTTTTTGGGAGCAAAAATGGTGAAAATCGCATGTCTGTGCGAGGCGATCGATCGCCTGAAAAGAGGCGACCGATCGCCAAGGGGCAGTAGCATTTTTGCGGGTTAGGCGATCGATCGCCTAAAATGAGGCGACCGATCGCCGAGAGGCAGTAGCCAAATCGAAGGATAGGCGATCGATCGCCATGTTTGGCGCGATCGATCGCCGCAGTGAAAATTTTGAGGCGACCGATCGCCTGAGGGAAGCGATCGATCGCCGCCTGTGGAATTTTGGAAAATGGTTTCTTTTGTCAAATTTTTGGTATTTGGCTATTATTTGGCTTCTAATATGGGTTGTGTGATTGTGTAGAACCATCCCAGGTAGCAACGCAACCGAGGAACTGAAGCCAAATCAATTCCACTTTTGGAAAGGTACGTAGTGGACGTACGGGCACCCAACGGTACATGTATCTTATATACTCATTGTTTATGCACTGTGGATGCGAGTATATATGTGGTATTGCATTGTGGATGCAAATACATGTTATGCATGATGTTTATAGATGCATATGATTATTGGTGCACATCCCATGAGTCGTGGTCATCCCTTGATGATTTTAATGCTTGCCGCTATTTGTTTTGGTTCCGCTAAATGTGAAGCAAAGGGTGGGAGCGCCGCATGTCACATTTGAGCATGGTTATCATATAGGGCGAGGAAAGGGTATTTGCCGCTCAATGAGAGGCGAGGGGTGGGAGTCCCGCATGTCATTGAAGCGAGGTTATCCTATGCCGCCTATATGTAAATAAGCGAGGGGCATTAAAATACATTGTGATGGACAGACTAGGGATTGGTGATCAGTATTTGGTATTGATAAGCCGGTATATGTCATGACATGTTTAGACCATTAAAAATAATCTATTGATTATACTCATGAGTTATGGTACAGGGACAACCAAACGGGAAGCGTTTGAAATGCATGGGGAAAAACAGGAAGTGTTTTATTATGATTATGCATTTATGCTTTATCTTCATATTGTGTTGAATATGAATGATTATTATTGCTCATGTTTGGGGGTTGTCCTTGTAGGTACACGTTTGGCATGATAGAAGGGCTAGACGGGTTGAGATGGTGAGCTTGTTGAGGATGCTTTTGGGACTTGAAGGACAGGATTATTTTGGATAGTATCTACTCTAGGAGTAGTATAAAACTATAGTTGAACACATTCATTGATTGGAATGTAATTAATCCATTTGGTAGTCCTTATTTTTTGGCATGTAATGCTTAAGCTCATAGACTCAACACGTTCTTTTACACTCTGATCTTTTATATTAGCTCTATTATGCCTTGATTCCGCACTTAAGGATTATGGTCCTTACATTAGTGGTATCAGAGCAGTGGTTAGAGAACCCGGGAATGAGTGAAGGGTAGCCTTAGCATGATTGGCTAGGTGCTTACATTTGAAGCATGTTTATGCATGTGGTGCATATTAATGTATATCCTGTTATACTAACGTGCTTATTCTCATTCCTGTTATCTAACGGCATAACATATATATTGCTTTGGAACTGTTGTTAACATTTGTGTTACAGCATGGCTGCTAATGAGGAGGTTGGAGATGTTGGTAGTGTGAACGCAAGCGTTGGACAAGTGAACCCTCTACCTCCACCGGCCGTAGGCATGGAACCCGTAGCTCAGTTATTACTACCGGGTGAGATCAGTTTGACGCAATTTCTGTCTTACCATCCGCCCCGGTTTGAGGGGACAGAGTCCGGAGAAGAGGCTGAAGAGTGGCTGGAAAGACTTGAACAGATCTTTGTATCGGCTCCTTGTGCTGTTACAGCTTGGCTGAGGCTGGCGGAGTTTCAGTTAGCAAAGAAACCTCTCATGTGGTGGAGGAGCACGGTGATGGAGCTAAGAGCACTAGGTGCTGTGATTGATTGGACACTCTTCAGGACTAGGTTTCTGAACCGGTATTTCTCCGCAGCGGCGAGACAGACAAAGGAGGACGAGTTTACAAGTCTGAAACAGGGGAACATGACGGTGTCAGACTATGCCACACGATACTCTTCGTTGCTGAGGTATGTTCCCCACATTGCCACCAATGGGCACGCAAAGATGAGGAATTATGAAGGGGTTGCGACCGGAGCTCTATGACCGGGTTATCACCAATAACCCAACTTCTTTTGATGATGCTCTCACAAGGGCGGAGCTTGCCGAGCTTGGGGTGGGAGCTTATCCTAGTGCTATGCCACCACCAGTACCGCAACAGAGGCAGACTAATGACAGCTTGAGGCCTCGGGGAGAGCCATTTAAACCCCATGGTGCCTCTTCATCTTCACGGTTTGGTGGAAAGAAGTACTTTGGTCAGAAACAGGATGGCAAGAAGGGCAATTGGTCCGCCAACCGAGGATCCACGCAAGGAAATAGGCCGGGAGAGCCTAGATGCGACAATTGTGGAGGGCCACATTCTTCAAACAAGTGTCCTGCCTGTTATATCTGTGGCAAGATGGGCCACATCGCTCGGTATTGCCCCACCCGGGGAGGACAGTCTGAGTTTCAGGGCAACAGGCCGAGGTTTGATGATGGGACAGTGCAGCAGAGGCAGCAGTTTGGGCCTCGACCATCGGGAGGTCAGACAGTGGGACCGCCCCAGGGACAGGTGTATGCACTGACCAGAGAGCAGGCCCAGGCAGCCCCAGAGGAGGTGAGCGCCGGTACGTGACATTTATTTACGTACCCTGCTTTTATTTTGATCGATACAGGTGCCTCCCACTCTTTTGTATCGGTGGGTTTTGTGGAACGACACCATATGCGCACGTCTTATTTACCCACGCCTCTCTTGGTCTCGACACCCACTGGAAGAAATGTCGTTGCTGATCAGTTTTTGGCAGATAGCCTCATTTATTTTGAGGGCAACGAATTGAGATCAGACTTGATTGTGTTGGGCATGTCAGACTTCGACTGCATCTTGGGTATTGATGTTCTGAACAGATATCAGGCAGTGGTAGATTGCCGACAGAGGACAGTAAAGTTCAGACCTGAGTTGGGCAGTCAGTGGACTTTCTATGGCAACGGTTCTCGTGCGAAGATTCTGTTGATTTCAGCGATCAAGATGACTCAGTTGTTGGAACGTGGCCACACGGGCTATCTCATTTATGCCGTGGACACGTCTGGGAAGAGTAAAGAACTAAGAATTGAGGATGTACCAGTGGTAGCAGAGTTTGCTGATGTATTACCAGAAGAGATCCCAGGATTTCCCACCGGCTAGGGAAGTTGAGTTTGGGATCGAGCTGTTGCCAGGGACATCCGCTATCTCTCGTGCACCTTATAGGATGGCACCGGCTGAGTTGAGAGAGTTGAAAGAACAGTTGCAGGATCTCCTGGACAAGGGATATATACGCCCGAGCGTGTCGCCATGGGGCGCACCAGTTCTCTTTGTGAAGAAGAAGGACGGCTCGATGCGGTTGTGCATCGATTACCGGCAACTGAATAAGGCTACAGTGAAGAACAAGTATCCTCTCCCAAGGATAGATGACTTGTTTGATCAGTTGCAAGGTACCAGGGTGTATAGCAAAATTGATTTGAGATCCGGGTATCATCAGATTCGAGTCAGAGAGGAAGATGTGCAGAAGACAGCATTCCGGACCCGATATGGACATTATGAGTTCCTAGTGATGTCGTTCGGCGTGACGAATGCTCCAGCGGTCTTTATGAGTCTGATGAACAGAGTATTTCAACCGTATCTTGATCAGTTCGTCATTGTGTTTATTGACGACATTCTCATCTACTCCCGGAGTGAGGAAGAGCATGTGAAACACTTGAGGGCAGTGCTTCAGATTCTCAGAGAGCATCAGTTGTATGCTAAGCTCAGTAAGTGTGAATTTTGGCTGAGAAGTGTAGTGTTTCTGGGGCATGTCATATCGAGCAGCGGGATATCTGTGGATCCCAAGAAGATTGAGGCTGTGATGGAGTGGGCTGCCCCCACTTCTGTGCCGGAGATACGGAGTTTTCTTGGCTTGGCCGGGTATTATCGACGCTTTGTCGAGGGCTTTTCGAAGATTGCCAAGCCGCTGACGCAGTTGACCCAGAAAGGAGTGCCTTTCTTTTGGTCAGAAGATTGTGAGGAGAGCTTCCAGGAATTAAAGCACCGGTTGACGACGGCGCCAGTGTTAGTGATCCCTACGGAGAACTCCAGATTTGTTCTGTATACTGACGCATCACTTCAGGGCCTTGGGTGTGTTCTGATGCAAGATAGGCATGTGGTAGCTTATGCATCGAGGCAGTTGAAGCCGCATGAGACCAGATATCCAGTTCATGACTTGGAACTGGCGGCTATCATCTTCGCCCTGAAGATTTACAGGCATTATTTGTATGGTACGTCGTTTACCATATACACGGATCACAAGAGCCTCAAGTTTTTATTCACTCAGGCAGAGCTGAACATGAGGCAGAGGAGATGGATGGACCTACTCAAGGACTATGATTGTGAGATAGAGTACCATCCGGGGAAAGCTAATTTGACAGCAGACGCTTTGAGCCGGAAAGTGAGGAGTTCTGCTGAGGATGTCATCCATTTTTCTGCTATGATGACCTCCTATTGCCATCTGGGATATGATTTTGACATTGATGCATCACCTGTGTATGTATCGACCTTGCTAGCTGAGCCAGATATCTATGAGAACATCAGGAGAGCTCAGAGGTCAGATGATGAGGTTCAGAGGTGGTTATCTTTAGTACATCTTGGTCAGCCAACGAAATTCAGAGTGGCCGATGACGGGTCTTTGAGATTGGGTGACCGTTGGGTGGTTCCGAGTACGCCGGAGTTGCGTAGAGGGATCTTGGAGCGAGCTCATAGTAGCATACTTAGCATCCACCCAGGCGGGAAAAAGATGTATAAAGATCTGCGTGGTCAGTTTTGGTGGAAGAGAATGAAATCTGATGTCGTCGCTTTTGTAAAGAGGTGTTTGATCTGCCAGCAGGTTAAGGCATGAGACAGAGACCTGGCGGCGAATTGAGAAGCTTGGAGATACCGAAGTGGAAGTGGGAACACATTTCCATGGACTTCGTGACTCATTTGCCGAGGAGTGCTTCAGGCTTCGATGCTATTTGGGCGATTGTGGATCGATTGACCAAGGTAGCTCATTTTATCCCCTATAGCATGACTTTCACCTTTTTGAGGATGGCGCAGTTGTATATTATAGATGTGGTGAGATTGCATGGGATCCCCGTTTCCATAGTGTCAGATCGAGATCGGCGATTCACATCTCATTTCTGGGAAGGCCTTCAGTCAGCCTTGGGAACTGAAGTCAGATTGAGCACTGCTTATCATCCTCAGACGGATGGCCAGACCGAGCGCACGATTAAGACGCACGAGGACATGCTGAGAGCTTATGTTTTGGAGTTCGATGCCTCTTGGCAGGATTCAGTGCCTTTGGTAGAGTTTTCTTATAACAATAGCTACCAGGCGAGTATTCTGATGGCTCCGTTTGAAGCTCTTTATGGCAGACGGTGTAGATCACCCTTGTGTTGGGATGATTTGGACCGCAAATCGGTCGGAGGACCGGAGTTGATTCAGGAGATGGAAGAAAAGATAAAGACGATAAGGCAGAAAATGAAAGCAGCCCAGGACAGACAGGCAGCTTATGCAAATAAACGGCGGAGACCGTTGGAATTTCAGTTGGGAGATAAGGTCTTTTTGAAGATCTCGCCTTTCAGAGGCGTTGTGCGATTTGGGATGCGCGGGAAACTGTCTCCGAGGTATGTTGGACCGTACGAGATTTTGCAGCGCATTGGCACCTTAGCTTACCGACTGGCTTTGCCGCCTTCTTTATCTGGTATACATGATGTGTTTCATGTGTCTATGCTGCGGAAGTATGAGCCGGATCCGTCGCATGTTTTACAGCCTTCCGAAGTTCAGTTAGAATCCGATGTGTCTTATGTGGAACGGCCTGTTAGAATTCTGGATCGAGCAGACCGTAGACTTCGGAACAAAGTGATACCTATGATCAAGGTTCAGTGGGATCGCAGGGGTGTCGAGGAGGCTACGTGGGAGACGGAGCGGCATATGGTGCAGCACTATCCGGAACTATTCTCTGGTATGTGTTTATGTTTAGTTCCTTTTGGGGTAAGTGCATGTGATTTCGAGGACGAAATCTTATAAGTAGGGGAGTATTGTGATATCTCCGAAATGATTAATTGCAATCTGGTGCATTAATTAAGTTTATATGATTAATTATGATGGTAATTAATTATGTGTTGGAATTATTATGTGGAAATGCTTAGTCACGTGTTAGAGTGACCTCGGATAGCATTTCAGGGTGCATGTTGGGTATGTTGGGAATTATGGTTGGAAGCATGATTTATTTGCCGTGGTTAGCAATTAATTAGAAATCATGTGTTTAATTGATATTTCGGTGCATTTGGTTTAATGCTTTGGAAAATATCATGTTGGGGTGTTTTATACACCATGATTTGTGGATTGCATTTTTAATTAAACTCAACACTTTTATTCCCCAACCCCACCTCATCCACTCTCACTTTACCTTTACCAAACATCACCCAAACCCTTCCCCTTTCTCTCCATTTTCGAGTTCAAGCTTTGGGGTGAAGAGAAACCTTTCAAAAATCTGGATTTGTGGAGTTAATTGGGTGATTTGAGGTTCCCAAGAGGTATGGATACCTCATGGTTAATTTTGTTGTGTTTTATTTAAGTTTGGTATGATTTTGAAGGGTTTTGAAATGGGTTTGTGTTGGGTTGTTGTGGGTTTGGTTATATGTTGGATTTATACTTGTTTTGAAGTATATTTTGGTGGTTTATGTTGCATTTGATGTTGTTGGTTTGTTGGGTTAAGTGTTGGTATGGATTGGAAGGTTTTTGGGAGCAAAAATGGTGAAAATCGCATGTCTGTGCGAGGCGATCGATCGCCTGAAAAGAGGCGACCGATCGCCAAGGGGCAGTAGCATTTTTGCGGGTTAGGCGATCGATCGCCTAAAATGAGGCGACCGATCGCCGAGAGGCAGTAGCCAAATCGAAGGATAGGCGATCGATCGCCATGTTTGGCGCGATCGATCGCCGCAGTGAAAATTTTGAGGCGACCGATCGCCTGAGGGAAGCGATCGATCGCCGCCTGTGGAATTTTGGAAAATGGTTTCTTTTGTCAAATTTTTGGTATTTGGCTATTATTTGGCTTCTAATATGGGGTTGTGTGATTGTGTAGAACCATCCCAGGTAGCAACGCAACCGAGGAACTGAAGCCAGATCAATTCCACTTTTGGAAAGGTACGTAGTGGACGTACGGGCACCCCAACGGTACATGTATCTTATATACTCATTGTTTATGCATTGTGGATGCGAGTATATATGTGGTATTGCATTGTGGATGCAAATACATGTTATGCATGATGTTTATAGATGCATATGATTATTGGTGCACATCCCATGAGTCGTGGTCATCCCTTGATGATTTTAATGCTTGCCGCTATTTGTTTTGGTTCCGCTAAATGTGAAGCGAGGGGTGGGAGCGCCGCATGTCACATTTGAGCGTGGTTATCATATAGGGCGAGGAAGGGTATTTGCCGCTCAATGAGAGGCGAGGGGTGGGAGTCCCGCATGTCCATTGAAGCGAGGTTATCCTATGCCGCCTATATGTAAATAAGCGAGGGGCATTAAAATACATTGTGATGGACAGACTAGGGATTGGTGATCAGTATTTGGTATTGATAAGCCGGTATATGTCATGACATGTTTAGACCATTAAAAATAATCTATTGATTATACTCATGAGTTATGGTACAGGGACAACCAAACGGGAAGCGTTTGAAATGCATGGGGAAAAACAGGAAGTGTTTTATTATGATTATGCATTTACGCTTTATCTTCATATTGTGTTGAATATGAATGATTATTATTGCTCATGTTTGGGGGTTGTCCTTGTAGGTACACGTTTGGCATGATAGAAGGGCTAGACGGGTTGAGATGGTGAGCTTGTTGAGGATGCTTTTGGGACTTGAAGGACAGGATTATTTTGGATAGTATCTACTCTAGGAGTAGTATAAAACTATAGTTGAACACATTCATTGATTGGAATGTAATTAATCCATTTGGTAGTCCTTATTTTTTGGCATGTAATGCTTAAGCTCATAGACTCAACACGTTCTTTTACACTCTGATCTTTTATATTAGCTCTATTATGCCTTGATTCTGCACTTAAGGATTAGGGTCCTTACACGGATTATAAGTAATTGCTATGGCAGATGTATTGTCACAAAATATGTGTGCTTCAGTGGATTCAATTCCGTAGTCTCCCAGTTGTTGTTGAATCCAGAGCAGTTGAGCACAGCAGCTTCCAGCAGCGAGGTATTCTGCTTCTGCAGTCGAAGTTGCTATGGATGTCTGCTTCTTGCATCCCCATGAAATTAGTCTATCTCCAAGAAATTGATAGTATCCACTGGTACTCTTTCTGTCAATTTTGCAACCAGCATAGTCTGCATCCAAATATCCGATCAGATTAAAAGTTGAGTCTCTTGGATACCATAGACCGACATTCTCAGTTCCTTTCAGATATTTGAGAATTCTCTTGACAGCAGTGAAATGCGACTGCTTGGGATTTGCATGAAATCGGGCGCACATACATACTGCGAACATAATGTCTGGTCGACTGGCTGTTAAGTACAGCAATGATCCAATAATGCCTCGATACATTGTAACTTTGACTGGTATTCCTGAATTTTCCAAGTCGAGTTTAGCAAATGATCTCATTGGTGTAGCAGCAGCTGAGCTGGTACTCATTCCATATTTCTTCAGCAGCTCTTTAGTATTTTTGGACTGATTTATCAGAATTCCTTCACTGGATTGCTTGACTTGCAATCCTAAGAAAAATGATAATTCTCCCATCATGCTCATCTCAAATTGATCCTGCATAATTTTAGAAAATCTTTCGCACAATTTCGAGTTAGTACTGCCGAAAATAATATCATCAACATATATTTGAACAAGCAGAGTATGATCACCCTTTGTGAATTTGAAAAGGGTCTTGTCCACCGTGCCAATGGTAAAGTTATGCTCAGTTAAATATTTTGATAGAGTTTCATACCAAGCACGGGGAGCTTGCTTCAGACCATACAAGGCTTTATTAAGACGAAATATATAAGATGTCTGCTGATGGCTTTCAAATCCAGGAGGTTGTTCAACGTAAACTTCTTCCTGGAGTTTACCGTTAAGAAACGCTGTGATATCCCCGAAATGATTATGTGGGTAATCATACAATTAAAGGTTGTTAATTGTGAGCCTATGTGCTAAAGGCGTATTTTATGTGGGAGTGATTTATATATTTTGATGATGTGGTTTAGGGAGCATGTTAGGTGTTTTAATTATTGTGTTGATGTGATAAAATAATAAAATATCAAGGAGAGATATTTTTATACATCGTATGAAATACCGGGACACAATTAAACACCACAAAACCACCCTACATGCAACCACCCCACCCCCACTTGGTTGAACCCACGCCCCTCCCCTGTTTCTGGAAAGCAGAATTGACTAAGTATGCTACTTTGGACTTAGATATTTTCATATTGTCTCCTCCAAAAAGCTTCCTTCTTTTCTCTTCCTTTTGTCTGCAACTTGGACGGTTTCTAGGAAGAAAGTGATCGGATTTCATTCATCCCTTCATATAGAAATTCGAAGAGCAAAAGTGGTGAGGAGTCACATGTTCTTCCCAGTTTTTAAATTCCTAAGCATGCTTGTTCTTTGTAGCAGATTTGGCATGCTAGTTTAGGGTTTACAGAATTATTGTTATGAGTACTTTTATGTGATGTTTATGAGGCTCTCTGTATTTTTCCTTGAGCATGTTACATGTTTTATGTAGAGGATTAAAGCATGTGAAGTTTAGTGTTCGAAAATCTGGGTAAGGAATATGCCCTGTTTTTTCTGGAAAATTATGGTTTGGGAGTGATTTTGAGGAGGTGATATCATGCACGTTAGCTTAGGTTTTTGGTAAACCTTTGATGTGAAAATATGCATGGTAGTTTTGTGAAGCCCTTGGCATGTTTGTTCGAGCGTGCTTTATGTTATATGTGGTAGATATTATAGCATGAAGTGAAGTACTCAAAAATCTGGAAATTTATATGTTGCCCTGTTTCCGGAAAAGTTGGTTGAGTACTTATGTAAATGGTTGACGTTTATGCATGTGGGCTTAAGTTTGAGGTGTAAATTTTGTATGAATACACTCGGGGAAGTGTATTGTAATTTCTAGCATAATTGTTCAAACATGTGGTGTATGTTATATGCTAGATCGAAGGGTATGAATATAGGTGTTCGAGAATTCTGGGTTGGTATTTCTCGAACAGGGCATCTCGATCGATCGACATTTCTTCTCGGTCGATCGAGCGAGGCAGAATCTTGGTTCTGATTTTAGGCGTCTTCTCGATCGATCGGGAAGAGGGGCCGATCGATCGAGAGACCCAGAATGTTGAAAAATATAAATTGTTATATTTTGTTAAAGTTTTGATATTGGATTGTAATGAGGTGCCTAATATTGTGTTGTGTGGCTATGTAGAACCATCCCAGGTGCCATCACAACCGAGGAGATAAAGTTGATTGACTCCTCTATCTTTTGGAAAGGTACGTAAGCGACGTACGGGCATCCCGACGGTAACATGTACTTATGTTTGTCTGTGTGACACATGATGAATGCAATGTGATGCATTAAGATTATGATACATGTTATTATGCATGGTGTTGCATATTATGCATTGTTGTTGCATATTGTGATGTGGAATAAAGAGGTGTATTCCACGAGTCAGGGCGATCACAGTTAAGGTTTTAATGCTTAGGCTTTACCGCTGAAAATGTGGAGCGGGAGGGGGGAGGCTCGCTTGCACATGGAGGCGAGGTATACCATACTGAGCGAGGAAGAGATACCGCTAGTATGGAGAAGCGAGTATGCGATACCGCTTGTTTTGAGGTTATGAAAGCATTAAAATAACTGATGATGACTGACTCAAGAAAAGGAGGAAATGTCATGACATTCATTTGTAAAGCCATACATTCATATAATGTGTTTTATTATGAATTATGGTACAGGGACAACCAATGGGCGTTATAAATGCAGGAAATACAGGAAGTGCTTGTGTTTAGGATTGTGCATTTATGCCTTACTTTCATATTATGTTGAATATGAATTGTTTTATGCTCACGTTTTGGGGGGTTGTCTTTGTAGGTGCTTTTGTTGACGAGAACCAGGGTCGGGGTTGAAATGCTGAGCTGTAAGGAGTGCTACAGGATTAGCATGTTAGAGGAAATTTTTGTATAGCTTCTACTGAGTAGAGTAAGACTATAATGTAGTGCCTTTGTAGGAATTATGTTATTCCTTTTTGAACATTTTGGTACTGTAATCTCTAAAGCTCAGGTTAATCAACACGATACGTTACTCTGATATATTCACATGAATGTTTAGTTCTCTAAATTGCACCTTAGTAACTTGATGTGATAACGGGGTCTCACATTTAGTGGTATCAGAGCAGTGGTTAGATAACCAGGGAAGAGTGAAGGGTAGCCTTTAGAGACAAGTTGGCTAGGTATTCATTGTTGAGCATGTTATGCATGTGACGCATACTGTTGTATAAGTGTTATACTAACATGCTTTTGAATATGATACTCTTGTTATCTAACGGCTTATATTATGAACTGCTTCGGTATTGTTGTTAACAATTGTGTTGCAGCATGGAGGCTGTTAACCCAGAGAACCCCAATGAGGAGGTAGGGGATATGGACAGTAGGAATGCCAGTATCGCTCAGCTGAATCCTTTACCACCACCTGCTGTGGGCATGGAGCCCAGTGTACAGATGTTACTGCCAGGGGAGCTCAGTTTGAAGCAGTTTCTGAGTTTCCATCCGCCTATGTTTGAGGGAATTGAGTCTGGTGAAGTAGCTGAGGAGTGGTTGGAGCGTATAGAGCAGATACTTGTGACTGCACCCTGTGCACGCACGGCATGGCTGAGGTTAGCCGAGTTTCAGATGGCTAAGAAGCCTGCTATGTGGTGGAAGACCACCGTGATGGAGCTGAGAGCTCTAGGTATGGCAGTTGACAGGACTGTATTCCGGACCCGGTTCCTTAACCGGTATTTCTCTGCAGCTGCCAGACAATTAAAAGAGGATGAGTTCAACAGTTTGAAGCAGGGTAGCATGTCAGTGTCGGACTATGCTATGCAGTATTCCTCACTGCTGAGGTATGTACCTCATATTGCTGTCAGCAGCCATGCAAAGATGAGGAACTTTCTGAAGGGATTGAGGCCAGAACTATTTGATAGAGTTATCTCCAACAACCCCAGTTCATTTGATGACGCCCTGACACGGGCAGAGTTAGCGGAGATTGCGGTGGACGCGTACAAGGATGCTGTACCCCCTTCTGTACCACCACAGAGGCCTGCTGCTGATAGTCTGAGGCCACGAGGGGATCAGTTCAAGGCTCGTGGGGCCTCATCATCTTCCAAATTTAGCGGGAAGAAGTCTCAGGGTCAGAAACAGAACAATAAGGGACCCACACAGGGGAGCAAGACGGTGGGAAACAAGTGTAGCAACTGTGGAGGATGGCACTTGTCACGGGACTGTCAGGGCTGCTATATCTGTGGCAAGGTGGGCCACTTTGCTCGAGGTTGCCCCAATCGGGCAGGTCAGACAGATTCAGGGCCGAATAGGCCGAGGTTTGATGCTGGGAGGGCACCACAGAGACAGCAGTTTGCACCACGACCACAGGGAGGTCAGACGGCAGGACCGCCGCAGGGACAGGTGTATGCACTGACCAGGGAGCAGGCTGAGGCAGCCCCAGAGGAGGTTATTGCTGGTACGTGCCATTTATTTACGTACCCTGCACTTATATTGATAGATACAGGTGATTCCCATTCTTTTGTATCTACTGCCTTTGTGGAGGGACACCGTTTGTGCTCGTCTCTGTTACCCACGCCTCTTATGGTCTCGACACCCACGGGGAAGCATGTGATTGAGGATCGGCTGTTGTCTGATTGCCTCATTTATTTTGAGGGCAATGATCTGAGGGCCGATCTGATTCAGTTAGAGATGGCAGACTTTGACTGCATTATCGGCATTGACGTGTTGAGCAGATACCGAGCTGTGGTAGACTGCCGACAGAGGATTGTCCGTTTTCTGTCTGATCAGGGGTTCCAGTGGACCTTTTATGGGGACGGCTCTCGTCCAAAGATTCCGTTAATATCAGCGATTAAGATGTCGCGGTTATTGGAGCGCGGCCAGATAGGTTACATCATTTATGCTGTGGATGTATCTGAGGAAAAGGAAGTGAGAGCCGAGGACATTCCGGTTGTGGCGGAGTTCATTGATGTGTTCCCAGATGAGATTCTGGGATTTCCGCCTGTCAGGGATGTGGAGTTTGCTATAGAGCTGCTGCCAGGGACATCGGCCATTTCTCGTGCCCCATACAGGATGGCACCGGCAGAGCTGAGGGAACTGAAGGTACAGTTACAGGAGCTCCTCGACAAGGGATACATCCGTCCTAGTGTATCGCCTTGGGGTGCGCCAGTCTTGTTCGTGAAAAAGAAGGATGGATCAATGCGTCTGTGCATTGACTATAGGCAATTGAACAAGGCTACAGTGAAGAACAGATATCCACTTCCGAGGATTGATGATCTGTTCGACCAGCGTCAGGGTACAGAGGTGTACTCCAAGATAGACTTGAGATCAGGCTATCACCAGGTGCGGGTTAGAGCTGGTGATGTCCAAAAGACGGCTTTTATAACTCGGTATGGGCACTATGAGTTCTTGGTGATGCCATTCGGGGTGACGAATGCCCCTGCTACATTTATGAGCCTGATGAACAGAGTATTTCAGGAGTACCTCGATCAGTTTGTGATCGTGTTCATTGATGACATCTTGGTCTATTCAAGGAATGAGGAGGATCATGCCGATCATCTGAGGATAGTGCTCCAGATCCTCAGAGATCATCAGTTGTACGCCAAACTCAGCAAGTGTGAGTTTTGGCTGAGCAGTGTAGCCTTCTTGGGCCATATCATATCACGAGAGGGGATATCAGTAGACCCGAGGAAGATAGAGGCAGTTATGGATTGGTCTGCCCCTACTTGCCAGCAGAGGATTGTCCGTTTTCTGTCTGATCAGGGGGCCAGTGGACCTTTTATGGGGACGGCTCTCGTCCAAAGATTCCGGTAATATCAGCGATTAAGATGTTGCGGTTATTGGAGCGCGGCCACACAGGTTACATCATTTATGCTGTGGATGTATCTGAGGAAAAGGAAGTGAGAGCCGAGGACATTCCGGTTGTGGCGGAGTTCATTGATGTGTTCCCAGATGAGATTCCGGGATTTCCGCCTGTCAGGGATGTGGAGTTTGCTATAGAGCTGCTGCCAGGGACATCGGCCATTTCTCGTGCCCCATACAGGATGGCACCGGCAGAGCTGAGGGAACTGAAGGTACAGTTACAGGAGCTCCTCGACAAGGGATACATCCGTCCTAGTGTATCGCCTTGGGGTGCGCCAGTCTTGTTCGTGAAAAAGAAGGATGGATCAATGCGTCTGTGCATTGACTATAGGCAATTGAACAAGGCTACAGTGAAGAACAGATATCCACTTCCGAGGATTGATGATCTGTTCGACCAGCGTCAGGGTACAGAGGTGTACTCCAAGATAGACTTGAGATCAGGCAATCACCAGGTGCGGGTTAGAGCTGGTGATGTCCAAAAGACGGCTTTTAGAACTCGGTATGGGCACTATGAGTTCTTGGTGATGCCATTCGGGGTGACGAATGCCCCTGCTACATTTATGAGCCTGATGAACAGAGTATTTCAGGAGTACCTCGATCAGTTTGTGATCGTGTTCATTGATGACATCCTGGTCGATTCAAGGAATGAGGAGGATCATGCCGATCATCTGAGGATAGTGCTCCAGATCCTCAGAGATCATCAGTTGTACGCCAAACTCAGCAAGTGTGAGTTTTGGCTGAGCAGTGTAGCCTTCTTGGGCCATATCATATCACGAGAGGGGATATCAGTAGACCCGAGGAAGATAGAGGCAGTTATGGATTGGTCTGCCCCTACTTCAGTCAGTGAGATTCGAAGTTTTCTTGGTCTGGCTGGCTATTATCGACGTTTCGTCGAGGGTTTTTCAAGGATCGCCAAGCCACACGAGACGAGGTATCCAGTCCATGATCTGGAGTTGGCAGCTATAGTGTTCGCCTTGAAGATATGGCGACACTATTTATACGGTACCTCATTTACCATCTTCACTGATCACAAGAGCCTGAAGTTCTTGTTTACACAGGCTGAGCTGAACATGAGGCAGAGGAGATGGATGGACCTGCTGAAGGATTATGATTGTGAAATCCTATACCATCCCGGGAAAACAAATTTGACAGCCGACGCTTTGAGTCGGAAGGTGAGGAGCACAGCAGAGGATGCTATGTCTCTATCAGCTATGTTTGGCTCCTACTGCCATTTGGGTTTTGATTATGATGTATCCTCTTCACCAGTACAGGTATTGACCTTACTAGCTGAGCCTGTTATATATGATCACATCAGGAAGGCTCAGGAGACCGATGTAGAGGTTCAGAGATGGATGTTAGTGGTTCATTCAGGTCAGCCGTCGAGATTCAGAGTGGCTGGGGACGGTTCTCTGAGACTTGGCGACAGATGGGTGGTTCCAGATGCACCCGAGTTGCGTCAGGGTTTATTACAGCGAGCTCATTGCAGCAGGATGAGTATCCACTCAGGCGGGAAGAAGATGTATAAGGATCTGCGCAGCCAGTTCTGGTGGAGGCGTATGAAACAAGATGTCACCTCATTTGTCAAGCGCTGTTTGATTTGTCAGCAGGTGAAGACTGAGAGGCAGAGGCCTGGAGGTGAACTAAGGAGTTTGGAGATACCCGAGTGGAAGTGGCAGCATGTGTCTATGGATTTCGTGACCCACTTACCAAGGACTGTTTCGGGTTTTGATGCCATCTGGGTAGTCGTGGATAGACTGACTAAAGTGGCTCACTTCATTCCCTATTGTATGACATATACGCACTTGAGGATGGCACAGTTGTATGTCAGAGATGTGGTGAGACTGCACGGGATCCCTGTTTCGATAGTGTCCGATCGAGATCCGCGGTTCACATCTCACTTCTGGGAGGGTCTGCAGACAGCTCTAGGTACAGAATTGAGGCTGAGCACAGCCTATCACCCTCAGACGGACGGACAGACAAAGCGTACGATACAGACGCTCGAGGATATCTTGAGAGCTTGTGTGCTAGAGTTCGACATATCATGGCAGGACTCGATAGCCTTAGTGGAGTTCTCTTACAACAACAGCTACCAGGCAAGTATACAGATGGCTCCTTTCGAGGCCCTCTATGGTAGGCGTTGTAGGTCACCCTTGTGTTGGGATGACTTGGACCGTAAGTCGGTTGGAGGACCAGAGTTGGTTCAGGAAATGGAAGAGAAAGTTAAGGTTATCAAGAGAAAGATGAAGGCAGCACAGGACAGACAGGCAGCATATGCCAATCAGCGGCGTAGGCCGTTGGAGTTTCAGTTAGGCGACAGAGTTTTTCTGAAGATCTCACCTTTCAGAGGCGTAGTACGGTTTGGTATGCGGGGGAAGTTGTCTCCTAGATACGTGGGGCCGTATGAGATCTTACAGCGTGTGGGTACTCTGGCGTACCGTTTGGCTTTACCGCCTTCTCTGTCTGGTATACACGACGTTTTTCATGTGTCTATGCTGAGGAAGTATGAGCCGGATCCTTCACATGTGTTGCAGCCTTCAGAGGTGCAGATTGAGTCCGATGTTTCTTATGAGGAGCGGCCTATCAGGATTTTGGATAGGGCAGACCGCAGACTTCGGAACAAGGTTATTCCTATGGTTAAGGTTCAGTGGGATCGTAGGGGTGTCGAGGAGGCCACGTGGGAGACAGAGCGACACATGGTGCAACACTATCCAGAGCTGTTTTCTGGTATGCTTTTATGTATTGTTTTACTTCATGTTGGTAAGCATGTTTGATTTCGGGGACGAAATCTTATAAGTAGGGGAGTATTGTGATATCCCCGAAATGATTATGTGGGTAATCATACAATTAAAGGTTGTTAATTGTGAGCTATGTGCTAAAGGCGTATTTTATGTGGGAGTGATTTATTTATTTTGATGATGTGGTTTAGGGAGCATGTTAGGTGTTTTAATTATTGTGTTGATGTGATAAAATAATATAATATCAAGGAGAGATATTTTTATACATCGTATGAAATACCGGGACACAATTAAACACTACAAAACCACCCTACATGCAACCTCCCCACCCCCACTTGGTTGAACCCACGCCCCTCCCCTGTTTCTGGAAAGCAGAATTGACTAAGTATGCTACTTTGGACTTAGATATTTTCATATTGTCTCCTCCAAAAAGCTTCCTTCTTTTCTCTTCCTTTTGTCTGCAACTTGGACGGTTTCTAGGAAGAAAGTGATCGGATTTCGTTCATCCCTTCATATAGAAATTCGAAGAGCAAAAGTGGTGAGGAGTCACATGTTCTTCCCAGTTTTTAAATTCCTAAGCATGCTTGTTCTTTGTAGCAGATTTGGCATGCTAGTTTAGGGTTTAAAGAAATATTGTTATGAGTACTTTTATGTGATGTTTATGAGGCTCTCTGTATTTTTCCTTGAGCATGTTACATGTTTTATGTAGAGGATTAAAGCATGTGAAGTTTAGTGTTCGAAAATCTGGGTAAGGAATATGCCCTGTTTTTCTGGAAAATTATGGTTTGGGAGTGATTTTGAGGAGGTGATATCATGCACGTTAGCTTAGGCTTTTGGTAAACCTTTGATGTGAAAATATGCATGGTAGTTTTGTGAAGCCCTTGGCATGTTTGTTCGAGCATGCTTTATGTTATATGTGGTAGATATTATAGCATGAAGTGAAGTACTCAAAAATCTGGAAATTTATATGTTGCCCTGTTTCCGGAAAAGTTGGTTGAGTACTTATGTAAATGGTTGACGTTTATGCATGTGGGCTTAAGTTTGAGGTGTAAATTTTGTATGAATACACTCGGGGAAGTGTATTGTAATTTCTAGCATAATTGTTCAAACATGTGGTGTATGTTATATGCTAGATCGAAGGGTATGAATATAGGTGTTCGAGAATTCTGGGTTGGTATTTCTCGAACAGGGCATCTCGATCGATCGACATTTCATCTCGGTCGATCGAGCGAGGCAGAATCTTGGTTCTGATTTTAGGCGTCTTCTCGATCGATCGGGAAGAGGGGCCGATCGATCGAGAGACCCAGAATGTTGAAAAATATAAATTGTTATATTTTGTTAAAGTTTTGATATTGGATTGTAATGAGGTGCCTAATATTGTGTTGTGTGGCTATGTAGAACCATCCCAGGTGCCATCACAACCGAGGAGATAAAGTTGATTGACTCCTCTATCTTTTGGAAAGGTACGTAAGCGACGTACGGGCATCCCGACGGTAACATGTACTTATGTTTGTCTGTGTGACACATGATGAATGCAATGTGATGCATTAAGATTATGATACATGTTATTATGCATGGTGTTGCATATTATGCATTGTTGTTGCATATTGTGATGTGGAATAAAGAGGTGTATTCCACGAGTCAGGGCGATCACAGTTAAGGTTTTAATGCTTATGCTTTACCGCTGAAAATGTGGAGCGGGAGGGGGGAGGCTCGCTTGCACATGGAGGCGAGGTATACCATACTGAGCGAGGAAGAGATACCGCTAGTATGGAGAAGCGAGTATGCGATACCGCTTGTTTTGAGGTTATGAAAGCATTAAAATAACTGATGATGACTGACTCAAGAAAAGGAGGAAATGTCATGACATTCATTTGTAAAGCCATACATTCATATAATGTGTTTTATTATGAATTATGGTACAGGGACAACCAATGGGCGTTATAAATGCAGGAAATACAGGAAGTGCTTGTGTTTAGGATTGTGCATTTATGCCTTACTTTCATATTATGTTGAATATGAATTGTTTTATGCTCACGTTTTGGGGGGTTGTCTTTGTAGGTGCTTTTGTTGACGAGAACCAGGGTCGGAGTTGAAATGCTGAGCTGTAAGGAGTGCTACAGGATTAGCATGTTAGAGGAAATTTTTGTATAGCTTCTACTGAGTAGAGTAAGACTATAATGTAGTGCCTTTGTAGGAATTATGTTATTCCTTTTTGAACATTTTGGTACTGTAATCTCTAAAGCTCAGGTTAATCAACACGATACGTTACTCTGATATATTCACATGAATGTTTAGTTCTCTAAATTGCACCTTAGTAACTTGATGTGATAACGGGGTCTCACAAACGCACTCTTAACATCCATTTGATAGACTTTGAAGTCTTTAAAAGCAGCAAATGCAAGAAATATACGAATTGCTTCTAGTCGAGCTACAGGGGCAAAGGTTTCATCAAAATCAATGCCTTCTTCCTGTCTGTAGCCCTGTGCGACTAATCTTGCTTTATTTCTGATTATTGTTCCATTTTCGTCTAATTTATTCCTAAATACCAATTTGGTGCCTATTATAGTGTGATGCTGTGGTCGTGGTACTAAATACCATACTTTGTTTCGCTCAAACTGATTTAGTTCTTCTTGCATAGCGTCTAACCAGCTTGGGTCTAACATAGCATCATCAATCTTCTTAGGTTCTAAGTGAGATATGAATGCAGCATGAAGGAATTCATTAATTAATTGTCCTCTTGTGCGTAGAGGAGCAACATGGTTACCTATGACCTGCTCGGGAGGATGATCCTTCATCCACCGGAGCGGAGGTCCAAGAGGATTGAGCTCTTCATTTGACTGGATATGAATGGGCAGTTCAGAAGTGCTGATTGATGCATCTTTTTCATTTGCTTCCTCTACTGCAGCAGGAGTGTGTGGAATTGTGTCATTGTTAGCTAGATGCGATGCTTGTTGACCAGCAGACTCCTCTGTTTGGGCTTCAGGAACTTCTGGTTCTAAGGAGCAGTCAGTCCTGCTTCTGTAATTTATCTCATCATCAACATTTTCATCAATGTAAGTGCTTTACAGTCGATTGCTCAAATTGTTGATTTGTAGATTAGATATCGTACAGTCAGTAGGTTCATCAAATTTTACATGCACTGATTCTTCTACAGTAAGAGTTCTATTATTAAATACTCTGAAGGCTTTACTAACTGTAGAATAACCAAGAACTATTCCAGCATCAGATTTGGCATCAAAAGCGGTGAGATGAGTCTTTCCATTGTTGTGAATAAAACATTTGCAACCAAACACATGGAAATAAGAATATTTGGTTTACTGCCATTCCAGATCTCATAAGGGGTTTTATTTGCTCGCTTATTAATCATTGATCTGTTCTGCGTATAACATGTTGTGTTGACGGCTTCTGCCCAAAATCTCTGCGATATTTCTGATTCCGCAAGCATAGTTCGTGCAGCTTCTTTCAAAGTGCGATTCCTACGCTCAGCAACTCCGTTTTGTTGAGGAGTTCTTGCAGCGGAGTATTCGTGTTTAATGCCAAGGTCATCTAGATATGATTCGAGTGACTGATTGGTAAACTCAGTACCTTTATCACTACGAATTCTATCTATCCCACACGATTTCTCATTTTGGAGTCTCTTCAGTAGTTTGATCAGCTTTGGAGTAGCCTGATCTTTCCCACTTAGAAACAACACCCATGTAAACCGAGTATAATCGTCTATTAACACTAGAGTATACTTCATTCCCCCTAAACTTGTTACTGGTATAGGACCAAATAGATCCATATGCAGCAACTCTAAGCACCGAGAAGAAGATTTACTACCTTTGTTCTTAAAGGAGGATCTGATTTGCTTACCAAGTTGGCATGCTGCATAGATCTTGTCTTTTGAGAACTCAATTTGGGGCAGTCCAATGACTAGATCAAGTTTACGCAGACTGGCAATAGTTTTAAAATTTAAGTGACTCAATCGTTTGTGCCAAAGCCAATTTTTGGAAGACTTCAGGGCAGCAAAGCAGGTAGAGGAGGTAGGCTGATTAAGATTCCAATCAATTTTATAAGTGTTATCATGCCTTCTTCCTACAAGTAATATGCTACCATCAGTCGATTTGATTGTGCATGAGTGCTGGTTGAACTCTACAGAGTGACCATTGTCACAGAGTTGACTTATGTTAATTAAGTTATAGCATAGATTTTCAACCAACAGAATATCTTTAATAATAATGTTACCGTAGATAATCTTACCCTTACCCACGGTTCTACCTTTCACGTTGTCTCCAAAAGTTATTCTGGGTCCGGTGGAGTCCACCAGTTCAGACAATAAGCTCGCATTTCTTGTCATATGTCTAGAGCATCCGCTGTCCAGAAACCATTCTGAGCTCCGAACTTGATGCATTCTAGTTTCCTGCAATTAAAGCGATAAAATGATTGGTACCCAATCCTACTTGGGTCCGGGCAAGATTAGTCCTTTCGGAACCCACACTTGTATGACCCTGAGTGGCTTAGGTCGGTGTGTGTTCTGAAATGTGTGTGCATTCATAATGAGTGTGTATGCATGTGCTCTTGGTTTGTAGTTCCCGTTGTTTGGCATATACCTCTGCTGGATGGGCATACAGTTGTAGTACCAGTTGGGTTTAACCTCTCTAGCTGCTCGACCAGTGGGTTTAAGTTCATTTCTGAACTTTTGCCCCAGTTTAGCTTTCTTGATTGGTTCAACATAACCAATACCTCGATGTGATGCCTATTCCTTAATGAGTGTTGCTTTAACAGGTTCTTTAACCAGTTCAATGGGATCATATACTGTGCTTGATTTAACAAAATTCATTGTTTGAATCTTGCTTCTTTCTAGACACACTTGATATTTGATGCCGGATGAATTACTATCATTGTTTGAGTAGCCTATACCGGTGAGATCACCAGCAAGTCTTATTGACACAAGCATTTCATCTTTTCTGGCAGTAGATGCATTCCATGTGCGAACCAGCTTACTGAGTTTCTGGTGTGCACATGTTGCTTCATCCCTTTCTTTTTCGAGCTGACTTACTTTATCCCTCAAGCTTTTCAACTCAGTGGATTGTTCACAATCACATTCGTTGTTCTACTGTTTTGTTGGGACTTGTTGTTCAGTCTTGTAGTTCTCGAAGGATTCGTACAACATCTGATACTCATTTATCATGTCCTGTAATGCATTTGTGAGCTCAATATGAGTAAATTCAGAAAGAATAGGATCATTTACCTCACAGTCGTCGTTGGCCATTAGACAATGAACTTCTTCATCTTCAGTGTCACTGGATGAGCTGGAAGAAGTTTCTGATTCTGAGTCAGACCATTTGTTCTTGTTTTCTTCCGCCACCAGTACTTTCTGTTCTCTGTCTCTTCTGGATGATCATCTATTCTCTTTAGAATTTCTATATTCTTTTGGTCCTTTCTTTTGATCATCCTTCTTCGGTTTAGGACAGACAGCAATAAAATGTCCTGGTTTGAGACAGTTAAAGCATACACGTTCATCTTCATCTGATCTATTCTTGAAGCTTTGTCTTCTTGGGTAGGATTGATAAGTCTTTTGATTTTTCTTCATAAACTTTCCAAATTTCTTGACAAATAGCACCATTGCATCGTTGCATATTTTTTTCAGGGGTCATCTCTATAGTGATAGGTGGAGCTTCTGATGCAGTCAGAGCTTTGGTTGGTTGACTGGTGCTTGGTTCGTCTTCAATCCGAATACCTAGTTCGAACTCATAAGCTTTTAAGTCAGCAAATAAGTCGTGTAGGTCTATCTTGTTTAGATCTTTTGATTCTCTCATAGCAATCGTCTTTACATCCCATTCTCTTGGGAGACCTCTCATGACTTTTAGAGTGACTTCCCTGTTGGATAGGTCTTTACCAAGGCTAATGAGTTCATTTATGATGCCAGTTACTCTCTCATCATATTCGCTTAGAGTTTCTCCGGACATCATTTGATGTTTTCAAACTTCTGTAAGGCAACAGTGAGCTTGTTCTCCTTGGTTTGATCATTTCCTTCGCACAGCTGAGCAATCTTTTCCCAGATGTCCTTTGCAGTGGGACACATCTTGATCTTGTTGAACATATTTTTGTCCAGAGTTTTGAACAATATGTCTTTTGCCACGTTGTCTAGATTTGCCTTTTTCTTTTCTTCGCTTGTCCAGAAGAATCTATCCTTTTCAACCATCTGAGGTTCACCACCAGAGATAGCAGTTGTTGTATTGACTTTCATGATATTCATTGGTCCATCAGTGATGACGAACCACATATCATCATCTTGGGCACTTAGATGTGCTTGCATACAAATTCTCCAATCGTCATATTCATCCTTCTTAAACATTGAAATCTTGCTGAATGAGGCCATCAGTTTTTGGTAATCTCTCAAGATTGAGAAGACCTAAGCTCTGATAACACTTGTTAGGATCGAGGTAGTGTTTAGAAGGGGGGGTTGAATAAACACTAGATTCAATTTTGATTCTTTTTCTTGTTAACTGTAAACTGTTAAGTATTACAGTTGCTTCTCAATATCAGCCAAGTCAGCAGACACTGATTATAGTGCGGAAGACGTCTGCTGAACTTGTGAGGAATAAAACTGAGTGGTAAATAAGCGATAAACAAATGACACAAGTATTGTTTCTGGAAGTTCGAAGCACAACGCTTCTACGTCTCCCCTTCTTCCTTTGCAGGAAGGATTCACTAGAAGATTTGGTTTACACTTTTACAATATACAACCTTCTTAGGCACACACACAACTTGGCCTAAACTCATAGCAATCACAACTTCTTAATTTGATTACAAAAGATTCTATGATACTCTTTACAAAATAAACTTTTAGCTTTAGAGTGTTCTTGAGCAGCAGACTTCAGTTGGATATACTCTGTCACAGATTCAGGTGCACTGCTTGTCTGCTCTTTTGCTGAACTTTTAGAATATCAGTAAGTTGCTATTCTGTTTACGATGAAGTGTTTCTCTTGATTGAATAAATCGCTCAGCTAAACTCTTCATTCTTTGCTTGGACGTATTTATAGGTTTGGTTGTCCAACGGTAGCTTTTCTGTATTAGGAACAGATTAGCTTTCCAAATTCATATTGTCTTCTTTCCTATTTTGTTAAGCAACGGCTCTTTGTTCTGACGGTAATGGTGGCGGAGATATAGTAGGGTGCACCGCTCTGTTGTACCTTTGTCAGAGAATGTTGTACTTATTTTGTCTCGTTGCTTAGTGCTTTTACTGAGTGGTTAGACTTCTGCTGGTTTTCTTTGTTCAACTGGTCGTTCATCCTCTTGTGACCAGTAGATGTCTTTGTTCAGTGTGAGACTATCCGGTTGATGGTTGTCCAGTAGATGTCCATCCAGTTTATGTTTATCCGGTTGATGTCTATCCAGTTGGTAGCCATCCAGTTGATGTCTATCCGGTTGATGTCTATCCAGTTGGTGTCTATCCAGTTGATGTCTATCCAGTTGGTAGCCATCCAATTGATGTCTGTCCGGTTGATGTCTATCCAGTTGGTGTCTATCCAGTTGATGTCTGTCCAGTTGGTCTTTATCACCCGGTAAGTCTTCAACATCCGGTAGGTATCTTCACCCGGTAGGTGTCTTCACCCGGTAGATCTTCATCCGGTAGGTGTCTTCACCCGGTAGATGTATTCATCCGGTAGGTGTCTTTATCCGGTAGGTGTTTGTAATCACCAAAACTTAGAAATCGTTTCCCAACACTCCAGATCCTTAGGGGTCATCAGTTATATGAAAAGCTCAGCAAGTGCGAGTTTTGGTTGAGTAGTGTGGTGTTCTTGGGTCATGTTATATCCAGCAGCGGGGTATCTGTAGATCCCAAGAAGATTGAAGCAGTGATGGAGTGGGCTGCACCCACTTCTGTACCTGAGATACGGAGCTTTCTTGGTTTAGCGGGTTATTATCGACGTTTCGTCGAGGTCTCTAAGATCGCTAAACCGTTGACACAGCTGACTCAGAAAGGAGTCCCATTCTATTGGTCTGAAGCTTGTGAGGAAAGCTTCCAAGAGTTGAAACGTCGTTTGACTACGGTACCTTTATTGGTGATTCCTTCTGAGAATAAGAGGTTAGTCTTGTACACGGATGCATCATTGCAGGGTATGCAAGATAAGCACGTGGTGGCTTATGCTTCGAGGCAGTTGAAGCCTCATGAGACCAGGTACCCAATTCACGATCTGGAACTGGCGGCCATCATTTTCGCCTTGAAGATTTGGCGGCATTATCTATATGGTACTTCGTTTACCATTTTTACGGACCATAAGAGCCTGAAGTTTCTATTCACTCAGGCTGAATTGAATATGTGCCAAAGAAGGTGGATGGATTTACTCAAGGATTATGATTGTGAAATTGAGTACCATCCTGGTAAAGCAAATTTGATAGCAGACGCCTTAAGTCGGAAGGTGGAGAGTACTGCTGAGGACGCTATGTGTTTATCAGCGATGATGACTTCTTATTGCCATCTAAGCTATGATTTTGATGTGGACACGTCGCAGGTGCGAGTGCAACCTTGTTGGCTGAGCCACACATATTCGAGACTATCAGGAAGGCCCAGAGGTCGGATGATGAGGTCCAGAGATGTCATCGATAGTACTTCAAGGACAGCCATCAAAGTTCAGAGTGGCTGAGGATGGTTCATTGAGACTGGGCAACCGTTGGGTAGTCCCAGATACGCCGGAATTGCGTAGAGGAGTATTGGAGCGAGCTCACGGTAGCCGGTTCAGTATTCACCCAGGAGGAAGAAAAATGTATAAGGACCTAAGTGGTCAATTCTGGTGGAGACGCATGAAACGTGATGTTATAGCCTTTGTCAAAAGATGTCTGATCTGCCAGGAACGTGAAGAGCTTGGAGGTGCCCCAATGGAAGTGGGAGCATATATCTATGGACTTCGTGACCCACTTGCCAAGAACGGCCTCTGGATTTTATGCGATCTGGGTGATCGTGGATAGGCTGACAAAGGTAGCTCATTTCATCCCTTACTGTATGACTTTCACGTATCTAAAGATGGCCCAATTATATGTACGGGATGTGGTGAGGTTGCATGGAATTCCAGTCTCGATTGTGTCTGATAGAGATCCAAGGTTTACTTCACATTTCTGGGAGGGTCTCCAGACAGCCTTGGGCACAGAGGTGAGACTGAGTACAGCGTATCACCCTCAGACAGACGGTCAGACAGAGCGTACCATTCAGACGCTCGAAGACATGTTGAGGGCATGTGTATTGGAGTTTGATACTCCGTGTAGGGGTGGTAATCGGGACGGGTTTCGGGAATCGGGATATTCGGGTTCGGGTAATCGGGTATCGGGAATACTAAAAGCATACCCGAACCCGAACCCGAATATGTCAGGTACCCGAATTCGGGTACCCGAACCTTGATTATTATTATTTTTAGTTTTTTAAAAGAAATGCTACACATATTTAAATGTAAAAAAATATTTTTTTATTTTTAAAAGGGAAATCGGGTTCGGGTACCCGAACCCGAATAATTTTTCTCCCAAACCCCTACCCGAATCCCGTCCCGAACCCGCCACTACATGATCGGGGAATACCCGATTATCCCGAAAAACCCAATTACCCCGACCCGATCGGGAAATAACCGATCGGGTCGGGTCGGGACCCGAATTCCCGAACCCGTTTCCCAGCCCTAACTCCGTGGCAAGATTCTATACCACTGGTAGAGTTCTCCTATAATAACAGCTATCAGGCGAGCATTCAAATGGCCCCTTTTGAAGCTCTTTATGGACGACGATGTAGGTCACCGCTGTATTATGAGGACTTTTCTAGTAAGGCGGTCGGAGGACCGGATATGATTAAGGATATGGAAGACAAGATTAAGTTGATACGTCAAAAGATGAAAGCGGCCCAGGATAGGCAAGCAGCCTATGCCAATAAGCGACGTCAACCACTAGAATTTCAAGTGGGGGACAAGGTCTTCTTGAAAATCTCACCCTTCAGGGGTGTAGTTCGTTTTGGTATGCGGGGGGAAGCTATCTCCGAGGTACGTTGGGCAGTATGAGGTATTGCAGCTTATTGGTACATTGGCTTACCGTTTGGCTCTACCGCCATCTTTATCTGGGATTCATGATGTTTTTCACGTTTCTATGTTATGGAAGTATGAGCCAGACCCGTCTCATGTATTACAGCCTACCGAAGTACAGTTAGATTCAGATGTATCATACGTAGAACGACCGGTCAGAATTCTTGATCGTGAGGATCGCAGATTACGAAGCAAAGTTATACCGATGGTCAAAGTTCAGTGGGATCGTCGGGGTGTCGAGGAGGCTACGTGGGAGACGGAATGACATGTGATGCCCTGAAATTAATTATATGCAATTTTTGAGCATTAATGATGGTTATGTGATTATTTATCATGGTAATTGATTTATGTGTTGGGTAATGAGGTGTTAACATGATTTTATTGTGTTGATTATTAATTATGAGGAAAGTAGGGATTTAATGAAGTTTGTTGCATTTTTGTAAAAATGCTTTTAAAATACCATGTTGGGGTATTTTATACATCATGTTAATTAATGGGTACAAATTTAATTAAATTAACCCATATACCCCCACTATACCCCTTTACCCCACTACACTTTATTCACTTTAACTTTACTCTTTTAAAACCCCCAAAATCATCATCAACCCTAACCCATTTCATATTTTCGATTTTGAGCAAGAGTGGAAGGAGAAATCTTCTCAAAACCTTGGTTTGTGAGATCTTTGTTAGGATTTGGAGTCCTTAAGAGGTATGGAACCCCTCCTAAAGTTTTTATGATGTTTGGTGTTGAAATGGGTTAGTTTTTGATGTTTTATATGGGTTTATTTTGGGTATATGTTGTTTATGGTTGGGATATGCCCTAAGACAAGTCATTAGATGATTGTTTTGACATACAATGTTTGTGATTTTATGAATGGCAATTCATTATTATATATTATTCTTTTAACTGTGCAATGTGAATAAATATATATGTTAATGTCCTTAGAATAATATTGTATTATTCTTAAACATTGTCCCTAGTCAAGTATTATCATGAATCAGGATAATGATAATACATAGAGACTAGTATGTGTTGATTGATGAATTGTTCATTGATATGAGATATCAAATCAACACATGGGTACATGTTAGAGAACGATGTACTGGACAGACCCACCATGAGAATGCTACATGGATAGTTATATGAGTGTCATAAGCAATTCTCATAGTGATAATAATGTATGTAATCCTTACGACTTGTGATCATCAGAGATCCCAACATAAGGAGTTATGTATCTTGATATTGTCAAACGTTACCTGTAACAGGGTAAACTATAAAGGAAACTATTGGATACACTACGAATTATGTAGAGGGATGTTGACTGATCGAGATAGGATTTGTCCCTCCTATATAACAGGAGATGTGTTTGGCCCTTGATCAAGTGAGAACTAAAATGCATGGCCATGCTCGAATGAGTCGATATGAGATATCGAGCTTATTCGTTTATACTAGTTCTACTTGGGGATCAAGAAATAAAGATTGAATATACGAGAATGACTATTCCATGACTCGTGTTCAATCTAAACACAAAGGACAAAGGGATTAAGTTGCATGGTTAATATTATCACAAGTTCCTAGGTTATGTCGAGTCATTGACATTCTTGTAATTTGGGTAGCATTGATGTGTTGCTAGATACCGCTCATTACTTGCGACATAAAATGAGATTTTATGTCACTGCCAACATTACAAGATCCTATCGTGTCGCACAAAAGATTAAATCGAGAAGGAAAATTAAATTCATTGGATGAATTAATTAATTAAGAAGAGTCTTAATTAAGTGATTAAAAGGTTTTAATTAAATCATGGGTTTGGCCCATAAGACTTTGAGAAAGTCTTGAACTTAATTAAGCCTCTTTAATTACTTGATATAATTAATTTTAAGAGACAATTTTATTATTCATTCCAACCTACACACAAAGAAGGACTCGGCCGCCTCACTCCTTTTCTCTCTCGGTTTCGTGATAGCCGAAGGGAGGGTGGTGATTTCGTGCCATCTTTTCGATTTAGAATCGAGTGTGTTTCTTGTTCCGGTTTAAGAACTTGTCTAGCAACTTGTTCTTAAACTATCCCTTCATCCGATTTGATCGTGTGGATACCGTTGAGGCAAAACTTGCTAAGTTTTGCTAGTGGCTCGAAGGATCGTTGGACGTGGAGCTGCACCGTGGAATCTGCTCAAACACGCTACAAGGGTGAGACTTTTGTAAAACCTTCATCCGATATGAATCCCTATGTATAGATCCGGTGTCTAGTAATCCAAATTTTAAATTCCGCTGCGTTGTATGCTTTATGGATTACTAACAGTGGTATCAGAGCCAGGTTCAAGGCTCATATCGGATTTATGTGGTTAAATCGTTTAATCATATTTAGATTTGTATTGCATGCTTTAAAACTGTATAATTCATATATGATATGAATTAAATTGAATTTGTGAAATTGTCATGATATTATATTTGATATAAATTAGCGAATTATTGTATATGATACAAGAAGGCTAAAATCGAACCATATATCACGTGGGTTCGGCCATCACCATCACAAATGACACACGGCTAGCCACATGTGGGCTAGGTTTTTCGAACCCTTGGCTCGAGATGGTTTAGCCGTTGTGGCTAATAATTGTGCATGGAAGTGTCGAAACTTGATTAGGGTTTAGAACCCATTGGCTCGTGACGGCTAGCTCATGACGGCTAGGGTTCGGAACCCTAGTAGCCGTGCATGGGCTCGGCCATCGTCGCCCCTTTTTGCTAGAGTTTAGAACCCACATCTTGGCTTGAGAAATTGTTATCTTCGGTTCATGGCTCACGATAAATGATGTGTGACGGCTAGGGCCACATGAGGGCTAGAGTTTTCGAACTCGTTGGCTCGAGATGGTCAAGCCGCCAACATCATGATTCGTGCATGAAAGGCCGAGAACCAAAACAAAATTTCGAACCATTGTGGCTCGTGACGGCTAGGGTTTTGCCGTCCAAGGTTTTAGGGTTTCGAACCCTTCATGGTTGGACGTGGGGTTTTGAGCAAGAAGTTCGTGGCATGTGATGTCCCGAGCGTACGATAATTTTCTTAAAAAAAATTTATTTTACAGTTTTATTGGGATTAAATTTTAAAGTGTTTAGAATTTAATTCATTAATTGTTATAGCATGTTTTATGTGTTGTTTGAGCATGGTGCGTGGTTATAGCCCTTTGACCTATTAGATAGGATTTGTGAATGTTTGTAATTTATATAATACGACATGCGTGTCGTGCCTTCTCTATTTTATTCTAAATGTTATCCCTCACATATGTTCCCCTCGAATGTGAATCGAGGAATTCTATATCTTGTAAATAGTATAGTTTAATTGTTGATGGTGATCAATGAAGATGGAGCAAGGTGCCGGGATGAGGAGGCCATTCACAACTTGGAGCCAAAGGAAGGTGCTTGTGAAGTTACCTTAGGTTACTCTTAGGATTTTCTCATTGGCTTGAGAAAATCGCTAGTAGGGGCTATAACCATGTCACGTTTTAATTATGTATGTTGATGCATGATTTATCTTATGCTTTAGATTGATAATTGTATTACACATATATGTAGATATGTATACAACTATATGTAGTGGACATATTTTAAATTATCAAACTAATCATGAGATCAATAAATCCCTCTAAAATATTAAGTTTTAGATGCCTTCCAAAATTAAAAGTACTCGTCAAAAACTTCGATTGTACATGTGTGGGTTTGCCAAAGCAAAGCACCATGGCAATCTTAGTAAGGCGCGAAAGGATAAAAGTGATATCCGTTATACTTTAAATTGGGTACGACTTAACTAGGTTATCTCAATAGGATTGGGAACCTAGAGGCATGGGTTGGATAATAATTCATTTGATGAATTGAACAAAGCGTTGTTCGTCCAACTATCCAAGAATTATATGTGATGTAATTGACAAAGTGTTGTCTACCTAAATAACCGAGTCTTGGGCGATTAGCCAAAGCTAACTCAAGATTAGGCGAAATATGGATCTTGGCCCACTAAAGGTTTCGAGGGTTGATATTGTTTTAACAAAATAGTGGGAGTATCATTTAATGTAAGACCATGTTAAATGATTAAATCATAAACTTATTTTGCATATTTATATTATAGATATCCATGGCAACTAACAACGTAACAAGCGCTTTATCACTGCGATCGGTCCTTGAGAAGGACAAATTAAATGGGACAAATTTCCTAGAAGGGCATAGGAACTTGAGGATAGTCCTCAAACAAGAAAAGAAACAATATGTCCTAGAGGAACCCTTACCCGCTGAGGAACCTCCCCTAACGGCTACAAGAGCCGATAAAGATGCTTACAAGAAGCATCAAAGTGACGCACTTGATGTTGGGTGCCTTATGCTTGCCACCATGAACTCTGAGCTTCAGAAGCAACATGAGGAAATGGAGGCGTTTGATATGATCGAGCACCTTAAGCAACTGTACCAACAACAAGCAAGACAAGAGAGGTATGACGTCTCTAAGGCGTTATTCCAGTGTAGAATGGTAGAAGGAAGTCTGGTTGGAACTCATGTACTCAAGATGATTGGGTATATTGAGAATCTGGAGAAGCTGGGTTTTCCTTTGGACCAAGAGTTGGCCACCGATGTAATCTTGCAATCGTTGCCTGAGAGCTACAGTCAATTTGTAGTAAATTACAATATGACTGACATGGAAAAGACTCTACCACAATTGCTTGGTATGTTGAGAACATATGAAGCAAATACAAAGAAGACTAAGGCCACAAATGTTCTTATTGTGAATAAGGGCAAAGGTAAGGCCAAAGCTAAAGGCAATAAGAAAGCAAAGAAGGTCTTTGTTAAATCTAAGCCAAAGTCTTATGAGCTGAAGCCAAAGGGAGGGATAGCAAAGGAAGGGAACTGTTTCCATTGCGGTGAGACCGGCCATTGGAAAAGAAACTGCAAAGTATATCTGGAGGATCTAAAGAAAGGAAGAGTGACTTTCACTTCAGGTATTTTTGTTATAGAAGTCAATTTATCTACTTCTTCATCATGGGTATTAGATACTGGATGTGGATCTCACATTTGTATAAATGTGCAGGACCTCAAAAGAGTAGATTGTTGGCGAAAGGCGAAGTTGATCTCCGAGTTGGAAATGGAGCAAGAGTTGCTGCATTAGCTATAGGAGATTATTATTTATCTTTGCCTTCTGGTTTATCGTTGATTTTAAAAGACTGTTATTTTGTGCCATCCATTACCAAAAACATAATTTCTATTTCTTGTTTAGACAAGTGTGGGTTTTCATTTAGAATAAAGGACAACTGTTGTTCTATTTATTTAAATGATATGTTTTATGCTAGTGCACAAATGGTGAATGGTCATTATTTATTAAATCTTGATATGCCTATCTATAACATAAATACTAAAAGGATTAGAAATAATGATTGTAATCCGACTTATCTCTGGCATTGTCGCTTGGGCCACATAAACGAGAACCGCATATCTAAACTTCATAAGGATGGAGTATTAGATTCATTTGATTTTGAATCATATGAAACATGCGAATCTTGTTTATTGGGCAAGATGACTAAAGCCCCTTTCAAGGGACATGTTGAAAGGGCAAATGTTTTATTGGGACTAATACATAGTGATGTATGTGGACCAATAAGTACACAAGCTAGAGGTGGTTTTCAATACTTCGTTACATTTACTGATGACCTCAGTAGATATGGGTATGTGTACCTAATGAAGCATAAGCATGAAACCTTTGAAAAGTTCAAAGATTTCAAGAATGAAGTACACAACCAACTTGGCAAAAGTATCAAAATCCTTCGATCAGATCGAGGAGGTGATTACTTAAGCCAAGAGTTTCATGACTATCTAAAGGAGTGTGGGATAGTCCCACAACTCACTCCTCCGTATACTCCACAATGGAATGGTGTATCCGAGAGGAGAAATCGAACCTTGTTAGACATGGTTAGATCAATGATGAGTCATGCAGATCTTCCGATATCGTTTTGGGGACACGCTCTAGAAACAGCGATTTTCTTACTGAACCGTGTTCAATCTAAATCAGTGGAAAAGACACCATATGAGATATGGACTGGGAAGCGTCCTAGTATGTCTTTTATGAAGATTTGGGGTTGTGAGGCTTTCGTTAGACGTCACGCCACTAACAAACTTGGACCCAAATCTGATTAAGTGTTTATTTGTGGGGTATCCTAAGGAAACGAAAGGATACTATTTCTATTATCCCACGAGAACAAAGTAGTTGTTGCTCGGACTGGTGTATTTCTTGAAAGAGAATTTATTTCTAGAAAAACCAGAGGGAGAAAAATAGAACTTAGTGAAGTTCAACCACAAGAAAACACTGAACCTGAGATTGAGATGGAAACAGAGCAGGCACTACAAGCTGTTGTGGAAGAAGTACCTGCTCAAAAGACACAAGCCCAGCGTAGGTCTGTAAGAGAACACCGGGAGCCACAGAGATATGGATTTCTTGTGACTCAACAAGGTGACTTACTACTTATTGATGAGGATGAGCCGTCATCTTATCAACAAGCTATAATGGGCACTGATTCTGAGAAATGGCAAGAGGCCATGAAATCTGAGATGGAATCCATGTATGCAAACCAAGTATGGACTTTGGTTGATCCACCTGAAGGGGTACGGCCCATAGGGTGCAAATGGATTTTCAAGAAAACGACCGATATGGATGGTAATGTACAAACCTATAAAGGTCGGCTGGTTGCAAAAGGATTCAAACAAATTCATGGTATTGACTATGATGAAACCTTTTCACCAGTGGCCATGGTTAAATCCATAAGGATCTTACTTGCAATAGCTGCATTTCATGATTATGAAATCTGGCAGATGGATGTCAAAACAGCTTTCCTTAATGGAAATCTGCTCGAGGATGTGTACATGACACAGCCCGAGGGTTTTGTCGATCCAAAGGATGTTGGAAAGATATGCAAGCTACAACGATCCATTTATGGATTGAAGCAAGCTTCTCGGAGTTGGAATCTTCGTTTTGATGATGCAATCAAAGAGTGTGGTTTTATCAAAAACGAAGATGAGCCTTGTGTCTACAAGAAGGTCAGTGGGAGCGTAATCATTTTCCTAGTGTTGTATGTAGATGACATACTTCTCATTGGGAATGATATCCCTGCCTTACAATCTGTAAAGATTTGGCTAGGGAATTACTTTTCGATGAAAGACTTGGGAGAAGCCACCTATGTATTAGGAATCAAGATCTATAGAGATAGATCAAGAAGACTTATCGTTCTAAGTCAAAATACATACATAGACAAAGTGCTTAAAAGGTTTAGCATGCAAGAATCAAAGAAAGGATTCGTGCCTATGACACATGGTATATATCTCTCGAAGGATTAGTGTCCTTCAACACCAGATGAGAGACAACGCATGAGTAAGATCCCATATGCCTCAGCTATTGGATCTATCATGTATGCCATGATATGTACTCGTCCCGATGTATCGTATGCTTTGAGCATGACGAGCAGATATCAAGTTGTTCCAGGTGAAGGTCACTGGATTGCTGTCAAGAACATCCTGAAGTACTTGAGAAGGACTAAGGATATATTCTTGATTTATGGAGGTGAGGAAGAGCTCAATGTAATGGGTTACACTGATGCAAGCTTCCAAACCGACAAAGATGATTTTCGATTGCAATCTGGATATGTGTATTGCCTAAATGGAGGTGCTGTGAGCTGGAAGAGTTCAAAGCAAGAAACAGTAGCCGATTCTACAACGGAAGCTGAGTATATTGCTGCCTCGGATGCAGCAAAGGAAGCTGTTTGGATTAGGAAGTTCATTTTTGAACTTGGAGTGGTGCCTAGCATTAAAGATCCGATAGAACTCTATTGTGACAACAATGGAGCGATCGCATTGGCTAAGGAACCTAGATCTCACCAAAGATCCAAGCACATACTTCGGCGCTTTCATTTCATCCGAGATATCGTTGAAAGGGGAGATTTTAAAATATGCAAAGTACCCACAGATGATAACATATCTGACCCATTGACGAAGCCACTGTCACAGCAGAAGCATGATCGTCATACTAGATCTCTAGGCATTAGGTATATGTCTGAGTGGTCTTAGTGCAAGTGGGAGATTTGTTGGGATATGCCCTAAGACAAGTCATTAGATGATTGTTTTGACATACAATGTTTGTGATTTTATGAATGGCAATTCATTATTATATATTATTCTTTTAACTGTGCAATGTGAATAAATATATATGTTAATGTCCTTAGAATAATATTGTATTATTCTTAAACATTGTCCCTAGTCAAGTATTATCATGAATCAGGATAAATTAACATAGAGACTAGTATGTGTTGATTGATGAATTGTTCATTGATATGGGATATCAAATCAACATATAGGTACATGTTAGAGAACGATGTACTGGACAGACCCACCATGAGAATGCTACATGGATAGTTATATGAGTGTCATAAGCAATTCTCATAGTGATAATAATGTATGTAATCCTTACGACTTGTGATCATCAGAGATCCCAACATAAGGAGTTATGTATCTTGATATTGTCAAACGTTACCTGTAACAGGGTAAACTATAAAGGCAACTATTGGATACACTACGAATTATGTAGAGGGATGTTGACTGATCGAGATCGGATTTGTCCCTCCTATATAACAGGAGATGTGTTTGGCCCTTGATCAAGTGAGAACTAAAATGCATGGCCATGCTCGAATGAGTCGATATGAGATATCGAGCTTATTTGTTTATACTAGTTCTACTTGGGGATCAAGAAATAAAGATTGAATATACGAGTATGACTATTCCATGACTCGTGTTCAATCTAAACACAAAGGACAAAGGGATTAAGTTACATGGTTAATATTATCACAAGTTCCTAGGTTATGTCGAGTCATTGACATTCTTGTAATTTGGGTAGCATTGATGTGTTGCTAGATACCGCTCATTACTTGCGACGTAAAATGAGATTTTATGTCACTGCCAACATTACAAGATCCTATCGGGTCGCACAAAAGATTAAATCGAGAAGGGAAATTAAATTCATTGGATGAATTAATTAATTAAGAAGAGTCTTAATTAAGTGATTAAAAGGTTTTAATTAAATCATGGGTTTTGGCCCATAAGACTTTGAGAAAGTCTTGAACTTAATTAAGCCTCTTTAATTACTTGATATAATTAATTGTAGGAGACAATTTTATTATTCATTCCAACCTACAAACAAAGAAGGACTCGGCCGCCTCACTCCTTTTCTCTCTCGGTTTCGTGATAGCCGAAGGGAGGGTGGTGATTTCGTGCCATCTTTTCGATTTAGAATCGAGTGTGTTTCTTGTTCTGGTTTAAGAACTTGTCTAGCAACTTGTTCTTAAACTATCCCTTCATCCGATTTGATCTTGTGGATACCGTTGAGGCAAAACTTGCTAAGTTTTGCTAGTGGCTCGAAGGATCGTTGGACGTGGAGCTGCACCGTGGAATCTGCTCAAACACGCTACAAGGGTGAGACTTTTGTAAAACCTTCATCCGATATGAATCCCTATGTATAGATCTGGTGTCTAGTAATCCAAATTTTAAATTCCGTTGCGTTGTATGCTTTATGGATTACTAACAATGCCCACGTGGTAAGATGTCACACGATGTTTATGATATGGTAAGATGCCATACGATAGGGTAAGATGTCCACGTGGTAAGATGTCATACGATAGGGTAAGATGCCCATATGCATGACTATGAAACAGGGACAACTAAGTGTGTTAATACGATTAACCAGGAAGTATATGTTACAATTATTTTCATGCATTTATTTATATGCCATTACCTTATGATGTTAAGTAATGATGTACATGCTCATGATGGGTTGTTCCTGTAGGTACACTTTTGGACTGAAGGACGGGTCGGGTTGAGGCAGTGAGCTAAAAGGAGCAAGATGAATATAGGATACATGATTTTGATAGTCTCTACTCTACGAGTAGTGTGAATCTATAGCTTTAACATTCATTATTGAGAATGTAATTAATTAGCTTTTGAAATTTTATTTTGGCATGTAATCTTATTAGCTCAAAGCTACAACCGGAACCCTTAAGAGGTTATGTATGCATGTTTAGTCCATAATACGTGTATAAGATGATGTTAAGGTAGGAAGACCCTACAATAGAAGATTTTCAGACGTTTTGGGGGGCTTTTGCACACATTTTCTGAAACCTAGCAGCCACTGCTCCATCAAAAGAAAGACCACAAATCATTGAAGAGCAAGAGCAACGCAAGGAACGGAAGAACGGAGCGACGCACGGAGCGACATCCTCGTTATCTTAGTATTTCTGAACTTGATTATTTTTATATCATATTGTGATGTTAAATTTGTTTAAAGACATGTTTTTACATTATAATTTGATTATGGTTGTTGGCTAAAATATTTGTCAAGACATAGGGGATCCCATGTTTGACCCCTTGAGTTAATTAACGGTTTTGATTTTAATTTCTATGATCTTAGCGCATAATTTATGTTTTTAATGCTTGTAAGATTAGCTACCTTTTGCATGATATTGGTAATCGTAATTGAATTGACCATATAGGAGATTACGATACGACGTAGGAAATTAGGCCGTGGGTTTTAGGTTGAGACGGACCAAGTAAAATCTAGCACACGTGTGATAGCAATAGATTTACCAAAATCGAAGGCTAGTAGTTTTCACAAAGCGTTTTTTGGTATTATCATTCAATAAAGACACGAGAGTGATTTATTGTAGATTTGTAAGGACCCCTAGCCCTTAACCCTTAATTATTGTATTAACTACTATGTGTGGCACATGCTTTCAATAAAAATAAATCGGGAAACTCAGATGATACTTTACCATTGAATGGCAATTACTAAAATTTCTTTAATATTCAACGTTATAAGATCATCTCTACCAACAAATAGACTCATAGATTTTGCCCATTACCATCCTCATTACGCCACTTTTTACATTGTGGACTTTTTTAAAATTTGGGCAGAGTCTCCCCATAAATTGAGCTATCCCGAAATAAAAGTACATCACATAACATAATTCCCGGCCAGGGAAAGCACAATACTTAACAGAATACAGAAACACTAAGTAAATTCCCGGCCAGGGAAGGCACCACACAATAAGACAACAAAAGTGGGTTTCAACACCCACATAATACACCAATGACTCTCATATCATTTAGCAATTCTACCTCTAATTGCATGCAACATAAAATGAAAGAGAGAAAGGCTCATGCCTTTATATACAACACATATACAAGTACAATCGTGTTCACATGCGAGCATCATGAATATGTATATAACCCTCAGGTGTATATGAGTACCCTATCTGATACCGTGCTCCATCAAGCCCTGGTACCACGATCCTGGGAGTACCTCCAATCAACAGCTCGAGCTCAGCTCCAAAACAATTGATGTACCTGTTCACATGTCCCAACAGAGACAGCCCCCAACGGGGTGAGCATACCAATACACAAAATCCCATAATCACAATAATGAAATTCATAATTTACAACAAAAGTAAATACTTAATGAATTTAAATGATACTCCCTGGATGGCAACGTCATCATCCGGGATTCCGTGTACTGTCCCTGTTCTCACAATCATCAAACTCATCAAATCTCAAAAATCAGTAAATCAACACATTGATTTAACTCATCGCATGCCTAATTCTCGAATATCAATAGATAGTGATTCCAAATTCATTATACATGCAAATATGGATATCTCGATATCAAATACTGATTTCTCAACTTCGCTATCAATCACAGATAGCTCAAATGCCTAGCATTTATTTTTCCAATTCTCCATTATACTCAGACATCTCAATGTCTTATAATGATTACATGATTTCCATAGTCATTCTCAGGCATCTCAATGCCCTACAATTGTCATATAAATCCAGTACCCCATATATCTTGTAAGAGTTATACTACTCTAGTGTCACGCACGCTTGTGGCGGCGATATCAAGATTTGGTCGTTCCTTAGCTATATCAACACATATATATACCACCATACGCACAATTATTCAATGCAATCAAAATACATTATGTATTTCACAAATGCTCTCATATAAAGAAATGCTCGTACGTCGCACGTAACTTAAATATCCTTAGTCCGAGCCAGACCTTGTTCGAGTTCCATGCCCCGAGGAAAGAGGTGCTAACACGATAAATAATTCAGAATAGTTTACGAACATGCAAACCCATGCTCAAGCACACCCATAACCCTTATACAAAAAAATATTGTCAACACACGATAATTTAACCATTTAAAAGACCCGGGGCAGGGCACATGCAGGGAGGGAAACGAATGAGACATCAACGAAAATTGTTCAAGAACCACCCTTCAATTTTCGAACCCTAACATCACAATTCGAACCCAACTAAGCACCATAATTCATCTAAAACATGAAATAATCGACCAACTCAAGAATAAACGCCCCTCCTGCCAAAACCCCAAAATCGAACCCAAACCCTCACGCAAGCAACAATTAATTCGAACCAAACATCACAAAAATGGCAGGGAATTACAGGAGAAGAACGAAAAAGGGGTAAGGAAGGTTACCCAATCGAAAATCGGAAGGAAATCGATCGAAATCGAAGAACCCTAGAAATTGGGCCTCTGCGCTTTTGTAAAAAATCCGAACGCAAATCGCGCCGAAACTTCGAATTCTTGGTGTGGAAAGTTGCGCCTGGAAGAGACGAAGCTAACGGCGGTCCGGACGCGCTGGATGGTGGCCGGACGGCGGCGGGCGCAAGGCTTGAAGCGGCGAGGGTTGAGGGAGACGGGAATGGGTGCAGACGGGGAGAGAGAGAGGCGGGCAAGGTGAAGAAATGTCTTTTAAAATTAAAATCTCGGGTTCAACTGGTATATATAGCAAAATTACCCCGAAATTCTAAAAGCCCCACAAATACATCATGATTCATTAAAAATCATCTGTTTTCAAAAATTCTCTCTCTAACTTCAAAACCCCCTACCGGTGCCCACACAAAGCACCCCAGATCCCGAGTCACACTAAAAACTCAACTCATAGGTTTTTCACCCAAATGAGAATACAATCTCAACCTCGGGATCCAACGATCCCAACTACCCAAATAGACGAGCTCGGGAGGCCCAACACTTCGATTCAACTCCAAATCGCCACGTAAAACAACTTTAGGGGTCATTAATACTCCGGGATTAACATCTATAATCCCAGGTCATCACAATATCCCCTACTAAAAGAATTTCGTCCTCGAAATTAGCACAGGCGTACTCCTAGTACAGCTGCAACAACCAAAACCAAAACACATGGCTGTGAATCGAACAGTCACCCTTAGCCCCAACATGGCTATCATGAACGCATCATGGATGACTCATCAGTCGCGAGGATACTAACCTCGCACCAAACCCTGGGATGAAATAAAATTTCCAGTACACCAAAATCGAAAGAGCGCCGGCACAACATAACGCTAACAATCCAAAAGTAGTTAGTCAATTGAAACTGCAAGGATTCGAATCCCTTCCGATTCTATCGTAGATATCTTTCAATGACATCTTTACTAAGACTCACGATGTCTAACACACATCGTCATGAGGAGAAACACTAGTATGCCACGGTATACTCATACCAGACCTGATTCCCGCTACACAGACCACCTCCATCTAAGGAGCAGTTGCACCCTCCGCAACTCGGATCGGGCAACTCACGGCCACCGATCCACACCCAAACACATCCCACAAGATGTCCACCTCCGGATATTCCAAGAGTCATATCCGGATCAAAAATAAACAATCGAGACTTCACAGAGTCTCAAATTCTGAAAGGACGTGCAATAAACCCATTGCATCCTCAATGTTTGTGTCGACAGTGACACCCAAGTCGACAGCGACACCCAACAAATCCGAATTCCTGCCATCCCTTGATAACCCTAGTATGTAACAATCTAAACTTGGAAAGGCTATCGAATAACTCGAAGGGAAACACCAACAAAGAAACACCTCAACCCACACAAGGTAATCCCTCCTCAAAGGGAGTCAACTAACTTCACGATTATTCCTCATAATTTATCGTGCCCTGGAGATTCTCAATCTCGAGGTGTTCCAAATATCTCTTCAGAGATTTAACCGCCCAAACATAGCATAACTCTATGCTTGACAGAAGGAAATCAACAACTGGCATCCGTATACTCACCGGTATACCTTCCTAAGCATAGACATTACATGCATACACAATGCACTTGGCTCGGATATTTACTACATACCCCTAAGCCTCAAACACATCCGTCAATTCTGAGTCATTCCCTACCCAGTGGAGAATGATAATCGACGATTAACAACACACGGTGTGATTCCCAAAATCAACACCACATGAACCAACTTGTCGAATCTTTCAAAGATTCCCAATAGGTATAATACTACCTCCTTCCCCACAAGGAAAGTGTCATCGAACTCGAGATCCACTAGTCTCGAACCACTGTTCGGAAAACCTGGATACAATAGCAGCCATTGCATCCCAAATACACGGATTCCCCAGATCGAGTCAACAACGACTTGATGACTCTCTTGTTGGTACTCCAACATCATGAGCTGTCCCAGACAAGTCTCACCAAGATTAACATAAAGGTATACACGTTTCAGTGAGGCATGCCCAACCTCAACCTCAAATGACGTGGTGACTACTAGAGTCCACCACAATCCACATCGTATCACCTTACGATTTGCCAAACTTGGTTCCAACGAGCAGTATAACGGCTCTAGCAAGCCCATCATGGTGCTGCACACACGCGGCAGACAAACTAGTCGCTGCCTCTTTAGGTTTACCTCAAACCCACCAATAAGACGGACGTTTCCGTACGGCATACCATACCGTGGAAAGAAAAAATCAATAGAGTAGTGGGTCTGTACCCAACGTTCCTCTAATGCCGATACACCCTGGACACTCTAGTGTCCCTATGTACTTAGCGTAACCTGATCCTAATCCTCTAGGACCCATTCTACACCCTCAAGGGTGGTGTGACCATGTCTACCACATGTCATATCGACAGCAAGCGAGTAAGTTCCTCCATGATTACTCCTGTCGTCAAATTACATGGCCAAAAGCCATTCCAACGAGCATACCTCAAGGGTATCACCACTCGTAATATGATTACCTCAAACATATGCCGCGGTACAATCACATGTACAGCACGTCCATCCATCTCTCGAGCAACCTGCTCGGTATAAGGGTCACGTCAATCGGTGACGTACACACCACATTGTGCTCGTCACTGGCATCCAAGGCATACAACTGAATACGTATACTCAACGCATTGTTCATCGTAACGATGATGCATGTCTAATAAGACATCTCCTACACCATCGTCATCGTCATCCCGTGACGACACATGCCCACACATGGCATCTAAGGCATCGTCAACTAGTGACGATACATGTCAACAATGACATCTAAACAACCTAGTCAACTCGTGACGGTCCATGTACATCAACGTATGCCATCCACAATAATGCTAATAGAATAGCAATATCTCATACTTCATCGCTAACAAGATAGCGGCATACTTGTCTCCGTCGCTCGATAATAGTGCGTAATCAGCACTCATCGCTTGAGGCGGCAAAATCCTGTGCTGCTTACATAGCGGAACAATCCATCGATATAGAATCGATGGCATGATACCTCGTCATATAATAAGTGGCATGAAACCTCACTATAAAACCTGAGCATGAATCATCATCCACATAATAGCAGAACGAGGCATCGTTATTAACATATCCGGCGGCACGAATCATCGCCAATCCTCATAGAAGAATGAGTCATCGTAAATCATCATATACATATGCTCAACGGCGTGAGCCATCATCAACCGACACAGCGGAATGCCTCATCGCTATACATGTGTCTGGCGGTATGAATCATCGCCCATCATCATAGAAAGATGTACATCAATTAATAAATGCATGAATCTTAGTTAAGTATACTTCCTGGTTAAACACGTTAACCCACTTTTATTGTCCTTGTTTCAAATATTCATGCACATAATCATTAGATCTTAGCGTAATTGATTATCATCATAGCATCATATGGTATCTTACCGCATCGTAAACATCATAACGTCTTATGGCATCTTACCACATCGTAAGTATCGTATGGCCTCTTACCATATGGGCATCTTACCCCGTGGCATCTTACCACATAATAACATCGTATGGCCTCTTACCATATGGGCATCTTACCCCGTGGCATCTTACCACATAATAACATCGTATGGCCTCTTACCATATGGGCATCTTACCCCGTGGCATCTTACCACATAATAACATCGTATGGCCTCTTACCATATGGGCATCTTACCCCGTGGTTTTTTACCACATAATAACATCTTAATAATATCGTATGCAACATAATATGAATGCAAACGTAAATGCATAAATCATAAATACAAACCATAACTCATAAATAATGAACATATGAAATTATGGTTCCTTAGTAATGTCATGACATATCTTTACTTCTTAAATCCTTACTTCAATCCTGGGTCATTTATCATTAGTGTATTTCAATGCTTCTTACTTCTCCACGTAAGCGGAATTCTTCCTCGCTTCTTATGGAGATCCACGTAAGCGGAATTCTTCCTCGCTTCTTATGGAAGTTTGCGTAAGCATTAAAATCCTCACTAGGATAACCCTGACTCGTGAAATACACCTCTTATATTTCACAACATACATATGCAAAAACGAAGCATATCAACATGTATCATATCATCATGCACTATCTTATGCATATCTTACTTTACCTTGTGTTAAATAAATAAACACATAATACATGTTACCGTTGGGATGCCTGTACGTTGGTTACGTACCTTCCTTGCTTGAACATAACATGAACAAACGCATTAGTATATTCAATAATAATTGAGACCATACCGGAGTATTCCACTGTCGGTTGTCTACCAGTCTGTCCTCAGACAATACATCATATCTTTCTTTTCCCTGATTTTCTTACCAAATCAGATTCCTTGGCACGTAACATATAGAGTGCTAGACATCACTATTAATGCCATCCTATCGTGTTCCACACGATTCCTGCAACCACAATGGTTAGCAATACCACTTTTCATATCATAAAAGCACATAAACAATTAGTCATGTCGTACAACATTAATGTCATCATGCATAAATATGTGCTATCAATAACTTCCTAGGCCCTTAACAGCCCCAATGAGCAACCACTGCTCTGATACCACTAATGTAAGGACCCCTAGCCCTTAACCCTTAATTAGTGTATTAACCACTATGTGTGGCACATGCTTTCAATAAAAATAAATCGGGAAACTCAGATGATACTTTACCATTGAATGGCAATTACTAAAATTTCTTTAATATTCAACGTTATAAGATCATCTCTACCAACAAATAGACTCATAGATTTCGCCCATTACCATCCTCATTACGCCACTTTTTACATTGTGGACTTTTATAAAAATTTGGGCAGAGTCTCCCCATAAATTGAGCTATCCCGAAATAAAAGTACATCACATAACATAATTCCCGGCCAGGGAAAGCACAATACTTAACAGAATACAGAAACACTAAGTAAATTCCCAGCCAGGGAAGGCACCACACAATAAGACAACAAAAGTGGGTTTCAACACCCACATAATACACCAATGACTCTCATATCATTTAGCAATTCTACCTCTAATTGCATGCAACATAAAATGAAAGAGAGAAAGGCTCATGCCTTTATATACAACCCATATACAAGTACAATCGTGCTCACATGCGAGCATCATGAATATGTATATAACCTCAGGTGTATATGAGTACCCTATCTGATACCGTGCTCCATCAAGCCCTGGTACCACGATCCTGGGAGTACCTCCAATCAACAGCTCGAGCTCAGCTCCAAAACAATTGATGTACCTGTTCACCTGTCCCAACAGAGACAGCCCCCAACGGGGTGAGCATACCAATACACAAAATCCCATAATCACAATAATGAAATTCATAATTTACAACAAAAGTAAATACTTAATGAATTTAAATGATACTCCCTGGATGGCAACGTCATCATCCGGGATTCCGTGTACTGTCCCTGTTCTCACAATCATCAAACTCATCAAATCTAAAAAATCAGTAAATCAACACATTGATTTAACTCATCGCATGCCTAATTCTTGAATATCAATAGATAGTGATTCCAAATTCATTATACATGCAAATATGGATATCTCGATATCAAATACTGATTTCTCAACTTCGCTATCAATCACAGATAGCTCAAATGCCTAGCATTTATTTTTTCAATTCTCCATTATACTCAGACATCTCAATGTCTTATAATGATTACATGATTTCCATAGTAATTCTCAGGCATCTCAATGCCCTACAATTGTCATATAAATCCAGTACCCCATATATCTTGTAAGAGTTATACTACTCTAGTGTCACGCACGCTTGTGGCGACGATATCAAGATTTGGTCGTTCCTTAGCTATATCAACACATATATATACCACCATACGCACAATTATTCAATGCAATCAAAATACATTATGCATTTCACAAATGCTCTCATATAAAGAAATGCTCGTACGTCGCACGTACCTTAAATATCCGTAGTCCGAGCCAGACCTTGCTCGAGTTCCATGCCCCGAGGAAAGAGGTGCTAACACGATAAATAATTCACAATTGTTTACGAACATGCAAACCCATGCTCAAGCACACCCATAACCCTTATACAAAAAAATATTGTCAACACACGACAATTTAACCATTTAAAAGACCCGGGGCAGGGCACATGCAGGGAGGGAAACGAATGAGACATCAACGAAAATTGTTCAAGAACCACCCTTCAATTTTCGAACCCTAACATCACAATTCGAACCCAACTAAGCACCATAATTCATCTAAAACATGAAATAATCGACCAACATCAAGAATAAACGCCCCTCCTGCCAAAACCCCAAAATCGAACCCAAATCCTCACGCAAGCAGCGATTAATTCGAACCAAACATCACAAAGATGGCAGGGAATTACAGGAGAAGAACGAAAAAGGGGTAAGGAAGGTTACCCAATCGAAAATCGGAAGGAAATCGATCGAAAATCGAAGAACCCTAGAAATTGGGCCTCTGCGCTTTTCTACAAAATCCGAATGCAAATCGCGACGAAACTTCGAATTCTTGGTGTGGAAAGTTGCGCCTGGATGAGACGAAGCTAACGGCGGTCCGGACGCGCCGGATGGTGGCCGGACCGCGCCGGGCGCACGGCTTGAAGCGGCGAGGGTTGAGGGAGACGGGAATGGGTGCAGACGGGGAGAGAGAGAGGCGAGCAAGGTGAAGAAATGTCTTTTAAAATTAAAATCTCGGGTTCAACTGGTATATATAGCAAAATTACCCCGAAATTCTAAAAGCCCCACAAATACATCATGATTCATTAAAAATCATATGTTTTCAAAAATTCTCTCTCTAACTTCAAAACCCCCTACCGGTGCCCACACAAAGCACCCCAGATCCCGAGTCACACTAAAAACTCAACTCATAGGTTTTTCACCCAAATGAGAATACAATCTCAACCTCGGGATCCAACGATCCCAACTACCCAAATAGACGAGCTCGGGAGGCCCAACACCGCGATTAAACTCCAAATCGCCACGTAGAACAACTTTAGGGGTCATTAATACTCCGGGATTAACATCTATAATCCCAGGTCATCACAAGATTAATGCTAGACTTGTTATAACCGGACCAAGGTATAACGAATGAAATAGGAAAACTCGTCACCGTAGAACTTTGAACATTGAATCTTAATTAATAGACAACTTTTGGGGGATTACATGGGTGAACCGACGTCTTGAAAATTCGTTTATAAATTCTCTTCAATTATCCATCACTGCTGGTTAGGTTAACTTTTGTGCTTAAGTCAATTTAGTTTGATAATCATTCCATAATCCTAGGTTAAATATAGAAATTATAATCGATCGTGGTAATTGCTACTAGTCCCTGTGGGTACGACTGTAAGGCCCCAATACTTAGACTCGTCATTAATTCATTTATGACGTCGTATGTGTATAAATTTTTCATTTTATTTTCATTCTTTAAAACGAATCATTACTTGTTTCCCATAATTTCAAGACACAAACAAATGCTCAACATTATATGTTCATCTCTACCAACAAATAGACTCAGGGGTTTCACCCAATACCATCCCCATTATACCACTTTTGCATTGTGGGTTTTTATAAAAATTTGGGCTGAGTTTCCCCACAAACTGAGCTATCCGGAAATAAAAACACATCACATAATATAACTCCCGACCAGGGAAGACACCACACTAATAAGACAACAAAAGTGGGTTTCAACACCCTTATACAGTCCATATACAAATACAAGTGCTCACAGAAGAGCAACGAATAACGGATACATATCCGGATGCATAATTAGTATATATATACCAACCGCTCAACCTCGTATATCGGCTCAATCTCATACTATGCTTCTGGAAGCATCATCCAACAAGGTTCGAGCCTAGTACTCCAAAACAGCATCGTACATGTTGTACCTGTTTCAACAGAAACAGCCCCCACACAGGGTGAGCACACTCCCACTCAATATTCAATCACAATTCAACATACAAAATCATAATGCAATAATTTAAATTATTCAAAACTCATGAAATATACTCCCTGTACAATTCCGAATTTGTATGGTTTCCACACACTGTTCCTGTTTCAAACTTATGCACTTCATAATGTCAAGTTTGGTATTGTCACTGAAAATATAATACTCAACAACACTTATGAATTCAATACAATGACAATATATTATTTATGCTCAAACATAAATAGTTCAACATCAATATGAACCTGGTTATCCCAATGTAACCCTGGTTATCCCACCATCTCATTCTCGATACTTTCTCATATCGCTCATGCCCACGGCATCACTACTCAACAAGTAAAATTGGATCACGTACCACTACGTGTCCCCCATAACTCGTATATGAAACTCAATTAGTAAAGTCAAACACTTACCTGAATCATCATATTCAAAATTGCATGTATACATGAATGTATAGATACTAGATATACCTGCTCGTACGTCACCACGTACCTTATAGTAGACAACCTGAACAAGCTATCATCAACGTCCGAAGTCTCCTGTAGAGTCCACAAAAAAATCGGAAGAAAATCGCCCCCAAAACGGACGAAATCGCGATTTTCATCGCGGCGCTTCCTTGCAAGATCCGGACGCAATCCTCGACGAAACTTCGTGATATTGGTATGGAAAGAAGCGCCTAGGAGATACGAAGGCGGCGGCGGTTCGGACGCGCCGGAAGGAGCTCGGACGGCGGCGGGCGCGGCGGTTTAGTGGCGAGGGGTCGGATGAGCGCGATGCAGAAAGAAAAGAGGGGGTTCGGATTTTTCAGTGCGTGATTTTACACCTTTTACTGTGTGTCCGAAAAATAATGCCCAACATAACATATTTATTTTTTTGTATCCTAACCCGGTTTTGTACATCGAAGTGTCGCCGGTGCACTGACATATTATTATTTAGAGACAACGATTGGGATTTATACACACCCCAAAAACCCAAAACTTAAATTCTTCATTTTAATTAATTTATCTCTAAATATTATCGGAGTATATTTTACAATCTCAAAATATTTTAGGATCCGATTAATTTGCCAGTTGACCTTCACTCGGTCAATTCCACTTCTAATTAATTCTAAAATTAATTATCAATAAAATCCAAATCATATTTAGTCCAACAAATGATTAATAAAATTCTGGACATCACAATTCTCCCCAACATATAAAATTTCGTCCTCGAAATTTCAACACATGCTTACCATAAAAACCAACTGTAAAATTTACGTACCGTATATGGTTCAAGATAGTGACTTTGCCATCCGTAGGATGACAGTCATCGGAATCAACATGTGCCACATTGCACCAACGATCGCAATGAGTGTTTAACCGTCAAGCTTTTTTATCATATCTCACCACCTGTGTACTTTCATCGACACAATTCCATTGCACAATCTTATTTCCCGTCATATACTTTTATCACAGTACCCATCACATAATCTCGTTAAATCATGCAATCCATGCTTTCATGTATATTCAAGAATATTTGACAATACATCAACATTTATCTAATTAACTTCATACCTGTGTCGTTGCAAATGTATGCAACTTATCCCACATCATCACCATCGTCCGTATGAAGTAAAGGTACTCTTGAGCCTTTACGCATCAATCTTTCATATATCATCTCCTGGCTATTATCTGGTGCAAGGTAATGACTAGAAAAACCCATTAGTCATTCTCACATACATATATACGCATTATACACATCCATAGCCACAGACCATCAGTATCAATCATGATAAATGGCTTAACACCAATATTTTCATGTCACGATTATACTCATCTAACACAAGGCATCAACATCAATATCGAATAGTTCGTGACATACCTTTGTAGATGGAATCATCTACAATACACAATGGCACCATAATATCATGTTAGTCACAACACTCACATACTCTTAAGTATCAACATTTCCATATGACTTCACCCAATTATTATCTGTCATAGGACAAGTACCAAAATAATCCCGTTAGTATTTCTCAAATACTAGTAACATAACACGTACCTTGTCATTTACGCATTTCGACATCCATAATGTTTCTGTCATCAAACACTAATTCCTGCATCATAAGTTTCTCGCAGTTCTATACACAACATGTTACTGCACACTATCACATAGGGTGATTGAAATTTAACATAAGAATCAGTTGCATGCTTTAATGACGCAATTTATATCAATCTTTAACTCATCCTCGGAACATAATAATTCATTAATCATGAATATTCACAATGAACACATGTCTACACACGACAGTCGTAGTAATCACGCGTCATCCCGTGACATACTCACGCCATCCCGTGACACACTCATTAAACTCATGTCTATCTGATTGTATTCCATTCAACATAATAGGTGATTAATCAATTATTAATCCCACCACATACAAAACTAGCATGCTTTCACGACAATAATTATTGTCACACAATGATTAACATCTATTTTCAATATCTCATCACTACACACCGTAGATATGAGAGTGCTATCACAGAGGTTACACCCCTTCTTGCCTTATTAACGCAATAAAACATGAATGACACATCTAGGTTCCACTTCAATTCTATTATCAACTTTTCTACATGTACATGATTTCAAAATCAATATGAATCAACAACATATATCAATATGTTCAACTAACTGAAACGGTTTACCTCGATATTTTGTCCTCCTGGACCGATTCAATATCCTCTTGGGCCTAAATCACATATACCCAATGAGCAATAACATAACTGTACATAGCACAACTTCTATTGCCATCTGCAATCAAAGCATCACCAATACTCATTGCTAACGCAATTGCGATACAACATCATTCATCGTTAATCACAATAACGGTACTAAAAATATTCATTGCTAACACATAGCAATGCATCAATCTTCATCGCCCTACGGCGGTACATAATGCTCATCGCCAACGCTGGCATACATAATATCCATAATCACAATGAATATACATTCTTAAAACAATAAGATGTAATAACACTTACTGTACACAGTTGATCCACACTTGATCCTTTAAATTGTCCCTGCTCTCAATCATAAATATTCCACAAAATATGAGTTCATATCAGTACACAAATTGATATACTCACCATCAACCGAATAGCGATGAGACGTCGCAATATATATACTCGGCAGCAAGAACCATCGCCATGGAATCAGCGGAATGCACCATCGATAAACACATGTCTGGCGGCATGAGCCATCGCCATTGACATAGCAGAAAGAGGCATCGCTATACATGTACCCGGCGGCATAAACCATCGCCAATCAATATAGCGGAATGAGACATCGCTATCAATACACATGGCGGCATGAACCATCGCCAACCAATATATCGGAATGAGACATCGCTATCAGTACACATGGCGGCATGAACCATCGCCAACCAATATAACGGAATGAGACATCGCTATCAATACACTTGGCGGCATGAACCATCGCCAACCAATATAGCGAAATGAGACATCGCTATCAATACACTTGGCGGCATGAACCATCGCCAACCAATATAGCGGAATGAGACATCGCTATCAGTACACATGGCGGCATGAACCATCGCCAACCAATATAGCGGAATGAGACATCGCTATCAATATACTTGGCGGCATGAACCATCGCCAACCAATATAGCGGAATGAGACATCGCTATCAATACACTTGGCAGCATGAACCATCGCCAACCAATATAGCAGAATGAGACATCGCTATCAATATCGAATAATGTGGTTGTTCCGGTCTTGTTACAGCAGCGGAATTTTAGGACCCCTCGCTTCGACATATAGCGGCATCATATGATATCCCTCGCTTTGACAATGACAGCGGCATGTTACCTCGCTTAGACATGACAGCGGCAAATATCATACTATCATCGCTTCATATGACAGCGGCAAGTACCTCCCTCGCTCGAATATAACAACTACCGGAACTTCCACTAGCTCCCTGTACCTGCATCCAGGTTAATACAACAGTTCACAATATAATGATCGATATCACGTTCCAGTCATAACCACAATATTCCACATTAATCACTAGAATTGTGACTGTTCCGGTCCCAATACAACAGCAGAATTTTAGGACCCCTCGCTTCGACAATGACAGCGGCATGTTACCTCGCTTAGTCATGACAGCGGCAAGTACCTCCCTCGCTCGGAGATAAAGGCTACCGGAACATTCATCAATTCTACCACAATAATCAAACACAACAATTGGTTCCATTATCACAATATATCACTATCATTTCACATATATCATCACATGTAAGGATCCACTATCCACGATATACATAATCAAAGGTGTAACACGTTTTACGGTCCGAAGCCCGTACGTCTCACCTTTCCTGATTTTCCTACAAAATCAGATCCTTTAATATGAAGTGCTAGACATCACCATTAATGCCATCACATCGCATTCTACACGATTCCTGCAATTATAATGATTAGCACCACTTTTCATATCATAAAAGCACATAAACAACTACTTGTGTCATACAACATTAATGCCATCATGCATAAATATGTGCTATCAATAACTTCCTAGGCCCTTAACAGCCCCAAAGAGCTAACCACTGCTCTGATACCACTAATGTAAGGCCCCAACACTTAGACTCGTCATTAGTTCATTTATGACGTCGTATGTGTATAAATTTTTCATTTTCTTTTCATTCTTTAAAACGAATCATTACTTGTTTCCCATAATTTCAAGACACAAACAAATGCTCAACATTATATGTTCATCTCTACCAACAAATAGAATCAGGGGTTTCACCCAATACCATCCCCATTATACCACTTTTGCATTGTGGGTTTTTATAAAAATTTGGGCAGAGTTTCCCCACAAACTGAGCTATCCGGAAATAAAAACACATCACATAATATAACTCCCGACCAGGGAAGACACCACACTAATAAGACAACAAAAGTGGGTTTCAACACCCTTATACAGTCCATATACAAATACAAGTGCTCACAGAAGAGCAACGAATAACGGATACATATCCGGATGCATAATTAGTATATATATACCAACCGCTCAACCTCGTATATCGGCTCAATCTCATACTATGCTTCTGGAAGCATCATCCAACAAGGTTTGAGCCTAGTACTCCAAAACAGCATCGTACCTGTTGTACCTGTTTCAACAGAAACAGCCCCCACACAGGGTGAGCACACTCCACTCAATATTCAATCACAATTCAACATACAAAATCATAATGCAATAATTTAAATTATTCAAAACTCATGAAGTATACTCCCTGTACAATTCCGAATTTGTATGGTTTCCACACACTGTTCCTGTTTCAAACTTACGCACTTCATAATGTCAAGTTTAGTATTGTCACTGAAAATATAATACTCAACAACACATATGAATTCAATACAATGACAATATATTATTTATGCTCAAACATAAATAGTTCAACATCAATATGAACCTGGTTATCCCAATGTAACCCTGGTTATCCCACCATCTCATTCTCGATACTTTCTCATATCGCTCATGCCCACGGCATCACTACTCAACAAGTAAAATTGGATCACGTACCACTACGTGTCCCCCATAACTCGTATATGAAACTCAATTAGTAAAGTCAAACACTTACCTGAATCATATATTCAAAATTGCATGTATACATGAATGTATAGATACTAGATATACCTGCTCGTACGTCACCACGTACCTTATAGTAGACAACCTGAACAAGCTATCATCAACGTCCGAAGTCTCCTGTAGAGTCCACAAAAAAATCGGAAGAAAATCGCCCCCAAAACGGACGAAATCGCGATTTTCATCGCGGCGCTTCCTTGATCCGGACGCAATCCTCGACGAAACTTCGTGATATTGGTATGGAAAGAAGCGCCTGGGAGATACGAAGGCGGCGGCGGTTCGGACGCGCCGGAAGGAGCTCGGACGGCGGCGGGCGCGGCGGTTTAGTGGCGAGGGGTCGGATGAGCGCGATGCAGAAAGAAAAGAGGGGGTTCGGATTTTTCAGTGCGTGATTTTACACCTTTTACTGTGTGTCCGAAAAATAATGCCCAACATAACATATTTATTTTTTTGTATCCTAACCCGGTTTTGTACATCGAAGTGTCGCCGGTGCACTGACATATTATTATTTAGAGACAACGATTGGGATTTATACACACCCCAAAAACCCAAAACTTAAATTCTTCATTTTAATTAATTTATCTCTAAAATATTATCGGAGTATATTTTACAATCTCAAAATATTTTAGGATCCGATTAATTTGCCAGTTGACCTTCACTCGGTCAATTCCACTTCTAATTAATTCTAAAATTAATTATCAATAAAATCCAAATCATATTTAGTCCAACAAATGATTAATAAAATTCTGGACATCACAACGACACTCCTTACTCTTAAACCATTATATTAAAACTTGACACCGTGCACTTGCGGTAGAGAATCGCTACATTGAAATAATTGTTTAAAATAAAAGTGATCAAGTATCCTGATTTATTCTCTGGTATCTCTTAAGTAATTGTTCATAATGTTGGTAAGTATATCAGTTACTGCAATTGTTGCTGTATTAAACATATCGTTGAGTATATGTTTGGGTTGTTCATGTTATGTATATGCAATTTCGAAGACGAAATTAAATTTATCAGGGGAGAATTGTAATGCCTCGATATGAATTAAACATGTTTGATGTGATTATGGCGTAATTATGAACTAAGTACTGTCTAATGTGGACTCGGGTTCACGTGAAACCGAATGTGATAAGTAGATGACAAGTATGATAAGAACTTGCATATGTGGAGTTGAGACCATAGACATATATGTGTGCTTGACATATTTGTACATGTCTTGTGTTATGTTGGACAAGAGACCTTATATTCATGAGGTGTGTAGGAAGAGCATGAGTTACAATACTAATTTGCCATGCATTTCACATGCATTTGAGAGGAACTGCATCTGAATTTGATGTGGAGGGTACTATATATACACAGAAATCAGAATTAAAAACATACCACACCATTCTTCACCTAGCAACTCTCTACATCACTCTCTCTCAAACCCTTGCTTAAGCTTGTGTTCTTTTACTTGAACTTAAGCTTGGAAATCAAGCTCTCACTTGGTTAAGAAGTGAAATCAAAGATATTGGGTAAGGTCTTTCTTCACATATGATGTGTATTCTACATACTTGAATCACTTGAGCATGGTAGTGAAAACTTGATGTTTCTTGATTTGGTATGCATGGAATTAAGGAACCTAACTTGAAATAAGATGCAAGATTTCATAGCATGTCGTAGTATTGCTTGTATGAAGTATTGATAAGGTGATTGGAAGTATAGGATGAGAACCATGGGGATAAACTTCAACATCGCCATGTTCTGAATCTTATAGACATCGGCGAGCGATCGCGAGCCATGTGGCTATCGATCGCCGAAACAGAGTAAAATTATAAGGCGGTGATTTGGCTTGGTGATCAATCAGTGAAACATGGCGATCGATCGAAAGTGAACAGAATATTTTGGCGATCGATCGCGAGATAGTGGCAATCGATCGCGGTGACACAGAAAATGTTGGCGATCGATCGGTATAAAATGGTGATCGATCGCTAGGGTTTATATGTTACAAAATGTTAGATTTTTGTAGAATTTGATATTGAAGGTTAGTTTGACACGATACATTGTTGGTATTTATGTAGCATCATCACAGGGGACAGGACAAAGAGACGGTTAACTATTGACGCCTGAGAGGTATGCTATTGTTGGGCATATGCTTTGGCTGTTATAACGTGTGAGGACGAAAATATGATATGTACTGCTAATATGGGACGTGAAGGTCGAGCCACTGACATATTTAGTTGAGGCGTATCATATGTGTTCCGTTATAACAACATGATGAGTGAGACATGACATGACATATTTGCATTTTGTGGTGCATGATACAGAACAATCACACTTTAGATTTTACGATGTGTATTTATCGTATTGTGTCTTATTATTGATAATGGTTGTCTATCAAGACGATGCGTATTTATCGTATTGTGTCTTATTATTGATAATGGTTGTCTATCAATACTCATGTTGTATGGTTGTTTCTGTAGGGACTCATAGACGTGGGAGGATGGGGTTGTGAGAACTTCTGCTGCAAGCTGAACCATGATTAGGATTTGAACATATTAGGTTGTTCATCTGTAAACGTGATGTATCTTATGTTACGATTTTGTAAATGCTGTAATAACTGACATAGTACAAAGCTTAATCAATGTGTAATATTACTTACTCCTAATTTATATTTGGTTGATGAATGAGATATAAAGAATTAAGTAACACCCCATATTATCGCACATCCAACGAAGCATACGCATCGATGCCACACTCATCTTTTGGATGTGATTCCTCTTGGATGCCCAGAATTCCGTCCCATACAACATTGCGGGTATAACGACGGTTATATAAAAAATTTCCCTTCAATTTCAGCGGGATATTACGATCGCATAGAACTCCGGTGGTGTTTTTCCATTTCAACCAGCCAGCCTGAATCATGTGGTTAACGTCACTGTCAATCTCTCCATCCTTTTGGATAACTGAACATATGCATCAAAACTTGCTGCTCATCGATACCTCTTGACCATCGAGTGCTACAACACCGGAATCCAGAAAGAAACGACAACTAAATCTGCCCCCTATATATTCCGTTTTAGACCTACTTAATATAAGATAGAAAGACAATAAAACAAAATAAATAAATGATATGAATCAGCACCAATTAATCCATCAGCACCAATTAATCCATCCAAAACTTTATGGTTCATAGAACCACACTCACTCGTAACCACTACTATCTTCAATGAACTTGGCATCCTCTCCACCACCCAATCGATGGAGACTATGATTTATTATATTTCGAATAAAATGTATGGTTTCTGAAATACTATCCATCAAGTTCCAAGATTTTTTTATTAAATGAATCAATATATTTAAGTCACCCTAACACTCGGTTTTTTCTATAAATTAATTTCATCACTCGTTGTTGAGGCTTGCAGCTCTTTTCCCAGACACCAAAATCATATATCTTAAGAATCTGCGCCAATAAACAACAGAACATTTATGGATATTTGGTCATGGATATGTGAAATTCCTGACTCGTATGAGTGGAATCTGTCGAATTCAAAGCAGATTTTGCCACTTGCATCTTCCAAAAATAATAACTCTGAAACTCAATCGATTGAACTTAGAGCTGAGAGAAATAGTGGGTTGGATTCGAAGGTTTTCCTTACTTTCTCAATTTGCTTCTTAGGGTTTCAGTGTTTCAAGGAAGAAGAGAAGGAGACGAACATCTGGGTATCCGACACGTGTCCTATCGACTCGGGCAAGCCCTTCTTGCCACTCGTTCTTCAACTCCTTCAAGAAATCGTGTCGCGTTCACCCACCGCTCATGATAGCACCCGCCGCCGTTCGCAGCTCGAGAAGTCCAACCTGCAGCCAGTATCGTGGATTCTTGACTCTTATTCACCGGAATCTTTCTCCATCTTCTTCAATCTAATCCTCCTCATGCACCTTTTCTGGCTCTGCGCGTGGGACGCTCCGTCGGAAGTTGGTTCATTCTATTTCCATTCATTGCTGGCACCGAACATCGACGCATTTACGTGCAAACACGAGCCCGTGCTGCGAAACTTCTTCATCGCAATTGGAGCAGATGTAGAACACTGTTTCATGTGCACCTTTGGGTACATCTTAGCGAAATGGCTTATCTTAAGAGATGTTGAAGCTGTAATACAGTGTTTGACCCATTTGCCCTCAAATAATCTTGGATTTTCTTACGCCATGGAAGCTCACGGCTTATGGGTTTTGAAGGGTTATGCTCCGGTGAAATCCATGAACTGTGTTCAGTCGTGTCAGGGTCAAAACAGTCTTTTATCTTCTACCATTCATGCTACAGAATCTTTGCTAAAGTACAGTTTAGCCCACCAGCAGCTTGAGGCAGTAATTCAGTTGGAATATACAGTTGGGTTCCATGAAAATTATGTTCAAGTAAACGCACGTGTGGATAATTTACGGCTGCATGTGATCAAATTAGGGTTCAACAAAGATAAGGATGATCTCTTATTGGAGGAGAAGTATTTCCCATCCAGGATTCGGATATGGGTTGGGCCTGAGACTGGGGCCAATTATGTGGGCGGGTTGAGTTTGGGCCGGTCCACGGATATCGTGGAGAGGGAGATGGAAATCGAAAAGATCTTGAAAGGTAGTTTTGGAAATTCTAAGGCACCTAAGGTGAAAGCAATGGAGAAGAAGGCAACGAGAGCAAAAATCAAGAATTGGAGATGGGACCAAGATGTGGAGGGAAATATTGCAATATTTGATGGAAGTTTGTGTGACACTAGTACTGGTGTCGAGGTTGCCACGTGGAAGCCTATTGTTGGTCGACAAATTGGGGTAGATTTAAAAAATCGATACACGAGAGGTGGCCGTGGGTTTACCAAGTCCGGCGGTTTCGTGGTTTCCGGGGCGGAGTGCGGTGGAAATGTGGGGTGGAGGATGAGCAAAGAGATGGAAGGGAGTGTGTTGAAGTGGAGGATAGGAGGGAAGATTTGGGTGACATATTTGGCAAATAATGTGAAGACTTCATATTACGAGACAAGGTGTATTGAGTGGTGTGATGAGGTTGATTTGCCCATAATAGCTACTAAGATTTAGGAGTCCAAGATTTCCAAGAACTATGTTCTTGATACGTAAATAACATAATGCATATATAAACAAGTACTTTTATATATAATCTAATAGAAAGTCAAAAAGCACGAAATGTGTTGTTGGACTAGAATAGACCAGATTTCATTGTGCGGAATAATAATATTCATATTTATTTGAACAACATATCAAGATAGGGATAATAAGTTTATTGATTGGGAATCTCGAACTCCTACTTTTTCGTAAAACTTTGTTTAAGCAAAGATCTTTCTTGTTGTCTCTCCGGATTACAAGAACATACGTGGGCATTTTATGATAAAGATTTGATTCAATAGATCTGTTATGTTTTTCTCGACACATGAGGGAGAGCAATGTTATGTTTTTCTCGACACACGAGGGAGAGGGGAGAGCAACATTATAAGGAATTCTTTGAGAAAGTTTTCCTGAATCTTTCTGCTCTTTTTTCTCTATTTGCCGAGATGACATTTTACTACTAATATTTATAGCAAAGAAAACATGCTTTAATCCTTTAATTAACTTTTATTTAAAAAATCAAAATTCCATCCTTTTTGGCTAGATAGACATCAATCCCCATAGAAAAAGGAGATGATATAGCTTTTTGAATTGAGATGGTTATCTCATAACCGATTCAACTTTTCTTATCGTTATAAGAAACTTAGTGTTTTAAAATAATTAAAAATTAATTATTTACATATGTGAGAAATCAAATGTCACATTGATACTCTTCATCTCATGAAACGCGATCCTTATCACATTAAAGTATCCTCATTTAAATAATCATATTATTTAAAACATGTAAAACTAATTTAAAATTCATAATCATAAAAACTAATTAACTCAAACTTATAGAACTTCGTTCTTACAATTTATTGAAGCCAACAAGAGGAACTTATGAACATTATAATATTTAGCTACAACAATAATGGCAATTAATTAACACTTTAATTAATTCGTCAAATTATTAATTCCAAATTATTCCACTACAAATTTGGAATTGCACTCTTAAAATTATAACAATGATTATGATTCAACATATATGAATTGTTCATGATATAGTCACTACACATATAAGTGGTTTGTAATTAAAGATAGAAATTCTGTTAACCATCATAATTACATATTTTCAATAATTACCATTGATTCTCTAATGAATAGTATATTTTGTGATCGAATCATAAAAGAATCATAAAATTGAGCGCTTTTACCATTCAAGCACCGAATCAATACTTATGTAAACCATTTATCTACTTTTTACAAAGGAATATATTTCATCTTGTAAATCAATATTCGCAGATATTTATCTCATTACATTTCCAAAGTACCAAGAATTGGATACTATAATATGCATCACTACCCGGTATATCAAAAAAATGGGACTTAAAAAATTAAATACTCATAATTTGTTCCATATATGACCATCATTGATTAATAATGAATACTCTAGTTCGATAACAGATTTATCATAGATTCATAATCGTGTTCATGTCCTATATAATCATATTATACATAAACAATTTCATTCCAATAATCTCATTATTTACAGTGCGGATAAGATTGCATCATTCAGGATGTAATGAACCACGTTAATGATAAATTAAAGATCCCAACTTTAATTTAATATCATCTTATTTAAACTTTAAACATTATCATCATTCACATAACAACTTGTTAGGATCGGTCCGGAGTGTTTAGAGGGGGGAGGGTGAATGAACACTCCTTCTAAAAATTAATCCTTTGTGATTTCTTTCGGATTAGTGAAAGAAATCTGTTTCTTAATCAATTCTTGTACAGAACAGACCACTGAAAGTAAAAGTGCGGAACGGTCTGTTCTTGTATATGTAAGAACGGCTCGATGGCTAGTATGAAAGAACAAGTGCAGAAATAAGATACACAGGATATGTTTCTGGAAGTTCGAAGGTGGTGTAATCCTTCTACGTCTCCCCTTCTTCCAATTAAGGAAGGTTTATACTAGAAGACTTTGATTTATACAATCCTGTTGTACAAACCTGATTCAGACTGGATTAACCTCACTACCAATCTGAAACTCTTAGTCACTCAATCTGCTCAGACACACTCTGTCTGACAGTTACAATATGTTTCTCACTTCTATTTTTCAACACAGAAAACACAAGATGCGCACAGTGATCCTAAATGATCAAATGTTACAAAGTAAACGTGCTTAAGAATGATTTCAGCTCGAGAGCTTCTGAGCTTGTAAGCTTGTGCTGTTTTTGCTTTCTTGTGTGTTTTTCAATTGATCAGCAAGAGTCAGTAAGTTCCTTTTGTTGCATCCTTTTATAGTTGAAGGTACCAACGACATTATTTCCCTTAATGTGCAACTTTGACTCTTCTTAAACTCTGAGTAGGCTTCAGTCTTCTTCTTCAGGATACTTGCCGTTCTGGTTCATATCATACTTTCGGCGACTGTCAGGTAAGCTACTCTTTGTCTTCTTACCTTTTATGGCAATCTTCAGTCTTTGGTCCTTTGTAGCATTAATTACAACATTAAATGCTACAATAAATAGCCGTTAATGATTCGGACTGAGGAGCCATTCTTTATGTATCCTTGACTGCTCTGATCTGATAAAGATTGAGATCGATCTGAAGCATCGATCTAGTCAGTCTGAAATCCATCGATCCGGTCTGATATATAATATGCCTTATCAGCTTGTTTTGTTTTGAGCTATTGATCTGGTCAGTCTGATTACCCTCGATCCGGTCTGATATGCTTTGTCATCTTATCAGCTTGATCTGTTTTGGGCGATCGTTCTGGTCAGTCTGATTTCACTCGATCCGGTCTGATATGTTTTGTCATCTTTAAAATCTCATCGATAAGATCCGGGACTAACAAATTCCTCTTTTTGATGATGACAAAACCTAGCTTCTAAGTTTTTTTAACCAGTCTGATAAGAACTCTGAAGCGAAAACTTTCGGATCGATTACTCTTTCTTGTTCAAAATAAATGAACATCATTAAGTTGGATCGATTAAGCCTTTATTAAAGTTCAAAATAAATGAACAAGGACTTAATAAAGAAGGATTTTTATTGATCACCAAAAATCCTAAATACAGACAGTCTGAAAATTTTATTTTCTAGAAGACTGAGACGGAGGCGGCCTGAAGTCTTTCTTCTTTTCCCCCTTTTTGTCAGCAGTAATCTCTTGAAGAAAGTCAACAACTTGTGCTAGCTGCGCGCTGATAGCGTCAAGACGAACGTCTTGAGCGCGGAGGGAATTGGCAACAGATGCTCTGACTTCAATGGCTAGTTCGATCTGCTCTTTTCTCAGACTGTTCTTATAAGAGGCTTGTTGAGAAAACAGATCGTTTATGCCTCACTGAAGGCTTCCGATACTGGCAGTCATCTTCTCTTTGAATGAATCAAAGTCCAAAGCTGTATGCCTCTGACCTTGATGAACTTCGAGAATGCGTTGAGAGAGTGACAGGCAGTTGTCAGAGAGGTGCTGAAGAGTCCTTGCCAGAAATGGAGGTGCATCAGATTGTTGGCTGGGAGAGCGATCTGATGAGGACAAAGCCTGTTCATCGTCTTCAGCAGTAGGTACAATGGACGATATGGCAGCGTGATGACTTTCGGATCGGATCAGGGTGACCAAATCCGAGGAAAAGGCTTGAATGAAGGCCATATCTTCATCTGATTGAACTGGAGGAGTGCTTGTTCTGGAGGGCTCCTCAATCTGGAGAGCTGCAACAACGGTGGACACCACCAGATCCGGATCGATGAGTTCTGGAGCGCCAACTGTTGCCAGTTCTGCTGTTGGACTGATTTGAACGAGGGAGACTGATGACCCCAAAGGAATAGATGTTGTTGGAGAGTCCAACAAGAAATTCAAGGGTTCATCATCTGTCGCAGACGGAGCATTAGGCAAAGGCTGCTCCGCTGTCTGGTCTGGTATTTGCTCTGCAGTCTGATCTGGTATTTGCTCTGCAGCCTGATCCGCTGCTGGGTCGGCTGTTTGTTCTGCTGCATCAGAATGAATAACCTCAACGAAAGGTTCTGCCAGAGTCTTGCTTGCAGAGGGATGATCCGGGCTGGTTGTTGGAGTGGATATACTGAGCTTCTGTCGTTGAAAACGGACAGCTAAGTGAAGAGCATGACATCCATCTCGAGTTGAGCAATAACAGCCCCATCATCTCTGGCAGTTGGAGCATTTGGATCGAAGTTCTGTTTCTTAGCATCTAGGAGCAGAGTAGCCAGTCTGAATCTTTGAATAGCCGTAAATAGCTCTTTGCGCTGCACGGCAAGTCGAACATCATCAGTCTCTGTTCCTTTCAGAACTTCCTCTTCCATCTTCTTCAGTCTGCTCAACTTACCGAAGAATAACTCAATGTGGTTGATAGTCCGGTACTGGACATATTCATCAAAGACCACAATGAGTGCCTTCACCTTCTCATCAACATCCTCCATAGCGATGTCGATGGCTGTCTGCGCTGCAGATTTGGGTTTAGAGGAGAGGGGTTCGGAGAGAATGGCTTTTCCCTTGCCGGTGGAGGAAGGGGACTTGATCCTTGATTGGGTATAATCTCCCAACTCAGTGATAACTATTCCTTTGACCGTGAGAATGGCAGAGGGAAGTCTAACGGTGACTTTGGGTGCAAGGGTTGAAGCTTGTGAAGGTTTGATGGAAGGTTGGGGTGCAGGGGTGGCTTTAGTTGGATGCAATATGGGTAAGGCTTTGAGGGGTAATGTTTTGCTGGGCTTGGTAATCTGGGTTCTTGGCTTTTGTGATGCCCCGAAATTAATTAATTGCAAGTAAGGCATTAATTATGTTTATATGATGTAGCATGTGTTGATGGATTTATGTGTTGGGTATCAAGGTGTTAACATGATTTAATTGTGTTAATTATTAAATATGAGGAGGATGTGATTTTAGATGAAGTTTGGAGCATTTATGTAAAATGCTTTTAAAATACTATGTTGGAGCATTTTATACATCATGTTAAGTTGGGGTACAATTTTTTTAATTAAGTTAAAATAAACCCCCCTTCTTAAATCCATCACTTTAACCCCCTTTACCCTTCACTTTATTTAAAATCCCCAAATCACTTCCCAAACCCCAAACCCTACCCATTTTCGAGTTCCACCAAAAGAGGAGAAGAAAAGTTCCACAAAAACTTTGTTTGTGTGATCTTTGCTAGGATTTGGAGCCTACAAGAGGTATGGAACCATTCCTTTAAGTTTTATGATGTTTGGTGTTGAAATGGGTTAAGTTTTTGATGTTTATGTGGGTTTGTTTGGGTATGTGTTGTTTATGGTTGGGGTATGATTTTTGAAGTGTTTTATGTGGGTTTTAGTGGGTTATGATGTTATTGTTGTTGTTGGGAAGTTTGGTGTTGAAAGGGTTGAAGATGAGCTTGCAAAATGCACATGGAAATGGTGAAATCGCGGCCACTGTAAGTGGCGATCGATCGCTACAAAAGCAGCGATCGATCGCCGAGAAGCAGTGCGCGAAGAAGAGCTTAGGCGATCGATCGCCTCAAATGGCGCGATCGATCGCCAACATCCAGTAGCCAAATAAGCATCAGGCGATCGATCGCCTCATTTTGAGCGATCGATCGCCGCTAAGTGAAAAATCAGGCGATCGATCGCCTCGTTTTGAGCGATCGATCGCCACTGTTCAAAAGATGAAAATGTTGATTTTTGTTAAATTTTTGGTATTGGGCTATTGTTTAGCTTCTAATATCAATTTGCATGGTTATGTAGAACCGTCCCAGGTACCCACGACTTCAAGGAGATAAAGTCTACGATTTCTCCTTCTTTTGAAAAGGTACGTAAGAGACGTACGAGCATCGGACGGTAAACCATACCCTTACATATTATGATGATGTTTAAGATGATGTTATGATGATGATATTTATGATGACGATGTCTATGATGATATTTATGATGATGATGCTTATGATGATGTTACGATGATGATGTTTATGATGATGTTACGATGATGTTACGATGATGATGTTTATGATGATGTTTATGATAATGATGTTTATGAGGACGTCTATGATGACGAAGTTTATGATAAGGTCATACGACGTGTATGATTGGGTAAGACGCCCATGTGGTAAGATGCCCCCCAAAGTATACGAGTGGGTAAGATGCCCACGTGGTAAGATGCCACGCAATGTTATGATATGGTAAGACGCCATATGATTGGGTAAGACGCCCACGTGGTAAGATGCCACACGATGATGATGATATGGTAAGATGCAATACAATGGGGTAAGACGCCCTAATATGTGAATAAGAGTCAGGGATAACAAGGAAGTCTAAGGACGACCAATAACCTTTACTTAACTAAGATGTTATGCATTATTGTATGCTTTTATATAATGTTAAGTAAATATGTGTATGCTCACGATGTGTTATCCCTGTAGGTACACGTTTGGACCAAGGGCCTAGGGTCGGGTTGAGGAAGTGAGCTAAAGGGAGCATGATGAACGTAGAATGCAGGATTTTGATAGTCTCTACTCTAGGAGTAGTATAAATCTATAGCTTTAACATTCTTTATTGGGAATGTAATTAAATAGCTTTTGGAAACTTTATTTTGGCCTGTAATCTACTTAGCTCAAGCTGCAACCGGAACCCTTAAGAGGTTATGAATGCATGTTTTATCCAATTTATGTGTACTAAATGATCTTAAGGTAGGAAGACCCTACATTAGTGGTATCAGAGCAGTGGTTAGATAACCCGGGAATGAGTGAAGGGTAGCCTTAGCAATAAGTTAGCTAGGTGCTTACTTTCGAACATGTTTTGTGCATAAGTTGCATATGAAGTATATGATGCTATGCTAACATGTTTTGTTTATCTAACAAAGTATTATACGAACTGCTTTTGGATCTTGTTGTTAATCCTTGTGTTGCAGTATGGCAGCAAACGTGGAGGTAGGTGACGCAGTGAGCGTCAATGCAAGCGCGGGGCGTACGAATCCCCTACCCCCGCCAGCTTTTGATGATGAACCGGCCGAACAACAGTTGTTGCCAGGGGAGCTAAGCTTAACTCAGTTTCTTGCTTACCGACCCCCAACCTTTGAAGGAACCGAAACTGGGGAACGAGCTGAGGAATGGTTGGAAAGAATAGAGCAGATCTTTGTGGCAGCCCCATGTGCGAAGACAGCATGGATACGGTTAGCAGAGTTCCAGTTGGCCAAGAAGGCGCTGATGTGGTGGAAGACCACTGTGGTAGAGCAAGAGGCTCAAGGTCATGAAGTTAACTGGAAAATGTTTCGAACTCGCTTTCTGAACCGTTATTTCTCGGCTGCAGCACGACAGGCTAAGGAAGATGAATTCACTCACCTCAAGCAAGGTAATATGTCAGTGTCAGATTATGCTCTTCAGTTTTGCTCCTTGCTCAGATATGTGCCTCACATTGCCACGAGCACACAAGCAAAGATGAGGAATTTCATGAAAGGATTGAGGCCGGAGCTATACGATAGGGTGATCACTTATGGCCCTACTTGCTTTGACGATGCACTCTCACGTGCCGAGCTGGCCGAACTAGGAGTGGGTGCATACCCTGATGTTGTACCACCGCCGGCACCCTCTCAGAAATCCACCCCGGATAATTTGAAGCCAAGGAATGATCAGTTCAAGTCAAGGGGGAACTCATCGGCGTCAAGGTTCAGTGGTAAGAGGTCTGACAATAGATGGAAGGGGAACCGAAGGAGTGATGCCCCATCTGGAAGGGGGCAGTCTCAGGGAGACCGATCTGGGAAGATCCAATGCACTCATTGTGGGCAACCACATCTGACGAAGGATTGTATAGGGTGCTATGTTTGTGGCGACAAGGGCCACTTTGCTAGACAGTGTCCCAACAGGGGAAGTCAACAGGGTTCTGCGGGGAGGCCTGCGGACAGCGCAGCACAGACCCCCATTTGTGCCGCGTCAGCATGGAGGTCAGCCCATGGGGCCACCTCAAGGACAAGTCTATGCATTGACAAGGGAGCAAGCTTCAACGGCTCCGGAGGAGGTTATAGCGGGTACGTGTCTTTTATTTACGCACCATGCTTTTATATTGATCGACACAGGTGCGTCACACTCTTTTGTGTCAACAAGTTTTGTGGAAAGACACCACATATGCACTTCTCCGTCGCCCACGCCTCTTATAGTCTCGACCCCCGCTGGAAGAAGTATGATTACCGATCGGATCGTCTACAATGGCCTCATTTATTTTGAGGATAAAGAACTAAGGTCAGATTTGATTGTTCTGGGAATGTCAGATTTTGACTGCATTCTGGGCATCGACGTTCTGAACAGGTATCAGGCAGTTGTGAACTGCAGGCAGAGGACAGTACGGTTCAAATCCGATATGGGAATTCCATGGACGTTCTATGGGGATGGTTCTCGCTCAAAGATTCCATTGATATCTGCTGTCAAGATGGCACAGTTATTGGAAAGAGGCCACACAGGATATCTCATATATGCCGTTGATGTTACGGAAAAGAAAGAAGAAGTCAAAGTTGAGGATGTGCCCGTAGTGGCGGAATTTCCCGATGTCTTTCCGGAGGAGATTCCCGGATTCCCGCCGACGAGAGAGGTCAAGTTTGGGATTGAATTATTACCGGGGACGTCTGCCATTTCTCGTGCCCCTTATAGGATGGCACCAGCGGAGCTAAGGGAATTAAAGATTCAGTTGCAAGAGCTCCTTGATAAGGGCTATATACGCCCTAGCGTATCGCCCTGGGGAGCACCAGTTTTATTTGTGAAAAAGAAAGATGGTTCGATGCGTTTGTGCATCGATTACAGACAACTGAACAAAGCTACAGTGAAGAATAAGTACCCACTCCCGAGGATCGATGATTTGTTTGATCAGTTGCTGGGTACGAGGCTCTACAGTAAGATCGATCTGAGGTCGGGGTACCATCAGATTCGAGTAAGAGAAGAGGATGTTCAGAATACAGCCTTCAGGACGAGGTATGGGCACTATGAATTCCTAGTCATGCCTTTTGGGGTGACAAATGCCCCGGCTGTTTTTATGAGTTTGATGAACAAGGTGTTCCAGCCATTTTTGGACCAATTCGTCATAGTTTTCATTGACGATATACTCATCTACTCTCGGACCGAAGAAGATCATGTACGGCACTTGAGGACAGTACTTCAGATCCTCAGGGATCATCAGTTATATGCAAAGCTTAGCAAGTGCGAGTTCTGGTTGGACAGCGTGGTATTCCTAGGCCATGTCATATCTAGCCAAGGGATATCTGTGGATCCCAGGAAGATTGAAGCTGTGATGGAGTGGGCAGCACCCACTTCTGTACCCGAGATACGGAGTTTTCTTGGCTTAGCAGGTTATTACCGACGTTTTGTCGAGGGTTTTTCTAAGATCGCTAAGCCATTGACACAGCTGACTCAGAAAGGAGTCCCATTCTTTTGGTCCGAAGCTTGTGAGGAAAGCTTCCAAGAATTGAAGCGTCGTTTGACGACAGCGCCAGTATTGGTGATTCCGTCTGAGGATAAGAGGTTTGCCTTGTACACGGATGCATCATTGCAGGGTTTGGGCTGCGTATTGATGCAAGACAGACAAGTGGTAGCCTATGCTTCGAGACAATTGAAGCCTCATGAGACCAGATACCCAGTCCATGATCTGGAACTGGCGGCTATCATTTTCGCCTTAAAGATTTGGCGTCATTATCTTTATGGTACTACGTTTACCATTTTTACGGACCATAAGAGCCTAAAGTTTCTATTCACTCAGGCTGAACTGAACATGCGTCAAAGAAGATGGATGGATTTGCTCAAGGATTATGACTGTGAAATTGAGTACCATCCTGGTAAAGCAAATTTAATAGCAGACGCCTTAAGTCGGAAGGTGTAGAGCACTGCTGAGGATGTTATGTGTTTATCAGCTTTGATGACTTCCTATTGCCATCTAGGCTATGACTTCGATGTGGACACGTCGTCGGTGCGAGTGTCGACCTTATTGGCCGAGCCAGACGTATTTGAAGCTATCAGGAAAGCCCAGAGGTCGGATGATGAAGTGCAGAGATGGTCATTGTTAGCACTTCGAGGCCAGCCAACAAAGTTTAGAGTGGCTGAAGATGATTCATTAAGACTGGGCGACCGATGGGTAGTCCCAGATACACCAGAGTTACGTAAAGGAATCTTAGAACGGGCTCACAGTAGTCGGTTCAGTATTCACCCAGGAGGAAGAAAGATGTATAAGGACCTGAGTGGTCAATTCTGGTGGAGACGCATGAAGCGTGATGTGATCAGTTTTGTTAAGAGATGTTTAATCTGCCAACAAGTAAAGGCAGAAAGACAGAGGCCTGGTGGCGAGCTGAAGAGCTTGGAGGTACCTAAGTGGAAGTGGGAGCATATATCTATGGATTTCGTGACCCACTTGCCAAGGTCGGCCTCTGGATATTGATGCGATCTGGGTGATCGTGGATAGGCTGACGAAGGTGGCTCATTTCATCCCTTACAGTATGACTTTCACGTATCTAAAGATGGCCCAATTGTATGTACGGGATGTAGTGAGGTTACATGGGGTTCCAGTCTCGATCGTGTCTGACAGAGACCCAAGGTTTACTTCTCACTTTTGGGAGGGTCTCCAGACAGCTTTGGGCACCGAGGTGAGACTAAGTACAGCTTATCACCCTCAGACTGATGGCCAAACGGAGCGCACTATACAGACGCTCGAAGATATGCTAAGGGCATGTGTTTTGGAGTTTGATACTCCGTGGCAAGAATCTATACCACTGGTAGAGTTCTCATACAATAACAGCTATCAGGCGAGCATTCAAATGGCCCCTTTTGAAGCTCTTTACGGACGACGATGTAGGTCACCGCTGTATTGGGAGGACTTGACGAGTAAAACGGTCGGAGGACCGGATATGATTAAGGACATGGAAGAAAAGATTAAGATGATACGCTTAAAGATGAAAGCGGCCCAAGATAGGCAAGCAGCCTATGCAAATAAGCGGCGACGGCCGCTAGAATTTCAAGTGGGAGACAAGGTCTTCTTGAAAATCTCACCCTTCAGGGGCGTTGTTCGTTTTGGTATGCGGGGGAAGTTATCCCCGAGGTATGTTGGGCCGTATGAGGTGTTACAGCGTATCGGCACTTTGGCTTATCGATTGGCTCTACCGCCGTCTTTATCTGGGATTCATGATGTTTTCCATGTTTCTATGCTACGGAAGTATGAGCCAGACCCGTCTCATGTTTTACAGCCTACTGAAGTGCAGTTAGACTCAGATGTATCCTACGTTGAACGACCGGTCAGGATTCTGGATCGTGAGGATCGCAGACTACGAAGCAAAGTTATACTGATGGTCAAAGTTCAGTGGGATCGTCGGGGTGTCGAGGAGGCTACGTGGGAGACGGAGCGGCATATGATGCAGCATTACCCCGAACTATTTTCTGGTATGATTTATGTTTAGTTCTTTTGGGTAAGTGCATGCGATTTCGAGGACGAAATCTTGTAAGTAGGGGAGTAATGTGAAGCCCCGAAATTAATTAATTGCAAGTAAGGCATTAATTATGTTTATATGATGTAGCATGTGTTGATGGATTTATGTGTTGGGTATCAAGGTGTTAACATGATTTAATTGTGTTAATTATTAAATATGAGGAGGATGTGATTTTAGATGAAGTTTGGAGCATTTATGTAAAATGCTTTTAAAATACTATGTTGGAGCATTTTATACATCATGTTAAGTTGGGGTACAATTTTTTTAATTAAGTTAAAATAAACCCCCCTTCTTAAATCCATCACTTTAACCCCCTTTACCCTTCACTTTATTTAAAATCCCCAAATCACTTCCCAAACCCCAAACCCTACCCATTTTCGAGTTCCACCAAAAGAGGAGAAGAAAAGTTCCACAAAAACTTTGTTTGTGTGATCTTTGCTAGGATTTGGAGCCTACAAGAGGTATGGAACCATTCCTTTAAGTTTTATGATGTTTGGTGTTGAAATGGGTTAAGTTTTTGATGTTTATGTGGGTTTGTTTGGGTATGTGTTGTTTATGGTTGGGGTATGATTTTTGAAGTGTTTTATGTGGGTTTTAGTGGGTTATGATGTTATTGTTGTTGTTGGGAAGTTTGGTGTTGAAAGGGTTGAAGATGAGCTTGCAAAATGCACATGGAAATGGTGAAATCGCGGCCACTGTAAGTGGCGATCGATCGCTACAAAAGCAGCGATCGATCGCCGAGAAGCAGTGCGCGAAGAAGAGCTTAGGAGATCGATCGCCTCAAATGGCGCGATCGATCGCCAACGTCCAGTAGCCAAATAAGCATCAGGCGATCGATCGCCTCATTTTGAGCGATCGATCGCCGCTAAGTGAAAAATCAGGCGATCGATCGCCTCGTTTTGAGCGATCGATCGCCACTGTTCAAAAGATGAAAAATGTTGATTTTTGTTAAATTTATGGTATTGGGCTATTGTTTATCTTCTAATATCAATTTGCATGGTTATGTAGAACCGTCCCAGGTACCCACGACTTCAAGGAGATAAAGTCTACGATTTCTCCTTCTTTTGAAAAGGTACGTAAGAGACGTACGAGCATCGGACGGTAAACCATACCCTTACATATTATTATGATGTTTAAGATGATGTTATGATGATGATATTTATGATGACGATGTCTATGATGATATTTATGATGATGATGCTTATGATGATGTTACGATGATGATGTTTATGATGATGTTACGATGATGATGCTTACGATGATGTTACGATGATGATGTTTATGATTATGTTTATGATAATGATGTTTATGAGGACGTCTATGATGACGAAGTTTATGATAAGGTCATACGACGTGTATATTGGGTAAGACGCCCATGTGGTAAGATGCCCCCCAAAGTATACGAGTGGGTAAGATGCCCACGTGGTAAGATGCCACGCAATGTTTATGATATGGTAAGACGCCATATGATTGGGTAAGATGCCACACGATGATGATGATATGGTAAGATGCCATACAATGGGGTAAGACGCCCTAATATGTGAATAAGAGTCAGGGATAACAAGGAAGTCGAAGGACGACCAATAACCTTTACTTAACTAAGATGTTATGCATTATTGTATGCTTTTATATAATGTTAAGTAAATATGTGTATGCTCACGATGTGTTATCCCTGTAGGTACACTTTTGGACCAAGGGCCTAGGGTCGGGTTGAGGAAGTGAGCTAAAGGGAGCATGATGAACGTAGAATGCAGGATTTTGATAGTCTCTACTGTAGGAGTAGTATAAATCTATAGCTTTAACATTCTTTATTGGGAATGTAATTAAATAGCTTTTGGAAACTTTATTTTGGCCTGTAATCTACTTAGCTCAAGCTGCAACCGGAACCCTTAAGAGGTTATGAATGCATGTTTTATCCAATTTATGTGTACTAAATGATCTTAAGGTAGGAAGACCCTACAGCTTTTTGGGAAGTGGCTTGGTTGGTGGCGAGGGAGCAGACTGAGTTTCTTCAGAATCAGTCTGGATGGTCAGCTTTCGCTTGACCCGAGGTTTGCGCGCAACAGCTTGTTCTTCGCCCTTCTCAATCTTGACTGCAGCCAGAGTAGCAGGAGTAGGCGAAGCACTCTTGGACTTCAGCAATGCAAGTCCTTTGGAGTTTAGAATCTTAAAGGGGCTGAGAGCGGACTACTTTCCTAGCTCGATGTCCAAAGACTCCAGTAGCTTGCTGAGAGGAACAACAAAGTTTACAGCTTGTTTCGATGCAATCACCGTTTCTAGCAGAACTCCAAAAAGAATGACGGACCAGTTCATCTTCTGTCCGGATACAATAGCCGCCATAGCCCTGAACTTCTCTGCGGTTACAACGTCAAAACTTCCTGCCTTTCCCAAAATAGGCTTACCCACTATTTCGCACAGCACCTGGAAATGGAAGAGCATTTCCTTCTTCTTAAACGATGGTTGCAGGCGGTGGCCAAGAATAGATATCTTTCCTTGAAGATCTGAGAGTGACGCTTGAGGAATCTGTCCAAATTCCGTCAGTCCGGAATTGGGGAGGCCAAAGGTTTTGGCCAGCGTCATCGGCGAGATCTCAAATGATTTGCCCTTGACAGTAGTGGATATAGATGTCTTCTGGGAGACGGCATTGGCGAATAGTTCGCGGATTTCTGATTCATAAACAACGGTGCCGCATTCCAGAAAGTTTCTCAGACCAGAAGATTCCAAAGCTCTGAAGATGGACACCATCTCTGCATCTGCCCTGTAAATATCATTAAACTCAACGGAGAGGGAGTTATGAGTGATGGTAGCCATTGGAATGAAATTAAACGAATGCCAAGATTTAGGAGACTGAGAGAATAAGCAAACAGATAGCGGTAAATTGTAAAAATGAAATAGAATGAAATGTTCAGCCCTCTAAATAGGAGAGAGAAGACACGTGTCTTTATCTCGATGACTGATGAAAAGAAATTCAAAAATAAACGGTCAGGATAACAGATAGTTAAGGCGGTTAAAATGCGATCAGTCCGGGCTGTTTTTGTACAAAAGATGTATTGACCAAACAGATCATGGGATAACATCAGATTGACATAGATCGGTCTGAAAGTTCGGACCGGTCTGTGTCTTTCTGAACATTGTATTATCAATCTGTGGTAACAAAAATCCTTAAGTGCGAAAGTAAGAGAACATCTAAACTATTAAGATAAGTCAATTAAACCAAGAATTTGACGAAAATAATTAAACTTAGCCTCTGGGAGCGGTTTGGTGAAGATGTCTGCTGCTTGCTGCTCTGTTGAGATGTGCTCGATCCGAATTTCCTTTTTGCCAACATGATCTCGAATAAAATGATGGCGTATATCAATGTGCTTTGTTCGAGAGTGCAAAACTGGATTATACGTTATAGCGATTGCACTTGTGTTGTCGCAAAATATCGGAGAGTCAACAGCTTGGATGCCATAGTCTTTGAGCTGGTGTTGAATCCAGAGCATTTGAGGGCAACAGCTTCCAGCGGCGAGATACTCTGCTTCAGCTGTAGATGTGGCAATCGATGTCTGCTTTTTACTGAACCAAGAGATCAATCTTTCACCTAGAAATTGACATGTGCCACTGGTGCTTTTACGATCAATCTTACACCCAGCGTAGTCTGCGTCGGAATATCCGATCAAGCTGAAGTTCGAATCTTTGGAGTACCAAAGACCAACGTTCTGAGATCCTTTTAAGTATTTCAGAATAAGCTTGGCAGCAATAAAATGTGATTGCTTTGGTTCTGACTGAAATCTGGCGCACATACAGACTGAGAACATAATATCAGGCCGGCTCGCTGTAAGATACAATAGCGATCCGATTAGTCCTCTATACATGGTTACTTCAACTGCTGTTCCCCCTTCATCTTTGTCTGACTTGATTGTTGGACTCATAGGAGTTGATGCAGTTGAGCATGTTTCCATTCCAAATCTCTTGAGGAGCTCTTTGGTATACTTGGTCTGATTGATGAAAATACCATTGTTGAGCTGTTTTACTTGGAGACCCAAAAAGAATGAAAGTTCTCCCATCATGCTCATCTCAAACTGTCCCTGCATTAACTTAGAAAATTTCTCGCACAATTTGGGGTTAGTTGACCCAAAGATTATGTCATCAACATAAATCTGAACTAATAGGGTATGTTCCCCCTTAATAAATTTAAAGAGTTTTTTATCTACTGAGCCGATCTGAAAATCATGGTTCACCAGAAATTGAGATAGAGTGTCATACCAGGCTCTTGGAGCTTGTTTCAGACCATACACTGCTTTATTCAGTAGATACACATGATTGGGATGCAAATGGTCCTGAAATCCAGGTGGTTGCTCAATGTAGACTTCTTCCTGAAGCTTTCCATTAAGAAAAGCGCTCTTAACGTCCATCTGATATACTTTGAAGTCTTTAAAGGCAGCATATGCAAGAAAGATTCGGATGGCTTCAAGTCTGGCGACTGGTGCAAATGATTCATCGAAGTCGATTCCTTCTTCTTGTCTGAATCCTTGTGCCACCAGTCTGGCTTTGTTTCTAACCACAGTTCCATCTGCGTTTAGCTTATTTCTGAAGACCCATCTGGTTCCAATAACAGGCAGATCGCTTGGTCTGGGGGTTAGACTCCAAACTTGATTTTGTTCGAATTGATTTAGCTCTTCTTGCATGGCCTTAATCCAGTTGAAATCAGTTAGAGCTTCATCGATCTTCTTAGGTTCCAGAGTAGAGATGAAAGCAGCATGTGTGAATTCATCCATCATCTGTCCTCTGGTTCTGATCGGTGCAGAGGGACTACCAATCACTAGATTGGGTGGATGCTTCTTAGTCCATCGATAGCTTGACTCTGGATTGTCTGGTCCGGTCGGATGAGTAGTAGCAGCATGATCAGCATCTGCTTTAACATTTGAGTGAAGAACATCCGGATCAGCTCGATCTGGAGAAGCTTCAATGGCTTGATCCGGTCTGTCTGGTACTTCTGGTTCTGGTGGATTGTCTCTTGACCTGTTAGCTACAATCTCATCATCACTGTTAGCTTCGAGATGGATATTTTCCATCTGATTTTGAATTGATTCTTTGTTGCCCTCAACACATAAAGATTCATCCAAAACTACATGAACAGATTCTTCTACAGTTAAGGTTCGATTATTAAAAATTCGATAAGCTTTGCTAGTTGATGAATATCCTAAAAATATTCCATTATCTGACTTAGCTTCAAATGCTGTAAGATGATTCTTACCATTGTTATGAACGAAGCATTTGCAGCCAAAAATATGAAAGTGAGAAATAGATAGTCTGTTACCAGTCCATATTTCATATGGGGTAAGGTTCAGCTTCTTGTTGATCATGGACCGATTTTGAGTGTAGCAAGCAGTGTTTACAGCTTCTGCCCAGAACTTTTGCGAAATTCCAGAATCAGCAAGCATTGTCCTTGATGCTTCCTTGAGCGTTCTGTTTCTTCGTTCTGCAACTCCATTCTGTTGAGGAGTTCGAGCGGCTGAAAACTCATGCTTGATTCCATGATCTTCTAGAAAGGATTCAAGATTCTGATTTGAAAACTCAGTGCCTTTGTCACTACGAATCCTGTCTTTGCTGGATGATTTCTCGTTCTGAGTGCGTTTCAGCAGCTTGATCAACTTCGGACCGGTCTGATCTTTACTGCTCAAAAATATAGTCCATGTAAAGCGTGAGTAATCATCAATAACAACAAGAGTATACCGCATTCCCCCTAAACTTGTTATTGGTATAGGACCAAACAAGTCCATATGCAATAATTCTAAACAGCGGGAGGAGGATTTGGCATTCTTGTTTTTGAAGGATGATCTGATCTGTTTGCCCATTTGGCAAGCTTCGCAGATCTTATCCTTAGCAAAATCGATCTTGGGCAGACCGATAACTAAATCATGTTTACACAGGCTAGAGATGGTCTTAAAGTTTATATGATTCTAACGTTTATGCCATAGCCAGTGTTTATTATCATTGTTAGCGATGAAGCAAGTAGGATTATCAGGTTGAGCATGATTCCAGTTAATCTTATATGTATTTCCATTCCTGATTCCTACGAGCATGGTTATACCGTCTGATGATTTAACAGTGCAAGTGTGTTTGTGAAATTCTACAGCATAACCATTATCACAGAGTTGACTTATACTGATCAGATTATAGCACAGATTTTCAACTAACAGCACATCATTGATAATAATGTTACCATGGACAATCTTACCCTTGCCCACGGTCTTACCCTTTGAGTTATCTCCGAAGATGATCTTGGGTCCAGTACATTCTGTGACTTCAGACAGCAGCTCGATGTTTCCAGTCATGTGACGGGAACACCCACTGTCCAAATACCAGTCTGATGTGAGCTTCTTCGGTACATGTCATCAAATATAATTATTGTTGGTACCCAATCCTATTTGGGTCAAGAACGGATTAGCCCTTTGGGAACCCATATATGTATCAGCTTCAATGGCTTGTGTGTGTAAGGTGTGCTGTGTGCTGGTCTGTTTTGATGTTGTGTGTGATAATGTGTGCGCTGTGAAAACCTTTGATTCTCATAAGGTAGTCTATATCTTCGTTGAATCGGTTTTGAATTATAGTAATTGTATTGTCTTTCTTGCCTTTGATCTTGCACCTTTGGATTTGGTCTGATAGACGCAAATCTTGTTGGTGCCTTTTCTTTGGCTTGGTCAACATAACCAATTCCTTTTCTCAGATTTTGATTCACGTAAGAGACTCCTGTTTGAATCTTAGGTGCTTCAGTCTCATATACTGTGCTGGATTTAACAAATGTCATTTGTTTGACTTGGTTCTTTACCAGCAACAGCTCAGATTCATCTTTGGTGCATTCTTTGGTGTCAAAGCCTATGCCGGTGAAATCACCGACGTTTCTTTGAACCTCTTGTAATTCTTCCAAAGATGTTCTGGATTTTGTCCATGTTTTGAATATATGAGAAAGCTTAGCATTTTGTGTGCTAATTCTCTTATTTTCTTCATGGAGCTGATCATAAGAGATTTTCAGCTTATTCAGCTCGATCTGGAGATTGTTGCACTCACCCTGCTCAGAGCAGCTTGGTTTGTTGTGCTCATCCATTTGATCACTGACTTAGCTTTATTCTTCTCAAATGATTCAGCTAAGATCCTATAATCATTAGCCATGTCTTGCAGTGCGGACATGAGCTCTTCCCGTGTAAATTCATTTGAGTCAAGATCATATACCTCGTCTGTCTGACTCATCTCTTCGTCTGCCATAAGACATTGAATATCTTCTTCGCTTTCGCTGGAGAATATTCAGAGCTTTCCGAGTCTGAGTCTGTCTGAGCCCATTTGCTGTTTCCTTCTTCAGCTACTAGGACTTTTTGGGATTTTCCATGATTCTTGCGATCTTTGTAGTGCTTCTTCTTCCTATCATCACGATGCTTCTCTTTCCGTTCTTCTTTCTTCGGTCTGGTGCAATCTGCAATAAAATGTTCGGTCTTACCACAATTGTAGCAAGCCTGATCGTTAACAGTATCATCTTTTCTTGATTTATAATGATGAGAGGGTTTGAAGTTCCTCTTATTCTTAGACATGAATTTACCGAATTTCTTGATAAATAATGACATAGCATCATTACTTATCTGTTCAACGGATCGGTCTGATGTTGAAGCGATCTGGTCTGGAATGGCTGCCAGGGCCTTGTTTGGTTGAGAGATGAATGGCTCTGCTTCACCTCTGCTTATCAGTTCAAACTCATAGGCCTTAAGATCTGCAAACAGATCATGAAGTTCAACCTTGTTGAGATCTTTTGATTCCCTCATGGCAATGGTCTTAACATCCCATTCCTTTGGCAGAGCTCTCATAACTTTCAGAGCGATCTCTCTGTTAGAATATTCCTTCCCCTGCCAGTGACTCTTTCATCAAACTCATTTAGAGTTTCTCCACTATTCATTTTTATGCCCTCAAATCTTTGAAGAGCAACAGTCAGCTTGTTTTCTTTGGTCTGGTCGTTGCCTTCACATAGCTGTGCTATCTTCTCCCAAATTTCTTTGGCAGTAGAGCACATTTTGATTTTGCTGAACATGTTCTTGTCCAATGTCTTGAACAAGATGTCTTTGGCCACATTATCGAGATTTGCTTTCTTTCTTTCCTCATTCGTCCAGAGGGATCTGTCCTTTTCTACCATTTATGGTTCACCACAGTAATGGCGACTGCTGTATTTATTTTTAGAATCTTCATTGGTCCATCAGTGATGACGAATCACATATCGTCATCCTGAGCTGCCAGATGAGCTTGCATTCTGATTCTCCAGTCATCATAGTCTTCTTTTGAGAACATAGGGATTTTGTTGAATGATGCCATCAGCTCGAGTGATTTTGTGCTGATTAAGATGACCTGCTCTGATACCACTTGTTATGATCGGTCCGGAGTGTTTAGAGGGGGGGGGGGGGGGGGGGGTGAATGAACACTCCTTCTAAAAATTAATCCTTTGTGATTTCTTTCGGATTAGTGAAAGAAATCTGTTTCTTAATCAATTCTTGTACAGAACAGACCACTGAAAGTATAAGTGCGGAACGGTCTGTTCTTGTATATGTAAGAACGGCTCGATGGCTAGTATGAAAGAACAAGTGCAGAAATAAGATACACAGGATATGTTTCTGGAAGTTCGAAGGTGGTGTAATCCTTCTACGTCTCCCCTTCTTCCAATTAACGAAGGTTTATACTAGAAGACTTTGATTTATACAATCCTGTTGTACAAACCTGATTCAGACTGGATTTACCTCACTATCAATCTGAAACTCCTAGTCACTCAATCTGCTCAGACACACTCTGTCTGACAGTTACAAAACACAAGATACGCACAGTGATCCTAAATGATCAAATGTTACAAAGTAAACGTGCTTAAGAATGATTTCAGCTCGAGAGCTTCTGAGCTTGTAAGCTTGTGCTGTTTTTGCTTTCTTGTGTGTTTTTCAATTGATCAGCAAGAGTCAGTAAGTTCCTTTTGTTGCATCCTTTTATAGTTGAAGGTACCAACGACATTATTTCCCTTAATGTGCAACTTTGACTCTTCTTAAACTCTGAGTAGGCTTCAGTCTTCTTCTTCAGGATACTTGCCGTTCTGGTTCATATCATACTTTCGGCGACTGTCAGGTAAGCTACTCTTTGTCTTCTTACCTTTTATGGCAATCTTCAGTCTTTGGTCCTTTGTAGCATTAATTACAACATTAAATGCTACAATAAATAGCCGTTAATGATTCGGACTGAGGAGCCATTCTTTATGTATCCTTGACTGCTCTGATCTGATAAAGATTGAGATCGATCTGAAGCATCGATCTAGTCAGTCTGAAATCCATCGATCCGGTCTGATATATAATATGCCTTATCAGCTTGTTTTGTTTTGAGCTATTGATCTGGTCAGTCTGATTACCCTCGATCCGGTCTGATATGCTTTGTCATCTTATCAGCTTGATCTGTTTTGGGCGATCGTTCTGGTCAGTCTGATTTCACTCGATCCGGTCTGATATGTTTTGTCATCTTTAAAATCTCATCGATAAGATCCGGGACTAACACAACTTATGCACAATATTTAAAGACTTCTAAAATAGGCAAGTGATTTTTGATATTTATAAAGCATCAAAACAAGCATGCAAAAATATTTGAAAATAAGTTCCGCAATGATATAATTAACATTAAATATTTCTACAACTCGTTTGTTATTATGAGCATAAGTCCCAACAATCTCCCACTTACCCTAAAGCAAATGAGATATGTCTTTGAGTCCCATCCCATCAAGGTGTTGCTCAAAACTATTAGCAGGTAATCTCTTGGTAAACAGATCAGCTCTGTTGTTTACAGATGCACACTTTCAACTGAAATGTCACCTTTCTGGACCTCACCAAGTGGAATTTTCTTTCTATGTGTTTTCCTCTTTTGTGACTCCATGGTTCTATTGCATTAGCTACTGCTCCACTGTTATCATGTTTATGGATATTTGGAACGATTTCCAGATTTTTAAGAACTCTCGAAGCCATACTGCTTCTTTTGCAACTTCACAAGCAGCCATGAGATCTAAATCTGGGCCTGGGACAGAATGGATTTGGTCCTGGAGACGTCCACTTTTTGTTTGGGAAGAAGAGTCGCTCAAATTACTTCTAAACTTACTTAACAGATTCGAATACAAGCCGGATCACGAGGATATTTGGACTTGGAGCCACGCCGCGATGGAATCTACTCTACGCGCATTGCATACAACTCAAGCTCGCCTCCTTTGCTTCAGGAAGATTCTCTGACTAACTCTCTATTGGCAAAGGTGTGGAATAAACTATCCCCAAGCAAGACTTCTTTTCTAGCCTGGAAAATTATCCATGACAGACTTCCAACTAAGGTAAACTTGAATAGAAGAGGTGCGCTCTTTGAAGGCTATACGCTGTAATGCCCTCTGTGTGGCGATTATGATATAGAAATATCCCACTTGTTCTTCACCTGCACTGTCTCTGACGGAATTTGGATGGATTGCTACAGATGGCTTGGGGTTTTCTTGGTAACTCACTCAAATGCATCTTCTCATTTCTCTCAGCATCTTTGCATTCTGCCTAAGAATTTAGGATTCGATTTTTCATGCTCAACTTGGAATTGTGTGGTTTGGTTTATTTGGAATCTTCGGAACGTGGTGGTTTTTAAGGAAGCGAATATGGAGGGCAACAACACTCTAGACAGAATCAAAATTAATCTTTGGTCTTGGTTAACAGCTAGAAACGCAAAAATCAATCAATTTTCAGTAAATGACTGGTTTAGATTTCCTTTAATTTGTCTGGGTTTTTTCTTGTTGAGTCAGCCTGATTTAGGCTAAATGTACCAAACTTTGTACCTATTTCACTTTTTGCAGGACTTCTAGTGCTCCTTAAATAAAATTTTTGCTTATCCAAAAAAAAAAAAAACAAGCGGCCACATATTCAGCTTCCATTGTTGAGTCAGCTATGCATGTTTATTTCACGCTTCTTCACATAATAGCCCCACTTCCTAAAGTGAATATATCTCCGGAAGTTGATTTCCTGCAGTCCCTATCTGATTGAAAATCAGAATCTATATATCCAATAGGAACCAAGTCCTTACCAAAGTATACTAGCATATAGTTTCTCATTCTCCTAAGATACTTGAGTGTATGCTTGACTACAATCCAGTGATCCAATCATGTGTTTGACTGGTATCGGCTAACTACTCCCACTGCAAAGCATATGTCAGGTCTAGTGCACAACAATGGATTTCATCTTGTAAATCAATATTCCCAGATTTTCATCTCATCACATTTCCGAAGTACCAAGAATTGAATGCTATAATATGTTTCACTACCAGGGATATCAAAAAACATAACTTAACAAATACGAGTTTATTAATTACTTGGAATTAAGATTGTTCTATATATGACTATCTTTGATTAATAATGAATACTCTAGTTCGATAACAGATTTATTAGAGATTAATAATGAATACTCTTGTCATATATAATCATATTATACATAAACGTTTTCATTTGAATAATCTCATTATTTACAATCCGGATAAGACTGCAAAATGAATGAACCAAGTTAGTGATGAAATTAAATATCCCAACTTATCACAGACTCAATATTTGGATTATTTAAACTTTAAATATTATCATCATGCACATGACAACATATGCACAATATTTAAAGACTTCTAAACAACCAAGGGATTTTTTATATTTATAAAGCATCAAAACATGCATGCAGAACTAATTTAAAAAAAATTCCTAATTAATGTATTAAACATCAAATGTTTCTACCTGATATATTGACTAATTCGGGTTCCAAGTAACCAACTTCATTAGTTCAAATTATGTAAAATTTGATTGATATGGTTCGGTAATTTAGTTTTTTATTTAAAATCAAATGGATCGTCCAATTTAATTTGAATCTAAAGGAAATTTTGATTAAATAAATTATGTTTGACTTTTTTTTTGGGGTAAAAAAATTATGTTTGACTTTTTTTTTGGGGTAAAAAAATTATGTTTGACTTGAAAATTGATTTAAATTTTTGAAAATATATTTTTATACAACACACCCCATTAAACACTCGTTGAACCTGAAGCAAATTTGTCATTATACTCTAAAAATTAATAATACATAATTTAGCCAACATTTCCGGCACCCAATACGGGTCGTCCATATCAATTTCATAAACAAATCTACTCCTGCACACTTTTGAAATATTTCAAAGGAATCCCACTGCTAACAAATTATTTAATAAATGGTTTTTAGATTAGGGAAAATAATCAACTTCATACTCTTATTTATTATTTTGTGTTTTGATAATGTGAGTGGGGGTGGTCAAAAATTGATCTATGACCTGCATATCTCTTCTTTTTTTTTTTAGTTATATTTCACTGAAGTACACACATCATCGAAAATTAATGATATGACACCAAAAATTGCTAATATGGCTCCAAAAATTGCTAACATGGCACTGAACATTGTTGACCTGTTCGACACCATGTAAGCATTCCGACAAAATAGGATTAAAAACAAAATTACATAACATAGATCAAATTTGAATATTTTGAAGACCAAGAGGTAAAATAGGTAAACTTCCATGAAAGTTTCGAAAATTTCTCGTTTTTAGATTATTTGATGGGAGTGATTTTAAAAAAAAATTAAAAATTTCATTCTTACATGTTACATGTAATTTAATTTTACGTTTAGTTAACGTATCTACCATCGATTATTTAGTGATATTGATGTACAAAAATATTATTAAAGCGAAATTTCGAAGCAATAATGAGACTATTCGTACATGGATCATTTATCTATACAATTTGGCTAAGTTTGGTTGGAGTGATGAGGAGGGATTAATAAGAATGTTATGTATAATCCTATGTTTGGTTCAAATTTTGACCCCAGATATAAATCAATTAGCCATAATATTTAACTGTTCAAAAGTGACCTCGAGCAGAAGAGTAGGCAGAGCATGACCTAAAACCGAAGAGCTAGTCGATGATGACCTGAAACTGAAAGCCAAGGTAACCTCCTGCTGAAAAGTAGGCAGAGAATGATCTGAGGCTGAAAGGATGGTCGAGGATAACCTCCAGCTGAAGAGCTGGCAGAGAATGATCTAAAGCTGAAGAGTTGGTCGAGGACGACCTGAAACTGAAGAACTGTGGAGCATGGCCTGAAGCTGATGAGATGGTCCCGCAAGTGCACGGTGTCAAGTTTTAGTATAGTAAAGAAAGTCGGATGTCGTACCCACAGGGACTAGTAGCAATTACCAAATGTAATTAGTTTCACTATATTTAACCTACGAAATTATTTGACTAACTAGCTTACTCAACTTCAGGAATCAACCACACACAAATAAATAAGACAGTAAACAGCAGAGATAAATATCGAGACTTCGGTTCACTTGAGTAATCCCCCAAAATTTATCTACTAGTTCTAATCAAAATTAATGCATCTAAGGTGACAAGTTTTTCGGTTATATCTAATACACTCTCTCGAGCTATATTAAACATAACACCAATTTGCAGTAAGTAACTCTCGTTCACTTATTTAACAAATCAATGTTGCATACGCTCTATGAAAACCCTTAGCCTTCGATTACTAGATATCTATAGTTATCACTCATGTATTTGACGTCATCTCTCGATCTCGGTCTGAAATCCACGGTATGTGTTATTTGTTCCGTATTACAATTTTATCTCTCGAACTCAATTGCAAACTAACATCATTCAAAAGGTAGCTAATCCCTTAAAAGTATTTAAAACATAACACAAACACAAAGATAACAAAAACCCAATAAAAAACTAAAATTAAAATTATGGGTTCATACACAAGATCCCCTTGTCTCGATAACAAACTTAGCCTAGCATTATAACATAAAACAATAATTTATCACATCTAACAACATAATAAACATTGCAAAATCAAAAATAAAACAAAAACAAATTTCAGAAATACGCATAAACACTCGATGTTAATCCATTTGTCGATCCGATCCGTCTCTAGCCGCGTTGCTTTCAATCACTCTTGTAGGTGGTGGCTTCTCCCAAGTGTAGGGTATTATTCAGAGGTAAAAAGAACCCTATCTTTGCTTCAACAACTCCCTTTTATAACCAAGAAAATGAGCCCACCAAATCTGGTATCCAAAAATAGCAAATCTCTTTAAAATGTAATTGTTTCGTGCAGGACTCTGTAGCGATCGATCTCTTCTATCTCTATGGCGATCGATCGCTTTTTGAGTGGCGATCGATCACCTAAACCTTCTGCCCCTGGTGTGATCGATCTCTTCAATGTGGGATCGATCGCCTTCTCGCATAAATTTTCCTCGCATCACTGCCTGGTAGTGTAAGGACCCCCGTGCCCTTAATCCGTTATTAGTGTATTAAGCCATATCATTAGTGCATATAATCATACTATCAGGGGAAAAACCATATGCAAGTGCAACACCATATGCTATCCAGAAAATTTCTTGCATTTAAACCACATAATATTCAAATTCCCCAACCATGATTATCCATATAGCATGCACCCTCATAATACACTAACATACTCTTAGTTCATTTAGCAATTCTATATCTAATTGCGTGTAAACCATAAATGAACAGAGAAGAGTCGTAGCCCGTTTATACATTCCATATACACGTAATATGTACTCACATAAGAGCACCCCAATGAATAAGCGTGTATCTAATGTATAAAACACTCTGCTGGATACCGTTACTGGTGCTTCGATCCTGGAAGCACCTCTCAAGCGCAACTCGATCTCGACTCTGGATCTGAGCGCCTATCCATCCAGCTCTGGTACCTCGATCCTGGAAGTACCTCAATCAACAGCCCGAGCTCAACTCCAAAGCTGGTGCTACACCTGTACCACCTGCCCCAACAGAGACATCCCTCACACGGGGTGAGCATACCAATATCCCAATCCAATAACCACAACACTACAATTCATAATTTACAATAATAAAAATGCTATGAAATACAAAATATACTCCCTGGATGGCATCATCCTCATCCGGGGTTTCCTGTACTATCCCTGTTCTCAAAACACTGAAACCATCAAATTCCCAAATGCCAGTTAATCATTACATTGATTAACAATTCTATGAGCCATATACCAATGTCATAATCAATAACATCAAATCATTAAACAATGATTATAGACAATCCATGTTTCTCACTTATGGTTTCATAGTTCTATTTCATTGCTCGCTCTACAATAGCGGCATTCCATTTCCACGCATGCTCGATGGCAGCGGCGTCATAATCGATGTTCGCTCACAGGCGACAACATCCAATCATTACTCGCTCAAAAGCGGCACCATGCAATTCTCAATGCATATATAGATATTTGAAGCAAGTACAATAAACCATGCATTTCAATCTCCGTTTATTGCTAATACCATGTGTCATGCATTTCCACACACATTCATTGCAATACAGTGTACCAAGCACTCAACAATTGCAATTATGTTAAAGGGCTATGCTCGTACGTCATACGTACCTTAAGTCTCCGTAGTCCAAGCCGAACCTTGCTTGAGTTCCATACCTCGAGAAATATGTGCTAAAACACATAAACAACTCACAATCAAGAATAAGCATGCGATCACGTGCCCATGCACGTTTGTAACCTCGAAACCCATCGTCAATCCATGACGATTACCAAAATAGAAGCCCCCCGGCTAAGCATGCATAATACCCAAAATAAACCATTTACAAGTTTAATAGATTGCCAAAAACCCAACCAAAACTTCCGTTTAATAAACTTGGCTCCAACCAAACAATTTTAAAAGTCTAACATTCCCATTGGAATGTGAACAACACTCCGGAAGTCGGCCCTTTAGACATCGGTTCCAAAATCCCAACATTTTCCAACATTTTCGAAAAAAAAACATGTAGGTGAACAGTGCCGCGATCGATCGCCACAACCTTGCGATCGATCGGCAATACCTACTGCCTGAAAAAATAAAAGGGCGCGATCGATCGCCACACCTCGCGATCGATCGGTGACACCCTCGCGATCGATCGGTGAGAGTTACCGATCGATCGGTGCACTGTACATCTTCCTTATTTTTCCAGTAGCTTTTCGCGATCGATCGGCGCCTCGCCAAGATCGATCGCGGACTGCGATTTTCCGAAAAACTCGAGCTTTAATGGTGTTTTTGGTGTCCAAACTCAAAACCAACATCCCCAACTTCCTCAACACCTCCATAACACCATTTAGGACCATTTGAAACACTAAAAACTCCAATTGGATTTTTAACAAAAACCCCCAAATTCTATAACCAACCCAAAGCCCAACCAAACAACACAAAACCACAATCAAAATGAAGCCAAAAGATAGGAGAAGAAGATTACCTATCTTTCTTCAAGAATCCGGCCCCTAAATCGAGTTCCATCGATTTTTGCTTCAAAGGGGAAAAGGGGAAGGGTTTGGGGTGAGAGAGAGGAGAGGAGAGGAATGGATTCCAAATGACGGGATCCCGAGTCCAACTGGTATATATAGCAAAAATGCCCCCAAATACCAATGCCGTCCACAAATACATCATGATTCATTAAAAATCATCTGTTTTCAAAAACTCTCTCTCTAACAGCAAAACCCCAGACTGGTCCCAACATGAGGCACCCCGGACACCAAGTCCCACTAGAAATCCAACTCATAGGTTTTCCACCAAATTGAGAATACAATCTCAACCTTTGGATCCAACGGTCCCAAAAGTCCGATTAACAACCTCGGGAGACCCAACACCGCAATTAATATCCATTAAGGATTATTACTACTCCGGGATTAACACCAGTAATCTCCGGACATAAAATTTCGTCCTCGAAATTGCACCGGTGTACTCCGCGTAACACCATGACTACACAAACAAACAAAGCCATGACCCCGATTCTGGACCACCTTAGAATCGAATTAACAACTGCGAGAATACCAGTCTCGCACCAAGTCCCAAAATAGGGCAAATGCCAAAACCAACACAAACCCGAAGGATAACAACATACCTCGACGTGAATCGTCCCAGAAGTCAGCCCACCACGACTGCAAACCAACGAAATCTCCCTTGGTTCTGACATAGATATCACTCCATGATATTTATCACTTGCCCACGATGCTTGACACGCCTCGTCATGATGTGGACCACTAGTATACAACAGTATACTCACAGAAAAAGGTCCGGTTCTTGCTTCCTAGTCCATCTCCTCCAAAGGAGTAGTTGCACCACATGCAACCTGGATCAGGTAACCCACGGTCACCAATCCACACAAAACACATCACCACAGAAGTCTAAAACAAGGTGTTCCAAGAAATCCCATCTTGGTCCAAGACACACTATCGAGACTCCACAAGGTTTCAAGTTCCACAGGGGATATGCAAGACAACCAATTGCATTCCCAAACACGTGTCGACCGTGACACTAAACAAATCCGAGTCCTAGCCATTCCTCATTTATCCTGGGATTCAACAATCTTAAAACAGGAAGGCTATCGAATTATCCAACAAGAACTACCATGGTTCCAAAACACGACAATTCCTCCCCAGGGGAAGTCAAACAACCCTCACGATCATTCATCAGAATGCATCGTGTCATCGAGATTACCGATCTCAAATTGCCACAATCTCCCACCGGAGATTCATCAAACCAAGCACACTAACCCGACGTTCAACAAGGAACGAAATAGAGTTGGCATTCGTATACACACACGGGTATACCTGTCTAAGCACCAACACCACAGGCACACTAAAAGTAATAGACTTGGGTATCTCCAAACATGCCCAAAGTCTCAAAACCTACGGCCAAACCTCGATTATTCTCACTCCACGGAGAATAGTGGTCGACAGACCAAAGCCAAAGGGTGTGATTCCAACATCAATATCACACAACCAAAGCAACGAATCTCTCAAAAGATTCAACCGGCAGGTATATCAATACCGCCTATCCTAAAAGGATAGTGTCATGAATCCATGACCCTCCAACCTCGAACCACCGTCCGGAAAACTGGATATACATACCAACATATATCTCGGAACCAAAATATGCAATCGGTTCAGAATAGTGCATCGAAGCCACTATCATCAAATCGAAGCTCGTATACGCCATGTATACTCAAACAACGATGCCTTGTACTATTGCCATAGTACTCCACACTCGAGCATCACCCCAGAGACGTCTCCTCGAACGTCTCACTGGAAGTACGAAGCCATTACCTAGTCCAACACTAGAAGGGCTTACCCTGGTTGATTCACAATCAACCCTCAACCAATACTAGCTGCCTCCATGACAGTACAACCCAAATCTCCCCCAAGAGATAAAGTCAATATAGTAGTGTCACTCCACTTACTATACCACACAATTTCAATTGTGACTTCCGTCGCATACCATATGCAAAGATGCTCAACCAGAGCTAACAACGACTTGTCGACGCTCACGTTGGTATTTCAAACAAAATTGAGTTGTCCCAAAACAAGCCTCTTAAAACATTTGACGTATAAACATCTCCGTGAGGTATTCTCTGCCTCAATTATCAAGCCACAAAGAGACTACAAAAGTCTACCAAAAGTCCTCATCGTATTATCATACGATTCACTGAACTCGAATCCAACGAGCAGTATAACGGCAATCAAAAGCACGCTATAACATTGCCACGATATCTGGCTAATAAGCGCTGCCTCCAAAGGCTCATATCAAGCCTACCAACGTCTCATACGTACCACCCGGTATACCATACCGTAACATCCATTTAGAGGAGTGGGTCATCACCCAATATTCCTCTAAAACCAAAGCATAATGGACATCCCGGTGTTCTTGCTCAACCACGAGGCAATCCTAATCCATTAGGACTTATCCCACACCCTCAGGGTGAGTGTGATCACGCCTACCGCAGATCAAAACAACAAGCGAGTAGTTTCCTCAATGACTACTCTTACCACCAATCACTTGGCCTAAGCCAAACCAGCGAGTATACCCAAGGGTATCATTACTCGAACAATATATATGCACCAAAAATGTGCTGCGGTACAATCTCTGTACGGTGCACCCAATAATTCTTCGAGCAAGTTGCTCGGCATAATGGTCTCGTCAACTAGTGACCCAGACACTACCATGTGCCCACCAAAGGCACTCAAACCATACAACTCAATACATAACATAAATGTATTAATCATCAAATTGACGCTACACGTCTACATAGAACGTCAACTACGTCATCGTCATCCCGTGACGGCATATGTCAACATATGACATCCAATTAACATCGTCAAACGTATGACGGTCCATGTCAATACACGACATCCATAATCTCAAACACATGACGTATATAACAACATGTAGTATTCACAATGATGCTAACAAAAGTAATACGCCATACCTCATTGCTATCAAGATAGCGGAATACCTGTATCCATCGTCCACCAGCGGTACACAAGTAGCACCCATCGCTCGTAGGCGACATAATCCAGCGCTACGCACATAGCGGTATAATCCATCGCTATAGGTGTAGCGGAATGACCCGTCGCTATGTAATATCTGGTGGCACGAATCATCGTCAATAGAATACCCGGCGGCATGAACCATCGCCCGTAGAATAGCGGAATGAGACATCGCTATCAATATATCCGGCGGCAAGAACCATCGCCAATCAATATAGCGGAATGAACCGTCGCTATCAATATACCTGGCGGCAAGAACCATCGCCAATCAATATAGCGGAATGAACCGTCGCTATCAATATACCTGGCGGCAAGAACCATCGTCAATCAATATAGTGGAATGAACCGTCGCTATCAATATACCTGGCGGCAAGAACCATCACCAATCAATATAGTGGAATGAACCGTCGCTATCAATATACCTGGCGGCAAGAACCATCGCCAATCAATATAGCGGAATGAACCGTCGCTATCAATATACCTGGCGGCAAGAACCATCGCCAATCAATATAGCGGAATGAACCGTCGCTATAAATATACCTGGCGGCATGAACCATCGCCAATCAGTATAGCCGATCCCTAGTCATTGTCACGGTAGTGTATTTTAATGCCCCTCGCTCAATAAAACATGCGGTACTCCCACCCCTCGCTTCACATATAGGCGGCATAGAATAACCTCGCTTAAATGGACATGCGGCGCTCCCACCCCTCGCTTCACATTTTAGCGGCAAATATTCTTTCCTCGCCTCATATGATAACCACGCTTCAATGTGACATGCGGCGCTCCCACCCCTCGCTTCACATTTTAGCGGCACAAAACAATAAATAGCGGCAAGCATTTAAAATCATCACTCATCCATAACAATGACTCATGGGATATTCACCAAGTATTTCATCCATACCTGCATCACAAAGCATAATCCATATTCCAACATATATCATCATGAGTGTATTTTAATGCACCTCGCTCAAATGCGACATGCGGCACTCCCACCCCTCGCTTCAACATTTGGCGACAAAGCATTAAAATCATCACTACATGTACACATGCAACCACAATGCATAATTCCATGATGTATATAAAACTCAGGTTACCGTTTCGTGTCTTTCAACCATGGCCTTAGCCTTTCACGTCATAGTGTCCCTACAGGAACAATCCCAAACCATGAGCATACGATAATCCATATTCCCCACAATATGATTATAATGAGTAAATGCATAAACTATGAGTACAAAGTACTTCCCGTATCCCAATGCATTTCAAAATGCTCCATTTGGTTGTCCCTGTGTCACAACTCACAATCATAATCAACAGGTTATATTATGATTCTATAGATGTCATGACATATAATCGTTTCACTATGATCACATATCACAAATGCACATAAGCAAAATAGTTGTGCCACACAACACTAACTACTATCATGCATAAATATGTGCTACCCATCCTTATCAGCATGTTCCAGGCCTTCAACAGTCCCAAAGAGCTAACCACTGCTCTGATACCACTAATGTAAGGACCCCCGTGCCTTTAATCCGTTATTAGTGTATTAAGCCATATCATTAGTGCATATAATCATACTATCAGGGGAAAAACCATATGCAAGTGCAACACCATATGCTATCCAGAAAATTTCTTGCATTTAAACCACATAATATTCAAATTCCCCAACCATGATTATCCATATAGCATGCACTCTCATAATACACTAACATACTCTTAGTTCATTTAGCAATTCTATATCTAATTGCGTGTAAACCATAAATGAACAGAGAAGAGCCGTAGCCCGTTTATACATTCCATATACACGTAATATGTACTCACATAAGAGCACCCCAATGAATAAGCGTGTATCTAATGTATAAAACACTCTGCTGGATACCGTTACTGGTGCTTCGATCCTGGAAGCACCTCTCAAGCGCAACTCGATCTCGACTCTGGATCTGAGCGCCTATCCATCCAGCTCTGGTACCTCGATCCTGGAAGTACCTCAATCAACAGCCCGAGCTCAACTCCAAAGCTGCTGCTACACCTGTACCACCTGCCCCAACAGAGACAGCCCCCACACGGGGTGAGCATACCAATATCCCAATCCAATAACCACAACAATACAAATCATAATTTACAACAATGTAAATGCTATGAAATACAAAATATACTCCCTGGATGGCATCATCCTCATCCGGGGTTTCCTGTACTATCCCTGTTCTCAAAACACTGAAACCATCAAATTCCCAAATGCCAGTTAATCATTACATTGATTAACAATTCTATGAGCCATATACCAATGTCATAATCAATAACATCAAATCATTAAACAATGATTATAGACAATCCATGTTTCTCACTTATGGTTTCATAGTTCTATTTCATTGCTCGCTCTACAATAGCGGCATTCCATTTCCACGCATGCTCGATGGCAGCGGCGTCATAATCGATGTTCGCTCACAGGCGACAACATCCCAATCATTACTCGCTCAAAAGCGGCACCATGCAATTCTCAATGCATAGATAGATATTTGAAGCAAGTACAATAAACCATGCATTTCAATCTCCGTTTATTGCTAATACCATGTGTCATGCATTTCCACACACATTCATTGCAATACAGTGTACCAAGCACTCAACAATTGCAATTATCTTAAAGGGCTATGCTCGTACGTCATACGTACCTTAAGTCTCCGTAGTCCAAGCCGAACCTTGCTTGAGTTCCATACCTCGAGAAATATGTGCTAAAACACATAAACAACTCACAATCAAGAATAAGCATGCGATCACGTGCCCACGCAAGTTTGTAACCTCGAAACCCATCGTCAATCCATGACGATTACCAAAATAGAAGCCCCCCGGCTAAGCATGCATAATCCCCAAAATAAACCATTTACAAGTTTAATAGATTGCCAAAAACCCAACCAAAAATTCCGTTTAATAAACTTGGCTCCAACCAAACCATTTTAAAAGTCTAACATTCCCATTGGAATGTGAACAACACTCCGGAAGTCGGCCCTTTAGACCTCGGTTCCAAAATCCCAATATTTTTCAACATTTTTGAAAAAAAACATGTAGGTGAACAGTGCCGCGATCGATCGCCACAACCTTGCGATCGATCGGCAATACCTACTGCCCAAAAAAATAAAAGGGCGCGATCGATCGCCGCACCTCGCGATCGATCGGTGACACCCTCGCGATCGATCGGTGAGAGTTACCGATCGATCGGTGCACTGTACATATTCCTTATTTTTCCAGTAGCTTTTCGTGATCGATCGGCGCCTCGCCAAGATCGATCGCGGACTGCGATTTTCCGAAAAACTCGAGCTTTAATGGTGTTTTTGGTGTCCAAACTCAAAACCAACATCCCCAACTTCCTCAACACCTCCATAACACCATTTAGGACCATTTGAAACACTAAAAACTCCAATTGGATTTTTAACAAAAACCCCCAAATTCTATAACCAACCCAAAGCCCAACCAAACAACACAAAACCACAATCAAATGAAGCCAAAAGAGAGGAGAAGAAGATTACCTATCTTTCTTCAAGAAATCCGGCCCCTAAATCGAGTTCCATCGATTTTTGCTTCAAAGGGGAAAAGGGGAAGGGTTTGGGGTGAGAGAGAGGAGAGGAGAGGAATGGATTCCAAATGACGGGATCCCGAGTCCAACTGGTATATATAGCAAAAATGCCCCCAAATACCAATGCCTCCACAAATACATCATGATTCATTAAAAATCATATGTTTTCAAAAACTCTCTCTCTAACAGCAAAACCCCAGACTGGTCCCAACATGAGGCACCCCGGACACCAAGTCCCACTAGAAACCCAACTCATAGGTTTTCCGCCAAATTGAGAATACAATCTCAACCTTTGGATCCAACGGCCCCAAAAGTCCGATTAACAACCTCGGGAGACCCAACACAGCAATTAATATCCATTAAGGATCATTACTACTCCGGGATTAACACCAGTAATCTCCGGACATCACAGGTAGCGATCGATCTCTTTGCTAGGGCGATCGATCGCCTGCATCAATTTCATCAACTGACTCTTTTTCAACTTCTTTTCCAATGTCTTGACTTGTCTTGTCCTAGTTTCACATTTCAGTCCATAAAATGGTGTTTTTCAGGTATTTCTTGCACTTTCACTGGATTCCTGGAAATATACAAAAACACAACCAAAAGCGTAAAATCGTCCAAGAATCACTATAAAAATGGCAAAAATATATGCAAATATAAGTGTATAAGTGACACTTATCAATGGTCGAGGATGATCAGAAGGTGAAGATCTGACTGAACATGACATGAATCTGAAAAGTAGGCAAGGATGCTTCCTAGCTGAAGAGCTAGTGGAGCATGCCCTAAAACTGAAGAGATGGTTGAGAATGACCCCTAGCTGAAATGATATCGTGGATGATCTGAAGCTGAAGAGTAGGATGAACATGATCTGAAGATGGAGAGTTGATCAAGGGTGAGATGAGCCGAGGTAAAGCTTTTATGGAGTTAAGAATCCTAAGCAGATGCTAAGGTCGAGGATGAGATGAGGACATGGGGTTGGGCCGACCTGGGGTGTTGTGGTTAGGATGTGGAGAGCCAAAGTAAAGTGAGGCGAGACCAAGCTAAATTGATGTTGAGGCCATGCTGAGTTGAAAATACTAAAGCAGGGCTAAATCCAAAATAATGTTACTCGAACCATAGCAAAGTCCGGGGGCAGAGCTGAATGGCCAAGTATTAGGGATAACGTGAGTTGGGCATAGACAAGGCATGCAAATAGATTGTTGCATGATCCGAGTCAGGCACAAGGCACTCTTTTAGCATGAGCTAATTGGTAGGATATTCTTCTATGTAAAACCTTCAAGAACGGTAACACCTCGAAGGTGACCTTGTAATCTAATCTTCTTAGATTAATTTAATCAACCAATTGGTGATGTTGTTGCATAATTAGTTAAAGACTTGTGAGCAACTTCAGATCTAATCTCTTCTTCTTATGCTATTATTTTCACCTTACTATGAGCATCAATTGATGTGGTAAGTACTTTGTCATGGCATAAAGCCGCAGTTATGGCTATTGTGCTAGAGAAAAGAGAGACGTATATAAGTTGTAGGATATTAGACCGGGTTCCTACGAATTTTACTGGGCGGATAAAAGTTAATGCCATAAAAATTAAACAATAAGTTCATGATAAATATATGAATTTAAAGACTGTAGGTAAAAATAACTAGGTAAATAATTATAATACAATTACAATTATACTCAACGAAACTTTATAGTTTGAAATGTTGCCTAATAGCTTCATTTTCGATCCAATCAAAAACTTCTTTTTCAATGTATGTAACCAAGCAACATTAAGCCAATCATCTCCCATTTGGCTTTGTAAACGATTTTTGATAATGTTTATCACAGGAAACACTATCTTTACGCTCACAATAGCAACAGACATGGTTAATACCAAAGTAACAAGCATATAAACCAATGGATAGATTGTGCGCCTTTTTGTTTCCACCATTTTGAGCAAACGTACAATTCCATCCACTACTAGTACGCATATCAATGATAGTTCTCACAATAACAAAGATCATCAAACTCCAAAATCAGTTAATCATTACAATGATTCACTAAACTCATGTTCAAACCGGTAGTTCCATAATCAATTATAGTTATCATCTTGAAAATGATTTACAATAGTCAATTAATTCTCAACCAACAAGTCCATCACTATTATTCGTCATATCACATTGCTTGCTCAACAGCGGGGGCATTATAACATCTCGCACGCTCATTAGCGACAGCACCACAACCAATGCTCAGTCAATAGCGACAACATCATACTCGTTGCTCGCACAACAACGACATCTCCACAATTCATAACTCATACCATTTATCGCGACAATAATATATTATTCATTAATCATTACAATAATATATCTTACTATGCTTGTACGTCATACATACCTTATAATCCAATAGTAAGAGCCAAACATTGCCTTTGTCCCGCGATCAGTGAATTATTCTCTATACACATTTAATAATTTACAATCAATTACGTGTACATAATCACATACTCAAGCACGTACTCAACCTCTAAATACAACATCCTATCACGGTGATTAATCACAACTACTAAACTTTGTATACTACTCAAGGCATCCCATTTATCCCATGCACATTGAATTAACGATTAACTCGGCCGAGTAGTACATCTTGCTAAAGTTCAACTCATGCCAATTCATTGGAATGTAGACATCATCATGAAAATATACCGTAAATATTACAGTCCAAAATCCCGACATTTCAACAAATTTGCAAAAACAACAAAATACAAGCCGTGATCGATCGCGAGAACTTACTACCAAAAAACCTTCTTCCGCGATCGATCGCCGCTCAACGCCGGTTGATTGCCAGCCTCTACTGCCCCCTCACGATCGGTCGCCGATTTGCTCGCGATCGATCACGAAAACTGTTCATCATCACCAATTTTCAGCAATGTGTCACGATCGATCGGCGCCAACACCGCGATCGATCGCGACCTACGATTTTCTGAAATTTTGTTGCTTCCATTGTGTTTTTCAACCTCAAACTCAAAACCAACACACACAACACTTCAAAAACTCCAATAAAACTCATTAAAAACACCAATTACAAAAATATAACAAATTCTACAAAACTCCCAAACTCCAAACCCATTATCATACACAACCAAACTCTACAAAAATACTATCAAAACGAAGATAAAAGCGAGGGGAAGAAGATTACCCAAAATCTTCTAGAAATCTTGCTTCGAAATCTAGCCTTGTTCGATTCTTTCTTCATGGGAGAAAATGGGAAAGGGAAAGGGTTGGGGGAAGGGAGAGAGGTGGTGAGGAAGAGAGAGGGAGTGAAGTAGAGAATGGTTGAACACCGAGTTCACTTGGTATATATAGTACCAAGGCTCCAAAAACCCGAGTTTCAAATACTTGCACCAAAACTCTTTAATAATCATACATGTTCAATAATTATCTCCCGCTCACTCAATTACATTGCAAACCTCAATCCAAAGGTTTAATGCCTCAATGAGAAAAAATCTCGACATTTGGATCCAACAACCCCGATACCGGATTAACATCACTCCGGGATTAACACGAATAATTTCCGGATATCACATTTATCACCCCACTAATCAAATTTCGTCCTCAAAATTTGTACACGCATACTCTATGTACCACCAAGACCACACAACTCGACTCGAAATGTGATTATCGATTCATGAATATGTCATGAAAGAAACCCCAACAGCGAGGACATCCACCTCGCACCAAACTCTAAAATGGAGATATCCTTCCAAACCATCATCACTTCAAAAAGATGTTAACATAACATCTAACCAAAAGCAGTCGATTAACCTTACATACTGATCGCTATTATTTTAAACAATTAAATCTAGTCTAGCGATTTATACCGCAAGTGCACGGTGTCAAGTTTTAGTATAGTGATATAAAAGAAAAGATGTCGAACCCACAGGGACTAACAAGCATGTACCAAATAAGATTACTTCTAACTATATTTAACCTACGATAATTAATTAATAATTAAACTAAACTAAATTAAGCTACTATAATCCAACCAAAATAATCGACGATCACGAGAAAATTCCACAAGAAAGAAATATCAAGACTATGATTCACCTAACCCAACTCTTACAATTCTTTTCTCCATACATCTCTAAGGTGACAGGTTTTCCGAATTTATTTGATATACTCTCTCGAGCTATATTAAATCTAACATCAAATTACAACTAGTAACTCTCGTTCACTTAATTAACAATTTGATATCGAATGCGCTTTATGAAAACCACTAACTTTAGATTAAACAACGCAAAGCTATCACTCGTATGTGATTTTATCTCTCGATCTCTATCTTTAACACACGACATGAATTATTATATCGTATTATAATTTCATCTCTCGATCTCAATTATAATAAAATATCATTCAAAGGTGATCAATCCTTCAAAAGCATTAAGAACAATAACACATGCACTTAGAAGATATATGAATTCAAGCTCAAAATCAATAGGAAAAACTATGTTATTGATATCTCTCAATCATCAAAAACACAACAAATCCAACTAATAATTCAAAACAATAATAGAAAAGTAAAAGAAAACTCTCAAGTGGACTCCTTCGTTGATTCTCGATCCTTCCTCGCTTCTTTCTCGATCGTGATCTTCGATTCTCTTGTTGGCTTGTTCCAGTTCCTAGGATGAAGTGGTGATGGTGGATGAAGGTGAGATGGAGTATGGAGGGGGTGGAGGCTATTCCTAGGTTAAAAAGTCTATATATCTTGTTATTTTCGTGTATAAATATAGAGGGATAGGAATCATGGACTTCCTTGTTGGACCCAAACTCTAAAAGGAATTTATTTTTCAGAAAACTTCTCCGGCCGATCGATCGAGACTGAATGCTCGATCGATCGCCAAAGATCTGCCACCGCCGATCGATCGAGATTGATGGCTCGATCGATCGAGATGCTTTTTATTTTTTTATTTTCTTTTGAATTTTTCTTCCTTTCCCGTATTTGACGCGTTCGCTCGGTTTGGTCATTTTTCATCATTTTTGGCTCATTTCCTCTACTTTTATGAATTTCAACATTGATTCTTGAAATATAGAAATATATACCAAAATCCGTAAATAATCCAAGAATCAACATGAAAATATATACATATCATAGCATAAATACACGTAATATTCAACCCTATCAACTCGCCCAAACTTATCACTTAATCGTCCTCGATTAAGCATTAAAATCACAAGGTAGAGTTCATTCTTGATACTTGAAACAATTATTTCATGACTTGCATTATTCTCAGAAATCTCATGCATATATACAAAAGTTGACAAGACATGTTTTCTCCTAAGTCAAGCAACACATCTCAAAATCGGAACGTGTGTGTGTGCTAATTTCAATCTCAAGTTTCATGCACATATTCAAGATCAAATCATGTTAATCAACTCAAAGTCGAGATTATCATCAAGCATCACATAGGCCTATTTTCAAACAACTTCTCCACTAATGATAGTTACTCCCTAGACTTGGATCAAAATGACTTTTTAAGCTTGTAATGTAAGGCTTTTGCTGTTGGCTTCAAAGAAAAGATAGGATATCACAAAGAAGAGAGTATAAGCATGTAATGTTTGTAGCACAAAATTGAGATTCTCTTCCTTTTCTTTTATAGCCTTGACCACTTTGGGTCTTATTTAGTCTTTTTTTTTCTCAAGGCTTTATATCTATCTTTTTCTTTTCTCATTCATCATTTTGTTTTTTCAACAATAGTTCATCAAAATATAGCAAATTACGTGCATCTAATGAGAATCATTATACTCCCTTTACGTAAAGATAATTCTCAATTTAGGCTCATAAATGTGGGTATAATGAGGTTGCCAAAGAATGTTGAATGGGGGCTTATAGTATGTTAACATACTCCATTCTTTCTCAGTTAGGCTCAAATTGGGATACTAGAGATTGATATATACATGGTAAGCTTGAAAGGCTCAAACGGTCCAAAGATCGCCTAGATCATTTCCAAGTCAAGTTTGTAACTATAAAATTTCGCCTCAAAGTGTCATCATCAAATAGGTTCTAGGATAACTCTAAGATGCTCCAGACAACTCGTCAAGTTCACAATAATTATCACTATTCAACATGCAATCCCCAAGATCATGACTCATTGTGCTCAATATATTCCTCATTCTTGACATGCTAACTCAAATTAGGATATTCATGTACAAGTCCAATAAAAATCAAGTTCATATGCATAGTGAGATCAAAAATCCTCATTGAATAGTCAATACTATAATTCATTCTTTTCTCAAGTTTGAACTCATAAAAAAAAATTTTAGCTCATAATAATCGGATGATTCAAGTGTCATTTAAGCACACAACATGTGGTTAAAACAAGTAAAACATGCAAGCCACTCCCCCAAACTTAAATCAAACATTGCCCTCAATGTTCAAATGAAACAAAAGGGAAAAAGTAAACTCCCATGATCAAGACGCTTGCATGAGGATTGATGGAGATTGACTTTTGAAAGTTCTACGGTTGTAGGGGTTCATCTCTCCAACTTAGTACCTAGCAAGAGAAGAATGTAAATGGTGAAATATTCGACTCGAGAGATAAACAAACTAAAATGCAAAAACTGAAAAATAAAACAAAACTAAATAACAAAAGGATACGCCTGGGTTGCCTCCCAAGAAGCGCTGATTTCTAGTCTTCGGCCTGACCATCAGAAGCAACCATCAAAGAGCGGCAGCCGCCCATAGTAAGTATCGTATGATACCACTAATGGGTCTTCATTCAGTATACCCTCAAGATTGGCAAGATTGTAACAATGTAAGCTCGTCTCTCCAACAACATTCGTCTTAAAGTGGCAGGCATGGGAGAATGATTCTTGACTTGGCTTCATATCTTGGAGGATGTAGTGCGGTGAAGTTGGCATCGATGGAAAAAACAGATCCACATATGGCATAGAACATGCCTCCATCGATGGGCTCAAATCGGAATCTTCAAAAGTCTCTTCCTTCTCCAACATCACGCTCGACTCATCTTCACATGGGAACTCCTCGGATGACATCTCTGAAGTAGGCTCAATCTCTTGAATAGGCTTAAGTTCCCTTGACTTTTCCACATGAGTCGGATCACTCCCCCAAACTTGGTTGGTTGAGTGATCGTCATCATATAACCAAACTCGATTCATCGCCTCTTGATTTGTAGCCCTCATCTCTTCCTCTTGGCAGCTAGTTGAATTTGTTTCCATGAGGACCACAATTTGCTGCTCCAGGTGACGCATAGAGTTGGTTTGGCACTCCAAACTGTTCTCGGTTGATGCCAAGAATCTTACTAAGGTATCCTCTAACTGAGTCGTGACATCTACCCAACTATCTCTCCTCTCTTCGCGATGTTCAAATGGTTGTGGCGTATCAATAGGGTAGTGAGGCTCCGGTGGGTATCGGTGACTCCAACCTTGTAGTGAAGGATCACAATGCCAGTGATGATCGAAGTCCGCCATATCATTGAACAGGTGCACCACACTGTCCTCATCTCTATCAACCAGGGGACTCCCAGTCACCAGTGCTCCGCTAAATACCCATTCTCGTGTCTGTGCATCCAGCCCTTTGAAGAAATATTGCATGAGAGTATAGTTCGAAAAGTTGTGATACCGGAATGTGTTGGCCAATTCATTGAATCTCTCCCAAACAGCGTAGAACGGCTCGGAACGTTGTTGGGCAAAGCTTGTGAAAGCTTGTTGATGTAGCATCTCCAAGTACCTCACAAGACAAACAAAACAAAATAAATATATAATTTTTTTTTGTTTTTTTTTTCTAAATAATAAACAAAAATGGTTAAATTACAGTCAAAGAACCTAGTATGATATTACTAAAGTTAGTCCCCGGCAACGGCGCCAAAAACTTGATCGCTATTATTTTAAACAATTAGTTCCAGTCTAGCGATTTATACCGCAAGTGCACGGTGTCAAGTTCTAGTATAATGATATAAAGAAAAGATGTCGAACCCACAGGGACTAATAAGCAAGTACCAAATAAGATTACTTTTAACTATATTTAACCTACCATAATTAATTAATAATTAAATTAAACTAAATTAAGCTACTATAATCCAACCAAAATAATTGACGATCACGAGAAAATTTCACAAGAAATAAATATTAAGACTATGATTCACCTAACCCAACTCTTACAATTCTTTTCTCCATACTTCTCTAAGGTGACGGGTTTTCCGAATTTATTCGATATACTCTCTCGAGCTATATTAAATCTAACATCAAATTGCAACTAGTAACTCTCGTTCACTTAATTAACAATTTGATATCGAATGCGCTTTATGAAAACCACTAACTTTAGATTAAACATCCCAAGCTATCACTCGTATGTGATTTTCTCTCGATCTCAATCTTTAACACATGGCATGAATTATTATATCGTATTGTAATTTCATCTCTAAATATCATTCAAAGGTGATCAATCCTTCAAAAGCATTAAGAACAATAACACATGCACTTAGAAGATATATGAATTCAATCTCAAAATCAATAGGAAAAACTATGTTATTGATATCTCTCAATCATAAAAAACACAACAAATCCAATTAATAATTCAAAACAATAATAGAAAAGTAAAAGAAAACTCCCAAGTCGACTCCTTCGTTGATTCTCGATCCTTCCTCGCTTCTTTCTCGATCGTGATCTTCGATTCTCTTGTTGGCTTGTTCCAATTCCTAAGATGAAGTGGTGATGGTGGATGAAGGTGAGATGGAGTATGGAAGGGTGGAGGCTAATCCTAGGTTAAAAAGTCTATATATCTTGTTATTTTCGTGTATAAATATAGAGGGATAGGAATCATGGACTTCCTTGTTGGACCCAAACTCTAAAAGGAATTTATTTTTAAGAAAACTTCTCCGGCCGATCGATCGAGACTGACTGCTCGATCGATCGCCAAAGTTCTGCCACCACCGATCTATTGAGATTGATGGCTCGATCGATCGAGATGCTTTTTATTTTTATTTTTTTTATTTTCTTTTGAATTTTTCTTCCTTTCCCGGATTTGACGCGTTCGCTCGGTTTGGTCATTTTTCATCATTTTTGGCTCATTTCCTCTACTTTTATGAATTTCAACATTGATTCCTGAAATATAGAAATATATACCAAAAACCGTAAAATACTCCAAGAATCAACATGAAAATATATACATATCATAGCATAAATACACGTAATATTCAACCCTATCACATACCCCCACCAGTGTCAGTAAAGGGAGTTCACAGTTTTCTAGGCCATGCAGGGTTTTATAGGAGATTCATCAAAGACTTCTCTAAAATTTCAAAACCTCTTTCTCATTTATTGACTAAGGATGCACCATTTGATATCAAGGTATGTGCAGATAACATGATTAGGAGGTGCGTTCCGGAGGAAGAGATGTCGTCTATCATGAGCCAATGTCATGACCGAGAGCTAGGGGACACATGGGTCGAACCAAAACTGCTGCAAAGGTACTTGAATCTGGTTTTTATTGGCCTACCTTATTTAAGGATGCATACAGGTACGTTTCTGCTTGTGATAAATGCCAAAGGACATGTAATATTTCTAGGAAACATGAGATGCCCCTAAACAGTATTCTTGAATGCGAATTATTTGATGTTTGGAGCATAGACTTTATGGGACCATTTCCTAACTCGTGTTCGAACTATTATATACTTGTTGCGGTCGATTGTGTTTCAAAGTGGGTTGAGGCTGAAGCTTCACGCACTAATGATGCGAAGGTGGTGGTGCAATTTTTGAAAAAGAACATGTTTACCCGATTCGGCACCCCTCGAGCAATCATTAGTGACGGTGGGTCACATTTTTGCAACAAACGCATTGAAAAACTTTTGAGCAAATATGATGTCACCCAAAAGGTTGCAACACCTTATCACCCACAAACATGCGGACAAGTAGAAGTGTCTAATAGATAAGTGAAGCGGACTTTAGAAAAAAACGGTCAATGTGTCTAGAAAAGATTGGTCCTTGATATTAGATGACGCTTTATGGGCTTATAGAACTGCATTTAAAACACCTATTGGTACAACACCATATAGGTTAGTGTTTGGTAAAGCCTGTCATCTTCCAGTAGAACATGAACATAAGGCATATTAGGCATTCAAAAGTCTGAATTTTGATTTCACTGCTGTGGGTGATAAAAATCTTTTACATTTGAACAAAATGGAAGAGTTTAGTAACCAAGCTTATGAGAATGCAAAGATCTACAAGGAAAAAAAACAAAAACTGGCATGATGCTCGGCTCAGTCAACGAGATTTCCAAGAAGAAGATCTGGTTTTGTTATTCAACTCCAGATTGAGGCTTTTTCCAAGCAAGTTGAAGTCTAGATGGTATGGATCTTTCACAGTAACTAGAGTATTCCCATCCGATGCCATTGATATCAATGATCTGATGAAGGGAAAATTTACACTCAATGGAAGACTGAAGCACTGTCATGGTCATGATTTCAGTCCCCCCACCATGGTCCATTTTGACTCCTAAGCATAATTGGTAAAAATTCTAGCTTGGAACTATAAATCAAGAACATCATCTTCTCCTTTTCTTCGTTTTTGAATTCATAGTTAGTTTTTGCTTTTTTTGTTTTTTTTAGTATTGACTCCTTGTTAGTTTTTGCAGAGTGGGTGTGGAAGAACGAATCACTGGAGAATAAGTGACTTTTCTTAAACATAAAATATAAAAAATCTGAAGAAGGGCATTGAGTTTTGGCGATCAATTGCCAGAACACCATGATCGATCGCGGTGTTCCAGAAAACACTCGCGATCGATCGGCATTTCACCGCGATCGATCGCGGGGGGTTAAAAATTTGTTTTTTTAAAACAAAGTCAGCACTTCTCACACACATTTCACACACTCAAATCTCGAACCCTTCTCCACCAATTCACAAAATTCAACTCCTTTTCACCAATTCAACCCCAAATTCTTCACTTTCTTTCAAATTTTTGAACACAATCATCAATTCTCACATCAAAGTTCGATTATTTACATGAATTTCCAAAGGAGAAGTGGATTTGGGCACCCTACACTTCAAGTGGAAGCCATGGCAATCTAAGAACTACCTAGCCTACAATTTTCGATTTGTTTGAGTTATTTTGGATTAATTCTACATGGGATATAATAAATGCTACATTTAATGCTTGGATGTTGAAGAATAAGTAAATATTTGTGAATGTTGGTTAAATTGAGCATGTGTTCTTGCTAAGTTTGGGGGAACTTTGAGTAATCTAGTTATTGGATATTGTGGTGTTGGAAGATTGGCAATTATTTGGATTTTGTTGTTGTGGGAGTTGTGGTGTATCTCGTTCCATAGGTATGGCACCTAAAAAGAATGAGAAGCAGGGGGCTTCCTCTTCACAACCGTTTGATTCATTCAAGTTTAGCAACAGGGAAGCCCCTGGCTTTATGAGGTATACCAAAAAAGACCTCTAATTAGGGAATGAGGGATTGATATCGGTATTCTTGGTTGTGCCCTGATTAGAGAAGCGATGAGACAAGGCTGGTTCACATTCGTCTAGCAACCAAAAGATGTGGTGGTCCTTTTTGTACGAGAGTTTTACTCCAATCTAAGGACAAAGACCCATCTTGATGCCATCGACTACTCGCTATCAATACTCTCTACCACATGCCAACCATCGGGGAAGATGACTACTCGCTCTACATTAAGCACCATATTGATTATGATGAGGTCCTAACCACCATCTGTGTGGAGGGCACAGAATGGCGACTAGCAGCCGATGGCAAGCCACAGCTAGTGCTGATATTTGAGTTGAAAGAATAGGCCAAGGCTCAATTTTCCATTATTGTAGCACGTGTCATGCCATTGACTCATACTTCTGAGGTTACTAAGGACTGAGCTGCTTTAGTATATGCCATCGTTACTTGTTTGACTGTTGATCTCGGAATTATTATGGAGACGTCTATCCGAAACTACACACGCGGCCCTCCCACTTCTGGCATGCCATGCCCTTCCACCATTACATCCCTGTGCGAGAGAGCGGGTGATGTCTGGGACCCCGCAGAGGAGAGCATATCACCCATGGCACCCATTGTGGTTGCCAACCCGCCACCATCTGCAGGCCACAAAAGAACACCAGCGCGACCCTCAACCATCGTGCCACACCAGGACCAGCCTCATATGACACCACTATTCACCGAGAGTAGGCTGATATGCGCAGGGATCAAGTGCTGATGTACCAACACCAAATGGAATACATGAGCTTTACTTCTGAATGGACATCTGTCCTAGCTCAGCAATTCCCAGGCGCTCAGTTCCCACAGCCACCAGTTTTCCCACTATACCCCCAACAGCTAACGAGGAGGATGACGATCACCAGCGATCGTCGTCACAGGTACGTGCTTTGTCCTATTTATTTTGTTTGTCTCGTATATTGAGGACAATTGATGTGGCTAGAAATAGACACATTTTATGCACTTAACCGTCAATGATTAGGTATGTTTTGATTGATAATTTATTACATTTATTACTAAATCATACATTTGGTAATATGTAGGAAAAGGTGAAGAAATCGAGCTAAAATGATGAAAGAAGGAAGAAAGTTGAAGAAAAGAGGAAAAAAATCGGAATCCAAGACACACATCACTCCTTTCTCCTCAATTTTATTCATGTTCAAGACCTATTTTGGGAATATGAGCCATAGAAAAGTGGTAGAACTTTTAGTTATCTATGTGTGGACAGCTAATTCGCTTAATTTGGAGATTGTATGAAGATGTTATGACCAATGCAAGTCGAACGCCAAAAGTTGAAAAATGAGCAAAAATATTCTAGAGCCGAGGATTGATCGAGCAAAATGCTCGATCAATAAAGCAAGGCTGAAAAAGTCATGAAAATTCTACTGTCCAGCTCGATCGATCGCCCCCTTTGCTCGATCAATCACCCAGAGTTTTGAAAAACATGGAAACATGATTTCTTTCCTTCCAACTTGGATTCTAAACCATCCTACAAGCTTCCCCTACCATATAACTCAAAAAGGGGCCTCCCTAGGACAATAATTCTGAATTTGAATCATATTTTAGATTTTTAAAATAGTTTTTCTCTCAAACTGTTGAAGAACGAAGACGAAAATGACGCTCCGAAATCATGCGTCCCTTTAGTAATTCTTTCTTTTGCTATTAGTTATATTTTGTAGAATAGATTTGATTGTTTTTAATTTAGTTATGAGTAGCTAAACATTTTTGTGATTCTCGGTTGAGGAAGACGATACATTGGAGTTTAAGATTCTTGTGATATTAAGTTTTGATTGTTGATTTTCATTGAGTATCAATTGTTTTTTCTGATTTTATTGCCATGATTGTTATGTTTGATTGTTAGATTGATCACCTAGTTATTGTTCATACAATTTAACGCGAAATTAGATATCAAATACGGAATCGTTTTATCCCTCTAATTTACAAAGCAACTAAGATTAATAAAATTTCGCTTGTGAATTTGTTAACTTCTTAGGGAAAATAATTGACAAGATTAAACATAGACGCTTGGATTATGTTGTTTAGGTTCATCGATCTCACTAGTTCATATGCTATCATCGATTTAAATCTTAGTCGCTTGTATTTTGATTGATTGTTTGATAAGGGTTAAACTAGAACGCTTGGGCTACTTAACTAAACTTAAGGTGAGATAGGACTTTGATTATTGCAAATAGATTAATTCAAGGGCGACGAGACCAATGACCTGCTTCAAAGCCCGATGCAATTCAAATTTAAACACCAAACGATGAATATTCATATGAAAATTGAATCGTATGTGAAGATCGATGATCAAGATAGTAAACACCAATTGTAAAGTCAACTGAAAACCGAGAATCGCTCTTTTCTCATAAGTTAATTCATCTAGTTAATTTTAAATGTTAGTTTAATTTTGCATCATAGCAGTAATTCAATTAATTTAAAAATCCTCTTTTTATTTTAGTTTGCACTAGTTAACACAAAGGTATAACCTTACTTGTGGGATCGATCCCTACTCACGCTACTACATTCATATCTGTTATTAACCTGAGAGGGTTAATTTGGGCGTATGCGATAAGCACCAAATTTTGGCGCCGTTGCTAGGGAAGACGTTAACTTTTTTTTTTTTTTTGCTACTTGCGTTTGTTAATGAGTACAGGTGAATCGTTTGATTATGAAGATAATTTTCACTACGATCCTGAAATCGAGAGGACAATATATCGGAGAAGAAGAGAAGCAAGAATACTTGAGGAAGAAGAAGAGAGGAACACGATGGCTGCAAATCAAAGCTTGAGGCAGTTGGCGAATCCTAACTTGGATCAACAACCTCTCTGCATCACTTTCCCCGCGCTTGCTAACAATGTAAACTTTGAACTCAAATCTGGATTGATTCATTTATTGTCGTATTTTCATGGTCTTGCAGGTGAGAACCCGCACAAGCATTTGATGGAGTTCCACGTGGTATGCACTACTATGAAGCCGAATGGCGTAACGGATGAGCAAATTAAACTACGAGCCTTTCCATTCATTCTAAAGGATGTTGCTAAAGATTGACTATTCTACCTACCCTCCGGTTCTATCACCAGGTGGACTGATTTGCAAAGAATTTTCCTTGAGAAGTACTTTCCAGCTTCGAGGGCAACAACATATGGAAGGAAATCTACGGTGTGAAGCAATACCAGAGGAGTCGTTGCACGAGTACTGGGAACATTTTAAGAAGTTGTGTGCAAGCTGCCCACAACATCAGTTAAGTGAACATCTTTTAATTCAATATTTCTATGAAGGTTTACTTTTTGGTGAAAGGAATTTAGTGGATGCGGCGAGCGGAGGAGCTTTCATTGACAAGACATCGGAGGAGGCAAGGAACTTGATAGCAAACATGGCTGCCAACTCCCAACAATTCGGACATGTTCGCCATGGACAAACGCCAAGACAGAAGATAAACGTATCCAATCTCGAACAACAACTGATTGATTTGACGTTTCTTGTGCGTAATCTTGCAGGTGGCAATGTGGGGAAGATGAAGCCATGTGGAATCTGTCTGGCCATGAACCATCCACTGACGCATGCCCCTCACTACAAGAGACATCCACTGAGAATGCAGTGGGTGGATTTCCTGGTCCCCCACAAAGGAGGTATGAACACCCATCGAGCAACTACAACCAAGGGTGGAGGGACCATCCAAACCCGAGCATGGGAATCAACAGATGCACCAACCTCCACCATATAGACAGCCATATCAGAGACCTCCACCACCGCCAGTGCATGCTCCTTCTGACAGGTTAGAGAATATTGTTAAAAATTATTTCTGAAAATAGCCTGCAATTTCAACAAAAAACGAGGGTGAGCATTCAAAGCTTGACTACGCAAATGGGACAACTGGCGACTTCGTTCAACAAGATTGAAGCGAGCATATCAAATGGACTACCTTCACAGCCAGTTGTTAACCCGAGGGAAAATGTGAGCGCCATCACTTTGAAGATGAGTGAAGATGAAGCTGATGAGAAGGTTGTACTGACGCCACCCAAGAACAGAGAGATGAAGGAAGAGAAGGAGACCAAGAAAGACGTCGAAGAGCTCATGCAAGAGGAGGAACCACGAGTCCCCCTCCACTCCGTGAATATAAAATTAAACCTCCATTCCCCCTTGCATTTAAGGAGAATAGGAAGGACGAGGGCATCAAAGTACTATACGAGACATTCCGACGCTGTGAGGCAAATGCCCCACTACATTATGCCATGATGAAAATACCTGGCTCGGTGAGATTCTTGAAAGAAGTTTGGAAAGTGGGCAAGAGCAAAGAAAGAAAAGGGTGCCCCAAGATTGAGCTAGGGGAGATGTTTTCGCGGTCATCAAAAGAAGCATTCCCACAAAGTGTAATGACCCTGGTATTTTTTTTATCCCTTGTGTGATTGAAAATACTAGGATTGAGAAGGCAATGCTCCATTTAGGAGCTTCTATTAATGTAAGGCCTCGATGCTAATAAATCCAAATTAACTATGATTAAGCAAACCCGCATAATTAAGAGTGCAAACTTTAAATTTAGGTTTCCCGGACTACGATGATTCAACCAACTAGTGGAACATGGTGTTAGTGCATGATCCCACGACACTTGAAGAACACATCCCACTAATTAATTTAACTCATGTTTAATACATTATTTTTGAGACCATTAATCTTGCAAGATAGTGATGTATTGGCACATGAGTTCCACAATACATCAAAGAATTAAAAATCACACAAATTCATGTTTAGATTTCAGCCATCATTTTAAAAAGAAAACACAAAAAAAATTCCACATCATTTGGCAATACATTTTCTCCCTCTTCCCATCATTTATCTCCCAACTTTTCTTCTCTCCTCTTCCTCCCCTCAATTTTCGAAACTTTTAGCCTAATTTCTCACACAATTCTTGAGAATTTGTGAACAAATGTCACATGCAATTATAGATTTGAATAGGAATTGAGGAGAGGAACAAGAATCTCCAAGAAATTTTGGAGTTTGAGGTGTTTGTGGAGGTGAAATCTCTTGGAAAGCTTGGTTGAAGCTATGGTGATGGTTTGGAGCTCAAATATTCAAGAGGAATGAAGGTATAACATCATCTTTCTGTAATTAGCTTCGAAATTTATGATTTTTTGGTCGAATTTTAGTGCCTTGGAATGAAAATAGTAGTGTAATACATGATGTCAAATGAATAAGCAGTAAGTGTTGTTGCATGCAGTAGATGGGTTCGAACAAATCTGACTTATAGTTCCAAATGAAAGTTATAGGTATTTGAGTTGTCTTTTTGTGGTTAAAATTTGAGACAATTTGGACTTAAATGAGTGACATATGCTTATTTTACTAAGGAGTGCCAGATTTGACTCTGAATGTACTGTAAATGCACATGCCGTGTAGAATTCCGAACTTTTGAAAATCTTGCCTTTTGAATTTGTTGTCGGTCTTCAAATCAAAGTTTTAGATCTTTTCAGTTTATGCAATTAATAAAAAAAGAAGCATGGAATTTGGATCACCGAAGTAAAGTTATGTCGATGTTACTTTAAGTGCTCATTTTTGACTATGCATGTTCATATATGTTGCATGCAGACTGTGTTTCGAGTTTCTGGGCAATGTTTTTCCGAATTTGATGTCAGTATTCAAATAAACAATGTAGGTCTTTGAATTCTCTTGAATTTGAAAAAAACAAAGGACTTAATTTGGATTCATTTTCAATTAGTTATGAATTTTATACTTTAAATGCTCATTTTGAGTCCTGCATGTGGGCGAAAATGCACATGCAGTGTGTTTGAATTCCTGAGTATTTTTGGCAATGAATTTCAGAAAACGTCTAGAAATAAGGAATTTAGTACTTTTAGTTGGCTGTTTGCCACTAGAATCACTTCATGTGGATTTGAAACGAAAAAGTTTTGACGATTTTACTAAAATCGCTCAAGTTGGAAAATAGATTTTCAAAGGATACGTTTTTAGTGTTTAAACTACTTTTAAATGAAGGAATCAGCTTGACATTATAAGATAATAAATGAAGCCCTTTGAGTTTTTGAACATTGAGCACTAGAATCGGGTCATTTGGACGTCATATGAATTTATAGTGATTTTTCTACAAAAATTGGTCAAGCTGAAAAATTTAAGGGTCAATATTTAGATGTTGCATTTGATTCAATGCATTATTTGAACACTTAGTGTTATTTGGAATTTACATGACCAGGTTAATAGATTCCGTGGTTGATTTGAGGAGTACTCGGTAGATTAGCTTGGGTTCTGAGGTATGTAGAAATGAGTTTTATCATGACGTCTGACGAAGATGTGTAATGATATTATTGTATGATTTTACATGTCATTACTTGATTTCTCTGATTTAATTGTCACTATATGAGTCTTATGTGACTATATGACATGTTGAGATACATTCTAGTACATGATATGTGATTTACATGATATGTGTTGATTTTCACATGAGATTGCATGACTTGCATATGTCATATGATTCATGGGCATATCATATTGATCTATCCATTTCTTTGATATCCGTGATGACGACTGGGTTGATTTCCTCTGGGTGTCGATGACGACGGCCACGTCGATGACATGCAGTATAGGTAGCGACTATAGTCACGCGCGTTGCTACCGGACCTAGACACGAGGAATGACAACACATCACGGGATGATTCTCCTAGAGCAAATTGTGTGTGTGCTATCACCCTCTGCTTGAGCTGATGTTGATTGATGATACCTTCATTTGGACTCCGATAATTGTATCTTGAGATTCAATTATTTATACCCATTCATACATCGCATTCATACATGGTATGCATTGCATGATACTTTGGCATTCTTGACATGATCTATTTATTTCTCGTACTAGGTTCTGACCCCCTTCGCAGGGGACTGTCATGTCTTTGTTGTATTGGCATGACATGTGGTACAGGTGGACGTACTGTGGATGCTCAAGTTGAAGCATCGATAAATACCAGAGCTCCGTGAGAGCGAGTACAGGTTTATGTTTTATGTTTTGAGTCCCAGTAATTGTTAGATTACTTTTAATTACATTTTAAATTACTGGGTATGCCTCAAGTATCTGTATTTTAAGTATTCTATTACTGGTTGGTTATATACTTACTTATGTGATGAGCAACATGTTGAATTGAGAAATAGAATTACTTATTTTCAGTATCAGTGTATAAGTATCACCTAAAGGCGAAAATATTTTAGGGCCATTTGACAGAACATTTGAAACAAATATTCCGCTGTTTACACAAATTAATCATTGTGTGATAATTAAACACCACATTAGGATCGGGCCCTCACATTATGGTATCAGAGCATAAACTGGGATATGCTCGAACTAGAGTTAGGACACCGAGTCTAGTCAAAATAACATTAATTGTGCATGTAATTGACTACGTGTTTTTATATGCTCTTGTTTGCTATTATTACATGTTAGCTATTTAGACATGTAATGGATCACTAAGTAGGGATAGCTTGATGTCATATCTATGAGAATTTTAAATATGCCGAGTTGCATATAATCTAGAGAATTTGAATGCTGAGTTGCATATGTTCTAGAGAATTTGAGAATTTTATTTGTTAGCACTGATATTTGCTGATCGGATGATGATGTAGAGTAAGTGATGAGAACCGCTGTGATACCCCCGAACTAATTTTATGCATTTGGGCATTAATTATGTTTATGTGATTAATTATGGTGATAATTAAATTATGTGTTGGAATTAATTATCTTGTTGAAATGCTTAGTCACACGGTAGGCGTGACAAGGGGGTGCATTTCGGGGTGCATGTTGTGCATGTTGGGAAATTGGGTGTTAGCATGATTTAATTGTTATGGTTGACAATTATTTGGAAAGCATGATTTTATTCGGAGTTTGGTGCATTTTTGTAAAATGCTTTTAAAATACCATGTTGGGGTATTTTATACATCATGTTATTTTTGGGATAATACAATTTTAATAACCCTTTACCCACCTTTTAACCATCACTTTACTTTCACTTTAACCATCACTCTTAAATCCCCAAATTTCATCCCCGACCCTAAACCACTTCCCATTTTCGATTTTGGGCTCCAAGGAGAGGAAAAATCCTTGCAAAAACTTGATTTGTGGGATTATTTGTGAGATTTGGAGTCCCTAAGAGGTATGGATACCTCCTTGGTACCTTAATGGTGTTTAGTTTGGATATTTGTTTTGGTATGTTGAGTTTTAAAATGGGTTTGTGTTAGGTTGTTATTGGTATTGGTTGGGATTTGGTTTTTTTGGTTGGTAATGGTGTTTATTGAAGGTTTAAAGTGTTTTTATATTTTTGGTTTGTTGGTATAAGTGTTGATGAGGTTGGTGAAGAATTTATGTTGCAAAAATGGTGATTCTCGCAACACGGGCAGCGGCGATCGATCGCCCATTTTTGGCGATCGATCGCGCGCAACCAGTAGGCTCCAGAAGCATTCGGCGATCGATCGCCACATTTGGGCGATCGATCGGTGAGGCTGGCGATCGATCATGCCAAATGTGGCGATCGATCGCCAAGAGCAGAAAATTTGAGAAGCGGGCAGAGAGGTCTCATGATCGATCGGCCCCTCGCGACGATCGATTGCGAGATACAAAATTTTGTGTTTTTGGATATTTTTGTGGGATTTTTGATATTGGACTATAATTAGCTTCTAATATTGATTTGTATGGTTGTGTAGAACCATCCCAGGTACCAACAACTTCAAGGAGATAAAGTTCTTCAACTTCTCTACTTTTGAGACTAAGGTACGTAGTGAGACGTACGGGCGTCGGACGGTAAAATGTGTCCTTACGCTTTTGGTTATATATATATCGTGGACAAGTGTGGATTATGAAATGTGTTGATATATATTGAGATAATGGTGATGCATTATGATTGTGGACTCAAGTATTGTGTTTATGTATATGTGGTTGGAAATGCTTGATTGTTCCGGTAGTTGTTATATACGAGCGAGGGAGGTACTTGCCGCTGTCATATGAAGCGATGGTAATATGATATTTGCCGCTGTCATGTCGAAGCGATGTACATGCCGCTGTCATTGTCGAAGCGAGGGATATTATATGATGCCGCTATATGTCGAAGCGAGGGGTCCTCAAATTCCGCTGTTGTAACAGGACCGGAACAATCAAATTTCTAGTGATTAATGTGGAATATTGTGGTTATAACTGGAACGTGGTATCGATCATTATGTTATGAACTAATGACTTTGTGTATGAGTTCATGAAACATGAACAACAATGAAAATGTGCAAATGTGGTAAATCAGGGAGCATACATACATATATATCTCATGCAATTATTTATGTTATTGTGCTTGGATTTTGTTGAATAGTGATGTATATGCTCATGGTGAGTTGTTCCTGTAGGTACCCCTTTGGACTTGGAGGGCTATGGGCCGGGTTGAGGCAGTGAGCTACGAGGAGCATTAAGGAATTAGGATACAGGATTTTTGGATAGTCTCTACTCTAGGAGTAGTGTAAATCTATAGTATTAACATTCATTATTGGGAATGTAATTAATTAACTTTGGAATTTTAATTTTGGCCTGTAATCGTGTTAGCTCAAGGCTACAACCGGAACCATAAACTCTCTTTAATGCATGTTAGCCCTATTTATATTTTTTTTACACTGTTAAGGTAGAGAGGCCTTACAACCGCTATGACTTGAGATTTGTATATGATGTTTTGATTTTATGATGAACAGTTAGTGTTTGGACAGGTAGCAGTGATATGAATTGTAACAGCTATATAGCGAACCTGTAGGCACTGTAAACGGTTAATTGAATTATAACTTAGTAATAATACGTACAATATTGAGAATTTTATTTATAACTTTGAGACTTAATCCTTGTGATTAGTGTGATGACACTAGAACTAAATAAACCCACGTTTTGTCGATTGACATCAGGATTTTGAGTCCGAAAGACTACATATGAGTTTACGTCAAAACCTGTGCACGTGGAGATGATGATTTAGAACTTAAGAATATTGGAATTAGTGATATTTCAATTGAAGAATCGAGTATAGTTGTTGTGAGAAACAACGAGAATTGGTTTAAATGAGCACCTGGATATGAGAACTGTTGTAATTTAGTTCCAGTTTATGTGTCCGAACTATGAATAAAAAAACTACAATATGAACTCTTCTACATGAGATATCTAGAGTAATTGTAGTGATGAAGGACGAGTTCTCCCTCTTTCTGATGAGGAAAAAGATGTTAACGAGAAGGCCATGATGATTACATTGAAATTGCTAAACGATTATCGTGGACTTGAGAAATGGAAGTATCTGCTTAATCTCGATAGCTATTCACTAGTGAAGAGATTAGAAATCGACTAAAGGGTAAGACACGGATGAGCTAGAACTTGATTAAATGTTAATGAAGTGACTATCATTGGAATTATCCCAGTTCATCCAGCTCTAGAAATTCTAGAGGTACTAAGATATTGTAGAATATCAGAACTTTTCAAGGTCACTATGGATTTAAATATCTACTGATCCATGTGAAAGAATAAGAGGAACTGATATCGATTGTGGTCAGTCAGAGCATGTTCATTACATGCTCAGGAACAGATGTAGCCATTACAACAAATACTTTGAGCTATGGGTAGATATCATAGTGGTTATTCTTTTCGACCACTCAGTTCCAGCAACAGTTAGTTACCTGTAGACCAGAAAGTATACCTTGATAGAGGATACGGTTAGAGATGCTTCAGTACTAGTGATCGTAGATACATGTCATGTATTTGATCACACTGCACAAGTTTTATTGAGTCAAAAGCATTGTTTTCATACATTGCATCAAATGTGCATTGATTATTATGATTTGGAAAATACACCCGCCTAGATGATTTTACTATCCAGACTTGTTGTAAGGACCTAGTTCCTTAAGTGCGGATTAAAGGCGTAAAATAGAGCTAACATGCATATAAAGAGTATAAAGTTCGTGTTGATGCCTTCAGCTGTTATGATTACAGGCCAAAATAAAGTTTCCAAAAGGGATTAATTACATTCCCAACCAATTGAATGTTAATCATATAGCTTTACACTACTCCTAAAGTAGAGACTATACAAAAGAATTAAGCCTGTTATGCCAAAAGCACTCCTCACTAGCTCACCGCATCAACCCGCCTTAGCCCGTCCGCCCAAAAGTACCTACAGGAACAACCCCAAAACCATGAGCATGTATATAAACCATATTCACAATAATATGATTGTAATTCAAATGCATAAACCGTAAATACGATTCACTTCCTGTATTTAATACATTTAAAAGCTCCCTTTGGTTGTCCCTGTACCACATTCATAATCAATGGATTATAATACCAATAATGTATGTCATGACATGCATCCATTCCATGTATACCAATGGCCATTTCCAGTCTTATTATATCAGTGGCATAATACCCCTCGCGTTTACATGACAGCGGCATTAATACCCCTCGCTTCGACATATTAGCGCCATAATATCCCTCGCAATAATAATATGACACCGGCATGATCCTTCGCTTCGACATATTTGCGGCAAATATTCTTCATCACTATAATATGACAGCGGCAAGTATTCTATCATCGCTTCGCATGAAGGCGGCAAGTATTCTTCATCACTGGAATATAATCTCGACTCACAATCACATGCACCAATGCATCCAATATACACATGCAACCATAATGCATATCCAACCATGTACGCAACCATAATGCATAATTAAGACCATGTAGGCAACCATAATGCATAATTAAGACCATGTATGCAACCATAATGCATAACCAATTCAATGCGTATTAAACGATGCCCGTACCGGCCGTACGTCTCACTACGTACCTTAGTCCCAAAATTTGTTGTGTCGTGGACTTTATCTCCTAAGCTGTGTGGCCACCTGGGATGGTTCTACACATTCACACAAACCAATATTAGGAGCCAATAATAGTCCAATATCAAAAATTCCACAATATTATCCAAAAACACATTTTTCTGTGTCTCGCGATCGATCGCCGCGAGGGCCGATCGATCGCGAGATCACTCTGCCCGCTGCCGAATTTTTCTGTCCTCGGCGATCGATCGCCACATTTGGGCCGATCGATCGCCAGCCTCACCGATCGATCGCCCAAATGTGGCGATCAATCGCCAAGAGATACTGGTGCGCACTGGTGGGGCGCGATCGATCCCTCGCTTCGGGCGATCGATCGCCGCTGCCTGGGCTACGAAAATCACCATTTTTGTTCCAAAATTTCTTCCCCATCTTCACCAACACTTACACCAACAAACCAATAACATAAAAACACTATAAACCTTCAACAAACACCTTTACCAAAATCTAACATCCAACCAAAAACCATACCAACCCAAAACAAACACATTTTAAAACATCCAAAACCATTTCAAATCCAAACCAAACTCCATTAAAACACCAAGGAGGTATCCATACCTCTTGAGGACTCCAAATTTCACAATAAATCCGACAAACCAAGCTTTTGCAAGGATTTCCCCTCCACTTTAATGCCAAATTCGAAAATGGTGGAAGGGTTAGGGTTGGGAGAGTAATTGGGATTTTGGTAAAGTTATGGGTAAGGTTGGGGTAGTGGGGTTAAAATGGTTAATAAAAATTGTACCCCAACATTTACCAAGATGTATAAAATACCCCAACATGATATTTTAAAAGCATTTTACCAAAATGCACCAAAACCCCAATTAAGCACATACTTTACCAAATAATATCAACTATCACATTTAAACCATGATAACACCCAATTACCCAACATGCATAACATGCACCCTGAAATGCTCTACATGGTCACGCCTACTATGTGACTAAGCATATCACCAAGATAATTAATTCCAACACATAATTTAATTATCACCATAAATAATCACATAAACATAATTAATGCCCAATTTGCATATAATTATTTCGAGGATATCACACTTGTAATAGTGAACTGTACCTTACAGTTTGATGATAGTATTGTGAATTTGAATTTAATGGCGTTGCCGAGATATGATTTTGATTGTATCAAGGGCATGGATACTCTTATAAATTTTGAGATATAGTAAGTTGATTTCAGTGTGTAATGAATTTTTGAACGTATTGTGGCTCCAAATGAAATTATAGCCACGAATAGCAAACTAAGATACTAATAGTATCCGCTTTGAAAATATTACGGTTGTGATACTTAGAACATGAGGGATATTTGATAAGAGTCTAGCTTGACTGATATCCTAGTGGTAAGAAACTTACCAAGATTTTCTTGAGGAAATAATAGACTTTCCACTGGAGAAGGAAATCGATTTTAATTGTTCGTTGATGCCAAAGAATAGATTCGATATCGAAAGCACTGTATGGAATGGCATCAGCAGAGTTGACAAATTTAGAACAATAGTTAGAGAATATCCTCGATAAGGGTACATACATCTGAGTATGTCACCTTGAGGAAACCTCGGTGTTATTTGTGAAGAAGAAAGATGGTATTATTAAGATGTATATTGACTATAGGCAGTTGAACCGGGCTACTGTCAAGAATAAATACCCACTGCCTAAGATTGAGAAGTATTTGATTAGTTGTAAGAAATACCAGTATAAGAAGAACGAGTTTCACTCTGGTTACCATCAGTTCGAGTCAGAAGAGAAAATGTTCTCTAGGCAATGAGTCAAACCAGATATAGGCATTTTGAATTTTTGGTAATGTCATATGGTCTGACAACTACACCAGTAGAGTTATGAATTTGATGAATAAAGTATTCCGTAACTTTTTGAGAGGAATTGTGATCATATTCATCAGTGGTATACTAGTGTATTCGAGATTCGGAAGGAACCACACAGAACATCTATGATTGGTTATTCAGATGCTTCATGTAGCTCAAATTGTATACCAAGTTATCGAAGTGTAAATCTTGGTTGAATTGAGTGTTATTTTGGGATAGGTTATACCAGCTCACATGATACCTGTTGATCCCAGTAAAATAAAGTTAGTACTAATTTGCCAAGACCAATCAGTGTACTCAAGATACAAAGTTTTATGAGTTTTGCCAGATACTACAGGTTCTTATGGAAGGATATTCTAGGATAGCCTGACCTATTAACCAATTGACCAAGAAGAAATTTGAGTTTCGTTTGGTCAGATGAATGTGAAAGCACTTTTCATAACTGAAACTGAAGTGGACTACAAGCCCAATGTTGATTTTCTTTAACTGGTTCAGGGGGATATATAGTTTGTGAAAATACGTTGGTCAAAGATTTGGGTACGTTCTTATGCATCATGAGGAGATGATTGCATATGTTTTGAGATAGTTGAGCTGAAAGAATCATGATATGAGGTTCATGAATTCGAGCGTGTAACCATTATTTTGCCTTGAAGATGTGGCAACGTTATCGGTAGGGCGAACAATTCATGATATACTTTGATTTTACGAGTTTAAAAAATCTATTATTCAGTCAAAGTTGCCAATAAGATAGAAGCGATGAATATATTTATTAAAGAATTTGACTTTAATAGTCAATATTAATCAGGGAAAATGAAAGATGCACTAAACCGAAAAGTGCAAGGTGCAATGGTATCATCAATATATGCATTGCAGTTTGAGTCACCTCTGATTTCGAAGATCAGAAAGACTCGAAGAACAAACCCATACGGATATTGAGTGAAGAGATTGGTTCTGTCTCATCAACCAACTAGATTTTAGTATGCCATTCAGTGACGGATTCCGACTGAACAATCAGTAAATAATATCAATCCTACAGATTCGAACGAAGTATTACTGCAGAAAGCACACTATAGATGACACAGAGTTATTTTGAGAATGATGAGATGTATCATTATTGAGATCTTATTCCTGATGGGATGGTATGAAGAAAGAAATTTTTGGAATTTTGTGGCAAATTGTTTGACATGCCAGCAGGTCAAGATCAAAATATGAGACCTAATGGAATACTACAGAAATTGTTAGTGCCACAATGAGTTTGAGAAATTTCAAGCTTTGAGTTTTATAGCTCAAATTTTTTAAATCAAACGGAGATTGTGAAACAAGTTGAATAAGAGTTGACTGACTATTCAATACAAGATATTGATCTCATATATTTGTCTGTATGCCTATGGGAAAATGACATGTTTAAGATATGGATTATGTGGTTTAGTTGCAATGAGTTTCTGTAACAATTGTATCTGATAGAAATCCAGGATACAATCCAATAAAACAGTTTTCAGAATGTCATGGGTACTAAGTTAGCAATGAGTATTGCTTATCATACCCAGACTGATGAATAAACTGAGACAATTATCCAGACATTGGAAGTTATATCTCGATTAATAGTGATGAATTTAGTGAGAATTGACAGAAATCACTATTCAGTAGTAGAATTTCCTATAATTTAAGTTTTAGACAACTTTTGGAATGGTATCGGTTCAGGTTTTGTAGAGCTAGAATTAGCGATCGTTGATATGATGATATGAAATTGATAATGAATTTTTGGCACAACTTGAGATTGTTGAGGAAATGCCAGGAACGATGGATTTTCTGCTAAAACGATTGAAATTGGCTTAAAATGAGCAGATTTGCTACACCAACAAGATAAATATATCGTTTACGTTGTTGCCTCGATATATTAAACCTTGTGGAGTCATAGAGAAGCTTTGTTCAGTGGTATACTATTGACACGACCGCAACAGTTGTCACTGATATATGATGATTCTTATGTATCTATGAATGAGATTGAGACATCTCATATGTTTTAAATTGTTGAGTTATACCTAGTTTTGCGATTTCGAGGATGAAATCATTTTAAGAGGGGGAGAAGTGTAAGGCCCCGATGCTAATAAATCCGAATTAATGATGATTAAACAAACCCGAATATTAAAAGTGCAAACATTAAATTTAGGTGTCCCGGACTACGATGAGTCAACCAACTAGTGGAACATGTTGTTAGTGCATGATCACATGGCACTTGGAGAACACATGCCACTAATTAAGTAACTCATGTTTAATACATGATTTTGGACCATTAATCTTGCAAGGCAGTGATGTATTGACACATGGATTCCACAATAATCAAAGAATTAAAAATCACCCAAATTCATGTCTAGATTTCAGCCATCATTTTAAAAAGAAAACACAAAAAAATTCCATATCATTTGGCAATACATTTTCTCTCTCTTCCCATCATTTCTCTCCCAACTTTTCTTCTCTCCTCTTCCTCCTCTCACCATTTTCGAAAATTTCAACCTAATTTCTCAAAAAATTCTTGAGAATTTGTGATGCATGTCACATGCAATTATAGATTTGAATAGGCATTGAGGAGAGGAACAAGAATCTCCAAGAAGTTTTGGAGTTTGAGGTGTTTGTGGAGGTGAAATCTCTTGGAAAGCTGGTTGGAGCTATGGTGATGGTTTGGAGCTCAAATCTTCAAGAGGAATGAAGGTATAACATCATCTTTCTGTAATTAGCTTCGAAATTTATGATTTTTTGGTCGAATTTTAGTGCCTTGGAATGAAAATAGTAGTGTAATACATGCTGTCAAATGAATAAGCAGAAAGTGTTGTTGCATGCCGTAGACGAGTTCGAACGAATCTGACTTAGAGTTCCAAATGAAAGATATAGGTATTTGAGTTATCTTTCTGTGGTTAAAATTGGAGACAATTTGGACTTAAATAGTGATTTATGCTTCTTTTACTAAGGAGTGCCAAAATTTGACTCTGCATGTACTGTAAATGCAAATGCAGTGTAGAATTATGAACTTTTGAAAATCTTGCCTTTCGAATTTGTTGTTGGTCTTCAAATCAAAGTTTTAGATCTTTTCAGTTTATGCAATTTAAAAAAACGAAGCTTGCGATTTGGATCACTGAAGTAAAAGTTATGTCGATGTTACTTTAAGTGCTCGTTTTTGACTCTGCATGTTCATACATGTTGCATGCAGACTGTGTTTCGAGTTTTTGGGAAATGTTTTTTCCGAATTTGATGTCGTACTCAAATAAACATTGTAGGTCTTTGAATTCTCTTGAATTTGAAAAAAAGGACTTAATTTGGAATCATTTTCAAATAGTTATGAATTTTATACTTTAAGTTATCATTTTGAGTCCTGCATGTGGCCAGAACTTACATATGCGGTGTGTTCTTTGATTTCCTGAGTATTTTTGGCTAGGAATTTTGGAAAACGTCTAGAAATTTACTACTTTTAAATGGAGGAATCAGCTTGACATTATAAGGTAAGAAATGAAGCCCTTTGAGTTTTTTTAACTTTGAGCACTTGAATCGGGTCATTTGGACGTCATATGAATTTATAGTGATTTTTCTACGAAAATTTTCAAGCTGAAAATTTAAGAAAAATGCTAGGGTCAATATTTAGATGTTGCATTTGATTTAATGCATTATTTGAACACTTAGTGTTATTTGGAATTTACATGACCAGGTTAATAGATTCCCGGGTTGATTTGAGGAGTACTCGGTAGATTAGCTTGGTACAAATGAGTTTTATCACGACGTCTGACGAAGACGTGTAATGATATTATTGTATGATTTTACATGTCATTAATTGATTTCAATGATTTAATTGTCACTATATGGTTCTTATGTGACTATATGACATGTTGAGGTACATTGTAGTACATGATATGTGAATTACATGATATGTATTGATTTTCACATGAGATTGCATGACATAATGAGTTGCATAAGTCACATGATGCATATATGATTCATGGGCATATCATATTGATCTATCCATTTCTTTGATATACGTGATGACGACTGGGTTGATTTACTCTAGGTGACGGGGACGACGGGCATAACGATGACATGCAGTATAGGTAGCGACTGTAGTCACGCGCGTTGCTACCGGACCTAGACACGAGGGATGACGAGCACAACACATGATGATTCTCTTAGAGCAGAGTGTGTGTGTTGTTAGCCTCTGCTCGAGCTGATGTTGATTGATGATAGCTTCCTTTGGACTCCGATATTGGTATCTTGAAATTCGATTCTTTATACACATTCATACATCGCATTCATACATGGTATGCATTGCATGATACTTTGTCATTCTTGACATGATCTATTTATTTCTCGTAATAGGTTCTGACCCCTTCGCGGGGGGGGGCTGTCATGTCTTTGTTGTATGGGCATGACAGGTGGTACAGGTGGACGTACTGCGGATGCTCGAGGTGAAGCGTCGATGAATACCAGAGCTCCGTGAGAGCGAGCTCAGGTTTATGTTTTTAGTTTTGTGTCCCAGTAATTGTTAGATTACTTTTAATTACATTTTAAATTACCGGGGTATGCCCCGAGTATCTGTATTTTAAGTATTCTATTACTGGTTGGTTATATAATTGCTTATGTGATGAGCAACATGTTGAATTGGGAAATAGAATTACATATTTTCAGTATCAGTATATATGTATCACCTAAAGGCGAAAATTTTTTAGGGCCATTTGACAGAACATTTGAAACAAATCTTCCGCTGTTTATGCAAATTAATCATTGTGTGATAATTAAACATCACATTAGGATCGAGCCCTCACATTATGGTATCAGAGCATAATCTGGGATATGCCCGAACTAGAGTTAGGACACTGAGTCTACTCACAATTAACATTAATTGTGCATGTAATAGACTACGTGTTTTTATATGCTCTTGTTTGCTATTATTACATGTTAGCTAATGAGATTTTAGACATGTAATGGTATACTAAGCAGGGATAGTTAGATGTCATATCTATGAGAATTTTAAATATGCCGAGTTGCTTATAATCTAGAGAATTTGAATGCTGAGTTGCATATATTATAGAGAATTTGAGAATTTTATTTGTTAGCACTGATATTTGCTCGGATGATGATGTAGAGTAAATGATGAGAACATCTATGACTTGAGATTTTTTATGATGTTTTGATTTTATGATGAACAATTAGTGTTTGGACAGGTAGCAGTGATATGAACTGTAACAGCTATTTAGCGAACCTGTAGGCACTGTAAATTTTTAATTGAATTATAACTAGTGATAATACGTACATTATTGGGAATTTTATTTATCAAATTGTGACTTAAACCTTGTGATTAGTGTGATGACACTAGAACTAAAAAACCCACGTTTTGTCAATTGGCATCAGGATTTTGAGTCCGAAAGACTACATATGAGTTTATGTCCAAACCTGTGCACGTGGAGATGATGATTTAGAACTTAATAATATTGGAATTAGTGATATTTCAATTGAAGAATCGAGTATAGTTGTTGTGAGAAACAACGAGAATTGGTTTTAATGAGGACTTGGATATGATGACTGTTGTAATTTAGTTCCAATTTATGTGTACGAACTATGAATAAAAAAAACTACAATATGAACTCTTCTAGATGAGAGTATCCATAGTAATGGTAGTGATGAAAGACGAGTTCTCCCTCTTTCTGATAAGGAAAAAGATGTTAACGAGAAGGCCATGATGATTACATTGAAATTTGATCGCTTTTATTTTAAACAATTAATTCCAATATACCGATTTTATACCGCAAGTGCACGGTGTCAAGTTTTAGTATAGTGATATAAAAGAAAGGATGTCGAACCCACAGGGACTAACGTATAAGTACCAAATAAAATTCGCAAAATTATATTTAGCCTACGAAAAAGATGATTAATTAACTAATTAACTAAAGACTTAAAAACTCAAAAATAAAACTTCTCCTTTGAAGATGCGAAGGAATTCCGCTCAAGAAATTTATCAAGATGTTGGTTCAAATGTGTTATCGTCAATGATTTGCTTGTTAAAACAATTACTAATCAATCAATTCTTAAGGTGACGGATTTCCTAATATAATCAATATACTTTCTCAAGCTATATTGACACTAGTAATAAATTGACACAAGTAACTCTCTTCACTTAAATCAATTTAATACCGAATAAATCTCGATGAAAAACCGTTAACTTTAAATCTTTCAATTCAAAGTGATCACGTATGTGTTTAATCTCTCGATCTAAATCTTAACATACAACACGAATTATTCTAGCGTATTGTAACTTTATCTCTCGATCTCAGTTATAATTCACAAAATCAATCAAAGTTAGCTAGGCTTTGATAGCATTAAGGTTATAATTCATGCACATAAGAATTAATCCACTTAAACACAACCAAATCAATGATTCAAGCACAAAATTCCCTAACCTTGATAAAATAAACTTAAATAAATTCAAATCAATTTAACAAGATGTTTAATCGTCTCTCAACCTCATAAACATCAAATAAAATCTGAAAATCAAATTAACTAGAGTTTAGAAATACGATAACGTAGGAGCGAATCCGTGCGTTGACCGATACTTCTTCTATTGCTTCCTTCCTTGCACTTCAAAGGATTTTTTCAACCTTGTTCTTCGGAGATGAAAGGCGGCTGAAGAATTATGATTTAGGGTCTGAGTATGCTCTGAATAATCGATGCAAATTTCATGCCCTACTTCCAAAATTTATAGAGGAGGAGGTTGGTGGAAGAGTTTCCAAAAATCAAACCAAATCAAGTCTTTAATTTTCTGAAAAATCTGTGTCTCGATCGATCGGTCGATATGTCTCGATCGATCGAGCACCTTCAGCTTCCGGATATGAATTTCTCTGCCTTGCTCGATCGATCGAGGTTAAGTGGCCGATCAATCGAGCTATCTTCATTTTTTTCTTGCCAACTCTCTGCCAATGTCGATCGATCGCGCATGTCTTTCCGATCGATCGAGCTTTCTTCCATTCGCTTTGTAAATCTTCTGCCACTCTCGATCGATCGAGAACTATGCATCGATCGATCGAGCTCTGCTTTTCTTTGTTGGCCAAAACTTCTGCCCCTTTGATCGATCGCCTTCCAGTTTCGATCGATCGGTCATGCCAGAATTCAGTTTCTTCATTTCTTGCCTTGATTTTACTCGTTTTCTTCCTTCTAGCTCAATTCTTCCACATTCCATATAGATTCCTGAAACAATCAAATAAATACCAAAAAGCATAACATCTTCACGGAATCTACACGAAAATATATACAAATCAAAGCCCAAATACACGTAATAATCAACCCTATCAACTCCCCCAAACTTAGATTTGATCGTCCTCGAGCAAACATTAAGATCAAAATGCAAAGTTCATCATCAATACTTTGAATGAATTAACTTAGCAACTCAATTGTAAAAGCTCAGAAATCCCACTAACACTTCAACCTTAAGTCAATCCAAAACTCAACAATAAGTGTTTTCTCCTAAGCCAAGCAATATATCGCAAAATCGGAATGTGCGTGTGTGTTCATGTCAATCTTGAGTTTCATATATACTTTTAGGCTCAAATAATGCTATTAAACTCAAAGTGAAGATTACTATTAAACACTCTATAAGCCTACTTTTCATGAACTTCTCCACTAATGTAATTATTCCCTAGACTTGGATTAATAGGTCTTTTAAAGCTTGTAATGTTTGGCCTAGGTGTTTGGCTTCAAAGAGAAGATATGGAAACACAAAGAAGAGAGTATAACTTATAAAATTCACTTTTTAGCACAATTTATGTAAGGCCTCTCTACCTTAACAGAAAAATCAAGATATAAACAGGGCTAAATATGTATTAATGACATCTTAGAAATCAGGTTGTTATGTGAGCTCAATGAATTTACAGGCCAAAATAAAACTTCGACAGTTAGTTAATTACATTCCCAATATGAATGTTAAGACTATCAAAAATCCTGTATTTTATCTTCTTTCATGCCTCCTTCTGCTCACAGTTCAACCCAACCCTTAGCCCCTTTGGTCCAAAAGCGTACCTACAGGAACAACTCACCATGAGCATAAATATATCACCACTTAACACAATTCAACTTAATAAAATAAATAAGCGCATGAGACAATTAATAGATATGTTCCTCGATCACCACATTAGCACATTTCATTGTTGTTCCTGTTTCACAAACTTATGCACAAAATCATTAGTTCACAATATAATGATCGATAACGCGTTTCCAATTATATCCACAATATTCCACATTAATCACTAGAATTGTGACTGTTCCTGTTTCCAAACTTATGCACAAAATCATTAGTTCACAATATAATGATCGATAACGCGTTTCCAATTATATCCACAATATTCCACATTAATCACTAGAATTGTGACTGTTCCGGTCCCAATACAACAGCGGAATTTTAGGACCCCTCGCTTCGACATATAGCGGCATCATATGATATCCCTCGCTTCGACAATGATAGCGGCATATTACCTCGCTTAGACATGACAGCGGCAAATATCATATTACCATCGCTTCATATGACAGCGGCAAGTACCTCCCTCGCTCGGAGATAAAGGCTACCAGAACATTCATCAATTCTACCACAATAATCAAACACAATAATTGATTCCAATATCACGATATCACACTATCATTTCACATATTCTATTACATTTAAGGATTCACTATCCACGATATACATAATCAAAGTTGTAACACATTTTACCGTCCGATGCTCGTACGTCTCACTACGTACCTTCGTTTCAAAAGTGGAGAAGTTGTATAACTTTATCTCCTAGATGTTGTTGGTACCTGGGATGGTTCTACACAACCATACAAATCAATATTAGAAGCCAAACAATAGCCAAATACCAAAAATCATCAAAAATCCAACATTTTCAAACTTTTTCACAGTGGCGATCGATCGCTTAAAACATGGCGATCGATCGCCTCGCTGTTCTCTTCGCGGCGGTCGATCGCTTCCTTTGAGGCGATCGATCGCCTGCTAGGCAAAATCGCTACTGGCCATCGGCGATCGATCGCACCATTTGAGGCAATCGATCGCCCACACTCAATTTTCACACTGTCCCTCGGCGATCGATCGCTGCTTTTGTAGCGATCGATCGCCACAACCAGTGGCCGCGATTTTCACCATTTTTGCACATGAAATCCTTCACCAACCTCAACAACCCTATACCAACAACTCAAAAACATTAAAACACTTTAAACCTTCTATACACAACATAAAACAACCCCAAAATCCCACACCCAACCACAATCACACCAACCCAAATAAACCCATTTTTAAACTCCAAACATCAACCCAAATTCACAATAAACCTCACAAAACAACAAGGAATGATATATATATACTTCCTAGGCCTCAAATCTTACCAAGAATCACAAGAATAAAGTTTTGCAAGAACTTCTCTTCCACCTTGGAGTCCAACTCGAAAATGAGAGGAGGAGGGTGGGGTTTGAAGAGTGTTGGGGGTTGAATAATGTGAGGGGGGTAAAGAGGATAAAAGGTTATAGTGGGTTATGAGAGTTTTAATTAAATTTTGCACCCACTTCTTATCATGATGTATACAATACCCCAACTTGGTATTTTGAAAGCATTTCACCAATATGCACCCAAAAACCCAATTAAAACAAGTTTCACAAAATAAATGACTACCAACACATGCAAGCCATTAAAACACCCAATTACCCAACATGCATAACATGCACCCTGAAATGCTCTACCAGCCCACATGACCAAGCATTTCCACATGGCAATTAATTCTAACACATAAGGCAATTACCACCATAATTAATCATATTTAATCATATGAACACAATTAATGCCTTAAACACAATTAATCATTTCGGGGACATCACAATACTCCCCTACTTAGTAGATTTCGTCCTCGAAATCGCATGCACTTACCCCAAAAGAAACTAAACATAACACATACCAGAGAATAGTTCCGGGTAGTGCCGCATCATATGCCGTTCCGTCTCCCACGTGGCCTCTTCGACACCCCGACGATCCCACTGAACCTTGACCATCGGTATAACCTTGCTTCGAAGTCTACGATCCTCTCGATCCAGAATTCTGACTGGCCGTTCAACGTAGGATATATCTGAACTCAACTGAACCTCTGAAGGCTGCAACACATGAGACGGGTCTGGTTCATACTTCCTCAACATAGATACATGGAAGGCATCATGTATACCAGACAAGGACGGCGGTAGGGCCAAACGATAAGCCAAAGTGCCGATGCGCTACAATACCTCGTACGGCCCAACATATCTCGGAGACAACTTCCCGCGCATACCGAAACGAACTACACCTCTGAAAGGTGAGATTTTCAGAAAGACTCTGTCTCCCACTTGGAATTCCAATGGTCGCCATCGTTTATTAGCATAGGCCTATCTTGAGCCGCTTTCATTTTCTGACGGATCACTTTGATTTTCTCTTCCATTTCTCGAATCAATTCCGGTCCTCCGACCGTCTTACTATTCAAATCTTCCCAGTACAATGGTGACCTACAGCGTCGACCATAAAGGGCCTCGAATGGAGCCATCTGAATGCTCGCCTGATAACTGTTGTTGTAAGAGAACTCTACAAGTGGCACTGAATCTTGCCACGGAGTATCGAACTCCAAAACACATGCCCTCAATATGTCCTCAAGCGTCTGTATAATACGCTCTGTCTGACCATCTGTCTGAGGGTGATAAGCCGTACTCAGCCTCACTTCTGTACCCAAAGCCGATTGAAGACCCTCCCAAAAGTGCGATGTGAACCGCGGGTCTCTATCAGACACAATCGAGACTGGGATGCCATGCAATCTCACCACGTCCCGTACATACAACTGGGCCATCTTTAAGTATGTGTAAGACATACAATATGGGATGAAGTGAGCCACCTTCGTCAGTCGATCCACAATCACCCAGATCGCATCAAATCCCGAGGCAGTCCTTGGCAAGTGGGTCACGAAATCCATAGACATGTGCTCCCACTTCCACTCTGGTATCTCTAAACTCTTCAACTCGCCTCCGGGCCTCTGCCTTTCTGCTTTCACTTGTTGGCAAATCAGGCACTTCTTAACGAATGATATAACGTCTCTTTTCACCCGTCTCCACCAAAATTGATCACACAAGTCCTTGTACATCTTTCTCCCACCTGGATGGATGCTAAATATGCTATTATGAGCACGATGCAAGATTCCTTGACGCAACTCTGGTGCCCTCGGCACTACCCAACGGTTACCAAGCCTCAAGGAACCATCTTCTGCTACTCTGAACTTCGATAACTGACCCAGACGTAAATATGATAACCATCTCTGTACCTCAACGTCTATCACCTGAGCTTTCATGATAAGTTCAAAGATGTCCGGTTCTGCCAATAGGGTCGATACAAGCACCGGCGATGCATCTAAATCAAAGTCATATCCCAGATGACAACAAGAGGTCATCAAGGCCGATAACTGAATAACATCCTCTGCCGTATACTTCACCTTCCTACTTAAGGCGTCAGCTGTCAGGTTCGCCTTCCCTGGATGGTACTCTATCTCGCAATCATAGTCCTTGAGAAAGTCCATCCATCTCCTTTGCCTCATATTCAGTTCAGCTTGGGTAAATAGGAACTTCAAGCTCTTATGGTCCGTGTAAATGGTAAAAGAAGTACCATAAAGATAATGCCGCCAAATTTTCAAAGCGAAAATAATGGTCGCCAGTTCCAAATCATGAACCGGGTACCTGGTCTCATGAGGCTTCAACTGCCTCGATGCATAAGCCACCACATGCTTATCCTGCATCAGTACACAGCTCAATCCCTGCAGTGATGCATCTGTGTACAAAGCAAACCTCTCGTTCTCCGAAGGGATCACCAGAATAGGTGCTGTAGTCAACCGGTGCTTCAACTCTTGGAAGCTCTGCTCACATGCCTCAGACCATGAAAACGGAACACCTTTCTGAGTCAACTGCGTCAACGGCTTAGCGATCTTAGAGAATCCCTCGACGAAACGTCGGTAATAACCCGCTAAACCGAGAAAGCTACGGATCTCGGGCACAGATGTAGGCGCAGACCAATCCATCACTGCCTCCACTTTCCTGGGATCCAAAGATATCCCATCACTAGAGATCACATGCCCCAAAAATACCACGCTGCTCAACCAAAATTCACACTTGCTCAGCTTTGCATACAACTGATTGTCCCTCGGAATCTGGAGCACTGTCCTCAAATGATTCCTCTGTTCTTCTTCGCTCCGAGAATAGATAAGTATATCGTCAATAAATACAATGACAAATTGATCCAAATAGGGTTGGAACACTCGATTCATCAAGCTCATAAACACAGCCGGGGCGTTTGTCACTCCAAACGGCATGACCAAAAACTCATAGTGACCATAACGGGTCCGGAAGGCTGTTTTCTGTACATCATCCTCTCTAACTCGGATCTGGTGGTACCCCAACCTCAAATCAATCTTACTGTACAACCTTGTGCCCTGCAACTAATCAAACAAGTCATCGATCCGCGGAAGAGGGTATTTATTCTTCACTGTGGCCTTATTCAATTGCCTGTAGTCGATGCACAATCTCATCGACCCATCTTTCTTTTTCACAAATAATAGAGGCGCACCCCAAGGTGATACGCTGGGGCGTATGTAACCCTTATCAAGGAGTTCCTGTAGCTGCTCTTTCAGCTCTCTTAACTCCGCTGGTGCCATCCTGTAAGGGGCACGAGAAATAGCGGATGTCCCCGGTAATAATTCGATCCCGAACTCGACTTCCCTAACCGGCGGGAATCCGGGAATCTCCTCTGGAAATACATCGGCAAACTCGGCAACTACGGGTATATCCTCGACTCTTAACTCTTCTTTCTTTCCAGCAATGTCAATGGCATAAATAAGATAACCCTCATGCCCACGTTCCAATAACTGAGTCATCTTTAAGGCCGACATCAACGGAATTCTTGAGCGGGAACCATCCCCATAAAAAGTCCACCGAACCCCTAAATCAGATCTGAACCGTACTGTCCTCTGACTGCAGTCCACTACTGCCTGATATCTGTTCAGCACATCAATACCCACAATGCAGTCGAAGTCTGACATTCCCAGAACAATCAAATCTGACTTCAACTCGTTGCCCTCAAAATAAATGAGGCTGCCATCAACAAACCGATCTGCAATCACACTCTTTCCAGCGGGTGTCGAAACCACAAGAGGCGTGGGTGACGGAGTCGTGCATATACGGTGCCTCTCCAAAAAACTCATCGACACAAAGGAGTGTGACGCACATGTATCTATCAAAATATAAGCAGGGTGCGTAAATAAATGACACGTACCCGCTATCACTTCCTCTGGAGCTGCTGTAGCCTGCTCCCTGGTTAGGGCGTACACTTGCCCTTGAGGTGGCCCCAACGACTGTCCTCCCAATGGCCTCGGTGCAAATGGTGGTCTCTGCTGCGCTGGCCTGTCTGAAGGTCTCCCCATAGTGTTCTGTGGCCCTCCCCGGTTAGGACAATTTCGGGCCAAGTGAACATGTTTACCACATTCATAACAAGCGGAGCATCCTTTCACTGAATGGGGTCCTCCGCACAGAAAACACTTAACTTTTTCGAAATTGCTAGCCTGAGACTATCCCCTAGGCGGAGCATTACTTCCACGACCACCCCTTCCACGAGCATCCGACCATCTACCACTGAATCTGGAAGATGATGAGTTTCCCTTTGACTTAAAATGGTCGCCCCTTGGTTTCAAGTTTTCAGGGGTCGGCCTCTGTGATGGTGCTGGAGGCGGTGCCACAGTCGGATATGCACCCACTCCTAATTCTGCCAGTTCAGCTCGTGCCAGGGCGTCATCAAAACAAGTAGGGCCATAAGTGATCACCCTATCATACAACTCCGGCCTCAAGCCTTTCATAAAGTTCCTCATCTTTGCTTGGGTGCTAGTGGCGATATGAGGCTCATATCTAAGTAAGGAACAGTACTGGAGAGCATAGTCAGACACCGGCATAGTACCTTGCTTTAAGCTAGTAAATTCATCCTCTTTAGCCCACCGTGCCGCCGCTGAGAAGTATCGGGTCAGAAATCGAGTCCTAAACAGCTTCCAGTTTATTTCCTGACCCTGAGCCTCTTGTTCAATTACTGTGGTCTTCCACCACATCAGCGCCTTTTTGGCCAATTGGAACTCTGCTAGTCGAATCCAGGCTGACTTTGCGCACGGGGCCGCCACGAATATCTGCTCTATCCTTTCTAGCCATTCCTCAGCCTTCTCCCCTGTTTCAGTCCCTTCAAAAGTCGGGGGTCGATAAGCTAGAAATTGAGTCAAACTCAGTTCTCCCGGCAATAACTGCTGTTCGGACGGCTCTTCGCCCAAGGCTGGCGGCGGTAGGAGATTTGTGTGCCTAGCACTAGCATTTACACTTACTGCATCACCAACATCGACATTTGCTGCCATACTGCAACACAAGGGTTAACAACAATATCCAAAAACAATTCACATAATACATCGTTAGAAAGCCATAACACGTTAGCATAACAGTCACATACTTCATATGCGCACAACATGTTTAAAAGTAGACGCCTAGCCAACTTATTGCTAAGGCTACCCTTCACTCGTTCCCGGGTTCTCTAACCACTGCTCTGATACCACTAATGTAAGGCCTCTCAACCTTAACAGAAAAATCAAGATATAAACAGGGCTAAATATGTATTAGAGACATCTTAGAGTTCTGGTTGTTATGTGAGCTCAATGAATTTACAGGCCAAAATAAAACTTCGACAGTTAGTTAATTACATTCCCAATATGAATGTTAAGACTATCAAAAATCCTGTATTCTATCTTCTTTAATGCCTCCTTCAGCTCACAGTTCAACCCAACCCTTAGCCCCTTTGGTCCAAAAGCGTACCTACAGGAACAACTCACCATGAGCATAAATATATCACCACTTAACACAATTTAACTTAATAAAATAATTAAGAGCATGAGACAATTAATAGATATGTTCCTCGATCACCACATTAGCACATTTCATTGTTGTTCCTGTTTCACAAACTTATGCACAAAATCATTAGTTCACAATATAATGATCGATAACGCGTTTCCAATTATATCCACAATATTCCACATTAATCACTAGAATTGTGACTGTTCCTGTTTCACAAACTTATGCACAAAATCATTAGTTCACAATATAATGATCGATAACGCGTTTCCAATTATATCCACAATATTCCACATTAATCACTAGAATTGTGACTGTTCCGGTCCCAATACAACAGCGGAATTTTAGGACCCCTCGCTTCGACATATAGCGGCATCATATGATATCCCTCGCTTCGACAATGACAGCGGCATATTACCTCGCTTAGACATGACAGCGGCAAATATCATATTACCATCGCTTCATATGACAGCGGCAAGTACCTCCCTCGCTCGGAGATAAAGGCTACCGGAACATTCATCAATTCTACCACAATAATCAAACACAATAATTGATTCCAATATCACGATATCACACTATCATTTCACATATTCTATCACATTTATGGATTCACTATCCACGATATACATAATCAAAGTTGTAACACGTTTTACCGTCCGATGCTCGTACGTCTCACTACGTACCTTGGTTTCAAAAGTGGAGAAGTTGTATAACTTTATCTCCTAGATGTTGTTGGTACCTGGGATGGTTCTACACAACCATACAAATCAATATTAGAAGCCAAACAATAGCCAAATACCAAAAATCATCAAAAATCCAACATTTTCAAACTTTTTCACAGTGGTGATCGATCGCTTAAAACATGGCGATCGATCGCCTCGCTGTTCTCTTCGCGGCGATCGATCGCTTCCTTTGAGGCGATCGATCGCCTGTTGGGCAAAATCGCTACTGGCCATCGGCGATCGATCGCACCATTTGAGGGGATCGATCGCCCACACTCAATTTTCACACTGTCCCTTGGCGATCGATCTCTGCTTTTGTAGCGATCGATCGCCACAACCAGTGGCCGCGATTTTCACCATTTTTGCACATGAAATCCTTCACCAACCTCAACAACCCTATACCAACAACTCAAAAACATTAAAACACTTTAAACCTTCTATACACAACATAAAACAACCCCAAAATCCCACACCCAACCACAATCACACCAACCCAAATAAACCCATTTTTAAACTCCAAACATCAACCCAAATTCACAATAAACCTCACAAAACAACAAGGAATGATATATATATACTTCCTAGGCCTCAAATCTTACCAAGAATCACAAGAATAAAGTTTTGCAAGAACTTCTCTTCCACCTTGGAGTCCAACTCGAAAATGAGAGGAGGGTAGGGTTTGAAGAGTGTTGGGGGTTGAATAATGTGAGGGGGTAAAGAGGATAAAAGGTTATAGTGGGTTATGAGAGTTTTAATTAAATTTTGCACCCCACTTCTTATCATGATGTATAAAATACCCCAACTTGGTATTTTGAAAGCATTTCACCAATATGCACCCAAAAACCCAATTAAAACATGTTTCACAAAATAAATGACTACCAACACATGTAAGCCATTAAAACACCCAATTACCCAACATGCATAACATGCACCCTGAAATGCTCTACCAGCCCACATGACCAAGCATTTCCACATGGCAATTAATTCTAACACATAAGGCAATTACCACCATAATTAATCATATTTAATCATATGAACACAATTAATGCCTTAAACACAATTAATCATTTCGGGGACATCACAATTTATCGAGATCTTCTTCTTTTTTTCTTGCATTGGCCACTTTGGGTCTTATTTATTCAATTTTTTTTTCTCAAGGCTTTTTTTCTATCTTTTTCTTTTCTCATTCATCAATTTTTTTAACAATAAGCTCATCAAAGTTTAGCAATTCAAGTGCATCTAATGAGAATCAGTATACTCCCTTAGGGTCAAGATAAAAATCTTCCATTTAAGCTCAAGTAGGTGGGTATAATGAGGTTGCCAAAGAATGTTGAATGGGCTAATAGTATGTTAAACATACTCCATTCTTTTATCAATTAGGCTCAAATTAGGTAACTGGAGATTGATATAAACATGGCAAGCTTGAAAAGCTCAAACGGTCCAAAGATCGCCTAAATCATTTCCATGTCTAGTTCATAACTATAAAATTTCGCCTCAAAGTGCTCTCAAATAAATTCTAAAGTTTTTCAAGATCCTCAAGACAAATCATAGTTAACAAATTGTCTCAATATATAATTCACTCAATCATGACTAAAAGGTGCTCAAAATGTTCCTCAATTTTGAAATATTACTTAACCTAAGATTTTCACAAACAAGTCAAAAATCTTCAAGACTTAAGTTGAGATGGGGATTAATATCATCATGTAATACCATTGCAAGTCTAATTCATTATTTCTGAATGATGAACTCATTTTCAAGAAAAAAAAAATTTTATGTGCCCAAAAACGATCTAATCTCATGATAGACTAGTCATGCAAGGAAGTAACACAAGAGAACAGCAGAAACCAGTAAACACCCCCCAAACTTAGTACATGCATTGCCCTCAATGTATAGTAAACAATAAGTGCAAAAGCAAAACACATACCTCGACGACGATCGTCAGTGATCGTCGTCCTCATCATGCTCTGGCGGTGGTACTGGATAGTACAGCTCCTCTGGCTGGTATTGTAAGGACCCCCTAGCCCTTAACCCGATATTAGTGTATTAACCACTGTACTTAGTGCATACTATCATGTTAACAAGGGAAAGTAATTACATGCAACTCTAGCATGAATGCCATCTATAAAATTCCTTTACATTAATCGTGTAATGTCTATACTTTCCCAACATATTCCATAAAACATGTCATTCACCTTTCAGCATACACTAATATGCTCTCAATTCATTTAGCAATTCCACATTTAATTGCATGCTAACCGTGAATGAATAGAGAAAAGCCGTAGCCCATTTATACATTCCATATACACGTAATATGTACTCACATAAGAGCACCCAATGAATAAGCGTGTATCTAATGTATAAAACACTCTACGGGATACCATTACTGGTGCTTCGATCCTGAAAGCACCTCTCAAGCGCAACTCGATCTCGACTCTGGATCTGAGTGCCTATCCATCCAGCTCTGGTACCTCAATCCTGGAAGTACTTCAATCAACAGCCCGAGCTCAACTCCAAAGTTGCTGCTACACCTGTACCACCTGCCCCAACAGAGACAGCCCCCACACGAGGTGAGCATACCAATATCTCAAATCCAATAACCACAACAATACAATTCATAATTTACAACAATGTAAATTGCTATGAAATACATAATATACTCCCTGGATGGTATCATCCTCATCCGGGGTTTCCTGTACTGTCCCTGTTCTCAAAACACTGAAACCATCAAATTCCCAAATGCCAGTTAATCATTACATTGATTAACAATTTCATGAGCCATATACCAATATCATAATCAATAACATCAAATCATTAAACAATGATTATAGACAATCCATGTTTCTCACTTATGGTTTCATAGCTCTATTTCATTGCTCGCTCTACAATAGCGGCATTCGATTACCACGCATGCTCAATGGTAGTGGCGTCGTAATCGATGTTCGCTCAAAAACGACAACATCCAATCATTGCTCGCTCAAAGGCGGCACCATATGATTCACAATGCATATATGTCCGTTTGTAGAAATTACCATAAACCATGTAATTCCAATATCCATTCACTACTGATATCATATATCATACATTTCTACACATATTCATTTCAATACGGTGTACCAAGCATTCAACAATTGCAATTATATAAAAGGCTATGCTCGTACGTCATACGTACCTTATACTTTCCGTAGTTCAAGTCCAAACCTTGCTTTGGTCCCGTGACCGATGAATTATATGCTAAACATGACAATAATCCACAATTAATCTCAAGCATGCAACCACGTGCCCAAGCACGTTCACAAACCCCAAATATATCGTCATCCATGACGATTAACCATTTAAAAAGGCCCCGGGCGAAGCATGCATCGAAAACTCAACACGAAATAATTCCCAAAAAAAAGGCATTGGCGATCGATCGCATGATTTCAGGCAATCGATCGCCTCGCGAAAATAGGAACAGGCGATCGATCGCTCCTTTTCAGGCGATCGGTCGCCTCTTAGCGTAAATGGCCACTGCCTCATGGCGATCGATCTCTTCATTTGAGGTGGTCGATCGCCTCACTGTTCATCTTCCTGAAATTTCCAACAACGTCGCGGCGATCGATCGCCCTGCCCTAGGGATCGATCGCCTCGACCAGTAAAAGCCAAGAATGGCGTTTTTCTTGCAAAATTTTGCCCAACAACAATCCTCACACCCCTTACAACATTAAACCTCAAAATAAACACCATAAAAACTCCTCAACCCAACCAATCCAAAATTCTTTAAAATTCCAAAACTCAAACCCAACCCATAAAACCACCAAACCTGTGATATCCCCGAAATGATTATGTGATTTTAATCATTAATTAAATTATGATGATTTGGGTGTTAATTCATGGGATTGAATTAATATTATTGAGGAGATACATTTCAGGGTGCATGTGATATATGTTGGTATTTTGGGGTTGTGGCATGTTTATTTAGGGTGTGTGTCATTTGTTTTGGTGAAGCATGTTTAAATGGGAATTGAAGTATTTTATTGAGAAAATACTATAAATATCTTGTGAGGATATTTTAATACATCGTGCTAAATACCGGGACCAAAACATAACACATCATACCACCCAACACCCAACCACCCCCCCAACCCATACCAATCAACTGTGCATAAGCTGATTAGTCACCCCACTTGGCTCAATCATTCAGCCTCCTTCTCCCTTCCCAAATCTCGAGCCTTCTCTCCCAAATAACCTCTAACACCTGCTGAGCAAAACCGTGAGGAGCCTTGCCATTTTCATTCCTTGGAAGCCTCTCAAAAATCGGAGCAAAGTAGGGTGAGAAACCATGCTCTGTTTTTGTTTTTAAGCTTGTTAAGTTCTTGCTTTTAAGTGGTGTGATTTTGGCATGTTAGCTTAGGTTTCTTAAAACCTTCGATTTAAATGCTTACATGGTGTTATTATGTAGCTCTCAGTATTTTTCCTTGAGCATGTTACATGTTTTATGTGAAGGATTTAAACATGTAAAGTATAGTGTTCGGAAATCTGAGTAAGTGTGTGCCCTGTTTTTCTGGAAAATATGGGATGAGAGTGATATTGAGGAGGTGATATCATGCATGTTAGATGGGTTTTTGGTGAACCTTCGATTTGAGTACATGCATGGTATTTTTGTAAAGCCCAGGACGTTTTTGTTCAAGCATGCTTTATGAGATATGTTGTAGTTTTAATAGCATGAAATGAGGTGCTCAATATATCTGGTAATGAAATATGTTGTTCTGTTTCCGGAAAAGTTGGTTGAGTACTTATGTAAATGGACGGCGTTGATGCATGTGGGTTTATGTTTGGGGTGTAAATTTGACATGAATACACTCTGAGTAGTTTATTGTAACTGCTAGCATGTTGGTTTTGACATGTTGTATGTCTTACATGTTAGATGGAAGGGTATGAATATCGGTGTTAGGGAATTCTGGAAAACCTGGGTTGAAACAGAGCGACCGATCGATCGGTGAAGAACACCGATCGATCGGCAAAAGCCGTAGCATTTTTTACATAATTCGAACAGTTCACTGATCGATCGGTGATGAGGGCCGATCGATCGGTAGTGCTTTTTTTTAAAATGTGGAATTTGTTTAATTTTTGATATTGGATTGTAATGAGACATCTAATATTGTGTTGTACACTGGTGTAGAGCCTTCACAGACAGCTACACAGCGCAGGGGATAGAGTCCCACAACACACTACAGTTTCGAAAGGTACGTAAGCGACGTACGGGCATCACATTTAGTGGTATCAGAGCAGTGGTTAGATAACCAGGGAAGAGTGAAGGGTAGCCTTTAGAGACAAGTTGGCTAGGTATTCATTGTTGGGCATGTTATGCATGTGATGCATATTGTTGTATAAGTGTTATACTAACATGCTTTTGAATATGATACTCTTGTTATCTAACGGCTTATATTATGAACTGCTTTTGGTACTGTTGCTAACTCTTGTGTTGCAGCATGGCGGCTATTAACCCGGAGAACCTCAATGAAGAGGTAGGGGATATGGGCAGTATGAACGCTAGTATTGCTCAGACGAATCCATTACCGCCACCTGCTGTAGGCTTGGAGCCTGTAGCACAGATACTGCTACCAGGGGAGATAAGTCTGACCCAGTTCTTGAGCTATCATCCACCGCTATTTGAAGGGACAGAGACTGGAGAAGCAGCCGAGGAATGGCTTGAGAGACTGGAACAGATATTCGTATCGGCACCCTGTGCACGGACTGCCTGGCTGAGGTTGGCAGAGTTCCAGTTAACGAAGAAGTCTTCCATGTGGTGGAAGACAACAGTCATGGAGTTGAGAGCTCAGGGTATGATGGTGGATTGGACTGTATTCAGGACCCGGTGTAGGGTCTTCCTACCTTAACATCATATTATACATGTATTATGGACTAAACATGCATTCATAACCTCTTAAGGGTTCCGTTTGTAGCTTTGAGCTAAGAAGATTACAAGCCAAAATAAAATTTCAACAGCTAATTAATTACATTATCAATACTGAATGTTAAAGCTATAGGTTTACACTACTCCTAGAGTAGAGACTATCAATATCCTGTATCCTATATTCATCTTGCTCCTTTTTGCTCATTGCCTCAACCCGACCCTAGGCCCTTCGGTCCAAAAGTGTACCTACAAGAACAACCCATCATGAGTATGTACATCTTCACTTAACATCATAGGGTAATGGCATATAAATAAATGCATGAAAGTAATTGGTAATGTATACTTCCTGGTTAATCGCATTAACCCTCTTTGGTTGTCCCTGTTGCATGGTCATGCATAAAATCATTAGTCCTTGACATAAATGATTAAAATCATACTTCACATATATGCTCATAATCAACAATGTTAATTAGAAATGGGACTGTCCTGGTTCTATTATGGCAGCAGCACAATTGGCCCCCTTGCTCGCCATAAAGTGGAATTGTGATACCCCTCGCTACGCCTTGATAGCGGATGTATCTCCTCGCTAGTTATGTCAGCGGCAAGTACCTTCCTCGCTTGCCCATAACAACCACCGAACATTCTACCATTTCTAGTAACATAGTTTAATATTCATCATAAACATCATAGCATCTTATAGATATCTTGTAAACATCATCATCATATAGACATCATCATCTTATAAATGTCATCATCATATAACATCATCATCTTATAAACATCATCATCATATAACATCATCATCTCATAAACATCATCATCATATAACATCATCATCTTATAAACATCATCATCATATAACATCATCATCTTATAAACATCATCATCATATAACATCATCATCTTATAACATCATAACAAATATAACCGTAAATGTACGAAATCTTAGTTAAGTAAACTTGCTGGTTATTCGTTAACTTCTTTTTGTTGACCCTGATTCACATTCATGCATATGGGCATCTTACCCTATCGTATGACATCTTACCATATCATAAACATCGCATGGCATCTTACCATGTGGGCATCTTACCCTACCTTATGGCATCTTACCATATCGTAAACATCGCGTGGCATCTTACCACGAGGGCATCTTACCCTATCGTATGGCATCTTACCATATCATCTCATCGTGTGGCATCTTACCACATGGGCGTCTTACCCAATCATATACATCGTATCGTTAAATAAACATCGTATAAACATTATCATAATCTTACTTATCACAATCATCATCATAAACATCATCATCATAAATTTACTTATCATAACCATCATCTTAAACATCATCATCATAAACTTACTTATCATTACCATCATCTTAAACATCATCATCATAAACTTACTTATCATTACCATCATCTTAAACATCATCATCATAAACTTACTTATCATAACCATCATCGTAAACATCATCATCATAAACTTACTTATCAAATCATTATCATAAACATCATATCATCTTTACTTATCATAAACATCATCATCATAATACTTGTGCAATCATTGCATAATTATAGTATAGAAGTATGGTTTACCGTCCGATGCCCGTACGCTTCTTACGTACCTTAATTCCAAAAGTGGAGAAATTGAAGAACTCTATCTTCTTGATGTTGTTGGCACCTGGGATGGTTCCACACAATCATACAAATCAATATTAGAAGCCAAATACCAATAATTCATCAAAAATCATCATTTTCCATGTTTTACACAGTGGCGATCGATCGCTACTTGAGGCGATCGATCGCCTCGCTCTTTTGCCTTGCGGCGATCGATCGCTTAATTTTAGGCGATCGATCGCCTGCTACGTGAAATGGCTACTGGCCATTGGCGATCGATCGCCTCATACAGGGCGATCGATCGCCACCCACTGGTGCGCGATTTCCACCATTTCCTTGAGCATTTTCTAAGCTCGATCCCATACCATTCAAACCCTAACTTTCCAACCACACTAACATCATCATAACTCGTTAAAACCCACATAAAACACTTCAAAAATCATACCCCAATCATAAATAACATACACCCAAACAAACCCATTTCAAAACCCTCCAAAACCATAACAAACTCAAATAAAACATTACAAAAACATCAAGGAGGTATCCATACCTCTTGGGGACTCCAAATCTCCCAACAAATTCCACAAATCAATATTTTTGAAGGATTCCTCTTCCTCTTTTAAGCCATGGACGAAAATGGAGGGGGTAAGGGTTTGGGTTGTTGATTTGGGGATTTAGAGTATAAAGGGGAAAGTGAGTTAAAAGGTGGGGTAGTGGGGATTATAAGGGTTTAATTAAATTTGCACCCCAACACCTAACATGATGTATAAAATACCCCAACATGGTATTTTAAAAGCATTTACAAAAATGCAACCAACTTCATTAGATCCATACTTTCCTCATAATTAACAACCAATACAATAAAAATCATGTTAACACCTTATTACCCAACACCTAACTCAATTACCACGTAATTCATCATATAAACATAATTAATGCCTTAATTGCAATTAATCAATTTCGGGGCGTCACACCCGGTTCCTTAACCGGTACTTTTCTGCGGCTGCCATACAATTGAAGGAATATGAGTTCAATAGATTGAAGCAAGGCAGCCTGTCAGTATCATATTACGCTATGCAGTATTCCTCACTGCTGAGGTATGTACCTCATATTGCTGTCAGCAGTCATGCCAAGATGAGGAACTTTCTGAAGGGACTGAGGCCAGAGCTATTTGATCGGGTTGTCTCCAACAACCCCAGCTCTTTTGATGACGCCCTGACACGGGCAGAGTTGGCAGAGATTGCAGTGGGCGCGTACAAGGATGTTGTACCCCCTTTCGTACCACCACAGAGGCCTGTTGCTGATAGTCTGAGGCCACGAGGAGATCAGTTCAAGACTCGTGGGGCCTCATCATCTTCCAGATTTAGTGGGAAGAAGTCTTAGGGTCAGAAACAAATCAATCGGGGACCCACACAGGGGAGCAAGGCAGGGGAAATCGATGTAACAACTGTGGAGGATGGCACTCGTCACGTGACTGCCAGGGTTGCTATGTTTGTGGCAAGGTGGGCCACTTGGCTTGAGGTTGCCCCGATCGGAGAGCACCACAGAGACAGGCATACTCTGGGCCGAATAGGCCAAGGTTTGATGCTGGGAGGGCACCACAGAGACAGCAGTTCTCACCTCGACCGCAGGGAGGTCAGACGGCAGGACCGGCGCAGGGTCAGGTGTATGCACTAACTAGGGAGCAGGCTGAGGCAGCCCCAGAGAAGGTCATTGCTGGTACGTGCCATTTATTTACGTACCCTGCACTTATATTGATAGATACAGGTGCTTCCCATTCTTTTGTATCTACTACTTTTGTGGGGAGACACCGCTTGTGCTCGTCTCTTTTACCCACGCCTCTCATGGTCTCGACACCCACGGGGAAGCATGTGATTGCTGACCGATTGTTATCTGATTGCCTCATTTATTTTGAGGGCAACGATCTGAGGGCCGATTTGATTCAGTTAGAGATGGCAGATTTTGACTGCATTATCGGCATTGATGTGTTGAGCAGATACCGAGCTGTGGTAGATTGCCAGTAGAGGATTGTTCGTTTTCTATCTGATCAGGGGTTCCAGTGGACTTTTTATGGGGACGACTCTCATCCAAAAATTCCAGTAATCTTAGCGGTTAAGATGTCGTGATTATTGGAACACGGCCACAAGGGTTACCTTATTTATGCCGTGGATGTATCAGAAGAGAAGGAAGTGAGAGCCGAGGACATTCCGGTCGTGGCGGAGTTCATTGATGTGTTCCCAGATGAGATTCCGGGGTTTCCGCCTGTCAGGGATGTTGAGTTTGCCATTGAGCTGCTGCCAGGGACTTTTGCTATTTCCTGTGCTCCTTACAGAATGGCACCGGCAGAGCTGAGGGAGCTGAAGGTACAGTTATAGGAGCTCCTCGACAAGGGATACATCCGTCCTAGTGTATCGCCCCAGTCTTGTTCGTGAAAAAGAAGGATGGATCAATGCGTCTGTGCATTGACTACAGACAATTGAACAAGGCCACAATGAAGAACAGGTATCCAATTCCGAGGATTGATGACCTGTTCGATCAGCTTCAGGGTACAAAGGTTTACTCAAAGATAGACTTGAGGTCAGGCTATCACCAGGTACGGGTTAGAGCTGGCGATGTCCAAAAGACGGCTTTAGAACTCGGTATGGGCACTACGAGTTCTTAGTGATGCCATTCGGGGTGACGAATGCCCCTGCTGTGTTTATGAGTCTGATGAACGGAGTATTTCAGGAGTACCTCGATCAGTTTGTGATCGTATTCATTGATGACATCCTTGTCTATTCAAGGAGTGAGGAGGATCATGCCGATCATCTGAGGATAGTGCTCCAGATCCTCAGAGATCATCAGTTGTACGCCAAACTCAGCAAGTGTGAGTTCTGGCTGAGCAGTGTAGCATTCTTGGGCCATATCATTTCATGAGAGGGGATATCAGTAGACCCGAGGAAGATAGAGGCAGTTATGGATTGGTCTGCCCCTACTTCAGTCAGTGAGATTCGGAGTTTTCTTGGGTTGGCTGGCTATTATCGACGTTTTGTCGAGGGTTTCTCAAAGATCGCCAAGCCACTTACACAGCTGACTCAGAAGGGAGTCCCATTTTGTTGGTCAGAGGCTTGCGAGCAGAGTTTCTGGGAATTAAAGCACAGACTGACTACTGCACCAGTTCTAGTGATTCCTAGGGAGAACAAAGGATTTGTTCTTTATACTGACGCATCGCTACAGGGTCTAGGATGCGTACTGATGCAGGACAGGCATGTAGTGGCTTATGCTTCTAGATAGTTGAAGCCACAGACGAGGTATCCAGTCCACGATTTGGAGTTAGCAGCTATAGTGTTTGCCTTGAAGATATGGCTACACTACTTATATGGTACCTCATTTACCATCTTCACGGATCACAAGAGCCTGAAGTTCTTGTTTACACAGGCTGAGCTGAACATGAGGCAGAGGAGATGGATGGATCTGCTGAAGGATTATGATTGTGAAATCCTATACCATCCCGGGAAAGCAAATTTGACAGCTGACGCTTTGAGTCGGAAGGTGAGGAGCACAGCAGAGGATGCCATGTGCTTATCAGCTATGTTGGGCTCCTACTGTCAGTTGGGGTTTGATTATGATGTATCTACTTCACCAGTACAGGTATTGACCTTGCTAGCTGAGCCTATTATTTATGATCACATCAGGAAGGCTCAGGGGACCGACGCAGAGGTTCAGAGATGGATGTTAGTGGTTCATTCAGGTCAGCCGTCGAGATTCAGAGTGGCTGAGGACGATTCTCTGAGACTTGGCGACAGATGGGTGGTTCCAGATACACCCGAGTTGCGCCAGGGTATATTACAGCAAGCTCATTGCAGCATGATGAGTGTCCACCCGGGCGGGAAGAAGATGTATAAGGATCTACGCAGCCAGTTCTGGTGGAGGCGTATGAAACAAGATGTCACCTCATTTGTCAAGAGATGTTTGATCTGTCAGCAGGTGAAGGCTGAGAGGCAGAGGCCTGGAGGTGAACTAAGGAGTTTGGAGATACCCGAGTGGAAGTGGCAGCACGTGTCTATGGATTTCGTGACCCACTTACCAATGACTGTTTCGGGTTTTGATGTTATATGGGTAGTCGTCAACAGATTGACTAAGAGTGCTCATTTCATTCCATACTGTATGACCTTCACGTACTTGAGGATGGCACAGTTATATGTCAGAGATGTGGTGAGACTGCATGGGATCCCTGTTTCGATTGTGTCTGATCGAGATCCGCGGTTTACATCTCACTTTTGGGAGGGTCTTCAGTCAGCTCTTGGTACAGAGTTGAGGTTGAGCATAGCCTATCATCCCCAGACGGACGGACGGACAGAGCGTACAATACAGACGCTCGAAGATATGTTGAGGGCTTGTGTGCTGGAGTTCGACACTTCTTGGCAGGACTCAGTAGCCTTGGTGGAATTTTCTTACAATAACAGTTACCAGGCTAGCATACAGATGGCTCCATTTGAAGCCCTATATGGCAGGCGTGCAGGTCGCCTTTGTGTTGGGATGATGTGGACCGTAAATCTTTCGGAGGGCCAGAGTTGGTCCAGGATATGGTGTAAGTAATCCAAGAGCATACAACGCAGCGGAATAAAATTTTTTATGGATTACTAACCAGCAGATCTATACATAGGATTCATATCGGATAAAGGAATAACAAGTGTCTTACCCTTGTAGCGTGTTTGAAGCAGAATCCACGGAGCAGCACCACGTCCTACGCCTTCTCCGAGTCACTAGCAAACTCAATGAGTTTTGCCTCAACGGTATCCACACGATCAAATCGGGTGAAGGGAAAGTTTAAGAACAAGTTGCTAGAAAAGTTCTTAAACCAATACACGAAGCACACTCAATTCACAATCGAATGATGGCACAATACCACCAAGAACCACATGGCTATGATAGAGGCCGAGAGTTCGAGATGGTGCGGCCGAGAGCTCCAAAGAATTTTAGGTTGAATGATATAAAGTTATGTCTTACAATTAAATCATAACCTTGTATTTATATTAAAAGGCTTTTAATTAAGGTTCAAGACTTTCTTAAAGTCTTATGGGCCCAAACCCATGATTTAAATAAAACCTTTTAATCACTTAATTAAGACTCTTCTTAATTAATTAATTCATCCAATGAATTTAATTTCCCTTCTCGATTTAATCTTTTGTGCGACCCGATAGGATCTTGTAATGTTGGTAGTGACATAAAATCTCATTTTATGTCGCAAGCATTGAGCGGTATCTAGCAACACATCAATGCTACCCAAATTACAAGAATGTCAATGACTCGACATAACCTTTAGAACTTGTGATAATATTAATCATATAACTTAATCCCTTTGTCCTTTGTGTTTAGATTGAACACGAGTCATGGAATAGTCATACTCGTATATCCAATCTTTATTTCTTGATCCCCAAGTAGAACTAGAATAAACGAATAAGCTCGATATCTCATATCGACCCATTCGAGCATGGCCATGCATTTTAGTTCTCACTTGATCAAGGGCCAAACACATCTTCTGTTATATAGGAGGGACAAATCCTATCTCGATCTGTCAACATCCCTCTACATAATTCGTAGTGTATCCAATAGTCGCCTTTATAGTATACCCTATTACGGGTAACGTTTGACGATATCAAGATACATAACTCCTTATGTTGGGATCTCTGATGATCACAAGTCGTAAGGATTACATACATTATTATCACTATGAGAATTGCATATACGATCATATAACTATCCATGTTGCATTCTCATGGTGGGTCTGTCCAGTACATCGTTCTCTAACATGTACCCATATGTTGATTTGATATCTCATATCAATGAACAATTCATCGATCAACACATACTAGTCTCTACGTATTATCATTATCCCTTTCATGATAATACTTGACTAGGGACATCTTTAAGAATAATACAATATTATTCTAAGGACATTAACTTATATATTAATTCACATTGCACAGTTAAAAGAATAATATATAATAATGAATTGCCATTCATAAAATCATATTACATTGTATGTCATAAACAATCATCTAATGATATGTCTTAGGGCATATCCCAACAAATCTCCCACTTGCACTAAGACCACTCAGACATATACCTAATGCCTAGAGATCTAGTATGACGATCATGCTTCTGCTGTGACAGTGGCTTCGTCAATGGGTCAGATACATTATCATCTGTTGGTACTTTGCATATTTTAACATCTCCCCTTTCAACGATTTCTCGAATGAAATGGAACCGCCTAAGTATGTGTTTGGATCTTTGGTGAGATCTTGGTTCCTTAGCTAATGCGATCGCTCCGTTGTTGTCACAATAGAGTTATCGGATCTTTAATGCTAGGCACCACTCCAAGTTCAGAAATGAACTTCCTCATCCAAACAGCTTCCTTTGCTGCATCCGAGGCAGCAATATACTCAGCTTCCGTTGTAGAATCGGCTACTGTTTCTTGCTTTGAACTCTTCCAGCTCACAGCACTTCCATTTAGGCAATACACATATCCAGATTGCGATCGAAAATCATCTTTGTCGGTTTGGAAGCTTGCATCAGTGTAACCCATTACATTGAGCTCTTCCTCACCTCCATAAATCAAGAATGTATCCTTAGTCCTTCTCAAGTACTTCAGGATGTTCTTGACAGCAATCCAGTGACCTTCACCTGGATCAACTTGATATCTGCTCGTCATGCTCAAAGCATACGATACATCGGGACGAGTACATATCATGGCATACATGATAGATCCAATAGCTGACGTGTATGGAATCTTACTCATGTGTTGTCTCTCATCTGGTGTTGAAGGACACTGTTCCTTCGAGAGATAAATGCCATGCGTCATAGGCACGAATCCTTTCTTGGATTCTTGCATGCTAAACCTTTTAAGCACCTTGTCTATGTATGTACTTTGACTTAGACCAAGAAGCCTTCTTGATCTATCTCTATAGATCTTGATTCCTAATACATAGGTGGCTTCTCCTAAATTCCCTAGCCAAATCTTTACAGATTGCAAGGCAGGGATATCATTTCCAATAAGAAGTATGTCATCTACATACAACACTAGGAAAATGATTACGCTCCCACTGACCTTCTTGTAGACACAAGGTTCATCTTCGTTTTTGATAAAACCAAACTCTTTGATTGCATCATCAAAACGAAGATTCCAACTCCGAGAAGCTTGCTTCAATCCATAAATGGATCGTTGTAGCTTGCATATCTTTCCAGCATCCTTTGGATCGACAAAACCCTCGGGTTGTGTCATGTACACATCCTCGAGCAGATTTCCATTAAGGAAAGCTGTTTTGACATCCATCTGCCAGATTTCATAATCATGAAATGCTGCTATTGCAAGTAAGATCCTTATGGATTTAACCATGGCCACTGGTGAAAAGGTTTCATCATAGTCAATACCATGAATTTGTTTGAATCCTTTTGCAACCAGCCGACCTTTATAGGTTTGTACGTTACCATCCATATCGGTCTTTTTCTTGAAAATCCATTTGCACCCTATGGGTCGTACCCCTTCAGGCGGATCAACCAAAGTCCATACTTGGTTTGCATACATGGATTCCATCTCAGATTTCATGGCCTCTTGCCATTTCTCAGAATCATTGCCCATTATAGCTTGTTGATAAGATGACGGCTCATCCTCATCAATAAGTAGTAAGTCACCTTGTTGAGTCACAAGAAATCCATATCTCTGTGGCTCCCGGTGTTCTCTTACAGACCTACGCTGGGCTTGTGTCTCTTGAGCAGGTGCTTCTTCCACAACAGCTTGCGGTGCCTGCTCTGTTTCCATCTCAATCTCAGGTTCAGTGTTTTCTTGTGGTTGAACTTCACTAAGTTCTATTTTTCTCCCACTGGTTTTTCTAGAAATAAATTCTCTTTCAAGAAATACACCAGTCCGAGCAACAACTACTTTGTTCTCGGTGGGATAATAGAAATAGCATCCTTTCGTTTCCTTAGGATACCCCACAAATAAACACTTATCAGATTTGGGTCCAAGTTTGTTAGTGGCATGACGTCTAACGAAAGCCTCACAACCCCAAATCTTCATAAAAGACATACTAGGACGCTTCCCAGTCCATATCTCATATGGTGTCTTTTCCACTGATTTAGATGGAACACGGTTCAGTAAGAAAATCGCTGTTTCTAGAGCGTGTCCCCAAAACGATATCGGAAGATCTGCATGACTCATCATTGATCTAACCATGTCTAAAAAGGTTCGATTTCTCCTCTCGGATACACCATTCCATTGTGGAGTATACGGAGGAGTGAGTTGTGGGACTATCCCACACTCCTTTAGATAGTCATGAAACTCTTGGCTTAAGTATTCTCCTCCTCGATCTGATCGAAGGATTTTGATACTTTTGCCAAGTTGGTTTTGTACTTCATTCTTGAAATCTTTGAACTTTTCAAAGGTTTCATGCTTATGTTTCATTAGGTACACATACCCATATCTACTGAGGTCATCAGTAAATGTAACGAAGTATTGAAAACCACCTCTAGCTTGTGTACTTATTGGTCCACATACATCACTATGTATTAGTCCCAATAAAACATTTGCCCTTTCAACATGTCCTTGAAAGGGGCTTTAGTCATCTTGCCCATTAAACAAGATACGCATGTTTCATATGATTCAAAATCAAATGAATCTAATACTCCATCCTTATGAAGTTTAGATATGCGGTTCTCGTTTATGTGGCCCAAGCGACAGTGCCAGAGATAAGTTGGATTACAATCATTATTTTTAATCCTTTTAGTATTTATGTTATAGATAGGCATATCAAGATTTAATACATAAAGACCATTCACCATTTGTGCACTAGCATAAAACATATCATTTAAATAAATGGAACAACAGTTGTCCTTTATAATAAATGAAAATCCATACTTGTCCAAACAAGAAATAGAAATAATGTTTTTAGTAATTGAAGGCACAAAATAACAATCTTTCAAAATCAATGATAAACCAGAAGGTAAAGCTAAATGATAATCTCCTATAGCTAATGCAGCAACTCTTGCTCCATTTCCAACTCGGAGATCAACTTCACCTTTCGCCAACGTCCTACTCCTTTTTAGATCCTGCACATTTACACAAATGTGAGATCCACATCCAGTATCTAATACCCATGATGAAGAAGTAGATAAATTGACTTCTATAACAAAAATACCTGAAGCGGAAGTCACACTTCCATTCTTTAGATCCTCCAGATATACTTTGCAGTTCCTTTTCCAATGGCCGGTCTCACCCCAATGGAAACAGTTCCCTTCCTTTGCTATCCCTCCCTTTGGCTTAAGTGCATAAGACTTTGGCTTAGATTTAGCAAAGACTTTCTTTGCTTTCTTGTTGCCTTTAGCTTTGGCCCTTCCTTTGCCCTTATTCACAATAAGGACATTTGTGGCCTTAGTCTTCTTAGTTTTTGCTTCATATGTTCTCAACATACCAAGCAATTGTGGTAGAGTCTTTTCCATGTCAGTCATATTGTAATTTACTACAAATTGACTGAAGCTCACAGGCAACGATTGCAAGATCACATCGGTGGCCAACTCTTGGTCCAATGGAAAACCCAGCTTGTCCAGATTCTCATTGTACCCAATCATCTTGAGCACATGAGTTCCAACTAGGCTTCCTTCTACCATCCTGCACTGAAATAACGCCTTAGAAAAGTCATACCTCTCTTGTCTTGCTTGTTGTTGGTACAACTGCTTTAAGTGTTCGATCATATCGAACGCCTCCATTTCCTCATGTTGCTTCTGGGTGGCAAGCATGAGGCACCCAACATCAAGTGCGTCACTTTGATGCTTCTTGTAAGCATCTTTATCAGCTCTTGTAGCTGTTAGGGGAGGTTCCTCAGCGGGCAAGGGTTCCTCTATGACATATTGTTTCTTTTCTTGTTTGAGGACTATCCTCAAGTTCCTATACCAGTCTAGGAAATTCGTCCCATTTAATTTGTCCTTCTCAAGGACCGATCGCAGTGATAAAGTGCTAGTAACGTTGTTAGTTGCCATGGATATCTACAATATAAATATGCAAATAAGTTTATGATTTAAATCATTTAACATGGTCTTATATTAAATGATACTCCCACTATTTTGTTTAAAAATATCAACCCTCAAAACCTTTAGTGGGCCAAGATCCATATTTCACTTAATCTTGAGTTAGCTTTGGCTAATCGCCCAAGACTCGGTTATTTAGGTAGACAACACTTTGTCAATTACATCACATATAATTCTTGGATAGTTGGACGAACAACACTTTGTTCAATTCATCAAATGAATTATAATCCAATCCATGCCTCTAGGTTCCCAATCCTATTGAGATAACCTAGTTAAGTCGTACCCAATTAAAGTATAACGGATATCACTTTTATCCTTTCGCGCCTTACTAAGATTGCCACCATGCTTTGCTTTGGCAAACCCACACATGTACAATCGAAGTTATTGACGAGTACTTTTATTTTGGAAGGCATCTAAAACTTAATATTTTAGAGGGATTTATTGATCTCATGATTAATTTGATAATTTAAAATATGTCCACTACATATAGTTGTATACATATCTACATATATGTGTAATACGATTATCCAACTAAAACATAAGATAAATCATGCATCAACATACATAATTAAACGTGACATGGTTATAGCCCCTACTATCGATTCTCTCAAGCCAATGAGAAAATCCTAAGAGTCAACCTAAGGTAACTTCACAAGCACCTTCCCTTGGCTCCAATTTGTGAATGGCCTCCTCATCCCGGCACGATGCTCCATCTTCATTGATCATCATCAATAAAATAAACTACACTATTTACAAGATATAGAATTCCTCGATTCACATTCGAGGGGAACATAGGGGAGGGATAACATTTAGAATGAAATAGAGAAAGGCACGACACGCAGGTCGTATTATAAATTACAAACATCCACAAATCCTATCTAATAGGTCAAAGGGCTATAACCACGCACCATGCTCAAACAACACATAAAGCATGCATTAACGTTTAATTAATTAAATTCTAAACATTTTAAATTTAATTCTAATTAAAACAGTAAAATAATTTTTTGAAAAATTATCGTACGCTCGGGACATCACATGCCACGAACTAAAGTGACTAAGACACGAACCACCATGGTTCGAACCATAAAGCACACGGCTGGACCAATAGTGGGCCTAGGGTTCAAAACCCTAGCCCATGGCCGAGCCATGTCTCGAGCGGCGGCGGCGCTAGGGTTCCAAACCCTAGCCGCCTCGCACCCTTATGGAATTTTATCGAGCCATCTTGTTTGAAACGCCGGAATTTGTTAGCCACGAGTCACGGTCAGGCCATGCACGGGGTTGGCTCAACCATCTCGAGCTAAGGGTTCGAAAAACCTTGCTCTCATGTGGTAAAGTTACTAATCCATGCATGCGTGAACCATTATCGAGTCAAAGAGTTCAAAACTCATCCTCGTCTCAAAACTTAAGAAAAATAGGCGATGATGGCCGAGCCATGCACGGCTACTAGGGTTCGAAACCCTAGCCGTCATGAGCTAGCCGTCACGTCCAATGGGTTCTAAACCCTAATTAATTTTCGACACTTCCATGCACAATTATTAGCCACAACGACTAAGCCATCTCGAGCCAAGGGTTCGAAAACCCTAGCCCTCATGTGGCTAGCCGTGGTGTCATTTGTGATGGTGATGGCCGAAAACTTGTGACATATGGTTCGATATTCGCCTAATTATATCAAATACAATTTTACGATGATTTTCATAAACTAAATATTAACATATCATATATGTTCATACAGTTTTAAATAGCATGTAATATTAATTCTAATATGATTAACACAATTTAATCACATAAATCCGATATGAGCCTTGAACCTGGCTATGATACCACTGTAAGTAATCCAAGAGCATACAACGCAGCGGAATAAAATTTTTTATGGATTACTAACCAGCAGATCTATACATAGGATTCATATCGGATAAAGGAATAACAATTGTCTTACCCTTGTAGCGTGTTTGAAGCAGAATCCACGGAGCAGCCCACGTCCTACGCCTTCTCCGAGTCACTAGCAAAACTCAATGAGTTTTGCCTCAACGGTATCCACACGATCAAATCGGGTGAAGGGAATGTTTAAGAACAAGTTGCTAGACAAGTTCTTAAACCAATACACAAAGCACACTCGATTCACAATCGAATGATGGCACAATACCACCAAGAACCACACGGCTATGATAGAGGCCGAGAGTTCGAGATGGTGCGGCCGAGAGCTCCAAAGAATTTTAGGTTGAATGATATAAAGTTATGTCTTACAATTAAATCATAACCTTGTATTTATATTAAAAGGCTTTTAATTAAGGTTCAAGACTTTCTTAAAGTCTTATGGGCCCAAACCCATGATTTAAATAAAACCTTTTAATCACTTAATTAAGACTCTTCTTAATTAATTAATTCATCCAATGAATTTAATTTCCCTTCTCGATTTAATCTTTTGTGCGACCCGATAGGATCTTGTAATGTTGGTAGTGACATAAAATCTCATTTTATGTCGCAAGCATTGAGCGGTATCTAGCAACACATCAATGCTACCCAAATTACAAGAATGTCAATGACTCGACATAACCTTTAGAACTTGTGATAATATTAATCATATAACTTAATCCCTTTGTCCTTTGTGTTTAGATTGAACACGAGTCATGGAATAGTCATACTCGTATATCCAATCTTTATTTCTTGATCCCCAAGTAGAACTAGAATAAACGAATAAGCTCGATATCTCATATCGACTCATTCGAGCATGGCCATGCATTTTAGTTCTCACTTGATCAAGGGCCAAACACATCTCCTGTTATATAGGAGGGACAAATCCTATCTCGATCAGTCAACATCCCTCTACATAATTCGTAGTGTATCCAATAGTCGCCTTTATAGTATACCCTGTTACGGGTAACGTTTGACGATATCAAGATACATAACTCCTTATGTTGGGATCTCTGATGATCACAAGTCGTAAGGATTACATACATTATTATCACTATGAGAATTGCATATGACGATCATATAACTATCCATGTTGCATTCTCATGGTGGGTCTGTCCAGTACATCGTTCTCTAAAATGTACCCATATGTTGATTTGATATCTCATATCAATGAACAATTCATCGATCAACACATACTAGTCTCTACGTATTATCATTATCCCTTTCATGATAATACTTGACTAGGGACATCTTTAAGAATAATACAATATTATTCTAAGGACATTAACTTATATATTAATTCACATTGCACAGTTAAAAGAATAATATATAATAATGAATTGCCATTCATAAAATCATATTACATTGTATGTCATAAACAATCATCTAATGATATGTCTTAGGGCATATCCCAACATATGGAAGAAAAGGTAAAGGTTATCAGGAGAAAGATGAAGGCAGCTCAGGACAGACAGGCAGCGTATGCCAATCAGCGGCGTAGGCCGTTGGAGTTTCAGTTGGGCGACAGATTCTTTCTGAAGATCTCACCTTTCAGAGGTGTAGTACGGTTTGGTATGCGGGGGAAGTTATCCCCGAGATATGTGGGGCCGTATGAGATCTTACAGCGTGTGGGTACTCTGGCGTACCGTTTAGCTTTACCTCCCTCTTTGTCTTGTATACACGACGTATTTCATGTGTCAATGCTGAGGAAGTATGAGTCGGATCCTTCACATGTGTTGCAGCCTTCAAAGGTTCAGATAGAGTCCGATGTTTCTTATGTGGAGCGGCCTATCAGGATTCTGGATAGGGCAGAGTTTCCGGGAATTAAAGCGCAGACTTCGGAACAAGGTTATTCCTATGATCAAGGTTCAGTGGGATCGTAGGGGTGTTGAGGAGGCCACGTGGGAGACAGAGCGACACATGGTGCAGCACTACCCAGAGCTGTTTTCTGGTATGCGTTTATGTATTGTTTTACTTCATGTTGGTAAGCATGTTTGATTTCGGGGATGAAATCCTATAAGTATGGGAGTATTGTGATATCCCCGAAATGATTATGTGATTTTAATCATTAATTAAATTATGATGATTTGGTTGTTAATTCATGGGATTGAATTAATATTATTGAGGAGATACATTTCAGGGTGCATGTGATATATGTTGGGATTTTGGGGTTGTGGCACGTTTATTTAGGGTGTGTGTCATTTGTTTTGGTGAAGCATGTTTAAATGGGAATTGAAGTATTTTATTGAGAAAATACTATAAATATCTTGTGAGGATATTTTAATACATCGTGCTAAATACCGGGACCAAAACATAACACCTCATACCACCCAACACCCAACCACCCCCCCAACCCATACCAATCAACTGTGCATAAGCTGATTAGTCACCCCACTTGGCTCAATCATTCAGCCTCCTTCTCCCTTCCCAAATCTCGAGCCTCCTCTCCCAAATAACCTCTAACACTTTATACACTTATATTTCTTCTTATTTTGCATGATTTAGTGTTGGTATTCGAGCAGAATTACGTCTTTTGTTGTTGTTTTGGTTGTTTTGCAGGAATCCGGGTAATTACATGTTTTGTGGACTAAAAGGGTGCAAATGACGGAAGGAACGGATGAATTGAAATAAAAAATCTACATTTTCCATCATGGCAACAGGCGTAACTACGCCCACTTTGAGGCGTAACTACGCCTAACCCACGGCAAAACATTATTTGGAGAATTTCTTGAGGCGTAACTACGCCTGATTTGAGGCGTAACTACGCCTAAGCCACGGCATTTGAGATTTTGAAGAATTTTAAGTGGCGTAACTACGCCATTTTGGAGGCGTAATTACGCCTATCACGCGGGAAGCCAGATTTGTTGACACGTCGACAGGCGTAACTACGCCACTTCGGAGGCGTCATTACGCCTGATGAATTTTGGTAATTTTGGACTGCTTTCCTTAATTGATGCACGGGAGTTTAAAGGAAGGAAAAAAAAGGCACAAACGAGATGGATTGATGATAATTCATACCTAGACATATTTTTGGAGAGAAGGAGGCTAGGGTTAAAGAACAAGAGGAGGCGAGAGCAGTACACAACCGAGGGAAATTCAGAAAAGAGGAGGAGATCGATCGAGGCGGTGCGCTTACAACGAAGGATATAGATTTTGACGACGGAGAAGACGACGGCGACTACCGGAGACGGAGGGCCATCTTCATATTCGTTTGAATATCTATTCCCTTATGTTTATGATGATTAAGAACATGTCTATGTGTTTATTTAATGTATTCATGAACTAATTTATTATTCTAGGGTTAGACGGGTCTTGACTTGAAACTATATCATTGGTTTTTCATATGGTTTATTTATGTTTTCCTGTTCTTAATGTTTTTAATCTACTGGCCATGGATTGAATGATTCCATATTCGTGATCTATCACTCGGGAGAGGGGGTTGTGAATAGGAAAGAAGGAATTCGTATCGTGGTAGTTATATTGTTCGGAAGGCCTATAACTCCATAGAAGTCGTCAAAGGAATTACTGCGCTTTTACAATTGTTTGATAATTAATCTTAGATAGGGATATCAAGATTAATGTTAGATAATTACTTCTGCTTAACACCCGGGAGGGGGAGTAGAAACAAATAAGAATTCTCGGCTAGTAAACTAGGAAAACACGACATAGTGGATAGTTGAGTGAAGTCGAACCTCTAGAATCCGTTCTCATTGATTTTCTCCACTTAAATTACCATCTTGTTAATCTTTTATTCTATTTTCGTAGATTAGTTTAATAAATATTGCTCTCGATTGTCTAAATAAAGTCGAGACTATTCTAATTACAGTACTTGGTGTAACTTAATTTTCAATCCCTGTGGGTTCGACATCCGTATTTTAAAATTCTATACTAAAACTTGACACCGTACACTTGCGGTACGTTTCACACGTATCAAACACCTGCTGAGCAAAATCGTGAGGAGCCTTGCCATTTTCATTCCTTGGAAGCCTCTCAAAAATCGGAGCAAAGTAGGGTGAGAAACCATGCTCTGTTTTTTGTTTTTAAGCTTGTTAAGTTCTTGCTTTTAAGTGGTGTGATTTTGGCATGTTAGCTTAGGTTTCTTAAAACCTTCGATTTAAATGCTTACATGGTGTTATTATGTAGCTCTCAGTATTTTTCCTTGAGCATGTTACATGTTTTATGTGAAGGATTTAAACATGTAAAGTATAGTGTTCGGAAATCTGGGTAAGTGTGCGCCCTGTTTTTCTGGAAAATATGGGATGAGAGTGATATTGAGGAGGTGATATCATGCATGTTAGATGGGTTTTTGGTGAACCTTCGATTTGAGTACATGCATGGTAGTTTTGTAAACCCCAGGACGTTTTTGTTCAAGCATGCTTTATGAGATATGTTGTAGTTTTAATAGCATGAAATGAGGTGCTCAATAAATCTGGTAATGAAATATGTTGTTTTGTTTCCGAAAAAGTTGGTTGAGTACTTATGTAAATGGACGGCGTTGATGCATGTGGGTTTATGTTTGGGGTGTAAATTTGACATGAATACACTCTGAGTAGTTTATTGTAACTGCTAGCATGTTGGTTTTGACATGTTGTGTGTCTTACATGTTAGATGGAAGGGTATGAATATCGGTGTTAGGGAATTCTGGAAAACCTGGGTTGAAACAGAGCGACCGATCGATCGGTGAAGAACACCGATCGATCGGCAAAAGCCGTAGCATTTTTTACATAATTCAAACAGTTCACCGATCGATCGGTGATGAGGGCCGATCGACCGGTAGTGCTTTTTTTTAAATTGTGGAATTTGTTTAATTTTTGATATTGGATTGTAATGAGACATCTAATATTGTGTTGTACACTTGTGTAGAGCCTTCACAGACAGCTACACAGCGCAGGGGATAGAGTCCCACAACACACTACATTTTGGAAAGGTACATAAGCGACGTACGGGCATCCCAACGGTAACATGTACTTTATGTTTGTCTTTTTGACACATGATGAATGCAATGTGATGCATTAAGAGTATGATACATGTTATTATGCATTGTTGTTGCATATTATGCATTGTTGTTGCATATTGTGATGTGGAATAAAGAGGTGTATACCACGAGTCAAGAGAGATCACAGTGTATGTTTAATGCTTATGCTTGTTCTGTAGTAATGAAGCGGGGAGGATTGTACCGCTTATTATGAGGTTCTGTAGTAATGAAGCGGGGAGGATTGTACCGCTCATTATGAGATTCTGTAGTAATGAAGCGGGGAGGATTGTACCGCTCATTACGAGGTTCTGTAGTAATGAAGCTGGGAGGATTGTACCGCTCATTATGAGATTCTGTAGTAATGAAGCGGGGAAGATTGTACCGCTCATTATGAGTTGTGGAAGCATGAAGCATTAACATAACTGTTGATATATGACTCAAAAGCTATGTAAAGAAAGAGGTGATATGTCATGACATTATTAAAGGATCCATAATTTCATATAATGTGTTTTATTATGAGTTATGGTACAGGGACAACCAATGGGCGTTATAAATGCTGGAAATACAGGAAGTGCTTTGTATTTATGATTGTGCATTTACGCTTTATTTTCATATTATGTTGAATATAAATCACGGTATGCTCATGTCCGCGAAGCTTTCGGGAAGAGGGGTAGTCTTGTTTCCGTAATCCGCTATTTGTGGGTGCCCCCTATCCTTTATAGCGAAGGGCAAGACTTTCAAAAGTCCCGTGGAGTTAAAGCAGTGGCCTGCCTTGGAGGTTGTCTTTTTAGGTGCTTTTGATGATGAGAACCAGGGTCGGGGTTGATATGCTGAGCTATAAGGAGTGCTACAGGATTAGCATGTTAGAGAAAATTTTGTATAGCTTCTACAAGGAGTAGAGTAAGTGTGATACCCCGAAATGTGATCTATGTAAATTAAGAATAATTTGTGAATTATGTAATCATTAGTGAGTAGTTAATTAATTTGAAGTGGAATTGAATAAAAATTTGATTTATTTAATTAAGTATACTTTGTGAATTAACTAATGATTAATGAGAAGTTGTGTGTATGTGTTAAAAATCGAAAAAGAGTATATTAAATAGACAAGATCGCAAGATAGAGGAATTGAAGATAAACATTAAAAATAGATACATGAAACATGATAGAAATTGAGATTAAAATTGAAATAGAAATGAATAAAATATTCATTTTTAGGGAAATTTGTTTTGTAATTCTCGTAGGTGTAATGTCAAAAATGTATAATAACAAAATACTAATATTAAGCAAATGAATAAGCACAACGTGTGTATGTTTGCTGAAACAAACAAATTTACGGGAATTGGTGTAGGAAAACGTGGATATTTGCATGCGTTTTATCCTTCTGTACAATATATGTATAGATAAGATTGAATTGTGGCAGTAAAGAAAACTCAAAACCCTCGACCTTGGATCAATTAATTTCATCTCACTCAAATTCAGGACTCCTAGCAACCGCACATCGTCTAATTCAGGTCGTAAATAGGGTAATGTTTTCTTTCATGTCTCAATTATTTCAATTGATTTGTTGTATGAATAAACTTTACAACTTCAATAATAAATGTGGAGATAGGAATTGAAAGATTTAACTGACGGTTTTGTTAATCTCTATCATGTGCTCATGTAAGCTACATATAATGATAACATTTAGTATTTGTCATGGCTATTGTAATTTGCTACTGCTTTGTGGAAGTTTTGTGGAAAACACTTAGTATTTGTCATGGAAAATAGCAATAAATATTATGGATTTCATATAGACTTTAGCAACTTAGTTTCTTAACTTCTGGTGTTACGAAATATAATTGATTTTGGCTTATAAAGAGAATGAACGGTATAAATTAAATTTAGTTCAGGTTATGCCCTACGCTAATTTGTACTCTTTTAAGCTAAAGTTATATATATATATATATATATTATAATTGAATTAGTTGTTGAATTTTATATACCTTGCTTGTGTAGAATAAATTTATCTATTTTACAAGCTCAAATCAATCCTGCCATAGCGAGAAGTAAAGGTATGTTGCGATCGGGTAACATACGACAGGTATCTGTATCATTTGATATATGATTTGTTGACTTTATGTGAGTTACGTGAGATTATGTGGCTACGTGATTTTATTTAAATTATGTGGCATTCATAACATGCATAATTGGCACATCGGTGTATGAAAAATAAATGTTTTGTTAACACACATCATTTTTATACATACATCGATGCATGGCATGCACGTTGAGCTATGATCCTTGGCTACCCCAATATTGTTGATTATAAGATTGATTCAGGTGTTAGAACACGATACTATGTCTGGCATTACGTGGCCTATAAGACATAGCCATTCGCGGCCCCTATTATATGTCAAGACATGAGACTGATAGTGATCTGAGGACCTATCTGAGTAGTCACTGTTCTTGACCGATGAGATGCTCGAGCTATGATTTGATATCGATTCGATTGGTTCTGATATATTTGGACATTCTTTTATTGTCTCAGATATACCCAGTGGATGGGTGTACGATATGATACCGATATGACATGCATTGCATTGCATTACATCATATATCATATTTTATAGATACATGTTGTATATTCTATGATCGTTCCATATTGGGCTTTTGCTCACCCCCAAGGGGGGCTGTTGTTGTCTTTGTGTGTGGACAATGGCAGGCAGTACAGGTGGTCAGGATCCCAGACAGGGTACATCCAGTGGGAGCCACATTTGAGAGGTTTATGTCCTTCTTATCCCAGTAGTATATGTACCAGGGGTGTGTCCCTGGAGTGTGAGGAATTTATGTATATTTAGTTTATTTTTGCCCAGTATCGATATGTGCTTAATAGTTTGATTTGTTTATGTTGGTTTGTGTTGATGGATATGAAACTGGTGGTATTTATATATTTTCAGTATAGGCCTATTGGTATTGGTGGTATGTTTCTCGTGCGACGAGGTCATGCCGAAATTTTTAGGGCCACATGTTACTAAATATTAAACAAATCTTCCGTTGTTTACGCTATAAATATCATTGTGTGATCATTACTCACATTATTAGGATCGGGCCCTCACAGTAAGACTATAGTGTAGTACCTTTTGTAGGAATATGTGTAATTCCTTTTAAACTTTGGGTACTGTAATCTCTTAAGCTCAGGTTAATCAACACGACACTTTTACTCTGATATATGCACATGAATGATTAGTTCTCTTATCGCACCTAAATATCTTGATTAATAGCGGGGTCTCAAAAAACCACACAAAACCACATTCAAATCGAAGACAATTACGAGGGGAATAAACTTACCAACTTATCTTCGAGGAATCCGGCTCCTAGGACTACTCTCCAACGATTTCGCCCATCAAAGGGAAAGGGGAAGGGTTTGGGTGAGAGAGTGGCGTGAGAGGGAGAGGAGAGGAGAGAAATGGATTCCAAATGACGGAACCCCGAGTCCAACTGGTATATATAGCAAAAATTCCCCAAAATACCAATACCTTCACAATTACATCATGATTCATTAAAACTCATCTGTTTTCAAAAACTCTCTCTCCAACATCAAATCCCCAGACTGGCCCCAACATAAGGCACCCCGGACTCCAAGTCCCACTAAAAACCCAACTCAAAGATTTTCCAACAAAATGAGAATACAATCTCAAATCTTTGGATCCGACGATCCCAGATGCCCGATTAACAACCTCGGGAGATGCCAAACCACAATTAATTCCTAATTGCCACAATTAAAAATCCATCAAGGATTAATACCACACCAAGATTAACATCATAAATCCTCGGACATCACAATTATCCCCCACTAATAAAATTTCGTCCTCGAAATTTGCACCGGCATACTCTACGTAACACCAGGGTTACACAAACAAAGTAAAGTGTTGGGAAAACGATTTCTAAGTTTTGGTGATTACAAACACCTACTGGATGTTAAAGATCAACCGGATGCTAAAGTCCTACCGGGTGAATACACCTACCGGATATTGAAGTCATCAACCGGATAGAGACATCAACCGGATGAAGACATCAACTGGATAGAGACATCAACCGGATGAAGACATCAACTGGATAAAGTCATCAACTGGTATGAAGTCATCAACCGGATAGAGACATCAACCGGATGAAGACATCAACTGGATAAAGTCATCAACTGGTATGAAGTCATCAACCGGATAGAGACATCAACCGGATGAAGACATCAACTCGATAAAGTTATCAACTGGTATGAAGTCATCAACCGGATAGAGACATCAACCGGGTGAAGACATAAACTGGATAACTATCAACTGCAAAGTCTCTCACTGAACAAGGACATCAACTGGTCTTAAGAGGATGAACGACCAGTTGAACAAAGAAACCAGCAGAAGTCTAAGCAACAAGACAAAGTAAGTACAACATTCTCTGACAAAGGTACAACAGAGCGGCGCACCCTGCTATATCTCCGCCACCATTACCGTCAGAGTGAAAAGAGCCGTTGTTTTCCAAAATAGGAAAGAAGACAACAGGTATTTGGAAAGCTAATCCATTCCATATACAAAAAGGCTACCGTTGGACAACCAAACCTATAAATACGTCCAAGCAGAGAATGAAGAAGTGCTGAGCAACTTTCAAACTAAGAGAAATACTTCAAAGCAAGAAAGCTATACAACTGATATTTCAAACGTTCAGCAAAGAGCAGACAAACCGCAAAACTGAATCTGTGACAGATTATTTTCAATTGAAGTCTGCTGCTTAGAAACTCTCAAAGCTAGAAAGTTTTATTCTGTAGAGAGTGTTGTAAAATCACTTGTATCCAAAAGATAAGAAGAGTGTGATTGCTAGGAGTTTAGGCCAAGTGTGTTAGTGCCTAAGGAGGTTGTATACTGTAAAGTGTAAACCAAGTCTTCTAGTGAATCCTTCCTGCAAAGGAAGAAGGGGAGACGTAGAAGCGTTGTGCTTCGAACTTCCAGAAACAACTCTCGTATTATTCGTTTATTGCTTTATTATTTCAGTTTTATTCCTCACAAGTTTTGTAGACGTCTTCCGCACTATAATAAGTGTCTACTGACTTGCCTGTTATTGAGAAGCAACTGTAACACTTAACATTTTACAGTTAACCAGAAAAGAAATCGAAATTATATCTAGTGTTTATTCAACCCCCCCCTTCTAAACACTACCCCGATCCCAACAAGTGGTATCAGAGCTTAGGTCTTCTCAATCTTGAGAAATTACTATTTACCAAAAACTGATGGCCTCATTCAGCAAGATTCCAATGTTCAAGAAAGACGAATATGATGACTGGAGGATCCGTATGCAAGCACATCTAAGTGCTCAAGATGATGATATGTGGTATGTGATCACCGAAGGACCGTTGAAGATCATGAAAATCAATACAGCTGCCTCTATACAAGTGGTGATCCACAAATGGTAGAAAAGGAAAGATCTCAATGGTCAAATGAAGACAAAAAAAAGGCAAACCTAGACAACGTGGCTAAAGACATTTTGTTCAAAACTTTGGACAAAAATATGTTCAACAAAATCAAAATGTGCCCAACAGCCAAAGAGATCTGGGAAAAGATTGCTCAACTCTGTGAAGGAAATGATCAAACCAAGGAGAACAAGCTTACTGTGGCTTTACAAAAGTTTGAGCATATCAAAATGATAAATGGAGAAACTCTCAACGAGTATGATGAAAGAGTGACTGGAATAATAAATGAGCTAAGCAGTCTGGGTAAGGAGTTACCCAACAGAGAAGTCACTCTCAAAGTGATGAGAGGTCTACCAAGAGAATGGGATGTCAAGACCATTGCTATGAGAGAATCGAAGGATATCAACAAGATAGATCTACATGATTTGTTTGCTGATTTAAAAGCCTATGAATTCGAATTAGGCATTCGGGTTGAAGATGAACCAAGTACAAGTCAACCAACAAAAGCTCTCACTGCATCTGAGTCTCTGCCTACTCCTACTGAAATGACTCCAGAAAAGATGTGTAACGATGCGATGGCAATGTTCGTAAAGAAATTTGGAAAATTCATGAAGAAGAACCAGAGACCTTATCAATCATATCCTCGAAGGCAAAGCTCCAAAGGAAATTCAGAAGAAGAAGAGCGAGTATGCTTCAACTGTCTCAAACCAGGGCATTTCATCGCAGACTGTCCTAAACCCAAAAAGGATGATCACAAAAGAGGATCCAAGGATTACAGAAAATCCAAGGAAACCAGAAGAACATCCAAACGGGACAGAGATCAAAAGGTTTTAGTGGCAGAAGATAGTAAGAGCAAATGGGCTGATTCTGAATCAGAATCAGAGGAGTCAAATAGCTCATCCAGCGAGAGTGAAGACGAAGAAGTCCACTGCTTAATGGCGAATGATGAAAATGAGGTACATGAAACCAACCTATCTGAATTTACACATCATGAACTCACCAATGCATTGCAGGACATGATAAATGAGTATCAGACGCTATACGAATCTTTTGAAAGCTATAAGACTGAGCACTCAATTCCAACTAAAACGCTTGAAAACAAACTTGATTGTGAACAATCAAGGGAGTTAAATTGCTTAAGGGAAGCACCCAGTCGCCTAGTGAAAGAAAGAGATGAAGCCAAGTGTGCATACCAGAAACTCAGCAAACTGGTTAGCACTTGGAATGCGTCGACTACCAGAAAGGATGAAATGCTTGAGTCTATAAGGCTTGCTGGTGATTTAACTGGCATAGGCTTTAATAGCAATCACAGCAGATCATCTGGTAATGAGCCTCAACTGTGTCTAACAAAAGGCAAGGTTCAATCAATGAACTTTGTAAGATCTAGCACAGTATATGACCCGTATGAACTGGTTAAAGAACCTGTTAAAGCAACACTCATCAAGGAACAGGTACAGCACAGAGGTATCGGTTATGTAGAACCACTCAAAGAGGCTAAACCAAGGCAAAAGTTCAGAAATGAACTTAAAACCACTGGTCGAGCAGCTAGAGAGGTTAAACCCAACTGGTACTACAACTGTAAACCTGTCCAGAAGAGGTATATGCTGAATAACAGGAACTACAAACCAAAAGCACATGCATACACATATTATCACACTCCACAGCTAAAATCATCACCTACATTTATAAATGCACACACATTTCAGAACACACACCGACCTAAGTCATTCAGGGTCATACAAGTGTGGGTTCCGAAAGGACTAATCCTACCAGGACCCAAGTAGGATTGGGTACCAATCAGCCTATCGCTTTAATTGCAGGAAACTAGAATGCATCAAGTTCGGAGCTCAGAATGGTTCCTTGACAGCGGATGCTCTAGACATATGACAGGGAATGCAAGCTTATTGTCTGAACTAGTGGACTCCACTGGACCCAGAATAACTTTTGGAGATAACGCGAAAGGTAGAACCGTGGGTAAGGGTAAGATTATCTACGGTAACCTCATCATTAAAGACATTCTCTTAGTTGAAAATCTATGCTATAACTTGATTAGCATAAGTCAATTATGTGACAATGGTCATTCCGTAGAATTCAATCAGCATTCATGCACAATTAAATCTACTGATGGCAATGTATTACTTATAGGAAGACGGCACGATAACACATATAAAATTGATTGGAATCTTAATCAGCCTACTTCCTTTACTTGCTTAGCTGCCCAGAATACTTCCAAAAATTGGCTTTGGCACAAACGGTTGAGTCACTTAAATTTTAAAACTATTGCTAGTCTGCGTAAACTTGATCTAGTTGTTGGACTGCCCCAAATTGAGTTCTCAAAGGACAAGATCTGTGCAGCATGCCAACTCGGTAAGCAAATCAGATCCTCCTTTAAGAACAAAGGGAGTAAATCTTCTTCTCGATGCCTAGAGTTGCTGCATATGGATCTGTTTGGTCCTATACCAGTAACAAGTCTAGGGGGAATGAAGTACACCCTAGTGTTAATAGACGATTACACTCGTTTCACGTGGGTCTTGTTCCTAAGTGGTAAAGATCAGGCTACTCCAAAGCTGATCAAATTACTTAAAAGACTCCAAAATGAGAAATCGTGTGGGATAGATAGAATTCGCAGTGATAAAGGTACTGAGTTTACCAATCAATCACTCGAATCATATCTAGATGACCTTGGTATTAAACACGAATACTCTGCAGCTAGAACTCCTCAACAAAACGGAGTTGCTGAGCGTAGGAACCGCACTTTAAAAGAAGCTGCGCGAACTATGCTCGCGGAATCAGAAATATCGCAGAAATTTTGGGCGGAAGCTGTCAACACAGCATGTTATACGCAGAACAGATCGATGATTAATAAGCGAGCCAATAAAACCCCTTATGAGATCTGGAATGGCAGTAAGCCAAATATTTCTTATTTCCATGTGTTTGGTTGCAAATGTTTTATTCACAACAATGGAAAGACTCATCTCACCGCCTTTGATGCCAAATCTGATGCTGGAATATTTCTTGGCTATTCTACAGTTAGTAAGGCATTCAGAGTATTTAATAATAGAACTCTTAATGTAGAAGAATCAGTGCATGTAAAATTTGATGAACCTACTGACTGTACACTATCCGATATACAAATCAACAACTTGAGTAATCGACTGGAAAGCACTTATATTGACGAAAATGTTGATGATGAGATTGATTACAGAAGCAGGGCTGACTGCTCCTTAGAACCAGAAATCCCTGAAGCTCAAGCAGAGGAGTCTGCTGGCCAACAAGCACTGCAGCCAGCCATCAATGAAACAGTGGCATCCACCTCTACTGCAGTTGAAGGAACCAATGAGAAAGATGGGTCTATCAGAATCTCTGATTTACCTACTCACATCCAATCAACTGAAGAACTCAACCCACTAGGACCTTCGCTCCGGTGGAAGAAGGATCATCCACCCGAGCAGGTCATCGGTAACCCTCTTGCTCCTCTACGCACCAGAGGACAAATGATTAACGAATTTCTTCATGCTGCATTCATATCTCATATAGAACCTAAGAAGATTGATGAAGCTATATTAGACCCAAGTTGGGTAGAAGCAATGCAGGAAGAACTAAACCAGTTTGAGCGAAACAGAGTATGGTATCTAGTACCACGACCACAGCATCACACTGTAATTGGCACCAAATGGGTATTTAGAAATAAATTAGACGAAAACGGAACAGTAATTAGAAATAAAGCAAGATTAGTTGCACAGGGCTACAGACAGGAAGAAGGCATTGATTTCGATGAAACCTTTGCCCCTGTAGCACGACTAGAAGCAATTCGCATATTTCTTGCATTTGCTGCATTTAAAGACTTTAAAGTCTATCAGATGGATGTTAAGAGTGCATTTCTTAACGGCAAACTCCAGGAAGAAGTTTATGTTGAACAACCTCCTGGATTTGAAAACCATCAGCAGCCATCTCATGTTTTCCGTCTGAATAAAGCTCTGTATGGTCTAAAGCAAGCTCCCCGTGCCTGGTATGAAACTTTATCAAAATATTTGACAGAGCACAACTTTGTTATTGGCACGGTGGACAAGACCCTTTTTAAATTTACAAAGGGAGATCATACGTTGCTAGTTCAAATATATGTTGATGATATTATCTTCGGGAGTACTAACCCAAAACTGTGCGAAAGATTTTCTAAAATCATGCAGGAACAATTCGAGATGAGCATGATGGGAGAGTTATCATTTTTCTTAGGATTGCAAGTCAAGCAATCTAGTGAAGGAATTCTGATAAATCAGTCCAAGTACACTAAAGAGCTACTGAAGAAATATGGAATGAGTACCAGCTCAGCTGCTGCTACACCAATGAGCTCATCCGCCAAACTCGACTTGGATAATTCAGGAATACCAGTCGAAGTTACAATGTATCGAGGCATGATCGGATCTTTACTATACTTGACAGCCAGCCGACCCGACATTATGTTTGCAGTATGTATGTGCGCCCGGTTTCAAGCAAATCCCAAGCAGTCGCACTTCACTGCTGTCAAGAGGATCCTAAAATACTTAAAAGGAACCGAGAATATTGGTCTATGGTATCCAAGAGACTCAACTTTTAATCTCATTGGATACTCAGATACTGACTATGCTGGATGTAAAATTGACAGGAAAAGCACCAGTGGATATTGTCAATTTCTTGGTGATCGGTTAATATCATGGGGATGCAAGAAACAGACATCCATAGCAACCTCCACTGCAGAGGCAGAGTACCTAGCTGCTGGAAGCTGCTGTGCCCAACTGCTCTGGATTCAGCAACAACTCAGAGACTATGGAATTGAGTCCACAGAGGCTCCTATTTTCTGTGACAATACGTCTGCCATTGCCATTACATACAATCCAGTTCTTCATACTCGTACTAAACATATTGACATTCGTCATCATTTCATCTGAGATCATGTTATGAAGAAGGAAATACGGCTGGAGTACATTTCCACAGAACAACAGGCAGCAGACATCTTCACAAAACCCCTACCGGACGCTAAGTTTTCTTACTTTCGAAATATTCTTGGTTTAATTGAAATTACTTCTTGATTATTTTGATTGGGTAATGGATTCAGGGGGAATTTGTTAGTTTAGTTGCATTTATTTAGGGGGAATTTCTGTTTTAATTTTATCATGGTTATTTAAGCTAAGCTGGTAATACAATGGTCAACTGCAGTGGGGGTATTCGTACCAGTAGGACTCTGCATCCGGTAGATGTCTTCCTACCAGTCGAACCCCACATACCAGTTGATGTTACCAAATATGCTTTGACAAAAATAACCCTCGATACTAATTAACCTAATGAACGTCGGAATTAAAAATTACTTTTGTGTAAAATAAATTATTTCACTCCCGCCTAAATCCTGTCCTTTTATTTTTGGTTAAAATCTTTTTAATCGTTAGATGATTGCCACGTATACATGTGTCCGCTCATCTACAGTACGACGTTACATATACTTCTTTTGTAACCGCCTTTAGTTTTCTCTTCTCTTCATCTTCTCCAAACATCTTACTGCAACAATCGTTTCTTTCAGAAAATTTCCTTTAACAGATTGCTGCTGCTCCTTCACCTAAATCATTCAAAATGACGAAGACTGTTCAACCGAGTTTTATCACAAATGCTGTTCACGTCGATTTTAACTCCATATATACTTCATCTGACGAGGAAACAAAGGATTTAATTCAAAAGCTGGATACCTCAGGGCTATTAGTGATCCTAAGCCAGGCTCCCTCATTTTACCAGGATGAACTACAAGAATTCTTTGCCACAGCAACTGTTGTGGATGACACCGTTGTGGCATCCATCTCTGGGCAGTCAGTCACCATCACTCAACCAGAATTTGCCACTCATCTGTGCCTACCCTCCACTGGACTCACTGACTTTTCGACTATTCCGGCAGACCTAAGAGAAGAAATGCGGCTCACAGTGTCGGACTCTGACCATCGTATTCAACGACCTCCTTTCAGGAAGGTATTAATGAAGAGCCACTATCGACAACTGGCAGACATCATCTCAAAGGGGATCCTCTGTAAGGCAGGATCATTTGATATAATTACCCCTGAGAAGTTTGACGTCATGAGCGCTATATGCAAAGGGTTGGAGATCAACTGGTCAGCTGTACTATTTCAAATACTGACTAGCCTCGTCGTATCTGGCAAGGGTCAATCCGGTTTTGCTCTCCCACTAAGCAGTCTATTTGAGAGCAAACACATCAAGACAGGGGCTCTCTCTCATCTTCATCCAGGGAGACTCGTCACTCACAAGTACCTTCAGCTTCATCGCCAACGAAGTGGCAGAGAAGGTGGAGCAACAAAGCGCCGGTTGACTCAAGTCATTAGTGACTCGGAACAGACTGTCTCTGAATCCGCTGAGTCTCCTCCTCCTCCTCCTCCTCCTCCTCCTCCTAAGAAGCCAAGGACCAGAAAAATTGCATCTCTAGATGCTCGTCAGAGAGACACTGCCGCCTCCGACACTATCTCCTCTGCCGGACCTACAGGTGTTATTTCTGACAGAGAACCCAGCCCTGTCCTCCCTTCAACTGGGGAACCCACTGCTGCATTAGCCATGGTGTCTGCTCCATTAATAGACACCCCTTCAGCTCAGGTGAGCTCTCAGCAGGCCCCAGGCTCCATCAGCTTCAGGACACCCAAGTCTACTTGTCCTTACTGTCATCCCAAGGCCACTCCAGCTGACAAAGGAAAATCTCTTATTGCTCCAGTGTCCACTCCTGTTGCATTCGAGATTCAAATGGTCATGGATGCAGTTAAAGCCCAACTGGAACCCCAACTGGAGATTTTTGATCGTTGGGTAAAGGCTCGAGTACAGGTTCGCTTTGATGATATCGATCCCATTCTGGCTCAGGCAAAGCAAGATGAAAACAAAATCCTGACCTATCTTCAAATTCCCGAACCTGAGAAAAGTTTGAAGCTGCGTGATGTCTTTAGTATTATGAACTATGTGGGCGGACTCCAAGCTCTTGTTACATCCCGCATTCAAGTGTTTGATGGACATTCAAGAACAGCGAATCATGATCGAGCAGTTCTAAACGCTCTAGGCCTCAAGCTGGAAATGGCTGAGCTTGCTCTTCATGATCTTCGCATATCCACTGGGATTCATTCATGCTCCTCTTCTGAAATTGTTGCAAGCCCTGATCAGCCAGATCTACAAATGGCTATTGCAAATTTAGAGGTTGTCCCTCCTACTGTGGAGCTTACTTCTAATGTTTTGGAGACCTCTCCTACTGGAGCAGACGCCACACCAACTACTTTGGAAGCAGCATCCTCTGCTCCCAGCTCTCCACATGATCAACAGCCCCACCAAATGATTGTTGATCACACCAATGTCGATTCAGTTATTCAGAATGTGGTTCAGCTGGTCACCATCTCCTCTGCAAATAATGAACCAAGTGAATCCTCTCATTCCAATGATCATACTCAAGCGTCTGCTGCTGGGATTGATCAAGACAATGCTGAACTGGATGCTCCGCACGTGGAAGAAACTGGAACTGTGGATGTAGCTATCTCCGCCTCAACTGCGGCCCCTCATATTGACGCTACTACTTTACCATCCACTGCAGTAGTCATTGCTCATCCCAATGCGCTTGCCCCTGCTGCTGATATCCCAATGCTTGCCGGCGATCCGTCCATGGATCAGGAACTATCCGAGGGTTTCTTTGTCTTCACAAACCCTCTGGACGAGCCACCAAACATCGCTGCCCAGCTAGCTCAACTCTCCACCGCTATTACAGCACTGACCAACGATGTTCATAAGCTTAAGCAGGAAGAGAGGGCTGCAACTCTTATTTTAGGAACTCTTCAGCAGCAAACGGACTCTAAATTCCAGCAAGTCTACGCTGACCTAAGTAGTTTAACTACTACTGTCACTAGACTTCAAACCTTTGCTGAGAATGCGGTTGCAGAAGCAGTTTCTCATATTGGCCAGGCGCGTCTTCAGATCAATCAGAACAATGAATCTCTTCATACTGCCACCTCAATGGCTCTTGGAGAAAAGATTGACGACGCCAAAAAGATTTTGACTGATCAATTGGCCACCATGCAAGCAGCGTTTGCATCTCAAATTCAAGATATCTGCAACAGTCTGCCTGCTGCTCCTAAAATTATCCGCAGGCTGCCTGAACCCAGTCGAACTGCTCCCTCTTCTCAGAGAGCTTCAAGTTCAGCTGCTCATTCATCCCCTGCACCTGGAGCACTCCCTCAGTCCAGACCCACTGCTCAACAAAGATCTCGAAGTCCGCGTCAACCGCCAAGCGACAAACGCGACTATTCCAAACATTGGTTAGGGCGCAAATAGTATCATTTTCTGACTCTCTCTTACTTACTCCTATTTACTTCTGTGTTAAATTGACTGTCTTCTCTGTATTCACTATTTAACATAAATGCATTCACATTTATTGCTACCTTGTTTTTCCTATAAATAGAGGTTCTTGTTTGATCACATAACACACATTCACTCATCATGCTTACTTTTAAGTTATTTCTCATTCCCTGGTTTTCTGTTAGATCCTTTCCCGTCTCATGGGTTTATTACTTATCTAAATCAACCCCTCATGGGTTGATTACTTATCTAACCCAGCTCTGATAAGCTTCAGCGCTTTGATCCTGTTCTGGTGCTCCTCATCAGTCAGGAACTACTAACAGCAGATGCCTGGGTGCTGATGACAAAAAGGGGGAAGATAGAGATAGAGTATTCTCAACAGAGATAGAATATTTTTATTAGGTGATTCCATAAAAACTAAGGGAGCTGCCTGATGAATATTCATATGACTCTTCCTCTTCCCGACCTCTCTCTGAAACAAGGTGGATCGAGCTCTTCCTCTCCGCAACTAGGTGGATCGAAGCCTTCCGGTCTACTTTGTTTATTTAAAGAGAAATTTGTCATGTATCATCTATTTTATGTAAAACTAGACTTGTCTTAGATTCTATTCAAAGTGTAAGAATTCATCTTATATAAAGATGAATTTCTCTCAATTGTCCAGTTTGATTACAACTTGTAATCTGCTTATATTTAATGAAAATTTCTTTTTCATGATGTCTTCAAGCATTTTCAGGACTCTTATCTTATTTACTCTAGTAGGAAATCGATTACTGCTTAGTTTTGTCATCACCAAAAAGGGGGAAATTGTTGGGAAAACGATTTCTAAGTTTTGGTGATTACAAACACCTACTGGATGTTAAAGATCAACCGGATGCTAAAGTCCTACCGGGTGAATACACCTACCGGATATTGAAGTCATCAACCGGATAGAGACATCAACCGGATGAAGACATCAACTGGATAGAGACATCAACCGGATGAAGACATCAACTGGATAAAGTCATCAACTGGTATGAAGTCATCAACCGGATAGAGACATCAACCGGATGAAGACATCAACTGGATAAAGTCATCAACTGGTATGAAGTCATCAACCGGATAGAGACATCAACCGGATGAAGACATCAACTGGATAAAGTTATCAACTGGTATGAAGTCATCAACCGGATAGAGACATCAACCGGGTGAAGACATAAACTGGATAACTATCAACTGCAAAGTCTCTCACTGAACAAGGACATCAACTGGTCTTAAGAGGATGAACGACCAGTTGAACAAAGAAACCAGCAGAAGTCTAAGCAACAAGACAAAGTAAGTACAACATTCTCTGACAAAGGTACAACAGAGCGGCGCACCCTGCTATATCTCCGCCACCATTACCGTCAGAGTGAAAAGAGCCGTTGTTTTCCAAAATAGGAAAGAAGACAACAGGTATTTGGAAAGCTAATCCATTCCATATACAAAAAGGCTACCGTTGGACAACCAAACCTATAAATACGTCCAAGCAGAGAATGAAGAAGTGCTGAGCAACTTTCAAACTAAGAGAAATACTTCAAAGCAAGAAAGCTATACAACTGATATTTCAAACGTTCAGCAAAGAGCAGACAAACCGCAAAACTGAATCTGTGACAGATTATTTTCAATTGAAGTCTGCTGCTTAGAAACTCTCAAAGCTAGAAAGTTTTATTCTGTAGAGAGTGTTGTAAAATCACTTGTATCCAAAAGATAAGAAGAGTGTGATTGCTAGGAGTTTAGGCCAAGTGTGTTAGTGCCTAAGGAGGTTGTATACTGTAAAGTGTAAACCAAGTCTTCTAGTGAATCCTTCCTGCAAAGGAAGAAGGGGAGACGTAGAAGCGTTGTGCTTCGAACTTCCAGAAACAACTCTCGTATTATTCGTTTATTGCTTTATTACTTCAGTTTTATTCCTCACAAGTTTTGTAGACGTCTTCCGCACTATAATAAGTGTCTACTGACTTGCCTGTTATTGAGAAGCAACTGTAACACTTAACAGTTTACAGTTAACCAGAAAAGAAATCGAAATTATATCTAGTGTTTATTCAACCCCCCCCCTTCTAAACACTACCCCGATCCCAACATAAAGCCACAACCCCGATTCTGGACCACATTAGAATCGAATCATCAACTGCGAGAACACCAATCTCGCATCAAGCTCTACAATAGAGCAACACCAAAACCAATATAAACCCGAAAGATAACAACATACCTCGACGTGAATCGTCCCGGAAGTCAGTCTATCATGGCTGCAAATCAAACAAAACCCCATTGGTTCTAACATAGATATCTCTTCATGATATCCACTACTCGCCCACGATGCTTGACACACATCGTCATGATGTGGACCATTAGTATACAACAGTATACTCACAAAAAATCCGGTTTTCGCTTCCCAGTCCATCTCCTCCAAAGGAGTAGTTGCACCACTTGCAACCCGGATCGGGTAAACCACGGTCACTAATCTACACAAAACACATCACTACAGATGTCTACAACCATGTGTTCCAAGAAGTCCCATCTTGGTCCAAAACACACTATCGAGACTCTACAAGGTCTCAAGTTCCACAGGGGACATGCAAGACAAACAATTGCATTCCCAAACACATGTCGACCGTGACACTAAACAAATCCGAATCCTGGCCATCCCTCATTTTCCGTGGGATTCAACAATCCTAAAACATGAAGGCTATCGAATTATCCAACAAGAACTACCATGGTTCCAAAACACAACAATCCCTCCTCAGGGGAAGTCAGACGGACCTCACGATTATTCCTCATAATACACCGTGCAATCGAGATTACCAATCTCAAATTGCCACAATCTCCCACCGGAGATTCATCAAAAAACACACACTAACCCGACGTTCAACAAGGAACGAATTAGAGTTGGCATTCGTATACACACACGGGTATACATGTCTAATGTGGGGTCTTCCCACCTTAACAGTGATTATTAAACATAAAAAGGATTAATCATGCATTGATAACGTCTTAAGGATTCGGTTGTTACATGAGCTAACAGGATTACAGGCCAAAAAGTTACAAAACTTCAAAATAATTCATTACATTCCAAAAGAATGTCATTTAGATTTACACTACTCCTAGAGTAGATACTAATCATAACTTGAAATCCTAAACGTTCCTGAGTCCCTCGTAGCTCACTGCCTCAACCCGACCCTTAGTCCTTTCATCCAAAAGCGTACCTACAGGGACAACACATCATGAGCATATACAATTTCACTTAACAACATATAAACATTATAGTAAATGCATGAAATCTTAGTTAAGTAAATATGCTGGTTATTCATTAACTTCTTATTGTTGTCCCTGATTCATAATCATGCATATGGGGCACCTTACCCCGTGGCACCTTACCACAATAACATCGCATGGCCTCTTACCATGTGGGGCACCTTACCCCGTGGCACCTTACCACAATAACATCGCATGGCTACTTACCATGTGGGGCACCTTACCCCGTGGCACCTTACCACAATAACATCGCATGGCTACTTACCATGTGGGGCACCTTACCCCGTGGCACCTTACCACAATAACATCGTCATATAAACATCGTTTACACATCATCATATAAACATTGTATACACATTATCATATAAACATCGCATAAACATCATGATTTCATCGTATACATATTCATGCTATAAATGCATAGTCATAGTGTAAGGATGTATTTTACCGTCCGATGCCCGTACGTCTCTTACGTACCTTTTCAAAAAGAGGAGGAGTCAACAGACTTATCTCCTTGATTGTGCCGGTACCTGGGGTGGCTCTACACAATCACATAATACAATATTAGGCACCTCATATTAATCCGGAAACAAAACTTAAATTAAAACCACATAAATCCTTAAACATCATCTCGCGATCGATCGTCCAAGAGCCCCGATCGATCGCGAGATGCTACTGCCTCGCATACCAAAAACTTTTAATCCGCGATCGATCGCCTCAAAATTGGCGATCGATCGCCACAACTCACTGGAACGTCGCGATCGATCTTGCCTCCTTGGCGATCGATCGCCAACCCTGTTCCTTTGCGCGATTTTCCAGAATTACTTGGCACCGTTAATCATACCCTTAAAACTAACATGTAAGACATAATACATGCCAAAGCCATCATGCTAGTAGTTGCACTACACTACCCTGAGTGTATCCAATTCAAATTTACGCCTTAAACATAAGTCCACATGCATAAACGTCGACCACTTATACAAGCACCGGGTCAACTTTTCTGGAAACAGGGCATCACAACTTCTACCCAGATTTTCGAGCACTACTTTTTATAGCAACGATTCTCACATATAAACCATGCAACATGTTCCAACATATATGCTAGGGGCTTCATAAAACATCTATGTAAGCACGTAAATTCAAGTTTTCATAAAACTTAAGCTAGCATGCATCCTAACATCCTCATAAACTTTGAGTTCATCCAACTTACAGAAAAACAGGGCATCCCATCATTACCCAGATTTTTGAACACCTAGTTTCCAAGTCGGAAATCTAACACATAAAGCATGCAAGTTACTTAACAAGACATGCTAGAAGCTTCATAAACATCATATAAAAGTACTCATAACAAGAGTTCATCAAACCCTACACTATTATACCAAATATACTACAAAGAAAACATGTGCTTGAACTCTGAAATCTGGGAAAAGAATGACTCCTCACCACTTTTTGGCACGACTTTCCTTCAAGAAAAAGAACAATAAAACGTGATCCTCTTCTTCCTACTTGCTGTCTGAGTGTTTTTAGAGGGTTTGGAGAGAAGGAGGAGAGTTTGGAGGAGATGGAGTGAGTAAAGAAGATGGACCAAAAGTCCTCCCTGGCCACTCTGCTTTCCGAAAATAGGGGTAGGGGTATGGGTTGTGGCCAAGTGGGGGGAAAAAGGGTGGTTGCATGTAGGGTGCTTTTGTGGTGTTTAATTGTATCCCGGTATTTCTTATGATGTATAAAAATAATTTCCCTTGATATTTCACAATTTCACTACATCATCACAACAATTAAAAACCCGTAACATGCAACCTAAACCATATCATCATATCATAATTATAACCCCCAATTAAAATACCACGACCCTCTTAAATACATCATAATTCATCATCGTAGCACATAATCATATAACATTTCGGGGGTATTACATTACTCCCCTACTTATAAGATTTCGTCCTCGAAATCCACATGCATCATCATAACGGAACTAAACATAAATACATACCAGAGAATAGTTCCGGGTAGCGCTGCACCATATGCCGTTCCGTCTCCCATGTAGCCTCCTCGACACCCCGACGATCCCACTGAACTTTGACCATCGGTATAACTTTGCTCCGTAGTCTGCGATCCTTTCGATCCAGAATTCTGATTGGTCGTTCTTCGTAGGACATATCTGAGTCTAACTGAACTTCTGTAGGCTGTAAGACATGAGACGGATCTGGCTCATACTTCCGTAACATAGAGACATGGAAAACATCGTGTATGCCAGATAAAGATGGCGGTAGAGCCAAACGATATGCCAAAGTACCGATACGCTGCAAAATTTCATATGGCCCAACATACCTCGGAGATAACTTTCCCCGCATCCCAAAACGAACCACGCCCCTGAAGGGCGAGATCTTTAAGAAGACCCTGTCTCCTAACTGGAATTCTAGTGGTCGTCGCCGCTTATTGGCATAGGCCGCTTGCCTATCTTGGGCCGCTTTCATCTTCTGGCGTATCAACTTTATCTTACCTTCCATATCTCTGATCATATCCGGTCCTCCGACCGCTTTGCTGGTCAAGTCCTCCCAATACAGTGGTGATCTACATCGTCGTCCATAGAGAGCTTCAAAAGGGGCCATTTGAATGCTCGCCTGATAACTGTTATTATAGGAGAACTCCACCAGCGGCACTGAATCCTGCCACGGAGTATCAAACTCCAAAATGCACGCCCTCAACATGTCTTCGAGCGTCTGAATGGTACGCTCTGTTTGGCCGTCTGTCTGAGGGTGATAGGCCGTACTCAGTCTCACCTCTGTACCCAAAGCTGTCTGGAGACCCTCCCAGAAATGTGAAGTGAACCTCGGGTCCCTGTCAGACACTACCGAGACTGGAATACCATGCAACCTTACCACATCCCGTATATACATCTGGGACATCTTCAAGTACGTATATGACATACTGTAAGGGATGAAATGAGCCATCTTCGTCAGCCTATCCACGATCACCCAGATCGCATCAAATCCTGAGGCCGTCCTCGGCAAGTGGGTCACGAAATCCATAGATATATGCTCCCACTTCCATTCAGGCACCTCTAAGCTCTTCAGCTCTCCACCAGGCCTCTGCCTCTCTGCCTTTACCTGCTGGCAGATCAAACATTTTTTAACAAAAATGATTACCTCACGCTTCATGCGTCTCCACCAGAATTGATCGCATAGATCTTTGTACATCTTCTTTCCCCCTGGGTGGATACTGAACCGACTACTGTGAGCTCGCTCCAATATTCCTCTACGTAGTTCTGGTGTATCTGGGACTACCCATCGGTTGCCCAGTCTCAAAGAATCATCCTCAGCCACTCTGAACTTGGATGGCTGACCTTGATGTACCAATGACGTCCACCTCTGAACCTCACTATCTGACTTCTGGGCCTTCCTGATTGCCTCAAATATGTCTGGCTCTGCCAAAAGGGTCGACACTCGCACAGGCGACGTGTCTACATCGAAATCATAGCCCAGATGGCAATAAGAAGTCCTCAAGGCCGACAAACACATGACATCCTCTGCAGTACTCTTCACCTTCCGACTTAAGGCGTCTGCTATCAAGTTTGCTTTACCTGGATGGTACTCAATTTCACAATCATAGTCTTTGAGTAAGTCCATCCACCTTCTTTGCCTCATATTCAACTCTGCCTGAGTAAATAAGAACTTCAGGCTCTTATGGTCCGTATATATAGTGAAGGACGTGCCATACAAGTAATGCCTCCAGATCTTCAAGGCAAATATGATGGCCGCCAGTTCCAAATCATGCACTGGATACCTAGCCTCGTGTGGCTTCAGCTGCCTCGATACATAAGCCACTACATGCTTATCTTGCATTAACACACAGCCCAAACCCTGCAGTGACGCATCCGTATACAAGGCAAATCTCTTATTCTCAGTCGGAATCACTAAAACAGGTGCTGTAGTCAAGCGACGCTTCAGCTCTTGAAAACCTTCTTCACAAGCCTCAGACCAATAGAAGGGGACTCCTTTCTGAGTCAGCTGTGTCAGGGGTTTGGCAATTTTTGAGAAACCTTCGACGAAACGTCGGTAATAACCTGCCAAACCAAGGAAGCTCCGTATTTCTGGTACAGAAGTGGGTGCAACCCACTCCATCACAGCTTCGATCTTCCTGGGATCCACAGATATCCCCTGGCTAGATATGACATGGCCTAAGAATACCACGCTGTCCAACCAGAACTCGCACTTACTAAGCTTTGCATACAACTGCTGATCCCTAAGGATCTGAAGTACCGTCCTCAAGTGCCTTACGTGCTCTTCTTCAGTCCGTGAGTAAATAAGTATGTCGTCAATGAAGACTATGACGAACTGATCCAAATACGGCTGGAATACCCTGTTCATCAAACTCATGAAGACAGCTGGGGCATTCGTCACTCCAAAAGGCATAACCAGGAATTCATAGTGCCCATATCTTGTCCTGAAAGCCGTCTTTTGAACATCGTCTTCTCTTACTCGAATCTGATGGTACCCCGACCTCAGATCGATCTTACTGTAGAGCCTCGTACCCTGCAACTGATCAAACAAGTCATCGATTCTCGGAAGTGGATACTTGTTCTTGACTGTGGCCTTATTCAGTTGCCTATAGTCAATGCATAGGCGCATCGATCCATCTTTCTTCTTAACAAATAAGACAGGCGCACCCCATGGCGATACGCTAGGGCGTATGTAGCCCTTGTCAAGGAGCTCCTGCAACTGCATCTTTAACTCCCTTAACTCAGCTGGTGCCATCCTATATGGGGCACGAGAAATTGCAGACGTCCCTGGTAGTAGCTCAATCCCAAACTCGACCTCTCTCGTCGGTGGGAATCCGGGAATCTCCTCCGGAAAGACATCAGCAAACTCTGCCACTACGGGCACATCCTCAACCTTTAACTCCTTCTTCTTTTCCGTCACATCAATAGCATAAATAAGATATCCTGAATGACCTTGTTCCAATAATTGTGCCATCTTGACAGCCGATACCAACGGAATCTTTGGGCGAGAACCATCCCCAAAGAATGTCCACTGGACTCCCATATCAGATCTGAATCGGACAGTCCTTTGCCTGCAGTTAACGACCGCCTGATACTTGTTCAGAACATCGATGCCCACAATGCAATCGAAGTCTGTCATTCCTAGCACAATCAAATCTGATCTTAACTCATTATCCTCAAAATAAATGAGGCCATCATAGATAATCTGATCCGTAGCCAAACTTCTTCCTGCGGGGGTCGAGACTAAAAGAGGCATGGGCGACGGAGAAGTGCATATGTGGTGCCTTTCAACAAAACTCGTCGACACAAAAGAGTGTGACGCACCTGTGTCTATCAATATAAGAGCAGGGTGCGTAAATAAAAGACACGTACCCGCTATCACCTCCTCTGGAGCCGCTGTAGCCTGCTCCCTTGTCAAAGCATACACCTGACCCTGAGGTGGCCCCGTGGGCTGACCTCCATACTGCCTCGGTGCGAAAGGTGGTCTGTGCGGTGCTGCTCAGTCCGCAGGTCTCCCCGCAGAGTTCTGTTGTCTTCCCCTGTTGGGACACTGTCGAGCGAAGTGGCCTCTGTCGCCACAGACATAGCAGCCAACGCAGTCCTTTGCCAAATGTGATAGTCCACATATAGTGCACTGAGCTCTTCCAGATCTATCTCCCTGAGGCTGTCCTCTCCCAGATGGAGTGTCATTCCTACCCTTCCCTTTCCATCGATTCTCGGGCCTCTTGCCACTGAATCTCGATGCTGACGTGTTCCCCCTAGGCTTAAACTGATCACCCCTGGGCTTCAAGTGGTCAGAAGTAGATTTCGGAGGGGGTGCTGGAGGTGGCACTGCATCAGGATATGCACCAACTCCCAACTCAGCTAACTCAGCTCGTGAGAGTGCATCATCAAAACAAGCAGGGCCATAAGTGATCACCCTGTCATACAGTTCAGGCCTCAAGCCCTTCATGAAGTTCCGCATCTTCGCTTGAGTGCTTGCAGCAATGTGTGGCACATAACGTAGCAAGGAGCAGTAATGCAAAGCATAATCAGATACAGGCATGGTACCTTGTCTTAAACTGGTAAACTCATCCTCTTTGGCCTGTCTTGCAGCGGCTGAGAAATAGCGGTTCAGAAACCGCGTTCGGAACATCTTCCAATTCACCTCTTGTCCCTGAGCCTCTTGCTCAATCACTGTGGTTTTCCACCACATCAGTGCTTTCTTGGATAGCTGAAATTCTGCTAACCGGATCCAGGCCGTCTTTGCACAGGGCGCTGCCACAAATATCTGTTCGATCCTCTCTAACCATTCCTCTGCTTTCTCCCCTGATTCAGTTCCCTCAAACATCGGAGGCCGATACATCATAAACTGAGCCAAGCTCAATTCCCCAGGTAGCAACTGCTGTTCAGAGGGTTCCTCACCCAAGGCTGGGGGTGGCAATGGATTCGTACGCCCAGCACTTGCGTTTACACTAATGGCGTCTCCCACTTCTATATTTGCTGCCATGCTGCAACACAAGGGTTAATAACAACACCAAAAGCAGTTCATAAAGCACATCGTTAGATAATTAAACATGTTAGCATAACTTAGAAACTTCATATGCAACATACATATAAAACATGTTCAAAAGTAAGCACCTAGCCAACTTATCGCTAAGGCTACCCTTCACTCATTCCCGAGTTATCTAACCACTGCTCTGATACCACTAATGTGGGGTCTTCCCACCTTAACAGTGATTACTAAACATAAAAAGGATTAATCATGCATTGATAACGTCTTAAGGATTCGGTTGTTACATGAGCTAACAGGATTACAGGCCAAAAAGTTACAAAACTTCAAAATAATTCATTACATTCCAAAAGAATGTCATTTAGATTTACACTACTCCTAGAGTAGATACTAATCATAACTTGAAATCCTAAACGTTCCTGAGTCCCTCGTAGCTCACTGCCTCAACCCGACCCTTAGTCCTTTCATCCAAAAGCGTACCTACAGGGACAACACATCATGAGCATATACAATTTCACTTAACAACATATAAACATTATAGTAAATGCATGAAATCTTAGTTAAGTAAATATGCTGGTTATTCATTAACTTCTTATTGTTGTCCCTGATTCATAATCATGCATATGGGGCACCTTACCCCGTGGCACCTTACCACAATAACATCGCATGGCCTCTTACCATGTGGGGCACCTTACCCCGTGGCACCTTACCACAATAACATCGCATGGCTACTTACCATGTGGGGCACCTTACCCCGTGGCACCTTACCACAATAACATCGCATGGCTACTTACCATGTGGGGCACCTTACCCCGTGGCACCTTACCACAATAACATCGTCATATAAACATCGTTTACACATCATCATATAAACATTGTATACACATTATCATATAAACATCGCATAAACATCATGATTTCATCGTATACATATTCATGCTATAAATGCATAGTCATAGTGTAAGGATGTATTTTACCGTCCGATGCCCGTACGTCTCTTACGTACCTTTTCAAAAAGAGGAGGAGTCAACAGACTTATCTCCTTGATTGTGCCGGTACCTGGGGTGGCTCTACACAATCACATAATACAATATTAGGCACCTCATATTAATCCGGAAACAAAACTTAAATTAAAACCACATAAATCCTTAAACATCATCTCGCGATCGATCGTCCAAGAGCCCCGATCGATCGCGAGATGCTACTGCCTCGCATACCAAAAAATTTTAATCCGCGATCGATCGCCTCAAAATTGGCGATCGATCGCCACAACTCACTGGAACGTCGCGATCGATCTTGCCTCCTTGGCGATCGATCGCCAACCCTGTTCCTTTGCGCGATTTTCCAGAATTACTTGGCACCGTTAATCATACCCTTAAAACTAACATGTAAGACATAATACATGCCAAAGCCATCATGCTAGTAGTTGCACTACACTACCCTGAGTGTATCCAATTCAAATTTACGCCTTAAACATAAGTCCACATGCATAAACGTCGACCACTTATACAAGCACCGGGTCAACTTTTCTGGAAACAGGGCATCACAACTTCTACCCAGATTTTCGAGCACTACTTTTTATAGCAACGATTCTCACATATAAACCATGCAACATGTTCCAACATATATGCTAGGGGCTTCATAAAACATCTATGTAAGCACGTAAATTCAAGTTTTCATAAAACTTAAGCTAGCATGCATCCTAACATCCTCATAAACTTTGAGTTCATCCAACTTACAGAAAAACAGGGCATCCCATCATTACCCAGATTTTTGAACACCTAGTTTCCAAGTCGGAAATCTAACACATAAAGCATGCAAGTTACTTAACAAGACATGCTAGAAGCTTCATAAACATCATATAAAGTACTCATAACAAGAGTTCATCAAACCCTACACTATTATACCAAATATACTACAAAGAAAACATGTGCTTGAACTCTGAAATCTGGGAAAAGAATGACTCCTCACCACTTTTTGGCACGACTTTCCTTCAAGAAAAAGAACAATAAAACGTGATCCTCTTCTTCCTACTTGCTGTCTGAGTGTTTTTAGAGGGTTTGGAGAGAAGGAGGAGAGTTTGGAGGAGATGGAGTGAGTAAAGAAGATGGACCAAAAGTCCTCCCTGGCCACTCTGCTTTCCGAAAATAGGGGTAGGGGTATGGGTTGTGGCCAAGTGGGGGGAAAAAGGGTGGTTGCATGTAGGGTGCTTTTGTGGTGTTTAATTGTATCCCGGTATTTCTTATGATGTATAAAAATAATTTCCCTTGATATTTCACAATTTCACTACATCATCACAACAATTAAAAACCCGTAACATGCAACCTAAACCATATCATCATATCATAATTATAACCCCCAATTAAAATACCACGACCCTCTTAAATACATCATAATTCATCATCGTAGCACATAATCATATAACATTTCGGGGGTATTACATCTAAGCACCCACAATAGGCACACTCAAAGCAATATACTCGGGTATCTCCAAACATACCCAAAGTCCCAAAACCTACTGCAAAACCTCAATTATTCTCACTCCACGGAGAATAGTGGTCAACAGACCAAAGCCAAAGGGTGTGATTCCAACATCAACACCACATAACCATAGCAACGAATCTCCCAAAAGAGTCAACCGACAGGTATATCAATACCGCCTTTCCCACAAGGATAGTGTCATGAATCCATGACCCTCCAACCTCGAACCACCGTCCGGAAAACTGGATATACATACCAACATATATCTCGGAACCAAAATATGCAATTGGTTCAGAATAGTGCATCGAAGCCACTATCATCAAATCGTAACTCGTATACGCCAGGTATACTCAACCAACGATGCCATGTACTATTGTCATAGTACTACACAACTCGAGCATCACCCTAGAGACGTCTCCTCAAACGTCTCACTGGAAGTACGAAGCCATCACCTAGTCCAACACTAGTAGGGCTTACCCTGGTTGATTCACGATCAACCCTCAACAAATACTAGCTGTCTCTATGACAGTACAATCCAGACCTCTTCAAGAGATAAAGTCAATATAGTAGTGTCACCACACTAGCTATACCACACAATTCCAATTGTGACTTCCGTCGCATACCATATGTAAAGATGCTCAACCAGAGCTAACCACGACTTGTCGGTGCTCACGTTGGTATGTCCAACAAAAACTGAGTTGTCCCAAAACAAGTCCCTTAAAACATTTGACGTATAAACGTCTCCGTGAGGTATTCCCTGCCTCAATTATCATGCCACAAAGAGACTACAAAAGTCTACCAAAAGTCCTCATCGTATCATCATACGATTCACTGAACTCGAATCACACGAGCAGTATAATGGCTAACACAAGCACACCAAGGACTGCAATAATACCTGGCTAACGGTTCGTTGGCCCTATAGGCTCATACCAATCTATCAACGTGACACACGTTCCATCCCGATATACCATACCGTACAAACCATTAGAGTTGTGGGTCATCGCCCAACATACCTCTAAAACACCAAGCACAATGGACAACCCGGTGTCCTTGCTCAACTATGATGCAGTCATAATCCGTTAAGACTTATCCCACACTCTCAGGGTGGGTGTAATCATGCTTACACTATATCATAACACCAACGAGTAGTTTCCTCAATGCCTACTCTTACCACCAATCACTTGGCCTTAGCCAAACCAGCGAGTATACCCGAAGGGTATCATTACTCAAAAATATTTACATGTATCACGTGATACGGTACCCTCACTTGTACCGTGCATCCAATAATCCATCGAGCAATCTGCTCGGCGTAATGGTCTCGTCAACTAGTGACCCAGACACTACCATGTGCTCACCATCGGCATCAAACCATACAACCAAATACATAAACATTAATGTATTAATCATCAAAACGACGCTACACGTCTACATAAAACATCCACTACGTCATCGTCACCCCGTGACGGTACCTGTCAATATGACTTTGAAATAACATCGTCGACTCGTGACATATATGTCGATACACGACATCCATAATCTCATCGTCAAGCACATGACAATCATAAGTAATTCAACGCATGATATCCACAATAGTGCTAAATAAACAGTAATATGCCATACCTCATTGCTAACAATATAGCGGCATACCTGTCTCCGTCATCCAACAGTGGTACGCAATCAGCACCCATCGCTCGTAGGTGGCGTAATCCAGTGTCATGTACATAGCAGTATAACCCATCGCTATAGAATCAAGGGCATAACCCCTCGTCATAGAGTCAGCAGCATAAAACATCGCTATAGATATCCGGCGGCATGAACCATCGCCATGGATGTAGCGGAATGACCCGTTGCTATATAGTACTCGGTGGCACGAACCATCGCCACTAGAATAGCGAATGAACCATCGCTATGAATACCCGGCGGCATAAACCATCACCAATAGAATAGCGGAATGAACCATCGCTATGAATACCCGGCGGCATAAACCATCGCCAATAGAATAGCGGAATGAATCATCGCTATCAATATATCCGGCGGCATAAACCATCGCCAATCAATATAGCGGAATGAACCATCGCTATCAATATATCCGGTGGCATAAACCATCGCCAATCAATATAACGGAATGAACCGTCGCTATCAATATACCTGGCGGCATAAACCATCGCCAATCAATATAGCGGAATGAACCATCGCTATCAATATACCTGGCGGCATAAACCATCGCCAATCAATATAGCGGAATGAACCATCGCTATCAATATATCCGGCGGCATAAACCATCGCCAATCAATATAGCGGAATGAACCGTCGCTATCAATATACCTGGCGGCATAAACCATCGCCAATCAATATAGCGGAATGAACCATCACTATCAATATATCCGGCGGCATAAACCATCGCCAATCAATATAGCGGAATGAAACATCGCTATCAATATATCCGGCGGCATAAACCATCGCCAATAGAATAGCCGGTCCCTAGTCATTGCCACGGTAGTGTATTTTAATGCCCCTCGCTCGAATAAAACATGCGGTACTCCCACCCCTCGCTTCACATATAGACGGCATAGAATAACCTCGCTTAAATGGACATGCGGCGCTCCCACCCCTCGCTTCACATTTTAGCGGCAAATATTCTTTCCTCACCTCATATGATAACCACGCTTCAATGTGACATGCGGTGCTCCCACCCCTCGCTTCACATTTTAGCGGCACAAAACAATAATTAGCGGCAAGCATTTAAAATCATCACTCATCCATAACAATGACTCATGGGATATTCACCAAGTATTCCGTCTATACCTGCAACACAAAGTATATTCCATATTCCAACATACATCATCATGAGTGTATTTTAATGCACCTCGCTCAAATGCGACATGCGGCACTCCCACCCCTCGCTTCAACATTTGGCGGTAGAGCATTAAAATCATCACTCCATTGTACACATGCAACCACAATGCATAATTCATGATGTATATAAAACGCAGGTTACCGTTTCGTGTCTTTCGACCCTGGCCTTAGCCTTTCGTGTCATAGTGTCCCTACAGGAACAATCCCAAACCATGAGCATACGATAATCCATATTCGCCACAATATGATTAAAATGAGTAAATGCATAAACTATGAGTACAAAGTACTTCCTGTATCCCAATGCATTTCAAAACGCTCCATTTGGTTGTTCGTGTGTCACAACTCACAATCATAATCAACAGGTTATATTATGATTCTATAGATGTCATGACTTATATTCGTTTCACTATGATCACATATCACAAATGCACAAAAGCAAAATAGTTGTGTCACACAACACTAACTACTATCATGCATAAATATGTGCTACCCATCCCTATCAGCATGTTCCAGGCCTTCAACAGCCCCAAAGAGCTAACCACTGCTCTGATACCACTAATGTAAGGACCCCAGTGCCCTTAACCCGATATTAGTATATTAACCACTGTACTTAATGCATACTATCATGTTAACAAGGGAAAGTAATTACATGCAACTCTAGCATGAATGCCATCTATAAAATTCCTTTACATTAATCGTGTAATGTCTATACTTTCCCAACATATTCCATAAAACATGTCATGCACCTTTCAACATACACTAATATGCTCTCAATTCATTTAGTAATTCCACATTTAATTGCATGCTAACCGTGAATGAATAGAGAAAAGCCGTAGCCCATTTATACATTCCATATACACGTAATATGTACTCACATAAGAGCACCCAATGAATAAGCGTGTATCTAATGTATAAAACACTCTACGGGATACCATTACTGGTGCTTCGATCCTGAAAGCACCTCTCAAGCGCAACTCGATCTCGACTCTGGATCTGAGCGCCTATCCATCCAGCTCTGGTACCTCAATCCTGGAAGTACTTCAATCAACAGCCCGAGCTCAACTCCAAAGCTGCTGCTACACCTGTACCACCTGCCCCAACAGAGACAGCCCCCACATGGGGTGAGCATACCAATATCTCAAATCCAATAACCACAACAATACAATTCATAATTTACAACAATGTAAATTGCTATGAAATACAAAATATACTCCCTGGATGGTATCATCCTCATCCGGGGTTTCCTGTACTGTCCCTGTTCTCAAAACACTGAAACCATCAAATTCCCAAATGCCAGTTAATCATTACATTGATTAACAATTCCCTGAGCCATATACCAATATCATAATCAATAATATCAAATCATTAAACAATGATTATAGACAATCCATGTTTCTCACTTATGGTTTCATAGCTCTATTTCATTGCTCGCTCTACAATAGCGGCATTCCATTTCCACACATGCTCAATGGCAGTGGCGTCGTAATCGATGTTCGCTCAAAAGCGACAACATCCAATCATTGCTCGCTCAAAGGCGGCACCATATGATTCACAATGCATATATGTCCGTTTGTAGAAATTACCATAAACCATGTAATTCCAATATCCATTCACTACTGATAACATATATCATACATTTCTACACATATTCATTTCAATACAGTGTACCAAGCATTCAACAATTGCAATTATATAAAAGGCTATGCTCGTACGTCATACGTACCTTATACTTTCCGTAGTTCAAGTCCAAACCTTGCTTTGGTCCCGTGACCGATGAATTATATGCTAAACATGACAATAATCCACAATTAATCTCAAGCATGCAACCACGTGCCCAAGCACGTTCACAAACCCCAAATATATCGTCATCCATGACGATTAACCATTTAAAAAGGCCCCGGGCGAAGCATGCATCGAAAACTCAACACGAAATAATTCCCCAAAAAAAAGGCATTGGCGATCGATCGCATGATTTCAGGCGATCGATCGCCTAGCGAAAATAGGAACAGGCGATCGATCGCTCCTTTTCAGGCGATCGGTCGCCTCTTAGCGTAAATGGCCACTGCCTCATGGCGATCGATCGCTTCATTTGAGGCTGTCGATCGCCTCATTTTCATCTTCCTGAAATTTCCAACAACGTCGCGGCGATCGATCGCCCTGCCCTAGGGATCGATCGCCTCGACCTGTAAAAGCCAAGAATGGCGTTTTTCTTGCAAAATTTTGCCCAACAACAATCCTCAAACCCCTTACAACATTAAACCTCAAAATAAACACCATAAAAACTCCTCAACCCAACCAATCCAAAATTCTTTAAAATTCCAAAACTCAAACCCAACCCATAAAACCACCAAACCACACAAAACCACATTCAAATCGAAGACAATTACGAGGGGAAGAAACTTACCAACTTATCTTCGAGGAATCCGGCTCCTAGGACTAGCCTCCAACGATTTCGCCCATCAAAGGGAAAGGGGAAGGGATTGGGTGAGAGAGTGGCGTGAGAGGGAGAGGAGAGGAGAGGAGAGAAATGGATTCCAAATGACGGAACCCCGAGTCCAACTGGTATATATAGCAAAATGCCCCAAAATACCAATACCTTCACAATTACATCATGATTCATTAAAAATCATCTGTTTTCAAAAACTCTCTCTCCAACATCGAATCCCCAGACTGGCCCCAACATAAGGCACCCCGGACTCCAAGTCCCACTAAAAACCCAACTCAAAGGTTTTCCACCAAAATGATAATACAATCTCAAATCTTTGGATCCGACGATCCCAGATGCTCGATTAACAACCTCGGGAGATGCCAAGCCGCAATTAATTCCTAATTGCCACAATTAAAAATCCATCAAGGATTAATACCACACCAAGATTAACACCATAAATCCCCGGACATCACAGATATGGTGGGTATGGCTGAAAATCTGGTGGTGGTGGTTGGTATGGCTGATACTCCGGTGTTGGTGGTTGGTATGGCGGGAATGGTTGAAATTGCGGCTCAGGCGGGAATTGAATAGTTGGGAAACCTTGGGCCAAGGCATTGTTCCATGCACATTGGTATTGCAGGAACTCCATTTGGTGCTGACTTATCTGTGCTTGGCCCCATTGTAGTCCCCGTTGCAAATTTTGGATGCCCTGCTGCTCCAGGCGGATGTTTTGGAGATCCCTGTGAAGGGAGCCCAAATCGATCGATGAATGCTCTGCAGCGGAAGAAGAGGATGGCCCAGCTCGTCTGCTTCTCGAAGGCCGTGGCTCGGCCCTTCGTCGGCCTGTAGGAGGTGGTGGCCCATCAACCACAATTGGTCCTTTAGGTGGTAGGAGTTCTTCGTCGGCGTCCCACTTCACTCCGCCTCTCTTGCAAAGGGCTGTGATAGTAGATGGAAAAGGTAGTGCGGAGATGGGTGGACTCCGGCCAATGTCACAGATGTGTTCATTGATAACGTGCCTGAAATCCACTGTTTGCCCTATGAGTATGGCAAATACGAGGGCAGCTCTCTCCTTGGTAACCTTAGAAGTGTGGGTCGATGGCATGACCCGGGAGGCTATGAAAGAGAACCGAGCTTGTGCCTCTGGTTTTAGATATTTCTTGAGGACCAATTGAGGCTCTCCATTGTTTATTTGCCAGTCAGTCCCCTCAGTACTGATTACCAATAGTACCTCATCGTAATTGATCTGGCTTGTCTTGAACGCTTGGTAATCACTATTCTTTATTGAAGGCAACCTAAAAATCGCATTTAATTTGAATCGATCATATTCAACATCTTTACCCCTTACAAATACAAACTCCCTTGAATTTGGGTGGACAATCCTCAAATTAGCATAGAATTCCCTCACAGCAGGGACCACCGCATCAATAGGTTGTTGGATGACTTCAAACCAACCCCGTCGCCTAGATTCTTGAATGATCGGGCATTCAAGTCGATCCAAACACATTCCCCTTTCGCGACTGAGGGGTTTGCGGTGATAGTTGGGGTACAATTCCGCCGCTACGGAATTTACAAAACGTCGCTCATCATAATCTACAGACGAAGTTGTGGCTTTGACTTGCTTTTTCTTTCTCTTTGGCGCCATTGATCAATTCACACTTCTCTCTTATTCAACCCCAACCACACAAGAGTATACCAAATTTACCAACCACAGCAAGAATTCACAAATCTTACCAACCAACTTTTCACTTCCCCAATATTTAACTAGTCAATTCCCAAATTCACCAAAACCTTCAATCCCTATATACCCAAACAGAAATATTCACTAAATCATGGATATATAGAAGAGTTGAAATCAAATACCATGAAAATCTAAGTGCTGTTTTGGATTTTGCTTGAGTTCCTCCTTTTTGATGAAATCTCCCAATTCCAGTTGTGGATCTTCAAATCTGTTGCAAAAAGTGTGATTAGATGAAGCTTTGAAGCTTATATTGCAAGATTTATGAGTGTGTGGGAAGATTATAGGAAGAAATTGGGGATTAGGTCAAAGGGGCGGGTTTTTTCTGTGTAGAAATTTGGAAAGGTTGTGTTTTTGTTCTTGTGGGATGCTGTTGATATCTGACAATAAAAACGAAAATTTTTGACGCTCGATCGATCGAGAGTTTTCGCTCGATCGATCGAGCTAGACAGAAAATTTTTCTTCTCTTTTTATAACCTTCCGCGATCGATCGAGGGTACTCACTCGATCGATCGGTGACTCCAGAAAAAAAATTATTTTTTTTGCAACCCATGGTCGATCGATCGAGCTTTAATCTCTATCGATCGAGCCTTCCAGACCAATTTTCACCAAAATTTTCAATTATTTATGTTCAAACCGCCCAACCAATTGTACTCATTCCATTTTTCTGCATTTGAAAATTAACGCACGGAGTTAGGCTCGAAAAATTTAAAACAACAAGAATAAACAAAAATAAAAAATTTGGACTAAAAATGAAAAACAAACAAGGGAAAGAGGAAAGTTCTTAATTTATAGTCCCAAGTTGGACTGCCACCTCCTTCTCAGTGGCCATTTTTGCTTGCTCCTTCAGGTTTTTCACCGTATCAGTAGGTAGTGTCCCTTGAGCTCGTCCATGAATTATAGCTGCTAGTTGCCCGACTTGAACCTCCAAGTTTTTTATAGATGCATCATGATTTTGCATCCTTGTTTCTGTCGATGAGATTAACTTGATCAAGAGCTCCTCCATACTCATCTTAGGTGCATTTTGTGGTTGTTGTTGTGGGTTCAACACGTTGTTTTGGTTGGAACATTGCAAGTTTGGATGATTCCTCCATCCCGGGTTGTATGTATTGGAGTATGGGTTGTTGCGTTGCCTGTTTCCTACATAGTTAGCAGATTCATTGGACTGAATGAATGGATTACCTGCCTGGCACTCAGTTCTTGGATGATTGCTTCCACATAATTCACAAGTGATAACTTGAGCTTGCATTGCTTTTATGCTCATGTTATCTATCTTTTTGTTCAACGCTTCCAACTGTGCCGAAAGAGCAGTGATGTCATCAATTTGATGAACTCCGGCCGGTTTCTTTGGCACATTCCTCTCCGATTGCCATTGATAGCTGTTAGAAGCCATCTCTTCCAAGAGTTCATAAGCTGCTTCCGGTGTTTTGTGCATAATGGATCCTCCTGAGGCTGCATCTATCATAGAACGGTTAGATGAAAATAAACCGTTATAAAAAATTTGTACCTGGAGCCAAATAGGAAGACCATGGTGTGGGCATCTCCTAAGAAAGTCCTTGAAACGATCACACGCCTCATATAATGTTTCAGGATCATATTGCCCAAACGTGGTGATATCGTTTCTCCAGGAAGTTGGAGATGTGAGCGTTCGGGTCATCAGTGGCTACTCCCCCAAACATCACTGAATGTTGGATCATCTGTATTATTTGCTTTTGCTTTCTCTTTGGCGCCATTGATCAATTCACACTTCTCTCTTATTCAACCCCAACCACACAAGAATATACCAAATTTACCAACCACAGCAAGAATTCACAAATCTTACCAACCAACTTTTCACTTCCCCAATATTTAACTACACAATTCCCAAATTCACCAAAACCTTCAATCCCTGTATACCCAAATAGAAATATTCACTAAATCATGGATAAATAGAAGAGTTGAAACCAAATACCATGAAAATCTAAGTGATGTTTTGGAATTTGCTTGAGTTCCTCCTTTTTGATGAAATATCCTAATTCCTGTTGTGGATCTTCAAATCTATTGCAAAAAGTGTGATTCGATGAAGCTTTGAAGCTTATATTGCAAGATTTGTGAGTGTGTGGGAAGATTATAGGAAGAAAGTGTTGTTTTTTGTTCTTGTGGGATGCTGCTGAGTGGGGTCTTCCCACCTTAACAGTGTTATAGTGACATAAGAAGGACTAATCATGCATTAAATAACATCTTTACATTCCCAAAAGAATGTCAACATTTAGGTTTACACTACTCCTAGAGTAGATACTAGTCATGACTTGAATCCTATACATTCTTGTGTTCCTCGTAGCTCACTGCCTCAACCCGACCCTTAGTCCTTTAGTCCAAAAGTGTACCTACAGGGACAACACATTATGAGCATATACAATCTTGCTTAACATCATAAAAACATCACAGTGAATGCATGCAATCTTGGTTAAGTAAATATGCTGGTTATTTCATTAACTTCTTTTTGTTGTCCCTGATTCATATTCATGCATATGGGCATCTTACCCTGTGGTATCTTACCACATAATAACATCGTATGGCCTCTTACCATATGGCCTCTTACCATATGGGCATCTTACCACATAATAACATCGTATGGCCTCTTACCATATGGGCATCTTACCCCGTGGCATCTTACCACATAATAACATCGTATGGCCTCTTACCATATGTAGGGTCTTCCTACCTTAATATCAATTAGTACACATAAATTGGACAGAACATGCATTTATAACCTCTTAAGGGGTCCGGTTGTAGCTTGAGCTAAGGAGATTACAGGCCAAAATAAAATTTCCAAAAACTATTTAATTACATTCCCATTAATGAATGTTATAGCTATAGGTTTACACTACTCCTAGAGTAGAGACTATCAAAATCCTGCATCCTACATTCATCTTGCTTCCTTTAGCTCACCTCCTCAACCCGACCCTAGGCCCTTGGTCCAAAAGTGTACCTACAGGGATAACACATTGTGAGCATGTACATATTTACTTAACATTATATCAAAAGCATACAGTAATGCATAACATCCTAGTTAAGTAAAGGTCATTGGTCGTCCTTCAACTTCCTTTGTTATCCCTGACTCTTATTCATATATTAGGGCGTCTTACCCCATTGTATGGCATCTTACCATATCATAATCATCGTGTGGCATCTTACCACGTGAGCATCTTACCCAATCATATGGCGTCTTACCATATCATAAACATTGCGTGGCATCTTACCACGGGGGCATCTTACCCACTCACATACTTTGGGTGGCATCCTACCACATGGGTGTCTTACCCAATCATACACGTAGTATGACCTTATCATAAACTTCGTCATCATAGACGTCCTCATAAACATCATCATCATAACATCATCATCGTAACATTATCATAAGCATCATCATCGTAAATATCATCATAGACATCATCATCATAACATCATCTTAAACATCATCATCGTAAACATCATCATCGTAAACATCATCTTAAACATCATCATCGTAAACATCATCATAATATGTAAGGGTATGGTTTACCGTCCGATGCTCGTACGTCTCTTACGTACCTTAATTCCAAAAGAAGGAGAAATCGTAGACTTTATCTCCTTGAAGTCGTGGGTACCTGGGACGGTTCTACATAACCATACAAATTTATATTAGAAGCTAAATATAGTCCAATATCCAAAAATCCCACATAAATATCAAAAATCCATTTTTTACAGCTCGCGATCGATCGTTGCCTAGGCGCGATCGATCGCGAGATCGCACTGGACGAGGGGCAAAAATTCTCTTCTTGGCGATCGATCGCCACTTTTGGCGCGATCGATCGCCAGCCTCGCCGATCGATCGCCCAAAAGTGGCGATCGATCGCCAAATGCTACTGGCGGACACTGGAGGCTCGCGATCGATCGCCAAGAACGGGCGATCGATCGCCGAGTGCTGTGCTCCGAAATTTCGCCATTAATGCTCATTTTTCAAGCTCTTCCTCAAGCCACCCAAAACCAAACTTCCTCACAACTTCAATAACATCATAACCCACTAAAACCAACATAAAACACTTCAAAAATCATACCCCAACCATGAACAACACATACCCAAACAAACCCACATAAAACATCAAAAACTCAACCCATTTCAACACCAAACATCATAAAACTTATAGGAATGGTTCCATACCTCTTGTAGGCTCCAAATCCTAGCAAAGATCACACAAACAAAGTTTTTGTGGAACTTTCCTTCTCCTCTTTTGGTGGAACTCGAAAATGGGAGGGTTTGGGGTTTGGGAAGTGATTTGGGGATTTTTAAAAGGTGAAAGGTAAAGTGGGGGTTAATTTAATGGGTAGAGGATTTAAAAAGGGGTTGCTTTAACTTAATTAAAATTGTACCCCAAACTTAACATGATGTATAAAATGCTCCAACATAGTATTTTAAAGGCATTTTACAAGAATGCTCCAAACTTCATCTAAAATCACATCCTCCTCATATTTAATAAGTAACACAATTAAATCATGTTAACATCTTAATACCCAACACATAAATCCATCAACACATGATACATCATATAAACAAAATTAATGCCTTACTTGCAATTAATTAATTTCGGGGCATCACATTACTCCCCTACTTACAAGATTTTGTCCTCGAAATCGCATGCACTTACCCAAAAGAAACTAAACATAAATCATACCAGAAAATAGTTCGGGGTAATGCTGCATCATATGCCGCTCCGTCTCCCACGTAGCCTCCTCGACACCCCGACGATCCCACTGAACTTTGACCATCGGTATAACTTTACTTCGTAGTCTGCGATCCTCACGATCCAGAATTCTGACCGGTCGTTCAACGTAGGATACATCTGAGTCCAACTGCACTTCAGTAGGCTGTAACACATGAGACGGATCTGGCTCATACTTTCTCAACATAGAAACGTGGAAAACATCGTGAATTCCAGATAAAGAAGGCGGTAGAGCCAATCGGTAAGCCAAAGTGCCGATACGCTGTAACACCTCATACGGTCCAACATACCTTGGGGATAACTTCCCCCGCATACCAAATCGAACAACACCCCTGAAGGGTGAGATTTTCAAGAAGACCTTGTCTCCTACTTGAAATTCTAGCGGTCGTCGCCGCTTGTTTGCATAGGCTGCTTGCCTATCTTGGGCCGCTTTCATCTTTAAGCGTATCATCTTAATCTTTTCCTCCATGTCCTTAATCATATCCGGTCCTCCGACCGCTTTACTCGTCAAGTCCTCCCAATACAGCGGTGACCTACATCGTCGTCCGTAAAGAGCTTCAAAAGGGGCCATTTGAATGCTCGCCTGATAGCTGTTATTGTATGAGAACTCTACCAGTGGTATAGATTCTTGCCACGGAGTATCAAACTCCAAAACACATGCCCTCAGCATATCTTCGAGCGTCTGTATAGTACGCTCCGTTTGGCCATCAGTCTGAGGGTGATAAGCTGTACCCAGTCTCACCTCGGTGCCCAAAGCTGTCTGGAGACCCTCCCAGAAATGAGAAGTAAACCTTGGGTCTCTGTCAGACACGGTCGAGACTGGAACCCCATGCAACCTCACTACATCCCGTACATACAATTGGGCCATCTTTAGATACGTTAAAGTCATACTGTAAGGGATGAAATGAGCCACCTTCGTCAGCCTATCCACGATCACCCAGATAGCATCAAATCCAGAGGCCGACCTTGGCAAGTGGGTCACGAAGTCCATAGATATATGCTCCCACTTCCACTTAGGTACCTCCAAGCTCTTCAGCTCGCCACCAGGCCTCTGCCTTTCCGCCTTTACTTGTTGGCAGATTAAACATCTCTTAACATAACTGATCACATCATGTTTCATGAGTCTCCACCAGAATTGACCACTCAGGTCCTTATACAGCTTTCTTCCTCCGGGGTGGATACTGAATCGGCTACTATGAGCCCGTTCTAAAATTCCTTTACGTAACTCTGGTGTATCTGGGACTACCCATCGGTTGCCCAGTCTTAATGAATCATCTTCAGCCACTCTAAACTTTGTTGGCTGACCTTGAAGTGCTATCGATGACCATCTCTGCACTTCATCATCCGACCTCTGGGCTTTCCTGATAGCCTCAAATACGTCTGGCTCGGCCAATAAGGTCGACACTCGCACCGGCGACGTGTCCACATCGAAGTCATAGCCGAGATGGCAATAGGAAGTCATCAAAGCTGATAAACACATAACATCCTCAGCAGTACTCTTCACCTTCCGACTTAAGGCGTCTGTTATCAAATTTGCTTTACCAGGATGGTACTCAATTTCACAGTCATAATCCTTGAGCAAATCCATCCATCTTCTTTGACGCATATTCAGTTCAGCCTGAGTGAATAGAAACTTTAGGCTCTTATGGTCCGTAAAGATGGTAAACGTAGTACCATAAAGATAATGACGCCAAATCTTCAAGGCGAAAATGATAGCCGCCAGTTCCAGATCATGGACTGGGTATCTGGTCTCATGAGGCTTCAACTGTCTCGAAGCATAGGCTACCACTTGTCTGTCTTGCATCAATACACAGCCCAAACCCTGCAATGATGCGTCCGTGTACAAGGCAAACCTCTTATCCTCAGACGGAATCACCAACACTGGCGCTGTCGTCAAACGACGCTTCAATTCTTGGAAGCTTTCCTCACAAGCTTCTGACCAAAAGAATGGGACTCCTTTCTGAGTCAGCTGTGTCAATGGCTTAGCGATCTTAGAAAATCCCTCGACAAAACGTCGGTAATAACCTGCTAAGCCAAGAAAACTCCGTATCTCGGGTACAGAAGTGGGTGCTGCCCACTCCATCACAGCTTCAATCTTCCTGGGATCCACAGATATCCCTTGGCTAGATATGACATGGCCTAGGAATACCACGCTGTCCAACCAGAACTCGCACTTGCTAAGCTTTGCATACAACTGATGATCCCTAAGGATCTGAAGTACTGTCCTCAAGTGCCGTACATGATCTTCTTCGGTCCGAGAGTAGATGAGTATATCGTCAATGAAAACTATGACGAATTGGTCCAAAAATGGCTGGAACACCTTGTTCATCAAACTCATGAAAACAGCCGGGGCATTTGTCACCCCAAAAGGCATGACTAGGAATTCATAGTGCCCATACCTAGTCCTGAAGGCTGTCTTCTGAACATCCTCTTCTCTTACTCGAATCTGATGGTACCCCGACCTCAGATCGATCTTACTGTAGAGCCTCGTACCATGCAACTGATCAAACAAATCATCGATCCTCGGGAGTGGGTACTTATTCTTCACTGTAGCTTTGTTCAGTTGTCTGTAATCGATGCACAAACGCATCGAACCATCTTTCTTCTTCACAAATAAAACTGGTGCTCCCCAGGGCGATACGCTAGGGCGTATATAGCCTTTATCAAGGAGCTCTTGCAACTGAATCTTTAATTCCCTTAGCTCCGCTGGTGCCATCCTATAAGGGGCACGAGAAATGGCCGACGTCCCCGGTAATAACTCAATCCCAAACTCGACCTCTCTCGTCGGTGGGAATCCGGGAATCTCCTCCGGAAAGACATCGGGAAACTCCGCCACTACGGGCACATCCTCAACTTTTACTTCTTCTTTCTTTTTCGTAAAATCAACGGCATATATGAGATAGCCTGTATGGCCTCGTTCCAATAATTGTGCCATCTTGACAGCAGATATCAATGGAATCTTTGAGCGAGAACCATCCCCATAGAACGTCCATGGAATTCCCATATCAGATCTGAACCGTATTGTCCTCTGCCTGCAGTTCACAACTGCCTGATACCTGTTAAGCACGTCAATGCCCAGAATGCAGTCAAAATCTGACATTCCCAGAACAATCAAATCTGACCTTAGTTCTTTATCCTCAAAATAAATGAGGCCATTGTAGACGATCCGATCAGTAATCATACTTCTTCCAGCGGGGGTCGAGACTATAAGAGGCGTGGGCGACGGAGAAGTGCATATGTGGTGTCTTTCCACAAAACTTGTTGACACAAAAGAGTGTGACGCACCTGTGTCGATCAATATAAAAGCAGGGTGCGTAAATAAAAGACACGTACCCGCTATAACCTCCTCCGGAGCCGCTGAAGCCTGCTCCCTTGTCAGTGCATAGACTTGTCCTTGAGGTGGCCCCATGGGCTGACCTCCATGCTGACGCGGCACAAATGGGGGTCTGTGTTGTGCTGTCCTATCAGCAGGCCTCCCCGCAGGACCCTGTTGACTTCCCCTGTTGGGACACTGTCTAGCAAAGTGGCCCTTGTCGCCACAAACATAGCACCCTATACAATCTTTCGTCAGATGTGGTTACCCACAAAGAGTGCATTGGATCTTCCCGGATCTGTCTCCCTGAGACTGCCCCCTTCCAGATGGGGCATCACTCCTTCGGTTCCCTTTCCATCTATTGTCAGACCTCTTACCACTGAACCTTGACGCCGATGAGTTCCCCCTTGACTTGAACTGATCATTCCTTGGCTTCAAATTATCCGGAGTGGATTTCTGAGAGGGTGCCGACGGTGGTACAACATCAGGGTATGCACCCACTCCTAGTTCGGCCAGCTCGGCCCGTGAGAGTGCATCGTCAAAGCAAGTAGGGCCATAAGTGATCACCCTATCGTACAGCTCCGGCCTCAAACCTTTCATGAAATTCCTCATCTTTGCTTGCGTGCTCGTGGCAATGTGAGGCACATATCTGAGCAAGGAGCAAAACTGAAGAGCATAATCTGACACTGCCATATTACCTTGCTTGAGGTGAGTGAATTCATCTTCCTTAGCCTGTCGTGCTGCAGCCGAGAAATAACGGTTCAGAAAGCGAGTTCGAAACATTTTCCAGTTAACTTCATAACCTTGAGCCTCTTGCTCTACCACAGTGGTCTTCCACCACATTAGCGCCTTCTTGGCCAACTGGAACTCTGCTAACCGTATCCATGCTGTCTTCGCACATGGGGCTGCCACAAAGATCTGCTCTATTCTTTCTAACCATTCCTCAGCTCGTTCCCCAGTTTCGGTTCCTTCAAAGGTTGGGGGTCGGTAAGCAAGAAACTGAGTTAAGCTTAGTTCCCCTGGCAACAACTGTTGTTCGGCCGGTTCATCATCAAAAGCTGGCGGGGGTAGGGGATTCGTACGCCCCGCACTTGCATTGACGCTCACTGCGTCGCCTACCTCCACATTTGCTGCCATACTGAAACACAAGGGTTAACAACAAGATCCAAAAGCAGTTCGTATAAGACTTCGTTAGATAAACAAAACATGTTAGCACAACATCATGTACTTCATATGCAACTTATGCACAAAACATGTTCGAAAGCAAGCACCTAGCTAACTTATTGCTAAGGCTACCCTTCACTCATTCCCGGGTTATCTAACCACTGCTCTGATACCACTAATGTAGGGTCTTCCTACCTTAATATCAATTAGTACACATAAATTGGACAGAACATGCATTTTTAACCTCTTAAGGGGTCCGGTTGTAGCTTGAGCTAAGGAGATTACAGGCCAAAATAAAATTTCCAAAAGCTATTTAATTACATTCCCATTAATGAATGTTATAGCTATAGGTTTACACTACTCCTAGAGTAGAGACTATCAAAATCCTGCATCCTACATTCATCTTGCTTCCTTTAGCTCACCTCCTCAACCCGACCCCAGGCCCTTGGTCCAAAAGTGTACCTACAGGGATAACACATCGTGAGCATGTACATATTTACTTAACATTATATCAAAAGCATACAGTAATGCATAACATCCTAGTTAAGTAAAGGTCATTGGTCGTCCTTCAACTTCCTTTGTTATCCCTGACTCTTATTCATATATTAGGGCGTCTTACCCCATTGTATGGCATCTTATCATATCATAATCATCGTGTGGCATCTTACCACGTGAGCATCTTACCCAATCATATGGCGTCTTACCATATCATAAACATTGCGTGGCATCTTACCACGGGGGCATCCTACCCACTCACATACTTTGGGTGGCATCCTACCACATGGGCGTCTTACCCAATCATACACGTAGTATGACCTTATCATAAACTTCGTCATCATAGACGTCCTCATAAACATCATCATCATAACATCATCATCGTAACATTATCATAAGCATCATCATCGTAAATATCATCATAGACATCATCATCATAACATCATCTTAAACATCATCATCGTAAACATCATCTTAAACATCATCATCGTAAACATCATCTTAAACATCATCATCGTAAACATCATCATAATATGTAAGGGTATGGTTTACCGTCCGATGCTCGTACGTCTCTTACGTACCTTAATTCCAAAAGAAGGAGAAATCGTAGACTTTATCTCCTTGAAGTCGTGGGTACCTGGGACGGTTCTACATAACCATACAAATTGATATTAGAAGCTAAATATAGTCCAATATCCAAAAATCCCACATAAATATCAAAAATCCATTTTTTTACAGCTCGCGATCGATTGCTGCCCAGGCGCGATCGATCGCGAGATCGCACTGGACGAGGGGCAAAAATTCTCTTCTTGGCGATCGATCGCCACTTTTGGCGCGATCGATCGCCAGCCTCGCCGATCGATCGCCCAAAAGTGGCGATCGATCGCCAAATGCTACTGGCGGACACTGGAGGCTCGCGATCGATCGCCGAGTGCTGTGCTCCAAAATTTCGCCATTAATGCTCATTTTTCAAGCTCTTCCTCAAGCCACCCAAAACCAAACTTCCTCACAACTTCAATAACATCATAACCCACTAAAAGCAACATAAAACAATTCAAAAATCATACCCCAACCATGAACAACACATACCCAAACAAACCCACATAAAACATCAAAAACTCAACCCATTTCAACACCAAACATCATAAAACTTATAGGAATGGTTCCATACCTCTTGTAGGCTCCAAATCCTAGCAAAGATCACACAAACAAAGTTTTTGTGGAACTTTCCTTCTCCTCTTTTGGTGGAACTCGAAAATGGGAGGGTTTGGGGTTTGGGAAGTGATTTGGGGATTTTTAAAAGGTGAAAGGTAAAGTGGGGGTTAATTTAATGGGTAGAGGATTTAAAAAGGGGTTGCTTTAACTTAATTAAAATTGTACCCCAAACTTAACATGATGTATAAAATGCTCCAACATAGTATTTTAAAGGCATTTTACAAGAATGCTCCAAACTTCATCTAAAATCACATCCTCCTCATATTTAATAATTAACACAATTAAATTATGTTAACATCTTAATACCCAACACATAAATCCATCAACACATGATACATCATATAAACAAACTTAATGCCTTACTTGCAATTAATTAATTTCGAGGCATCACACGATATGGGCATCTTACCCCGTGGCATCTTACCACAAAATAACATCGTATAAATATACAAACATCTTATAGCATCATCATTTCATCATAAATACTCATGCGATAAAAGCATAGTCGTAATGTAGAGATATGTTTTACCGTCCGATGCCCATACGCCTCTTACGTACCTTTTCAAAAGGAGGAGGAGTCAACAGACTTTATCTCCTTGACTGTGCTGGTACCTGGGATGGTTCTACATAACCACAACATACCATATTAGATACCATATCATGAATCATTGTCAAAATAAAACAATTAAAAACTTTTGCCAAGATTCTGCCTCTCTCAATCGATCGGAACCCATGTCTCGATCGATCGAGAAGGCATAAAAAATAGTGCCCAACTTCTGCCTCGACCGATCGATCGAAATATTTTACCGATCGATCGGAAAATCCTTCGATCGATCGGCACCTGAAATTCAAACCATGCTTAAAAGCTTCTGCCTCGCTCGATCGATCGGTACAAGAATCTCGATCGATCGAGCACTCTGAAAATCGGGATTTTTTTCCAGATTTTCAAGGACCTCATTTCACATCATCAAATATACTTCATAACACATCATACTTGCTCAAAAAAACATGCTAGGGACTTCATAAAACTTCCATGTAGGTACTTAAATCAAAGGTTTAACAAAACCTAAGGTAACATGCATCATAACATCATCAAAATCTTCAACCTCATCCAACTTTTACAGAAAACAGAGCATGCATCTCTTTGCCCAGATTTTTGAGCATATACTTTCATAACTAGAAATCTACCACATAAAACATGTAATATGCTCGAGCAAACATACTAGTAATTACATAATACTTCCATGTAAGCATTCATACCAAGGTTTCACCCAAACCTATACTAGCATGCATGGAATCATCACCACCAAAACCAAACCCAAACAAAACTCTGAAAAACAGAGTATTAAAACTTTACCCTCTTCTTGGTAAGCTTTTGCACACAAAATCACAAGCCTTTCCTTCTCCTATCTGCAGCTCACTCCATCGATTTTGGGAGAGAAAGAGAGGGAGAAGGAGGTGGAGGAGAGTTGATTGCAAGCAATGAGTGATAGCATGGGTTGGGCAAGTGGGGGTATGGGTTGAACAAGTGGGGGAGGGGTGAGGTGACCGAGTGGGTGGGGGTGGTGTGGGTAGGGTGGTCATGTGGTGTTTAATTGTGTCCCGGTATTTAGTACGATGTATTAAAATATCCTCACTCGATATTTTATAACTTCATTTAATTAATACATCCTTTAAAACACCCAACATGCCCCCTAAATCATAACATCATATCATAATTATAATCCCCCAATTGAAATACACCACAACTGTAAGGACCCTAGTTCCTTAAGTGCGGACTAAAGGCGTAATTAAAAATTTTCATGCATAAACAGAGTATAAAGGTTGTGTCGATGCTCTGAGCTATTAAATTACAGTGCCAAAATAAAGATCCAAAATGGATTAATTACATTCTCAACTATGAATGTTAATCCTATAGTTTTACACTACTCCTAGAGTAGATACTATACAAAAGAATGTGCCTGCTACAAGAGCACTCCGCACTAGCTCACTGCACCAACTCGCCTTAGCCCGTCCGCCCAAAAGTACCTACAGGAACAACCCCAAAACCATGAGCATGTATAAAATCATATACACAACGATATGACAGCAATTCAAATGCATAATTGTAAATGTGATTCACTTCCTGTATGTAACACATTTAAAATGCTCCCTTGGGTTATCCCTGTACCAAATGATAATCAGTAGATTATATTACCAACAATGTATGTCATGACATGCATCCGATTCCCATATGTTCCGTGTTCAATTTCCGAGTCTTATTATATCAGTGACATAATGCCCCTCGCGTTAACATGACAGCGGAAATACCCCTCGCTTAAGACAATACCAGCGGCACTAATATCCCTCGCTATAAATATGACAGCGGTCGTGTTCTTCGCTTCATATTAGCGGCAAATATTCTCTCATCGCTACGGTATGACAGCGGCAAGTATTCACATCGCTACGCCACTAGTAGCAAGTATTCTCCATTACTGGAATATAATTCCTGACTCACAATCACATGCAACAATGCATCCAATATACACATGCAACCAAAATGCATGACCAATCATGTATACAATCCATGATGTATAAACATTACCCCATATGTAACCACAATGCCTAATCAATTCCATGTGCACAACCATAGTGCAAAATCAATACAAAGCGTAATAAATACGTTTTACCGTCCGATGCTCGTACGTCTCACTACGTACCTTGGTTCCAAAAGTGGAGATATTGTGGAACATTATCTCCTTTGTTGTGTGGCTACCTGGGATGGTTCTACACGATCACATGAATCCATATTAGAAACCCATAATTGAACCATTACCAAAAACATCAATATTTAGAACAAAATCCCAAAATTCACATTTATAAGCCTTCCGATCGATCGGCCCCAAGTCCCGATCGATCGCCAAGTGAAGGAAAACAGGCATCCAAGTACTGCCTCCGCCGATCGATCGAGAGTTTATCTCGATCGATCGAGATTACACACACCAATCGATCGGGACAAAATCTCGATCGATCGGTAAGCTCATTCCTCGCCTTGGACAGACACTGCCTTGCTCGATCGATCGGACCCATTTTCCGATCGATCGAGACGCCCTGTTCCTGCGAGAAATTTCCTAAAATGAGCTTCCAACAACACCTACACTCATGAACCACTAAGATCAACCATCCAACACAAAATTTAACCACAAAACAACCTTAAAAGACATCTCCCATCATGACCAACAAGATGGACCAAGATCCATTCATTTAACCTCAAGAACAAGCTATAAATCAACCAAAACTCAACAAGACTCTACCATAAAGGAAGCTTACCACTTGAGCTCCAAGTTTCTAGCAAGAAAAGCACAAAAGACTCCTTTTTCCAAGTTTTCTCCTTTCCTTTAGATGTAGAAACGAAAATGGAAAGTTTTCTTGCAAGAGATAAGATGGAGGGATGGGGTTTTGGGGCAAAAGCTGATAAGGAGAGGGTGATGTGATGTAAAGGGGGCATGCAAGTGGTTCATGCCATGATATGGTTTTTAAATGTGTATCAAGACACAAGCATGATATAGAAAATACCTCAACATGATATTTTAAAAGCATTTTACCACAATGCATCAAAATCCCTATAAAAATTATGTTTTCCCAAATAAACACAACCCATATCATTTAAACCATTTTAACACCCAAGATTCCTCACATGTATAACATGCACCCCGAAATGCTCTACCGGGTCACTCCTACCATGTGACAAGCATTGTACCAAGATAATTAGCCCCAACATATAATCTAATTATCGCCATAATATCTCATAAACATAATTAACGTCCAAAATGTAATTAATTATTTCGGGGATATCACATTACTCCCCTACTTACAAGATTTCGCCCTCGAAATCGCATGCACTTACCCAAATCAAAACTAAACATAAATCACATACCAGAGAATAATTCCGGGTAGTGCTGCACCATATGTTGCTCCGTCTCCCACGTGGCCTCTTCAACACCCCTGCGATCCCACTGTACCTTTACCATAGGTATCACTTTGTTCCGAAGCCTGCGATCAGCCCTATCTAGAATCCTGACTGGCCGTTCCTCATAGGATACATCAGAATCTAACTGAACCTGAGAAGGCTGCAATACATGCGATGGATCCGGCTCATACTTCCGTAGCATAGATACATGAAACACGTCGTGAATACTAGACAACGACGGTGGTAGTGCCAAACGGTAAGCTAAGGTACCAATGCGCTGTAAAATCTCATACGGTCCCACATACCTCGGAGACAGTTTACCACGCATGCCAAACCGAACCACACCTCTGAAAGGTGAAATCTTCAAAAAGACCCTGTCTCCCGTCTGAAACTCTAACGGTCTCCGTCGTTTATTCGCATAGGCTGCCTGCCTGTCCTGGGCTGCCTTCATTTTCTGTCGGATAACCTTTACCTTATCCTCCATCTCCCGAATCAATTCGGGTCCTCCCACAGCTTTACTGGTCAAGTCATCCCAGTATAATGGCGACCTACAACGCCTACCATACAAAGCCTCAAACGGTGCCATCTGAATACTCGTCTGATAGCTGTTGTTGTATGAAAATTCTACCAAGGGCAAGGAATCTTGCCATGAAGCATCAAACTCCAATACACAAGCTCGCAGCATGTCCTCCAGCGTCTGAATGGTACGCTCAGTCTGCCCATCCGTCTGGGGATGATATGCCGTACTCAATCTCACCTCAGTATCCAAAGCTGACTGAAGACCTCCCCAGAAATGAGATGTGAACCGTGGGTCCCTGTCTGACACAATAGATACTGGAATCCCATGTAGTCTCACTATGTCCCGGACATACAACTGAGCCATCCTCAAGTATGTGTACGTCATACAATATGGAATGAAGTGAGCTACATTCGTCAGTCTGTCAATGATCACCCAAATGGCATCACAGCCCGAAGTAGTCCTCGGCAGGTGGGTCACAAAGTTCATAGATATGTGTTTCCACTTCCACTCCGGTATCTCTAAGCTCCTTAGCTCGCCACCGGGTCTCTGCCTCTCTGCCTTAACTTGCTGGCAGATCAAACATCTCTTGACAAAAGCGATCACATCACGCTTCATCCGCTTCCACCAGAACTGATCACATAAGTCCTTATACATTTTCCTTCCTCCTGGGTGGATGCTAAATCGGCTACTATGAGCCCGTTCCAAGATTCCTCTACGCAACTCCGGCGTATATGGAACTACCCATCGGTTACCGAGTCTCAAGGAACCATCCTCAGCCACTCTGAACTTTGATGGCTGCCCTTGTAGTGCCAATGACGACCATCTCTGAATCTCATCATCTGTCCTCTGAGCTCTCCTGATATTCTCATAGATATCTGGCTCAGCTAATAAGGTCGATACCCAAACCGGTGATGCGTCCACATCAAAGTCATAGCACATATGGCAACAAGAAGTCATCATAGCCGACAAATGCATGACATCCACAGCAGTATTCCTCACCTTCCGACTCAAGGCGTCTGCTGTCAAATTGGCCTTCCCCGGATGGTACTCTATTTCACAGTCATAATCTTTAAGTAGGTCCATCCATCTCCTCTGACGCATATTCAATTCCGCCTGAGTAAACAAGAATTTCAGGCTCTTATGATCTGTATAAATGGTGAAGGAGGTACCATACAGATAATGCCTCCATATCTTCAGGGCAAATATAATAGCCGCCAACTCCAAATCGTGGACTGGGTACCTAGCCTCATGCGGTTTCAACTGCCTTGATGCATAAGCTACTACGTGCTTATCTTGCATCAATACACATCCCAAGCCCTGAAGTGACGCGTCAGTATACAGAACAAACCTCTTATTCTCTGAGGGAATTACCAAAACAGGTGCCGTGGTCAACCGGTGTTTCAGTTCCTGGAAGCTCTGCTCGCAAGCCTCAGACCAATAAAACGGTACCCCTTTCTGAGTCAACTGAGTCAGTGGCTTAGCAATCTTAGAAAATCCTTCGACGAAGCGTCGATAATAGCCAGCCAAACCAAGGAAACTCCGAATCTCGGGTACAGAAGTGGGTGCAGCCCACTCCATCACAGCCTCAATCTTCCTGGGGTCCACAGAAATCCCACTGCTGGATATGACATGCCCCAGAAATACTACTCTACTCAACCAAAACTCACACTTGCTGAGCTTGGCATATAATTGGTGATCTCTGAGGATCTGGAGCACCGTCCTCAAGTGTTTCACGTGCTCTTCCTCGCTCCTGGAGTAGATGAGTATATCGTCAATAAATACGATGACGAACTGATCCAGATAGGGTTGGAACACCCGATTCATCAAGCTCATAAAGACAGCCGGGGCGTTCGTCACACCAAACGGCATTACTAAGAACTCGTAATGTCCATACCGAGTCCGAAATGCTGTCTTCTGTACATCTTCCTCCCTGACCCGTATCTGGTGGTACCCGGATCTCAGATCAATCTTGCTATAAAGTCTGGTACCTTGCAACTGGTCAAACAGATCATCAATCCTTGGAAGAGGATACTTGTTCTTTACCGTAGCCTTATTCAGTTGCCGGTAATCGATGCACAACCGCATCGAGCCATCCTTCTTCTTTACAAAAAGAACTGGTGCGCCCCAAGGCGATACGCTAGGGCGTATATATCCTTTATCAAGGAGTTCCTGCAACTGCTCCTTCAGTTCTCTTAATTCTGCCGGTGCCATTCGGTAAGGGGCACGAGAAATAGCGGATGTCCCCGGTAATAACTCAATCCCAAACTCGACTTCCCTAGTCGGTGGGAATCCTGGAATCTCCTCCGGGAACACATCAGCAAATTCCGCTACTACTGGTATGTCCTCAACTTTTAACTCCTTGCTTTTTCCCAACAGATCCACGGCATAAATGAGATAGCCCATATGTCCACGTTCCAATAGTTGGGACATTTTGATTGCCGAGATCAACGGAATCTTCGCACGAGAACCGTTGCCATAGAAAATCCACTGAACTCCCAAATGAGATCTGAACCGTACTGTCCTCTGTCGGCAATCCACTACTGCCTGATATCTGTTCAGAATGTCGATGCCCACAATGCAATCGAAATCTGACATGCTCAGAACAATCAAATCTGCCTTCACCTCATTGCCCTCAAAATAAATGAGGCAGTCCATTAGAAACTGATCCGCAACAACTTTCTTTCCGGTGGGTGTCGAGACCAAGAGAGACGTGGGTAACGGAGACGTGCACATATGATGTCTCGCCACAAAGTCCGCAGACACAAAGGAGTGTGAAGCACCTGTGTCTATCAAAATAAAGGCGGAATATGTAAATAATAGGCACGTACCAGCTATAACCTCCTCTGGAGCTGCATCGGCCTGCTCCCTGGTCAATGCATAGACCTGTCCCTGGGGTGGCCCCATCACCTGTCCTCCCCCCTGACGAGGTACCATCGTGGCCTCTGCTGTACTGTCTCGGTAGAAAACCTCCCTCTGCCTCCTCTCAGATCTACCTGACCATCACCATTCTGACAAAACCGGGATATGTGGCCCATCTGGCCACATTTATAACAAGCAGTACAGTCTCGCATGTGATGCGGTCCTCCACAAAAATGGCACTTCACCACTCCACTCCTATTCACTTGAGTCTGCCCTCTGTTGTTAGGCGCACCGCCCCTCCTGTTATCCATTCTTCTCCCACCAAACCGAGAAGATGAAGAAGAAGTCCCACGAGATTTAAATGATTCTCCTCGAGGCCTCAAATTATTAGACATTGGCCTCGGCGGTGGGACTTGTGGGGGTGTAACGTCTGGGTAGGCGCCGACCCCGATCTCTGCTAGCTCTGCTCTGGTGAGGGCATCATCAAAAGAAGTGGGTTTGTTGGAAATAACCCGATCAAAAAGTTCCGGTCGCAGTCCCTTCATGAAATTCCTCATTTTGGCATGCCCATTGGTGGCAATATGTGGAACATATCTCAGTAACGAAGAGTACTGCGTGGCATAGTCGGACACTGTCATGCTTCCTTGTTTCAAACTTGCAAACTCATCCTCCTTCGTCTGTCTTGCTGCTGCCGAGAAGTACCGGTTCAGAAACCGGGTTCTGAAAAGCGTCCAATCAATCACTGCACCTTGTGCTCTCTGTTCCATTACAGTGCTCCTCCACCACATTAAAGGTTTCTTTGCTAACTGGAACTCCGCTAGCCTCAGCCAAGCTATAACAGCACAAGGAGCCGATACAAAAATCTGTTCAAGCCTTTCCAGCCACTCCTCAGCCTCCTCTCCGGACTCTGTTCCCTCAAACCGAGGTGGGTGATACGATAAAAACTGAGTCAAGCTAATCTCACCAGGTAGCAATAACTGAGCCACTGGTTCCATGCTTACAGCCGGTGGAGGTAGAGGGTTTGCCTGTCCAATACTTGCGTTTACGCTACCCACATCGCCCACCTCTTCATTGAGATTCATAGCCGCCATGCTGTAACACAAGGGTTAAAACAACTCCAAACAAGAATATATGTTATGCCGTTAGATAACAGGAATGATAATAAGCATGTTAGTATAACAGGATATACATCAATATGCACTACATGCATAAACATGCTTCAAATGTAAGCACCTAGTCAATCATGCTAAGGCTACCCTTCACTCGTTCCCGGGTTCTCTAACAACTGCTCTGATACCACTAATGTAAGGACCCTAGTTCCTTAAGTGCGGACTAAAGGCGTAATTAAAAATTTTCATGCATAAACAGAGTATAAAGGTTGTGTCGATGCTCTGAGCTATTAAATTACAGTGCCAAAATAAAGATCCAAAATGGATTAATTACATTCTCAACTATGAATGTTAATCCTATAGTTTTACACTACTCCTAGAGTAGATACTATACAAAAGAATGTGCCTGCTACAAGAGCACTCCGCACTAGCTCACTGCACCAACTCGCCTTAGCCCGTCCGCCCAAAAGTACCTACAGGAACAACCCCAAAACCATGAGCATGTATAAAATCATATACACAACGATATGACAGCAATTCAAATGCATAATTGTAAATGTGATTCACTTCCTGTATGTAACACATTTAAAATGCTCCCTTGGGTTATCCCTGTACCAAATGATAATCAGTAGATTATATTACCAACAATGTATGTCATGACATGCATCCGATTCCCATATGTTCCATGTTCAATTTCCGAGTCTTATTATATCAGTGGCATAATGCCCCTCGCGTTAACATGACAGCGGAAATACCCCTCGCTTAAGACAATACCAGCGGCACTAATATCCCTCGCTATAAATATGACAGCGGTCGTGTTCTTCGCTTCATATTAGCGGCAAATATTCTCTCATCGCTACGGTATGACAGCGGCAAGTATTCACATCGCTACGCCACTAGTAGCAAGTATTCTCCATTACTGGAATATAATTCCTGACTCACAATCACATGCAACAATGCATCCAATATACACATGCAACCAAAATGCATGACCAATCATGTATACAATCCATGATGTATAAACATTACCCCATATGTAACCACAATGCCTAATCAATTCCATGTGCACAACCATAGTGCAAAATCAATACAAAGCGTAATAAATACATTTTCCCGTCCGATGCTCGTACGTCTCACTACGTACCTTGGTTCCAAAAGTGGAGATATTGTGGAACATTATCTCCTTTGTTGTGTGGCTACCTGGGATGGTTCTACACGATCACATGAATCCATATTAGAAACCCATAATTGAACCATTACCAAAAACATCAATATTTAGAACAAAATCCCAAAATTCACATTTATAAGCCTTCCGATCGATCGGCCCCAAGTCCCGATCGATCGCCAAGTGAAGGAAAACAGGCATCCAAGTACTGCCTCCGCCGATCGATCGAGAGTTTATCTCGATCGATCGAGATTACACACACCGATCGATCGGGACAAAATCTCGATCGATCGGTAAGCTCATTCCTCGCCTTGGACAGACACTGCCTTGCTCGATCGATCGGACCCATTTTCCGATCGATCGAGACGCCCTGTTCCTGCGAGAAATTTCCTAAAATGAGCTTCCAACAACACCTACACTCATGAACCACTAAGATCAACCATCCAACACAAAATTTAACCACAAAACAACCTTAAAAGACATCTCCCATCATGACCAACAAGATGGACCAAGATCCATTCATTTAACCTCAAGAACAAGCTATAAATCAACCAAAACTCAACAAGACTCTACCATAAAGGAAGCTTACCACTTGAGCTCCAAGTTTCTAGCAAGAAAAGCACAAAAGACTCCTTTTTCCAAGTTTTCTCCTTTCCTTTAGATGTAGAAACGAAAATGGAAAGTTTTCTTGCAAGAGATAAGATGGAGGGATGGGGTTTTGGGGCAAAAGCTGATAAGGAGAGGGTGATGTGATGTAAAGGGGGCATGCAAGTGGTTCATGCCATGATATTGTTTTTAAATGTGTATCAAGACACAAGGATGATATAGAAAATACCTCAACATGATATTTTAAAAGCATTTTACCACAATGCATCAAAATCCCTATAAAAATTATGTTTTCCCAAATAAACACAACCCATATCATTTAAACCATTTTAACACCCAAGATTCCTCACATGTATAACATGCACCCCGAAATGCTCTACCGGGTCACTCCTACCATGTGACAAGCATTGTACCAAGATAATTAGCCCCAACATATAATCTAATTATCGCCATAATATCTCATAAACATAATTAACGTCCAAAATGCAATTAATTATTTCGGGGATATCACAACAACCCTTAAACATATCATAAATCATCATCATCATAGCACATAATCATATAACATTTCGGGGGTATTACATTACTCCCCTACTTATAAGATTTCGTTACATGCATCACCATATCGAAACTAAACATAAAAACATACCAGAGAATAGTTCAGGATAGTGCTGCACCATATGCCGTTCCGTCTCCCACGTAGCCTCCTCGACACCCCGACGACCCCCCTGAACTTTGACCATCGGTATAACTTTGCTCAGTAGTCTGCGATCCTCTCGATCCAGAATTCTGATTGGTCGTTCTACGTAGGACACATCTGAGTCTAACTGAACTTCAGTAGGCTGTAAGACATGAGACGGATCCGGCTCATACTTCCGTAACATAGAGACATGGAAAACATCGTGTATGCCAGATAAAGATGGCGGTCGATCCAAACGATAAGCCAATGTACCGATTCGCTGCAACACTTCATATGGCCCGACATACCTCGGAGATAATTTTCCCCGCATCCCCAAAACGAACCACACCCCTGAAGGGTGAGATCTTTAAGAAGACCCTGTCTCCTAACTGGAATTCCAGCAGTCGTCGCCGCTTATTGGCATAGGCTGCTTGCCTATCCTGGGCCGCTTTCATCTTCTGGCGTATCAACTTTATCTTACCTTCCATATCCTTGATCATATCCGGTCCTCCGACCGCTTTGCTAGTCAAGTCCTCCCAATACAGCAGTGATCTACATCGTCGTCCATACAGAGCTTCAAAAGGAGCCATTTGAATGCTCGCCTGATAACTGTTATTATACGAGAACTCCACCAGCGGCAGTGAATCCTGCCACGGAGTATCAAACTCCGAAATACATGCCCTCAACATGTCATCGAATGTCTGAATGGTACGCTCCGTCTGACCGTCTGTCTGAGGGTGATAGGCCGTACTCAGTCTCACCTCTGTGCCCAAAGCTGTCTGGAGACCCTCCCAGAAATGTGAAGTGAACCTCGTGTAGGGCCTTGCTACCCTAACAGTGTTATAGTGACATAAGAAGGATTAATCATGCATTAAATAACATCTTAAGGTTCCGGTTGTTACTTGAGCTAATAGGATTACAGGAAAAAATAAAAACTTCGTAACTTAATGGATACATTCTTAAACAAGAATGCTAACGTTTTAGATTTATACTACTCCTAGAGTAGATACTAAACATAAACAGAATCCTATGCATCTTGTAACCTTGTAGCTCACAGCTTCAACCCGACCCTTAGCCCCTTCAGTCCAAAAGTGTACCTACAGGGACAACACATCATGAGCATATACAATTTTACTTAACATCATAAAAACATCACAGTAAATGCATGAAATCTTGGTTAAGTAAACATGCTGGTTATTCGTTTAACTTCTTTTTGTTGTCCCTGATTTATATTCATGCATATGGGCATCTTACCCTGTGGCATCTTACCACATCATAATATCGTATGGCCTATTACCATATGCGCATCTTACCCCGTGGCATCTTACTACAAAATAGACATCGTATGGCCTCTTACCATATGGGCATCTTACCCTGTGGCATCTTACCACGTAATAAACATCGTATGGCATCTTACCATATGGGCATCTTACCCTGTGGCATCCTACCACATAATAAACATCGTATGGCATCTTACCATATGGGCATCTTACCCTGTGGCATCTTACCACATCATAAACATCGTATCACATCTTATATAAACATCGTATAAACATCATCATTTCATCGTAAATATTCATGCGATAAATGCATAGTCTTAGTGTAGAGATGTGTTTTACCGTCCGATGCCCCTACGTCTATTACGTACCTTTTTAAAAGGAGGAGGAGTCAACAGACTTTATCTCCTTGACTGTGCTGGTACCTGGGATGGTTCTACAAGACCACATAATACCATATTAGATGCCTCAATATCATCTCATACCATAAACTTAACAAAATAAATCATCATTTTATTTTTCAACATTCTGCCTCTCTTGATCGATCGGCCCCAAGGTCTCGTTCGATCGAGAAAACATGCTTAAACAGTGCTCAACACTCAGCCTCGATCGATCGATCGAAATATTTTACCGATCGATCGAGGAGCTTCACCGATCGATCGGAAAATCCTTCGATGGATCGACGCCTGAATTTCAAACCATGCTTAAAAGCTTCTGCCTCGCTCGATCGATCGGTACAAGAATCTCGATCTATCGAGCACTCTGAAAATCGGGATTTTTCCAGATTTTCGAGGACCTCATTTCATATCATCAAATCTACTTCATAACACATCATACTTGCTCAAACAAACATGCTAGGAACTTCATAAAACTTCCATGTAGGTACTTAAATCAAAGGTTCTACAAGACCTAAACTAGCATGCATCATAACCTCATCATAAACTTAGATCTCATCCAAAAATTCTGGAAAACAGGGCATGCATCTTTTTGCCCAGATTTTCGAGCATACACTTCCATAACTAGAAATCCATCACATAAAACATGTAATATGTTCAAGCAAACATGCTAATAGCTACATAACACTTTCATGTAAGCACCCAAACCTATTCTAGCATGCAAAACAAATCATTCCACCAAAACCATACCCAACCAAACACAGAGTACCAAGTCTTACCCCCTTTTTCCTCCTCTTTTTGGTAAGCTTTTGTACAATAAATCACAAGCTAACCCTCCTCTTTTCTGCAGCTTACAGGGACGAGAATGAGAGGGAGAAAGAGGTGGAGGAGAATTGATTGGAGGTGGAGTGATGGATGGAGAAGGAGGCATGGGTTGATAGCAAGTGAGGGTAGGGGTTGAACAAGTGGGGGAGGGGTGAGGTGACCGATATTATGGGGGGTGGGGTGGTGTGGTTGGGGTGCCATGTGGTGTTTAATTGTGTCCCGGTATTTAGTACGATGTATTAAAATATCCTCACTCGATATTTTATAACTTCATTTAATTAATACATCCTTTTAAAACACCCAACATGCCCCCTAAATCATATCATCATAACATAATCATAGCCCCCAATTAAATGTACCACAACCCTCTTAAACACATCGTAAATCATCATCATAGCACATAATTACATGACATTTCGGGGGTATTATACCTCGGTTCTCTGTCAGACACTATCCAGACTGGAATACCATGCAATCTTACCACATCCCGTATATACAACTGGGCCATCTTCAAGTATGTGAATGACATATTGTAAGGGATCAAATGAGCCATCTTCGTCAGCCTATCTACGATTACCCAGATCACATCAAATCCTGAGGCCGTTATTGGCAAGTGGGTCACGAAATCCATAGCTATATGCTCCCACTTCCATTCGGGTACCTCTAAGCTCTTCAGCTCGCCACTAGGCCTCTGTCTCTCTGCCTTTACTTGCTGGCAGATCAAACATCTTTTAACGAAGGCAGTCACATCACGCTTCATGCGTCTCCACCAGAATTGACTGCATAGGTCATTGTACATCTTCCTTCCTCCTGGGTGGATACTTAACCGACTACTATGAGCTCGCTCCAATATTCCTCTACTCAACTCTGGTGTATCTGGGACTACCCATCGGTTGCCCAGTCTCAAGGAATCATCCTCAGCCACTTTGAACTTGGATGGCTGACCCTGAAGTACCAATGATGTCCACCTCTGAACCTCATCATCCGACCTCTGGGCCTTCCTGATCGCCTCAAATATGTCTGGCTCTGCCAATAAGGTCGACACTTGCACAGGCGACGTGTCTACATCGAAATCATAGCCCAGATGGCAGTAAGAAGTCATCAAAGCCGACAAGCACATAGCATCCTCAGCAGTACTCTTCACCTTCCGACTTAAGGCGTCTGCTATCAAGTTTGCTTTACCAGGATGGTACTCAATCTCACAGTCATAGTCCTTGAGTAAATCCATCCACCTTCTTTGCCTCATATTCAACTCTGCCTGAGTGAATAAGAACTTCAGGTTCTTATGGTCCGTAAAGATGGTAAATGAAGTACCAGAAAGATAATGCCGCCAAATCTTCAAGGCGAAGATAATAGCCGCCAGCTCCAAGTCATGAACTGGGTATCTGGTCTCATGAGGCTTCAACTGCCTCGAAGCATAAGCCACCACGTGCTTATCTTGCATCAACACACAGCCCAAACCTTGCAGTGATGCATCCGTATACAAGGCAAACCTCTTATTCTCAGACGGAATTACCAACACCGGCGCTGTAGTCAAGCGGCGCTTCAGTTCTTGGAAACTTTCCTCACATGTCTTAGACCAAAAGAAGGGGACTCCTTTCTGAGTCAGCTGTGTCAGGGGTTTGGCGATCTTTGAAAAACCCTCGACGAAACGTCGGTAATACCCTGCCAAACCGAAAAAACTCCGTATTTTCGATACCGAAGTGGGTGCAGCCCACTCCATCACAACCTCAATCTTCCTGGGATCCACAGATATCCCACTGCTAGATATAACATGGCCTAAGAATGCCACACTGCTCAACCAGAACTCGCACTTGCTGAGCTTTGCATATAGCTGATGATCCCTGAGGATCTGGAGTACTGTCCTCAAGTGCTCCGCGTGTTCTTCTTCAGTCTGGGAGTAGATAAGTATATCGTCAATGAAGACTATGACGAACTGATCCAAAAATGGCTGGAACACCCTGTTCATCAGACTCATAAAAACAGCTGGGGCATTCGTCACCCCAAAAGGCATGACTAGGAATTCATAGTGCCCATATCTAGTCCTGAAAGCTGTCTTCTGAACATCATCTTCCCTTAATCGAATCTGATGGTACCCCGACCTCAGATCGATCTTACTGTAGAGCCTCGTACCCTGTAGTTGGTCAAACAAATCATCAATCCTTGGGAGCGGATACTTGTTCTTTACTGTGGCTTTGTTCAGTTGCCTGTAGTCAATGCATAGACGCATCGATCCATCTTTCTTCTTAACAAATAAGACAGGCGCACCCCAGGGCGATACGCTAGGGCGTATGTAGCCCTTGTCAAGGAGTTCTTGTAACTGAATCTTTAACTCTCTTAGCTCCGCTGGTGCCATCCTATACGGGGCACGAGAAATGGCAGACGTCCCCGGTAGTAACTCAATCCCAAACTAGACCTCTCTCATCGGTGGGAATCCTGGAATCTCCTCTGGAAAAACATCATAAAACTCTGCCACTACGGGCACATCCTCAACCTTTAACTCTTTCCTCTTTTCCGTGATATCAACAGCGTAGATAGGATATCCTGTATGGCCTCATTCCAATAACTGTGCCATTTTGACCGCAGATATCAATGGAATCATTGGACGAGAACCATCCCCATAGAATGTCCACTGGACTCCCAAATTAGATCTGAACCGGACAGTCCTCTGTCTGCAGTCCACACCTGCCTGATACTTGTTCAGCACAGCGATGCTTATAATGCAATCGAAGTCTGACATTCCCAGCACAATCAAATCCGACCTTAACTCGTTATCCTCAAAATAAATGAGGCCATCAAAATCAATATGATCTGTAGTCAAACTTCTTCCAGCGGGTGTCGAGACCATAAGAGGCATGGGGGACGGAGAAGTGCATATGTGGTGCCTTTCCACAAAACTCGTCGACACAAAAGAGTGTGACGCACCTGTGTCTATCAATATAAAAGCAGGGTGCGTAAATAAAAGGCACGTACCCGCTATAACCTCCTCCGGAGCCGCTGTAGCCTGCTCCCTCGTCAAAGCGTAAACCTGCCCCTGAGGTGGCCCCATGGGCTGACCTCCATACTGCCTCGGTGCAAAAGGTGGTCAGTGTTGTGCTGCTCTGTCCGCACGCCTCCCCGCAGAGTTCTGCTGTCTTCCCCTGTTGGGACACTACCGAGCAAAGTGGCCTCTGTCGCCACAAACATAGCATCCTACGCAGTCTTTTGCTAAATGGGGTTGCCCACAAAGAGTGCACTGAACCCTTCCAGATCTGTCTCCCTGAGGCTGTCCTCTTCCCGTAGGGGCGTCATTCCTACGATTCCTATTCCAACGATTCTTGGGCCTCTTGCCACTGAATCTCGACGCTGAAGTGTTCCCCCTAGGCTTAAACTGATCACCCCTGGGCTTCAAATTGTTAGAAGTAGATTTCTGAGGGGGTACTGGAGGTGGCAGGGCATCAGGATATGCACCAACTCCCAGTTCGGCTAGCTCAGCCCGTGAAAGCGCATCGTCAAAACAGGCAGGGCCATAAGTGACGACCCTGTCATACAGCTCAGGCCTCAAGCCTTTCATAAAATTCCTCATCTTATCCTGGGTGTTCGCAGTAATGTGGGGCACATAACGGAGTAAAGAACAGTAATGTAGAGCATAGTCTGATACAGGCATGGTACCTTGCCTTAAGTTGGTAAACTCATCCTCTTTAGCCTGTCTCACAGCAGCTGAGAAATAGCGGGTCAGAAACCAAGTCCTGAACAGTTTCCAATTGATCTCCTGACCCTGAGCCTCTTGCTCAATCACTGTGGTCTTCCACCACATCAGTGCCTTCTTAGCCAGCTAAAATTCTGCTAATCTGATCCATGCCGTCTTTGCGCAAGGCGCTGCCACAAATATCTGCTCTATCCTCTCTAGCCACGCCTTGGCCACTTCCCCGGTTTCTGTTCCTTCGAACATCGGAGGTCGGTACGTCAAAAACTGAGACAAGCTCAACTCCCTGGGTAATAATTGCTGTTCAGAGGGCTCTTCCCCCAAGGCTGGCGGTGGTAGTGGATTCGTACGCCCAGCACTTGCATTGATACTTATCGCATCACCTACTTCGGCGTTTGCTGCCATGCTGCAACACAAGGGTTAACAACAATACCAAAAGCAGTTCATAAAGTACATCGTTAGATAATTAAACATGTTAGTATGACATCTTCTACTTCATATGCAACATACATATAAAACATGTTTAAAAGTAAGCACCTAGCTAACTTATTGCTAAGGCTACCCTTCACTCATTCCTGGGTTATCTGACCACTGCTCTGATACCACTAATGTGGGGTCTTCCCACCTTAACAGTGTTATAGTGACATAAGAAGGACTAATCATGCATTAAATAACATCTTAAGGTTCCGGTTGTTACATGAGCTAACAGGATTACAGGCCAAAATACAAAACTTCAAAAATAATTCATTACATTCCCAAAAGAATGTCGACATTTAGGTTTACACTACTCCTAGAGTAGATACTAGTCATGACTTGAATCCTATACATTCCTGTGTTCCTCGTAGCTCACTGCCTTAACCCGACCCTTAGTCCTTTAGTCCAAAAGTGTACCTACAGGGACAACACATCATGAGCATATACAATCTTACTTAACATCATAAAAACATCACAGTGAATGCATGCAATCTTGGTTAAGTAAATATGCTGGTTATTTCATTAACTTCTTTTTGTTGTCCCTGATTCATATTCATGCATATGGGCATCTTACCCTGTGGCATCTAACCACATAATAACATCGTATGGCCTCTTACCATATGGGCATCTTACCATGCGGCATCTTACCACATAATAACATTGTATGGCCTCTTACCATTTGGGCATCTTACCCCGTGGCATCTTACCACATAATAACATCGTATGGCCTCTTACCATATGGGCATTTTACCCCGTGGCATCTTACCACATAATAACATCGTATAAATATACAAACATCTTATAGCATCATCATTTCATCATAAATACTCATGCGATAAAAGCATAGTCGTAATGTAGAGATATGTTTTACCGTCCGATGCCCATACGCCTCTTACGTACCTTTTCAAAAGGAGGAGGAGTCAACAGACTCTATCTCCTTGACTGTGCTGGTACCTGGGATTGTTCTACATAACCACAACATACCATATTAGATACCATATCATGAATCATTGTCAAAATAAAATAATTAAAAACTTTTGCCAAGATTCTGCCTCTCTCGATCGATCGGAACCCATGTCTCGATCGATCAAGAAAGCATAAAAAATAGTGCCCAACTTCTGCCTCGACCGATCGATCGAAATATTTTACCGATCGATCGAGGAGCTTCACCGATCGATCGGAAAATCCTTCGATCGATCGGCACCTGAAATTCAAACCATGCTTAAAAGCTTCTGCCTCGCTCGATTGATCGGTACAAGAATCTCGATCGATCGAGCAGTCTGAAAATCGGGATTTTTTTCCAGATTTTCGAGGACCTCATTTCACATCATCAAATCTACTTCATAACACATCATACTTGCTCAAACAAACATGCTAGGGACTTCATAAAACTTCCATGTAGGTACTTAAATCAAAGGTTTAACAAAACCTAAGCTAACATGCATCATAACATCATCAAAATCTTCAACCTCATCCAACTTTTACAGAAAACAGAGCATGCATCTCTTTGCCTAGATTTTCGAGCATATACTTTCATGACTAGAAATCTACCACATAAAACATGTAATATGCTCGAGCAAACATACTAGTAGTTACATAATACTTCCATGTAAGCATTCATACCAAGGTTTCACCCAAACCTATACTAGCATGCATGGAATCATCACCACCAAAACCAAACCCAAACAAAACTCTGAAAAACAGAGTATTAAAACTTTACCCCTCTTCTTGGTAAGCTTTTGCACACAAAATCACAAGCCTTTCCTTCTCCTATCTGCAGCTCACTCCATCGATTTTGGGAGAGAAAGAGAGGGAGAAGGAGGTGGAGGAGAGTTGATTGCAAGCAATGAGTGATAGCATGGGTTGGGCAAGTGGGGGTATGGGTTGAACAAGTGGGGGAGGGGTGAGGTGACCGAGTGGGTGGGGTGGTGTGGGTAGGGTGGTCATGTGGTGTTTAATTGTGTCCCGGTATTTAGTACGATGTATTAAAATATCCTCACTCGATATTTTATAACTTCATTTAATTAATGCATCCTTTAAAACACCCAACATGCCCCCTAAATCATAACATCATATCATAATTATAATCCCCCAATTGAAATACACCACAACCCTTAAACATATAAAAAATCATCATCATCATAGCACATAATCATATAACATTTCGGGGGTATTACAGCTGATATCTGACAATAAAAACAAAAATTTTTGACGCTCGATCGATCGAGCGAGACAGAAAAATTTTCTTCTCTTTTTATAACCTTCATCGATCTATCTAGGGTACTCACTCGATCGATCAGTGACTCCATAAAAAAATTTATTTTTTTTGCAACCCATAGTCGATCGATCGAGCTTTAATCTCGATCGATCGATCAAGCCTTCCAGACCAATTTTCACCAAATTTTTCAATTTTTTATGTTCGAACCGCCCAACCAATTGGACTCATTCATTTTTCTGTATTTGAAAATTAACGCACGGAGTTAGGCTCGAAAAATTTAAACAACAACAATAAACAAAAATAAAAAATTTGGACTAAAAATGAAAAACAAACAAGGGAAAGAGGAAAGTTCTTAATTTATAGTCCCAAGCTGGACTTTCACCTCCGTCTCAGTGGTCCATTTTTGCTTGCTCCTTCGGGTTTTTTACCGTATCAGTAGGTAGTGTCCCTTGAGCTCGTCCATGAATTATAGATGCTAGTTGCCCGACTTGTGTTGGGATATGCCCTAAGACAAGTCATTAGATGATTGTTTAAGACATACAATGTTTATGATTTTATGAATGGCAATTCATTATTATATATTATTCGTTTAACTGTGCAATGTGAATTAATATATATGTTAATGTCCTTAGAATAATATTGTATTATTCTTAAAGATGTCCCTAGTCAAGTATTATCATGAATAGGGATAATGATAATACGTAGAGACTAGTATGTGTTGATTGATGAATTGTTCATTGATATGAGATATCAAATCATCACATGGGTACATGTTAGAGAACGATGTACTGTACAGACCCACCATGAGAATGCAACATGGATAGTTATATGATCGTCATATGCAATTCTCATAGTGATAATAATGTATGTAATCCTTACGACTTGTGATCATCAGAGATCCCAACATAAGGAGTTATGTAGCTTGATATTGTCAAACGTTACCCGTAACATGGTAAACTATAAAGGCGACTATTGGATACACTCCGAATTATGTAGAGGGATGTTGACTGCTCGAGATAGGATTTGTCCCTCCTATATAACAGGAGATGTGTTTGGCCCTTGATCAAGTGAGAACTAAAAAACATGGCCATGCTCAAATGAGTCGATATGAGATATCGAGCTTATTCGTTTATTCTAGTTCTACTTGGGGATCAAGAATTAAAGATTGAATATATGAGTATGACTATTCCATGACTCGTGTTCAATCTAAACACAAAGGACAAAGGGATTAAGTTACATGATTAATATTATCACAAGTTCTGAAGGTTATGTCGAGTCATTGACATTCTTGTAATTTGGGTAGCCTTGATGTGTTGCTAGACACCGCTCTTTGCTTGTAACGTAAAATGAGATTTTGTGTCACTGCCAACATTACAAGATCCTATCGGGTCGCACAAAAGATTAAATCAAAAAGGGAAATTAAATTCATAGGATGAATTAAATAATTAAGAGGAGTTTTAATTAATAATTATAAGGATTAAATTATAATCATGGGCTTGAGCCCATGAGGCTTTATGAAAGCTTTAATTAAATCATATATAATTGGTTAACAAGGTGATTGAAGTGATTAATTCTAGACATAAAAAACCTAGCCACTAATACAAGGTGCTCTCGGCCACCTCCCAAGAAAAGCACACGGCCGCCACCTTTAACCTTCTCTCGACTTCCATATAGTCGACGTGAGGTAGAGGAATTTAGGGCCATCTTCTTGATTGTGAATCAAGTGTGCTTCTTGTTCCGGTTTAAGAACGAGTCTAGCAACTTGTTCTTAGACTATCCCTTTTCCCGATTTGATCGTGTGGATACCGTTGAGGCAAAACTTGATAAGTTTTGTTAGTGACTCGAAGGAGGCGTTGGACGTGGTGCTGCTCCGTGGAATCTGCTCAAACACGCTACAAGGGTGAGACTTTTGTATACCTTTATCCGATACGAATCCCTATGTATAGATCCGGTGTCTTGTAATCCATAAAAATTTTATTCCGCTGCGTTGCTATGCATGATGGATTACTAACAGTGGTATCAGAGCCGTGTACAAGGCTCATATCGGATTTATGTGATTAAATTGTGTTAATCATATTAGAACTAATATTGCATGCTTTAAAACTGCATTTTCATTTATGATATGGAATAAATCGAGTTTGTGAAAACCATCGTATAATATTATATATGATATAATTGTCGGATCAAAATATATGGTAATTCGTGATCAAAACCGAGCCATTGGCTCACATAGAGCTCACGGCCGCCGCATGTTGCTAGGGTTTCGAACCCTTGGCTCGTGCATGGCCGAGCAGCCGCCGCATGTTGCTAGGGTTTCGAACCCTTGGCTCGAGCATGGGCCGAGCCGTTGCGCTATCTAGGGTTTTGAATTCTGTTGGCTCGATAAAGTATTGAGGCGGTGCAAGTTGGTTCGATCATGGTCCACGGAATTGTGAGGGACGACAGCTACACCACATGAGGGCTAGGGTTTTCGAACCTTTTGGCTCGAGATGGTTGAGCCGCCACCGTCATGAACCGTACATGGTTGGTCCGATAGAAACAAAGTAAGAGCAAGGCGGCTAGGGTTAGACCCTAGCACCGCCGCCGCTTGCTCTATGGCTCGGCCGTGGGCTAGGGTTTCGAACCCTAGGCCCATGATTGCTCCATGATGGTTTGAACCATGATGGTTTATGGTTTAGTCATTTTTAGTTCGTGGCATGTGATGTCCCGAGCGTACGATATTTTTCAAAATTCTATTTTACAGTTTTAATTAGAATTAAATTTAAAATGTTTAGAATTTAATTAATTAAATGTTAAAGCATGCTTTATGTGTTGTTTGAGCATGGTGCATGGTTATAGCCCTTTGACCTATTAGATAGGATTTGTGAATGTTTGTAATTTATAATACGACCTGCGTGTCGTGCCTTCTCTATTTTATTCTAAATGTTATCCCTCTCCTATGTTCCCCTCGAATGTGAATCGAGGTATTCTATATCTTGTAAATAGTATAGTTTAATTGTTGATGGTGATCAATGAAGATGGAGCAAGGTGCCGGGATGAGGAGGCCATTCACAAATTGGAGCCAAAGGAAGGTGCTTGTGAAGTTACCTTAGGATGACTCTTAGGATTTTCTCATTGGCTTGAGAAAATCGCTAGTACGGGCTATAACCATGTCACGTTTAATTATGTATGTTGATGCATGATTTATCTTATGTTTTAGATTGATAATTGTATTACACATATATGTAGATATGTATACAACTATATGTAGTGGACATATTTTAAATTATCAACTAATCATGAGATCAATAAATCCCTCTAAAATATTAAGTTTTAGATGCCTTCCAAAATTAAAAGTACTCGTCAAAAAACATCGATTGTACATGTGTGGGTTTGCCAAAGCAAAGCACCGTGGCAATCTTAGTAAGGCCCGAAAGGATAAAAGTGATATCTGTTATACTTTAAATTGGGTACGACTTAACTAGGTTATCTCAATAGATTGGGAATCTAGAGGCATGGGTTGGATAATAATTCATTTGATGAATTGAACAAAGTGTTGTTCGTCCAACTATCCAAGAATTACATGTGATGTAATTGACAAAGTGTTGTCTACCTAAATAACCGAGTCTTGGGCGATTAGCCAAAGCTAACTCAAGATTAGGCGAAATATGGATCTTGGCCCACTAAAGGTTTCGAGGGTTGATATTTTTTAAACAAAATAGTGGGAGTATCATTTAATATAAGACCATGTTAAATGATTAAATCATAAACTTATTTTGCATATTTATATTATAGATATCCATGGCAACTAACAACGTAACAAGCATTTTATCACTGCGATCGGTCCTTGAGAAGGACAAATTAAATGGGACAAATTTCCTAGACTGGCATAGGAACTTGAGGATAGTCCTCAAACAAGGAAAGAAACAATATGTCCTAGAGGAACCCTTACCTGCTGAGGAACCTCCCCTAACGGCTACAAGAGCCGATAAAGATGCTTACAAGAAGCATCAAAGTGACGCACTTGATGTTGGGTGCCTTATGCTTGCCACCATGAACTCTGAGCTTCAGAAGCAACATGAGGAAATGGAGGCGTTTGATATGATCGAGCACCTTAAGCAACTGTACCAACAACAAGCAAGACAAGAGAGGTATGACGTCTCTAAGGCGTTATTCCAGTGTAGAATGGTAGAAGGAAGTCTGGTTGGTACTCATGTACTCAAGATGATTGGGTATATTGAGAATCTGGAGAAGCTGGGTTTTCTTTTGGACCAAGAGTTGGCCACTGACATGATCTTGCAATCGTTGCCTGAAAGCTTCAGTCAATTTGTCTTAAATTACAATATGATTGAAATTGAGATGACACTACCACAGTTACTTGGCATGCTTAGAACTTTTGAAGCAAATAGCAATAAGTCTAAATCTACAAATATTCTTATTGTGAATAAGAACAAAGGAAAGACTAAAGCTAAGAACTTCAAGAAGAACAAGAAGGTCTTTGTTAAATCTAAGCCAAAGTCATCTGCACTGAAACCAAAGGGAGGGATAGAGAAGGAAGGGAACTGTTTCCATTGCGGTGAGACCGGCCATTGGAAAAGAAACTGCAAAGTATATCTGGAGGATCTAAAGAAAGGAAGTGTGACTTCCACTTCAGGTATTTTTGTTATAGAAGTCAATTTATCTACTTCTTCATCATGGGTATTAGATACTTGATGTGGATCTCACATTTGTGTAAATGTGCAGGACCTCAAAAAGAGTAGATTGTTGGCGAAAGGCGAAGTTGATCTCCGAGTTGGAAATGGAGCAGAGTTGCTGCATTAGCTATTGGAGATTATTATTTATCTTTGCCTTCTGGTTTATCGTTGATTTTAAAAGACTGTTATTTTGTGTCATCCATTACCAAAAACATAATTTCTATTTCTTGTTTAGACAAGTGTGGGTTTTCATTTATAATAAAGGACAACTGTTGTTTTATTTATTTAAATGATATGTTTTATGCTAGTGCACATGTGATGACCAGGGATTATAGGTGTTAATCCCGTAGTGTTAATAATCCCTAAAGTGGTTTTACGTGGCGATTTGGAATTTAATCGAGGAGTTGGACTCGTTTAATTGGGTAGTTGGGATCGTTGGATCCAGAGGTTGAGATTGTATTCACATTACGGTGTAAAACCTAAGAGTTGGGTTTTTTTGATGTGTCTCGGGATCTCGGGTGCTGTGTGAGCACCGGTAGGGGGTTTTGGAGTTAGAGAGAGAGTTTTTGAAAACAGATGATTTTTAATGAATCATGATGTATTTGTGGGGCTATTAATTTTTCGGGGTATTTTTGCTATAAATACCATTTGAACCCCAAATTTTAGAAATTATTTCATTTCAGCCCCAATTTCATTCTCTCTCTCCCGCGCGCGATTCCTTCCCGCCTGCCCTGCACCCGCGCGACTTCCGATGCTTCGCCCGCCGCCGTTCGGCGCGTCCGACCTACCCACGGCTTCGTCTCGTCCAGGCGCTCATTTCCCCTCCGTCAATTTGAAGTTTCATCGCGATTTGAAGTCGAATTTTACAGAAGTGCGCCGATCCCCAATTTCTAGGGTTCTTCGATTTTGGTCCGATTTCTTCCGATTTTCGTTTGGGTAACCTTCCTAACCCCTTTTCCATGCTTGTGATGTGATTCCCTGCCTAATTGTGATTTATTGGCTCGAATTTATTTCGAATTTCGTTGGCTTTGGTTCGAATTTTTGGATGTATGGGTGAAGTGGGTTCGAAAATTGTAATCTTTGGCAGGGGTGTGGCGATTCTTGTTATGGGTCGTTTCTTACATGCTTTAGTTGTATAAGGATGCTTAATTGTGTTCGAATTTAAGGAATTGAGTTCGAATTTAGGCCTTTGAAATTCGAAAATTGGGGGTTTTTGGCAAGGATGATGATTCTTGCTATTGATGGTTTAATTCACATTTTAGATGAATTATGGTATTTAATTGGGTTCGAAATTTTGAGATTCGGGTTCGATTTTTGTAGGGTATTCTTGAACAAATTTCGATATTGTCTCATTTATTTCCCTCCCTGTATGTACCCTGCCCCGGGTCTTTTAAAAGGTTAATTGTCGTGTGTTGACAATATTTTGTGGGATATGGGTGTGCTTGAGCATGGGTTGCATGTTCGTAAATAATTGTGAATTATTTATCGTGTTAGCACATCATTCCTCGGGGCATGGAACTCGAGCAAGGTTTGGCTCGGACTTCGGAGATTTAAGGTACGTGCGACGTACGAGCATTACTACATATTAGAGCATTTGTGAATGCATAATGTATTTTGATTTTATTGAATAATCGTGCACGAGGATTATTTATATGTGTTGCATGAGGATTATTTATATGTGTTGAGAAGCTATGAAGCGACCTAATCTTGATATCGCCGTCAGGGACGCACGTGACACTAGAGTAGTGTAACTCTCATAAGTTATATGGGGTACCTGATGTATATGACTATTGTAGGGCATTTGAGATGCCTGGGCATTTGAGATGCCTGAGAATGATCGTGGGATCATGTTTTCATTATAAGACATTTGAGATGTCTAGGTATAATGGAAAATTGGTAAAATAAATGTTAGGCATTTAATTCATTTATGATTAATAGCGAGGCTATGAAATCAGTGTTAGATATTGAGATATCTACTTTTGCATGAATGATGAACTTGAAATCATAATTATTGATATTCGAGAACTAGGCATGCAATGGGTTAAATCAATGTGTTGATTTACTGATTTATGAGATTTGATGAGTTTGATGATTGTGAGAACAGGGACAGTACACGGAATTCCCGGATGAGGATGTTGCCATCCAGGGAGTATCATTTAAAATTCATTAATATTTACTTGTTGTAAATTATGAATTTCATTATTGTGATTATGAGATTTTGTGTATTGGTATGCTCACCCCGTTGGGGGCTGTCTCTGTTGGGGCAGGTGAACAGGTGCATCGATGGCTGTGGAGCTGAGCTCGAGCTGTTGATTGGATGTACTCACAGGATCGTGGTACCAGGGCTTGATGGAGCACGGTATCGTATAGAGTACTTATATACACCCGAGGTTTATATACACATTTATGATGCTCGCATGTGAGCACGGACATTCTTGTATATGGGTTGTATATATAAAGGCATGAGCCTTCCTCTCTTTCATTATGTGTTGCATGCAATTGTGTAGAATTGCTAATGATATGAGAGTCGTTAGTGTATTATGTGGGTGTTGAGACCCATTTATGTCGTCATATGTGTGGTGTCTTCCCTGGCTGGGAATTTACTTGGTATTACTGCTTTCTGATGAGTATTATGTTTTCCCTGGCCGGGAATTATGTTCTGTGTTGTGCTTTTATTTCGGGATAGCTCTATTTATGGGGAGACTCTGCCCAAATTTTTATAAATGCCATGCAATGATAGAGTATCATCTGAGCTTCCCGATTGACTTTTATTGAAAGCATGTGCCACACATAGTGGTTAATACACTAATCAAGGATTAAGGGCTTGGGGTCCTTACATTAGTGGTATCAGAGCCAGGTTAGCTCTTTGGGGATGTTAAGGGCCTAAGACGTTATTGATAGCACATACTTATGCATGTTGGCATTAATGTTGTATGACACAACTAGTTGTTTATGTGCTTTTTCTGATATGAAAAGTGGTGTTGCTAATCAGTGTGATTGCAGGAACCGTGTGGAACACGATAGGATGGCATTAATGGTGATGTCTGGCACTCCGTGTGTTATGTGCCAAGGAATCTGATTTTGTAAGAGAATCAGGTAAAGGGATATTTCCGAGGTAACATGCTTTGGTATACGTATTGACTTGCAAGTGGTTGCATTTATGCATTGGATGTTTGATGCATAGCGTATATGGCTATTGTTGCTAACCATGATGGTTGCAGGTTACAGGAAATATGGAGTATAAAAAGGAATGATGATTATACATTCCAGGAGTCTTGCTTATCACAGTGAGAATTTTTATACTTATGTTTATACCGCTAAATGTGGAGCGGGAGGGGGGAGGCTCGCTTGCACATTGAGGCGGGGTATACCATACGAAGCGAGGATGAGATACCGCTTGTATGAAGAAGCGAGGATGAGATGCCGCTTGTTAGGATGATGATTCATTCCTTTGTGATGACACGGATGATAGCGGTGATGTATTCCGCTGTGTCGAGGATGATGATTCATTCCTTTGTGATGACACGGATGATAGCGGTGATGTGTCCCGCTGTGTCGATTATATTCATTCCATTGTGATGACACGGATGATAGCGGTGATGTGTCCCGCTGTGTCGATTATATTCATTCCATTGTGATGACACGGATGATAGCGGTGATGTGTCCCGCTGTGTCGATTATATTCATTCCATTGTGATGACACGGATGATAGCGGTGATGTGTCCCGCTGTGTCGATTATATTCATTCCATTGTGATGACACGGATGATAGCGGTGATGTGTCCCGCTGTGTCGATTTATATTCATTCCATTGTGATGACACGGATGATAGCGGTGATGTGTTCCGCTGTGTCGATTTGTATTTATAGCGACGGTTCATTCCGCTATATTTATTGGCGAGGATTCATTCCGCCAGGTGTATTTATAGCGACGGTTCATTCCGCTATATTTATTGGCGAGGGTTCATTCCGCCAGGTGTATTTATAGCGACGGTTCATTCCGCTATATTGATTGGCGATGGTTTATACCGCCGGACACGGATGATAGCGGTGATGTGTCCCGCTGTGTCGATGATGATGATTCACCTCTTTGTGATTATTGGTGATGATTCGTGCCGCCGTATATATATAGATAGCGATGCCTCTTTCCGCTATTATGTGGACGATGATTCATGCTCAGGTGTATAGCGAGGTTTCATGCCACTTATTATATGACGAGGTGTCATGCCGTCGATTCTATAGCGAGGGATTGTGCCGCTATGTACTCAGCACAGGATTTTGCCGCCTTTGAGCGATGGGTGCTGATTACGCACTATTATTGAGCGACGGAGACAGGTATGCCGCTATATTGTTAGCGATGAGGTATGAGATATTGCTATTCTATTAGCTTTATTGTATCTGGCATACGTTGATATACATGTTTTATTATGCCTATTTTACTAGCATGATGGTGGATGACATGTATCGTCACTAGTTGACAATGCCTTAGATGCCATGAGTTGGCATGTATCGTCACAGGATGACGATGACGATGACGATGGTGTAGGAGATGTCTTATTAGACATGCATCATCGTTACGATGATCGATGCGTTGAGTATACGTATTCAGTGGTATGCCTTGGGTGCCAGTACCGAGCACAAGGTGGTGTGTACGGCACCGATTGACGTGACCCTTATACCGAGCGGGTTGCTCGAGGAATGGTTGGATGCGCTGTACATGTGATTGTACCGCAGCTTACGTTTGGGGTGATCATTTTACGAGTGGTGATACCCTTGAGGTATGCTCGTTGGAATGGCTCTTGGCCATGTGATTTGACGACAGGAGTAATCATGAGGAAATTACTCGCTTTCTGTCGATGTGACATGTGGTAGACATGGTCACACCACCCATGTGGGTGTAGGATGAGTCCTAAGGGAGTAGGATCAGGTTATGTTAAGTACATAGGGACATTGGAGTGTCCAGGGTGTATCGGCATTAGAGGAATGTTGGATAAAGACCCACTACTCTATTGAGTTTTCTTCCCACAGTATGGTATGCCGTGCGGAAACATCCATCTTATTGGTAGGTTTGAGGTGAACCTAGAGAGGCAGCGACTAGTTTGTCTGCCGTGTGTGTGCAGCACCATGAGGGGCTTGCTAGAGCCGTTATACTGCTCGTTGGAACCAAGTTAGCAAATCGTAAGGTGATACGATGTGGATTGTGGTGGACTCTAGTAGTCACCACGTCATTTGAGACTGAGGTTGTGCATGCCTCACTGAAACGTGTATGCGTTTGTGTTTAATCTTGGTGAGACTTGTCTGGGACAGATCAGGATGTTGGAGTACCAACAAGAGAGTCATCAAGTCGTTATTGACTCGATCAGAGGGAAACAGTGTATTTGGGATGCAATGGGTGTTATTGTATCCAGTTTTTCCGAACAGTGGTTCGAGACTAGTGGATCTCGAGTTCGATGGCACTTCCCATGTGAGGAAGGGGGGTAGTACTATACCTATTTGGGGGAATCTTTGAAAGATTCGGTAAGTTGGTGCATGTGGTGTTGATTTTGAGAATCACGCCGTGTTGTTGATCGTCGATTTTCATTCGCCACTGGATGGGAATGACTCAGGATTGACGGTTGTGTTTGCGGCTTAAGGGTATGTTGTAGATACCTGAGCCAAGTGCATTGAGTATGCATGAGGTGTTCGTGCTTAGGCAGGTATACCGATGAGTATACGGATGCCAGTTATTGATTTCCTTTTGTCTAGCATAGAGTTATGCTATTTTTAGGATGGTTAAACCTCTGATGAGAGATATGGAAAACCTTGAGATTGGAAATCTACATGGCACGATGATTATGAGGAATAATCGTGAAGTTAGTTGACTTCTCTTGAGGAGGAATTATCTTGTGTGGGTTAAGGTACTTCCTTATTGGTATTTTATTTCGAGTTTTCGATAGCCTTCCCAAGTTTGGATTGTTAAATCCTAGGATTATCAAGGGATGGCAGGAATTTTGGATTTGTTGGGTGTCGCTGACGACCCAAGTGTTGAGGATGCAATGGGTTATTGCATGTCCTTTCAGAATTTGAAACTCTGTGGAGTCTCGATTGTTTATTTATGACCAAGATGTGGTTCTTGGGATATCCGGAGGTGGACATCTTGTGAGATGTCTTTTGTGTGGATCGGTGGCCGTGAGTTGCCCGATCCGAGTTGCAGAGGGTGCAACTGCTCCTTGGATGGAGGTGGTCTGTATAGCGGGAAGTCAGGTTTGATATGTGTACACCGTGGTGTACTAGTGTTTCCCTCGTAACGATGTATGTTGACATCGTGAGCCTTGATAGAGATGTCATGGAATGATATCTACGATAGAATCAGGAGCGATTCGAATCCTTACAGTTTCAGTTGACTAACTGCTTTTGGATTATTAGCGTTGAGTTGTGCTGGCGCTCTTTGACATTATGATGGATTTGGAAGTCTATTCCACTCCAGAGTTTGACACGAGGTCAACTTTCTCAAGTTGAGGTGTCATTCAGGATGCGTTCTTACTAGTTGTGTTAGAACTAAGGTGACTGTCCGATCTGCAGTCGTAAATATCGATTGTTTTGCAGTCATGAGGGACTGACTTTTGGGATGACCCGCATCGAGGTACGTTTTACCTCTTGGGTGATATGTTGGTATTGGTAAGTCGCCTTGTTTCAGAGTTGGTGCGAGGTAGGTACCCTTGCGTTTATTTATACGATTCTGATATGGTCAAGAATCGAGGCTCTGGCTTCATGTTGTTGTGTAGCCTGGGTGTTATGTGATACACCAGTGCTAATTTCGAGGACGAAATTCTTTTAGGGGGGGATATTGTGATGACCAGGGATTATAGGTGTTAATCCCGTAGTGTTAATAATCCCTAAAGTGGTTTTACGTGGCGATTTGGAATTTAATCGAGGAGTTGGACTCGTTTAATTGGGTAGTTGGGATCGTTGGATCCAGAGGTTGAGATTGTATTCACATTACGGTGTAAAACCTAAGAGTTGGGTTTTTTTGATGTGTCTCGGGATCTCGGGTGCTGTGTGAGCACCGGTAGGGGGTTTTGGAGTTAGAGAGAGAGTTTTTGAAAACAGATGATTTTTAATGAATCATGATGTATTTGTGGGGCTATTAATTTTTCGGGGTATTTTTGCTATAAATACCATTTGAACCCCAAATTTTAGAAATTATTTCATTTCAGCCCCAATTTCATTCTCTCTCTCCCGCGCGCGATTCCTTCCCGCCTGCCCTGCACCCGCGCGACTTCCGACGCTTCGCCCGCCGCCGTTCGGCGCGTCCGACCTACCCACGGCTTCGTCTCGTCCAGGCGCTCATTTCCCCTCCGTCAATTTGAAGTTTCATCGCGATTTGAAGTCGAATTTTACAGAAGTGCGCCGATCCCCAATTTCTAGGGTTCTTCGATTTTGGTCCGATTTCTTCCGATTTTCGTTTGGGTAACCTTCCTAACCCCTTTTCCATGCTTGTGATGTGATTCCCTGCCTAATTGTGATTTATTGGCTCGAATTTATTTCGAATTTCGTTGGCTTTGGTTCGAATTTTTGGATGTATGGGTGAAGTGGGTTCGAAAATTGTAATCTTTGGCAGGGGTGTGGCGATTCTTGTTATGGGTCGTTTCTTACATGCTTTAGTTGTATAAGGATGCTTAATTGTGTTCGAATTTAAGGAATTGAGTTCGAATTTAGGCCTTTGAAATTCGAAAATTGGGGGTTTTTGGCAAGGATGATGATTCTTGCTATTGATGGTTTAATTCACATTTTAGATGAATTATGGTATTTAATTGGGTTCGAAATTTTGAGATTCGGGTTCGATTTTTGTAGGGTATTCTTGAACAAATTTCGATATTGTCTCATTTATTTCCCTCCCTGTATGTACCCTGCCCCGGGTCTTTTAAAAGGTTAATTGTCGTGTGTTGACAATATTTTGTGGGATATGGGTGTGCTTGAGCATGGGTTGCATGTTCGTAAATAATTGTGAATTATTTATCGTGTTAGCACATCATTCCTCGGGGCATGGAACTCGAGCAAGGTTTGGCTCGGACTTCGGAGATTTAAGGTACGTGCGACGTACGAGCATTACTACATATTAGAGCATTTGTGAATGCATAATGTATTTTGATTTTATTGAATAATCGTGCACGAGGATTATTTATATGTGTTGCATGAGGATTATTTATATGTGTTGAGAAGCTATGAAGCGACCTAATCTTGATATCGCCGTCAGGGACGCACGTGACACTAGAGTAGTGTAACTCTCATAAGTTATATGGGGTACCTGATGTATATGACTATTGTAGGGCATTTGAGATGCCTGGGCATTTGAGATGCCTGAGAATGATCGTGGGATCATGTTTTCATTATAAGACATTTGAGATGTCTAGGTATAATGGAAAATTGGTAAAATAAATGTTAGGCATTTAATTCATTTATGATTAATAGCGAGGCTATGAAATCAGTGTTAGATATTGAGATATCTACTTTTGCATGAATGATGAACTTGGAATCATAATTATTGATATTCGAGAACTAGGCATGCAATGGGTTAAATCAATGTGTTGATTTACTGATTTATGAGATTTGATGAGTTTGATGATTGTGAGAACAGGGACAGTACACGGAATTCCCGGATGAGGATGTTGCCATCCAGGGAGTATCATTTAAAATTCATTAATATTTACTTGTGTTGTAAATTATGAATTTCATTATTGTGATTATGAGATTTTGTGTATTGGTATGCTCACCCCGTTGAGGGCTGTCTCTGTTGGGGCAGGTGAACAGGTGCATCGATGGCTGTGGAGCTGAGCTCGAGCTGTTGATTGGATGTACTCACAGGATCGTGGTACCAGGGCTTGATGGAGCACGGTATCGTATAGAGTACTTATATACACCCGAGGTTTATATACACATTTATGATGCTCGCATGTGAGCACGGACATTCTTGTATATGGGTTGTATATATAAAGGCATGAGCCTTCCTCTCTTTCATTATGTGTTGCATGCAATTGTGTAGAATTGCTAATGATATGAGAGTCGTTAGTGTATTATGTGGGTGTTGAGACCCATTTATGTCGTCATATGTGTGGTGTCTTCCCTGGCTGGGAATTTACTTGGTATTACTGCTTTCTGATGAGTATTATGTTTTCCCTGGCCGGGAATTATGTTCTGTGTTGTGCTTTTATTTCGGGATAGCTCTATTTATGGGGAGACTCTGCCCAAATTTTTATAAATGCCATGCAATGATAGAGTATCATCTGAGCTTCCCGATTGACTTTTATTGAAAGCATGTGCCACACATAGTGGTTAATACACTAATCAAGGATTAAGGGCTTGGGGTCCTTACAGCACAAATACATAGTGATGTATGTGGACCAATAGGTACACAAGCTAGAGGTGGTTTTCAATACTTCGTTACATTTACTGATGACCTCAGTAGATATGGGTATGTGTACCTAATGAAGCATAAGCATGAAACCTTTGAAAAGTTCAAAGATTTCAAGAATGAAGTACAAACCAACTTGGCAAAAGTATCAAAATCCTTCGATCAGATCGAGGAGGTGAATACTTAAGCCAAGAGTTTCATGACTATCTAAAGGAGTGTGGGATAGTCCCACAACTCACTCCTCCGTATACTCCACAATGGAATGGTGTATCCGAGAGGAGAAATCGAACCTTGTTAGACATAGTTAGATCAATGATGAGTCATGCAGATCTTCCGATATCATTTTGGGGACACGCTCTAGAAACAGCGATTTTCTTACTGAACCGTGTTCCATCTAAATCAGTGGAAAAGACACCATATGAGATATGGACTGGAAAGCGTCCTAGTATGTCTTTTATGAAGATTTGGGGTTGTGAGGCTTTCGTCAGATGTCACGCCACTAACAAACTTGGACCCAAATCTGATAAGTGTTTATTTGTGGGGTATCCTAAGGAAACGAAAGGATACTATTTCTATTATCCCACCGAGAACAAAGTAGTTGTTGCTCGGACTAGTGTATTTCTTGAAAGAGAATTTATTTCTAGAAAAACCAGTGGGAGAAAAATAGAACTTAGTGAAGTTCAACCACAAGAAAACACTGAACCTGAGATTGGGATGGAAACAGAGCAGGCACCGCAAGCTGTTGTGGAAGAAGTACCTACTCAAGAGACACAAGCCCAGCGTAGGTCTGTAAGAGAACACCGGGAGCCACAGAGATATGGATTTCTTGTGACTCAACAAGGTGACTTACTACTTATTGATGAGGATGAGCCGTCATCTTATCAACAAGCTATAATGGGCACTGATTCTGAGAAATAGCAAGAGGCCATGAAATCTGAGATGGAGTCCATGTATGCAAACCAAGTATGGACTTCTGTTGATCCACCTGAAGGGGTACGACCCATAGGGTGCAAATGGATTTTCAAGAAAAAGACCGATATGGATGGTAATGTACAAACCTATAAAGGTCGGCTGGTTGCAAAAGGATTCAAACAAATTCATGGTATTGACTATGATGAAACCTTTTCACCAGTGGCCATGGTTAAATCCATAAGGATCTTACTTGCAATAGCTGCATTTCATGATTATGAAATCTGGCAGATGGATGTCAAAACAGCTTTCCTTAATGGAAATCTGCTCGAGGATGTGTACATGACACAGCCCGAGGGTTTTGTCGATCCAAAGGATGCTGGAAAGATATGCAAGCTACAACGATCCATTTATGGATTAAAGCAAGCTTCTCGGAGTTGGAATCTTCGTTTTGATGATGCAATCAAAGAGTTTGGTTTTATCAAAAACGTAGATGAACCTTGTGTCTACAAGAAGGTCAGTGGGAGCATAATCATTTTCCTAGTGTTGTATGTAGATGACATACTTCTAATTGGGAATGATATCCCTGCCTTACAATCTGTAAATATTTGGCTAGGGAATTGCTTTTCGATGAAAGACTTGGGAGAAGCCACCTATGTATTAGGAATCAAGATCTATAGAGATAGATCAAGAAGGCTTCTCGGCCTAAGTCAAAGTACATACATAGACAAAGTGCTTAAAAGGTTTAGCATGCAAGAATCAAAGAAAGGATTCGTGCCTATGACACATGGTATATATCTCTCGAAGGAACAGTGTCCTTCAACACCAGATGAGAGACAACGCATGAGTAAGATTCCATATGCGTCAGCTATTGGATCTATCATGTATGCCATGATATGTACTCGTCCCGATGTATCGTATGCTTTGAGCATGACGAGCAGATATCAAGTTGATCCAGGTGAAGGTCACTGGATTGCTGTCAAGAACATCCTGAAGTACTTGAGAAGGACTAAGGATACATTCTTGATTTATGGAGGTGAGGAAGAGCTCAATGTAATGGGTTACACTGATGCAAGCTTCCAAACCGACAAAGATGATTTTCGATCGCAATCTGGATATGTGTATTGCCTAAATGGAGGTGCTGTGAGCTGGAAGAGTTCAAAGCAAGAAACAGTAGTCGATTCTACAACGGAAGCTGAGTATATTGCTGCCTCGGATGCAGCAAAGGAAGCTGTTTGGATTAGGAAGTTCATTTCTGAACTTGGAGTGGTGCCTAGCATTAAAGATCCGATAGAACTCTATTGTGACAACAATGGAGCGATCGCATTGTCTAAGGAACCTAGATCTCACCAAAGATCCAAGCACATACTTCGGCGCTTTCATTTCATTCGAGAATCGTTGAAAGGGGAGATGTTAAAATATGCAAAGTAACAAGAGATGATAACGTATTTGACCCATTGACGAAGCCACTGTCACAGCAGAAGCATGATCGTCATACTAGATCTCTAGGCATTAGGTATATGTCTGAGTGGTCTTAGTGCAAGTGGGAGATTTGTTGGGATATGCCCTAAGACAAGTCATTAGATGATTGTTTAAGACATATACTGTTTATGATTTTATGAATGGCAATTCATTATTATATATTATTCGTTTAACTGTGCAATGTGAATTAATATATATGTTAATGTCCTTAGAATAATATTGTATTATTCTTAAAGATGTCCCTAGTCAAGTATTATCATGAATAGGGATAATGATAATACGTAGAGACTAGTATGTGTTGATTGATGAATTGTTCATTGATATGAGATAGCAAATCAACACATGGGTACATGTTAGAGAACGATGTACTGGACAGACCCACCATGAGAATGCAACATGGATAGTTATACGATCGTCATATGCAATTCTCATAGTGATAATAATGTATGTAATCCTTACGACTTGTGATCATCAGATATCCCAACATAAGGAGTTATGTATCTTGATATTGTCAAACGTTACCCGTAACAGGGTAAACTATAAAGGCGACTATTGGATACACTACGAATTATGTAGAGGGATGTTGACTGATCGAGATAGGATTTGTCCCTCCTATATAACAGGAGATGTGTTTGGCCCTTGATCAAGTGAGAACTAAAAAGCATGGCCATGCTCGAATGAGTCGATATGAGATATCGAGCTTATTCGTTTATTCTAGTTCTACTTGGGGATCAAGAAATAAAGATTGAATATACGAGTATGACTATTCCATGACTCGTGTTCAATCTAAACACAAAGGACAAAGGGATTAAGTTACATGGTTAATATTATCACAAGTTCTGAAGGTTATGTCGAGTCATTGACATTCTTGTAATTTGGGTAGCCTTGATGTGTTGCTAGACACCGCTCTTTGCTTGTAACGTAAATTGAGATTTTGTGTCACTGCCAACATTACAAGATCCTATCGGGTCGCACAAAAGATTAAATCGAAAAGGGAAATTAAATTCATAGGATGAATTAAATAATTAAGAGGAGTCTTAATTAATAATTATAAGGATTAAATTATAATCATGGGCTTGAGCCCATGTGGCTTTATGAAAGCTTTAATTAAATCATATATAATTGGTTAACAAGGTGATTGAAATGATTAATTCTAGACATCAAAAACCTAGCCACTAATACAAGGTGCTCTCGGCCACCTCCCAAGAAAAGCACACGGCCGCCACCTTTAACCTTCTCTCGACTTCCATATAGTCGACGTGAGGTAGAGGAATTTGGGGCCATCTTCTTGATTATGAATCAAGTGTGCTTCTTGTTCCGATTTAAGAACGAGTCTAGCAACTTGTTCTTAGACTATCCCTTTTCCCGATTTGATCGTGTGGATACCATTGAGGCAAAACTTGATAAGTTTTGCTAGTGACTCGAAGGAGGCGTTGGACGTGGTGCTGCTCCCTGGAATCTGCTCAAACACGCTACAAGGGTGAGACTTTTGTATACCTTTATCCGATATGAATTCCTATGTATAGATCCGGTGTCTTGTAATCCATAAAAATTTTATTCCGCTGCGTTGCTATTCATGATGGATTACTAACAACTTGAACCTCTAAGCTTTTTATAGATGCATCCTGATTTTGCATCCTTGTTTCTGTCGATGAGATTAACTTGGTCAAGAGCTCCTCCATACTTAGCTTAAGTGCATTTCGCGGTTGTTGTTGTGGGTTCAACACGTTGTTTTGGTTGGACCATTGCAAGTTTGGATGATTCCTCAATCACGGGTTGTAAGTATTGGAGTATGGGTTGTTGGGCTGCCTATTTCCTACATAGTTAGCAGATTCATTGGACTGAATGAATGGATTACCTGCCTGGCACTCAGTGCTTGGATGATTGCTTCCACATAATTCACAGGTGATAACTTGAGCTTGCATTGCTGTCATGCTCATGCTATCTATCTTTTTGCTCAACGCTTCCAACTGTGCCGAAAGAGCAGTGATGTCGTCAATTTGATGAACTCCGGCCGGTTTCTTTGGCACATTCCTCTCAGATTGCCATTGATAGCTGTTAGAAGCCATCTCTTCCAAGAGTTCATAAGCTGCTTCTGGTGTTTTGCGCATAATGGATCCTCCTGAGGCTGCATCTATCATAGAACGGTTAGATGAAAATAAATCGTTATAAAAAGTTTGTTCCTGGAGCCAAATAGGAAGACCATGGTGTGGGCATCTCCTAAGCAAGTCCTTGAAACGATCCCACCCGTCATATAATGTTTCAGGATCATATTGCCCAAACGTGGTGATATAATTTCTCATCTTTGCCGTTTTGGAAGGGGGGAAATATTTGGACAAGAATGCTTGCATCATCCCCTCCCAAGTGGTGATAGATCCTGCAGGTAAAGAGTTCAACCAAGCTTTAGCTTTATCTTTTAATGAAGGAAATAACCTTAACCTGATGGGGTCGTCAGATACGCCATTATGTTTGAAGGTATCACAAATCTCCAAGAAGTTGGAGATGTGAGCGTTCGGGTCATCAGTGGCTACTCCCCCAAACATCACTGAATGCTGGATTGTCTGTATTATTTGCTTTTGCTTTCTCTTTGGCGCCATTGATCAATTCATACTTCTCTCTTATTCAACCCCTACCACACAAGAATATACCAAATTTACCAAATTTACCAACCACAGCAAGAAGTCACAAATCTTACCAACCAACTTTTTACTTCCCCAATATTTAACTACTCAATTCCCAAATTCACCAAAACCTTCAATCCCTGTATACCCAAACAGAAATATTCACTAAATCATGGATATATAGAAGAGTTGAAACCAAATACCATGAAAATCTAAGTGAAGTTTTGGAATTTGCTTGAGTTCCTCCTTTTTGATGAAATCTCCCAATTCCAGTCGTGGATCTTCAAATCTGTTGCAAAAAGTGTGATTAGATGAAGCTTTGAAGCTTATATTGCAAGATTTGTGAGTGTGTGGGAAGATTATAGGAAGAAATTGGTGATTAGGTCAAAGGGGCGGTTTTTTCTGTGTAGAAATTTGGAAAGGTTGTGTTTTTGTTCTTGTGGGATGCTGCTGATATCTGACAATAAAAACGAAAATTTTTTACGCTCGATCGATCGAGCAAGACAGAAAAATTTTCTTCTCTTTTTATAAGCCTTCCTCGATCGATCGAGGGTACTCACTCGATCGATCGGTGACTCCAGAAAAAATTTATTTTTTTTGCAACCCATGATCGATCGATCGAGCTTTAATCTCGATCGATCGAGCCTTCCAGACCAATTTTCACCAAATTTTTCATTTTTTTATGTTCGAACCGCCCAACCACTTGGACTCATTTATTTTTCTGCATTTCAAAATTAACGCACGGAGTTAGGCTCGAAAAATTTAAAACAACAAGAATAAACAAAAATAAAAAATTTGGACTAAAAATGAAAAACAAACAAGGGAAAGAGGAAAGTTCTTAATTTATAGTCCCAAGCTGGACTGTCACCTCCGTCTCAGTGGTCCATTTTTGCTTGCTCCTTCTGGTTTTTCACCGTATCAGTAGAGAGTGTCCCTTGAGCTCGTCCATGAATTATAGCTGCTAGTTGCCCGACTTGAACCTCCAAGTTTTTCATAAATGCATCCTGATTTTGAATCCTTGTTTATGTCGATGAGATTAACTTGGTCAAGAGCTCCTCCATACTTAGCTTAGGTGCATTTCGCGGTTGTTGTTGTGGGTTCAACACGTTTTGGTTGGACCATTGCAAGTTTGGATGATTCCTCCATCCCGGGTTGTAAGTATTGGAGTATGGGTTGTTGGGCTGCCTGTTTCCTACATAGTTAGCAGATTCATTGGATTGAATGAATGGATTACCTGCCTGGCACTCAGTGCTTGGATGATTGCTTCCACATAATTCACAGGTGATAACTTGAGCTTGCATTGCTGTCATGCTCATGCTATCTATCTTTTTGTTCAAAGCTTCCAACTGTGCCGAAAGAGCAGTGATGTCGTCAATTTGATGAACTCCGGCCGGTTTCTTTGGCACATTCCTCTCCGATTGCCATTGATAGCTGTTACAAGCCATCTCTTCCAAGAGTTCATAAGCTGCTTCCGGTGTTTTGCGCATAATGGTTCCTCCTGAGGCTGCATCTATCATAGAACGGTTAGATGAAAATAAACTGTTATAAAAAGTTTGTACCTGGAGCCAAATAGAAAGACCATGGTGTGGGCATCTCCTAAGAAAGTCCTTGAAACGATCCCACGCCTCATATAATGTTTAAGGATCATATTGCCCAAACGTTGTGATATCGTTTCTCATCTTTGCCGTTTTGGAAGGGGGGAAATATTTGGACAAGAATGCTTGAATCATCCCCTCCCAAGTGGTGATAGATCCTGCAGGTAAAGAGTTCAACCAAGCTTTAGCTTTATCTTTTAATGAAAAAGGAAATAACCTTAACCTGATGGGGTCGTCAGATACGCCATTATGTTTGAAGGTATCACAAATCTCCAAGAAGTTGGAGATGTGAGCGTTCGGGTCATCAGTGGCTATCTCAAAATTGTTGGCTTGAATGGTTGGCCTTGTAATGCTTGACAGTGATCCATGAAAAGCTGGTTGAGCAAAATCCATCATAGACCTTGGATTTGGTGCTTCATTGTTCGTGCCCCCTTCTTGATTGTTATCAGCCATTGCTCGAACTTCCCTTATTCTTCTTAGACACGTACGCTCGATTTCTGGATCAAATGGCTAGAGTGTGGGGTTGCTACTCCTTAGCATGCACCAAGAAGATGACTACCTGTAAAAATCAACCAAAAAGGAGAAATACGAATGTAGTAAATCCAACGGTCAAAAGTGACAAACAAAACAAAAACAAAAATTAATGGCTAAATTACGATTAACTAATCTCGTATTATATTATACAAATTAGTCCCCGGCAACGGCGCCAAAAACTTGATCGCTTTTAATTAATTCCAATCTAGCGATTTTATACCGCAAGTGCACGGTGTCAAGTTTTAGTATAGTGATATAAAAGAAAGGATGTCGAACCCACAGGGACTAACGTATAAGTACCAAATAAAATTAGCAAAATTATATTTAGCTTACGAAAAAGATGATTAATTAACTAATTAAGCTAAAGACTTAAAAACACAAAAATAAAACAACTCCTTTGAAGATGCGAAGGAATTCCGCTCAAGAAATTTATCAAGATGTTGGTTCAAATGTGTTATCGTCAATGATTTGCTTGTTAAAACAATTACTAATCAATCAATTCTTAAGGTGACAGATTGCCTAATATAATCAATATACTTTCTCAAGCTATATTGACACTAGTAATAAATTGACACAAGTAACTCTCTTCACTTAAACCAATTTAATACGGCATAAATCTCGATGAAAACCGTTAACTTTAAATTTTTCAATTCAAAGTGATCACGTATGTGATTTAATCTCTCGATCTAAATCTTAACATACAACACGAATTATTCTAGCGTATTGTAACTTTATCTCTCGATCTCAGTTATAATTCACAAAATCAATCAAAGTTAGCTAGGCTTTGATAGCATTAAGGTTATAAGTCATGCACATAAGAATTAATCAACTTAAACACAACCAAATCAATGATTCAAGCACAAAATTCCCTAAACTTGATAAAATAAACTCAATTAAATTCAGATCAATTTAACAAGATGTTTAATCGTCTCTCAACCTCATAAACATCAAATAAAATCTGAAAATCAAATTAACTAGATTTTAGAATACGATAACGTAGGAGCGAATCCATGCGTTGACCGATACTTCTTCTCTTGCTTCCTTCCTTGCACTTCAAAGGATTTCTTCAACCTTGTTCTTCGGAGATGAAAGGCGGCTAAAGAATTATGATTTAGGGTCTGAGTATGCTCTTAATAATGGATGCAAATTTCGTGCCCTACTTCCCAAATTTAAAGAGGAGGAGGTTGGTGGAAGAGTTTCCAAAAATCAAACCAAATCAAGTCTTTAATTTTTTGAAAATTCTGTGTCTCGATCGATCTGTCGATATGTCTCGATCGATCGAGCACCTTCAGCTTCCGGATATGAATTTCTCTGCCTCGCTCGATCGATCGAGGTTAAGTGGCCGATATCGAGCTTTCTTCATTTTTTTCTTGCCAACTCTCTGCCAATGTCGATCGATCGCGCATGTCTTTCCGATCGATCGAGCTTTCTTCCATTCACTTTGTAAATCTTCTGCCACTCTCGATCGATCGAGAACTATGCACCGATCGATTGAGTTCTGCTTTTCTTTGTTGGCCAAAACATCTGCCTCCTTCGATCAATCACCTTCCAGTTTCGATCGATCGGTCATGCTAGAATTCAGTTTCTTCATTTCTTGCCTTGATTTGGCTCGTTTTCTTCCTTCTAGCTCAATTCTTCCACTTTCCACCTAGATTCCTGAAACAATCAAATAAATACCAAAAAGCATAATATCTTCACGGAATCTACACGAAAATATATACAAATCAAAGCCCAAATACACGTAACAATCAACCCTATCAAAATTCGATTATCGTGGACTTGAGAAATGGAAGTATCTGCTTAATCTCGATAGCTATTCTGTGATATCCTCGAAATAATTAATTTCAATTTGGGCATTAATTATATCTATGTGATCATTTAAAGGTGATAATTAAATTATATGTTGGAATTAATTATCTTGGTGAAATGCTTAGTCACATGGTAGGAGTGACCCGGTAAAGCATTTCAGGGTGCATGTATACATGATGTGTAATTGGGGGTTATAATGATTTAAATGGGATGCTTTGTGATTATCTGGTGAATAATGTATTTAATTCTGATTTTGTTGCATTTTTTTGGTGTAATGCTTTTAAAATACCATATTGGGGTATTTTTATAAAACCTGATAGTTGTGGGTATGCCATTTTAATTAATCCCCTAATAACCCACTAACACCCCCAACCCCACAAAAACCCATCACTCTTTCTATTTTTCCCCAAAATCACTTCTCACAAACCCTTCCCTCCTCATTTTCGTTTTTGGGAAAAGAGTGGAAGAGAAATCCTTCCAAAAACTTGATTTGTGGGATTTAGTGTGAGTTTTGGAGTCCCCAAGAGGTATGGACACCTCCTTAATGTTTTTATTGTGTTTGGTTTGGGTTTGTTATAGTTTTGAATGATTTTGAAATGGGTTGTTTTGGGTTGATATTATTTTGGGTTGGATGTTGGAATTTTGGGATGTTTAATGTGTATGTTGAAGGTTTTTGGGTGTTTTGATATTGTTGCTGGGATGGTATTTGAGTTGGAATGGTTTGGGAAGGTTTAAGGTTGAAAAATGGCGATTTTCATGTTACAGGTCGCGGCGATCGATCGCCCAACGGAGCGATCGATCGCGCACAGGCATTGGACAAATCTCGTGTTTGGCGATCGATCGCCATGATGAGGCGATCGATCGGTAAGGCGAGCGATCGATCGCCTCAAAATCAGCGATCGATCGTCTGGCACCAGAATTTGGTATTCTCGGCTGCTGGACCTCGCGATCGATCGAGGCTCCACAGCGATCGATCGCGAGATGCCAGAATGGTGTATTTTGGTTGTTCTGTGGGATTTTTGGTGTTTGTTCATGATTTGACTTCTAATATTGATTTGTATAATTATGTAGAACCATCCCAGGTGGCCAAGCAACAAAGGAGATAAAGTCCACGATATCTCTACTTTTGGAACTAAGGTACGTAGTGAGACGTACGGGCATCGGACGGTAAAACGTATTTATTACGCTTTGAATTGGTTATGCACTATGGTTGCACACATGGAATTGATTATGCATTGTGGTTGCATATGTGGTCTTGTTTATTCATCATGGATTGCATACACGGTGTGGTCATGCATTTTGGGTTGCATGTGTATATTGGATGCATTGTTGCATGTGATTGTGAGTCAGGATTTATATTCCAGTGATGGAGAATACTTGCCGCCAGTGGCGTAGCGATGTGAATACTTGCCACTGTCATACCCTAGCGATGAGAGAATATTTGCCACTAATATGAAGCGAAGAACACGACCGCTGTCATATTTATAGCGAGGGATATTAGTGCCGCTGGTATTGTCTAAGCGAGGGGTATTTCCGTTGTCATGTTAACGCGAGGGGTATTATGCCACTGATATAATAAGACTCGGGAATTGAACACTGTATGTATGGAAATCGGTGCTTGTCATGACATACATTATTGGTAATATAATCTATTGGTTATAATGTGGTACAGGGACAACCAAAGGGAGCTTTTAAATGTGTTACATACAGGAAGTGAATCGCATTTACGATTTATGCATTTGAATTGCTATCATATTATTGTGAATATGATTTTGTACATGCTCATGGTTTTGGGGTTGTTCCTGTAGGTACTTTTGGGCGGACGGGCTAAGGCGAGTTGGTGCGGTGAGCGAGTGAGGAGTGCTCTTGGTAGCAGGCACATTCTTTTGTATAGTATCTACTCTAGGAGTAGTGTAAAGCTATAGGATTAACATTCATTGGTTGGGAATGTATTAATCCATTTTGGAACTTTATTTTGGCACTGTAATCTAATAGCTCAAGGCACCAACACAACTTTTATACTCCGTTTATGTATGAAATTTTAATTATGCCTTTAATCTGCATTTAAGGAACTAGGGTCCTTACATTAGTGGTATCAGAGCTGTGGTTAGAGAACCCGGGAATGAGTGAAGGGTAGCCTTAGCAAGGTTAGCTAGGTGGTTACATTTGAGCATGTCTATGCATGTGGTGCATACTGGTATATGAATTGTTATGCTAACATGCTTATTATCATTTATGTTATCTAAAGGCATAACATATATATTGTTTGGAATTGATGTTAACCTTTGTATTACAGCATGGCGGATATGAATGTGGAGAACCTCAATGAAGGGGTGGGTGATGTTGGAAGCGTGAACGCTAGCGTTGGTCAGGCAAATCCTTTACCTCCACCTGCCTTGGGCGTGGAGCCGGTAGCTCAGTTGCTTTTACCAGGGGAGCTTAGACTGAGTCAGTTCCTAACTTTCCACCCGCCCATGTTTGTGGGGACGGAGACAGGAGAAGAAGCTGAGGAGTGGCTTGAGAGATTAGAGCAATTATTTGTGTCCGCTCCTTGTGCTAGGACAGCATGGCTGAGGTTGGCGGAGTTCCAACTGGCGAAGAAGTCTTCTATGTGGTGGAAGACGACGGTGATGGAAATGAGAGCTCAGGGTATGGTGATTGACTGGACTTTATTTCGGACTCGGTTTCTAAACCGATACTTTTCTGCGGCGGCTAGGCAAACAAAGGAGGTTGAATTCACGAGCTTGAAACAGGGGAGCATGTCAGTCTTGGACTATGCCATGCATTACTCGTCCTTGTTGAGGTATGTTCCCCACATTGCAAAAAATGGGCATGCCAAGATGAGGCACTTTCTAAAGGTGCTGCGACCGAAACTTTTTGATCGGGTTATCTACAACAACCCCACTTCTTTTGATGATGCTCTCACTAGAGCAGAGCTAGCAGAGATCGGAGTCAGTGCTTACCCGGACGTTGCACCCCCACAAGTCCCACCGCCGAGGCCAGTGTCTAATAATCTGAGGCCACGAGGAGAATCATTTAAACCTCGTGGGGCTTCTTCCTCATCTTCTCGGTTTGGTGGGAGACGAATGGATAACTGGAGGGGTGGTGCGCCTAGCAACAGAGGGCAGACTCAAGCGAGTAGGAGTGGAGTGGTGAAGTGTCATTTTTGTGGAGGGCCACATCACATGCGAGACTGTACTGCTTGTTATAAATGTGGCAAGATGGGCCACATATCTCGGTTCTGTCAGAATAGTGATGGTCAGGTGGATCTTAGAGGAGGCAGAGGAAGGTTTTCCACCGGGACAGTACAGCAGAGGCCGCCGATGGTGCCTCGACAGAAGGGAGGACAGGCGATGGGGCCACCTCAGGGACAGGTCAATGCGTTGACCAGGGAGCAGGCCGATGTAGCTCCAGAGGAGGTGATAGTGGGTACGTGCCTTTTATTTACGTATTCCGCCTTTATTTTGATAGACACGGGTGCTTCGCACTCCTTTGTGTATGCGGACTTTGTGGCGAGACATCATATGTGCACGTCTCCGTTACCCACGTCTCTATTGGTCTCGACACCCACCGGAAAGAAAGTTGTTGCTGATCAGTTTCTGATGGACTGCCTCATTTATTTTGAGGGCAATGTGATTAAGGCAGACTTGATTGTACTGGGTATGTCAGACTTCGACTGCATTGTGAGCATTGACATTCTGAACAGATATCAGGCAGTGGTAGATTGTCGACAGAGGACAGTTCGGTTCAGATCTGGTTTAGGAGTTCAGTGGACTTTTTATGGCAACGGGTCTCGTGCGAAGATTCCGTTGATTTCGACAATCAAAATGTCCCAATTGTTGGAACGTGGGCACACAGGCTACCTCATCTATGCCGTGGACACGTCGAGGAAGGGTAAAGAGTTGAAGGTTGAGGATGTACCCGTAGTAGCGGAGTTTGCCGATGTATTCCCGGAGGAGATTCCCGGATTCTCACCGGCAAGGGAAGTTGAGTTTGGGATTGAGTTATTACCGGGGGCATCCGCTATTTCTCGTGCTCCTTACCGTATGGCACCGGCAGAGTTGAGAGAACTGAAGGAGCAGTTGCAGGAGCTCCTTGATAAAGGATATATACGCCCTAGCGTATCGCCTTGGGGCGCACCGGTTCTTTTTGTGAAGAAGAAGGATGGTTCGATGCGTTTATGCATCGATTACCGGCAACTGAATAAGGCCACAGTGAAGAACAAGTATCCTCTCCCAAGGATTGATGATTTATTTGACCAGTTGCAAGGTACGAAGCTGTATAGTAAGATTGATTTGCGATCCGGGTACCATCAGATACGGGTCAGGGAGGAGGATGTACAGAAGACAGCATTTAGGACTCGGTATGGGCACTACGAGTTCTTAGTGATGTCGTTCGGTGTGACGAACGCCCCGGCTGTCTTTATGAGCTTGATGAATCAGGTGTTCCAACCCTAACTGGACCAGTTCGTCATTGTATTTATTGACGACATTCTCATCTACTCCCGGAGCGAGGAAGAGCACGTGAAACACTTGAGGACGGTGCTCCAGATCCTCAGAGATCACCAATTATATGCCAAGCTCAGTAAGTGTGAGTTTTGATTGAGCAGTGTAGTATTTCTGGGGCATGTCATATCTAGCAATGGAATCTCAGTGGACCCCAGAAAGATTGAGGCTGATATGGAGTGGGCTGCACCCACTTCTGTGCCCGAGATACGAAGTTTTCTTGGTCTGGCTGGTTATTACTGACGCTTTGTCGAGGGATTTTCTAAGATTGCTAAGCCACTGACGCAGTTGACCCAAAAGGGAGTACCCTTCTTTTGGTCAGAGGCTTGCGAGGAGAGCTTCCAAGAGTTGAAGCACCGATTGACGACGTCACCAGTATTGGTGATCCCCTCGGAGAACAAAAGGTTTGTCCTTTATACTGACGCATCGCTGCAGGGTTTGGGTTGTGTATTGATGCAAGATAAGCATGTGGTAGCTTATGCATCGAGGCAGTTGAAGCCACATGAGGCTAGATACCCAGTCCATGATTTAGAGTTGGCAGCTATTATCTTTGCCTTGAAGATTTGGAGGCATTATCTGTATTGTGAGACCCCGTTATCACATCAAGTTACTAAGGTGCAATTTAGAGAACTAAACATTCATGTGAATATATCAGAGTAACGTATCGTGTTGATTAACCTGAGCTTTAGAGATTACAGTACCAAAATGTTTCAAAAAGGAATAACATAATTCCTACAAAGGCACTACATTATAGTCTTACTCTACTCAGTAGAAGCTATACAAAAATTTTCTCTAACATGCTAATCCTGTAGCACTCCTTACAGCTCAGCATTTCAACCCCGACCCTGGTTCTCGTCAACAAAAGCACCTACAAAGACAACCCCCCAAAACGTGAGCATAAAACAATTCATATTCAACATAATATGAAAGTAAGGCATAAATGCACAATCCTAAACACAAGCACTTCCTGTATATCCTGCATTTATAACGCCCATTGGTTGTCCCTGTACCATAATTCATAATAAAACACATTATATGAATGTATGGTTTTACAAATGAATGTCATGACATTTCCTCCTTTTCTTGAGTCAGTCATCATCAGTTATTTTAATGCTTTCATAACCTCAAAACAAGCGGTATCGCATACTCGCTTCTCCATACTAGCGGTATCTCTTCCTCGCTCAGTATGGTATACCTCGCCTCCATGTGCAAGCGAGCCTCCCCCCTCCCGCTCCACATTTTCAGCGGTAAAGCATAAGCATTAAAACCTTAACTGTGATCGCCCTGACTCGTGGAATACACCACTTTATTCCACATCACAATATGCAACAACAATGCATAATATGCAACACAATGCATAATAACATGTATCATAACCTTAATGCATCACATTGCATTCATCATGTGTCACACAGACAAACATAAGTACATGTTACCGTTGGGATGCCCGTACGTCACTTATGTACCTTTCCAAAAGATAGAGGAGTCAATCAACTTTATCTCCTCGGTTGTGATGGCACCTGGGATGGTTCTACATAGCCACACAACACAATATTAAGCACCTCATTACAATCCAATATCAAAACTTTAACAAAATATAACAATTTATATTTTTCAACATTCTGGGTCTCTCGATCGATCGGCCCCTCTTCCCGATCGATCGAGAAGACGCCTAAAATCAGAACCAAGATTCTGCCTCGCTCGATCGATCGAGAAGAAATGTCGATCGATCGAGATGCCCTGTTCGAGAAATACCAACCCAGAATTCTCGAACACCTATATTCATACCCTTCGATCTAGCATATAACATACACCACATGTTTGAACAATTATGCTAGAAATTACAATACACTTCCCCGAGTGTATTCATACAAAATTTGCACCTCAAACTTAAGCCCACATGCATAAACGTCAACCATTTACATAAGTACTCAACCAACTTTTCCGGAAACAGGGCAACATATAAATTTCCAGATTTTTTTGAGTACTTCACTTCATGCTATAATATCTACCACATATAACATAAAGCATGCTCGAACAAACATGCCAAGGGCTTCACAAAACTACCATGCATATTTTCACATCAAAGGTTTACCAAAAACCTAAGCTACCGTGCATGATATCACCTCCTCAAAATCACTCCCAAACCATAATTTTCCAGAAAAACAGGGCATATTCCTTACCCAGATTTTTGAACACTAAACTTCACATGCTTTAATCCTCTACATAAAACATGTAACATGCTCAAGGAAAAATACAGAGAGCCTCATAAACATCACATAAAAGTACTCATAACAATATTTCTTTAAACCCTAAACTAGCATGCCAAATCTGCTACAAAGAACAAGCATGCTTAGGAATTTAAAAACTGGGAAGAACATGTGACTCCTCACCACTTTTGCTCTTCGAATTTCTATATGAAGGGATGAACGAAATCCGATCACTTTCTTCCTAGAAACCGTCCAAGTTGCAGACAAAAGGAAGAGAAAAGAAGGAAGCTTTTTGGAGGAGACAATATGAAAATATCTAAGTCCAAAGTAGCATACTTAGTCAATTCTGCTTTCCAGAAACAGGGGAGGGGCGTGGGTTCAACCAAGTGGGTGTGGGGTGGTTGCATGCATGGTGGTTTTGTGGTGTTTAATTGTGTCCCGGTATTTCATACGATGTATAAAAATATCTCTCCTTGATATTTTATTATTTTATCACATCAACACAATAATTAAAACACCTAACATGCTCCCTAAACCACATCATCAAAATAAATAAATCACTCCCACATAAAATACGCCTTTAGCACATAGGCTCACAATTAACAACCTTTAATTGTATGATTACCCACATAATCATTTCGGGGATATCACAATACTCCCCTACTTATAAGATTTCGTCCCCGAAATCAAACATGCTTACCAACATGAAGTAAAACAATACATAAAAGCATACCAGAAAACAGCTCTGGATAGTGTTGCACCATGTGTCGCTCTGTCTCCCACGTGGCCTCCTCGACACCCCTACGATCCCACTGAACCTTGATCATAGGTATAACCTTGTTCCGAAGTCTGCGGTCTGCCCTATCCAAAATCCTGATAGGCCGCTCCACATAAGAAACATCGGACTCAATCTGTACCTCTGAAGACTGCAACACATGTGAAGGATCCGGCTCATACTTCCTCAGCATAGACACATGAAATACGTCGTGTGTACCCGACAGAGAAGGCGGTAGAGCCAAACGGTACGCCAGAGTACCCACACGCTGTAAGATCTCATACGGCCCTACATACCTCGGGGATAACTTTCCTCGCATCCCAAACCGTACTACGCCTCTGAAAGGTGAGATCTTCAGAAAAACTCTGTCGCCTAACTGAAACTCCAACGGCCTACGCCGCTGATTGGCATATGTTGCCTGCCTGTCCTGAGCTGCCTTCATCTTTCCTTTGATAACCTTAACTTTCTCTTCCATTTCCTGAACCAACTCTGGTCCTCCAACCGACTTACGGTCCACGTCATCCCAACACAAGGGTGACCTACAACGCCTACCATAGAGGGCCTCGAAAGGAGCCATCTGTATACTTGCCTGGTAGCTGTTGTTGTAAGAGAATTCCACTAAGGCTATCTAGTCCTGCCATGATATGTCGAACTCTAGCACACAAGCTCTCAACATATCCTCGAGCGTCTGTATCGTACGCTCGGTCTGTCCGTCCGTCTGAGGGTGATAGGCTGTGCTCAGCCTCAACTCTGTACCTAGAGCTGTCTGCAGACCCTCCTAGAAGTGAGATGTGAACCGTGGATCTCGATCGGACACTATCGAAACAGGGATCCCGTGCAGTCTCACCACATCTCTGACATATAACTGTGCCATCCTCAAGTGCGTATATGTCATACAATAGGGAATGAAGTGAGCCACTTTCGTCAGTCTATCCACGACTACCCAGATGGCATCAAAACCCGAAACAGTCCTCGGTAAGTGGGTCACAAAATCCATAGACACGTGCTGCCACTTCCACTCTGGTATCTCCAAACTCTTTAGTTCACCTCCAGGCCTCTGCCTCTCAGCCTTCACCTGCTGACAAATCAAACAGCGCTTGACAAATGAGGTGACATCTTGTTTCATACGCCTCCACCAGAACTGGCTGCGTAAATCCTTATACATCTTCTTCCCTCCTGGGTGGACACTCATCCTGCTGCAATGAGCTCGCTGTAATAAACCCTGACGCAACTCATGTGTATCTGGAACCACCCATCTGTCGCCAAGTCTCAGAGAACCGTCCTCAGCCACTCTGAATCTCGACGGCTGACCTGAATGAACCACTAACATCCATCTCTGAATCTCTACATCGGTCTCCTGAGCCTTCCTGATGTGATCATATATAACAGGCTCAGCTAGCAAGGTCAAAACCTGTACTGGTGAAGAAGATACATCATAATCAAAACCCAAATGGCAGTAGGAGCCAAACATAGCTGATAGAGACATAGCATCCTCTGTTGTGCTCCTCACCTTCCGACTCAAAGCGTCGGCTGTCAAATTTGCTTTCCCGGGATGGTATAGGATTTCACAATCATAATCCTTCAGCAGGTCCATCCATCTCCTCTGCCTCATGTTCAGTTCAGCCTGTGTAAACAAGAACTTCAGGCTCTTGTGATCAGTGAAGATGGTAAATGAGGTACCGTATAAATAGTGTCGCCATATCTTCAAGGCGAACACTATAGCTGCCAACTCCAGATCATGGACTGGATACCTCGTCTCGTGTGGCTTCAACTGTCTCGAAGCATAAGCCACCACATGTCTGTCCTGCATCAGTACGCACCCTAATCCCTGTAGCGATGCGTCGGTATAAAGAACAAATCCTTTGTTCTCCTTGGGAATCACTAGAACTGGTGCAGTAGTCAGTCTGTGCTTCAATTCCCTGAAACTCTGCTCACAAGCATCTGACCAACAAAATGAGACTCCCTTCTGAGTCAGCTGTGTAAGTGGCTTGGCGATCCTTGAAAAACCCTCGATGAAATGTCGATAATAGCCAGCCAGACCAAGAAAACTTCGAATCTCACTGACTGAAGTAGGGGCAGACCAATCCATAACTGCCTCTATCTTCCTCGGGTCTACTGATATCCCCTCTCGTGATATGATATGGCCTAAGAAGGCTACACTGCTCAGCCAAAACTCACACTTGCTGAGTTTGGCGTACAACTGATGATCTCTGAGGATCTGGAGAACTATCCTCAGATGATCGGTATGATCCTCTTCATTCCTTGAATAGACCAGGATGTCATCAATGAACACGATCACAAAATGATCGAGGTACTCCTGAAATACTCTGTTCATCAGGCTCATAAATGTAGCAGGGGCATTCGTCACCCCGAATGGCATCACCAAGAACTCATAGTGCCCATACCGAGTTCTAAAAGCCGTCTTTTGGACATCACCAGCTCTAACCCGCACCTGGTGATAGCCTGATGTCAAGTCTATCTTGGAGTACACCTCTGTACCCTGAAGCCGGTCGAACAGATCATCAATCCTCGGAAGTGGATATATGTTCTTCACTGTAGCCTTGTTCAATTGCCTATAGTCAATGCACAGACGCATTGATCCATCCTTCTTTTTCACGAACAAGACTGGCGCACACCAAGGCGATACAATAGGACGGATGTATCCCTTGTCGAGGAGCTCCTGTAACTGTACCTTCAGTTCCCTCAGCTCTGCCGGTGCCATCCTGTAAGGGGCACGAGAAATGGCCGATGTCCCTGGCAGCAGCTCTATAGCAAACTCCACATCCCTGACAGGCGGAAATCCTGGAATCTCATCTGGGAACACATCAATGAACTCCGCCACAACCGGAATGTCCTCGGCTCTCACTTCCTTTTCCTCAGATACATCCACAGCATAAATGATGTAACCTGTGTGGCCACGCTCCAATAACCGCGACATCTTAATCGCTGATATTACCGGAATCTTTGGACGAGAGCCGTCCCCATAAAAGGTCCACTGGAACCCCTGATCAGACAGAAAACGGACAATCCTCTGCCGGCAGTCTACCACAGCTCGGTATCTGCTCAACACGTCAATGCCGATAATGCAGTCAAAGTCTGCCATCTCTAACTGAATCAGATCGGCCCTCAGATCATTGCCCTCAAAATAAATGAGGCAATCAGACAATAGCCGATCCGCAATCACATGCTTCCTCGTGGGTGTCGAGACCATAAGAAGCGTGGGTAACAGAGACGAGCACAAACGGTTTCCCTCCACAAAAGCAGTAGATACAAAAGAATGGGAAGCACCTGTATCTATCAATATAAGTGCAGGGTACATAAATAAATGTCACGTACCAGCAATAACCTCCTCTGGGGCTGCCTCAGCCTGCTCCCTGGTCAGTGCATACACCTGTCCCTGTGGCGGTCCTGCCGTCTGACCTCCCTGTGGTCGTGGTGCAAACTGCTGTCTCTGTGGTGCCCTCCCAGCATCAAACCTCGTCCTATTCGGCCCTGAATTTGTCTGACCTGCCCGATTGGGGCAACCTCGAGCAAAGTGGCCCACCTTGCCACAGATATAGCAGCCCTGACAGTCCCGTGACAAGTGCCATCCTCCTCAGTTGCTACACTTGTTTCCCACTGTCTTGCTCCCCTGTGTGGGTCCCTTATTGTTCTGTTTCTGACCCTGAGACTTCTTCCCGCTAAATTTGGAAGATGATGAGGCCCCACGAGCCTTGAACTGATCCCCTCGTGGCCTCAGACTATCAGCAGCAGGCCTCTGTGGTGGTACAGAAGGGGGTACAACATCCTTGTACGCGTCCACCGCAATCTCCGCTAACTCTGCCCGTGTCAGGGCGTCATCAAATGAACTGGGGTTGTTGGAGATAACTCTATCAAATAGTTCTGGCCTCAATCCCTTCAGAAAGTTCCTCATCTTCGCATGGCTGCTGACAGCAATATGAGGTACATACCTCAGCAGTGAGGAATACTGCATAGCATAGTCCGACACTGACATGCTACCCTGCTTCAAACTGTTGAACTCATCCTCTTTTAATTGTCTGGCAGCTGCAGAGAAATACCGGTTAAGGAACCGGGTCCGGAATACAGTCCAGTCAACTGCCATACCTAGAGCTCTCAGCTCCATCACGGTGGTCTTCCACCACATAGCAGGCTTCTTAGCCATCTGAAACTCAGCTAACCTCAGCCATGTCGTGCGTGCACAGGGTGCAGTCACAATTATCTGCTCTATACGCTCCAACCACTCCTCAGCTACTTCACCAGACTCAATTCCCTCAAACATAGGCGGATGGAAACTCAGAAACTGCTTCAAACTGAGCTCCCCTGGCAGTAACATCTGTACACTGGGCTCCATGCCCATAGCAGGTGGTGGTAAAGGATTCAGCTGAGCGATACTGGCATTCCTACTGTCCATATCCCCTACCTCCTCATTGGGGTTCTCCGGGTTAACAGCCTCCATGCTGCAACACAATTGTTAACAACAATACCGAAAGCAGTTCATAATATAAGCCGTTAGATAACAAGAGTATCATATTCAAAAGCATGCTAGTATAACACTTATACAACAATATGCATCACATGCATAACATGCTCAACAATGAATACCTAGCCAACTTGTCTCTAAAGGCTACCCTTCACTCTTCCCTGGTTATCTAACCACTGCTCTGATACCACTAAATGTGAGACCCCGTTATCACATCAAGTTCTAAGGTGCAATTTAGAGAACTAAACATTCATGTGAATATATCAGAGTAACGTATCGTGTTGATTAACCTGAGCTTTAGAGATTACAGTACCAAAATGTTTCAAAAAGGAATAACATAATTCCTACAAAGGCACTACATTATAGTCTTACTCTACTCAGTAGAAGCTATACAAAAATTTTCTCTAACATGCTAATCCTGTAGCACTCCTTACAGCTCAGCATTTCAGCCCCGACCCTGGTTCTCGTCAACAAAAGCACCTACAAAGACAACCCCCCAAAACGTGAGCATAAAACAATTCATATTCAACATAATATGAAAGTAAGGCATAAATGCACAATCCTAAACACAAGCACTTCCTGTATTTCCTGCATTTATAACGCCCATTGGTTGTCTCTGTACCATAATTCATAATAAAACACATTATATGAATGTATGGTTTTACAAATGAATGTCATGACATTTCCTCCTTTTCTTGAGTCAGTCATCATCAGTTATTTTAATGCTTTCATAACCTCAAAACAAGCGGTATCGCATACTCGTTTCTCCATACTAGCGGTATCTCTTCCTCGCTCAGTATGGTATACCTCGCCTCCATGTGCAAGCGAGCCTCCCCCCTCCCGCTCCACATTTTCAGCGGTAAAGCATAAGCATTAAAACCTTAACTGTGATCGCCCTGACTCGTGGAATACACCACTTTATTCCACATCACAATATGCAACAACAATGCATAATATGCAACACAATGCATAATAACATGTATCATAACCTTAATGCATCACATTGCATTCATCATGTGTCACACAGACAAACATAAGTACATGTTACCGTTGGGATGCCCGTACGTCGCTTACGTACCTTTCCAAAAGATAGAGGAGTCAATCAACTTTATCTCCTCGGTTGTGATGGCACCTGGGATGGTTCTACATAGCCACACAACACAATATTAGGCACCTCATTACAATCCAATATCAAAACTTTAACAAAATATAATTTATATTTTTCAACATTCTGGGTCTCTCGATCGATCGGCCCCTCTTCCCGATCGATCGAGAAGACGCCTAAAATCAGAACCAAGATTCTGCCTCGCTCGATCGATCGAGAAGAAATGTCGATCGATCGAGATGCCCTGTTCGAGAAATACCAACCCAGAATTCTCGAACACCTATATTCATACCCTTCGATCTAGCATATAACATACACCACATGTTTGAACAATTATGCTAGAAATTACAATACACTTCCCCGAGTGTATTCATACAAAATTTGCACCTCAAACTTAAGCCCACATGCATAAACGTCAACCATTTACATAAGTACTCAACCAACTTTTCCGGAAACAGGGCAACATATAAATTTCCAGATTTTTTTGAGTACTTCACTTCATGCTATAATATCTACCACATATAACATAAAGCATGCTCGAACAAACATGCCAAGGGCTTCACAAAACTACCATGCATATTTTCACATCAAAGGTTTACCAAAAACCTAAGCTAACGTGCATGATATCACCTCCTCAAAATCACTCCCAAACCATAATTTTCCAGAAAAACAGGGCATATTCCTTACCCAGATTTTCGAACACTAAACTTCACATGCTTTAATCCTCTACATAAAACATGTAACATGCTCAAGGAAAAATACAGAGAGCCTCATAAAGATCACATAAAAGTACTCATAACAATATTTCTTTAAACCCTAAACTAGCATGCCAAATCTGCTACAAAGAACAAGCATGCTTAGGAATTTAAAAACTGGGAAGAACATGTGACTCCTCACCACTTTTGCTCTTCGAATTTCTATATGAAGGGATGAACGAAATCCGATCACTTTCTTCCTAGAAACCGTCCAAGTTGCAGACAAAAGGAAGAGAAAAGAAGGAAGCTTTTTGGAGGAGACAATATGAAAATATCTAAGTCCAAAGTAGCATACTTAGTCAATTCTGCTTTCCAGAAACAGGGGAGGGGCGTGGGTTCAACCAAGTAGGGGTGGGGTGGTTGCATGTAGGGTGGTTTTGTGGTGTTTAATTGTGTCCCGGTATTTCATACGATGTATAAAAATATCTCTCCTTGATATTTTATTATTTTATCACATCAACACAATAATTAAAACACCTAACATGCTCCCTAAACCACATCATCAAAATAAATAAATCACTCCCACATAAAATACGCCTTTAGCACATAGGCTCACAATTAACAACCTTTAATGTATGATTACCCACATAATCATTTCGGGGATATCACATGTATGGTACGTCCTTTACCATATACACGGATCATAAGAGCCTGAAATTCCTATTCACTCAGGCGGAATTGAATATCGTCAGAGGATATGGATGGATCTACTCAAGGACTATGACTGTGAGATAGAGTACTATCCCGGAAAAGCGAACTTGACAGCAGACGCCTTGAGTTGGAAGGTGAAGAGTACTACTGTGGATGTCATGCATTTGTCAGCTATGATGACTTCTTGTTGCCATCTGGGCTATGACTTCGATGTGGACGCATTGCCGATTTGGGTATCAACCTTATTGGCTGAGCCAGATATCTATGAGAATATCAGGAGAGCTCAAAGGACAGATGATGAGGTTCAGAGATGGTCATCATTAGCACTTCAGGGACATCCATCAAAGTTCAGAGTGGCTGAGGACGGTTCTTTGAGACTTGGTAACCAATGGGTAGTTCCATGTACGCCGAAGTTGCGTAAAGGGATCTTGGATTGGGCTCATAGTAGCCGATTTAGCATCCACCCAGGAGGGAGATGTATAGAGACTTATGTGATCAGTTCTGGTGGAAGCGGATGAAGCGTGATGTGATCACTTTTGTCAAGAGGTGTTTGATCTGTCAACAGGTTAAGGCAGAGAGGTAGAGACCCGGGGGCGAACTAAGGAGCTTAGAGATACCGGAGTGGAAGTGGGAGCACATATCTATGGACTTTGTGACCCACTTGCCGAGGACTACTTGGGGTTGCTATTTGGGTGATCATCGACAGACTGACGAAGGTAACTCACTTCATTCCCTATAGTATGACGTACACATACTTGAGGATGGCTCAGCTGTATGTCCGGGACATACTGAGACTACATGGAATTCCAGTATCTATTGTGTCGGACAGAGACCCGCGGTTTACATCTCATTTCTGGGGAGGTCTTCAGTCAGCATTGGGTACTGAGGTGATATTGAGCACGGCATATCATCCCCAGACGGACGGTCAGACTGAGCGTACTATACAGACGCTTGAGGACATGCTACGAGCTTGTGTGTTGGAGTTTGACGCCTCATGGCAAGATTCTTTGGCTTTGGTAGAATTCTCATACAACAACAGCTATCAGGCGAGTATTCAGATGGCACCGTTTGAGGCGTTGTATGGTAGACGTTGCAGGTCACCATTGCACTGGGAGGACTTGACCAGTAAAGCGGTAGGAGGACCCAAACTGATTCGAGAGATGGAGGATAAGGTGAAGGTTATCCGTCAGAAAATGAAGGCAGCTCAGGACAGGCAGGCAGCCTATGCGAATAAACGGCGGAGACCGTTGGAGTTTCAGTTGGGACACAGAGTCTTTTTGAAGATTTCACCTTTCTGGGGTGTGGTTCGGTTTGGTATGCGTGGTAAATTGTCTCCGAGGTATGTGGGACCGTATGAGATTTTACAGCGCATCGGTACCTTGGCTTACCGTTTGGCACTGCCACCGTCGTTATCTGGTATTCACGATGTGTTTCATGTATCTATGCTGCGGAAGTATGAGCCGGATCCGTCGCATGTATTGCAGCCTTCTGAAGTTCAGTTGGATTCTGATGTATCCTATGAGGAAAGACAAGTCACGATTTTGGATAGGGCTGATCGCAGGCTTCGGAACAAAGTGATACCGATGGTCAAGGTTCAGTGGGATCGCAGGGGTGTCGAGGAGGCCACGTGGGAGACGGAGTGGCATATGATGCAGCACTACCCGGAGCTATTTTCTGGTATGTGATTTATGTTCAGCTTCGATTTGGGTAAGTGCATGCGATTTCGAGGTAGAAATCTTATAAGTAGGGGAGTATTGTGATATCCCCGAAATAATTAATTTCAATATGGGCATTAATTATATCTATGTGATCATTTAAAGGTGATAATTAAATTAAATGTTGGAATTAATTATCTTGGTGAAATGCTTAGTCACATGGTAGGAGTGACCCGGTAAAGCATTTCAGGGTGCATGTATACATGATGTGTAATTGGGGGTTATAATGATTTAAATGGGATGCTTTGTGATTATCTGGTGAATAATGTATTTAATTGGGATTTTGTTGAATTTTTTTGGTGTAATGCTTTTAAAATACCATATTGGGGTATTTTTATAAAACCTGATAGTTGTGGGTATGCCATTTTAATTAATCCCCTAATAACCCACTAACACCCCCAACCCCACAAAAACCCATCACTCTTTCTATTTTTCCCCAAAATCACTTCTCACAAACCCTTCCCTCCGCATTTTCGTTTTTGGGCAAAGAGTGGAAGAGAAATCCTTCCAAAAACTTGATTTGTGGGATTTAGTGTGAGTTTTGGAGTCCCCAAGAGGTATGGACACCTCCTTAATGTTTTTATTGTGTTTGGTTTGCGTTTGTTATAGTTTTGAATGATTTTGAAATGGGTTGTTTTGGGTTGATATTATTTTGGGTTGGATGTTGGATTTTTGGGATGTTTAATGTGTATGTTGAAGGTTTTTGGGTGTTTTGATATTGTTGTTGGGATGGTATTTGAGTTGGAATGGTTTGGGAAGGTTTAAGGTTGAAAAATGGCGATTTTCATGTTACAGGTCGCGGCGATCGATCGCCCAAAACGGAGCGATCGATCGCGCACAGGCAGTGGACAAATCTAGCGTTTGGCGATCGATCGCCATGATGAGGCGATCGATCTGTAAGGCGAGCGATCAATCGCCTCAAAATCAGCGATCGATCGCCTGGCACCAGAATTTGGTATTCTCGGCTGCTGGACCTCGCGATCGATCGGGGCTCCACAGCGATCGATCGCGAGATGCCAGAATGGTGTATTTTGGTTGTTCTGTGGGATTTTTGGTGTTGGTTCATGATTTGACTTCTAATATTGGTTTGTATAATTATGTAGAACCATCTCAGGTGGCCACGCAACAAAGGAGATAAAATCCACGATATCTCTACTTTTGGAACTAAGGTACGTAGTGAGACGTACGGGTATCGGCCGGTAAAATGTATTTATTACGCTTTGAATTGGTTATGCACTATGGTAGCACACATGGAATTGATTATGCATTGTGGTTGCATATGTGGTCTTGTTTATGCATCATGGATTGCATACACGGTTTGGTCATGCATTTTGGGTTGCATGTGTATATTGGATGCATTGTTGCACGTGATTGTGAGTCGGGATTTATATTCCAGTGATGAAGAATACTTGCCGCCAGTGGCGTAGCGATGTGAATACTTGCCGCTGTCATACCGTAGCGATGAGAGAATATTTGCCGCTAATATGAAGCGAAGAACACGACCGCTGTCATATTTATAGCGAGGGATATTAGTGCCGCTGGTATTGTCTAAGCGAGGGGTATTTTCGCTATCATGTTAACGCGAGGGGTATTATGCCACTGATATAATAAGACTCGGGAATTGAACACGGTATATATGGAAATCGGTGCATGTCATGACATACATTATTGGTAATATAATCTATTGGTTATAATGTGGTACAGGGACAACCAAAGGGAGCTTTTAAATGTGTTACATACAGGAAGTGAATCGCATTTACGATTTATGCATTTGAATTGCTATCATATTATTGTGAATATGATTTTGTACATGCTCATGGTTTTGGGGTTGTTCCTGTAGGTACTTTTGGGCGGACGGGCTAAGGCGAGTTGGTGCGGTGAGCGAGTGAGGAGTGCTCTTGGTAGCAGGCACATTCTTTTGTATAGTATCTACTCTAGGAGTAGTGTAAAGCTATAGGATTAACATTCATTGGTTGGGAATGTAATTAATCCATCTTGGAACTTTATTTTGGCACTGTAATCTAATAGCTCAAGGCACCAACACAACTTTTATACTCCGTTTATGTATGAAAATTTTAATTATGCCTTTAATCCGCATTTAAGGAACCAGGGTCCTTACATATTCACTAGTGAAGAGATTAGAAATCGACTGAAGGACACCGATGAGCTAGAACTGGATTAAATGTTAATGAAGTGACTATCATTTGAATTATCCCAGTTCATCCAGCTCTAGTAATTCTAGAGGTAGTAAGATATTGTAGAATATCAGATCTTTTCAAGGTCACTGTGGATGTAAATATCTACTGATCCATGTGAAAGAATAAGAGGAACTGATATTGATTGTGGCCAATCATTGCATGTTCATTACGTGCTCAGGAACAGATGTAGCCATAACAACAAATACTTTGAGCTAGGGGTAGATTTCATAGTGGTTATTCTTTTCGACACTCATTTCTAGCAGCAGTTAGTTACCTGTAAACCAGAGAGTATACCTTGAAATACTGTTAGAAATGCTTCAGTACTAGTGATTGCAGATACATGTCATGTATTTGATCACACTGCACAAGTTTTATTGAGTCAAAAGCATTGTTTTCATACATTGCATCAAATGTGCATTGATTATATGATTTGGAAAATACACCAGCCGAGATGATTTTACTATCCACACTTCTCTCTTATTCAACCCCAACCACACAAGAATAGTGAACTGTACCTTACAGTTTGATGATAGTATTGTGAATTTGAATTTAATGGTGTTGACGAGATATGATTTTGATTGTATCAAGGGCATGGACACTCTGATAAATTTTGAGATATTGTAAGTTGATTTCAGGGTGTAATGAATTTTTGACTGTATTGTGGCTCCAAATGAAATGTTTATAGCCACGAATAGCAAACTAAGATACTAATAGTATCAGCTATGAAAATATTACGGTTACGATACTTGGAACATGAGGGATATTTGATAAGAGTCGGTTGACTGATATCCTAGTGGTAAGAAACATACCAAGATTTTCCTGAGGAAATAATAGACTTTCCACTGGAGAAGGACATTGATTTTAAATTGTTCGTTGATGCCAAAGAATGGATTCGATATCGAAAGCACTGTACAGAATGGCATCAACAGAGTTGACAAATTTAGAAGAATAGTTAAAGAATATCCTCGATAAGGGTAAATACATCTGAGTATGTCACATTGGGGAAACATCAGTGTTATTTGTGAAGAAGAAAGATGGTATTATAAAGATGTGTATTGACTATAGGCAGTTGAACCGGGCTACTGTCAAGAATAAATACCCACTGCCTAAGATCGAGAAGTATTTAATCAGTTGTAAGAAACATCAATGTATAAGAAGAACGATTTTCACTCTGGTTACCATCAGTTCGAGTCAGAAGAAAAAATGTTCTTTAGGCAATTAGTCAAACAAGATATAAACATTTTGAATTTTTGGTAATGCTGTGTGGTCTGACTACTATACCAGTAGAGTTATGAATTTGATGAATAAAGTATTTCGTAACTTTTTGGGCAGAATTGTAATCATATTCGTCAGTGGTATACTAGTGTATTCGAGATTTATACTAGTGTATTCGAGATTCGGAAGGAACACACAGAACGTCTACGAATGGTTATTCAGACGCTTCGTGAAGCTCAAATTGTATATCAAGTTATCGAAGTGTAAATCTTGGTTGAATTGAGTGTTATTTTGGGATAGGTTATACAAGCTCACAGGATACCTGTTGATCACAATAAAGTAAAGGTAGTACTAAATCTGTGATAGATGTGAATAGCGGCATGCTAACAATGGAGTTTAATGGTGAGGTTGCAAGATTCAATATCTATGAAACCATTAAAACACATGAACAATCTAGTTATGATATTGATATCAATAATGAAGTTGATTCTGATTTTGATAATGTTGATTTGTGGGAGATGGGAAAGGCTATTGATGGCCTTGAAGACAAATGAGGTATGGACTCAAATCTTTTGAATAATTTTCACACTATTGCTGCCTTATCTACTCATGATACTGCTGACTCTCTCTCTTCTCACTTACAGGATCCTACTGTTGAAAAGACACACCCTCCTGATCGACCACAACAATCAACAAACGATGGAGGAGGAACAAAGACTGCTGATGACCTCTCCAAGAAGAGCAAGGTAAACAAACCAATGTTTAAAGGACTTAAGAAGATATTGAGGTAGAAGAAGAAAGATCGAGCGACACCGCATAATCCACCTTGATAGAGGACTAGGATCGGGCCACCGATGTTAAACAGAGGCTATTGGGTTTTGGAAACCCGAATAATCTTTGTTTTGATGTTAACAAAACTTGTATTGTGTTGCTAACATATTTCATCAAGTTTACAGTTCATAGATGATATCTTACAGCTTGATGATTAAAAAAGAAATATGTTGAAGAAACTGGACCAGTAGATACTACCAGCAGACCTTGAACGCTGCTGACTAAATTGATCATGTACCGGATCATCTACAGGACTATCACTAGACCTTGAGCGGTGCTAATTAAATTGATCATCTACCGGACTACCAGCAGGGGAGCAGTATACCTTGGACCAGAAGACCTTGAAGCTCCAACCAGTAGACACTACAAGTAACTCAACCTACTACAGAACCAAGACCCAGTAGACCTTCGACCAGCAAACCTCGAAGCTCCAACCAATAGACGTCGACCAGTAGACCTTGAGCATTAGATGTCGACAAGCGGACTTTGAGCAGTAGAGTTTGACCAACCAGTAGACATCAACCAGTAGACCTTGAGCATTAGACGTCGACAAGCGGACTTCGAGCAGTAGAGTTCTATCAACCAGCAGACGTCGACCAGTGAACTTCGCACCAATAGACTCCAGCGGACTTAGAATTAGTAGAGGCCAGCTGACCTTATACAAGCAGAACTTAGGCCAGCGTACTTTGAACCAGTAGAGGTCAGCGGACTTCGAACCAGTAGAGGTCAGTGGACTCGACCAGTGGACCTCGAGCAGCAGACTTCCAAAAATAGCTCAGAAGCAGAATATGACTGTTGCAATGTTTGAAAGCTTACCAGAATTGTCCCAACGGTTATATTCTTGTATCTAACGTATATATATCATTACTTGGGGCTATATATAAATGATTTGGAAGCTCAATAACAGCTGTTTGAAGATCAATCCAAGCCTTCCAAAGCAAACCCACTTGGGATTCAATTGGGAACTTCAAAGACAGAAGCTGCTAAATGAAGAGCACTCCCCAAACCTTTGGCACCTCTTACCTTGTTGTATCAGATTTATTATTGAGTCATTTTTTCCTGTATTCACTCTATTCATTGTATTTGTGAGCTAAAATAGAAGAGTGAATACCATTGTAACAGTTTGTGATTCATCACAACTGAATGAGGGTCTTTGTATGTGAGACGTTGAAGAACATACATATTTGAGTTGCAAGGAGTTCTAGTTGGATGGGGAATGCCCAACTGGATCGGGTTTGTACAAAGAGTTGTATAAATCAAAGTCTTCTAAGGTATCCTTTCATGAGATGGAAGAAGGGGAGACGTAGAAGCGTTGTGATTCGAACTTCCAGAAACAAATGCATGTGTTATTTACTTTACTACATTTATTTACTTAACTGTTTTTACATACTTTCTTGCATATCTTTTAAAATGCCTTTCAAATGTTTAATCGGTTATAGAGAGGGTTATTTCAAGTGTCTTTCTATCGGTTTGGTAACCGGACTCGATATAATCTCTCGGTGTAATTATTTCAAGAACACGAGCTATTGAAGCTCAAGTTGGTTGAACTCGGGTGTGGAATGACAACCCACCCCCGGAGTCGAACCTAACAAGTGGTATCAGAGCCAGGTTGTTCTTGCAAAGCATTTTAACCGATTTTAGATGGAAGTCTTTTAAGAAAACTTTCTCATGAGCATGAAATTATTTTCATAGCATAATTTTCTAATACTTGGTGTATGAAAATTTTTTATCATAAAATCAATTTCATTGCATTCATTTTGCAAGAAAATAATTTTAAAATCTATTTTAATTGTTTAATTTTTTGTTCAATCTGTTCTAACTCTTTTTAAGTTTAATATTGTTAATTTGAAATATTTTTCTAACAATTTTCGAAGCATTCAGTTTTTTCTGGCAGCTTGCGGCGACTTTGGGAAAATTAGCATAACTTCTTGTTCGGATGTCCAAATGACAAACCGTTTCTTGTGTTGCAAACTAGACTCATAGAGGATTGCAGCGGTATTGGTCTTGCAGCCCAAACTTGCTCGAGGAAAAGCAGTTTATTAGTTCAAGTTGGACTAAGTGTGCTGCAGCAGAAAGATGAAATGGACATTGCTGAGTTTTGTCAAGAATTCAAATTTGTTGCCAAGTATGCTTCATCCATCATCAAAGGTTATTTTGTTCAAAAATTAATGTGCATTGCAATTTTTTAAATTTATTTTAGCTTACCCCATTTGCCCATCACTTGCTCTAATTTTCAAACTTTTAAAATTAAGGGGAGAGTTTAATCTCAATCCTTGAGGGGGAGTAAATTTATTTGTCTTCCTTTTTATTCTCACAAAAAGGGGGAGAAATATGTTGTTTAAAAAATATGGTTTTTCTTGTTATGCAACATTGTGCTTTAATGGTCATATTTTTATTCAAATTTTTGTGATCATAAAAATGGGGAGATTTGTTCGGTTTTGGAAACCCGAATAAACTTTATTTTGATGTTAACAAAACTTGTTATTGTGTTGCTAACTTATTTCATCAAGTTTGCAGTTCATAATGATATATTACAGCTTGATTATTAGAAAAGAAATAGGTTGAAGAAACTGGACCAGTAGATACTACCAGCAGACCTTAAGCTGACTAAATTGATCATGTATGTGGGGCCTTCCCACCTTAACAGTGATTAAAAGACATAAGAAGGACTAATCATGCATTAAAGAACATCTTAAGGTTTTGGTTGTTACACGAGCTAACAGGATTACAGGCCAAAATACAAAACTTCAAAAATAATTCATTACATTCTAAAAGAATGTCATTTTAGATTTACACTACTCCTAGAGTAGATACTAATCATAACTTGAATCCTATACATTCCTGTGTCCCTCGTAGCTCACTGCCTCAACCCGACCCTTAGTCCTTTCGTCCAAAAGTGTACCTACAGGGACAACACATCATGAGCATATACAATCTTACTTAGCATCATAAAAACATCATAGCAAATGCATGAAATATTTGTTAAGTAAATATGCTGGATTTCTCATTAACTTCTTATTGTTGTCCCTGATTTATAATCATGCATATGGGGCGTCTTACCCCCGTGGCATCTTACCACAATATCATCGTATGGCCTCTTACCATATGGGGCATCTTACCCCGTGGCATCTTACCACAATACATCGCATGGCCTCTTACCATGTGGGGCATCTTACCCGTGGCATCTTACCACAATACATCGCATGGCCTCTTACCATGTGGGGCATCTTACCCCGTGGCATCTTACCACAATTACATCGTATAAATGTCATCATATAAGCATCGTATAAGCAATAAACATCGTATGAGCTTCATCGTATAAACATCGTATAAACATCATCGTGTAAACATCGTATAAACATCGTCATTTCATCGTGAATACTCATGCAATAAAAGCATAGTTGTAGTATAAAGATGTGTGTTACCGTCCGATGCCCGTACGCCTCTTACGTACCTTTTCAAAAGGAGGAGGAGTCAACAGACTTTATCTCCTTGATGGTGCCGGTACCTGGGATGGTTCTACAAGACCACATAATACCATATTAGATGCCTCAAAACCATCTCACATCATAAACTTAACAAAATAAAACATCATTATATTTTTCAACTTTCTGCTTCTCTCGATCGATCGGCCCAAGGTCTCGATCGATCGAGACACTGTGCACAAATAGTGCCTTAGCATTCTGTCTCTCTCGATCGATCGAAACATTTTACCGATCGATCGAGGAGCCTCACCGATCGATCGAGAAATCCTTCGATCGATCGGCACCAAAATTTTGAAAACATGCATTAGACCTTCTGTCTCGCTCGATCGATCGGGACCAAATCTCGATCGATCGAGAGCTCTGAAAAATCGGGATTTTCTCCAGACTTTTGAGCACCTCTTTTCATACCATCTTTTCTACTTCATAACACATCTTTCATTCTGAAACAAACATGTGAAGAACTTCATAAAATATCCATGTGAGCTCTAAAATCAAAGGTTTAACAAAACCTAAGCTAACATGCATCATAACATCATCATAATCTTCATCCTCAACCAACTTTGCAGAAAACAGAGTATGTTCTTCTTTGCCCAGATTTTCGAGCACATAGTTTCATAACTAGAAATCTACCATATAAAACATGTAATATGCTCGAGCAAACATGCTAATAGTTACATAATACTTTCATGTAAGCACCCATACCAAGGTTTCATCCAAACCTAAACTTAGCATGCATTAAAAACAACCCACCAAACCCAAGCTCAAACACAAACCCAGAAAAACAGGGTATCACTTACCCCTCTCTTTTTGCTCCTCTTTTTGCAAGGATTTGAACACCTTCTTACCAAGCTTTTTCCTTGCCTTACAGCTGCTAAGCTGGAACGAAAATGGGGGGAGCAAGGGAAGGAGAAGGGAATGATTTGGCTGCAAAAGTGATTGGAAGCATGGGCATGACCAAGTGGGGGGTATGGGCTTTGACAAGTGGGAAAAAGGGGAGGTGGCCGAGTAGGGTGGGGGGGTGGTGTGGTTGGGGTGCCTGAGGTGTTTAATTGTGTCCCGGTATATAGTACGATGTATTAAAATATCCTCACTCGATATTTTCTAACTTCATTTAATTAATACATCCCTTAAAACACCCAACATGTTCCCCACAACATATCATCATAACATAAATCGTGGCCCCCAATTTAAATACACCACAACCCTTAAACACATCATAATTTATCATCGTAGAACATAATCATATCACATTTCGGGGGTATTACATTACTCCCCTACTTATCAGATTTCGTCCTCGAAATCCACATGCATCATCATATCGAAACTAAACATAAAAACATACCAGAGAATAGTTCCGGATAGTGCTGCACCATATGCCGTTCCGTCTCCCACGTAGCCTCCTCGACACCCCGACGATCCCACTGAACTTTGACCATCGGTATAACTTTACTTCGTAGTCTGCGATCCTCTCGGTCCAGAATTCTGATTGGTCGTTCAACGTAGGACACATCTGAGTCTAACTGTACTTCAGTAGGCTGTAATACATGAGACGGGTCTGGCTCATACTTCCTTAACATAGAGACATGGAAAACATCGTGTATGCCAGATAAAGATGGTGGTAGAGCCAAACGATAACTAATGTACCGATACGCTGTAAAACTTCATATGGCCCAACATACCTCGGAGATAACTTTCCCCGCATCACAAAACGAACCACACCCCTGAAGGGCGAGATCTTTAAGAAGACCCTGTCTCCTAACTGGAATTCTAGTGGTCGTCGCCGCTTATTGGCATAGGCCGCTTGCCTATCTTGTGCCGCTTTCATCTTTTGGCGTATCATCTTAATCTTACCTTCCATATCCCTGATCATATCCGGTCCTCCGACCGCTTTGCTAGTCAAGTCCTCCCAATACAGCGGTGATCTACATCGTCGTCCATACAGAGCTTCAAAAGGGGCCATTTGAATGCTCGCTTGATAACTGTTGTTATAGGATAACTCTACCAGCGGCACTGAATCCTGCCATGGAGCATCTGTAAGGACCCCATATACTTAACCCTTGATTAGTGTATTAATCATTATGTGTGGCACATGCTTTCAATAAAATCATTCGGGAAACTCAGATGATACTTTACCATTGAATGGCAATTACAAAATTTCTTTAACATACAATGTTATAAGTTCATCATCCTAACAACGATAAACTCATAGAGTTCGCCCAGTACACCACTTTTTACATGGTAGACTTTTATAAAAATTTGGGCAGAGTCTCCCCATAAATAGAGCCATCCCGAAATAAGAGCACAACACATAACATAATTCCCGGCCAGGGAAAAACATAATACTCATCAGAATACAGCAATATCAAGTAAATTCCCAGCCAGGGAAGACACCACACATATGACAACAAAAGTGGGTTTCAACACCCACAATACACCAATGACTCTCATATCATTTAGCAATTCTACCTCTAATTGTATGCAACATAGAATGAAAGAGAGAAAGGCTCATGCCTTTATATACAACCCATATACAAGTATAATCGTGCTCACATGCGAGCATCATGAATATGTATATAATCCTCAGGGGTATATAAGTACTCTATACGATACCGTGCTCCATCAAGCCCTGGTACCACGATCCTGGGAGTACATCCAATCAACCGCTCGAGCTCATTTCCAAAGCCATCAATGTACCTGTTTACCTGCCCCAACAGAGACAGCCCCCAACGGGGTGAGCATACCAATTCCACAATTTCATAATCATAATGACATAATACATAATTTACGAAAATGTAAATATTGTGGAACATATGTGATACTTCCTGGATGGTATCATCCTCATCATAGCGTACCCCTGTAATAACCCTGTTCTCAAAACAGATAAATCATCAAATCCTGAATATGCAGTTAATCATCATATTGGTTAACCCTAGCCCGTTTCAATTTAACAACATTTCATAACACCTTTCTTTATCTAGCAATTATCATAATTCTAGATATCATTTGAGATTTCCGATACTAGTTAATCACTTCTCTGATTAACTACGTCTCTGTTCCTATTCATTACCAATAGGGAATAAAATACAGACATCCTAGATATCTAATCAAATACCACATTTTCATTTCTTACTTCAAAGTAGCGTCATACTATCGGTGTTCGCTCCGTAGCAACCACACCCCATCATATTGCTCGCTTCATAGCGGCACCAAGCATTTCCCCATGTGAATCAACATAACGTAACCAAGTCCCGGTACCATCATAGTAAAACATTTCATGTATTTTAAATCATGCATCATACTTGTAAAACATCATTTAAACTATGCTCGTACGCTAAACGTACCTTAAATCCTCGAAGTCCGAGCCAAACCTTGCTCGAGTTCCATGCCCCGAGGAACGATGTGCTAACACGATAAATAATTCACAATTATTTACGAACATGCAACCCATGCTCAAGCACACCCATAACCCTCAAAATATTGTCAACACACGACAATTAACCTTTTAAAAGACCCGGGGCAGGGTACATACAGGGAGGGGAACGAATGAGACAACAACGAAAATTGTTCAAGGATACCCTACAAATTTTCGAACCCTTATCTCACAAATCGAACCCAAATTAAACACCATAATTCATCTAAAATGTGAATTAAACCATCAAAGCAAGAATCAACACCCCTTGCCAAAAACCCCCAATTTTCGAACTCAAAACCCTTAAATTTGAAACCAAACAAGCCCTTAAATTCGAACCCTTATAATTCTTTAAATTCGAACACAATAATAGCAGGGAAATACACGAAAATGACGAAAAAGGGGTAAGGAGGTTACCCAATCGAAAATCGGAAGTAAAACGTTCGAAATCGATGAACCCTAGCTTTTGGGGATCGACGCATTCAGCCAAAATCCGACTTCAAAACGCGACGAAACTTCGAATTGACGGAGGGGATAGCTGCGCCTCGACGAGACGAAGCCGGTGAGAGGTCGCACGCGCCGAACGGGGGCCGGACGGCGGCGGGCGCACGGACTGAAGCCGCGGGTGCTGGTCCAGACGGAAATGGGTGCCGCGGGAGAGAGGGAGGAAAAATTGGGGCTGAAATGATTTTTAATTTTAAAATCTCGGGTTCATTTGGTATTTATAGCAAAAATACCCCAAAAAACTAATAGCCCCACAAATACATTATGATTCATTAAAAATCATCTGTTTTCAAAAACTCTCTCTCTAACTCCAAAACACCCTACCGGTGCTCACACAAGCACCCGAGATCCCGAGATACATCAAAAACCCAACTCTTAGGTTTTTCACCCAAATGAGAATACAATCTCAACCTCTGGATCCAACGATCCCAACTACCCAAATAAACGAGCCCAGAAGGCCCAACACCTCGATTAAACTCCAAATCGCCACGTAAAACCACTTTAGGGATTATTAACACTACGGGATTAACATCTATAATCCCTGGTCATCACAATATCCCCCACTAAAAGAATTTCGTCCTCGAAATTAGCACCGGTGTATCACATAACACCCAGGCTACACAACAACATGAAGCCATAACCTCGATTCTTGACCATATCAGAATCGTATTAATAAACGCGAGGATACTTACCTCACATCAAACTCTGAACAGAGCGACTTACCAAAACCAACATATCACCCAAGAGGCAACACGTACCTCGGTGCGGTTCATCCCAAAAGTCAGTCTCTCATGACTGCAAAACAACCTATACTTACGACCGTAGATCGGACAGTCATCCTTAGTTCTAATACAACTAGTAAGAACGCATCCTGAATGACACCTCAACCGTGAGAACGTTGACCTCGTGTCAAACTCTGGAGTGGAATAGACTTCCAAATCCATCATAACGTCAAAGAGCGTCAGCACAGCTCAACGCTAATAATCCAAAAGCAGTTAGTCAACTGAAACTGTATGGATTCGAATCGCTCCTGATTCTATCGTAGATATCATTCAATGACATCTCTATCATGACTCACGATGTCTAGCATACATCGTTACGAGGGAAACACTAGTATACATACCAAACCTCGTTTCCACTCTCAAACCTCCTCCATCGAAGGAGCAGTCGCATCATTGCAACTCAAATGGGCAACTCACGGCCACAGATTCACACAAAAGACATCTCACAAGATGTCCACCTCCGGATGTTCCATGAATCACGTCCTGATCATAAATAACAACCGAGACTCCACAGAGTTTAAAATTCTGAAAGGACATGCAATAAACCCATTGCATCCTCAACGCTTGTGTCGACAGTGACACCCAACCAATCCGAATTCCTGCCATCCCTTGATAATCCTAGGATTTAACAATCCAAACTTGGGAAGGCTATCGAAAACTCGAAAGAAAATACCAACAAGGAAATACCTTAACCCACACAAGATAATTCCTCCTCAAGGGAAGTCAACTAACTTCACGATTATCCCTCATAATCATCGTGCCATGGAGATTCCCAATCTCAAGGTGTTCCATATCTCTCATCAGAGATTTAACCATCCAAAAATAGCATAACTCTATGCTTGACAGAAAGGAAATCAACCACTGGCATCCGTATACTCATCGGTATACCTGCCTAAGCACGAACACCTCATGCATACTCAATGCACTATGCTCGGGTATCTGCAACATACCCCTAAGCCCCAAACACAACCGTCAATCCTGAGTCATTCCCATCCAAAGGAGAATGAAAATCGACGATCAACAACACGGCGTGATTCTCAAAATCAACACCACAAGCACCAACTCACCGAATCTTTCAAAGATTCCCAAATAGGTATAATACTACCTCCTTCCTCACAAGGGAAGTGCCATCGAACTCGAGATCCACTAGTCTCGAACCACCGTTCGGAAAAACTGGATACAATAACACCCATTGTATCCCTAATGCACGGGTTCCCTTAGATTGAGTCAATAACGACCTGAATGACTCTCTTGTTGGTACTCCAACATCCTGAGCTGTCCCAGACAAGTCTCACCAAGATTAAACATAAACGTATACACGTTTCAGTCAGGCATGCACAACCTCAGCCTCAACCTCAAATGACATGGTGACTACTAGAGTCCACCACAATCCACATCGCATCACCTTACGATTTGCCAAACTTGGTTCCAACGAGAAGTATAACGGCTCTAGCAAGCCCATCATGGTGCTGCACACACGCGGCAGACAAACTAGTCGCTGCCTCACTAGGTTCACCTCAAACCTACCAATCAGATGGACGTTTCCGCACGGCATACATACCATGGGAAGAAAAATCAATAGAGTAGTGGGTCTTTACCCAACATTCCTCCAATGCTGATATACCCTGGACACTCCAATGTCCCCATGTACTTAACATAACCTGATCCTACTCCCTTAGGACCCATCCTACACCCTCATGGGTGGTGTGACCATGTCTACCACATGTCACGTCAATAGAAAGCGAGTAATTCCTCCACGAATACTCCCGTCGTCAAATTACATGGCCAAAAGCCATTCCAACGAGCATACCTCAAGGGTATCACCACTCGTAATATGATCACCCCAAACGTAAGCTGCGGTACAATCACATGTACAGCGCATCCATCCATTCCTCGAGCAACCCGCTCGGTATAAGGGTCACGTCAATCGGTGCCGCACACACCACCTTGTGCTCGGTACTGGCACCCAAGGCATACCACTGAATACGTATACTCAACGCATCGATCATCGTAACGATGATGCATGTCTAATAAGACATCTCCTACACCATCGTCATCGTCATCCTGTGACGACACATGCCAACTCATGGCATCTAAGGCATTCCAACTAGTGACGATACATGTACATCAGCGTATGTCATCCACTATCATGCTAGTAAAATAGGCATAATAAAACATGTATATCAACGCATGCCAGCTACAATAAAGCTAATAGAATAGCAATATCTCATACCTCATCGCTAACAATATAGCGTCATACCTGTCTCCGTCGCTCAATAATAGTGCGTAATCAGCACCCATCGCTCGAAGGCGGCAAAATCCTGTGCTGAGTACATAGCGGCACAATCCCTCGCTATAGAATCGACGGCGTGATACCTCGTCATATAATAGGTGGCATGAAACCTCGCTATACACATGAGCATGGATCATCGTCCACATAATAGCGGAAAGAGGCATCACTATCAATACCCGGCGGTATAACCCATCGCCAATCAATATAGCGGAATGGACCATCGTTATCAATACATCTGGCGGAAAGAACCATCGCCAATCAATATAGCGGAATGAGCCATCGCTATCAATACATCTGGCGGAAAGAACCATCGCCAATCAATATAGCGGAATGAACCATCGCTATCAATACATCTGGCGGAAAGAACCATCGCCAATCAATATAGCGGAATGAGCCATCGCTATCAATACATCTGACGGAGAGAACCATCGCCAATCAATATAGCGGAATGAGGCATCGCTATCAATACATCTGGCGGAAAGAACCATCGCCAATCAATATAGCGGAATGAACCATCGCTATCAATACATCTGGCGGAAAGAACCATCGCCAATCAATATAGCGGAATGAACCATCGCTATCAATACATCTGGCGGAAAGAACCATCGCCAATCAATATAGCGGAATGAACCATCGCTATCAATACATCTGGCGGAAAGAACCATCGCCAATCAATATAGCGGAATGAACCATCTCTATCAATACATCTGGCGGAAAGAACCATCGCCAATCAATATAGCGGAATGAGGCATCGTTATCAACATATCCGGCGGCATAAACCATTGCCAATCCTCATAAAAGAATGAGTCATCGTAAATCCACATAATAATATCGTATGGCCTCTTACCATATGGGCATCTTACCCCGTGGCATCTTACCACAAATAACATCGCATGGCCTCTTACCATGTGGGGCATCTTACCCCGTGGCATCTTACCACAAATAACGTCGCATGGCCTCTTACCATGTGGGGCATCTTACCCCGTGGCATCTTACCACAAATAACATCGCATGGCCCCTTACCATGTGGGGCATCTTACCCCGTGGCATCTTACCACAAATAACATTATATCATTATATAAACATCATATAAACATCATCATTATAAACTTATTCCTCATAATCATCATCATAATCATCATCATAAACATCATATCATCTTTACTCATCATAAACATCATCATAAACTTACTTATCATTATCATCATCATAAACATCATATCATCTTTACTCATCATAAACATCATCATAAACTTACTTATCATTATCATCATCATAAACATCATATCATTTTTACTCATCGTAAACATCATCATAAATACTTATGCAATCAATAAAAAGTCATAGTTTAAGAATATGTTACCGTTTGATGCCCGTACGTTTATTACGTACCTTCCTTGCTTGAACATTAAATGAACAAACGCATTAGTATATTCAATAATAATTGAGACCATACCGAAGTATTCCACTGTCGGTTGTCTACCCAGTCTGTCCTCAGACAATACATCATATCTTTCTTTTCCCTGATTTTCTTCCAAAATCAGATTCCTTGGCACGTAGCATATAGAGTGTTAGACATCGCTATTAATGCCATCCTATCGTGTTCCACACGATTCCTGCAACCACAATGGTTAGCAATACCACTTTTCATATCATATAAGCACATAAACAATTAGTCATGTCGTATAACATTAATGCCATCATGCATAAATATGTGCTAGCAATAACTTCCTAGGCCCTCAACAGCCCCAATGAGCAACCACTGCTCTGATACCACTAATGTAAGGACCCCATATACTTAACCCTTGATTAGTGTATTAATCATTATGTGTGGCACATGCTTTCAATAAAATCATTCGGGAAACTCAGATGATACTTTACCATTGAATGGCAATTACAAAATTTTCTTTAACATACAATGTTATAAGTTCATCATCCTAACAACAATAAACTCATAGAGTTCGCCCATTACACCACTTTTTACATGGTAGACTTTTATAAAAATTTGGGCAGAGTCTCCCCATAAATAGAGCCATCCCGAAATAAGAGCACAACACATAACATAATTCCCGGCCAGGGAAAAACATAATACTCATCAGAATACAACAATATCAAGTAAATTCCCAGCCAGGGAAGACACCACACATATGACAACAAAAGTGGGTTTCAACACCCACAATACACCAATGACTCTCATATCATTTAGCAATTCTACCTCTAATTGTATGCAACATAGAATGAAAGAGAGAAAGGCTCATGCCTTTATATACAACCCATATACAAGTATAATCGTGCTCACATGCGAGCATCATGAATATGTATATAATCCTCAGGGGTATATAAGTACTCTATACGATACCGTGCTCCATCAAGCCCTGGTACCACGATCCTGGGAGTACATCCAATCAACCGCTCGAGCTCATTTCCAAAGCCATCAATGTACCTGTTTACCTGCCCCAACAGAGACAGCCCCCAACGGGGTGAGCATACCAATTCCACAATTTCATAATCATAATGACATAATACATAATTTACGAAAATGTAAATATTGTGGAACATATGTGATACTTCCTGGATGGTATCATCCTCATCATAGCGTACCCCTGTAATAACCCTGTTCTCAAAACAGATAAATCATCAACTCCTGAATATGCAGTTAATCATCATATTGGTTAACCCTAGCCCGTTTCAATTTAACAACATTTCATAACACCTTTCTTTATCTAGCAATTATCATAATTCTAGATATCATTTGAGATTTCCGATACTAGTTAATCACTTCTCTGATTAACTACGTCTCTGTTCCTATTCATTACCAATAGGGAATAAAATACAGACATCCTAGATATCTAATCAAATACCACATTTTCATTTCTTACTTCAAAGTAGCGTCATACTATCGGTGTTCGCTCCGTAGCAACCACACCTCATCATATTGCTCGCTTCATAGCGGCACCAAGCATTTCACCATGTGAATCAACATAACGTAACCAAGTCCCGGTACCATCATAGTAAAACATTTCATGTATTTTAAATCATGCATCATACTTGTAAAACATCATTTAAACTATGCTCGTACGCTAAACGTACCTTAAATCCTCGAAGTCCGAGCCAAACCTTGCTCGAGTTCCATGCCCCGAGGAACGATGTGCTAACACGATAAATAATTCACAATTATTTACGAACATGCAACCCATGCTCAAGCACACCCATAACCCTCAAAATATTGTCAACACACGACAATTAACCTTTTAAAAGACCCGGGGCAGGGTACATACAGGGAGGGGAACGAATGAGACAACAACGAAAATTGTTCAAGGATACCCTACAAATTTTCGAACACTTATCTCACAAATCGAACCCAAATTAAACACCATAATTCATCTAAAATGTGAATTAAACCATCAAAGCAAGAATCAACACCCCTTGCCAAAAACCCCCAATTTTCGAACTCAAAACCCTTAAATTCGAACCCAAACAAGCCCTTAAATTCGAACCCTTATAATTCTTTAAATTCGAACACAATAATGGCAGGGAAATACACGAAAATGACGAAAAAGGGGTAAGGAGGTTACCCAATCGAAAATCGGAAGTAAAACGTTCGAAATCGATGAACCCTAGCTTTTGGGGATCGACGCATTCAGCCAAAATCCGACTTCAAAACGCGACGAAACTTCGAATTGACGGAGGGGATAGCTGCGCCTCGACGAGACGAAGCCGGTGAGAGGTCGCAAGCGCCGAACGGCGGCGGGCGCACGGCCTGAAGCCACGGGTGCTGGTCTAGACGGAAATGGGTGCCGCGGGAGAGAGGGAGGAAAAATTGGGGCTGAAATGATTTTTAATTTTAAAATCTCGGGTTCATTTGGTATTTATAGCAAAAATACCCCAAAAAACTAATAGCCCCACAAATACATCATGATTCATTAAAAATCATCTGTTTTCAAAAACTCTCTCTCTAACTCCAAAACACCCTACCGGTGCTCACACAAGCACCCGAGATCCCGAGATACATCAAAAACCCAACTCTTAGGTTTTTCACCCAAATGAGAATACAATCTCAACCTCTGGATCCAACGATCCCAACTACCCAAATAAACGAGCCCAGAAGGCCCAACACCTCGATTAAACTCCAAATCGCCACGTAAAACCACTTTAGGGATTATTAACACTACGGGATTAACATCTATAATCCCTGGTCATCACAGCATCAAACTCCAGAATACATGCCCTCAACATGTCTTCGAGCGTCTGAATGGTGCGCTCCATTTGGCCGTCTGTCTGAGGGTGATAGGCCGTACTCAGTCTCACCTCTGTGCCCAAAGCTGCCTGGAGACCCTCCCAGAAATGTGAAGTAAACTCGGGTCCCTGTCAGACACTATCGAGAATGGAATACCATGCAATCTCACCACATCCCTTATATACATTTGGGCCATCTTTAAGTATGTATACGACATACTGTAAGGGATGAAATGAGCCGTCTTCGTCAGCCTATCTACGATCACCCAGATCGCATCAAATCCTGAGGTCGTCCTTGGCAAGTGGGTCACGAAGTCCATAGATATATGCTCTCACTTCCATTCAGGCACCTCTAAGCTCTTCAGTTCTCCACCAGGCCTCTGCCTCTCTACCTTTACCTGCTAGCAGATTAAACATCTTTTAACAAAAACGATCACCTCACGCTTCATGCGTCTCCACCAGAATTGATCGCATAGATCTTTGTACATCTTCTTTCCCCCTGGGTGGATACTGAACCGACTACTGTGGGCTCGTTCCAATATTCCTCTACGCAGTTCTGGTGTATCTGGGACTACCCATCGGTTGCCCAGTCTCAAAGAATCATCCTCAGCCACTCTGAACTTGGATGGCTGACCTTGAATTACCAATGATGTCCATCTCTGAACCTCACTATCTGACTTCTGGGCCTTCCTGATTGTCTCAAATATATCTGGCTCCGCCAATAAGGTCGACACTCGCACAGGCGACGTGTCTACATCGAAGTCATAGCCCAGATGGCAGTAAGAAGTCATCAAAGCTGACAAACACATGACTTCCTCTGCAGTACTCTTCACCTTCCGACTTAAGGCATCTGCTATCAGGTTCGCTTTACCTGGATGGTACTCAATTTCACAATCATAGTCTTTGAGCAAATCCATCCACCTTCTTTGCCTCATATTCAACTCTGCCTGAGTGAATAAGAACTTCAGGCTCTTATGGTCCGTGTATATAGTAAAAGACGTGCCATACAAGTAATGCCTCCAGATCTTCAAGGCAAATATGATGGCTGCCAGTTCCAAATCATGCACTGGATACCTGGCTTCGTGTGGCTTCAGTTGTCTCGATGCATAAGCCACTACATGCTTATCTTGCATCAACACACAGCCCAAACCCTGTAATGACGCATCCGTATACAAGGCGGATCTCTTATCTTCAGACGGAATCACCAGCACAGGCGCTGTAGTCAAACGACGCTTCAGCTCTTGGAAGCTTTCCTCACAAGCTTCAGACCAAAAGAAGGGGACTCCTTTCTGAGTCAGCTGTGTCAGGGGTTTGGTAATCTTAGAAAAACCCTCGACGAAACGTCGGTAATATCCTGCCAAACCGAGAAAACACCTTATCTCAGGTACAGAAGTGGGTGCAGCCCACTCCATCACAGCTTCAATCTTCTTGGGATCCACAGATATCCCATGGCTAGATATGACATGGCCTAAGAATACCACGCTGTCCAACCAGAACTCGCACTTACTAAGCTTTGCATATAACTGATGATCCCTAAGGATCTGAAGCACTGTCCTCAAGTGCCTTACATGCTCTTCTTCAGTCCGAGAGTAAATAAGTATGTCGTCAATGAAGACTATGACGAACTGATCCAAAATGGCTGGAACACCCTGTTCATCAAACTCATGAAGACAGCTGGGGCATTCGTCACCCCAAAAGGCATGACCAGGAATTCATAGTGCCCATATCTAGTCCTGAAAGCCGTCTTCTGAACATCATTTTCTCTTACTCGAATCTGATGGTACCCCGACCTCAGATCGATCTTACTGTAGAGCCTCGTACCCTGTAACTGATCGAACAAGTCATCGATCCTCGGAAGTGGATACTTGTTCTTTACTGTAGCTTTGTTCAACTGCCTATAGTCAATGCATAGACGCATCGATCCATCTTTTTTCTTAACAAATAAGACAGGCGCACCCCATGGCGATACGCTAGGGCGTATGTAGTTTTTGTCTAGGAGCTCTTGCAATTGAATCTTTAGCTCTCTTAGCTCCGCTGGTGCCATCCTATACGGGGCACGAGAAATTGCAGACGTCCCAGGTAGCAACTCAATCCCAAACTCGACCTCTCTCGTCGGTGGGAATCCGGGAATCTCCTCCGGAAAGACATCAGGAAACTCCGCCACTACGGGCACATCCTCAACCTTTAATTCCTTCCTCTTATCCGTCATATCAACAGCATAGATAAGATATCCTGCATGACCTCGTTCCAATAGCTGTGTCATCTTGACAGCAGATATTAACGGAATCTTTGGACGGGAACCATCCCCATAAAATGTCCACTGGACTCCCAATACAGATCTAAATCGGACAATCCTCTGCCTGCAGTCTACCACTGCCTGATACTTGTTCAGAACATCGATGCCCACAATGCAATCGAAGTCTGTCATTCCCAGCACAATCAAATCTGATCTTAGCTAATTATCCTCAAAATAAATGAGGCCATCATAGACAATCTGATCCGTAGTCAAACTTCTTCCAGCGGGGGTCGAGACCATAAGAGGCATGGGGGACGGAGAAGTGCATATGTGGTGCCTTTCAACAAAACTTGTCGACACAAAAGAGTGTGACGCACCTGTGTCTATCAATATAAGAGCAGGGTGCGTAAATAAAAGACACGTACCCGCTATAACTTCCTCCGGGGCCGCTGTAGCCTGCTCCCTCGTCAAAGCATACACCTGTCCCTGAGGTGGCCCAGCGGGCTGACCTCCATACTGCCTTGGCACAAAAGGTGGCCGGTGTTGTGCCGTTCTGTCCGCAGGTCTCCCCGTAGAGCTCTGCTGTCTTCCCCTGTTGGGACACCGCCGAGCAAAGTGGCCTCTGTCGCCACAGACATAACATCCTACGCAGTCCTTTGCCAAATGTGGTTGCCCACAAAGAGTGCACTGAACTCTTCCAGATCTGTCTCGCTGAGACTGTCCTCTCCCAGATGGAGCATCATTCCTACCTTTCCCTTTCCATCGATTCTCGGGCCTCTTGCCACTGAATCTCGATGCTGAAGTGTTCCCCCTAGGCTTAAACTGATCACCCCTGGGCTTCAAATTGTCAGAAGTAGATCTCTGAGGGGGTGCCGGAGGTGGCACAGCATCAGGATATGCACCGACTCCCAGTTCAGCTAGCTCAGCTCGTGAGAGTGCATCATCAAAACAGGCAGGGCCATAAGTGATCACCCTGTCATACAGTTCAGGCCTTAAGCCCTTCATGAAGTTCCGCATCTTCGCTTTAGTGCTTGCAGCAATGTGTGGCACATATCGTAGTAAGGAACAGTAATGTAGAGCATAGTCAGATACAGGCATGGTACCTTGTCTTAAACTGGTAAACTCACCCTCCTTGGCATGTCTTGCAGCGGCTGAGAAATAGCGGTTTAGAAACCGCGTTCGGAACATCTTCCAATTCACTTCCTGTCCCAGAGCCTCTTGCTCAATCACTGTGGTTTTCCACCACATCAGTGCCTTCTTGGACAGCTGAAATTCTGCTAATCGGATCCAGGCCGTCTTTGCACAAGGCGCTGCCACAAATATCTGTTCGATCCTCTCTAACCATTCCTCCGCTTTCTCTCCTGATTCAGTTCCCTCGAACATCGGAGGTCGATACATCATAAACTGAGCCAAGCTCAATTCCCCAGGTAGCAACTGCTGTTCAAAGGGTTCCTCTCCCAAGGCTGGTGGTGGCAATGGGTTCGTACGCCCAGCACTTGCATTTACACTAATGGCGTCACCCACTTCTATGTTGGCTGCCATGCTGCAACACAAGGGTTAATAACAACACCAAAAGCAATTCATAAAACTCATCGTTAGATAATTGAACATGTTAGTATAACATCTTCTTCTTTATGAATAACATACATATAAACATGTCCAAAAGTAAGCACATAGCTAACTTATTGCTAAGGCTACCCTTCACTCATTCCCAAGTTATCTAACCACTGCTCTGATACCACTAATGTGGGGTCCTCCCACCTTAACAGTGATTAAAAGACATAAGAAGGACTAATCATGCATTAAGGTAACATCTTAAGGTTTTGGTTGTTACACGAGCTAACAGGATTACAGGCCAAAATACAAAACTTCAAAAATAATTCATTACATTCTAAAAGAATGTCATTTTAGATTTACACTACACCTAGAGTAGATACTAATCATAACTTGAATCCTATACATTCCTGTGTCCCTCGTAGCTCACTGCCTCAACCCGACCCTTAGTCCTTCCGTCCAAAAGTGTACCTACAGGGACAACACATCATGAGCATATACAATCTTACTTTGCATCATAAAAACATCATAGCAAATGCATGAAATATTTGTTAAGTAAATATGCTGGATTTCTCATTAACTTCTTATTGTTGTCCCTGATTTATAATCATGCATATGGGCATCTTACCCCCGTGGCATCTTACCACAATATCATCGTATGGCCTCTTACCATATGGGGCATCTTACCCCGTGGCATCTTACCACTATACATCGCATGGCCTCTTACCATGTGGGGCATCTTACCCCGTGGCATCTTACCACAATACATCGCATGGCCTCTTACCATGTGGGGCATCTTACCCCGTGGCATCTTACCACAATTACATCGTATAAATGTCATCATATAAGCATCGTATAAGCAATAAACATCGTATGAGCTTCATCGTATAAACATCGTATAAACATCATCGTGTAAACATCGTATAAACATCGTCATTTCATCGTGAATACTCATGCAATAAAAGCATAGTTGTAGTATAAAGATGTGTGTTACCGTCCGATGCCCGTACGCCTCTTACGTACCTTTTCAAAAGGAGGAGGAGTCAACAGACTTTATCTCCTTGATGGTGCCGGTACCTGGGATGGTTCTACAAGACCACATAATACCATATTAGATGCCTCAAAACCATCTCACATCATAAACTTAACAAAATAAAACATCATTATATTTTTCAACTTTCTGCTTCTCTCGATCGATCGGCCCAAGGTCTCGATCGATCGAGACACTGTGCACAAATAGTGCCTTAGCATTCTGTCTCTCTCGATCGATCGAAACATTTTACCGATCGATCGAGGAGCCTCACCGATCGATCGAGAAATCCTTCGATCGATCGGCACCAAAATTTTGAAAACATGCATTAGACCTTCTGTCTCGCTCGATCGATCGGGACCAAATCTCGATCGATCGAGAGCTCTGAAAAATCGGGATTTTCCCCAGACTTTTGAGCACCTCTTTTCATACCATCTTTTCTACTTCATAACACATCTTTCATGCTGAAACAAACATGTGAAGAACTTCATAAAATATCCATGTGAGCTCTAAAATCAAAGGTTTAACAAAACCTAAGCTAACATGCATCATAACATCATCATAATCTTCATCCTCAACCAACTTTGCAGAAAACAGAGTATGTTCTTCTTTGCCCAGATTTTCGAGCACATAGTTTCATAACTAGAAATCTACCATATAAAACATGTAATATGCTCGAGCAAACATGCTAATAGTTACATAATACTTTCATGTAAGCACCCATACCAAGGTTTCATCCAAACCTAAACTTAGCATGCATTAAAAACAACCCACCAAACCCAAGCTCAAACACAAACCCAGAAAAACAGGGTACCCACTTACCCCTCTCTTTTTGCTCCTCTTTTTGCAAGGATTTGAACACCTTCTTACCAAGCTTTTTCCTTGCCTTACAGCTGCTAAGCTGGAACGAAAATGGGGGGAGCAAGGGAAGGAGAAGGGAATGATTTGGCTGCAAAAGTGATTGGAAGCATGGGCATGACCAAGTGGGGGGTATGGGCTTTGACAAGTGGGAAAAAGGGGAGGTGGCCGAGTAGGGGGGGGGGGGTGGTGTGGTTGGGGTGCCTTGAGGTGTTTAATTGTGTCCCGGTATATAGTACGATGTATTAAAATATCCTCACTCGATATTTTCTAACTTCATTTAATTAATACATCCCTTAAAACACCCAACATGTTCCCCACAACATATCATCATAACATAAATCGTGGCCCCCAATTTAAATACACCACAACCCTTAAACACATCATAATTTATCATCGTAGAACATAATCATATCACATTTCGGGGGGTATTACAATGTACCGGATCATCTACCGGACTACCAGTAGACCTTGAGCGGTGGTGACTAAATTGATCATCTACCGGACTACCAGTAGGGGAGCAGTAGAGCTTGGACCAGCAGACCTCGAAGCTCCAACCAGTAGACACTACATGTAACTCAACATACTGCAGAACCAAGACCCAGTAGACCATGGACCAGCAGACCTCGAAGCTCCAACCAATAGACGTCGGCCAATAGACCTTGATCATTAGACGTCGACAAGCGGACTTCGAGCAATAGAGTTCAATCAACCAGTAGACGTCGACCAGTAGACCTTGAGCATTAGACGTCAACAAGAGGACTTCGAGGAGTAGAATTCGATCAACCAGCAGACTTCGACCAGTGAACTGATAAGTGTGAATTTTACACTTATTTTGCTATGAGTTTATATGGATTTTCGTGTTGATTCCTGGACGATTTTACGCTTTTTGGTATATATTCGTGTATTTCAGAATCTATGTCCAAGGGGATAAAAGTGGAGGAAACGACCTAAAAATGTTGAAAAAGAACCAAACCGAGCGAAGACATTGAAGGATGGACCGGAATCTCAAAGATTGAAATTATACAACTCGGCGATCGATCGGCATAATCACCACGATCGATCGTGGAGCTGTAAATTGAGGAACCAAACAGATTATATTGGCGATCGATCGGTAACCAACCGCGATCGATCGCCAGTGTCCAGAAATATTTCGCGATCAACCGGTAAGGAATGAAGATCGATTGCGGATCTGTTCTTTTTGGTGGCCAGCGTCCAGTAGGGTTCAGCGATCAATCGGGAATTAATGAAGATCGATCGCGGATAGGAGTTTTCTGAAGAAAAAAAAAACTTTCTAAGTTTAGTTTAAGATGGACACCTACATACACCTCCTTCCTTATATATAGAAGACCTAATGCACGAAAAGGGGGAGCTTGGCACCTCTTTTATCAGACCTAAGAGAAACTCTCTAATCTTGGATTCACACAAAAAATACAACAATTCTTTGAAGAAGCAAGAACAACACAAGAGACGGAATTGCGGAGCGACGCACGGAGTGACACCCACGTTTAGTATTTCTGAACTTATTTAATTTTGAATTTCAGATTTTGATATTAATGTTGTTGAAAGACATATTTTTGCATTATTATTTGATGATGGTAGTTGGCTAAGTTTTCTATCAAGCAACATGTCTCCAAATCAGAACATGCTTGTGTGCTATTTTCACTTTCAAGTTCCATGCAAATTTCATAGATCAAATCATGCTAGTCAATGAAAAGTAAGATTATCGTTGAGCATCCCATAGACCTATTTTCAAACAACTTCTCCACTAATGTAGTCACTCCCTAGACTTGGATCAATAGGTCTTTTTAAGCTTGTAATGTTTGGCCTAGGTGTTTGACTTCAAAGAAAAGATAGGATAACACAAAGAAAAGAGTATAAACATGTAAAGTTCAAATTTTTAGCACAAAATTGAGCTTCTCTTCTTTCTCTTTTATCCTTGGCCACTTTTGGTCTTATTTAGTCTTCTTTTTTTACCAAGACTTTATCTATCTTTTTCTTTTCTCATTCATCAATGTTTTCAACAATAGCTCATCAAAATATAGCAATTTATGCGCATCTAATGAGAATCATTATACTCCCTTTATGTAAGGATGGATTCTTTCAATTTAGGCTCATCAATGTGGGTATAATGCGTTGCCAAAAAAATTGTTGAATGGGGCTAATAGTATGTTAAACATATTCCATTATTTTTTAATAAACTCAAAAATGGACACTAGAGATTGATATATCATGGTAAGCTTGAAAGGCTCAAATGGTCCAAAGATCGCCTAAATCATTTCCAAGTCAAGTTCATAACTATAGAATTTCGCCTCAAAGTGTCATCATCAAATTGGTTCTAAGGTACTCTAAGATGCTCAAAACGATTCATCAAGTTCACAAAGATTTTCATTACTCCAAATGCAATTCACAAGATTATGACTCAAAAGTGCTTAATAAATTCCTCATCTTAGACATGCTACTCAAAACAAGATATTCACAAACAAGTCTTACAACCATCAAAACTCAAGTTGACATGCATAGTGAGACTAATATCATCATGGAATAGAGACCACTACTATGATTCTTCTTATCTTACTAAATGAACTCATTTTCAAGAAAAAAAATTTGTTGGTGCTCAAGAAACGATCCAATTCCACAGAAGAAGCATAACACAGTAATGCACTCTGTGATATCCCCAAAATAATTAATTGCAATTTGGGCATAAATGATGTTTATGTGATTATTTATGGTGAAAATTAATATATGTGTTGGAATTAATTATCTTGGTGAAATGCTTAGTCACATGGTATGCGTGACCCGGTGGTGCATTTCGGGGTGCATGTTGGGTAATTGGGGATTATTATGATTTGATTATGGTAATTGTTAATTATTTGGTAAAGCATGGTTTTAATAGGGGTTTTGGTGCATTTTGGTAAAAATGCTTTTAAAATATCATGTTGGGGTATTTTATACATCATGGTAATTGTGGGGGTACAATTTTAATTAAACCCATTTAACCCACTATCCCCCCACTCTACCATCACTTTACCAAAATCCCCAACTCACTCTCTGTAAGGACCCCCGTGCCCTTAACCCGTAATTAGTGCATTAAGCCATACCATGAGTGCATATAATCATACCATCAGGGGAAAAACCCTATGCAAGTGCAACACCGTATGCTACCCAGAAAATTTCTTGCATTCAATTCCCAATATTCAAATTCCCCCTACCATTATTATTCACATAACATGCACCCACATAATACACTAATATGCTCTTAGTTCATTTAGCAATTTCCATAATTAATTGCATGCAACCATAATGAACAGAAAGAGGCCATAGTCCATTTATACATCCCATATACACGTAAGGTGTACTCAATGAATAAACGTGTATTTGATGCATAAAACACTATACCGGATACCGCTACTGGTACTTCTATCCTGGAAGCACCTTCCAAGCACAACTCGATCTCAACACTGGATCTGAGCGTCCATCCAGCCAGCTCTGGTACCTCGATCCTGGAAGTACCTCTAACCAAAAGCCCGAGCTCGACTCCAAAGCCGCTACACCTGTGTTACCTGCCCCAACAGAGACAGCCCCCACACGGGGTGAGCATACCAATACCACCAATCACAAAATAATAATATTGCAATTCATAATTTACAGAATGTAAATGCCATAATTTAAATGATACTCCCTGGATGGCAATACCCTCATCCGGGATCCCCCTGTATTGTCCCTGTTCTCAAAATAACCAAACTCATCAAATTCCCAAAGCCAGTTAATCGTCACATAGATTAACTAATACCGTTCTATTATACCAGTTCCATGATCAAAGGGATAAGAACATAATGTAAAAGACTATAGATATCGCATATATCTAACCAACAATTCCATGTTCTTATTTCATTGCTCGCTCCACAATAGCGGCATACTAAACCTCGCGCACGCTCAACAATAGCGGCGTCATAACCGATGGTCGCCCAATGGCGACCGCATCCCGGATCATTACTCGTTCGAAGACGGCACCGTATGATTTCCAATATATATATCCATTTAAGGCAAATACCATTTACCATGCATATTATTATCCATTTGTAGTAAGTATCATGCACCATGCATTTCAATACTTATCCGATGTAATTACCACATGCCACATATTGCAATGTCCATACAATACAATTACCATACACCATGTATTTCAATGCCCATTTAATACAATTATCACAAACCATGCATTTTACAGTTGCAATACTATAATAGGCTATGCTCGTACGTCCCACGTACCTTAATTCTCCGTAGTCCAAGCCAAACCTTCCTTGAGTCCCATGCCTAGAGAAATATGTGCTAAAACACATAAACGACTCAAAATCAAGAATAAGCATGCGATCACGTGCCCACGCACGTTCAAGACTCCCAATCATATCGTCAATCCATGACGATTACCAAAATAAAAGCCCCCCGGCTAAGCATGCATACTACCCAAAATATTCCATTTTATATGATTAACAGATAGCCAAAAACCCAACCAAAAATTCCGTTTAATAAGCTTGGTTCCAATCAAACCATTTTAAAAGCCTAACATTCTCATTGGAATGTGAACAACACTCCGGAAGTCGGCCCTTTAGACCTCGGTTCCAAAATCCCAACATTTTCCAACATATTCGAAAATCCATGCAGGTGAACAGTGCCGCGATCGATCGCCCATCAGGCGCGATCGATCGCGCAAGCCTACTGCCCGAAAAAATCAATCCGCGATCGATCGCCACATCTCGCGATCGATCGCTGAGACCCTCGCGATCGATCGCCCCCTTTTCGCGATCGATCGCCGATACTGTACATCTTCTACAAATTCCAGTAGCATGTCGCGATCGATCGGCGCCTCGCCAAGATCGATCGCGGACTGCGATTTTTCGAAAAAAACTCGAGTTCTAATGGTGTTTTTCACACCCAACTCCAAACCAACACCCCATACCACCTCAATGCCTCAAATACAACAATTAAACTCCATGAAAACACTGAAATCAACATTTTGGATTTTAACCCAAAACCCCCAAATGCCATAACCAACCCAAAACTCAACCACACAACACAAAACCACAATCAAATTGAAGCCAAAAGAGAGGAGAAGAATATTACCTATCTTTCTTCAAGAAATCCGGCCCCCATAATCGAGTTCTAACGATTTTGCTTCAACCAAAGGGAAGGGGAAGGGTTTGGGGCGAAGGTGGCGTGAGAGGGGGAGGAGAGGAGAGAAATGGATTCCAAATGACGGAATCCCGAGTCCAACGGGTATATATAGCAAAATACCCCAACACACCAAAACCTCCGCAAATACATCATGATTCATTAAAAATCATCTGTTTTCAAAAACTCACCCTCCAACATCAAATCCCCAGACTGGCCCCAACACAAGGCACCCCGGACTCCAAGTCCCACTAAAAACCCAAATCATAGGCTTTCCACCAAAATGAGAATACAATCTCAACCTTTGGATCCAACGATCACAAATGCCCAATCTAACAACCTCGGGAGACCCAAACCGCAATTAATTCCTAATTGCTACAATTAAAAAAATCCATCCAGGATTAATACTACACCGGGATTAACACCATTAATTCCCGGACATCACAATTATCCCCTACTAATAAAATTTCGTCCCCGAAATTGCACCGGTGTACTCCACGTAACACCAGGACTACACAAACAAAACAAAGCCAAGACCCCGATTCTGAACCACCTTAGAATCGAATTAACAACTGCGAGAATACCAGTCTCGCACTAAGACCTAAAATAGAGCAACCGCCAAAACCAATACAACCCGAAAGATAACAACATACCTCGACGTGAATCGTCCCAGAAGTCAGTCCACCATGACTGAAACTCAACCAAACCTTCATTAATCTCGACATAGATATCTCTCCATGATATCTCCATTACTTGTCCACGATGCTTAACACGCATCGTTATGATGAGGACTACTAGCATACGACAGTATACTCACAGAAAATCCGGTTCCGCTTCCCAGCCCATCTCCTCCAAAGGAGTAGTTGCACCACTTGCAACCCGGACCGGGTTACCCACGGTCACTGATCCACACAAAACACATCACCGAGGATGTTTACACCGGTGTGTTCCAAGAAATCATATCTTGGTCCCGACACACCCTCAAGACTCCACAAAGTCTCAAGTTCCACAGAGGTCACGCAAAACAATCACTTGCATCCCCGCCACGCGTGTCAACCACGACACCAAACAAATCCGAGTCCTGGCCACCCCTTGTCTATCCTGGGATTTTACAATCCTAAAACAGGGAGGCTATCGAATTAACCAGCAAGAACTACCATGGTTTCAAAACACAACAATCCCTCCTCCGGGGAAGTCAAACAACCCTCACGATCATTCATCAGAATGCATCGTGCCAGCGAGATTACCGATCTCGAGGTCCCACAATCTCACACCGGAGATTCACCAAACCAAGCATACAACTCGACGTTCAACAATGAACAAAATAACATTGGCATTCGTATACACTCACGGCATACATGCCCAAACACCAATCACAACATGCATACACAATGCAATAGACTCGGGTATCTCCAATCACACCCAAATCCCAAAACCAACTGTCAAACCCCGATTATTCTCGCCCCACGGAGAATGATGGTTGACAAACCAAAACCAAAGGGTGTGATTTCAACATCACCACCACACGAACCAAAATAACGAATCTCCCCAAAAGATTCAACCGGTAGGAATCACAATACCGTCTTCCTCTCAAGGAAGAAGTCATGAATCCATGATCCTCCAATCCTCGAATTACCGTTCGGAAAAACCTGGTATATTAATACCAAAACATATCCCGGAACCCAGAAATATACAATTGGTTAGAGTAGTGCATCAATACTACCATTACCCAATCCAAAAATCCGTATACGCCATGTATACACCTTCCAACGATGCTCTGTACTAATACCATAGTACTCCAAAATCGAGCATCTCCCCGAAGACGTCTCCTCAAACGTCTCACCGAGGTAAGAAATCCATTACTCGGTCCAACATCAGTAATGCTTACCATGGCTGACTTACAATCAAACCACGACCGATGCAAGCTGTCTCCAAGACAGTACAATCCAAATCTCTCCAAGAGATAAAAAAAAATCAATATAGTAGTGTCACCCCCACTAACTATATCTCACAAACCATTGTGACTCCCATTACATGCCATATGCAAGGATGCTCAACTAGAGCTAACCACGACTTGTTGACACTCACGTTGGTAATACCAACAAACTTGAGCTGTCCCAGCACAAGTCCCTCAAAACAATGACGTATAACGTCCCCGTGAGGTATTCCCTACCTCAAACACCATGCCACATAGAGACTACAAGAGTCTACCATAACCCTCATCGTATCACCATACGATTCACCAAACTCGAATCCAACGAGCATTATAATAGCTACCACAAGCACACTAAAGCACTGCAACAATACCTGGCTAGTGATTCGCTGGTCCCATAGGCTTATACCAACCTATTAACGCGACACACATTCCATCCCGGTATACCATACCGCCCAAACCATTAGAGTTGTGGGTCATTGCCCAACATATCTCTAAAACACCAAAGCACACTGGACAACCCGGCGTCCACGCTCAATTATCATGCAATCCTAATCCATTAGGACTTCTTCCACGCCCTTAGGGTGGGTGTAACCATGTTTACTCCTCATCACAATAACAAGCGAGTAGTTTCCTCAATGACTACTCTTACCACCATTCACTTGGCCTTAGCCATCCCAGCGAGCATACCCAAGGGTATCATTGCTCGTCAATAATATACCTCCATAATACGATGCGTACTCTCACCGGTACAATGCATCAATGATCCATCGAGCAAACCTGCTCGGCAAAAGGTCTCGTCAACTAAATACCCAGACCCTACCATGTGCCCACCATCGGCACTCAAACCATACAACCATATACATAAACATGAATGCATAAATCACCAAAATGACGCCAAGCGTCCACATAGTTATCCCAAATAACATCGTCGAACATATGACGGTACCTGTCGATACACGACATCCATAATCTCATCGTCAAACACATGACGGTAAATAATAATACACCATAATCACCATACTGATAACAAAAGTAATATGCCATACCTCATCGCTATCGAGATAGCGGAATACCTGTATCCATCGTCCACCAGCGGTACATAAGCAGCACCCATCGCTCGTAGGCGGCATAACCCAGTGCTACACACATAGCGGTATAATCCATCGCTATCGAATCAGCGGCATGATCCCTCGCCATGGAGTCAGCGGCATAAAATGTCGCTATAGATATCCGGCGGTATAAACCATCGCCAATAGAATACCCGGCGTAACCGTCGCCAATAAAATACCCGGCGTAACCATCGCCAACAAAATACCCGGCGTAACCATCGCCAATAAAATACCCGGCGTAACCATCGCCAATAAAATACCCGGCGTAACCATCGCCAATAAAATACCCGGCGGAACCATCGCCAATAAAATACCCGGCTAATCGCGGACTCAAGAGGTACTCACACTCATGTAGTACTTTGTTCCCGATCACATCGCTACGTCATGACAACGGCATCATCGCTTCGACGTGACAGCGGCATGTATCATCGCTTCGACACGACAGCGGCATCATCGTTTCGACATGACGGTGGTACCATCGCTTCGACGTGACAGCGGCATTTACCATCGCTTCGACACGACAGCGGCATTTACCATCATTCCGGCATGACAGCGGAAATACCCTTCGCTTCGACGTATTAGCGGCATAATATCCCTCGCAATAATAATATGACAGCGGCATTTTTCCTTCGCTTCGACATATTTGCGGCAAATATTCTTCATCGCTATAATACGACAGCGGCAAGTATTCATATCGCTACGCCATGCATGCAACCGTAATGCATAACCCGTATTTCAATAATTGTTTCGGCACGACAGCGGCATCATCGCTTCGACGTGACAGCGGCATTTACCATCGCTTCGACACGACAGCGGCATCATCGCTTCGACGTGCATGCAACCGTAATGCATAATCCGTATTCCCATAAACATCGCCATGAGTGTATTTTAATGCACCTCGCTCCAACATGTAGCGGCAAAGCATTAAAATCATCACTCCGATGTATACCTATGCAACCGTAATGCATAGTCCATGTCTCATAAGACCCTGCAACCACCATGGTTAGCAACACATATGCCAATGATGAACACATATCATAAACGCACATAAGCAATCATGCATAAGTATGTGCTTCTCATTCCCAATAACATGTTCCTAGGCCCTCAACAGCCCCAAAGAGCTAACCTGGCTCTGATACCACTAATGTAAGGACCCCCGTGCCCTTAACCCGTAATTAGTGCATTAAGCCATACCATGAGTGCATATAATCATACCATCAGGGGAAAAACCCTATGCAAGTGCAACACCGTATGCTACCCAGAAAATTTCTTGCATTCAATTCCCAATATTCAAATTCCCCCTACCATTATTATTCACATAACATGCACCCACATAATACACTAATATGCTCTTAGTTCATTTAGCAATTTCCATAATTAATTGCATGCAACCATAATGAACAGAAAGAGGCCATAGTCCATTTATACATCCCATATACACGTAAGGTGTACTCAATGAATAAACGTGTATTTGATGCATAAAACACTATACCGGATACCGCTACTGGTACTTCTATCCTGGAAGCACCTTCCAAGCACAACTCGATCTCAACACTGGATCTGAGCGTCCATCCAGCCAGCTCTGGTACCTCGATCCTGGAAGTACCTCTAACCAAAAGCCCGAGCTCGACTCCAAAGCCGCTACACCTGTGTTACCTGCCCCAACAGAGACAGCCCCCACACGGGGTGAGCATACCAATACCACCAATCACAAAATAATAATATTGCAATTCATAATTTACAGAATGTAAATGCCATAATTTAAATGATACTCCCTGGATGGCAATACCCTCATCCGGGATCCCCCTGTATTGTCCCTGTTCTCAAAATAACCAAACTCATCAAATTCCCAAAGCCAGTTAATCGTCACATAGATTAACTAATACCGTTCTATTATACCAGTTCCATGATCAAAGGGATAAGAACATAATGTAAAAGACTATAGATATCGCATATATCTAACCAACAATTCCATGTTCTTATTTCATTGCTCGCTCCACAATAGCGGCATACTAAACCTCGCGCACGCTCAACAATAGCGGCGTCATAACCGATGGTCGCCCAATGGCGACCGCATCCCGGATCATTACTCGTTCGAAGACGGCACCGTATGATTTCCAATATATATATCCATTTAAGGCAAATACCATTTACCATGCATATTATTATCCATTTGTAGTAAGTATCATGCACCATGCATTTCAATACTTATCCGATGTAATTACCACATGCCACATATTGCAATGTCCATACAATACAATTACCATACACCATGTATTTCAATGCCCATTTAATACAATTATCACAAACCATGCATTTTACAGTTGCAATACTATAATAGGCTATGCTCGTACGTCCCACGTACCTTAATTCTCCGTAGTCCAAGCCAAACCTTCCTTGAGTCCCATGCCTAGAGAAATATGTGCTAAAACACATAAACGACTCAAAATCAAGAATAAGCATGCGATCACGTGCCCACGCACGTTCAAGACTCCCAATCATATCGTCAATCCATGACGATTACCAAAATAAAAGCCCCCCGGCTAAGCATGCATACTACCCAAAATATTCCATTTTATATGATTAACAGATAGCCAAAAACCCAACCAAAAATTCCGTTTAATAAGCTTGGTTCCAATCAAACCATTTTAAAAGCCTAACATTCTCATTGGAATGTGAACAACACTCCGGAAGTCGGCCCTTTAGACCTCGGTTCCAAAATCCCAACATTTTCCAACATATTCGAAAATCCATGCAGGTGAACAGTGCCGCGATCGATCGCCCATCAGGCGCGATCGATCGCGCAAGCCTACTGCCCGAAAAAATCAATCCGCGATCGATCGCCACATCTCGCGATCGATCGCTGAGACCCTCGCGATCGATCGCCCCCTTTTCGCGATCGATCGCCGATACTGTACATCTTCTACAAATTCCAGTAGCATGTCGCGATCGATCGGCGCCTCGCCAAGATCGATCGCGGACTGCGATTTTTCGAAAAAAAACTCGAGTTCTAATGGTGTTTTTCACACCCAACTCCAAACCAACACCCCATACCACCTCAATGCCTCAAATACAACAATTAAACTCCATGAAAACACTGAAATCAACATTTTGGATTTTAACCCAAAACCCCCAAATGCCATAACCAACCCAAAACTCAACCACACAACACAAAACCACAATCAAATTGAAGCCAAAAGAGAGGAGAAGAATATTACCTATCTTTCTTCAAGAAATCCGGCCCCCATAATCGAGTTCTAACGATTTTGCTTCAACCAAAGGGAAGGGGAAGGGTTTGGGGCGAAGGTGGCGTGAGAGGGGGAGGAGAGGAGAGAAATGGATTCCAAATGACGGAATCCCGAGTCCAACGGGTATATATAGCAAAATACCCCAACACACCAAAACCTCCGCAAATACATCATGATTCATTAAAAATCATCTGTTTTCAAAAACTCACCCTCCAACATCAAATCCCCAGACTGGCCCCAACACAAGGCACCCCGGACTCCAAGTCCCACTAAAAACCCAAATCATAGGCTTTCCACCAAAATGAGAATACAATCTCAACCTTTGGATCCAACGATCACAAATGCCCAATCTAACAACCTCGGGAGACCCAAACCGCAATTAATTCCTAATTGCTACAATTAAAAAAATCCATCCAGGATTAATACTACACCGGGATTAACACCATTAATTCCCGGACATCACACTCTCCCCAACCCTAACCCTCACCATTTTCGAAACTTGCTCACAAGAGGAGGAGAAATCCTTACAAAGGCTTGGTTTGTGTGATTTATTGTGAGATTTGGAGTCCTCAAGAGGTATGGATACCTCCTTGGTGTTTTAATGAAGTTTGGTTTGAATTTGAAATGGTTTTGGGTGTTTTAAAATGGGTTTGTTATTGGTTTGTATTGTTTTGGTTGGGTGTTGGATTTTTGGGTTGTTTTAAGGTGTATTTTGAAGGTTTATAATGTTTTTATGTTGTTGGTTTGAAGGTATAAGTGATGGTATGGTTTGGGATGAAAATGGTGTACAAAAATGGTGGATTTCGAAGTGCAGGGATCGGCGATCGATCGCCCATTTCTGGCGATCGATCGCGAGCCAATAGTGCGCTCCAGTAGCGGTTGGCGATCGATCGCCACTTTTGGGCGATCGATCGGTGAGGCTGGCGATCGATCGCGCCAAATGTGGCGATCGATCGCGCCAAATGTGGCGATCGATCGCCGAAAAATGAAAATTTTGGCAACGGGCAGAGAGGTCTCGCGATCGATCGCGAGACACAAAAAAAATGGATTTTTGGATAAATTTGTGAAATTTTTGATATTGGACTAATATTGGCTCCTAATATTGGTTTGTGTGAATGTGTAGAACCATCCCTGGTGGCCACACAACTTAGGAGATAAAGTCCACGGCACAACACATTTTGGGACTAAGGTACGTAGTGAGACGTACGGGCATCGGACGGTAAAACATATTTATTACGCATTGAATTGGTTATGCATTATGGTTGCATATATGGTCTTAGTTATGCATTATGGTTGCATACATGGTTTGAATATGCATTATGTTGCATGTGTATATTGGATGCATTGGTGCATGTGATTTTGAGTCGAGATTATATTCCACTGATGAAGAATACTTCCCGCCTTCATGTCGAAGCGATGATAGAATACTTGCCGCTGTCATATTATAGCGATGAAGAATATTTGCCGCAAATATGTTGAAGCGAAGGATCATGACGCTGTCATATTATATTGCGAGGGATATTATGCCGCTAATATGTCGAAGCGAGGGGCATTAATGCCGCTGTCATGTAAACACGAGGGGTATTATGCCACTGATATAATAAGACTGCAAATGGCCATTGGTATACATGGAATGGATGCATGTCATGACATACATTATTGGTATTATAATCTATTGATTATGAATGTGGTACAGGGACAACCAAAGGGAGCTTTTAAATGTATTAAACACAGGAAATGAATCGTATTTACGGTTTATGCATTTGAATTACAATCATATTATTGTGAATATGGTTTATATACATGCTCATGGTTTTGGGGTTGTTCCTGTAGGTACTTTTGGGCTGACGGGCTAAGGCGGGTTGATGCGGTGAGCTAGTGAGGAGTGCTTTTGGCATAGCAGGCGTAATTCTTTTGCATAGTCTCTACTCTAGGAGTAGTGTAAAGCTATAGGGTTAACATTCAATTGGTTGGGAATGTAATTAATCCCTTTTGGAAATTTTATTTTGGCCTGTAATCTTAATGGCTCAAGGCATCTACACGAACTTTATATTCTTTAGATGCATGTTAGCTCTATTTACGCCTTTAATCCACACTTAAGGAACTAGGGTCCTTACATTAGTGGTATCAGAGCCAGGTTAGAGAACCCGGGAACGAGTGAAGGGTAGCCTTAGCATGGTTGGCTAGGTGTTTACATTTGGGCATATTTATGCATGTGGCGCATATCTGTGTATACAATTGTTATACTAACATGCTATTTATCATTCATGTTATCTAACGGTGTAGCATATATATTGTTTGGAATTGTTGTTAACCCTTGTGTTACAACATGGCGGCTATGAACTTGGGGAACCTCAATGAAGAGGTGGGTGACATTGGAATTGTAAATGCTGGCATTGGTCAGACAAATCCTTTACCTCCACCAGCTGTGGGTGTGGAGCCAGTTGCTCAGCTGTTATTGCCAGGGGAGCTTAGTCTGACTCAGTTTCTGACTTTCCACCCGCCCATGTTTGAGGGAACAGAGACAGGGAAGAGGCCGAAGAGTGGCTAGAGAGATTGGAACATATATTCGTGTCTGCGCCGTGTGCTAGGACGGCATGGTTGAGACTGGCAGAATTCCAACTGGAAGTCTTCTATGTCGTGGAAGACGACTGTGATGGAGTTGAGGGCCCAAGGTATGGTGATTGACTGGACCTTATTTAGAACCCGATTTCTAAACCGGTACTTCTCTGCTGCTTCCAGACAAACTAAGGATGATGAATTTACTAATCTGAAGCAAGGGGGCATGACGGTATCGGATTATGCCATGCATTACTCCTCATTGTTGAGGTATGTTCCCCATATTGCAACAAACGGGCATGCCAAGATGAGGCACTTTCTGAAGGGGCTGCGGCCAGAATTATTTGATTGGGTTATCTCCAACAACCCCACATCTTTTGATGATGCGCTTGTTAGAACGGAGTTAGCAGAGATAGGGGTGAGTGCTTATCCTGAAGCCGTACCCCCACCAGTTCCATCACAAAGATCTACATCTGAGAATCTGAGGCCCCGAGGAGGTTATTTTAAGTCACGGGGGACTCCTTCCTTTTCCCGGTTTAGCGGAAAGCGGCCGGATAACCGGAAACAAGGAGACCGGAGGGGTGGTGAATCTACTTTTGGGGGACCAAATCAAGCTAGTAGAGTTGGAGATATTAAGTGCCACTTTTGCGGAGGGCCGCATTTGATGCGTGATTGTTCTGCGTGCTACATATGTGGCAAGTCGAGCCACATTGCTGGGCGTTGTCCCAATCGGGAAGGACAGATGGATCTTAGGGAAGGTCGAGGGAGGTTTTCCAGTGGGATGGTACAGCAGAGGCAACCGATGGTGCCTCGACATATGGGAGGACAGGCGATGGGGCCACCTCAGGGACAGGTCTATGCACTGACCAGGGACCAGTCCGATGCAGCTCCAAAGGAGGTGATAGCTGGTATGTGCCTTTTATTTACATATTCCGCCTTTATTTTGATAGACACAGGTACTTCGCACTCCTTTGTGTCTGCGGATTTTGTGGAGAGACATCATATGCGCATGTCTCTGTTACCCACGTCTCTATTGGTCTCGACACCCACCGGAAAAAAAGTTGTTGCTGATCGGTTTCTGATGGACTGCCTCATTTATTTTGAGGGCAATGAGATAAAGGCAGATTTGATTGTATTGGGTATGTCAGACTTCGATTGCATTGTGGGCATCGACATTCTGAACAGATATCAAGCAGTAGTGGATTGTCGGCAGAGGACAGTTCGGTTCACATCTATTACGGGGATTTAGTGGACTTTCTATGGCAACGGTTCTCGTGCAAAGATTCCGTTGATTTCAGCAATCAAAATGTCCCAATTTTTGGAGCGTGGACACACGGGCTATCTTATTTATGCCATGGACACGACCGGAAAGAGTAAAGAGTTGAGGGTTGGGGATGTACCTGTGGTAGCAGAATTTGCTGACGTGTTCCCGGAGGAGATTCCAGGATTTCCACTGGCTAGAGAAGTCGAGTTTGGAAATGAGTTATTACCGGGGACATCCGCTATTTCTCGTGCCCCTTACAGAATTGCACCGGCGGAGTTAAGAGAATTGAAGGAGCAGCTGCAGGAGCTCCTTGACAAAGGATATATACGCCCTAGAGTATCACCTTGGGGCGCACCGGTTCTGTTTGTGAAGAAGAAGGATGATTCGATGCGTTTGTGCATCGATTACCGGCAACTGAATAAGGCCACGGTAAAGAACAAGTATCCTCTCCCAAGGATTGATGATTTATTTGATCAGTTACAGGGAACTAAGCTGTACAGCAAGATTGACTTGAGGTCAAGTTACCACCAGATACGGGTCAGGGAGGAGGATGTAAATAAGACAGCATTCCGGACTCGGTATGGGCACTACGAGTTCCTAGTTATGCCGTTCGGTGTGACGAACGCCCCGGCTGTCTTTATGAGCTTGATGAACCGGGTGTTCCAACCCTATCTGGATCAGTTCGTCATTGTGTTTATTGACGACATACTCATCTACTCCCGGAGCGAGGAAGAGCACGTGAAACACTTGAGGACAGTGCTCCAGATCCTCAGGGATCATCAGTTATTCGCCAAGCTTAGCAAGTGTGAGTTTTGGTTGAGCAGTGTAGTATTTCTGGGGCATGTCATATCTAGCAGTGGGATATCAGTGGACCCAGGAAGATTGAGGCTGTGATGGAGTGGGATGTACCCACTTCTGTGCCCGAGATACGGAATTTTCTTGGCTTGGCTGGTTATTATCGACGCTTCGTCAAAGGATTTTCTAAGATTGCTAAGCCGTTGACGCAGTTGACCCAAAATGGGGTACCATTCTTTTGGTCAGAGGCTTGCGAGGAGAGCTTCCAGGAGTTGAAGCACCAGTTGACCACAGCACCCGTACTAGTGATTCCTACGGAGAACAAGAGGTTTGTTCTGTACACTGACGCATTGCTACAGGGCTTGGGTTGTGTATTGATGCAAGATAAGCACGTGGTAGCTTATGCATCGAGGCAGTTGAAGCCGCATGAGGCTAGATACCCAGTCCATGACTTGGAATTGGTGGCCATTATCTTTGCCCTGAAGATTTGGAGGCATTATTTGTATGGTACATCTTTTACCATATATACGGATCATAAGAGCCTGAAATTCTTATTTACTCAGGCGGAGTTGAATATGCGTCAGAGGAGATGGATGGATTTACTCAAGGACTATGACTGTGAAATAGAGTACCATCCGGGAAAAGCAAACTTGACGGCAGACGCCTTGAGTCGGAAGGTGAAGAGTATTGCGGAGGATGCCATGTGTTTATCGGCTATGATGACTTCTTGTTGCCATCTGGGTTATGACTTTGATGTGGATGCATCGCCGGTATAGGTATGACTTTATTGGCAGAGCCGGAAATTTATGAGAACATCAGGGAGGCCCAGAAAATGGATGATGAGGTTCAGAGATGGTCATCATTGGTAATTCAGGGTCAGCCATCAAAGTTCAGAATGGCTGAGGATGGTTCCTTGAGACTCGGTAACCAATGGGTAGTTCCGTGTATGCCGGAGTTGCGTAGAGGAATCTTGGAGCGAGCTCATAGTAGCCGATTTAGTATCCACCCAGGAGGAAGATAAAATGTATAAGGATCTGTGTGATCAATTCTGGTGGAAACGGATGAAGCGTGATGTGATCGCGTTTGTCAAGAGGTGTTTGATCTGTCAGCAGGTTAAGGCAGAGAGGCAGAGGCATGGTGGCGAGCTAAGGAGCTTAGAGATACCGGAGTGGAAATGGGAGCACATATCCATGGACTTTGTGACCCATTTGTCGAGGGCTACTTCGGTTTGTGATGCCATCTGGGTGATCATTGACAGTCTGACGAAGGTAGCTCACTTCATTCCCTACAGTATGACGTACACATACTTGAGGATGGCTCAGTTGTATGTCCGGGACATAGTGAGACTGCATGGGATTCCAGTGTCTATTGTATCTGACAGAGATACATGGTTCACATCTCATTTCTGGGGAGGTCTTCAGTCAGCTTTGGGTACTGAGGTGAGATTGAGCACGGCATATCATCCCCAGATGGACGGTCAGACTGAGCGTACTATACAGACGCTCGAGGACATGCTACGGTCTTGTGTATTGGAGTTTGATGCCTCATGGCAAGATTCATTGGCTTTGGTAGAGTTCTCTTACAACAACAGCTATCAGGCGAGTATTCAGATGGCTCCGTTTGAGGCTCTGTATGGTAGGCGTTGTAGGTCGCCATTATACTGGGATGACTTGACCACTAAAGCAGTAGGAGGACACGAACTGATTCGGGAAATGGAGGATAAGATAAAGATTATCCGTCAGAAAATGAAGGCAGCCCAGGACAGGCAAGCAGCCTATGCGAATAAACGGCGGAGACCGTTGGAGTTTAAGTTAGGAGACAGGGTCTTTTTGAAGATCTCACCTTTCAGAGGTGTGGTTCGGTTTGGTATGCGTGGGAAATAGTCTCCGAGGTATGTGGGACCGTATGAGATTTTACAGCGCATCGGTACCTTGGCTTACCGTTTGGCACTGCCACCGTCGTTGTCGGGTATTCACGACGTGTTCCATGTATCTATGCTGCGGAAATATAAGCCGGATCCGTCGCACGTATTGCAGCCTTCTGAGATTCAATTAGATTCTGATGTATCCTATGAGGAACGGCCAGTCAGGATTCGGGATAGGACTGATCGCACACTTTGGAACAAAGTGATACCGATGGTCAAGGTTCAGTGGGATCGCAGGGGTGTCAAGGAGGCCACGTGAGAGACGGAGCGGCATATGATGCAGCACTACCCGGAGCTATTTTCTGGTATGTGATTTATGTTTGGTTTCGTTTTGGGTAAGTGCATGCGATTTCGAGGGCGAAATCTTATAAGTAAGGGAGTATTGTGATATCCCCGAAATAATTAATTGCAATTTGGACATTAATTATGTTTATGTGATTATTTATGGTGATAATTAATATATGTGTTGGAATTAATTATCTTTGTGAAATGCTTAGTCACATGGTATGCGTGACCCGGTGGTGCATTTCGGGGTGCATGTTGGGTAATTGGGGATTATTATGGTTTGATTATGGTAATTGTTAATTATTTGCTAAAGCATGGTTTTAATTGGGGTTTTGGTGCATTTTGGTAAAAATGCTTTTAAAATATCATGTTGAGGTATTTTATACATCATGGTAATTGTGGGGGTACAATTTTAATTAAACCCATTTAACCCACTATCCCCCCACTCTACCATCACTTTACCAAAATCCCCAACTCACTCTCCCCAACCCTAACCCTCACCATTTTCGAAACTTGCTCACAAGAGGAGGAGAAATCCTTACAAAGGCTTGGTTTGTGGGATTTATTGTGAGATTTGGAGTCCTCAAGAGGTATGGATACCTCATTGGTGTTTTAATGAAGTTTGGTTTGGATTTGAAATGGTTTTGGGTGTTTTAAAATGGGTTTGTTATTGGTTGGTATTGTTTTGGTTGGGTGTTGGATTTTTGGGTTGTTTTAAGGTGTATTTTGAAGGTTTATAATGTTTTTATGTTGTTGGTTTGAAGGTATAAGTGTTGGTATGGTTTGGGATGAAAATGGTGTACAAAAATGGTGGATTTCGAAGTGCGGGGATCGCGATCGATCGCCCGTTTCTGGCGATCGATCGCGAGCCAACAGTGCGCTCCAGTAGCGGTTGGCGATCGATCGCCACTTTTGGGCGATCGATCGGTGAGGCTGGTGATCGATCGCGCCAAATGTGGCGATCGATCGCCGAAGAATGAAAATTTTGGCAACGGGCAGAGAGGTCTCGCGATCGATCGGGCCCTCGCGGTGATCGATCGCGAGACACAAAAAAATGGACTTTTTGGATAAATTTGTGGAATTTTTGATATTGGACTAATATTGGCTCCTAATATTGGTTTGTGTGAATGTGTAGAACCATCCCAGGTGGCCACACAGCTTAGGAGATAAAGTACACGACACAACACATTTTGGGACTAAGGTACGTAGTGAGACGTACGGGCATCGGATGGTAAAACATATTTATTACGCATTGAATTGGTTATGCATTATGGTTGCATACATGGTCTTAGTTATGCAATATGGTTGCATACATTGTTTGAATATGCATTATGGTTGCATGTGTATATATGATGCATTGGTGCATGTGATTGTGAGTCGAGATTATATTCCAGTGATGAAGAATACTTCCCGCCTTCATGTCGAAGCGATGATAGAATACTTGCCGCTGTCATATTATAGCGATGAAGAATATTTGTCGCACATATGTCGAAGCGAAGGATCATGCCGCTGTCATATTATATTGCGAGTCATATTATGCCGCTAATATGTCGAAGCGAGGGGTATTAATGCCGCTGACATGTAAACGCGAGGGGTATTATGCCACTGATATAATAAGACTGTAAATGGCCATTGGTATACATGGAATGGATGCATGTCATGACATACATTATCGGTATTATAATCTATTGATTATGAATGTGGTACAGGGACAACCAAAGGGTGCTTTTAAATGTATTAAACACAAGAAGTGAATCGTATTTACGGTTTATGCATTTGAATTACAATGATATTATTGTGAATATGGTTTATATACATACTCATGGTTTTGGGGTTGTTCTTGAAGGTATTTTTTGGCGGACGGGCTAAGGCGGGTTGATGCAGTGAGCTAGTGAGGAGTGCTTTTGGCATAGCAGGCTTAATTCTTTTGCATAGTCTCTACTCTAGGAGTAGTGTAAAGCAATAGGATTAACATTCAATTTGTTGGGAATGTAATTAATCCCTTTTGGAAATTTTATTTTGGCCTGTAATCTTAACGGCTCAAGGCATCAACACGAACTTTATATTCTTTAGATGCATGTTAGCTCTATTTACGCCTTTAATCCGCACTTAAGGAACTAGGGTCCTTACACACTCCCCCAAACTTAATTCATGCATTGTCCTCAATGTAATGGTCATGGAAAATAAGACAAAGCATTTACCTTTGACAAGGATCGTCAGTGATCGTTCCAATTCCTCGTCAGCTGTGGGGCATATTGTTGTAATACGTCACAGCACGCATGTAGTCTCTCACCATAATCAAAACAAAAACAAAAGCAAAACCAAAACAAACCAAAAACCAATAAAAATGATAAGAAATAGTTCTTGATTTATAGTCCCAAGCTGGACTTTTTACCATGTAGGCTCAGGTGCCGCATGGGCCAGTGTGGGACGATTTTTCGTCCGGCAAGTGGTAACGTCGTAAGTCGTAACCACTTTTCTTTGACAGTGAATAGTACCCCGTGGTCATCTCTCAGTTTGAAGGTATCGAATGGTAGAACATTGACAACTTTGAACTGTCCAGCCCATGGTGCGTCAGACTTCCATGGTCGCATCTTTTTCCTATTCATTTGAACTAAGCCACCTTCACAGAATTTGCCTCTTCTTTGATGGGCCTTCGGTGTGACCTCCACCTTCTTCTCGCTCTTAACCTGCATCGCAGCAACAGATTGTGTATCAATTACATTGATACTAAAACATTGGTGCTTGGTGCGTGTAGGGTTCAAAGCTTTGAAGATGTCAAAAGTAACTTGATCCCCCCTACTCAGAGAATCAACTTCCCTTCATGGACATCAATCAAAGGAACGGTCATCCTAGAATCAGAGGCATGTCTGCATCTTAAGTTATGTCCAACACGATAAAATCCACCGAAATGGTGAATTTATCAACCTTGACCGGTACATCCTCCACTATCCCATGAGGGTACTTGATGGACTTGTCTGCCATCTGCAATGAAACATTGATTGCTTTGAGTTCTCTTAAGCCCAGCTTCCTGTACACAGACAAAGGCATTAAATTGACACTTGACCCCAAATCACATAAAGATTTATTAAAAGATTTAGAATTGATTTTGCAAGGTATAGTGAAACTCCCTAGATCCTTTAACTTTGGAGGCGAATCATTTTGAATGACAGCTGAATTCTCCTCAGTTAAGTTTATCATCTCATGCTCTCCCAGTTTCCGCTTTTTTGACAGAATCTCCTTTAAAAACTTAGCATAATTCGGCATGTGCCGAATAGCATCAATGAAAGGCATCTCAATATGGAGATTTTTTATCAAATCTAAAAACTTAGCAAATTTAGCAGCTAACTTTACTCTCTTATATGCAGCGTGGAATGAGGGTGTGATATCTACCTTAGCAGGTGTGATGGGTGTAGGGGTCTTAGTAGACTTACCTTTGTCTAGTGTTTGTCCCTCTTCTTGCTTGATGTTCGCCTCGCCTTTTAACTCAATGTGTGCATCCTTCTTTTCAGCGACTTCGTTTCCGCTCCTCAACGAGATTGCATGGACTTGCTCCCTAGGATTTGTCTCAGTGTCACTAGGTAGTGCTCCTTGTGCTCGTCTGGATACTATCTTTGCTAGTTGTCCCACTTGGACTTCCAAGTTCTTTATCAATGCCTCGTGATTCATCCTTGTTTCAGCTGACGATATGAACTTGGTTAAGATATCCTCCATGTTTGGCTTTGGTGCATACCCGGTGGTGGTTGGGGATAGTTCCTCGGCCCTGTATTGTATGTATTTTGTAAGGGTAGCTTGGCCCAGGTATTGGCTTATGAAAGAAAGGGTAAAGATATATCAAACAAGAAAGTATGATGATATGCACACTAAAGGCTTCTCTTCTTGCTTGAATTTTTCAAATTTTATTTCAACATTTTTCTTCTTTTATGCCTTAGTTCCCCTTGGAGTCATATTTTTATCTATCTTCTCAAGGCATTCCTTTTCTTTCATGCATTCCATTCTTTTGACAATAAAGAACATTTGAATCATTGATAACATAAGTGCATGTGAATGAAACGCATCATACTCCCTTCAAAGGTATGGATAGAATTCATATTTAGGCTCATTAGGGAATGATGATAAGCTAGTCAACGAATGTCGAATGGGGTCGTTTGTATGCTTAGCATACAACCATTCTTTTGCATTAAGGCTCAAAAAAGGTACTAGTGCTTGATTTCTTTACATGGTAGGCTTGATAGGCTCAAACACATCAAAGATTGCCTAAATCATTTTCATGTTCGCAAGTAGTCTAGACATACGCCTCAAAGAGCATGTAGTTAAGTTCTAGCATGTATTAGAGACTTCTTAAGACTATCACAAAGTTCACACAATCTTCACTAAGCTATGCACACTTCACAAGTCATGACAATAATGTGCTTAAAATATTCAACTATTAAGTTAAAGTAAAATTTGCATTAGAGTTCAAAGTGTTCCAAGGTTAACAATTCACCTATGTTCAAAAGCATGCATGATATCAATTAGGTTTCATCATGGGCTAGTGATTCTAAGCATGTGTTCATTACTAACAATGAGCTCAAATTTTTCAAATTTTTCGATTTTTTTGTATTTTTATAATAATAAAAACAATAACACACCACTAATCCCTCCCCCATACTTAAATCTTACATTGTCCCCAATGTAAGGCAAAAATACCAGGAAAGAGAAAAGTCTAACTACTAAAACAATAAAATAAAAGGGAGAAAGGAAACTAACTCCCCTTGGGTTGCCTCCCAAGCAGCGCCTCTGTTTAACGTCGGTGGCCCGACGCCAGTCCTCTATCAAGGTGGGTGATGCGGTGTCGCTCTATCTTTCCTATTCCACCTCAATATCTTCTTAACTCCTCTAAATTTTGGTTTGTTCGCCTTTGAGTGGGCGTCTCCAGTCTTTGTTCCTCCTTCGACATATGTGGCTTGTTGTGGTCTATCCGGTGGGTGCTTCTTTTCAATGGTAAGATCCTACAAGTTAGAAAAGAGTGGGTCAGCAGTATCATGTGTAGATAAAGCAGCAATAGTATGAACAGTATGCACAGGGCTCGAATCCATACCTCCTTTGTCATCAAGGCCATCAGTAGCCTTTCCCATCTCCATACTTCATCATTATCAAAATCAGAATCATATGCCTCATTTATATCAATAGCGCAACTGGCATGCTCATGAGTTTTAATGGGTTCATAGATATTAAATTTTGTAATTTCACCATTAGACTCTATTGTTAACAGGCCGCTATTCACGTCGATCACAGATTTTGATGTTTTCAAGAATGGTCTCCCTAAAAGAATGGGGCTGGATGGATCACCATTTTCCATGTCTAAGACATAGAAATCGGCTGGGAAAACCAAATTCTCTACAAGTACGTCCTCTACTATCCCCCTAGGAATAACCGTGGACCTATCAGCTAATTAAATCACAATATGGTCTTGTTTCAAAGGTCCAGGTTTTAGTTGAGTGTAGTTGAGTAAGGCATGACATTAATTTAAGATCCTAAATCTAGCATCGCCTTCTCAATTCTAGTGGTTCCTATCACACAAGGAATAGAGAACATACCAGGGTCCTTACACTTTGTGGGAATGCTTCTTTGGATGTCCGCGGAAACATTCTCACCTAACTTGATCTTGGGGTAATCTTTGCCTTCCTTGATCTTACCCATTTTCCATACCTCCTTCAAAAATCTAGCATATCGAGGCCCTCTCATCATGGTATCTTGTAGTGGGACGTTCTCCTCGCAGCGTCGGAAAGTGTCATAGAGTCCCTTAAGTCCAGCGTCTATCCTATTATCCTTCAATGCAAGGGGGAATGGGGTTCATTTTTGTACTCACGGAGTGGAGGGGACTTACCTCGCGGTTCATCCTCTTGTATAAGCTCCTCAACGTCCTTCATCTCTTTCACTTCTTCTCTCCTGAGTGGTGTCAGCACCACTTTCTCCTCATCTTCACCTTCACTCATCTTCAAAGTGATGGCACTCACATTCTCCCTTGGGTTCACAATTGGCTGTGATGGTAGTCCATTTGACATGCTCGTTTCAAGCTTGTTGAGCAAAGTCGCGAATTGTCCCATTTGCGTAGTCAAACTCTGGATGCTCGCCCTCGTCTCCTGTTGAAATTGTAAGCTATTTTCAGCAATAACTTTAATAATATTTTCAAACCTGTCAGAAGGAGGGTGCACTGGAGGTGGTGGAGGTCTCTGATATGGCGGTCTATAGGGTGGAGATTGGTGCATCTGTGGGTTCCCATATCCTTGGTTCGGATGGTCCCTCCACCCTTGATTGTAATTGCTCGAGGGATTGTTATAGCTTCTTTGTGGTGGTCCTGGGAATCCTCCCGCTGCATTCACTTGCTCAGTGGATGTCTCTTGTAGTGATGGACATGCATCAGTGGATGGTTCACAGCTAGACAGATTCCACATGGCTTCATCTTCCCCACGTTGCCTCCTGCAAGATTACGCACAAGAAAAGTTACATCAATCAGTTGTTGTTCCAAATTAGATACATTTACCTCTTTTCTTGGCGGTTGTCCATGGCGAACATGTCCAAATTGTTGGAGTTGGCCGCCATGTTAGCTATTAAGTTCACTGCCTCCTCCGCTGTCTTGTCAATGAAAGCTCCTCCGCTCGCCTCATCCACTAAGTTCCTGTCACCAGAAAGCAAACCTTCATAGAAATATTGTATAAGTAAATGTTCACTTATCTGGTGTTGTGGGCAGCTTGCACATAACTTCTTAAATCGTTCCTAGTATTCGTGCAGCGACTCCTCTTGGTATTGCTTCACACCGTAGATTTCTTTCCTTAAGTTAGTCGCCCTTGAAGCTGGAAAGTACTTCTCTAGGAAGACACTTTGCAAGTCCGTCCACATGGTGATAGATCCGGAGGGTAGGTAGAATAGCCAATTCTTTGCAGCATCCTTAAGCGAGAATGGAAAGGCTAGCAGTTTGATTTGCTCCTCCATCACACCAACATGCTTCCATTAAGTGTTTGTGTGGGTTCTCACCTGGAAGACCATGAAAAGATGGCAATAAGTGAATTAGTCCAGATTTAAGTTCGAAACTTACGTTATTCGCAAGAGCAGGGAAAGTGATGCATAGAGGTTGTTGATCCACATTAGGATTTGCCAACTGCCTCAAACTTTGATTCGCGGCCATCATGTTCCTCTCTTCTTCTTCCTCAAGTAACCTTGCTTCTCTTCTTCTCCGATGTAGTGTCCTCTCGATCTCAGGATCGTAGTAAAAATTCTCTTCGTGATCAGAGGGTTCACATGTACTCATCAACAAACCACAGTAGTATAAAACGAAATAAATAAAATAAAGTGATGTTAACACAAAAGTAATTGCCTTCCCCGGCAACGACGCCAAAATTTGGTAGCGTTTATCGCGTACGCCCAAATTAACCCTCTCAAGTTAATAACAGTAAATATGTAGTAGCGTGAGTAGGGATCGATCCCACAGGGAAGTGAATACTTTTATGCTAACAAGTATCAAACTAGGGGGTTATCGAATTTGTTTAACTATAACTAAATCAAAAGAAAGCGACAATTAACTAGTTTATCAAGATTAAAAAGCGATTATTGGTTTTCGGTCAACTTTACCTTTGGAAATCATTCATTTGATCATCAAATTACTAAACATATGAATTCATTCAATTATTCATCAATTGAAAACTTAATTCCTTACTTACATAATCATGGTCAAAAAGCAAACAGCATTCAATTCGACTCTTATCAAATCTTTAATCAAAACTCCAGCCGTTAAGATTTAATCAATGATCATTTCAAAATCTAGTAATTTTGATGAATCTAATCAATAAAAACTACAGCCGTTAGAATTAATCATCCAATCGTTCTTCCTAAGAAGTTAATAACACCAACAGCAGGTAATTATCAATCTTAGTTGCTTCTCAATTAGCATTAGAAAGTGTAAGTGCTTACTAGGTGATCAATCTACCAATCAAACACAACAATCATAAGAATCATAATCTGAAAAACAAATTGAAATCGAATTAAAAATTCAACAATCAAACCAAAATTTTCACAAGTTTTTCTATTCCAAAGGCAAGTATCCCTCAACCAAGAATCAAGGTGTTTAGCCTTGCATAATTAAATCTAAAACTAACAAAGTTGTATTAAAAACATCAAACAATCAATAGAAAAGAGAGTTACTAAAGCGAAGCACGATTCCGGCTTGTTGATTCCGTCTTCGTTCTTCGAGCGTCTTTACAAAAATCGGAAGAAAAATTATTCTAAAATTGAAAAATCTGTTCTAAGCTCTCAATTATCTCCTAAAGTTGATAATTTTCGAGTATCAAGAGGTATGGAGGCTGATGGGGTAGGTTAGAACTTATGTAGGAAGGAAATAAATCAAGAATCCAATCTTTCCAAAACACTGCTGGCGATCGATTGCCATAAAGTGGCGATCGATCGCTAGCTATTTTCTTCGGCGAAATTACTTAGGCGATCGATCGCCACTTTTCTCACGATCGATCGCTTGACTCCAGTGGACTTTGGCGATCGATCGCCTAAACCTCGCGATCGATCGCTGCTTCGTGAATTTGTTGCTCAACTTTCTGTCCATAGGCGATCGATTGCCTCCACCATGCGGTCGATTGCCTCTGCTAAAATTACATTTTTAGCCTTTTTCTTGATCTATGTTGAGTCCTTATTAGCTCCAATGCTTTTCTTGATCTTTATTCGCCTTAGTTAGCTCGATTTCTTCGATTCCACCTACAATTACACAAATATACGATTAGGTAGCATATGTATCAAATTAACCATCAAAACATACCAAATCGTAAACAATTAAATGCAATAGATGTGTCTATTTCTAGTCACATCAAAATCCTACTTTTGGAAAGGTACGTAAAGAGACGTACGGGCGCCCAACGGTACATGTATCTATTATACTCATTGATTATGCATTGTGGATGCGAGTATATATGGAATTGTGCATTGTGGATGCAAATACATGTTGAATTATGCATTATGATTGCATATGTATATGATGATTGTTTGGTGCACATCCCATGAGTCATGGTTAGATAGAGTGATGATTTTAATGTTTTGCCGCTGTCACTTGAAGCGATGATAGAATACTTGCCGCTGTCATATTGTAGCGAGGAAAGAATATTTGCCGCCAAATGTTGAAGCGGGGGTATTGCCGCATGTCGCATTTGCGCGAGGTTATTCAATGCCGCTAATATGTCGAAGCGAGGGGTATTAGTGCCGCTGTCATGACAAGCGAGGTGCATTAAAATACACTATCAGACTAGGGATTGATGATTGGTGATAATGAAATGGTGTTATGTCATGACATGTGTAGAACCATTAAATAATCTATTGATTATACTCATGAGTTATGGTACAGGGACAACCAAAAAGGGAGCGTTTAAAATGCATGGGAAAAACAGGAAGTGTTTTATTACGGTTTATGCATTTACGCCTTATATTCATAATGTGTTGAATATGAATTATTATATGCTCATGTTTTGTAGGGTCTTCCTACCTTAACATCATCTTATTACACATTTTATGGACTAAACATGCATTAATAACGTCTTAGGGTTCCGGGTTGTAGCTTTGAGCTAATAAGATTTCAGGCCAACAATGAAATTTCAAAACTTAACTCATTACATTCTCAATAATGAATGTTAAAGCGATAGAATTATACTACTCCTAGAGTAGAGACTATCCAAAAGTCATGTATCATATCTTCTTTCATGCTCCTTTTAGCTCACTGCCTCAACCCGACCCTTAGCCCTTCGGTCCGAAAGTGTACCTACAGGAACAACTCATCATGAGCATGTACATCGTTACTTAACATCATAAGGCAATGGCATATAAATAAATGCATGAAAAATAATTGGTAACATATACTTCCTGGTTAATTTCATTAACCCTTTTTGGTTGTCCCTGTTTCATAGCCATGCATATAATCATAAATTCTTGACATGAATGATTAAAATCATCGTCTTATAAATATCATCATCTTACAACATCATCATCATATAAGCATTATCGTCTTATAAATATCATCATCTTATAACATCATCATCATATAAGCATCATCGTCTTATAGCATCATCATCTTATAGCATCATCATCTTATAATATCATCATCTTATAGTATCATCATCTTATAACTTCATCATCTTATAACATCATCATCATTTAGGCATCATAACAAAATATAACAGTAAATGTACGAAGTCTTGGTTAAGTAACTTGCTGGTTATTTACCTTCATGCATATGGGCATCTTACCCCGTGGCATCTTACCACACAATAACATCGTATGGCCTCTTACCATATGGGCATCTTGCCCTGTGGCATCTTACCACACAATAACATCGTATGGTCTCTTACCATATGGGCATCTTACCCCGTGGTATCTTACCACATAATAACATTGTATGGCCTCTTACCATATGGGCATCTTACCCTGTGGCATCTTACCACATAATAACATTGTATGGCATCTTACCATATGGGCATCTTACCCCGTTTATAAACATCGTATAACATTATTATAAACTTACTTATCACAATCATCATCATAAACATCATCATCATAAACTTACTTATCACAATCATCATCATAAACATCATCATCATAAACTTACTTATCACAATCATCATCATAAACATCATCATCATAAACTTACTTATCATAACATCATCGTAAACATCTTGTCATCTTTATTTATCATACACGTCATCATCATAAACTTACTTATCATAATCATCGTCATAACATCGTAAATACTTATGCAATCATAGCATGATCATAGTATAGGAGTATGGTTTACCGTCCGATGCCCGTACGTTTCTTACGTACCTTAATTCCAAAAGAAGGAGAAATTGCAGAACTTTATCTCCTTGAAGTTGTGGGTACCTGGGATGGTTCTACATAACCATACAAATTGATATTAGAAGCTAAACAATAGCCCAATACCAAAAATTCAACAAAAATCATCATTTTCCAACTTTTGAACAGTGGCGATCGATCTCTCAAAACATGGCGATCGATCGCCTGATTTTTCACTTCGCGGCGATCGATCGCTTAAAATGAGGCGATCGATCGCCTAATGCACATTTCGCTACTGGGCATTGGCGATCGATCGCGCCATTTGAGGCGATCGATCGCCCACCTTCACTTTTGCTCACTGCCTCTCGGCGATCGATCGCTGCATTTGTAGCGATCGAACGCCACAACTAGTGGCCGCGATTTCACCATTTTTGTGTGCATTTTCGAAGCTCATCCTCATACCTTTCAAAAACCAAACTTTCCTACAATATCAACAACATCATAACCCACTAAAACCCACATAAAACACTTCAAAAATCATACCCCAACAACTTGCAACATACACCCAAAACAAACCCACCTAAAACACTTCAAAATCATCCCATTTCAAAACCAAACATCATAAAAACTTAAGGAAGGGTTCCATACCTCTTGAAGACTCCAAATCTTAACCAAGATCACACAAACACAAGTTTTGTGGAGCTTCCTCCTTCCTCCTTTGAAGGATTTCGAAAATGGGGTGAGGTTAGGGCTTTGGGATGATTTGGGGATTTTACAATGGTGGGGAAGAAGTGAAGGGAAAATGGAATAAAAGGGGAATATATTGGGGTTATTAAAATTGTACCCCAAATTAACATGATGTATAAAACATCCCAACATGGTATTTTAAAAGCATTTTTACAAAAATGTAACCAACTTCATTAAATCCATACTTTCCTCATAATTAAAATCAACACAATTAAATCATGCTAACACTTCATTTTCCACACATAAATCAATTACCACATGATTCATCATATAAACATAATTAATGCCTTAATTGCAATTAATTAATTTCGGGGCATCACATTACTCCCCTACTTACAAGATTTCGTCCTCGAAATCGCATGCACTTACTCAAAATGAAACTAAACATAAATCATACCAGAAAATAGTTTCGGGTAATGCTGCATCATATGTCGTTCCGTCTCCCACGTAGCCTCCTCGACACCCCCGACGATCCCACTGAACTTTGACCATCGGTATAACTTTACTTCGTAATCTGCGATCCTCACGATCCAGAATTCTGACCGGTCGTTCAACGTAGGATACATCTGAATCCAACTGCACTTCAGTAGGCTGTAATACATGAGACGGATCTGGCTCATACTTCCGTAGCATAGAAACGTGGAATACATCATGAATCCCAGATAAAGACGGCGGTAGAGCCAAACGGTAAGCCAATGTACCAATACGCTGCAACACCTCATACGGTCCGACATATCTTGGAGATAACTTTCCCCGCATACCAAAACGGACCACACCCCTGAAGGGTGACATTTTCAAGAAAACCTTGTCCCCTACTTGGAATTCTAGCGGCCGTCGCCACTTATTGGCATAGGCTGCTTGCCTATCTTGGGCCGCCTTCATCTTTAAACGTATCATCTTAATCTTTTCTTCCATGTTCTTAATCATATCCGGTCCTCCGACCGCTTTACTTGTCAAGTCCTCCCAATACAGCGGTGACCTACAACGTCGACTATAAAGAGCTTCAAAAGGGGCCATTTGAATGCTCGCCTGATAGCTGTTATTATAGGAGAACTCCACCAATGGTATAGAATCTTGCCACGGAGTATCAAACTCCAAAACACATGCCCTCAGCATATATTCGAGCGTCTGTATAGTACGCTCCGTTTGGCCGTCTGTCTGAGGGTGATAAGTCGTACTCAGTCTCACCTCGGTGCCCAAAGCTGTCTGGAGACCCTCCCAGAAATGAGAAGTAAACCTTGGGTCTCTGTCAGACACGATCGAGACTGGAACCCCAAGCAACCTCACTACATCCCGTACATATAATTGGGCCATCTTTAAGTATGTGAAAGTCATGTTGTAAGGGATGAAATGAGCTACCTTCGTCAGCCTATCAACGATCACCCAGATCGCATCAAATCCAGAGGTCGTTCTTGGTAGGTGGGTCACGAAGTCCATAGATATGTGTTCCCACTTCCACTTAGGTACTTCCAAGCTCTTCAGCTCACCACTAGGCCTCTGTCTTTCTGCCTTGACTTGTTGGCAGATCAAACATCTTTTGACGAAAGTCATAACATCACACTTCATGCGTCTCCACCAGAATTGACCGCATAGGTCCTTGTACATCTTTCTTCCTCCGGGGTGGATACTGAACCGACTACTGTGGGCTCGCTCCAATATTCCTCTACGCAACTCTGGTGTATCTGGGACTACCCATCGGTTGCCCAGCCTCAAGGAATCATCTTCTGCCATTCTGAACTTTGATGGTTGTCCTCGAAGTACTATCGATGACAATCTCCGAACCTCATCATCTAACCTCTGGGCTTTCCTGATAGCCTCAAATATGTCTGGCTCAGCCAACAAGGTCGACACTCGCACCGGCGACATGTCCACATCAAAATCATAGCCCAGATGGCAATAAGAAGTCATCATAGCTGATAAACACATAGCGTCTTCAGCAGTACTCTTCACCTTCCGACTTAAGGCGCCTGCTATCATATTTGCTTTACCGGGATGGTACTCAATCTCACAGTCATAATCCTTGAGTAAATCCATCCATCTTCTTTGACGCATATTCAGTTTAGCCTGGGTGAATAGAAACTTCAGGCTCTTATGATCCGTAAAAATGGTAAATGAAGTACCATAAAGATAATGACGCCAAATCTTCAAGGCGGAAATGATGGCTGCCAGTTCTAGATCATGGACTGGGTATCTGGTCTCATGAGGCTTCAACTGCCTCGAAGCATAAGCCACCACGTGCTTATCTTGCATCAACACACAGCCTAGACCTTGTAGTGATGCATCCGTGTACAAAGCAAATCTCTTATTCTCAGAAGGAATCACCAATACTGGCGCTGTCGTCAAACGACGCTTCAACTCTTGGAAGCTTTCCTCACAAGCTTCGGACCAATAGAACGGGACTCCTTTCTGAGTCAGCTGCGTCAATGGCTTAGCGATCTTAGAAAATCCCTCGACAAAACGTCGGTAATAACCTGCTAAGCCAAGGAAACTCCGTATCTCGGGTACAGAAGTGGGTGTTGCCCACTCCATCACAACTTCAATCTTCCTGGGATCCACAGATATCCCGCTGCTAGATATAACATGACCCAAGAACACTACACTGCTCAGCCAGAACTCGCACTTGCTGAGTTTTGCATACAACTGATGATCCCTAAGGATCTGAAGTACTGTCCTCAAATGCCGTACATGATCTTCTTCGGTCCGTGACTAGATGAGTATATCGTCAATGAAAACTATGACGAATTGATCCAAATATGGCTGGAACACCCTGTTCATCAAACTCATGAAAACAGCCGGGGCATTTGTCACCCCAAAAGGCATGACTAGGAATTCATAGTGCCCATACCTAGTCCTGAAGGCTGTCTTCTGGACATCATCTTCCCTTACTCGAATCTGATGGTACCCCGACCTCAGATCAATCTTACTGTAGAGCCTCGTACCTTGCAACTGATCAAACAAGTCATCGATCCTCGGAAGTGGGTACTTATTCTTCACTGTAGCTTTGTTCAGTTGTCTGTAATCGATGCATAAACGCATCGAACCATCTTTTTTCTTCACAAATAAAACTGGTGCTCCCCAGGGCGATACGCTAGGGCGTATATAGCCCTTATCAAGGAGCTCTTGCAACTGTGTCTTTAATTCCCTTAGCTCCGCTGGTGCCATCCTATAAGGGGCACGAGAAATAACAGACGTCCCCGGTAGTAACTCAATCCCAAACTCGACCTCTCTCGTCGGTGGGAATCCGGGAATCTCTTCCGGAAAGACATCAGGATACTCCGCCACTACGGGCACATCCTCAACTTTTAATTCTTCCCTCTTCTCAGTAATATCAACAGCATAGATGAGATATCCTTTATGGTCTCGTTCCAATAACTGTGCCATCTTGACAGCAGATATTAACATAATCCTTGAACGGGAACCATCCCCATAGAATGTCCATTGGACCCCCATATCAGACCTGAATCGGACAGTCCTTGTCTGCAGTCCACAACTGCCTGATACTTGTTCAGCACATCGATGCCCACAATGCATTCGAAGTCTGACATTCCCAGAACAATCAAGTCTGTCCTCAGCTCGTTACCCTCAAAATAAATGAGGCCGTCATAAACAATCTGATCAGTATTCAAACATCTTCCAGCGGGTGTCGAGACTACAAGAGGCATGGGCGACGGAGAAGTGCATATGAAATCGCATCACCTACTCCAGCATTTGCTGCTATGCTGCAACACAAGGGTTAACAACCATACCCAAAAGCAGTTCATATAATACATCGTTAGAGAAACAAAACATGTTAGTGTAACAGCATATACTTCATATGCAATACATGCACCAAAACATGTTCAAAAAGAAGCACCTAGCCAACTTATTGCTAAGGCTACCATTCACTCATTCCCGGGTTATCTAACCACTACACTGATACCACTAATGTAGTGTCTTCCTACCTTAACATCATCTTATTACACATTTTATGGACTAAACATGCATTAATAACGTCTTAGGGTTCCGGTTGTAGCTTTGAACTAATAAGATTTCAGGCCAACAATGAAATTTCAAAACTTAACTCATTACATTCTCAATAATGAATGTTAAAGCGATAGAATTATACTACTCCTAGAGTAGAGACTATCCAAAAGTCATGTATCCTATCTTCTTTCATGCTCCTTTTAGCTCACTGCCTCAACCCGACCCTTAGCCCTTCGGTCCGAAAGTGTACCTACAGGAACAACCCATCATGAGCATGTACATTGATCGCTTTTATTTTAAACAATTATTTCCAATCTAGCGATTTTAGACCGCAAGTGCACGGTGTCAAGTTTTAGTATAGATAGGAAGTTACGGATTGTCGAACCCACAAGGACTAACAAGCAAGTACCACATAAGATTTCTTTTAACTATATTTAACCTACGATAATCAATTAATAATTAAACTAAACTAAATTAAGCTACTATAATCCAACCAAAATAGTCAACGATCACGAGAAAAATCCACAAGAAAGTATCAAGACAATTATTCACCTAACCCAACTTACAATTCTTTTCTTCATACATCTCTAAGGTGACGGGTTTTCCGAATTTATTCAATATACTCTCTCGAACTATATTAAGTCTAACATCAAATTGCAACTAGTAACTCTCGTTCACGTAATTAACAATTTAATGTTGAATGCGCTTTATGAAAACCACTAACTTTTAGATTAAACAACCCAAAGCTATCACTCGTGTGTGATTTTATCTCTCGATCTCATTTAACACACAGCATGAATTACTATATCGTATTATAATTTCATCTCTCGATCTCAATTATAATAAAATATCATTCAAAGGTGATCAATTCTTCAAAAGCATTAAAAACAATAACACATGCTCATAGAAGATGTATGAAATCAATGAATCAATAATATTAAAGGAAAACAATGTTTAAGATATTTCTCAATCATCCAAAACACATAAAATCCAATAATAAATCAAAACAAATAATCGAAAAGTAAAAGCAAACTCCCAAGTCGACTCCGTTCGTTGATTCTTGATCCTTCCTCGCTTCTTTCTCGATCGTGTTCTTCGATTATCTTGTTGGCTTGTTCCAATTCCTAGGATGAAGTGGTGATGGTGGATGAAGGTTGAATGGTAGAAGGATGGAGGTTGGATATGAAGTGAAGGAAAGGGGTGATGGACGTGAATTATATGGAAGGAGGCGTGAGATGGTGTTAGTGGAGAGTGATGGAGGTATGATGGAATTGAAGGAAAGGGGGGCTGAGATTTGGATGATGAATGGGTGTATGGAGGTGTGGAGGCTATTCCTAGGGTTTAAAGTATGATTTGGGTTGAAATTATGGTGTATAATATATAGGGTAAAGAATTATGGACTTTCCTCTTGCATCCAAACTCTACAAGGAAGGTATTTTAATGAAAATTGCTCGTCCCGATCGATCCGAAAGAAGAGCCGATCGATCGAGCCTTCCAGTAAGATTTTCGTGGCTTTTTCTGCCCGTCTCGATCGATCGGAAATTCTGCTCGATCGATCGGAAATCACAGTAAGTTTCTTCGCCTTTTTCAGCTTCTGGCGAGTTTCGTATTTTGGCCGTAACTTTCTCATACAAACTCCGAATTTGATGAATCAGCTGTCCACGCGAAGATAAGAGAAAGTTCTACAACTTTTATATGGACCACATTTCCAAAACATGGCTCGAACATATAGTAATTTGAGGAGAAAGGAGCAACATGTGTCTTGGATTCTGGTTTCTTCCTCTTTTCTTCAACTTTATTCATTTTTTCATCATTTTAGCTTGATTTCTTCCCCTTTTATGAATTTCAACATTGATTCCTGAAATATAGAAATATATACCATAAAACGTAAAATAACTCAAGAATCAACACGAAAACATATACATATCAAAGCATAAAAACGCGTAATATTCAACCCTATCAACTCCCCCAAACTTATCACTTAATCGTCCTCGATTAAGCATTAAAATCACAAGGTAGAGTTCATTCTTGATACTTGAAACAATTATTTCATGACTTATTTTATTCTCAGAAATCTCATGCACATATACAAAAGTTGACAAGACATGTTTTCTCCTAATTCAAGCAACATATCTCAAAATCGGAACGTGTGTGTGTGATATAGTCAGTCTCAAGTTTCATGCACATATTAAAGATCAAATCATGTTAATCAACTCAAAGTCGAGATTATTATCAAGCACCCTATAAGCCTATTTTCAAACAACTTCTCCACTAATGATAGTTACTCCCCAGACTTGGATCAAAAGGACTTTTTAAGCTTGTAATGTAAGGCCTTTGGTGTTGGCTTCAAAGAAAAGATAGGATAAGCGCAAAGAAGAGAGTATAATCATTTACAGTTCAAATTTTTCGCACACATCGAGCTTTTCTTCTTTTTCTTTTATAGCCTTGGCCACTTTGGGTCTTATTTAGTCAATCTTTTTCTCAAGGCTTTTTATCTATCTTTTTCTTTTCTCATTCATCATTTTTTTCAATAAGCTCATCAAGATATAACAATTCAAGTGCATCGAATGATATTCATTATACTCCCTTAGGGTAAGGATAACTTTTTTCATTTAGGCTCAAGGGTAAGTATAATGAGTTTGCCAAGAATATCGAATGGGGTCTAATTATATGCAATGCATATACCATTCTTTTTTCAATAAAGCTCAAATAGGACACTAGGGATTGATATAGACTAGGTAAGCTTGAAAGGCTCAAACGTGTCAAAGATTGCCTAGATCATTTCCAAGTGAAGTTTGTAACTATAAAATTTCGCCTCAAAGTGTCATCATCAAATAAGTTCTATGATAGCTCTAAGATGCTCAAGACAAATCATCAAGTTCACAACAATTATCACTATTCAATATGCAATCCACAAGATCATGACTCATTGTGCTCAAAGTATTCCTCATTCTTGACATGCTAACTCAAATTAGGATATTCATGTACAAGTCCAATTACAAATCAAGTTCATATGCATAGTGAGATCAAAATCCTCATTGAATAGTCACTACTATAATTCATTCTTTTCTCAAGTTTGAACTCATAAAAAAAAAATTTTTTAGCTCATAATAATCGGACGATTCAAGTGTCATTTAAGCACACAACATGTGGTTAAAACAAGTAAAACATGCAAGCTACTACTCCCCCAAACTTAAATCAAACATTGCCCTCAATGTTTAAAAGAATCAAAAGGGAAACAGTGAACTCCCCTGATCAAGACGCTTGCATGAGGGTTGAGGAAGATTTGCGTTTGAAAGCTCCACTGTTGTAGGGGTTCATCGCACCAACTAAGTACCTAGCAAGAGAAGAATGCAAATGGTAAAATAGTCGACTTGAGAGATAAACCAAAATAAAATGAAAACTGAAAAATAAAACAAAACTAAATAACAAAAGGATACGCTTGGGTTGCCTCCCAAGAAGCGCTGATTTTTGGTCTTCGGCTTGACCATCAGAAGCAACCATCAAAGAGCGGCTGCCGCCCATAGTAAGTATCGTATGATACCACTAATGGGTCTTCATTCAGTATGCCCTCAAGATTGGCAAGATTGTAGCAGTGTAAGCTCGCCGCTCCAACAACATTCGTCTTTAAATGGCAGGCATGGGAGAATGATTCTTGATTTGGCTTTGCATTTTGGAGGATGTAGTGCGGTGAAGTTGGCATCGATGGAAAATAAGGATCCACATATGGCATAGAACATGTCACCATCGATGGGCTCAAATCAGAATCTTTGAATGTCTCTTCCTTCTCCAACATCACATTCGACTCATCTTCACATGGGAACTCCTCGGATAACATCTCTGAAGTAAGCTCAATCTCTTGTAGAGGCTCAAGTTCCCTCGACTCTTCCACACTAGTAGGATCACTCCCCCAAACTTGGTTGGTTGAGTGATCGTCATCATATAACCAAACTTGATTTGTCGCCTCTTGATTTGTAGCTCTCGTCTCTTCCTCCTGGCAGCTAGTTGAAATTGTTTCAATAAGGACCGCCATTTGCTGCTCTAGGTGGCGCATAGAGTTGGTTTGGCACTCCAAACTGTTCTCAGTTGATGCCATGAATCTCATTAAGGTATCCTCTAACTGAGTTGTGACATATGCAGAACTATCTCTCCTCTCTTCGCGATGTTCAAATGGTTGTGGCGTATCAATAGGATAGTGAGGCTCCGGTGGGTATTGGTGACTCCAACCTCGTAGTGAAGGATCACAATGCCAGTGAAGATCAAAGTCCGCCATATCATTGAACAGGTGCATCACACTGTCCTCATCTCTATCAACCAGGGGACTCCCAGTCACCAGTGCTCCGCTCAATACCCATTCTCGTGTCTGTGCATCCAACCCTTTGAAGAAATATTGCAGGAGAGTGTAGTTCGAAAAGTTGTGATACCGGAATGTGTTGGCCAATTCATTGAATCTCTCCCAAACAGCGTAGAACGGCTCGGAACGTTGTTGGGCAAAGCTTGTGAAGGCATGTTGATGTAACATCTCCAAGTACCTCACAAGACAAACAAAACAAAAACAAAATAAATATATACAAATCTCTTTTTTTTCTTTTCGAAATATATAAACAAAAATGGTTAAATTACAGTCAAAGAATCTAATATGATATTACTAAAGTTAGTCCCCGGCAACGGCGCCAAAAACTTGATCGCTTTTATTTTAAACAATTATTTCCAATCTAGCGATTTTAGACCGCAAGTGCACGGTGTCAAGTTTTAGTATAGATAGGAAGATACGGATTGTCGAACCCACAAGGACTAACAAGCAAGTACCACATAAGATTTCTTTTAACTATATTTAACCTACGATAATCAATTAATAATTAAACTAAACTAAATTAAGCTACTATAATCCAACCAAAATAGTCAACGATCACGAGAAAAATCCACAAGAAAGTATCAAGACAATTATTCACCTAACCCAACTTACAATTCTTTTCTTCATACATCTCTAAGGTGACGGGTTTTCCGAATTTATTCAATATACTCTCTCGAACTATATTAAGTCTAACATCAAATTGCAACTAGTAACTCTCGTTCACGTAATTAACAATTTAATGTTGAATGCGCTTTATGAAAACCACTAACTTTTAGATTAAACAACCCAAAGCTATCACTCGTGTGTGATTTTATCTCTCGATCTCAATCTTTAACACACGGCATGAATTACTATATCGTATTATAATTTCATCTCTCGATCTCAATTATAATAAAATATCATTCAAAGGTGATCAATTCTTCAAAAGCATTAAAAACAATAACACATGCTCATAGAAGATGTATGAAATCAATGAATCAATAATATTAAAGGAAAACAATGTTTAAGATATTTCTCAATCATCCAAAACACATAAAATCCAATAATAAATCAAAACAAATAATCGAAAAGTAAAAGCAAACTCCCAAGTCGACTCCGTTCGTTGATTCTTGATCCTTCCTCGCTTCTTTCTCGATCGTGCTCTTCGATTATCTTGTTGGCTTGTTCCAATTCCTAGGATGAAGTGGTGATGGTGGATGAAGGTTGAATGGTAGAAGGATGGAGGTTGGATATGAAGTGAAGGAAAGGGGTGATGGACGTGAATTATATGGAAGGAGGCGTGAGATGGTGTTAGTGGAGAGTGATGGAGGTATGATGGAATTGAAGGAAAGGGGGGCTGAGATTTGGATGATGAATGGGTGTATGGAGGTGTGGAGGCTATTCCTAGGGTTTAAAGTATGATTTGGGTTGAAATTATGGTGTATAATATATAGGGTAAAGAATTATGGACTTTCCTCTTGCATCCAAACTCTACAAGGAAGGTATTTTAATGAACATTGCTCGTCCCGATCGATCCGAAAGAAGAGCCGATCGATCGAGCCTTCCAGTAAGATTTTCGTGGCTTTTTCTGCCCGTCTCGATCGATCGGAAATTCTGCTCGATCGATCGGAAATCACAGTAAGTTTCTTCGCCTTTTTCAGCTTCTGGCGAGTTTCGTATTTTGGCCGTAACTTTCTCATACGAACTCCGAATTTGATGAATCAGCTGTCCACGCGAAGATAAGAGAAAGTTCTACAACTTTTATATGGACCACATTTCCAAAACATGGCTCGAACATATAGTAATTTGAGGAGAAAGGAGCAACATGTGTCTTGGATTCTGGTTTCTTCCTCTTTTCTTCAACTTTATTCATTTTTTCATCATTTTAGCTTGATTTCTTCCCCTTTTATGAATTTCAACATTGATTCCTGAAATATAGAAATATATACCATAAAACGTAAAATAACTCAAGAATCAACACGAAAACATATACATATCAAAGCATAAAAACGCGTAATATTCAACCCTATCATACATCGTTACTTAACATCATAAGGCAATGGCATATAAATAAATGCATGAAAAATAATTGGTAACATATACTTCCTGGTTAATTGCATTAACCCTCTTTGGTTGTCCATTTTTATAGCCATGCATATAATCATAAATTCTTGACATGAATGATTAAAATCATCGTCTTATAAATATCATCATCTTACAACATCATCATCATATAAGCATTATCATCTTATAAATATCATCATCTTATAAAATCATCATCATATAAGCATCATCGTCTTACAGCATCATCGTCTTATAGCATCATCATCTTATAGCATCATCATCTTATAGTATCATCATCTTATAACTTCATCATCTTATAACATCATCATCTTATAACATCATCATCATTTAGGCATCATAACAAAATATAACAGTAAATGTACGAAGTCTTGGTTAAGTAACTTGCTGGTTATTTACCTTCATGCATATGAGCATCTTACCCCGTGGCATCTTACCACACAATAACATCGTATGGCCTCTTACCATATGGGCATCTTACCCCGTGGCATCTTACCACACAATAACATCGTATGGTCTCTTACCATATGGGCATCTTACCCCGTGGTATCTTACCACATAATAACATTGTATGGCCTCTTACCATATGGGCATCTTACCCCGTGGCATCTTACCACATAATAACATTGTATGGCATCTTACCATATGGGCATCTTACCCGTTTATAAACATCGTATAACATTATTATAAACTTACTTATCACAATCATCATCATAAACATCATCATCATAAACTTACTTATCACAATCATCATCATAAACATCATCATCATAAACTTACTTATCACAATCATCATCATAAACATCATCATCATAAACTTACTTATCATAACATCATCGTAAACATCTTGTCATCTTTATTCATCATACACGTCATCATCATAAACTTACTTATCATAATCATCGTCATAACATCGTAAATACTTATGCAATCATAGCATGATCATAGTATAGAGTATGGTTTACCGTCCGATGCCCGTACATTTCTTACGTACCTTAATTCCAAAAGAAGGAGAAATTGCAGAACTTTATCTCCTTGAAGTTGTGGGTACCTGGGATGGTTCTACATAACCATACAAATTGATATTAGAAGCTAAACAATAGCCCAATACCAAAAATTCAACAAAAATCATCATTTTCCAACTTTTGAACAGTGGCGATCGATCTCTCAAAACATGGCGATCGATCGCCTGATTTTTCACTTCGCGGCGATCGATCGCTTAAAATGAGGCGATCGATCGCCTGATGCACATTTCGCTACTGGGCATTGGCGATCGATCGCGCCATTTGAGGCGATCGATCGCCCACCTTCACTTTTGCTCACTGCCTCTCGGCGATCGATCGCTGCATTTGTAGCGATCGATCGCCACAACTAGTGGCCGCGATTTCACCATTTTTGTGTGCATTTTCCAAGCTCATCCTCATACCTTTCAAAGACAAAAATTTCCTACAATATCAACAACATCATAAACCACTAAAACCCACATAAAACACTTCAAAAATCATACCCCAACAACTTGCAACATACACCCAAAACAAACCCACCTAAAACACTTCAAAATCATCCCATTTCAAAACCAAACATCATAAAAACTTAAGGAAGGGTTCCATACCTCTTGAAGACTCCAAATCTTAACCAAGATCACACAAACACAAGTTTTGTGGAGCTTCCTCCTTCCTCCTTTGACGGATTTCGAAAATGGGGTGAGGTTAGGGCTTTGGGATGATTTGGGGATTTTAGAGTGGTGGGGAAGAAGTGAAGGGAAAATGGAATAAAAGGGGAATATAGTGGGGTTATTAAAATTGTACCCCAAATTAACATGATGTATAAAACATCCCAACATGGTATTTTAAAAGCATTTTTACAAAAATGTAACCAACTTCATTAAATCCATACTTTCCTCATAATTAAAATCAACACAATTAAATCATGCTAACACTTCATTTTCCACACATAAATCAATTACCACATGATTCATCATATAAACATAATTAATGCCTTAATTGCAATTAATTAATTTCGGGGCATCACATGTTTTGAGGGTTGTCCTTGTAGGTACATTTTGGCATGATAAAGGGGCTAAGGTGGGTTGAGGCGGTGAGCTTGTGAAGAACGCTTTTGATAAGAAAGGACAGGATTATTTTGTATAGTGTCTACTCTAGGAGTAGTGTAAAGCTATAGTGAATAACATTCATTTGTTAGAGAATGTAATTGTGATATCCCCGAAATGATTAGGTATTATTTTTAAACATTAATCATTGTTGTGAAAATTATGGTATTAATTCCTTGTGTTGAATTAATAATATTGGGTTGAATTAATAATATTGGGAAATGCATGTGAGGGTGCATGTGTTATATGTTGGGATTTTGGGGTTGTGGCATAATTATTGGGGTGTGTGTTATTTATTTTGGTAAAGCATGTTTAAATGGGAGTTGAAGTATTTTATTGAGAAAATACTATAAATATCATGTGAGGATATTTTAATACAACGTGCTAAATACCGGGACCAAAACATAACACATCACATAACCCACCACCCAACCACCCCCCTTGACCCATACCCTGCTGCCAGCTGCCAGCTGCTCACCCATACCTCTTGGTCCATCTCCCACTCCACCTTTCCATTGCTGAAACTCCTCCATTTCTCTCCCATTTTTCGTCCAACATCTGATAAGTAAGAAAAGGAGGAGATCCACCATTTTCATTGCTTGGAAAGCTTGTAAAAATCGGAGCAAAAGAGGGTGAGAGACCATGTTCTGTTTTGGGTCAAGTTGTGTTTTGGGTCATGTTTTTACTTGGTGTAAAAATGGCATGATAGCTTAGGTTTCGTTGAACCTTCGAATTAAGTTCATTTATGGTGTTATTATGAAACTTCCAGTATTTTTCCTTGAGCATTTTACATGTTTTATGTGGAAGATTTAAGCATGTAAAGTATAGTGTTCGAAAATCTGGGTAATGTGTGTGCCCTGTTTTTCTAGAAAATATAGGATGGGAGTGAAATTGTGAAGGTGATATCATGTATGTTAGCTAGGTTTTTGGTAAACCTTTGGGTTGAGTACATACATGGTAGTTTTGTGAAGCCCTTGGCATTTTTATTCGAGCAAAATTCATGACTTATGTGGTAGATTTCATTGCTTGAAAGTGGGTACTCGAAAATCTGGGCAGGAAGACAATGCCCTGTTTTTCTGAAACGTTGGTTGAGTGCTGATGTTAATGGGCAATTTTAATGCATGTGAGTTTGTGTTTGGGATATATATTTTATATGAATACACTCAGGGTAGTGTATTGTAACTTCTAGCATGTTGAGTTGGGCATGTGGTATGTCTTACATGTTAGATTTAGAGGCATAAATATCGGTGTTAGAGAATTCTGAAAATCTGGGCTGAAACACAGCGACCGATCGATCGGTGAAGAACACCGATCGATCGGCAAAAGCCTGTAGCATTTTTGCATATTTCAAACAGTGCACCGATCGATCGGTGATGAGGGCCGATCGATCGGTAGTGCCTTTTTTTTTTTAAATGTGGAATTTGTTTAAATTTGATATTGGATTGTAATGAGACATCTAATATTGTGTTGTACACTGGTGTAGAGCCTTCACAGACAGCTACACAGCGCAGGGGATAGAGTCCCACAACACACTACATTTTGGAAAGGTATGTAAGCGACGTACGGGCATCCCAACGGTAACATGTATTTTATGTTTGTCTATTTGACACATGGTGAATGCAATGTGATGCATTAAGAGTATGATACATGTTATTATGCATTGTTGTTGCATATTATGCATTGTTGTTGCATATTGTGATGTGGAATAAAGAGGTGTATTCCACGAGTCAGGGGTGATCACAGTGAAGGTTTTAATGCTTACGCTTGACCGCTAAAAATGTGGAGCGGGAGGGGGGGAGGCTCGCTTGCACATGGAGGCGGGGTATACCATACTAAGCGAGGATGAGATACCGCTAGTATCAAGAAGCGAAGATGAGATACCGCTTGTTTTGAGATTGTAAAGCGAAGAAGCATTAAAATAACTGATGATGACTGACTCAAGAAAAAGAGATGATATGTCATGACATTTATTTGTGAAGCCATATATTCATACAGTGTCTTGATTATGAATTGTGGTACAGGGACAACCATTAGGCGTTGTAAATGCGATGGAAATACAGGAAGTGTTTTGTATTATGATTATGCATTTACGTCTTACATTCATATTATGTTGAATATGAATTATGTTATGCTCATGTGTTGGGGGTTGTCTTTGTAGGTGCTTTTGATGATGAGAACCAGGGTCGGGGTTGAAAAGCTGAGCTGTAAGGAGTGCTACAGGATTTAGCATGTTAGAGAAATTTTGTGTAGCTTCTACATGTGGTAGAGTAAGACTATAGTGTAGTACCTTTTGTAGGAATTTGTGAAATTCCTTTTTGAAACTTTTGGTACTGTAATATCTTAAGCTCAGGTTAATCAACACGACATATTACTCTGATTTATTCATATGAATGTTTAGTTCTCTTAATCGCACCTATTAGTATGTTTGAGATAACGGGGTCTCACATTTAGTGGTATCAGAGCAGTGGTTAGATAACCAGGGAAGAATGAAGGTAGCTGATAAGTGTGATTTTTACACTTAATTTGATATAAGATTAGGGGCGTTTTTGTAGTGATTCTTGGAAAATATTACTCTTTTTGGTTTATATTTGTATATTTCAGGAATCCATGGCCAAATGCATAAAAGTGGAGGAAATAGGCTTAAAATGATGAAAAAGGACCAAACTGAGCAAAGCTGAAAAAGGAGGGGCAAAATCGTAATTTGCAAAAAATAGAGGAGGCGACCCATCGCCTCAAATGAGGCAATCGATCGCCTCCAGGCAGTAGCCAGAGGCGACCCATCGCCTCATTTGAGGCAATCGATCGCCTCGACTCGAAAATTCAGGATTTTGTTTCCATCTTGGTTATTTGGTGTCCAAACTTGGTGAAACTCCTCATACCATAAATATGGATTAACATGGACGTTTTTGGGACTTTTTGGCTCATAATTAACCCTACATACTCAGCCACCATAACTCTCAATCATCCCCAACCATCCATACACCATAACCATTGAAGAAGAGACGCATCGGAAGAGACAGGACGACGGAGCAACGCAAGGAGTCAACGCCTCTCGTTATTTCCGTATTTCTAACTCTAGTTCTATATTTTCATTAGATTTTAATGTTTAGAATGTTGCAAAACATGTTTATACATTGTTATTTGATGGGGATTGTTTGCTAGGTTTGTTATCAAGACTTAGGGGATCCTTTGTATGAACCCATGATTTTAATTGAATGTTTTTGATTGATTCTTATTATATAAGTGCATAGATCATTGTTCTTCATGCTTTTAAGAGTTTTGGACATCTTTGAATGATATTTAAATTACAATCGAGATCGAGAGATAAAATTGTGATTTGATATAGTGATTTATGCCGTGGATTTCAGACTGATATCGAGAGATGAAGTCAAATACACGTGTGATAGCTATAGATATCTAGTAATCGAAAGCTAGAAGTTTTCACGGATCTTAATACAATATTGTGTTGTTATATAAGTACACGAGAGTGACTTACTACAATTTGATATTAGGTTTAATATAACTCGAGAGAGTATATTAGATAAATTTGGAAAACTCGTCACCTTAGATTGTTTGAATTCGATTTATTAACTAATAGGCGAATTGTGGGGGATTACATAGGTGAACCAAAAGTCTTGATAATTGTTTCTTTTGATTCTATTCTTATTCGTTCTTGTTTGTTTGGGTTGATATTGAGTTAATTAGTTAATTTAGTTAATTAATCACAATCAGTTATCGTAGACTAAATATAGTTAAACTAGTGGAGTTTGGTAATTATTTCCTAGTCCTCGTGGGTTCGACACTCATACTTATCATATCATTATACTAAAACTTGACACCGTGCACTTGCGGTAGAGAATCGCTACACTGGAATATACTGTTTAAAATAAAAGCGATCAAGTTTTTGGCCCGTTGCCGGGGACTAGTTTTAATAATATCAAACGAGATTAGTTGACTGTAGTTTAGTCATTCATTTTTTTTGATTTTTTTTTCCTTTTCTCTATTTTTCTACTGTTTGTTTCTTGTGTGGACTTTACAGGTTGTTATCTCTTGGTGCATGCTAAGGAGTAGCAAGCCTACACTTGAGCCTTTTGATCCCGAGATTGAACGCACTTGCCAAAGGCGGCTAAGGCAAGCAAGAGCACATATGGCTAATACCGAGGAGATTCCGGTACCACTAGTTGCAAGATCACTCATGGACTATGCCCACCCTGCATTCCATGGATCACTGTCGAGTATCACAAGACCAACCATACAGGCTAACAATTTTGAGATCAAGCCTGCTATCATACAGATGATCCAACATTCGGTCCAGTTTGGGGGAGCTGCTACAGATGATCCAAATGATCACATCTCCAACTTCTTGGAGATTTGTGATACATTCAAGCATAATGGCGTTACTGACGACGCCATCAGGTTACGTTTGTTTCCCTTTTCTTTAAAAGATAAAGCTAAATCATGGTTACAATCGTTGCCTGCAGGATCTATTACCACGTGGGATGGAATGGCGCAGTTGTTCTTGTCAAAATTCTTTCCACCATCCGAGACGGCCAAGATGCGCAATGACATCACTAATTTTGCCCAATGTGATCCAGAGACACTATATGAGGCTTGGGAACGCTTCAAAGATCTACTGCGGAGATGCCCACATCATGGCCTCCCTATCTGGCTGCAGGTACAAACATTTTATAACGGTTTATTTTCTGTTAACCGTTCTATGATTGATGCAGCGTCAGGAGGAACTGTGATGAGGAAGACACCGGAGGAGGCGTACACGCTGTTGGAGGAGATGGCTGCTAATAGCTGTCAATGGCAGTCTGAAAGGAACGTGCCAAAGAAGCAAGCCGGAGTGCATCAAGTGAGTGAAGTCACTGCCATAGCTGCCCAATTGGAAGCGCTGAACAAGAAGATGGATAGTTTGAGCATGCATGCAATGCAAGTTCAAATTGTTACATGCGAGCTTTGCCAAGGAGGACATCCAAGCACTGAATGGCAGGTTGGTAACCCATTCATTACTACTAATGAAGCTGTTAATTTTGTAGGGAACCGACCACCACAGACCTACCCCTACCCAAATACGTACAATACTGGGCCGAGGAACTATCCCCAACCACCACCGGGGTATGCACCAAAGCCAAGCATGGAGGATCTGTTGACCAAGTTCATATCATCGGCTGAAACAAGGATGAACAATCATGAGGCATCGATAAAAAACTTGGAAGTCCAAGTGGGACAGTTAGCAAAGATCATAGCCGAACGAGCACAAGGATCACTATCTAGTGACACTGAGACGAAACTTAGGGAGCAAGTCCATGCTATCACTTTGAGGAGTGGAAAGGAGGCCGCTGGGAAGAAGGATGTGCACGTAGAGTTAAGAGGCGAGGCAGAAAACAAGCAAGAAGAGGTGCAAACACGCGACAAAGGTAAGTCTACTAAGACCCCTACACCCATCACACCTACTAAGGTAGAGATCCCACTCCCATTTCCCGCTGCGTATAAGAGAGCAAAGATTGATGCTAAATTTGCTAAATTTTTAGAATTGATTAAGAATCTTCATATTGAGGTGTCTTTCATAGATGCTATTCGGCACATGCCAAATTATGCTAAGTTTTTAAAGGAGATTCTATCGAAAAAGCGGAAACTGGGAGAGCATGAGATGATAAACTTAACTGAGGAGTGTTCTGCTGTCATTCAAAATGATTCACCTCCAAAGTTAAAGGATCCAGGGAGTTTCACTATACCTTGCAAAATCAATTCTAAATCTTTCAATAAATCTTTATGTGATTTGGGGTCAAGTGTTAATTTAATGCCTTTGTCTGTGTACAGGAAGCTAGGCTTAGGAGAGTTAAAAGCAATCAATGTCTCATTGCAGATGGCAGACAAGTCCATTAAGTACCCGCATGGGATAGTGGAGGATGTACCGGTCAAGGTTGACAAATTCACCATTCCTGTGGATTTCATGGTGCTATACATACAGGAGGAGGCAGACATGCCATTGATATTAGGAAGACCATTCCTAGCTACTGGAAGGGCATTGATAGATGTCCAAGAAGGGAAGTTGATCCTCCGAGTAGGGGGGGATCAAGTGACTTATGATATGTTCAAAGTTGTGAACAGTACACGCACTGAGCACCGATGTTTTAGTGTCAATATAATTGATACACTATCTGTTGATGCGATGCAGGGTAAGAGTGAGAAGAAGGTGGAGGTCACATCGAACGGCCAACAAAGAAGAGGTAAATTTGGTATAGGAGACTCGGTATTAATGAATAGAAAAAATATGAGATTTTTTCCATGGGAGTCTGACGCACCATGGGCTGGACCATTTAAAGTTGTCGATGTTTTACCATTCGACACCTTCAAACTGAGAGATGATCATGGGGGACTATTCACTGTGAAAGAGAAGTGGTTACGACATTACCACATGGAGGATGGAAAATCGTCCCCCACTGGCCCTTGCGGCACTTGAGCGTCAATGGTAAAAAGTCCAGCTTGGGACTATAAATCAAGAACTCTTTCCTATCCCTTTTCTTTGTTTTAGTTTATTTTGGTTTGTTTTTGTTTTTGTTTTTGATTTTGGTGAGACTCCATGCGTGCTGTGATCTGTCCAACACTATGCCCCACGAGCTGACGAGGAATTGGACAACAATCACTGACGGTCGTTGTCAACGGTAAATGCTTTGTCTCATTTTTCATGCCTATTACATTGAGGACAATGCATGAATTAAGTTTGGGGGAGTGCATTACTGTGTCATGCTTCTTATTTGGAAATTGATCGTTTCTTGAGCACCAACAAAAAAAATTTCTTGAAAATGAGTTCAATTAGTAAGATAAGAATAAATCATAGTAGTGGTCTCTATTCCATGATGATATTAGTCTCACTATGCATGTCAACTTGAGTTTTGATGATTGTAAGACTTGTTTGTGAATATCTTGTTTTGAGTGGCATGTCAAAAATGAGGAATATTTTGAGCACATTTGAGTCATAATCTTGTGAATTGCATTTGTAGTAGTAATAATCTTTGTGAACTTGATGAATTGTGTTTGAGCATCTTAGAGTACCTTAGAAACTATTTGATGATGACACTTCAAGGCGAAATTTTATAGTCATGAACTTGATTAGGAGATGATCTAGGCGATCTTTGGACCGTTTGAGTCTTTCAAGCTTACCATGTTTACATCAATCTCTAGTATCCTAATTTGAGCCTAATTGAAAAAGAATGGAGTATGTTTAACATATTATTAGCCCTCATTCAACATTCTTTGGCAAACTCATTATACCCACCTAATTGAGCCTAAATTGATTTTTTTTATCTTCACCTAAGGGAGTATAATGATTCTCATTAGATGCACATGAATTGCTATATTTTGATGAGCTTATTGTAAAAAAAATGATGAATGAGAAAATAATAGAAAAAGCCTTGAGAAAAAAAATAAAAATTATCCAACTAAGACCCAAAGTGGCCAAGGCTAAAACAGAAAAAGAAGAGAAGCTCAAGTTGTGCTAACAATGAACATTACATGCTTATACTCTCTTCTTTGTGCTATCATATCCTTTCTTTGAAGCCAAACACCTAGGCCTAACGCTACAAGCTTAAAAAGACCTATTGATCCAAGTCTAGGGAATGACTACATTAGTGGAGAAGTGTTTGAAAATAAGACTATAGGTTGCTCAAGGATAATCTTACTTTTCATTGACTAGCATGATTTGATCTATGAAATTTGCATGGAACTTGAAAGTGACAATAGCACACACGCACGTTCTGATTCGGAGACATGTTGTTTGATCTAGGAGAAAACACAACTTGTTAAACTTTCTGATTTATTTTGTTTGTCAGTAAGTGAGATATCTGAGCTACATGATTGACTATGAATTGGTTCATTTGAATCTTCAATGTTGAACTTGACTGTTTGATCTTATTTCTTGCTCGAGACGATCAAGTTTAAGTTTGGGGGAGTTGATAAGTGTGATTTTTACATTTAATTTGATATAAGATTAGGGGCGTTTTTGTAGTGATTCTTGGAAAATATTACTCTATTTTGTTTATATTTGTATATTTCAGGAATCCAGGGCCAAATGCATAAAAGTGGAGGAAATAGGCTTAAAATGATGAAAAAGGACCAAACTGAGCAAAGCTGAAAAAGGAGGGGCAAAATCGTAATTTGCAGAAAATAGAGGAGGCGACCCATCGCCTCAAATGAGGCAATCGATCGCCTCCAGGTAGTAGCCATAGGCGACCCATCGCCTCATTTGAGGCAATCGATCGCCTCGACTCGAAAATTCGGGATTTTGTTTCCATCTTGGTTATTTGGTGTCCAAACTTGGTGAAACTCCTCATACCATAAATATGGATTAACATGGACGTTTTTTGGACTTTTTGACTCATAATTAACCCTAAATACTCAGCCACCATCACTCTCAATCATCCCCAACCATCCATACACCATAACCATTGAAGAAGAGACGCATCGGAAGAGACAGGACGACGGAGCAACGCAAGGAGTCAACGCCTCTCGTTATTTCCGTATTTCTAACTCTAGTTCTATATTTTCATTAGATTTTAATGTTTAGAATGTTGCAAAACATGTTTATACATTGTTATTTGATGGGGATTGTTTGCTAGGTTTGTTATCAATACTTATGGGATCCTTTGTATGAACCCATGATTTTAATTGAATGTTTTTGATTGATTCTTATTATCTAAGTGCATAGATCATTGTTCTTCATGCTTTTAAGAGTTTGGACATCTTTGAATGATATTTAAATTACAATCGAGATCAAGAGATAAAATTGTGATTTGATATAGTGATTTATGCCGTGGATTTTAGACTGATATCGAGAGATGAAGTCAAATACACGTGTGATAGCTATAGATATCTAGTAATCGAAAGCTAGAAGTTTTCACGGATCTTAATACAATATTGTGTTGTTATATAAGTACACAAGAGTGACTTACTACAATTTGATATTAGGTTTAATATAACTCGAGAGAGTATATTAGATAAATTTGGAAAACTCGTCACCTTAGATTGTTTGAATTCGATTATTAACTAATAGGCGAATTGTGGGGGATTACATAGGTGAACCAAAAGTCTTGATAATTGTTTCTTTTGATTCTATTCTTATTCATTCTTGTTTGTTTGGGTTGATATTGAGTTAATTAGTTAATTTAGTTAATTAATCACAATCAGTTATCATAGACTAAATATAGTTAAACTAGTGGAGTTTGGTAATTATTTCCTAGTCCTCGTGGGTTCGACACTCATACTTATCATATCATTCTACTAAAACTTGACACCGTGCACTTGCGGTAGAGAATCGCTACACTGGAATATACTGTAATGAGACATCTAATATTGTGTTGTACACTGGTGTAGAGCCTTCACAGACAGCTACACAGCGCAGGGGAAAGAGTCCCACAACACACTACATTTTGAAAAGGTACGTAAGCAACGTACGGTCATCCCAACGGTAACATTTATTTTATGTTTGTCTATTTGACACATGGTGAATGCAATGTGATGCATTAAGAGTATGATACATGTTATTATGCATTGTTGTTGCATATTATGCATTGTTGTTGCATATTGTGATGTGGAATAAAGAGGTGTATTCCACGAGTCAGGGGTGATCACAGTGAAGGTTTTAATGCTTACGCTTGACCGCTAAAAATGTGGATCGAGAGGGGGGAGGCTCGGTTGCACATGGAGGCGGGGTATACCATACTAAGCGAGGATGAGATACCGCTAGTATGAAGAAGCTAGGATGAGATACCGCTTGTTTTGAGATTGTAAAGCGAAGAAGCATTAAAATAACTGATGATGACTGACTCAAGAAAAAGAGATGATATGTCATGACATTTATTTGTGAAGCCATATATTCATATAGTGTCTTGATTATGAATTGTGGTACAGGGACAACCATTAGGCGTTGTAAATGCGATGGAAATACAGGAAGTGTTTTGTATTATGATTATGCATTTACGTCTTACATTCATATTATGTTGAATATGAATTATGTTATGCTCATGTGTTGGGGGTTGTCTTTGTAGGTGCTTTTGATGATGAGAACCAGGGTCGGGGTTGAAAAGCTGAGCTGTAAGGAGTGCTACAAGATTAGCATGTTAGAGAAATTTTGTGTAGCTTCTACATGTGGTAGAGTAAGACTATAGTGTAGTACCTTTTGTAGGAATTTGTGAAATTCCTTTTTGAAACTTTTGGTACTGTAATATCTTAAGCTCAGGTTAATCAACACGACATATTACTCTGATTTATTCATATGAATGTTTAGTTCTATTAATCGCACCTATTAGTATGTTGGAGATAACGGGGTCTCACATTTAGTGGTATCAGAGCAGTGGTTTGATAACCAGGGAAGAATGAAGGGTAGCCTTTAGAGACAAGTTGGTTAGGTATTCATTGTTGGGCATGTTATGCATGTGGTGCATATTTTTGTATAAGTGTTATACTAACATGCTTTGAATATGATACTCTTGTTATCTAACGGCTTATACTATGAACTGCTTTTGGTATTGTTGTTAACTCTTGTGTTGCTGCATGGCGGCTATTAACCCGGAGAACCTCAATGAAGAGGTAGGGGATATGGGCAGTATGAATGCTAGTGTTGCTCAGACAAATCCGTTACCGCCACCTGCTGTGGGCGTGGAGCCCAGTGCACAAACGTTATTACCAGGGGAGCTCAGTTTGACACAGTTTCTTAACTTCCGTCCACCCATGTTTGAGGGGACCGGGTCTGGAGAAGAGGCCGAAGAGTGGCTGGAACGGATAGAACAGATACTTGTGACTGCGCCTTGTGCACGGACCGCATGGTTACGACTAGCAGAGTTTCAAATGGCGAAAAAGCCTTCTATGTGGTGGAAGACCACTGTGATGGAGCTGAGGGCTCAGGGTATGGTAGTAGACTGGACTGTATTCAGGACCCGGTTTCTTAACCGGTATTTTTCTGCAGCTGCCAGACAAGTAAAGGAGGACGAGTTCACTAATTTGAAGCAGGGCAACATGTCAGTTTCAGACTTTGCTTTGCAGTATTCCTCACTGTTGAGGTATGTCCCCCATATCGCTGTGAGCAGTCATGCGAAGATGAGACATTTCCTGAAGGGACTGAGGCCAGAACTGTTTGATCGGGTTGTCTCCAACAACCCCAGCTCTTTTGATGACGCCCTGACACGGGCAGAGTTGGTAGAGATTGCAGTGGGGGCGTACAAGGATGTTGTACCCCCTTTCGTACCACCACAGAGGCCTGTTACTGATAGTTTGAAACCACGAGGGGATCAGTTCAAGGCTCGTGGAGCCTCATCATCTTCCAGATTTAGTGGGAAGAAATCTCAGGGTCAGAAGCAAAGCAATCGAGGACCTACATAGGGGAGTAAGGCAGGAGGGGACAGGTGTGACCGCTGTGGAGGATTTCACTTGTCACGTGACTGCCGAGGCTGTTATGTTTGTGGCAAGGTGGGCCACTTAGCTCAGAACTGCCCCAATCGGGCAAGTCAGGCAGAATCAGGGCCGAATAGGCCAAGATTTGACGCTAGGATGGCACCACTGAGACAGCAGTTTGCGCCTCGACCGCAGGGAGGTCAGGCGGCGGGACCGCCGCAAGGTCAGGTGTATGCACTGACTAGGGAGCAGGCTGAGGCAGCCCCGGAGGAGGTCATTGCTGGTACGTGTCATTTATTTACGTACCCTGCATTTATTTTGATAGATACAGGTGCTTCTCATTCTTTTGTATCTGTTGCTTTTGTGGAGAGACACCGCTTGTGCTCGTCTCTGTTACCCACTCCTCTCATGGTCTCGACACCCACGGGAAAGCATGTGATTGCGGACCGACTGTTATCTGATTGCCTCATTTATTTTGAGGGCAATGATCTGAGGGCCGATCTGATTCAGTTAGAGATGGCAGATTTTGACTGCATTATCGGCATTGATGTGTTGAGTAGATACCGAGCTGTGGTAGATTGCCAACAGAGGATGGTACGTTTTCTTTCTGATCAGGGGTTCCAGTGGACCTTTTATGGGGACGGCTCTCGTCCAAGGATTCCAGTGATCTCAGCGGTTAAGATGTCGCGGTTATTGGAACGCGGCCACACGGGCTACCTTATTTATGCCATGGATGCATCTGACGAAAAGGAAGTGAGAGCCGAGGACATTCCAGTTGTGGCGGAATTCATTGATGTGTTCCCAGATGAGATTCCAGGGTTTCCGCCTGTCAGGGATGTTGAGTTCGCCATTGAGCTGCTGCCGAGGACTTCTGCTATTTCTCGTGCCCCGTACAGGATGGCACCGGCAGAGCTGAGAGAGCTGAAGGTACAATTACAGGAGCTCCTTGACAAGGGATACATTCGTCCTAGTGTATCGCCTTGGGGTGCACCAGTCTTGTTCGTGAAAAAGAAGGATGGTTCAATGCGTCTGTGCATTGACTACAGGCAACTGAACAAGGCCACAGTGAAGAACAGGTATCCACTTCCGAGGATTGATGATCTGTTCGACCAGTTGCAGGGTACAGAGGTGTACTCAAAGATAGACTTGAGGTCAGGCTATCATCAGGTGCGGGTTAGAGCTGGCGATGTCCAAAAGACGGCTTTTAGAACTCGGTATGGGCACTACGAGTTCTTAGTGATGCCATTCGGAGTGACAAATGCACCTGCAGTTTTTATGAGCCTGATGAACAGAGTATTTCAGGAGTACCTCGATCAGTTTGTGATCGTATTCATTGATGACATCCTTGTCTATTCTAGGAGTGAGGAGGATCATGCCGATCATCTGAGAATAGTGCTCCAGATCCTCAGAGATCATCAGTTTTACGCCAAACTCAGCAAGTGTGTGTTCTGGCTGAGTAGTGTATCATTTTTGGGCCATATCATATCACGAGAGGGGATATCAGTAGACCCGAGGAAGATAGAGGCAGTTATGGATTGGTCTGCCCCTACTTCAGTCAGTGAAATTCGAAGTTTTCTTGGTTTGGCTGGCTATTACCAACGTTTTGTCGAGGGTTTCTCAAAGATCACCAAGTCACTTACGCAGCTGACTTAGAAGGGAGTTCCATTCCTTTGGTCAGAGGCTTGTGAGCAGAGCTTCCAGGAGTTGAAGCACAGATTGACTTCAGCGCCAGTTTTGGTGATTCCCAGGGAGAACAAAGGGTTTGTTCTCTATACCGACGCATCGCTTCAGGGTTTAGGATGCGTGCTGATGCAGGATAAGCACGTTGTGGCTTACGCTTCGAGACAATTGAAGCCACATGAGATGAGGTATCTAGTCCATGATTTGGAGTTAGCAGCTATAGTGTTTGCCTTGAAGATATTGCGACACTACTTATACGGTACCTCATTCACCATCTTCACTGATCACAAGAGCCTGAAGTTCTTGTTTACACAGGCTGAGCTGAACATGAGGCAGAGGAGATGGATGGATCTGCTGAAGGATTATGATTATGAAATCCTATACCATCCCGGAAAAGCAAATTTGACAGCTGACGCTTTGAGTCGGAAGGTGAGGAGCACAGCAGAGGATGCTGATGTGACTAGAAATAGACACATCTTTAGTGCTTAATTGTCTACGATTTGGTAGGTTTTGATAGATAATTTGATACGTATACTACCTAATCTTATATTTGTGTAATTGTAGGTACAATCGAAGAAAACGAGCTTAAAACGATGTGTAAAGACCAAGGAGAGACATGGACATGACAAGGACTCAAAGTTGATCAAGAAAAGGGCAAAAACGTAATTTTGGAGGTGGCAATCGATCGCCCGGAAGAGGAAATCGATCGCCTATGGACAGAAACTTTTGCATCAAAACTTACGGGTCAGCGATCGATCGCGAAGAAGTGGCGATCGATCGCCAAAGTCTACTGGAGCTCGGCGATCGATCGCCACTTTATAGCGATCGATCGCCTCAAGGATTTTTCCGAAAAAAAAATAATGCAGCGATCGATCGCCACATTCAAGGAGATCGATCGCCGAAGAGTCCGAAAATTAGGAAATTAGGTCTTTTACCATGTTTAGAAGATTGTAACCTATTTTATCAGCCACCAACCCCCATAACTCGAGATTATTGACTTCTTAGGCATATTATTCCATACTTTAGAATATTTGGAGATTTTAGATTAATTTGTTTTCAAGTTTTCTTCAAGAACAACGAAGAACGGAACCGGAATCGACAAGCCGGAATCGTGATTTATATTAGTAATTTCTTTTCCTTTCTTTATTTAATGTTTTCCATTGAATTTTTATTGTTTTTAGATTTAATTATGCTAGGCTAAAACCCTTCGATTCTTGGTTGAAGGGATACCTGCTTTTGGAATCGAACCTTTTATGAGAATTTGGTTTGATTGTTGAATTAGATTTCAATTTCAATTTGTTTCTCAAATTTCGAATTCCATGATTGTTGTGTTTGTGTATTAGACCGATCACCTAATATTCAATTACATAATCGATAGTTTGTTAAGAAACAACTAAGATCAATAATTAACCGGCTGTAGGTGTTATTGAATTCTTAGGAGAAACGGTTGAGTAATCAATTTTAACGGCTGTAGTTTTCATTGATTAGATTTATCGAACTCATTAGTTTTGAAAACTATCATTGATTTAATCATTAACGGCTGTAGTGGTGATTAGAGATTTGGTAAGGGTTGAATTGAATGTTGTTTTCTCTTTGACTACGAATAAGATGAGTAGGAATTGAATTTCCAATCGATAGATAATTGAAAGAATTCGAATGTTTTGATTTGATGACTAAAAGATAATTTTCCAAAAGTACGGTTACCTGGAAACCAAGAATCGCTTCACTCTCATAAGTTTAAATCATCTTAGTTAATCTCGTTAATTAGTTTAATTATAGAATTTGCTTAGTAGTAATCATTCATCCTAAAACCCCCTTTTGCCACTATTCGTTTTTGGTACGAAATAATTTTACCCTCCCTGTGAGATCGATCCCTACTTCCACTACTACATATTTTTGTCATTAACTGAAGAAGGGTTAATTTGGGCGTACACGATAAACGCACACCAAATTTTGGCGCCGTTGCCGGGGAAGGCAATATTTATTAGTGTCGATTTTTTGTTATTTCGTTTTTGATATTTGCTTTCCCGCATTACTACTGAGGTTTGTTGATGAGTACAGGCGGATCGTTTGATTACAAGGATAATTCATATTACGATCCAGAAATCGAGAGGACGCTGCATCAAAGAAGGAGAGATACTCGGAGACAAGAAGCGGAGGAAAGGAACGATATGGCTGCAAACCAAAGTCTACGCCAACTGGCCAATCCAGATTTGGACCAACAACCTCTCTGCATAACTTTTCCTGCTTTCGCAACTAATGTAAGTTTTGAACTTAAATCGGGACTCATACATTTGTTGCCTTCTTTTCATGGACTCGCAGGAGAGGATCCCCACAAGCATCTGATGGAGTTTCATGTGGTTTGCACCACTATGAAACCGACGGGAATTACTGAAGATCAGATCAAGTTAAGGGCTTTCCCTTTTTCTCTAAAGGACGCGGCGAAAGACTGGCTCTTCTACCTACCACCAGGATCCATCACAACATGGACGGACCTCCAAAGAACATTTTTGGAGAAGTACTTTCCAGCATCAAGAGCGGCTAACATACGCAAGGAGATCTACTCCATTAGACAATTCAGTGGAGAAACATTGCATGAGTATTGGGAACGCTTCAAAAAGTTGTGTGCAAGTTGTCCACAACACCAGATAAGTGCACACTTACTCATTCAATACTTTTATGAAGGTTTATTGTCTAGTGACAGGAACTTAGTCGATGCTGCGAGTGGGGGAGCCTTTGTCGATAAAACACCGGATGATGCGCGGAGCTTGATAGCCAACATGGCGGCCAACTCACAGCAGTTTGGCAACTTTCGACAGGAACCAGCACAAAGGAAACAAGGGGAGGTAAATGGTTCCAGCCTTGAACAACAACTGATAGATTTGACGTTTCTTGTGCGTGGTATGTCAGGTGGCAATGTGGGAAAGGTAAAACCTTGTGGTATATGTTTGGAGATGAGTCATACAACTGATGGATGTCCATCACTTCAAGAGACATCAGCTGAGCAAGTGCATGCAGCAGGGGGATTTCCGGGACAACCCCAACGAAGACATGACCCTTACTCCAACACATACAATCCAGGATGGAGAGACCACCCTAACTTGAGTTATGGACCGCAATCGATAAATCACGTTCCTCCTCAAGCGCCACAACAACACCCTCCGCCATACAGACCACCTTTTCAGAGGGCCCAACAACAACCCAATTATCCTTCTACTACTGACAGGTTAGAGGTTATAATTCAAGATCTTTCTCACAATGTTACTAAATTTCAACAGGAAACAAGATCGAGCATTCAATCCTTGAATACCCAAGTGGGTCAAATAGCCACCGCACTTAATAGAGTTGAAGCAACCGGATCAACCACTCTACCATCCCAAACAGTGGTGAATCCGAGAGAAAATGTCAATGCGATCACAACTAGGAGTGGGAAGGAATTGGAGGTGCCAGAGAAGATAGAGAAAGAACCAACAAAGGGAGAGGAAGAAAAGGAAGTTGGAGGAAAGACCGGGATAGCACACGAGGCACCAAAAGGTAAGCCTCCTTCTTTTTCTGAGTATAAAGTACCACCCCCTTTTCCCCAAGCTTTGAAAGATAACAGGAAGGACGCTGGACTCAAAGGCCTATATGAGACCTTCAGAAGATGTGAGATAAACATCCCATTGCTGGACGCCATTCAACAAGTACCTCGCTATGCGAAGTTTCTCAAGGAATTGTGTACTGCCAAGAGGAGTCATAGATTGAAGGGACCCAAGAAGGTTGAACTGGGTGAAAACGTTTCAGCGGTGATACAGAGAAAAATCCCTACCAAGTGTAAGGATCCAGGTATGTTCTCTATTCCATGCACCATTGGTACCACACGACTTGAAAAAGCCATGTTTGATCTAGGAGCATCAATTAATGTTATGCCATATTCCATATATGCTTCTTTACAACTTGGTCCCTTGAGTCCTACTGGAGTGGTAATTCAATTAGCGGATAGATCTAGTGCATATCCTAGGGGTTTGATTGAAGATGTGTTGGTGCAAGTAAATGAACTAGTCTTCCCTGCTGATTTTTATATTCTTGACATGGAAAATGGTGATAAGAGTAGTCCTATATTGTTAGGAAGACCGTTTCTCAAAACATCTAAGAGCAAGATAGATGTGCATAGTGGTACCCTCACTATGGAATTTGATGGTGAGATTGTTACATTTAACATCTATGATGCCATGAAATATCCTTGCAATAATGATGATACTGTGTACTCTGTTGATGTTATTGATTACCTGTCCCAGGAAGTTTTTGAGAATACAGGGAAAGATGAACTAGAAAGCACTCTTACCACGGACATGGAGAAGGAAGACGAAGCACCACCCCTCATGGACGAAGTGAAGCACACCGTTGACGCACTGGATGATACACCTGAGCTATCTCAGTCAGGTACTGTTTCTTTTATATCATTACCTGTTTCTAATACCAGGATTCCCCCATCTGTTTTGCAGGCACCCAAAATCGAGCTTAAGCCGCTGCCAACTCATCTCAAGTACGTATTCCTTGGTAAAGGTAATACACTACCAGTGATCATCTCCAGCAAGTTGGGGGATGATCAAGAGAAGGACCTGATTCATGTGCTCAAGGAGCACAAGACTGCTATAGGTTGGACCATTGCAGACATAAAGGGAATCAGTCCCTCCACATGCATGCACCGGATTCTACTGGAGGACGGAGGAAGCCCCACACGTCAACCACAAAGGAAGCTGAACCCACCCATGATGGATGTGGTGAAGGAGGAGATTCTGAAGCTCTTATCAGTTGGCGTGATATATCCTATATCTGATAGCCAATGGGTTAGTCCGGTACAAGGAGTTCCTAAGAAGACCGGTATTACTGTGATCAAGAACAAAGATGATGAACTTATACCCACACGCATTCAAAATGGCTGGCGCGTGTGCATTGACTACCGGAAGCTCAACGCTGTGACCCGAAAGGACCACTTCCCTCTACCATTTATTGATCAGATGCTTGAGAGGTTAGCATGCCATTCATTTTACTGTTTTCTTGACGGTTACTCGGGCTATTTTCAGATTGCAATCGCTCCGGAGGACCAAGAAAAGACCACCTTCACATGTCCGTTCGGCACATTCGCATTCCGTCGCATGCCTTTGGCCTCTGCAATGCCCCAGCTACTTTTCAACGGTGTATGGTCAGTATCTTTTCTGAGTTTATTGAACATATCTTAGAGGTATTCATGGATGATTTTACTGTTTATGGTAACTCATTCAAGGATTGCTTATCTAGCCTTACACTGGTTTTGAAAAAGTGCATCGATACTAACCTTGTTTTAAATTCTGAAAAATGTCATTTATGGTCGAATAAGGTATAGTGCTAGGTCATGTTGTGTCTGCCAATGGTATAGAGGTCGATAAAGCGAAAATTGTTGTCATGCAATCTTTACCTTATCTTACTTGAGTTCGGGATGTGCGCTCGTTTCTTGGTCATGCAGGTTTTTACAGGAGGTACATCAAAGACTTTGCCAAGATAGCTACACCTTTATGTAAGCTACTACAAAATGATGTCCCATTTGAGATGACTAACGAAGGCAAGAGCGCTTTTGATACACTGAAGAAGTCATTGACTTCTACCCCTATTATACAACCACCCGACTGGAACAAGCCTTTCGAGATCATGTGCGATGCAAGTGATTATGCGGTTTGTAGGGTCTTCCTACCTTAACATCATTTTAATAGCGCATTATGAACTAAACATGTATTAGAGACATCTTAGAGTTCTGGTTGCTTTGTGAGCTTAATGTAATTACAGGCCAAAATGAAATTTCAATAGTTAGTTAATTACATTCCCCAAAAAGAATGCTAAGGCTAACAAAAATCCTGTATCTATCTTCTTATGCTCCTTTAGCTCACCATCTCAACCCGACCCTTAGTCTCGATCCAAAAGTGTACCTACAGGAACAACCCATCGTGAGCATGTACATCGATACTTAACATCATGAATTAACGGCATATAATAATGCATGGAAATAATTGATAACATGTACTTCCTGTTTAATAGTACTATCCTTCCTTGGTTGTCCCTGTGTCATAATTACGCATATAACCATTAGCTCAAGACATGAGTGAATAACATCATATTTCGTATATAAGCTCACAATAATCCATGTTAATTAGAAATGGGACTGTCCGGGTTCTATTATGACAGCGGCACAATTGGCCCCCTCGCTCGACATAACACATCTTATGATACCCATCGCTACGCCTTGATAGCGGATGTATCCCTTATTCAGCGGATGATACCCATCGCTACGCCTTGATAGCGGATGTACCCCATCGCTCAGCGGATGATACCCATCGCTACACTTAGCGGATGTACCCCATCGCTCAGTTATGTGAGCGGCAAGACCTTCCTCGCTTGCCCATAATATTCACCGGACATTCGACCACTCTAAGTAGCATAGTCAAACATGCGTCATCATTTTATAAACATTATTATCTCAAACGTCGTCATCTTATCATAATTGTCATCATAACATCATATCATCTTTGTTTACCACAACATCATCATCATAACTTATTCATCATAGTCATCATAATCATCATCATAATTGCTCATGCAATTAATGCAAGGTCATAGTTTAGGAATGTGTTACCGTATGATGCTCGTACGTTTCTTACGTACCTTAATTCCAAAAGGAGGAGAAATTGTGGAACTTTATCTCCTTGAGGTTGTTGGTGCCTGGGATGGTTCTACACAACCATACAATTCATTATTAGAAGTTAAACAATAGCCCGATACCAAAAATTTAACAAAAATCAACATTTTTCAACTTTTGAACAGTGGCGATCGATCGCTCAAAATGAGGCGATCGATCGCCCGATTTTTCTCTTAGCGGCGATCGATCGCTTAAAATGAGGCGATCGATCGCCTGATGTTCATTTGGCTACTGGACGTTGGCGATCGATCGCGCCATTTGAGGCGATCGATCGCCTATCCCCTTCTTCGCGTACTGCCCCTCGGCGATCGATCGCTGCTTTTGTAGCGATCGATCGCCACTTACAGTGGCCGCGATTTCACCATTTTCATGTGTATTTTGCAAGCTTATCTTCATACCCTTCAACATCAAACTTCCTAACAACAACAATAACATCATAACACATTAAAACCCACTTAAAACACTTCAAAAATCATACCCCAACTATAAACAACACATACCCATATAAATCCATTTCAAACCCTCCAAAAACCAATACAAACTCAATTAAAACTTTACAAAAGCTTCAAGGAGTGATATATATACATCATAGGGCTTAAATCTTACCAAGAATCACAAGAGTGGAGCTTTTGCAAGGATTTCCTTCTCACTTTTAGGGCAAAATCGAAAATGAGGGGAAAGGGGGTTTTTGGGAGAGTGATTTTTTTTTTTGGGGATTGAGTTTAAAGAGTAAAATGGGGTAAAGATGGTGGGTTAAGTGTTAAATCTTATATTTAACTTACACCCCAAGCATTTATAAAATGCAACCAACATCGTTAAATCCATTCACCCTCATAATTAAAATCAACATCATTTAAATCACGTTAATTCTTCATTTCCCACACACACCTCAATCATCGTAATAAATCATCATATAAGCATAGTTAATGTCCAAGTTACCATTAATTAATTTCGGGGCATCACACGGTTGGTGCTGTCTTGGGACAAAAAGAGGGCAATGCTTCACATGCCATCTACTACGCATCCAAAACCTTGAATGACGCCCAACACAACTACTCTACTACTGAGAAAGAGCTATTAGCCGTCGTTTTTGCTCTTGAAAATTTTAGATCTTATTTACTTGGTACTAAAGTGATTGTTTATTCTGATCATGCAGCTCTTCGCTATCTGATGATGAAGAAGGAGGCAAAACCAAGGCTCATAAGATGGATTTTGCTCTTGAGTGAATTCGACATCCAAATTAAGGATAAGAAGGGCAGCGAGAACAAAGTAGCGGACCACTTAAGCCGTCTACCACATTTGGACGATGAGCTATGTTTGAAGGAGGAGTTCCCGGATGAGCACCTATTCGCCATAACCGACAATTTGCCATGGTATGCTCATATTGTAAATTTTTTAGCTTCTAATGTGCTTCCCCATGAACTCTCTAGGTCCCAACGAGCCAAGATTTGTAGTGACGCCAAGTACTACGTATGGGATGACCCTTATTTATGGAAGAACTGTGCGGACCAAATCATTCGACGATGCATTCCCGAGACAGAGGTAAATGCCATTCTTACATTCTGCCACTCATATGCGTGTGGTGGACATTTTGGAGCAAAGAGGACCTCGAGAAAGGTACTGGAATGTGGGTTCTTTTGGCCCACACTATTTCGTGACTCATATCTTTTCTGCAAGAACAGTGCACAATGTCAACTGACAGGTAATCTCTCCCAAAGAAAGGAGATGCCCCAACAACCCATTCTCATTTCTGAAATTTTTGATGTCTGGGGCATCGACTTTATGGGACCTTTTCCTATGTCTTTTGGCCATATCTATATACTGCTTGCTGTTGATTATGTATCGAAATGGGTGGAAGCTATAGCTACCCGGACTGACGATTCCAAGGTTGTTGCAGATTTTATCAAGCATAACCTTTTCTCTAGATTTGGAATCCCACGAGCCATCATCAGTGATCGAGGGACACACTTCTGCAATCGGACAGTGGAAAGTCTATTCAAGAAATACCACGTAACTCACAAGGTCTCCACTGCCTATCATCCGTAAACAAATGGCCAAGCTGAGGACTCCAACCGAGAAATCAAAGCCATATTGGAGAAAACCGTCAACCCGACACGGAAAAGATTGGAGCTTGAGACTTGATGATGCACTATGGGCCTACAGGACCGCATACAAGACCCCGATAGGTATGTCCCCTTATAGACTGATTTTTGGTAAACCGTGTCATCTTCCTGTAGAGTTGGAGCACAAAGCGTACTGGGTAGTAAAGAACTTCAACATGAACTATGATGAAAGTGGAGTGCATAGGAAGCTGCAATTGCAAGAGCTCGAGGAGATTCGAAATGACGCATATGAAAATGCCAGATGTTACAAGGAGAAGACAAAGGATTTTCACGACAAGATGATCTCTAGGAGGCATTTTGAAGTTGGTCAGAAAGTTCTCCTTTACCATTCCCGCCTTCGTCTATTTCCAGGTAAGCTTCGTTCCAGCTGGCATGGTCCTTATGTAGTTACTAATGTGTCTTCCTATGGTGCATTTGAGATTCAGAGTTTGGACACCACGAAGACATTCACAGTGAATGGTCACCGATTGAAGCACTATTATGAAGGTGTCCAAGATGAAGACGGAGGACGAGTAGACATCAAGGTGTCTCTAGAAGACCCACCTACTTTCGACTGAGGCAGGGGATAGCGTCGGGCCACCGACGTTAAACAGAGGCGCTGCTTGGGAGGCAACCCAAGGGGAGTTAGTTTCCCTTTTACCCTTTTATTTTATTGATTTTTAGTTGAACTTTTATTTTCTCTTGTTTTTGCCTTACATTGGGGACAATGTAAGATTTAAGTATGGGAGAGGGATTAGTAGTGTGTTATTGTTTTTCCTATTTCAAAAATACAAAAAAATCAAAAAATTTGAAAATTTTGAGCTCATAGTTAGTAATGAACACATGCTTAGAATCACTAGCCCATGATGAAACCTAATTGATATCATGCATGCTTTTGAACATAGGTGAATTGTTAACTTTGGAACACTTTGAACTCTAATGCAAAGTGTACTTTGACTTAGTAAGTTGAATATTTTGAGCACATTATTGTCATGACTTGTAAGTGTGCATAACTTAGTGAAGATTGTGTGAACTTTGTGATAGTCTTAAGAAGTCTCTAATACATGCTAGAACTTAACTACATGCTCTTTGAGGCGTATGTCTAGACTACTTGCAAACATGAAAGTGATATAGGCAATCTTTGATGCATTTGAGCCTTTCAAGCCTACCATGTAAACAAAATCATTCTCTAGTACCTATTTTGAGCCTTAAATGTAAAAGAATGGTAGTATGCTAAGCATACTAAAGACCACCATTCAACATTTCTTGACTAGCTTATCATCCTACCCTTTAAGCCTAAATGTGATTTTAATCCATACCTTTTAAGGGAGTATGATGTTTTTCATTCAAATGCACGTGGGAATCATTGAAGTATATTTGTGAGCTTAATTGTCAAAAGAATGGAATGCATGAAAGAAAAAGGGATGCCTTGAAAAAATAGATGAAAATATGACTCCAAGGGGAGCCAAGGCACGAAAGAAGCAAAGTGTTGAAATAAACCTTGTGAAAAAGAACAAAGTTGAAAAATTCATACAAGAAGAGAAGCTTTTAGTGTGCATTTCATCATACTCTCTTGTTTGAATATCCTTACCCTTTCTTTCATAAGCCAATACCTAGGCCAAGCTACAAGCTAATAAAGACCTACTTGATTTGTGTTTGCAAAGTAGCTAAGATAGTGGAGAAGAGTGTGCAAGTGAGCTTATACTTGTGTTAGTGTATGACTTGAACTATTATGGCTTTGCATATTTTGGATCTATAATTTGTACACAACACTTGTTTATGACCACACACACACGTTCACTACTTCATTGGGTACGAAATGTTTAGGGATTGAACTTGTTCCACTGTTAATTTTTCACCGCCGTTCATTATTATGCATGTTAAAATTGTTGAGGCATTAAAGTGAGGACAAGTGGCTTTGTTATGAACCTATGAGCCAAACAAAAATATTGTATGTTTTATTTGTTTACTCGAGGTCGAGTAAAGAGTAAGTATGGGGGAGTTTGATGTGACTAGAAATAGACACATCTTTACTGCTTAATTGTCTACGATTTGGTAGGTTTTGATAGATAATTTGATACGTATGCTACCTAATCGTATATTTGTGTAATTGTAGGTACAATCGAAGAAAACGAGCTAAAAACGATGTGTAAAGACCAAGGAGAGACATGGACATGACAAGGACTCAAAGTTGATCAAGAAAAGGGCAAAAATGTAATTTTGGAGGTGGCAATCGATCGCCCGGAAGAGGAAATCGATCGCCTATGGACAGAAACTTTTGCATCAAAACTTACGGGTCAGCGATCGATCGCGAAGAAGTGGCGATCGATCGCCAAAGTCTACTGGAGCTCGGCGATCGATCGCCACTTTATAGCGATCGATCGCCTCAAGGATTTTTCTGAAAAAAAATAATGCAGCGATCGATCGCCACATTCAAGGAGATCGATCGCCGAAGAGTCCGAAAATTAGGAAATTAGGTCTTTTACCATGTTTAGAAGATTGTAACCTATTTTATCAGCCACCAACCCCCATAACTCGAGATAATTGACTTCTTAGGCATATTATTCCATACTTTAGAATATTTGGAGATTTTAGATTAATTTGTTTTCAAGTTTTCTTCAAGAACAATGAAGAGCGGAACCGGAATCGACAAGCCGGAATCGTGATTTATATTAGTAATTTCTTTTCCTTTCTTTATTTAATGTTTTCCATTGAATTTTTATTATTTTTAGATTTAATTATGCTAGGCTAAAACCCTTCGATTCTTGGTTGAAGGGATACCTGCTTTTGGAATCGAACCTTTTTATGAGAATTTGGTTTGATTGTTGAATTAGATTTCAATTTCAATTTGTTTCTCAAATTTCGAATTCCATGATTGTTGTGTTTGTGTATTAGACCGATCACCTAATATTCAATTACATAATCGATAGTTTGTTAAGAAACAACTAAGATCAATACCGGTTGTAGGTGTTATTGAATTCTTAGGAGAAACGGTTGAGTAATCAATTTTAACGGCTGTAGTTTTCATTGATTAGATTTATCGAACTCATTAGTTTTGAAAACTATCATTGATTTAATCATTAACGGCTGTAGTGGTGATTAGAGATTTGGTAAGGGTTGAATTGAATGCTGTTTTCTCTTTGACTACGAATAAGATGAGTAGGAATTGAATTTCCAATCGATAGATAATTGAAAGAATTCGAATGTTTTGATTTGATGACTAAAAGATAATTTTCCAAAAGTACGGTTACCTGGAAACCAAGAATCGCTTCACTCTCATAAGTTTAAATCATCTTAGTTAATCTAGTTAATTAGTTTAATTATAGAATTTGCTTAGTAGTAATCATTCATCCTAAAACCCCCTTTTGCTACTATTCATTTTTGGCACGAAATAAATTTACCTTCCCTGTGAGATCGATCCCTACTTCCACTACTACATATTTTTGTCATTAACTGAAGAATGGTTAATTTGGGCGTACACGATAAACGCACACCAGATGCCATGTGCTTATCAGCTATGTTGGGCTCCTACTGTCAGTTGGGGTTTGATTATGATGTATCCACTTCACCAGTATAGGTATTTACCTTGCTAGCTGAGCCTGTCATTTATGATCACATCAGGAAGGCTCAGGGGACCGACGCAGAGGTTCAGAGATGGATGTTAGTGGTTCATTCAGGTCAGCCATCGAGATTCAGAGTGGCTGAGGACGGTTCTCTGAGACTTGGCGACAGATGGGTGGTTCCAGATACACCCGAGTTGCGACGGGGTATATTACAGCGAGCTCATTGCAGCAGGATGAGTGTCCACCCGGGAGGGAAGAAGATGTATAAGGATCTACGCAGCCAGTTCTGGTGGAGGCGTATGAAACAAGATGTCACCTCATTCGTCAAAAGATGTTTGATCTGTCAGCAGGTGAAGGCTGAGAGGCAGAGGCCTGGAGGTGAACTAAGGAGTTTGGAGATACCCGAGTGGAAGTGGCAGCACGTGTCTATGGATTTCGTGACCCACTTACCGAGGACTGTTTCGGGTTTTGATGCCATCTGGGTAGTCGTGGACAGATTGACTAAAGTGGCTCACTTCATTCCCTACTGTATGACATATACGCACTTGAGGATGGCACAGTTATATGTCAGAGATGTGGTGAGACTGCACGGGATCCCTGTTTCGATTGTGTCCGATCGAGATCCGCGGTTCACATCTCACTTCTGGGAGGGTCTGCAGACAGCTCTAAGTACAGAGTTGAGGCTGAGCACAACCTATCACCCTCAGACGGACGGACAAACTGAGCGTACGATACAGACGCTCGAAGATATGTTGAGAGCTTGTGTGCTGGAGTTCGATACTTCTTGGCAGGACTCAGTAGCCTTGGTGGAATTTTCTTACAATAACAGTTACCAGGCTAGCATACAGATGGCTCCATTTGAAGCCCTATATGGCAGACGTTGCAGGTCGCCTTTGTGTTGGGATGATGTAGACCGTAAATCGGTCGGAGGGCCAGAGTTGGTCCAGGATATGGAAGAAAAGGTAAAGGTTATCAGGAGAAAGACGAAGGCAGCTCAGGACAGACAGGCAGCGTATGCCAATCAGCGGCGTAGGCCGTTAGAGTTTCAGTTGGGCGACAGAGTCTTTCTGAAGATCTCACCTTTCAGAGGTGTAGTACGGTTTGGTATGCGGGGGAAGTTATCCCCGAGATATGTGGGGCCGTATGAGATCTTACAGCGTGTGGGTACTCTAGCGTACCGTTTGGCTTTACCGCCCTCTCTGTCTGGCATTCACGATGTATTTCATGTGTCTATGTTGCGGAAGTACGAGCCAGATCCTTCTCATGTGTTGCAGCCTTCTGAGGTTCAGATTGAGTCCGATGTTTCCTATGTGGAGCGACCTATCAGGATTTTGGATAGGGCGGATCGCAGACTGAGAAACAAAGTTATTCCTATGGTCAAAGTTCAGTGGGATCGTAGGGGTGTCGAGGAGGCCACGTGGGAGACAGAGCGACACATGGTGCAGCACTACCCAGAGCTATTTTCTGGTATGCGTTTATGAATTGTTTTACTTCATGTTGGTAAGCATGCTGATTTCGAGGACGAAATCTTATAAATAGGGGAGTATTGTGATATCCCCGAAATGATTAGGTGTTATTTTTAAACATTAATCATTGTTGTGAAAATTATGGTATTAATTCCTTGTGTTGAATTAATAATATTGGGTTGAATTAATAATATTGGGAAATGCATGTGAGGGTGCATGTGTTATATGTTGGGATTTTGGGGTTGTGGCATAATTATTGGGGTGTGTTATTTATTTTGGTAAAGCATGTTTAAATGGGAGTTGAAGTATTTTATTGAGAAAATACTATAAATATATGTGAGGATATTTTAATACAACGTGCTAAATACCGGGACCAAAACATAACACATCACATAACCCACCACCCAACCACCCCCCTTGACCCATACCCTGCTGCCAGCTGCCAGCTGCCAGCTGCTCACCCATACCTCTTGGCCCATCTCCCACTCCACCTTTCCATTGCTGAAACTGCTCCATTTCTCTCCCATTTTTCGTCCAACATCTGATAAGTAAGAAAAGGAGGAGATCCACCATTTTCATTGCTTGGAAAGCTTGTAAAAATCGGAGCAAAAGAGGGTGAGAGACCATGTTCTGTTTTGGGTCAAGTTGTGTTTTGGGTCATGTTTTTACTTGGTGTAAAAATGGCATGATAGCTTAGGTTTCGTTGAACCTTCGAATTAAGTTCATTTATGGTGTTATGAAACCTCCAGTATTTTTCTTTGAGCATGTTACATGTTTTATGTGGAAGATTTAAGCATGTAAAGTATAGTGTTCGAAAATCTGGGTAATGTGTGTGCCCTGTTTTTCTGGAAAATATGGGATGGGAGTGAAATTGTGAAGGTGATATATGCATGTTAGCTAGGTTTTGGTAAACCTTTGGGTTGAGTACATACATGGTAGTTTTATGAATCCCTTGGCATTTTTATTCGAGCAAAATTCATGACTTATGTGGTAGATTTCATTGCTTGAAAGTGGGTACTCGAAAATCTGGGCAGGAAGACAATACCCTGTTTTTCTGAAACGTTGGTTGAGTACTGATGTTAATGGGCAATTTTAATGCATGTGAGTTTGTGTTTGGGATATATACTTTATATGAATACACTCAGGGTAGTGTATTGTAACTTCTAGCATGTTGAGTTGGGCATGTGGTATGTCTTACATGTTAGATTTAGAGGCATAAATATCGGTGTTAGAGAATTCTCGAAATCTGGGCTGAAACACAGCGACCGATCGATCGGTGAAGAACACCGATCGATCGGAAAAAGCCGTAGCATTTTTGCATATTTCAAACAGTGCACCGATCGATCGGTGATGAGGGCCGATCGATCGGTAGTGCCTTTTTTTTTTTAAATGTGGAATTTGTTCAAATTTGATATTGGATTGTAATGAGACATCTAATATTGTGTTGTACACTGGTGTAGAGCCTTCACAGACAGCTACACAGCGCAGGGGATAGAATCCCACAACACACTACATTTTGGAAAGGTACGTAAGCGACGTACGGGCATCCCAACGGTAACATGTATTTTATGTTTGTCTATTTGACACATGGTGAATGCAATGTGATGCATTAAGAGTATGATACATGTTATTATGCATTGTTGTTGCATATTATGCATTGTTGTTGCATATTGTGATGTGGAATAAAGAGGTGTATTCCACGAGTCAGGGGTGATCACAGTGAAGGTTTTAATTCTTACGCTTGACCGCTAAAAATGTGGAGCGGGTGGGGGGAGGCTCGCCTGCACATGGAGGCGGGGTATACCATACTAAGCGAGGATGAGATACCGCTAGTATGAAGAAGCGAGGATGAGATACCGCTTGTTTTGAGATTGTAAAGCGAAGAAGCATTAAAATAACTGATGATGACTGACTCAAGAAAAAGAGATGATATGTCATGACATTTATTTGTGAAGCCATATATTCATATAGTGTCTTGATTATGAATTGTGGTACAGGGACAACCATTAGGCGTTGTAAATGCAATGGAAATACAGGAAGTGTTTTGTATTATGATTATGCATTTACGTCTTACATTCATATTATGTTGAATATGAATTATGTTATGCTCATGTGTTGGGGGTTGTCTTTGTAGGTGCTTTTGATGATGAGAACTAGGGTCGGGGTTGAAAAGCTGAGCTGTAAGGAGTGCTACAGGATTAGCATGTTAGAGAAATTTTGTGTAGCTTCTACATGTGGTAGAGTAAGACTATAGTGTAGTACCTTTTGTAGGAATTTGTGAAATTCCTTTTTGAAACTTTTGGTACTGTAATCTCTTAAGCTCAGGTTAATCAACACGACATATTACTCTGATTTATTCATATGAATGTTTAGTTATCTTAATCGCACCTATTAGTATGTTTGACATAACGGGGTCTCACAGTAATTATTCATTTGAAAGTCCATAACTTGGCATGTAATTCTTAAGGCTCAAAGTCTCAAAAAGAAGTTACTAATAACTCAAAAAGAAGTTACTAGTAAGGGATTACCTCAACCCAAACATGGCAACCCTTCCTCAAAGGGAGTTAACCGAACATCATGATCATTCCTAGATCACATCGTGCCATTTAGATTTCCAATCTCAAGGCGTCCCAAATCTCTCATCAGAGATTCATTCGTCCGAGCATAGTATATTAACCCGACGCTCGACAAGTACCAATAAGCTCGCCTCTGAATAAGCACCGGTATTCATGTCCAAGCATCAATGCCACACGCATACTCAATATACCCGGCTAGGGTATCCTCAAATACACCCATGAGCCCCACATACAAATGTCAATCCCAGTTATTCTCACTCAAAGGAGAACGATGATCGACGAACCAACCACACACAGTGTGATCCCAAAATCAACACTACACCACCAACCCATCGAATCTCTCAAAGATTCTCAATAGGTATACCAATACCTCTTTCCTCACAAGGAAAGTGTCATGTTCCAATGACTCACCAACCTCGAACCACCGTTCGGAAAACATGGATATACATCAACATGCATCCCGGAACCAGTAAACACACAATGGTTCAGAATTGGTCGTCATTGCCACTATCACTCAAAAACAGAATCCGTATACTCCATGTATACTCATTCTAAGGATGCTCTATACTAATACTATAGTACTCCCCATCCTCGAGCATCTCCCGAGAGACGTCTCCACATGCGTCTCACCGAAAAGTAAAGCGATTACCCATCCAACACTGGAAATGCTCACCATGGTTGATTCACAAACAAACTCTCAATCAACATCAACTGTCTCCATGACAGTAAACACCACATCTCGCCAAGAGATACGAGCAACGAAGTAGTGTCAAACCACTTACTATAACCCACAATTCGATCATGTCTCCCAGTGCATCCCAAATTCATGGATTCCCAGATCGAGTTAACAATGACTTGTTGACACTCTTGTTGTTACTCCAACAAAATTGAGCTGTCCTCAGACAAGTCCCACAACAAAAGTGCACAACCATTTCGTGAGGTATTCCCAACCTCAACCTCATATATAGTGGTGACTTCTAGAGTCCACCATAAACATCATCGTGTCACCGTACGATTTACCAAACTCGACCCCAACGAGCAACATAACGGCTACAACAAGTCCATCATGGCACTGCGCAACACGTGGCAAGTAAAATCGCTGCCTCCTTAGGTTTTAACCAAACCTACCAACGCATCACACGTTCCATCCCGGTATACCATACCGTCACATCCATTAGAGTAGTGGGTCATCACCCAATATTTCTCTAATACCAATGCACAAATGACATCCCAGTATCCTTTCTCAACCACGAAGCCATCCTAATCCATTAGGACCTATCCCACACCCTCAAGGGTGGGCGTGACCATGTCCACCACACGTCACATCGACAAAAGCGAGTAGTTTCCTCAACGACTACTCCTATCGCCAATCACTTGGCCAAAGACCATCCCGACGAGTGCACCTAAAGGTACCACTACTCGTAACATAAATACTTCAACACACGTTGCGGTATAGACACATGTATAGCACATCCATCCCATGATCGAGCAAACTTGCTAGGCATAAGGGTCACGTCAACCGGTGACGTAGGCACCACCTTGTGCCCAACATCGGCACCTCAAAATATACCACTAAAAACGTCTATACAATTGTATTAATTAGCGCAACGACGTTACATGTACATAAAATATCCACTATGTCGTCATCTCGTGATGTAATGCCGACACATGACATTCAAATCATCGTCAACTAGTGACGGTACATGGCAACATACAACAATCACAACTACATCGTCAACCGTGATGATATATGCCAAAACACATAATACTCAATACAACAACGCCAACCCATGATGGCACGTGCCAAAACACATGGCATCTAAAACAATACAAAAAAAACAGTAATATACCTCTATTCCTTGCTAACAAAGCAGCGGTCTACCTGTCTCCGTCGCTCAACAGCAATATGCAATCAGCACCCATCGCTCGAGGACGGCATAATCCCTTGCTGTGTACCTAGCGGCATAATCCATCGCTACAAAATTGACGGCATGATCCCTCGTCACACAGTCAGCAGCATGAGCCTTGCTAAGCACATCCGGGTACGAATCATCATCAACAGAATAGCGGAATAAAACACATGTCCGTCGGCATGAACCATCGCTAATATCATAGCAGAAAAGACATCGCTATACATGCACCTGGAGGAATAATCATCGCCAATAATACAGCGGCATGAACCATCGCTCGATATACCTGGCGGCATGAACCATCACCAATAATACAACGGCATGAACCATCGCTCGATATACCTAGCGGCATGAACCATCGCCAATAATACAGCGGCATGAACCATCGCTCGATATACCTGGCGGCATGAACCATCGCCAATGACATAGCGGAAAGAGGCATCACAATACACGCACCTGGCGGAATAACCATAGCCAATAATATAGCGGCATGAACCATCGCTCGATATACCTGGCGGCATGAACCATATCCAATCAATATAGCGGAATGAGACATCCCTATCAATATACCTGGCGGCATGAATCATCGCCAACTGAATCAGCGGAACAGATCAAGGACTCAAGAGGTACTCACATGCATGTAGCACTTTGTTCCTTTCGGACCCAAGAGGTGGCTCACATTACACGCAACACTTCGTTCCCGATCGCGTCGCTCAAATATCGATAATGTGGCTGTTCCGGTCTTGTTATAACAGCGGAATTTTAGGACCCAGCGCTTCGACATATAGCGGCATCATATGATATCCCTCGCGTCGACAATGACAGCGGCATGTACATCGCTTCGACATTACAGCGGCAAATATCATATTACAATCGCTTCATATGACAGCGGCAAGTACCTCCCTCGCTCGAATATAACAACCACTGGATCTTCCACTAGCTCCATATACCTGCATCAAGGTTAATACAACAGTTCACAAATCCTACTACGTCATATCGGCGGCTCAATAATATCCCTCGCTTCGACAATGACAGCGGCATGTACATCGCTTCGACATGACAGCGGCAATTATTATGATCCATCGCTGATGATATACCCGTAGTAGGACGCTAAAAGTAACACATTGTATATTCAATAACAATTGAAATCATACCACAATATCCCACTGTCTGTTGTCAACCATCCCTGTCCTTAGACATCATATCACATTTCCATTTCCTAATTTTCCTACAAAATCAGATCCCTTAGCACATCATACATGGAGTGCCAGACATTACCATTAATGCCATCCCATTGTATTCTACACGATTCCTGCAACCACAACGATCAGTAATACCACTTTCCATATCGTAAAAGCACATTAGCAATTAGTTGTGTCACACAACACTAATACCATCATGTATAAATATATGCTACCAACTCCTATCAACAAGTTCCTAGGCCCTTAACAGCCCCAAAGAGCAACCACTGCTCTGATACCACTAATGTAAGGACCCCCGTGCCCTTAACCCACAATTAGTGCATTAAGCCATGCATTTGGTGCATTCAACCACGTGTAAAGGGAAACTACATGTAGACGAGGCACACAATACCACCTATAAAATTTTCTTGCTTCATCTATTCCATTCCATGCAATATCCGATTTCCCAAATTAAGACCATTTAACACATCATGCACCTATGTAATACACTAATCACAATCTCAATTCATCTAGCAATTCCCTAGTTGATTGCTCACACATATAATGAAAAGAGAAAGGCCCGTGCCTCTTTATACAACACATAAACACATAATTATTGCTCACACACGAGCATCGAATAAACCTATGTGTACGTAATGTATAAAAATGGCATACACAATATCCAGCTCCACATGAGCTCCGATGTCTCGATCCTGGAATCACCTCCAATTCATAGCTCGATCACAGCTCCAGAGCTACCATTGTACTTGTTTCACCTGCCCCAACAGAGACAGCCTCCACACGGGGTGAGCATACCAATACCACCAAACCAATAATCACAATTATATAATTAGTAAATTACAACAATGTAATTGCTAAGAATTTAAATGATACTCCCTAGATGGCATCATCCCCATCCGGGATCCCACTGTATTGTCCATGTTCTCAAAACAACCAAAATCATCAAATTCCAAATATCCAGTTAATCATTATACTGATTAATTATGTCCCTGATCCAATTCAATATCAATAGGGGAATAAATACAGATATCTTAGATATCTAGTCAAAAGCCACATTTCCTCGCTCACTCAAAAGTAGCGGCATCACTTACCGATGTTCGCTCCATAGCGACCACATCACGACAAGCGGCACCATAAATTACATAAGACCAATCAACATAATACAGCACAGTCCCGTTTCCATTAACCAATTTATGCAAGACACAATATACTAAGCATCGACTAATAACCCTTACCATTCATCTATCTCATGCACAATAATTGCAATAATATAACTAAGGTCATGCTTGTACGTTACACGTACCTTAAGTTCCCGTAGTTCGAATCCAAACATTGCCTCAGTTCCGAGGTCCGATGGAGGAATGTGCTAAACACAATTCAATAGCTCATAATCAATGAGTAATCCCAAATTCATTTGCACAAGCATGAAATCCGACCCCAATCATCCCAACACGATGATTAAATAGTAAATGGTCGATAATCGCTCCCCAAAACCCGAGGGAGGACCCCAAAAATAATTTTCCAAAAATCGCCCTACCAATCGATCGGTCACCATTACCGATCGATCGATAACTGTTCATAAAATCAATTTAAGCTACGGCTTTGCACCGATCGGTCCAAGCTACCGATCGATCGCTAGCCACACACCGAATCGATCGATCCAAGCTACCGATCGATCGGTCGCTGTGCGAACCCGAAAATCACCATTTTTAAAAGCTTGAAAACCTCCACCAATCATACCCAAACTTCCTCAAACTCGAAAATAACCACATACTAACACCCTAGTACACTTAACAAGGGTTATAATCCATTTAAACACAAAACCCAAAAGATTTCAAGATTTTACAAAAATCTCCCGAAACCCAAAACTCAACCATTTAGCACAAAACCACAATCAAAACGAAGCTAAAGGCGAGGAGAAGAAGATTACCATCCTTTCTTCAAGAAATCGAGCTCCCAAGACGAGCCCCCATTGATTGTTCCAAGAGGATAAGAGGGGAAGGGTTTGTGGTGAGGGGAAAGAGGCGTGAGGGAGAGGAGAGAGGGAAATGATTCCGTATAATGACGGAATACCGAGTCCAACTGGTATATATAGCAAAAATGCACCAAAACAACAATACCCCCACAAATACATCATGATTCATTAAAAATAATCTGTTTTCAAAAACTCTCTCTCTAACATCAAATCCTCATACCAGCCCCAACATAAAGCACCCTGGACTCCAAGTCCCACTAAAAACCCAACTCATAGGTTTTCCACCAAAATGAGAATACAATCTCAACCTTTGGATCCAACGATCCCAAATGCCCGATTTAGCAACCTCGGGAGACCCAAAACCGTAATTAATTCCTAATTGCCACAATTAAAAATCTACTAAGGATTATTACCACACCGGGATTAACATCATTAATCCCCGGGCATCACAATTATCCCCCACTAAAAAAATTTTCGTCCTCGAAATTCGCACTGGCGTACTCCACGTAACACCAAGGCTACACAAAACAAAACAAAACCACAACCCCGATTCTGGACCACATCAGAATCGAATTATCAACAGCGAGGACATCAATCTCGCACCAAGCTCTAAAATAGAGCAAACCTCCAAAACCAATATAAAACCCAAAAGATAACAACATACCTCGATGTGAGTCATCCTAGAAGTCAGTCTACTACGACTGCAAATTAACCATGTCCTCCTTGGTTATGACATAGATATCTCCCCATGATATCTCCTCCACTTGCCCACGATGCTTAACACGCATCGTTATGATGAGAACTACTAGCATACAACAGTATACTCACTGTAAACCCGGTTTCCATTTTCCACCCGATCTCCTCCAAAGGAGTAGTTGCACCACTTGCAACACGGATCGGGTAACCCACGGTCACCGATCCACACAAAACACATCTCAGAAGATGTTTACACCGATGTGTTCCAAGAAATCATATCTTGGTCCCAACACACCATTGAGACTCCACAAAGTCTCAATTTTCCAAAAGGGCATGCAAGAGAGTCAATTGCATTCTCAACACCTGTGTCGACAACGACACCCAACTAGTCCGAGCCCTGACAATCCCTCGGTTACCCTAGGATTTAACAATCCCAACCCAGGGATGCTATCGAATAACTCAAAAAGAAGTTACTAGTAAGGGATTACCTCAACCCAAACATGGCAACCCTTCCTCAAAGTGAGTTAACCGAACATCACGATCATTCCTAGATCACATCGTGCCATTTAGATTTCCAATCTCAAGGCGTCCCAAATCTCTCATCAGATATTCATTCGTCCGAGCATAGTATATTAACCCGACGCTCGACAAGTACCAATAAGCTGGCCTCTGAATAAGCACCGGTATTCATGTCCAAGCATCAACGCCACATGCATACCCGGCTAGGGTATCCTCAAATACACCCATGAGCCCCACATACAAATGTCAATCCCCAGTTATTCTCACTCAAAGGAGAACGATGATCGACAAACCAACCACACACAGTGTGATCCCAAAATCAACACTACACCACCAACCCATCGAATCTCTCAAAGATTCTCAATAGGTATACCAATACCTCTTTCCTCACAAGGAAAGTGTCATGTTCCCATGACTCACCAACCTCGAACCACCGTTCGGAAAACATGGATATACCTACATCGACATGCTCCCGGAACCAGTAAACACACAATGGTTCAGAATTGGGCGTCATTGCCACTATCACTCAAAAACAGAATCCGTATACTCCACGTATACTCATTCTAAGGATGCTCTGTACTAATACTGTAATGCCTCGATTTGTTTAATACACGTATGATATGATTATGGTGTAATTATATCGCTTGACGATATGATAATGGGGGTTCGAGTGGAACCAAGAATGAATTGATTCATATATGAAATGAAATATGAGAAGGCATGAAACATGGTGTGTACTACATTCATACTATAAACATGTGAATTATGGATTAAGTGTCATGTGCATTAGAGTTGCATTTGAATTTGGAGTGCATTGCATGTACATGTTAGTTAGCATGTAATTACCTTTAAATGGTATGATAGCAAGGGACTTAAGGAACTAAAGATCCTATATCAAGTGGATTAAGGGGATGAAATCACATACAACACCTTTTACACCTACTAAAACACTACACAAGCTCCTCTCCATTTCTTTCAAGGAGTTGTTGGTTTGAGCTTGGATTTCACTTGTAACTTGAGCTAGGAGGGTGTGTGAAGTGGAATTGTACCATCTTGGTAAGAAATTCATAGTTATATACTTGAATTATGTCATTCATGTTGATATATGTGAAGGGAAAGCTCAAGTGTGCATGTGTACAATCATATCATGTTTCTATGCTTTGAATTGGAAGCTATGATGTTAGAATTATGTTCATATGTTCCTAGGGATTGCAAGAAACATGTTGAAGTGGTTTAATATGAGGTGTAGGAGAAGAACCATAGAGATAAGCTTGAAAATCGCCATTGTCAAAACTTTCTGGACATCGGCGATCGATCGCGAGCTTTGTGGCGATCGATCGCCGATGCAGAGTAAATGTTAAGGCGGTGAAAGTTTGTGGCGATCGATCGCCAAGTTGTTGTGATCGATCGCGAGGGGGGCAGAGAGTTTTGGCGATCGATCGGTGTTGATCGCGATCGATCGCCAGTGTTAATATTTTGAAAAATCAAATATTTTGTGGAATTTGATTTTAATGCCTATGATAACATGATATATTGTTGGCATTGTTGTAGCACCATCACAGGGGACAGGACAATGAGGCACTTAGCTATTGACAACTGCTTTATCTCGTTTGTGTCGCAGTACAGGTACGTGTTGACGTACGGAGTATAGATATGATATGATGATGCTATTATGGTTTTGATATCATATGATATATGTTATCGTCGTGTCATATGATTGGTAGTTTCATATGCATATGCATACATAGATTATCCATGATTGGTATGGATGCCTTGATAGATATGTGTATATGCTTTGGTACGATCATTGTCTTGATAGATATACCTGGTGGGGTATATGCTTTGACTGCCACGATAGATATGCTAGTGTTGGGCATATGCTTTGACTGGGATCGGTGCCTGGATAGATATGCTAGTGTGGGGCATATGCTTGGGCTGGGATCGTTGCCACGATAGATATACTACATATGCTTTGGCTTGAGAGATATACGCCTGGTGTGGGTATATACTCTGGTTATTATCACAGATGAGTATGGTACTATGATATGTGCTGCTAATATGAAGATGTGATGTGGTTTCACTGACATATTGAGCTGAATAGGCATATCATATGAGACTCGTGATAATAGGGAACTTGTTGAGACATGTCATGACATAGTGCATTTGTGGATGCATGATACAGAACATTCACGTTATCTGATTTATTGTGCTTTATCATTGATATTGATATTGTGTTTTGATATTGCACTGAGATAGTTGTTATCTATACTCACGTTGTGAATGTTTCTGTAGGGACTCATAGACGTGGGGAGCGTGAGTCATGATTTCCGCTGCGAGGGGAACCACTGCCTAGGAGTTCTTTTGTATTAGGTTGTTTATGTACATGATATGTATAGTTCATTAGGGTTTTGATAACCTTGTAATCAACTTAACTAGTATGAACTCTTAATCCGTGCATGGTATATTACTTAATTCAGACTCACATATGTATGTTTAATGAATACATAAGGATTAAGTAAAAAGAGGACCCCACATTAGTGGTATCAGAGCAGTGGTTCGAGAACGGGGTGAACATGGGTAGAGGAAGTGTATTAGGGAGTTACCTAAACACTTTGAGAATGAAAATAGCATGTTAGGAGTTGGCATATGATGTTATTCTCACATGTTATATTTTTATGATTGTTATTGTTAACCCTTGATCTACAGCTATGACAGACAGAGGGTTACATGAGGATGTTGGGGATGCCATGAGTGGCAATGCGAGTGTACGGATGGCGCCTGTGCCACCACCACCGATTGAACAAGGGCCAGTGGAACAGGTATTGTTGCCTGGAGAATTGACTTTGACCCAGTTTCTGAGTTATCAGCCACCTAGGAGTGGCTGGAACGTATAGCACAGATATTTGTATCAGCACCGTGTGCCAAGACTGCTTGGTTACGTTTAGCTGAATATCAGTTGGCCAAGAAAGCTATGATGTGGTGGAAATCCACAGTACTTGAGTTGAGGGCTCAAGGACAGACAGTGAACTGGGATGTGTTTAGAACAAAGTTTCTGGAGCATTATTTCTCTGTTGCGGCAAGGCAGAGGAAAGAGGATGAATTTACAAACCTGAGACAAGGAGCCATGACAGTATCTGATTATGCTGTTCACTATTCTTCTTTGCTCCGATATGTGCCACATATTGCTGTCAATACAAAGGCAAAGATCAGACAATTTGTGAAAGGGTTGAGGCCTGAATTGTTTGATAGGGTCATGTCCAATAACCCTACATCTTATGAAGAAGCTTTGACTCGAGCTGAGATGGCTGAGATTGCGGTAGGGGTGTATAAAGATGTTGGACAAGCCCAACCACCTACATCTGACAGTATGCGACCTAGAGGAGATTCCTTTAAATCACCACGAGGTGGTGCATCGTCATCTAGGTTTAGTGGGAAACGGTTTGGACCAAGGAAAGGGGATGACAGAAGGGCTAAGGGACAGTCCCAAGGTAGTAGTAGCAGTAGTGGACGAGGATTACAATGTTTTAAATGTGGAGGGCCACATTATCAAAAGAATTGTCCACAGTTTGATACAGTAGTTTGTTTCCGTTGTGGGAAACCAGGACATGTGATCCGTGATTGTCCTCAAGTGGGCGGACAACAGAGGAGAGGACCCATGTCAGAGAATACAGTGCAACAGAGACCACAGAGTGTAGTACAGTCTGGTGGCGGACAGAGGGCAGGAACACCTCAGGCTCAGGTGTATGCACTAAACAGGGAGGAAGCAGAGGCAGCTCCTGATGCTGTGATAGCGGGTAAGTGTACTTTGTTTACTTATCCAGCCTTACTTTTGATTGATACTGGTGCATCACATTCTTTTGTTGCACAAACTTTTGTTGATTGGTATCATATATGCTCGTCTCCACTGTTGATGCCTCTTTATGTTTCGACACCCATGGGAACTACTGTAATGACTTGTCAGAGTGTGTCTGATTGTGAGATTCAGTTTGAGACTGAGTTTGGATTACAAGCTGATCTGATTGTGTTAGACATGACAGATTTTGATTGTATTATTGGGATTGATGTTTTGAGTAGATATCAGTCTGTTGTGGATTGTTGTCATAAGATTGTGAGATTTCAGTCTGATACTGGAACTCAATGGTACTTCTATGGCCAGGGATCGAGGGCAAGGATTCCTTTGATATCAGCAATCCGAATGTCACGTTTGTTGGAACGTGGACATGAAGGTTATTTGATTTATGCCCTTGATGTCATAGAACAGAAAAGAGAAAGGAAAGTGGAGGAGATACCAGTGATTGCAGAATATGCGGATGTGTTTCCAGATGAGATACCTGGATTCCCACCGAGTCGAGAAGTGGAATTTGGTATTGATTTGATACCTGGTACTTCTGCAATTTCACGTGCTCCTTATCGGATGGCACCAACTGAATTGAAAGAGTTGAAAACTCAATTGCAAGATTTATTGGACAAGGGGTACATACGTCCTAGTGTATCGCCTTGGGGTGCTCCGGTATTATTTGTGAAGAAGAAGGATGGGACAATGAGATTGTGTATTGATTATAGACAATTGAACAAGGTAACCATTAAGAATAAATATCCTCTTCCTCGTATTGATGATTTATTTGATCAGTTGCAGGGATCAAGGATATATTCAAAAATTGACTTGAGGTCAGGATATCATCAAATACGTGTGAGGGAAGGAGATATACAGAAGACAGCATTCAGAACTCGTTATGGGCATTATGAGTTTCTGGTAATGCCATTTGGAGTGACAAATGCTCCTGCTGTCTTTATGAGTTTAATGAATCGGGTTTTCCAGGACTACCTTGATCGATTTGTCATTGTCTTTATCGATGATATATTGATCTATTCACGGAGTGATGCCGAACATGTTCAACATTTGCATATGGTGTTGCAATTGTTGAGGACACATCAGTTGTGGTCAGCACCTACTTCTGTGCCAGAGATTCGTAGTTTCTTGGGTTTGGCAGGTTATTATAGACGATTCGTTGAAGGATTTTCAGCGATTGCCAAACCATTGACACATTTGACACAGAAGGGAGTATCATTTCAATGGTCAGAGGCTTGTGAGCGTAGTTTTCAAGAATTGAAACATCGATTGACTACAACTCCAGTCTTGATCATTCCATCTGAGCATGACAGGTTTGCAGTTTATACTGATGCATCATTACTTGGATTAGGTTGTGTTTTGATGCAGGACAAACATGTAGTGGCTTATGCATCACGACAGTTGAAGCCACATGAAATGAGATATCCAGTACATGATCTGGAATTGGCTGCCATTGTCTTTGCATTGAAGATATGGCGACATTATTTATATGGTACGTCGTTTACCATATATACTGATCATAAGAGCTTAAAATTTCTATTCACTCAAGCGGAGTTGAATATGAGACAAAGGAGATGGATGGATCTGTTGAAAGATTATGATTGTGAGATTGATTATCATCCAGGAAAAGCTAATCTTACAGCAGATGCCTTGAGTCGGAAAGTACATCATACGGCTGATGAAATGGTTCATTTATCTGCTTTGATGACTTCTTGTTGTACTTTGGGTTATGATTTTGATATGGAGTCAGTGCCGGTACGGGTATCAACATTGTTGGTTGAACCTGACATTTTTGACAAAATAAGAACGGCACAAGGGAGTGATGATGAGGTACAACATTGGAAGGAAAAGATAAATCAAGGACAAACATCTCAATTTGTGCTAACAAGTGATGGAACTTTGAAGTACAGAAACTGTTGGGTAGTACCTGCGTCATTAGGACTACGCCAAGAACTACTACAACGTGCTCATTGTAGTAGATACAGTATACATCCTGGAGGGAAGAAAATGTACCATGATTTACGTACCCAATTTTGGTGGAAACGTATGAAACAGGATGTATTGAACTTTGTCAAACGGTGTTTGATCTGTCAACAAGTGAAAGCGGAAAGACAGAGACCAGGAGGTGAATTACATAGTTTGGAAATTCCTCAGTGGAAATGGGAACATATCACGATGGATTTTGTGACTCATTTGCCACGGACGTCTTCTGGTTGCGATGCAATTTGGGTAATTGTTGACAGACTTACCAAAGTGTCTCATTTTGTGCCATATTGTATGACATATACATATCTGAGAATGGCGCAGTTGTACATTCAACATGTAGTGAGGCTACATGGTATTCCAGTTTCCATTGTATCGGATAGGGATCCGAGATTTACTTCTCATTTCTGGGAAGGGTTACAGACGGCGTTGGGAACTGAAGTGCGGTTGAGTACAGCATATCATCCGCAGACAGATGGACAAACAGAGCGTACGATACAGACGCTTGAGGATATGTTGCGTGCCTGTGTATTAGAGTTTGATACTTCTTGGCAAGAGTCATTGCCATTAGTAGAATTTTCATATAACAACAGTTATCAGTCTAGTATACAGATGGCACCATTTGAGGCATTGTATGGGCGACGATGTAGATCGCCAGTATATTGGGATGATGTGGATCAGTCTTCCTTACATGGACCGGATATGATTCATGATATGGAAGAGAAAGTCAAGGTAATACGATTGAAATTGAAAGCTGCTCAGGATAGACAGGCTGCTTATGCCAATAAGCGACGTAGACCACTTGAATTTCAAGTTGGTGACCGTGTGTTCTTGAAAATCTCACCTTTTAAAGGTGTAGTACGATTTGGGAAGCGTGGAAAATTGTCTCCACGATATGTTGGTCCGTATGAGGTGTTGCAACGTATTGGTACGTTGGCATATCGCTTGGCACTACCACTAGCTTTGAGTAGTATTCATGATGTTTTTCATGTTTCACTGTTGAGGAAGTATGAACCAGATCCGAGTCACGTATTACAGTTACCTGATGTACAGTTGGATACAGATGTGTCGTATGAGGAACGACCGGTTATGATCTTGGATCGAGCTGAACGCAGGTTGCGTAACAAAGTGATTCCTATGGTAAAGGTACAGTGGGACAGACGGGGTGTCGAAGAGGCAACGTGGGAGACGGAGCAGCATATGATGCAACGGTATCCGGATTTGTTTACTGGTATGATTTTACAGTTTTATGTTACGGTTGGTACATATATACTGTAGTGTTGCATACATGATCATGTTTCCTATTGTCATATCGTAGTATTGTTGAGTTGCGTATTTTGATATGCATGTTATGTATCTACAATTTCGAGGACGAAATTCAATAAGTGGGGGAGAATTGTAATGCCTCGATTTGTTTAATACACGTATGATATGATTATGGTGTAATTATATCGCTTGACGATATGATAATGGGGGTTCGAGTGGAACCAAGAATGAATTGATTCATATATGAAATGAAATATGAGAAGGCATGAAACATGGTGTGTACTACATTCATACTATAAACATGTGAATTATGGATTAAGTGTCATGTGCATTAGAGTTGCATTTGAATTTGGAGTGCATTGCATGTACATGTTAGTTAGCATGTAATTACCTTTAAATGGTATGATAGCAAGGGACTTAAGGAACTAAAGATCCTATATCAAGTGGATTAAGGGGATGAAATCACATACAACACCTTTTACACCTACTAAAACACTACACAAGCTCCTCTCCATTTCTTTCAAGGAGTTGTTGGTTTGAGCTTGGATTTCACTTGTAACTTGAGCTAGGAGGGTGTGTGAAGTGGAATTGTACCATCTTGGTAAGAAATTCATAGTTATATACTTGAATTATGTCATTCATGTTGATATATGTGAAGGGAAAGCTCAAGTGTGCATGTGTACAATCATATCATGTTTCTATGCTTTGAATTGGAAGCTATGATGTTAGAATTATGTTCATATGTTCCTAGGGATTGCAAGAAACATGTTGAAGTGGTTTAATATGAGGTGTAGGAGAAGAACCATAGAGATAAGCTTGAAAATCGCCATTGTCAAAACTTTCTGGACATCGGCGATCGATCGCGAGCTTTGTGGCGATCGATCGCCGATGCAGAGTAAATGTTAAGGCGGTGAAAGTTTGTGGCGATCGATCGCCAAGTTGTTGCGATCGATCGCGAGGGGGGCAGAGAGTTTTGGCGATCGATCGGTGTTGATCGCGATCGATCGCCAGTGTTAATATTTTGAAAAATCAAATATTTTGTGGAATTTGATTTTAATGCCTATGATAACATGATATATTGTTGGCATTGTTGTAGCACCATCACAGGGGACAGGACAACGAGGCACTTAGCTATTGACAACTGCTTTATCTCGTTTGTGTCGCAGTACAGGTACGTGTTGACGTACGGAGTATAGATATGATATGATGATGCTATTATGGTTTTGATATCATATGATATATGTTATCGTCGTGTCATATGATTGGTAGTTTCATATGCATATGCATACATAGATTATCCATGATTGGTATGGATGCCTTGATAGATATGTGTATATGCTTTGGTACGATCATTGTCTTGATAGATATACCTGGTGGGGTATATGCTTTGACTGCCACGATAGATATGCTAGTGTTGGGCATATGCTTTGACTGGGATCGGTGCCTGGATAGATATGCTAGTGTGGGGCATATGCTTGGGCTGGGATCGTTGCCACGATAGATATACTACATATGCTTTGGCTTGAGAGATATACGCCTGGTGTGGGTATATACTCTGGTTATTATCACAGATGAGTATGGTACTATGATATGTGCTGCTAATATGAAGATGTGATGTGGTTTCACTGACATATTGAGCTGAATAGGCATATCATATGAGACTCGTGATAATAGGGAACTTGTTGAGACATGTCATGACATAGTGCATTTGTGGATGCATGATACAGAACATTCACGTTATCTGATTTATTGTGCTTTATCATTGATATTGATATTGTGTTTTGATATTGCACTGAGATAGTTGTTATCTATACTCACGTTGTGAATGTTTCTGTAGGGACTCATAGACGTGGGGAGCGTGAGTCATGATTTCCGCTGCGAGGGGAACCACTGCCTAGGAGTTCTTTTGTATTAGGTTGTTTATGTACATGATATGTATAGTTCATTAGGGTTTTGATAACCTTGTAATCAACTTAACTAGTATGAACTCTTAATCCGTGCATGGTATATTACTTAATTCAGACTCACATATGTATGTTTAATGAATACATAAGGATTAAGTAAAAAGAGGACCCCACAAATACTATAGTACTCCCCATCCTCGAGCATCTCCCGAGAGACGTCTCCAAAAACTCAAAAAATGAAATTGGTAGCTCTACGAGTTATCTTTTTAATGAAATTGACCTCGTCATATTTTGGCGAGTTTCGGCGAAGATTTAAGCTGTTATACCAAAATTTGTGACGGTCTAACACCTTTGTCAAATATAGACTCAAGTATTATACTCGGGTATTACATTTTTATGAGACTCGGGTATTACATTCTCCCCTCCTTATAAAAATCTCATCCTCAAAATTTTACTTACCTCAATAGTTCTTGATATTTGTAGCAACTATTATATCCATAGCTTTGCTAATCCAACTATCCATTTCTCTTCTCGGTTCAGGTGCAACAATGAAGGTTAAGATTTCGATAAAAGTATAAAACAATAGTCCACTAAGACAAGTAAATTACTTTGTTGAATCAAAGTCACAATACTCGCTTAACTACTCCGTATTTAACTTAGGAAATCACAAGGATTATAAGGCTTCCCATTTAAGAATTAATAATAATATAAGATATAATAAATGATTCAAGACCATGAAATTAGCAATATGGTTTAGTTCAAGCTTCCTGGTTGTTATCATTTAGTACTAATTTAAATGAATGACAACTATGTTGTAATAGAGAACACTTGAGTTGTTCATTTCATGTATACACAAAATAAAAATCCGATTTGTGATCCGTACACACTATATCTCCTTCGGACATTGCATCAAACACTTGTCTAGCCCCCATTCATTCATTCTTTTCCATTTTAAAGTTAATCATTATGCTATTATCTTTACCATTCTGCACTAGCAAGTAACACATTTGAAAATGCACTAGCAAGTAACATTGAAAATAAACAAAGTTAAGAAACATATATGAACTATATGAGCTAATGCCCAGTAAATAAAAATCATGCATGCTATGTAAATGACATGAGACATCAATAACATGTATACCAAGATGCATACTCGAAAATTTATAAGATTTTATCCAAATTCATATTTTTCCTGGGCCCCTTACTATGCAATGGAACAAAGCTCTGAACAATATCAATAGGCAAACAGCCAATATAGTGGATTGATACAGTCGCATGGCCCATCCTCCCGTGACCCCCAGAGGCACATCACCGAACAACCTCTGTGGTCACCCGAGAAGTATCCCACCCGCGGCACAATCAAAAGAAGAATATCAGCAAGTGGTCCATCCCCTCATGATTACCAAGGGCCCATCTCGAACAACCCTTTTAATCCTCTGAGGAGTATCCCACCGTTGTACTCAACATATCATATAAGTCTGCCTCGCAAACCTCGGTGCCATAGCAGTGGTCAACAAAATATTTCCTTTTTCTCAAAATAATGTTGTGCATGCCAGACATCAAATATTCTCATGTTTTATGCATGCACGTGTGTATGCAGATGAATAATCAATTCAGTTACAACATATCAAATAACGCATAACATCTCCAATATCACATTTATTCAACCATCCATATCACAATTAATGCGACAAATAATACTATGTTCAAGCATTGTAGTTGCAGATGAATTTTTACTTACCTTTCACTGGTTGATGTCACTCGATTCCTAGATAACAAACAGTCAATCTACACAATTCAAATATTTATTTTAACAAATAATTCATCAAAGTTCATTTATTATCATCTATCTAAATTTAGTAATTCATATAAAATTGAAAGCTCGATATAATCTCAAAATTCTTGTCGAATATGTTTATCATCGTCTAATCTATCATATATATTAATTGCATAATTTTCTAGAAATATTAGAAATTTAGGCTTTTCATAAATGCAAGAAAATCCAAGAGAAAACTACCTCAAATTGAAGATGATAACTCAAGGATTCCGAATTTGTAATTTATTTGAAGTTTCGACGACGTTACGAAGTCCGAAAATGAAAAAAACCACCAAATTCTTCTCTTCCTCCCCTACTCTCTCGTGTACTGGATGATGTGTGTGAAAGTGTGTGTGCGTGCGTTTTGTGATAATGTGTGGGCGTGAGTTCATTTCACTCTTACTTAAGTTAAGTCGGTCAACTCACTTCAATATATAATAATATTATTTTTTTTATTATATATTTTTTTTCAATTATTATTATTATTATTATTATTATTCTACTATTTCAAGGCGCTCCCTTACTATGTCAATTCGGATATCATAACAATCAAATTTGCAAACTAGTTCTGAATAAAAAATGTAGATCTATGTCTTATCTTTCATCTGGATTTGGAATCACACAATTTGGACATTGGATGAGAAAGTTATATATAATCTACCTAAACATGATACACTTCAAAATTAATTTTCCCCTTCCTCCGGTAGTTTTCGGCAAAAACTCAAAACATGAAAGTGGTAGCTCTACGAGTTCTCTTTTTAATGAAATTGACCTCGTCATATTTCGGCGAGTTTCGGCGAAGATTTAAGCTGCAATACCAAAATTTGTGACGGTCTAACACATTTGTCAAATATAGACTCAAGTATTATACTCAGGTATTACATTTTTATGAGACTCGGTTATTACACTCTCCCCTCTCCAGCGATTCCCCTTCCCCATTTTATCCTTTTTTCCTCCAATGGAAGAATCGAGCAAGGCTCGATCTCGGAGCGAGATTTCTCGAAGATAATAAGATATTGTTCTTCCCCTCTCATTTATCTTCAATTTGATAGTAGCATTGTGTTTTTTGGTTGAGTTTAGAGTTGGGTTTGGATTTTTGGAAATTTTGAAGAATCTTGGATTCTTGTTTTAAAATGTGTTTTAACCCTTATTTGATGTCTAAGGGTGTTTTAATTGTTGTTGGTTTGAGTTGGAAGGAGTTAGGTGTGGTTTGTTGAGGTTTTTAAGCTTTTAAAAATGGTGGTTTTCGGGTTTGTGCAGCGACCGACCGATCGATCGGTAGCATCTTACCGATCGATCGGTGCAAGTGCGTAGCGATGGGTCAAAATCAGACGTTTTACCGATAGATCGATGGCTCGTAGCAATCGATCGGTAGAGGCGAGCGATCTATCGATAGAGGCTACCGTTCGATCGATGCAATGCCGTAGCCAAAAATGTAATTTTTGGGTTTTACCGATCGATCGGTGGCACCTAGCGATCGATCGGTAGGTCGGGAATTTTGGTAATTACCTTGTGTTGTGGAATCGATGCATGCTTCACCCAGGGTCTTCTAAAATGGTTAATTGTCTTGGATTGACGACATAATTGGGAATTGTGAACGTGCTTGGGCACGTGGTTGCATGCTCATTAATAATTGTGAATTATTTTATGTGTTAGCACATAATTCATCGGGTCATGGGACTAAGACAATGTTGGATTCGGACTATGGAACTATAAGGTACGTATAATGTATGATCATATCCTTTTATATTATTGCAACTGTGAAATGCTGCTGCTATTGAGCAAGCGATGAAATGGGAATGTGGAATATATTGTTGAGATACGCGTGTTATCTATGATCATTATAAATTATTGGAATTCATTAATTATGGAAATTGGCAATTAGTGAATGGATTTAGTTAATCAATTAAATGATTAACTGGCTTTTGGGAATTTGATGGTTTCGGTTATTTTGAGAACATGAACAGCACAGGGGATCCCGTATGATGATGACACTATTCAGGGAGTGTCTTTTCAATTCACCGCTTTACTTTTTGTAAATGATGTAATGTAATATGTGATTATTGGATCGGTGGTATTGGTATGCTCACCCCGTGTGGTGGTTGTCTCTGTTGGGGTAGGTTGAACAGGTACAGCGGTAGCTCCGGAGTTGAGATCGAGCTATGGATTGGGGGTGCTTCCAGGATCGAAGTACCAGTGACGGTATTGAGCACAGTATTTTATACATTAGATACACATGCATTCATTTGATGCTCGCATGTGAGGACTACTATATGTGTATATGGGTTGTATAAAAAGGCAAGGGCCTTTCTCTTTTCATTTCATTTATGGGTTGCATGCAATTAATTAAGGAATTGCTAAATGAAATGATAATATGTTAGTGTATTATAAGATGCATACGTAAGGGTTGAGTGGTATGGGGAATTTTAACATTATGTGGAATAATGTAAGAAATTTTATGGTTGGTACATTATGCTATGGTTGCATGCGGTTCTTTTTTTCCCCTGATTACATGATTGTATGCACTAAATACATGGGTTAATACACTAATCGTATGTTAAGGGCAAGGGGTCCTTACATGGAGACTAGTATATGTTGATGACTTTAGTCATGTATATGAGATATCAAATTAACATATAGGATTCATGTTGGAGAACTATGTGCTGGACCGGCCCATCATGAGCTACATGGATTGTTATATGAAAGTCATAAGAGATTCTCATAGTGATAATTATGTATGTGATCCTTACGACTTGAGATCACCAGAAACCCAACATAAGGAGTCATATATCTTGATATTGTCAAACTTTACCTGTAATAGGTGAGCTATAAAGACAATAGTTGGCTATACTACGAATTATGTAAATGGATGTTGGGTGGTCAATCTATGATTTGTGATAGGCTTAGATTTTAAGTGTTTTTAGCTGTAATTTCTTCCCAGTTTTCGTACTTTTTCCTGGATGATATTATGTTTTTTGGTATTTATTTGCTTATTTCAGGAAAATAGGTCGGAAATGGAAGAAATGAGCTAAAATGAAGATAACGGGTGAAATCGATGCGAACAAGAGATAAAAGGAAGAAGTGAATTTTTCAAGGCTTCGATCGATCGAGATTTATTCTCGATCGATCGAGCCAGGCAGAAAGTTGAGCAGCGAATTGATCAAAGAGTCGATCGATCGAGATTATTTCTCGATCAATCGATCCAGGCAGAAACTTCAGCAACAATTTTCGATCGATCGGAAGGAAAATCTCGATCGATCGAACCGGGCAGAGAGTTTTAAAAGCTGACGTGAACAGTGCACCGATCGATCGAACAGGAATCTCGATCGATCGATACGCAAAATCTGGAAAATCTTATCTTCCAAATTTGAATTGATTCTTTGTAGCTTTATTGAGGGATTATTTTCCATATGATAAATAAGGAGATCTTAGAGAGAAAAGGACCGATTTTTACAACCCAAAACCCTAGTAGCCGCCGAAGGAGATCCCGGAGCAAGCCATCTTCCTCCGTTCTTCGTCCGAGCTTGAGCCAATCGATTCCGGAGTGCAAGGAAGAGCAAGAGAAGAAATCACGGTGCAACGCACGGATTCATCCGCCGTTTATCGTATTTCTAAACTTTGATTTCTTTGATTTTCAGTTCCATTTGATGTTTTTGAGGTCGAGAGACAATTAAACGTCTTGTGTATTTGATTTGAATTAAATCTAGTTTATTTTATCGAGATTTAGTTTCATTGTGTTGGATTTATTGATTCAATTGTGTTTTAGTGTATTGATTACTATTGTTCATGAATTAATTGCTTATTAAGATCAAAACCTAGCTAACTTTGATTGACTCTGAGAGTTATAACCGAGATCGAGAGATAACGTTATAGCATGCTCTATTAATTCATGAAGTATGTTTAAGATTGAGATCGAGAGATGAAATCACATACGTGAGAACTTTGAATCGAGAGGTTTAGAGTAACGAGGTTTTGACGATTTATGCAGTATTAAATTAGTAAATAGGTGCACGAGAGTGACTTGTTCTAGTTTGATATTAGTTTCTTTACAGCTCGAGAGAGTGTATTGAATAACAGTGAAAACCTTTCACCTTTAGAATCAGTTGGTTGATAATTTGCTTATTTAGATGAATCATTAAAGATAACACAGTTGAATGAAGAGCTTGATAAATTTCTCGAGCGAATTACCTTTGCATATCCGGAACCATTCATTTTATTGTTTCTTGTTTAATTTCCGTTCCTTAGTTTAAGTGTGCATTAGTTAATCACCTTCTTTAATCGTAGGCTAAATATAATTGCTCTAATCTTATTTGGTACTTATACATTAGTCCCTGTGGATTCGACAACCTTTACTTGCATTTCACTATACTAAAACTTGACAACCGTGCACTTGCGGTAGAATCGCTTCACACTACACTTTGAAATATTTTCTGTTTAAAAATAAAGCGGTCAAGTTTTTGGCGCCGTTGCCGGGGACTAATCTATATAATATCATACGAGATTAGTTAATTGTAATTTAGCCAATTTTATTATTTGCGTTTTTGTTTTCTTTTTCTTTTTGTTATTTTCGGAAAAAAAATATATATTATTTTATTTAAGTATGTTAATTGTTTTTCTTGCGAGGTACTTGTGATGCTTCATCAACAAGTCTTCACAAGATTTGCCCAACAATTTTCAGAGCCGTTTTGTTCGGCGTGGGAGAGATTCAATGAACTGGCAGACACATTCAGGTATCACACTTTTCGAACTATACTCTTCTGCAACATTTCTTCAAAGGTTTGGATGCACAGACACGAGGATGGGTATTCAGAAGAGCACTGGTGAGTGGGAGTCCCCTGGTTGATAGAGATGAGGACAGTGTATTACACCTGTTCAATGATATGGCATACTTCGATTACCACTAGCATTGTGATCCTTCCTTGCAAGGTTGGAGTCACCAATACCCACCATAGCCCCACTACCCTAATGATACGCACCAAACCTTTGAGCATCACGGCGAGAAGAAAGATAGTTTTGTAGAAGGAACGGCTCAATCAGAGAATATGTTATTTAGACGCATGGCATCAACTGAGCAACATTTAGAGAACCAGACCAATTATATACACCATCTAGAGCAGCAATTAGCAATCCTAGTGGAAACCATCTCAATGAGCTGCCAAGAGGAGGAGACGAGATCTACAAATCAGGACTGGTTACATGATGATGATCACTCAACCAATCAAGTTTGGGGGAGTGATCCGACTCATGGGGAAGAATCAAGGGAAGTTGAGCCTATGGAAGTGATTGAGCCTACAGTGGAAAAGGCATCTAAGGAGATCCTATGGGACAACGAGCCAAGAGTGAAGTTGGATGATGAGATTTTCGAGAACTTTGATATCCAACCATCGATGGAGGCATGTTATGTGCCATATGTGGATACGTATTCCCCATCGATGCCACCAACTTCACCGCACTACGCCATCCATGAGATGAAGCCAATTCAAGAATCATTCTCCCATGCTTACTATGTCATGAAGAAAGTTGTTGGAGCAACGAGCTTACACTGTTACACTCTTGCCAAGCTTGAGGGCATACTATATGAAGACCCATTAGTAGTATCATACGATACGTACTATGGCCGGCAACCGCTCTTTGATGGTTGCTTCTGATGGTCAAGCCGACGACTAGAAATCAGCGCTTCTTGGGAGGCACCCCAAGCGTATCCTTGTGCTTTTTAGTTTTGTTTTTTTTTAGTTTTTGTATTTTAGTTTGTTTTAATCTCGTGTCAACTATTTTTATTTTTTTTTTAGCATTCTTCTTTTGCGAGGTACTCAAACGGAGCAATGAACCCCTACATCAGTGGAGCTTTCAAAAGCCAAATTTCCTCAGTCCTCATGCAAGCGTCTTGATCAGGGGAGTTTACTTTTTCCCTTCTGATTCTTTTAAAACATTGAGGACAATGTTTCATTTAAGTTTGGGGGAGTGGTTTGCGTGTTTAACTTGTTTTATCCACATGTTGTGTGCTTAATTGTAACTTTAATCGTCCCTGAGCACATTTAATTTTTTTTTTAAAATGAGTTATTCTTGAGAAATGATGAGTTAGATTTGCAATGGTACTACATGATGAAATTAATCCCCATCTAGATAGGAGTCATGAAAATTTTTAACTTGTTTGTATATATCCTTTGTTGAACTTATATCAAAATTGAGGAATACTTTGAGCAAGATTTGAGTCATGATTGAGTGAAGTATGTATTGAATAAAGTGAAAACTTGTGTTAACTAGGATTTGTCTTGAGTATCTTAGAAAACTCTACAATCTATTTGAAAGCACTTTGAGGCGAAGTTTTATAATTAGGAACTTGACTTAGAGATGATTTAGGCGATCTTTGGACCGTTTGAGCCTTTTAAGCTTACCTTGTTTACATCATTCCTTAGTGTCCTCTCTTGAGCTTTATTGCAAAAGAATGGTATATGCATTGCATATAATTAGACCCCCATTCGACATTCTTGGCTAACTCATTATACCTACCTTGGATTGAGCCTAAATGAAAATTTTATCCATCCCTAAGGGAGTATAATGAATCTCAGTCAGTGCGCTAAATTGTTATATATAGATGAGTTCATTATGAACAAAAGAATGAGCAATAAGAAAAGTTGTAGAGAAAAGCCTTGAAAAAATGAAAATATTCAAATAAGACCCAAAGTGGCCAAGGCTAGAAAAATGTGAAGAGAAGCTCAATGTTACGCGAGAAGATTTTGAACTGATTATATTATACTCTCTTCTTTGCTTCTATCCTACCTTTTCTCTGGAGCCGACACTAAAAGGCCTAACGTTATAAGCTTTAAAGACCTTCTGATCCAAGTCTAGGGAATAATTACATTAGTGGAGAAGTGCTGGATAGTAGATTTGTAGAGTAATCCAAAGTAATCTTGACTTTGAGTTTTTATGGCACATGTTGATCTTAAAGATATGTATATAACTCATGATTGACAATAGCACACACACACGTTCCGATATTGCGATATATTGTTTAGCTTAGGAGAAAGTGCTTCCTGTTGAACTTTGAATGACTCTCATTGATGTGTAAGTGGGATTGCTGAGCTTGTACGCTGTGTTGTAATGATAATGTATTCAAAGTATTGAGTTTAACTCTACTTTTTGAGCTTATTGCTTGCTCGAGTACGATCAAGTCCAAGTTTGGGGGAGTTGATAGGCTTAGATTTTAAGTGTTTTTAGCTGTAATTTCTTCCCAGTTTTCGTACTTTTTCCTGGATGATATTATGCTTTTTGGTATTTATTTGCTTATTTTAGGAAAATAGGTCGGAAATGGAAGAAATGAGCTAAAATGAAGATAACGGGTGAAATCGATGCGAACAAGAGATAAAAGGAAGAAGTGAATTTTTCAAGGCTTCGATCGATCGAGATTTATTCTCGATCGATCGAGCCAGGAAGAAAGTTGAGCAGCGAATTGATCAAAGAGTCGATCGATCGAGATTATTTCTCGATCGATCGATCCAGGCAGAAACTTCAGCAACAATTCTCGATCGATCGGAAAGAAAATCTCGATCGATCGAACCGGGCAGAGAGTTTTAAAAGCTGACGTGAACAGTGCACCGATCGATCGAACAGGAATCTCGATCGATCGATACGCAAAATCTGGAAAATCTTATCTTCCAAATTTGAATTAATTCTCGGTAGCTTTATTGAGGGATTATTTTCCATATGATAAATAAGGTGAACTTAGAGAGAAAAGGACCGATTTTTACAACCCAAAACCCTAGTAGCCGCCGAAGGAGATCCCGGAGCAAGCCATCTTCATCCGTTCTTCGTCCGAGATTGAGCCAACCGATTCCGGAGTGCAAGGAAGAGCAAGAGAAGAAATCACGGTGTGATGTCCGGGGATTAATGGTGTTAATCCCGGTGTGGTATTAATCCTTGGTGGACTTTTAATTGTGGCAATTAGGAATTAATTGCGGTTTTGGGTCTCCCGAGGTTGTATAATCGGGCATTTGTGATCGTTGGATCCAAAGGTTGAGATTGTATTCTCATTTCGGTGGAAAACCTATGAGTTGGGTTTTCGGTGGGACTTAGAGTCGGGGTGCTTTACGTTGGGGCCAGTCTGGGGATTTGATGTTGGAGAGAGAGTTTTTGAAAACAGATGATTTTTAATGAATCATGATGTATTTGTGGAGGTATTGGTATTTCGGAGAATTTTTGTTATATATACCAGTTGGACTCGGGATTCCGTCATTCGGAATCCATTTCTCTCCTCTCCCTCACGCCACTCTCTCACCCCAAACCCTTCCCCTTTCCCTTTGATGGGCAAAATCGATGGAGGCTCGTCCTAGGAGCCGGAAATCTCGAAGAAAAATTGGTAAGTTTCTTCCCCTTGTCATTGTCTTCAATTTGGTAGTAGTATTGTATAGTTTGGTTGAGGTTTTGTTTGGTTATGGGTTTTGGGGATTTTTTGCTTAAAATCCAATGTTGAGTTTTTGGAGTTTTTATTGGCTTTAAATAGAGTTTTTGAGGAGTTGAAGGTATAGGGGGTGTTGGATTTGAGTTTGGGTGTGAAAAACACCATGGAAGCTCGAATTTTTCGGAAAATCGCAGGTGGCGATCGATCGCCGAGATGGGGAGATCAATCGCGACGAGCAGCTCGATTTTTGGTGACGATAAACAGTGCGGCGATCGATCGTGTGGCCTCGGCGATCGATCGCGAGCGGGTTGGCGATCGATCGTGAGGATTGGTGATCAATCGCGAATGAGCACTAGTTTGGCCTCTGGACGGAGGCGATCGATCGCGATGTTATAGGCGATCGATCACCGCTTGCTGATTTTTGTTTTTTTTAAATTTTTGGAAAATGTCGGGATTTTGGAACCGAGGTTTAAATGGCCCGTTTCCGGGGCAATGTCTACATTCCAATGGGAATGCTATACTTTTAAAATGGATTGGTTGGAGCCAAAATTTAATAAAACTGAATTCCCGGTTGAATTCTTGGTTATCTCTTATACTTGTTAAACGGTATATTTTGGGTTTTATGCATGCTTAGCCGGGGGGCTTTTATTTTGGTAATCGTCGTGGATTGACGATATGATTGGGGGTTTTGAACGTGCTTGGGCACGTGGTTGCATGCTCGTGTTTAATTGTGAACTATTTATGTGTTAGCACATAATTCATCGAGTCGTGGGACTCAGGCAAGGTTGGACTCGAACTACGGAATGATAAGGTACGTATGACGTACGAGCATAGCCTATTATAATGTTGCAACTGTAAAATGCATGGTATGTGGTATTTGCATAAATGGATATGGAAATGCATGGTATGTGGTATTTGCCATAAATGGATATTGAAATGCATGGTATACGATACTTGCTATAAATGGATAGTGAAATGCATGGTATATGATATTGCGATAAATGGACATTCGTTGGGAATTATATGGTGCCGCTTTTGAGCTAGCAAAGATTGGGATGTTGTCGTCGTGGAGCGACCATTGGTTATAACGCCGCTATTGTTGAGCGTGCGTGGGGTTTAGAATGTCGCTATTGTGGAGCGAGCAATGAAATAGGAATCAGGAATCATTGAATTGATTTATGTGATATATACGATCTTTTAATATAATGATATTCCACATTGATTATGGAACTGACATAACATAACGGTGTTAGTTAATCTATGTGACGATTAACTGGCTTTGGGAATTTGACGAGTTTGGTTATTTTGAGAACAGGGACAATACAGGGGATCCCGGATGAGGGTGTTACCATCCAGGGAGTATCATTTAAATTATGGCATTTACATTTTGTAAATTATGAATTGCAATGTTATGATTATTGGATTGGTGGTATTGGTATGCTCACCCCGTGTGGGGGCTGTCTCTGTTGGGGCAGGTGTTACAAGTGTAGCAGTGGCTTGGAGTTGAGCTCGGACTGCTGATTATAGGTACTTCCAGGATCGAGGTACCAGAGCTGGTTGGATAGGCACATAGATCAAGAGTTGAGATCGAGTTGAGCTTGGGAGGTGCTTCCAGGGTCGAAGCACCAGTAACGGTATCTAGTAGAGTGTTTTATACATTAGATACACGCATGTTCATGGGGTGCTCTTATGTGAGTACATTTTACGTGTATATTGTGATGACCAGGGATTATAGGTGTTAATCCCGGAGTATTAATAATCCCTAAAGTGGTTTTACGTGGCGATTTGGAATTTAATCGAGGTATTGGGCCTTCTGGGCTCGTTTATTTGGGCAGTTGGGATCGTTGGATCCAGAGGTTGAGATTGTATTCACATTACGGTGTAAAACCTAAGAGTTGGGTTTTTGATGTGTCTCGGAATCTCGGGTGCTATGTGAGCACCGGTAGGGGATTTTGGAGTTAGAGAGAGAGTTTTTGAAAACAGATGATTTTTAAGGAATCACGATGTATTTGTGGGGCTATTATTTTTCGGAGTATTTTTGCTATAAATAGCAGTTGAACCCGAAATTTTATGAAAATTATCATTTCAGCCCCAAATCTTTTCCCTCTCCTCCCCTGCGCGCGATTCCCGCTGCTACAGCGCTCCCGCCGCTTCAAGCGGTGCGCCCGCCGCCGTCCGGCCGCCGATCGGCGCGTGCGACCTACCCACGGCTTCGTCTCGACGAGGCGCTCCTTTCCCCTCTGTCAATTGAAGGTTTCGTCGCGTCCTGGAGTCGGATTTTGCTGGTAAGCGTCGATCCCCAATTTCTAGGGTTCTTCGATTTTCGTCCGATTTTGCTTCCGATTTTCGTTGGGTAACCTCCCTAACCCCTGTTCGTCTTTTTCATGTATTTCCATGCCTTTATTGTTTCGAATTTCCCCAATTTCGTAGGGTTTAATTTTCGAATTATTGGGGGTTTTTGTCAAGGGATGTTGATTCTTGCTTGGATAGCTTAATTGACATTTTAGATGAATTATGGTATTTTTTTGGGTTCGAAATTGTGAGATTAAGGTTCGATTTTTGTAGGGCATTCTTGAACAAATTTCGATTGTCTCATTTTTTTTCCTTCCCTGCATGTACCCTGCCCCGGGTCTTTTAAGAGGATAATTGTCGTGTATTGACAATGTTGTTAGGGATATGGGTGTGCTTGAGCATAGGTTACATATTCGTAAATAATTGTGAATTATTTATCGTGTTAGCACATCATTCCTCGGGGCATGGAACTCGAGCAAGGCTTGGCTCGGACTTCGGAGATTCAAGGTACGTGCGACGTACGAGCATTTCTATATTTTAAGGCATATGTGAATGCATAATGAAAATTTGATTTCATTGAATAATCGCGCATGAGGATTATATATATATATGTTGATATAGCCAAGGAATGACCCAAATCTTGATATCGCCGCTTGTAGCGTGCGTGACACTAGAGTAGGATGACTCTTGCATGATATATGGGGTACTGGGTTTATTTGACTATATTAGGGCATTTGAGATGCCTGGGAATGATCGTAAAATCATGTATTCTTCGTAAGACATTTGAGATGTCTAAGTTCGTAGAATCGTGTATTCATTATAAGACATTTGAGATGTCTAGGCTTGTAGACTCATGTATTCATTATAAGACACTTGAGATGTCTAAGTATAATGAAGGATTGGTAAAATAAATGCTAAGGCATTTGAGCTATCTGTGATTGATAGCAAGGTTGTGAAATCAGTATTAGATATTGTGATATCTGTAATTGCATGTTTAATGAATTTGTAATCACTATATGTTGATATTCGAGGATTAGGCATGCGATGAGTTAATCAATGCGTTGATTTACTGATTTATGAGATTTGATGAGTTTGATGTTGTGAGAACAGGGACAGTACACGGAATCCCGGATGAGGATGTTGCCATCCAGGGAGTATCATTTAAATTCATTAGTATTTACTTGTGTTGTAAATTATGAATTTCATTATTATGATTATGGGATTTTGTGTATTGGTATGCTCACCCCGTTGGGGGCTGTCTCTGTTGGGACAGGTGGACAGGTACATCGATGGCTATGGAGCTGAGCTCGAGCTGTTGATTTGAGGTACTCCCAGGATCGTGGTACCAGGGCTTGATGGAGCACGGTATCGTATAGAGTACCTATATATACACCTGAGGATTTATACATATTCATGATGCTCGCATGTGAGCACGATTATACTTGTATATGGATTGTATATAAAGGCATGAGCCTTTCTCTCTTTCATTTAAGGTTGCATGCAATTAGGTTGAATTGCTAGAATGATATGAGAGTCATTGGTGTATTATGTGGGTGTTGGAACCCACTTTTGTTGACATATGTGTGGTGTCTTCCCTGGCTGGGAATCTACTTGTATTACTGCTTTCTGTTGAGTATTATGTGTTCCCTGGCCGGGAATTTTGTTATGTGTTGTACTCTTTTTTTGGGATAGCTCTATTTATGGGGAGACTCTGCCCAAATTTTTATAAAAGTTTACAATGTGAAAAGTGGCACCAAGGGGTTGGTAAAGGGCAAACATATGAGTCTTTCATTGACAGGCAATGATTAAGTATCATCAGAGCTTCCCGATTGACATTTTATAGAAAGCATGTACCACACATAGTGGTTAATACACTAATCAAGGTTTAAGGGCTTGGGGTCCTTACATTAGTGGTATCAGAGCAGTGGTTGCTCATTGGGGCTGTTAAGGGCCTAGGAAGTTATTGATAGCACATATTTATGCATGATGGCATTAATGTTGTATGACATAGCAAATTGTTTATGTGCTCTTATGATATGAAAAGTGGTATTGCTAACCATTGTGGTTGCAGGAATCGTGTGGAACACGATAGGATGACATTTATGGGGATGTCTGGCACTCCGTGTGTTATGTGCCAAGGAAGCTGGTTTTAAGAAAATCAGATAAAGGGATATTTCCGAGGTAACATGTATTTTACGTTGTCTTGTTGACACATGATGAATGCAAAGTGGTGCATTGAGGTTATGATATATGTTATTGTGCATTGTTTTTGCATATGCATGTTATGAAATATAAGAGGTGTATTTCTTGAGTCAAAGTTATCTTAGTAAGGATTTTAATGGCTTATGCTAAAGTCCATATGAAGCGATGAAGAGTCCCGCTTATATGGAGTAGCAACGCTAAAGTCCATTGGAAGCGATGAAGAGTCCCGCTTACATGGAGTAGCAACGCTAAAGTCCAGTGGAAGCGAGGAAGAATTCCGCTTTCCTGGAGTAGCAAGAAGCATTAAAATGTACTAATGATAAGGGCTCAGGATGAAATAAGGATTTAAAGAAGGATATCATGACATTTATTTGTGAAACCATACATTCTCATAATGTGTTTTTATTATGAATTGAATGTGGATGCATAGCGTATATGGCTATTGTTGTTAACCCTGATGGTTGCAGGTTACAGGAAATATGGAGTATAAAAAGGAATGATGATTATACATTCCAGGAGTCCTGCTTATGACAGTGAGAATTTTTATACTTACGCTTGACCGCTAAAAATGTGGAGCGGGAGGGGGGAGGCTCGCTTGCACATGGAGGCGGGGTATTCCATACGAAGCGAGGATGAGATACCGCTTGTATGAAGAAGCTTATGCTTGTACCGCTAAAAATGTGGAGCGGGAGGGGATGCTCGCTTGCACATGGAGGCGGGGTATGCCATACGAAGCGAGGATGAGATACCGCTTGTATGAAGAAGCGAGGATGAGATGCCGCTTGTTAGGATGATGATTCATTCCTTTGTGATGACACGGATGATAGCGGTGATGTGTCCCGCTGTGTCGATTTATATTCATTTCTCTATGAGGACACGGTCTATAGCGATGGTTTATTCCGCTATATTTATTGGCGATGGTTCATTCCGCCAGGTGTATTTATAGCGACGGTTCATTCCGCTATATTTATTGGCGATGGTTCATTCCGCCAGGTGTATTTATAGCGATGGTTCATTCCGCTATATTGATTGGCGATGGTTCATTCCGCCAGGTGTATTGATAGCGATGCCTCTTTCCGCTACTATGTGGACGATGATTCATGCTCAGGGTATAGCGAGGTTTCATGCCACTTATTATCTGACGAGGTGTCATACCGTCGATTCTATAGCGAGGGATCTTGCCGCTATGTACTCAGCACAGGATTTTTGCCGCCTTCGAGCGATGGGTGCTGATTACGCACTATTATTGAGCGACGGAGACAGGTATGACGCTATATCACTAGCGATGAGGTATGAGATATTGCTATTTTATTAGCTTTATTGTAGCCGGCATGCATTGATATACATGTTTTATTATGCCTATTTTACTAGCATGATAGTGGATGACATACGCTGATGTACATGTATCGTCACTAGTGGGCAATGTTTTAGATGCCATGAGTTGGCATGTGTCGTCACGGGATGACGATGACGATGGTGTAGGAGATGTCTTATTAGACATGCATCATCGTTACGATGATCGATGCGTTGAGTATACGTATTCAGTGGTATGCCTTGGGTGCCAGTACCGAGCACAAGGTGGTGTGTGCGACACCGATGGACGTGACCCTTATACCGAGCGGGTTGCTCGAGGAATGGTTGGATGCGCTGTACATGTGATTGTACCGCAGCTTACGATTGGGGGATCATTTTACGAGTGGTGATACCCTTGAGGTATGCTCGTTGGAATGGCTTTTGGCCATGTGATTTGACGACAGGAGTAATCATGGAGGAAATTACTCGCTTTCTGTCGATGTGACATGTGGTAGACATGATCACACCACCCTTGAGGGTGTAGGATGGGTCCTAAGGGAGTAGAATCAGGTTATGTTAAGTACATAGGGACATTGGAGTGTCCAGGGTGTATCGGCATTGAGGAGTGTTGGATAAAGACCCACTACTCTATTGAGTTTTCTTCCCATAGTATGTTATACCATGTGGAAACGTCCGTCTTGTTGGTAGGTTTGAGGTGAACCTAGAGAGGCAGCGACTGGTTGTCTGCCGCGTGTGTGTAGCACCATGATGGGCTTGCTAGAGCCGTTACACTGCTCGTTGGAACCAAGTTTGGCAAATCGTAAGGTGATGCGATGTGGATCGTGGTGGACTCTAGTAGTCACCACATCATTTGAGGTTGTGCGTGCCTCGCTGAAACGTGTATACGTTTATGTTTAATCTTGGAGACTTGTCTGGGACAGCTCAGGATGTTGGAGTACCAACAAGAGAGTCATCAGGTTGTTATTGACTCAATCTAAAGGAACCCGTGTATTGGGATACAATGGGTGTTATTGTATCCAGTTTTTCCGAACGATGGTTCGAGACTTGTGGATCTCGAGTTCGATGGCACTTCCCTTGCGAGGAAGGAGGTAGTACTATACCTATTTGGGAATCTTGAAAGATTCGGTAAGTTGGTGCAAGTGGTGTTGATTTTGGGAATCACACCGTGTATTGTTAATCGTCGATTTTCACCCTCCACTGAGTAAGGAATGACTCAGAATTGACGGTTGTGTTTGGGGCTTAGGGATATGTGGTAGATACCCGAGCCGAGTGCATTGAGTATGCATGCGATATCAGTGCTTAGGCAGGTATACCGGTGAGTATACGGATGCCAGTTATTGATTTCCTCTCTGTTAAGCATAGAGTTATGCTATTTTTTTTGGATGGTTAAATCTCTGATGAGAGATATGGAACACCTTGAGATTGGGAATCTCCATGGCACGATGTTTATGAGGAACAATCGTAAAGTTAGTTGACTCCCTTGAGGAGGGATTTTCTTGTGAGGGTTAAGGTATTTCCCTTATTGGTGTTTTCCTTCGAGTTATGCGACAGCCTTCCCAAGTTTGGATTGTTAAATCCGAGGATTTTCAAGGGATGGCAGGATTTCGGATTGGTTGAGTGTCGCTGACGACACAAGCGTTGAGGATGCAATGGGTTTATTGCATGCCCCTTAAGAAATTTTGAACTCTGCGGAGTCTCGGTTGTTATTTATGATCAGGACGTGATTCTTGGAACATCCGTAGGTGGACATCTTGTGAGATGTCTTTTGTTTTAATTTGTGGCCGTGAGTTGCCCAAATTAAGTTGCAATGAGGCGACTACTCCTTCGATGGAGGAAGTTTGAAAGTGGAAACCAGGTTTGATATGTGTACACCGTGGTTGTACTAGTGTTTCCCTCGTAACGATGTATGTTAGACATCGTAAGTCATAGTAAAATATCATTGGATGATATCTACGATAGAATCGAGAGCGATTCGAATCCTTGCAGTTTCAGTTGACTAACTGCTTTTGGACTGTTAGCGTTGAGTTGTGCTGACGCTTTTTGACGTTATGATGGATTTGGAAGTCTATTCCACTCCAGAGTTTGACACGAGGTCAACGTTCTTACGGTTGAGGTGTCATTCAGGATGTGTTCGTACTGTTGTATTAGAACGAAGGATGACTGTCTGATCTACAGTCGTAAGTATCAGTTGTTTCGCAGTCATGAGGGACTGACTTTTGGGATGACCCGCATCGAGGTACGTTTTACCTCTTGGGTGTTATGTTGGTTTTGGTAAGTCGCTCTGTTTCAGAGTTAGATGAGAGGTAAGTATCCTCGCGTTTATTAATACGATTCTGATATGGTCAGGAATCGAGGTTATGGCTCCATGTTGTTGTGTAGCCTGGGTGTTACGTGATACACCAGTGCTAATTTCGAGGACGAAATTCTTTTAGTGGGGGATATTGTGATGACCAGGGATTATAGGTGTTAATCCCGGAGTATTAATAATCCCTAAAGTGGTTTTACGTGGCGATTTGGAATTTAATCGAGGTATTGGGCCTTCTGGGCTCGTTTATTTGGACAGTTGGGATCGTTGGATCCAGAGGTTGAGATTGTATTCACATTACGGTGTAAAACCTAAGAGTTGGGTTTTTGATGTGTCTCGGAATCTCGGGTGCTATGTGAGCACCGGTAGGGGATTTTGGAGTTAGAGAGAGAGTTTTTGAAAACAGATGATTTTTAAGGAATCACGATGTATTTGTGGGGCTATTATTTTTTCGGAGTATTTTTGCTATAAATAGCAGTTGAACCCGAAATTTTATGAAAATTATCATTTCAGCCCCAAATCTTTTCCCTCTCCTCCCCTGCGCGCGATTCCCGCTGCTACAGCGCTCCCGCCGCTTCAAGCGGTGCGCCCGCCGCCGTCCGGCCGCCGATCGGCGCGTGCGACCTACCCACGGCTTCGTCTCGACGAGGCGCTCCTTTCCCCTCTGTCAATTGAAGGTTTCGTCGCGTCCTGGAGTCGGATTTTGCTGGTAAGCGTCGATCCCCAATTTCTAGGGTTCTTCGATTTTCGTCCGATTTTGCTTCCGATTTTCGTTGGGTAACCTCCCTAACCCCTTGTTCGTCTTTTTCATGTATTTCCATGCCTTTATTGTTTCGAATTTCCCCAATTTCGTAGGGTTTAATTTTCGAATTATTGGGGGTTTTTGTCAAGGGATGTTGATTCTTGCTTGGATAGCTTAATTGACATTTTAGATGAATTATGGTATTTTTTTGGGTTCGAAATTGTGAGATTAAGGTTCGATTTTTGTAGGGCATTCTTGAACAAATTTCGATTGTCTCATTTTTTTTCCTTCCCTGCATGTACCCTGCCCCGGGTCTTTTAAGAGGATAATTGTCGTGTATTGACAATGTTGTTAGGGATATGGGTGTGCTTGATCATAGGTTACATATTCGTAAATAATTGTGAATTATTTATCGTGTTAGCACATCATTCCTCGGGGCATGGAACTCGAGCAAGGCTTGGCTCGGACTTCGGAGATTTAAGGTACGTGCGACGTACGAGCATTTCTATATTTTAAGGCATATGTGAATGCATAATGAAAATTTGATTTCATTGAATAATCGCGCATGAGGATTATATATATATATGTTGATATAGCCAAGGAATGACCCAAATCTTGATATCGCCGCTTGTAGCGTGCGTGACACTAGAGTAGGATGACTCTTGCATGATATATGGGGTACTGGGTTTATTTGACTATATTAGGGCATTTGAGATGCCTGGGAATGATCGTAAAATCATGTATTCTTCGTAAGACATTTGAGATGTCTAAGTTCGTAGAATCGTGTATTCATTATAAGACATTTGAGATGTCTAGGCTTGTAGACTCATGTATTCATTATAAGACACTTGAGATGTCTAAGTATAATGAAGGATTGGTAAAATAAATGCTAAGGCATTTGAGCTATCTGTGATTGATAGCAAGGTTGTGAAATCAGTATTAGATATTGTGATATCTGTAATTGCATGTTTAATGAATTTGTAATCACTATATGTTGATATTCGAGGATTAGGCATGCGATGAGTTAATCAATGCGTTGATTTACTGATTTATGAGATTTGATGAGTTTGATGTTGTGAGAACAGGGACAGTACACGGAATCCCGGATGAGGATGTTGCCATCCAGGGAGTATCATTTAAATTCATTAGTATTTACTTGTGTTGTAAATTATGAATTTCATTATTATGATTATGGGATTTTGTGTATTGGTATGCTCACCCCGTTGGGGGCTGTCTCTGTTGGGACAGGTGGACAGGTACATCGATGGCTATGGAGCTGAGCTCGAGCTGTTGATTTGAGGTACTCCCAGGATCGTGGTACCAGGGCTTGATGGAGCACGGTATCGTATAGAGTACCTATATATACACCTGAGGATTTATACATATTCATGATGCTCGCATGTGAGCACGATTATACTTGTATATGGATTGTATATAAAGGCATGAGCCTTTCTCTCTTTCATTTAAGGTTGCATGCAATTAGGTTGAATTGCTAGAATGATATGAGAGTCATTGGTGTATTATGTGGGTGTTGGAACCCACTTTTGTTGACATATGTGTGGTGTCTTCCCTGGCTGGGAATCTACTTGTATTACTGCTTTCTGTTGAGTATTATGTGTTCCCTGGCCGGGAATTTTGTTATGTGTTGTACTCTTTTTTTGGGATAGCTCTATTTATGGGGAGACTCTGCCCAAATTTTTATAAAAGTTTACAATGTGAAAAGTGGCACCAAGGGGTTGGTAAAGGGCAAACATATGAGTCTTTCATTGACAGGCAATGATTAAGTATCATCAGAGCTTCCCGATTGACATTTTATAGAAAGCATGTACCACACATAGTGGTTAATACACTAATCAAGGTTTAAGGGCTTGGGGTCCTTACATATATGGAATGTATAAATGGGCTACGGCTCTCCTCTATTCATTTATGGTTTGCATGCAATTAACTAAGGAATTGCTAAATGAAGTAAGAGCATGTTAGTGTATTATGAGGGTGCATATTATATGAATAATCTTGGTTGGGGAATTTGAACATTATGTGGATTGAATGCAAGAAATTTTCTGGATAGCATATGGTGTTGCACTTGCATATGGTTTTCCCCATGATAGTATGATTATATGCACTAATGGTATGGCTTAATACACTAATAACGGTTTAAGGGCACGGGGGTCCTTACATTAGTGGTATCAGAGCAATGGTTAGCTCTTTGGGGCTGTAGAGGGCCTAGGAAAATGATAAAGGGAATGAGAAGCACATACTTATGCATGATGGTAGTTAGTGTTGCGTGGCATGATCGCTTTTATTTTAAACAATTAATTCCAATCTAGCGATTTTAGACCGCAAGTGCACGGTGTCAAGTTTTAGTATAGATAGGAAGATACGGATTGTCGAACCCACAGGGACTAACAAGTAAGTACCAAATAAGATGTCTTTTAACTATATTTAACCTACGATAATAAATTGATAATTAAACTAAGCTAAATTAAACTACTCTAATCCAACCAAGTCAATAAAAGTAAACGAGAAAAATCCACAAGATAAGATTATCGAGACTTTGGCTCACCAATGTAATTCCCTACAATTCTCGATTGAATATTCAAATATTTCTAAGGTGACGAGTTCTCCCAATTTATCTAATATACTCTCTCGAGCTATATTAAACCTAATATCAAATTGTAGTAAGTCACTCTCGTGCACTTATTTAACAATTCAATGTTGCATAAGATCCATGAAAACTCCTAGCTTTCAATTATAGAAATCTATGGCTATCACGCATGTATTTGACGTCATCTCTCGATCTCGGTCTTAAATCCATGGTATGAATTATTAATTCCGTATCATAAAATCATCTCTCGATCTCAATTATGATACTAACATCATTCAAAGGTGATCAATCCTCTAAAAGCATGAAGAACATAAAACATACGCAAAGAACTATAAGAATTCAATCACTAAATCATCAAATCGAAGGTTCATAACAAATGTTCGCCTAGCCTCGATAAATAAAATTAGTTCCTCATAATAAATCAAAACACAACAAAACTAAGAATTTAAAGACAAAGAAAAACTCCCAGCGTCGACTCCGGTTGTAGATCTTCGCTCCTTCTCTTGCTTCCTTCTCGATCGTCTCTTTTTATCGCCTTGTTGGGTTGTTCCAATTCCTAGGATGAATAGGTGAAGATGGATGAAAGTTGAATGGTAGAAGGATGGAGAGGTGAAGAAAGGATGGACGTGAGAATGATGAGTGGAAGAATGATGGAGGTATGTGGCTGGATGGGGTGAAGGAAAGAGATGGTGAAGGAAAAGGGGGGCTGAGATTTTTGATGGTGAATGGGTGTGTGGAGGCTATTCCCTAGGTTTAAAATCTCCTCTTGGGTTGTAAATCTCGTCCATATGTATAGGGGAAAGAATTATGGACTTCCCTTTTGCATACAAACTCTACAAGGAAGTTTTTTTTCTCAAAACTGCTCGTCCCGATCGATCCGAAAAAGTGGCCGATCGATCGAGCCTTCCAGTAAGAATTTCGCTCGATCGAAATCCTTTCTCGATCGATCACCCTTCACAGTAAGTTTCTTCGCCTTTTTCAGCTTCTGGCGAGTTTCGTATTTTGGCCGTAACTTTCTCATACGAACTCCGAATTCGATGAATCAGCTGTCCACGCGAAGATAACTCAAAGTTCTACAATTCTTTTATGGACCAAATTTCCAAAACATGGCTCGAACATATAGTAATTTGAGTAGAAAGGAGCAACATGTGTCTTGGATTCTGGTTTTTTCCTCTTTTCTTCAACTTTATTCATTTTTTCATCATTTTAGCTTGATTTCTTACCCTTTTATGAATTTCAACATTGATTCCTGAAATATAGAAATATATACCATAAAACGTAAAATAATTCAAGAATCAACACGAAAACATATACAAATCATAACATAAAAACGCGTAATAATCAACCCTATCAACTCCCCCAAACTTATCACTTAATCGTCCTCGATTAAGCATTAAAATCATAAGGTAGAGTTCATTCTTGATATTTGAAACAATTATTTCATGACTTATTTTATTCTCAGAAATCTCATGCACATATACAAAAGTTGACAAGACATGTTTTCTCCTAATTCAAGCAACATATCTCAAAATCAGAACGTGTGTGTGTGATATAGTCAGTCTCAAGTTTCATGCACATATTCAAGATCAAATCATGTTAATCAACTCAAAGTCGAGATTATTATCAAGCACCCTATAAGCCTATTTTCAAACAACTTCTCCACTAATGATAGTTACTCTCTAGACTTGGATCAAAAGGACTTTTTAAGCTTGTAATGTAAGGCCTTTGGTGTTGGCTTCAAAGAAAAGATAGGATAAGCGCAAAGAAGAGAGTATAATCATTTACAGTTCAAATTTTTCGCACACATCGAGCTTTTCTTCTTTTTCTTTTATAGCCTTGGCCACTTTGGGTCTTATTTAGTCAATCTTTTTCTCAAGGCTTTTTATCTATCTTTTTCTTTTCTCATTCATCATTTTTTTTCAATAAGCTCATATAACAATTCAAGTGCATCAAATGATATTCATTATACTCCCTTAGGGTAAGGATAACTTTTTTTCATTTAGGCTCAAGGGTAAGTATAATGAGTTTGCCAAGAATGTCGAATGGGGTCTAATTATATGCAATGCGTATACCATTCTTTTTTCAATAAAGCTCAAATAGGACACTAGGGATTGATATAGACTAGGTAAGCTTGAAAGGCTCAAACGTGTCAAAGATTGCCTAGATCATTTCCAAGTCAAGTTTGTAACTATAAAATTTCGCCTCAAAGTGTCATCATCAAATAAGTTCTATGATAGCTCTAAGATGCTCAAGACAAATCATCAAGTTCACAACAATTATCACTATTCAACATGCAATCCACAAGATCATGACTCATTGTGCTCAAAGTATTCCTCATTCTTGACATGCTAACTCAAATTAGGATATTCATGTACAAGTCCAATTACAAATCAAGTTCATATGCATAGTGAGATCAAAATCCTCATTGAATAGTCACTACTATAATTCATTCTTTTCTCAAGTTTGAACTCATAAAAAAAAAAAATTTAGCTCATAATAATCGGACGATTCAAGTGTCATTTAAGCACACAACATGTGGTTAAAACAAGTAAAACATGCAAGCTACTACTCCCCCAAACTTAAATCAAACATTGCCCTCAATGTTTAAAAGAATCAAAAGGGAAACAGTGAACTCCCCTGATCAAGACGCTTGCATGAGGGTTGAGGAAGATTTGCTTTTGAAAGCTCCACTGTTGTAGGGGTTCATCGCTCCAACTGAGTACCTAGCAAGAGAAGAATGCATATGGTAAAATATTCGACTTGAGAGATAAAAAAAACTAAAATGAAAACTGAAAAATAAAACAAAACTAAATAACAAAAGGATACGCTTGGGTTGCCTCCCAAGAAGCGCTGATTTTTGTTCTTCGGCTTGACCATGAGAAGCAACCATCAAAGAGCGGCTGCCGCCCATAGTAAGTATCATATGATACCACTAATGGATCTTCATTCAGTATGCCCTCAAGATTGGCAAGATTGTAGCAGTGTAAGCTCGTCGCTCCAACAACATTCATCTTGAAGTGGTAAGAATAGGAGAATGATTCTTGATTTGGCTTTGCATTTTGGAGGATGTAGTGCGGTGAAGTTGGCATCGATGGAAAATAAGGATCCACATATGGCATAGAACATGTCTCCATCGATGGGCTCAAATCAGAATCTTCGAACGTCTCTTCCTTCTCCAACATCACATTCGACTCATCTTCACATGGGAACTCCTCGGATAACATCTCTGAAGTAAGCTCAATCTCTTGAAGAGGCTCAAGTTCCCTCGACTCTTCCACACTAGGAGGATCACTCCCCCAAACTTGGTTGGTTGAGTGATCGTCATCATATAACCAAACTCGATTCGTCGCCTCTTGATTTGTAGCCCTCATCTCTTCCTCTTGGCAACTAATTGAAATTGTTTCGATGAGGACTGCCATTTGCTGCTCCAGGTGACGCATTGAGTTGGTTTGGCACTCCAAACTGTTCTCGGTTGATGCCAAGAATCTTACTAAGGTATCCTCTAACTGAGTTGTGACATCTGCAGAACTATCTCTCCTCTCTTCGCGATGTTCAAATGGTTGTGGTGTATCAATAGGGTAGTGAGGCTCCGGTGGGTATCGCTGACTCCAACCTTGTAGTGAAGGATCACAATACCAGTGATAATCGAAATCCGCCATATCATTGAACAGGTGTAGCACACTGTCCTCGTCTCTATCAACCAGGGGACTCCCAGTCACCAGTGCTCCGCTCAATACCCATTCTCGTGTCTGTGCATCCAACCCGTTGAAGAAATATTGCAAGAGAGTATAGTTCGAAAAGTTGTGATACCGGAATGTGTTGGCCAATTCATTGAATCTCTCCCAAACAGCGTAGAACGGTTCGAACGTTGTTGGGCAAAGCTTGTGAAGGCTTGTTGATGTAGCATCTCCAAGTACCTCACAAGACAAACAAAACAAAAACAAAATAAATATATATAAATTTTTTTTTTCGAAATAAATAAACAAAAAAATGGTTAAATTACAGTCAAAGAACCTAGTATGATATTACTAAAGTTAGTCCCCGGCAACGGCGCCAAAAACTTGATCGCTTTTATTTTAAACAATTAATTCCAATCTAGCGATTTTAGACCGCAAGTGCACGGTGTCAAGTTTAGTATAGATAGGAAGATACGGATTGTCGAACCCACAGGGACTAACAAGTAAGTACCAAATAAGATGTCTTTTAACTATATTTAACCTACGATAATAAATTGATAATTAAACTAAGCTAAATTAAACTACTCTAATCCAACCAAGTCAATAAAAGTAAACGAGAAAAATCCACAAGATAAGATTATCGAGACTTTGGCTCACCAATGTAATTCCCTACAATTCTCGATTGAATATTCAAATATTTCTAAGGTGACGAGTTCTCCCAATTTATCTAATATACTCTCTCGAGCTATATTAAACCTAATATCAAATTGTAGTAAGTCACTCTCGTGCACTTATTTAACAATTCAATGTTGCATAAGATCCATGAAAACTCCTAGCTTTCAATTATAGAAATCTATGGCTATCACGCATGTATTTGACGTCATCTCTCGATCTCGGTCTTAAATCCATGGTATGAATTATTAATTCCGTATCATAAAATCATCTCTCGATCTCAATTATGATACTAACATCATTCAAAGGTGATCAATCCTCTAAAAGCATGAAGAACATAAAACATACGCAAAGAACTATAAGAATTCAATCACTAAATCATCAAATCGAAGGTTCATAACAAATGTTCGCCTAGCCTCGATAAATAAAATTAGTTCCTCATAATAAATCAAAACACAACAAAACTAAGAATTTAAAGACAAAGAAAAACTCCCAGCGTCGACTCCGGTTGTAGATCTTCGCTCCTTCTCTTGCTTCCTTCTCGATCGTCTCTTTTTATCGCCTTGTTGGGTTGTTCCAATTCCTAGGATGAATAGGTGAAGATGGATGAAAGTTGAATGGTAGAAGGATGGAGAGGTGAAGAAAGGATGGACGTGAGAATGATGAGTGGAAGAATGATGGAGGTATGTGGCTGGATGGGGTGAAGGAAAGAGATGTGTAAAGAGATGGTGAAGGAAAAGGGGGGCTGAGATTTTTGATGGTGAATGGGTGTGTGGAGGCTATTCCCTAGGTTTAAAATCTCCTCTTGGGTTGTAAATCTCGTCCATATGTATAGGGGAAAGAATTATGGACTTCCCTTTTGCATACAAACTCTACAAGGAAGTTTTTTTTCTCAAAACTGCTCGTCCCGATCGATCCGAAAAAGTGGCCGATCGATCGAGCCTTCCAGTAAGAATTTCGCTCAGTTTTCAGCATTTCTCGATCGATCGAAATCCTTTCTCGATCGATCGCCCTTCACAGTAAGTTTCTTCGCCTTTTTCAGCTTCTGGCGAGTTTCGTATTTTGGCCGTAACTTTCTCATACGAACTCCGAATTCGATGAATCAGCTGTCCACGCGAAGATAACTCAAAGTTCTACAATTTTTTATGGACCAAATTTCCAAAACATGGCTCGAACATATAGTAATTTGAGGAGAAAGGATCAACATATGTCTTGGATTCTGGTTTTTTCCTCTTTTCTTCAACTTTATTAATTTTTTCATCATTTTAGCTTGATTTCTTCCCCTTTTATGAATTTCAACATTGATTCCTGAAATATAGAAATATATACCATAAAACGTAAAATAATTCAAGAATCAACACGAAAACATATACAAATCATAGCATAAAAACGCGTAATAATCAACCTTATCATGGCACAACTATATTGCTTATGTTCGTTTATGATATGTGTTCATAAATGGAATATGTTATTGCTAACCATGGTGGTTGCAGGGTCTTACGAGACATGGACTATGCATTACGGTTGCATAGATATACATCGGAGTGATGATTTTAGTGCTTTGCCGCTAAATGTTGGAGCGAGGTGCATTAAAATACACTCATGGCGATGTTTATTGGAATACGAGTTATGCATTACGGTTTCATGCACGTCGAAGCGATGATGCCGCTGTCGTGTCGAAGCGATGGTAAATGCTGATGTCACGTCGAAGCGATGATGCCGCTGTCGTGCCGAAACAAATATTGGAATACGGGTTATGCATTACGGTTGCATGCATGGCGTAGCGATGTGAATACTTGCCGCTGTCATACTATAGCGATGAAGAATATTTGCCGCAATTATGTTGAAGCGAAGGATAATGCAGCTGTCATATTACTACCGCGAGGGATATTATGCCGCTAATATGTCGAAGCGAGGGGTATTTCCGCTGTCATGCCGGAACGATGGTAAATGCCGATGTCACGTCGAAGCGATGGTACCACCGCCATGTCGAAGCGATGATGCCACTGTCGTGTCGAAGCGATGGTACATGCCGCTGTCACGTCGAAGCAATGATGCCGTTGTCATGACGTAGCGATGCAATCGGGAACAAAGTACTATATGGGTGTGAGTACCTCTTGAGTCCGCGATTATTCCGTCGGGTATTTTATTGGCGATGGTGCCGCCGGGTATTCTATTGGCGATGGTTCCGCCAGGTATTATAATGGCGATGGTTCCGCCGGGTATTTTATTGGCGATGGTTCCGCCGGGTATTTTATTGGCGATGGTTCATGCCGCCGGGTATTCTATTGGCGATGGTTCATGCCGCCGGGTATTCTATTGGCGATGGCTTATGCCGCCAGGTATCATATGGCGATGGTACATTCCGCTACATTTATGGCGATGGTGCATACCGCCGGATATCTATAGCGATGTTTCATGCCGATGGCTTTATGGCGAGGGATCATGCCGCCGATTCTATAGCGATGGATTATACCGCTACGTGTGTAGCACTGGACTATGCCTCCTATGAGCAATGGATGCTGTTTATGTACCGCTGGTGGACGATGGATACAGGTATTCCGCTATCTTGATAGCGATGAGGTATGGCATATTACTTTTGTTATCATCATTGTGAATATTATGTGTTGTTTTATACCGTCATGTGTTTGACGATGGGATTATGAGTGTCGTATATCGACATGTATCGTCATATGTTTGACGATGTTATTTGGAATGTTTATGTGGACGCGTGGCATCATCTTGGTGAGTAATGCATCCATGTTTATGTATTTAGTTGTATGGTTTGAGTGCCTATGGTGAGCACATGGTAGTGTTTGGGTCACTAGTTGACGAGACCATTATGCCGAGCAGGTTGCTCGAGGAATTATTGGGTACACCGTACAGGAATTGTACCGCAGCACATATTTGATATATGTATTTTACGAGTAGTGGTACCTTTGGGTGTACTCGCTGGGGTGGCTTAGGCCAAGTGATTGGTGGTAAGAGTAGTCATTGAGGAAACTACTCGCTTGTTGTTGTGATGTGTGGTGGGCATGGTCACACCCACCCTGAGGGTGTGGGATAAGTCCTAATGGATTAGGAATGCTTTGTAGTTGAGCAAGGATACCGGGATGTCCATTATGTTTGGGTGTTTTAGAGATGTGTTGGGTGCTGACCCACAACTCTAATGGTTCGTACGGTATGATATACCGGGATGGGACGTGTGTCACGTTGATAGATTGGTATAAGCCTATGGGGCCAGCGAATCGCTAGCCAGGTATTGATATTGTTATAGTGTGCTTGTGATAGCCATTATACTGTTCGTTGGATTCGAGTTTGGTGAATCGTATGGTGATACGATGAGGATTATGGTAGACTCTTGTAGTCTCTATGTGGCATGGTGATTGAGGTAGGGAATACCTCACGGGGACGTTATACGCCATTGTTTTTGAGGGACTTGTACTGGGACAGCTCAATTTTGTTTGTATTACCAACGTGAGTGTCAACAAGTCGTTGTTAGCTCTAGTTGAGCATCCTTGCATATGGCATGCAATGGGAGTCACAATGGTTTGGGAGATATAGTTAGTGGGGTGACACTACTATATTGATTTTGTCTCTTGGAGAGATTTGGATTGTACTGTCTTGGAGACAGCTTGCATCGGTCGTGGATTGATTGTAAATCAGCCATGGTAAGCATTACTGGTGTTGGACCGAGTAATAGATTTCTTACCTCTGTGAGACTTTAGAGGAGACGTCTCCGGGGAGATGCTCGATTGGGGAGTACTATGGCATTAGTACAGAGCATCGTTGGAATGTGTATACATGGCGTATACAGATTTTGGATCGGGTAATGGTGGTATTGATGCACTACTCTAACCAGTTGTGTATTTCTGGGTTCCGGATATGTTTTAGTATAAATATATCCAGGTCTTTCGAACGGTGGTTCGAGGATTGGAGGATCATGGATTCATGACTTTTCCTTGAGAGGAAGGCGGTATTATGATACCTACCGGTTGAATCTTTTGGGGAGATTCGTTATTTTGGTTCGTGTAGTTGTGATGTTGAAATCACACCCTTTTGTTCCGGTTTGTCAACCATCATTCTCCGTGGGGTGAGAATAATCGAGGTTTGACAGTTGGTTTTGGATTTGGGTATGATTGGAGATACCCGAGTCTATTGCATTGTGTATGCATGTTGTGATTGGTGTTTGGGCATGTATGTCGTGAGTGTATACGAATGCCAACGTTATTTTGTTCATTGTTGAACGTCGAGTTTGTATGCTTGGTTTGGTGAATCTCCGGTGTGAGATTGTGGAACCTCGAGATCGGTAATCTCGATGGCACGATGCATTCTGATGAATGATCGTGAGGGTTGTTTGACTTCCCCTGAGGAGGGATCGTCGTGTTTTGGAATCATGGTAATTCTTGTTGGATAATTCGATAGCCTTCTTATTTTAGGATTTTTGGATCCAAGGATAAATGAGGGATGGCCGAGATTCGGGTTTGTTTAGTGTCATGGTTGACACGTGTGTAGGAATGCAATTGTTTGTCTTGCATGTCCATTGTGGAACTTGAGACTTTGTGGGGTCTTAATGGTGTGTCAGGACCAAGATATGAATTCTTGGAACACACCGGTGTAAACATCCTCGGAGATGTGCTTTTGTGGATCGGTGACCGTGGGTTGCCCGATCCGTGTTGCAAGTGATGCAACTACTCCTTTGGAGGAGATGGACTGGGGAACAAGAACCGGATTTCCTGTGAGTATACTGTTGTATGCTAGTAGTCCTCATCATAACGATGCGTGTTAAGCATCGTGGGCAAGTGATGGAGATATCATGGGGGAGATATCTATGTCGAGGCCAAGGAAGGTTTGGTTGATTTTCAGTCATGGTGGACTGACTTCTGGGACGATTCACGTCGAGGTATGTTGTTATCTTTTGGGTTTGTATTGGTTTTGGCGTTTGCTCTATTTTAGGGCTTGGTGCGAGACTGGTATTCTCGCAGTTGTTAATTCGATTCTAAGGTGGTTCAGAATCGGGGTCATGGCTTTTTTTGTTTGTGTAATCCTGGTGTTACGTGGAGTACACCGGTGCAATTTCGAGGACGAAATTTTATTAGTGGGGGATAATTGTGATGTCCGGGGATTAATGGTGTTAATCCCGGTGTGGTATTAATCATTGATGGACTTTTAATTGTGGCAATTAGGAATTAATTGCGGTTTTGGGTCTCCCGAGGTTTTATAATCGGGCATTTGAGATCGCTGAATCCAAAGGTTGAGATTGTATTCTCATTTCGGTGGAAAACCTATGAGTTGGGTTTTCGGTGGGACTTAGAGTCCGGGGTGCTTTACGTTGGGGCCAGTCTGGGGATTTGATGTTGGAGAGAGAGTTTTTGAAAACAGATGATTTTTAATGAATCATGATGTATTTGTGGAGGTATTGGTATTTCGGAGAATTTTTGTTATATATACCAGTTGGACTCGGGATTCCGTCATTCGGAATCAATTTCTCTCCTCTCCCTCACGCCACTCTCTCACCCCAAACCCTTCCCCTTTCCCTTTGATGGGCAAAATCAATGGAGGCTCGTCCTAGGAGCCGGATTTCTCGAAGAAAAATTGGTAAGTTTCGTCCCCTTGTCATTGTCTTCAATTTGGTAGTAGTATTGTATAGTTTGGTTGAGGTTTTGTTTGGTTATGGGTTTTGGGGATTTTTTGCTTAAAATCCAATGTTGAGTTTTTGGAGTTTTTATTGGCTTTAAATGGAGTTTTTGAGGAGTTGAAGGTATAGGGGGTATTGGATTTGAGTTTGGGTGTGAAAAACACCATGGAAGCTCGAATTTTTCGGAAAATCTCGCACGTGGCGATCGATCGCCGAGGTGGGGCGATCGATCGCGGCGAGCAGCTCGATTTTTGGTGACGATAAACAGTGCGGCGATCGATCGCGTGGCCTCGGCGATCGATCGCGAGCGGGTTGGCGATTGATCGCGAGGATTGGACATCGATCGCGATGTTATAGGCGATCGATCGCCGCTTGCTGATTTTGTTTTTTTAAAATTTTTGGAAAATGTCGGGATTTTGGAACCGAGGTTTAAATGGCCCGTTTCCGGGGCAATGTCTACATTCCAATGGGAATGCTATAATTTTAAAATGGATTGGTTGTAGCCAAAATTTAATAAAACGGAATTCCCGGTTGAATTCTTGGTTATCTCTTATACTTGTTAAACGGTATATTTTGGGTTTTATGCATGCTTAGCCGGGAGGCTTTTATTTTGGTAATCGTCATGGATTGACGATATGATTGGGGGTTTTGAACGTGCTTGGGCACGTGGTTGCATGCTCGTGTTTAATTGTGAACTATTTATGTGTTAGCACATAATTCATCGGGTCGTGGGACTCAGGCAAGGTTGGACTCGAACTACGGAATGATAAGGTACGTATGACGTACGAGCATAGCCTATTATAATGTTGCAACTGTAATATGCATGGTATGTGGTATTTGCATAAATGGATATGGAAATGCATGGTATATGGTATTTGCCATAAATGGATATTGAAATGCATGGTATACGATATTGGCTATAAATGGATAGTGAAATGCATGGTATATGATAATTGCGATAAATGGACATTCGTTGGGAATTATATGGTGCCGCTTTTGAGCGAGCAAAGATTGGGATGTTGTCGTCGTTGAGCGACCATTGGTTATAACGCCGCTATTGTTGAGCGTGCGCGGGGTTTAGAATGTCGCTATTGTGGAGCGAGCAATGAAATAGGAATCAGGTATCATTGAATTGATTTATGTGATATATACGATCTTTTAATATAATGATATTCCACATTGATTATGGAACTGACATAACATAACGGTATTAGTTAATCTATGTGACGATTAACTGGCTTTGGGAATTTGACGAGTTTGGTTATTTTGAGAACAGGGACAATACAGGGGATCCCAGATGAGGGTGTTACCATCCAGGGAGTATCATTTAAATTATGGCATTTACATTTTGTAAATTATGAATTGCAATGTTATGATTATTGGATTGGTGGTATTGGTATGCTCACCCCGTGTGGGGGCTGTCTCTGTTGGGGCAGGTGTTACAGGTGTAGCAGTGGCTTGGAGTTGAGCTCGGACTGCTGATTATAGGTACTTCCAGGATCGAGGTACCAGAGCTGGTTGGATAGGCACATAGATCCATAGTTGAGATCGAGTTGCGCTTGGGAGGTGCTTCCAGGGTCGAAGCACCAGTAACGGTATCCAGTAGAGTGTTTTATACATTAGATACACGCATGTTCATGGGGTGCTCTTATGTGAGTACATTTTACGTGTATATGGAATGTATAAATAGGCTACGGCTCTCCTCTATTCATTTATGGTTTGCATGCAATTAACTAAGGAATTGCTAAATGAAGTAAGAGCATGTTAGTGTATTATGAGGGTGCATATTATATGAATAATCTTGGTTGGGGAATTTGAACATTATGTGGATTGAATGTAAGAAATTTTCTGGATAGCATATGGTGTTGCACTTGCATATGGTTTTCCCCATGATAGTATGATTATTTGCACTAATGGTATGGCTTAATACACTAATAACGGTTTAAGGGCACGGGGGTCCTTACATTAGTGGTATCAGAGCAGTGGTTAGCTCTTTGGGGCTGTAGAGGGCCTAGGAAAATGATAATGGGAATGAGAAGCACATACTTATGCATGTTGGTAGTTAGTGTTGCGTGGCACAACTATATTGCTTATGTGCGTTTATGATATGTGTTCATAAATGGAATATGTTATTGCTAACCATGGTGGTTGCAGGGTCTTACGAGACATGGACTATGCATTACGGTTGCATAGATATACATCGGAGTGATGATTTTAGTGCTTTGCCGCTAAATGTTGGAGCGAGGTGCATTAAAATACACTCATGGCGATGTTTATTGGAATACGAGTTATGCATTACGGTTGCATGCACGTCGAAGCGATGATGCCGCTGTCGTGTCGAAGCGATGGTAAATGCCGCTGTCACGTCGAAGCGATGATGCCGCTGTCGTGCCGAAACAAATATTGGAATACGGGTTATGCATTACGGTTGCATGCATGGCGTAGCGATGTGAATACTTGCCGCTGTCATATTATAGCGATGAAGAATATTTGCCGCAATTATGTCGAAGCGAAGGATAATGCCGCTGTCATATTACTATCGCGAGGGATATTATGCCGCTAATATGTCGAAGCGAGGGGTATTTCCGCTGTCATGCCGGAACGATGGTAAATGCCGATGTCAAGTCGAAGCGATGGTACCACCGCCATGTCGAAGCGATGATGCCGCTGTCGTGTCGAAGCGATGGTACATGCCGCTGTCACGTCGAAGCGATGATGCCGCTGTCATGACGTAGCGATGCGATCGGGAACAAAGTACTACATGGGTGTGAGTACCTCTTGAGTCCGCGATTATTCCGCCGGGTATTTTATTGGCGATGGTGCCACCGGGTATTCTATTGGCGATGGTTCCGTCGGGTATTTTATTGGCGATGGTTCCGCCGGGTATTATATTGGCGATGGTTCCGCCGGGTATTTTATTGGCGATGGTTCCGCCGGGTATTTTATTGGCGATGGTTCCACCGGGTATTTTATTGGCGATGGTTCATGCCGCCGGGTATTCTATTGGCGATGGTTCATGCCGCCGGGTATTCTATTGGCGATGGCTTATGCCACCAGGTATCATATGGCGATGGTACATTCCGCTACATCTATGGCGATGGTGCATACCGCCGGATATCTATAGCGATGTTTCATGCCGCTGGCTTTATGGGAGGGATCATGCCGCCGGCTTTATGGCGATGGATTATATCGCTACGTGTGTAGCACTGGACTATGCTGCCTATGAGCAATGGATGTTGTTTATGTACCGCTGGTGGACGATGGATGCAGGTATTCCGCTATCTTGATAGCGATGAGGTATGGCATATTACTTTTGTTATCATCATTGTGAATATTATGTGTTGTTTTATACCGTCATGTGTTTGACGATGGGATTATGAGTGTCGTATATCGACAGGTATCGTCATATGTTTGATGATGTTATTTGGAATGTTTATGTGGACGCGTGGCGTCGTCTTGGTGAGTAATGCATCCATGTTTATGTATTTAGTTGTATGGTTTGAGTGCCTATGGTGAGCACATGGTAGTGTTTGGGTCACTAGTTGACGAGACCATTATGCCGAGCAGGTTGCTCGAGGAATTATTGGGTACACCGTACAGGAATTGTACCGCAGCACATATTTGATATTTGTATTTTACGAGTAGTGGTACCTTTGGGTGTACTCGCTGGGGTGGCTTAGGGCAAGTGATTGGTGGTAAGAGTAGTCATTGAGGAAACTACTCGCTTGTTGTTGTGATGTGTGGTGGGCATGGTCACACCCACCCTGAGGGTGTGGGATAAGTCCTAATGGATTATGAATGCTTTGTAGTTGAGCAAGGATACCGGGATGTCCATTATGTTTGGGTGTTTTAGAGATGTGTTGGGTGATGACCCACAACTCTAATGGTTCGTAAGGTATGATATACCGGGATGGGACGTGTGTCACGTTGATAGATTGGTATAAGCCTATGGGGCCAGCGAATCGCTAGCCAGGTGTTGATTTATTGTTATAGTGTGCTTGTGATAGCCATTATACTCTTCGTTGGATTCGAGTTTGGTGAATCGTATGGTGATACGATGAGGATTATGGTAGACTCTTGTAGTCTCTATGTGGCATGGTGATTGAGGTAGGGAATACCTCACAGGGACGTTATACGCCAATGTTTTTGAGGGACTTGTACTGGGACAGCTCAATTTTGTTGGTATTACCAACGTGAGTGTCAACAAGTCGTTGTTAGCTCTAGTTGAGCATCCTTGCATATGGCATGCAATGGGAGTCACAATGGTTTGTGAGATATAGTTAGTGGGGTGATACTGCTATATTGATTTTGTCTCTTGGAGAGATTTGGATTGTACTGTCTTGGAGACAGCTTGCATCGGTCGTGGATTGATTGTAAATCAGCCATGGTAAGCATTACTGGTGTTGGACCGAGTAATGGATTTCTTACCTCGGTGAGACGTTAGAGGATACGTCTCCGGGGAGATGCTCGATTGTGGAGTACTATGGCATTAGTACAGAGCATCGTTGGGATGTGTATACATGGCGTATACAGATTTTGGATCGGGTAATGGTGGTATTGATGCACTACTCTAACCAGTTGTGTATTTCTGGGTTCCGGGAGATGTTTTAGTATAAATATATCCAGGTCTTCCGAACGGTGGTTCGAGGATTGGAGGATCATGGATTCATGACTTTTCCTTGAGAGGAAGGCGGTATTATGATACCTACCGGTTGAATCTTTTGGGGAGATTTGTTATTTTGGTTCGTGTAGCACACCCTTTTGTTCCGATTTGCAACCATCATTCTCCGTGGGGTGAGAATAATCGAGGTTTGACAGTTGGTTTTGGGATTTGGGTATGATTGGAGATACCCGAGTCTATTGCATTGTGTATACATGTTGTGATTGGTGTTTGGGCATGTATGCCGTGAGTGTATACGAATGCCAACGTTATTTTATCATTGTTGAACGTCGAGTTTGTATGCTTGGTTTGGTGAATCTCCGGTGTGAGATTGTGGAACCTCGAGATCGGTAATCTCGATGGCACGATGCATTCTGATGAATGATCGTGAGGGTTGTTTGACTTCCCCTGAGAAGGGATCATCGTGTTTTGGAATCATGGTAATTCTTGTTGGATAATTCGATAGCCTTCTTATTTTAGGATTGTTGGATCCAAGATAAATGAGGGATGGCCGAGATTCGGGTTTGTTTAGTGTCATGGTTGACACGTGTGTAGGAATGCAATTGTTTGTCTTGCATGTCCACTGTGGAACTTGAGACTTTGTGGGGTCTTAATGGTGTGTCAGGACCAGGATATGAATTCTTGGAACACACCGGTGTAAACATCCTCGGAGATGTGCTTTTTGTGGATCGGTGACCGTGGGTTGCCCGATCCGTGTTGCAAGTGATGCAACTACTCCTTTGGAGGAGATGGACTGGGGAAACAAGAACCGGATTTCCTGTGAGTATACTGTCGTATGCTAGTAGTCTTCATCATAACGATGCGTGTTAAGCATCGTGGGCAAGTGATGGAGATATCATGGGGGAGATATCTATGTCGAGACCAAGGAAGGTTTGGTTGATTTTCAGTCATGGTGGACTGACTTCTGGGACGATTCACGTCGAGGTATGTTGTTATCTTTCGGGTTTGTATTGGTTTTGGCGTTTGCTCTATTTTAGGGCTTGTTGCGAGACTGGTATTCTCGCAGTTTTTAATTCGATTCTAAGGTGGTTCAGAATCGGGGTCATGGCTTTTTTTGTTTGTGTAATCCTGGTGTTACGTGGAGTACACCGGTGCAATTTCGAGGACGAAATTTTATTAGTGGGGGATAATTGTGATGTCCGGGGATTAATGGTGTTAATCCCGGTGTGGTATTAATCCTTGATGGACTTTTAATTGTGGCAATTAGGAATTAATTGCGGTTTTGGGTCACCAGAGGTTGTATAATCGGGCATTTGAGATCGCTGGATCCAAAGGTTGAGATTGTATTCTCATTTCGGTGGAAAACCTATGAGTTGGGTTTTCGGTGGGACTTAGAGTCCGGGGTGCTTTACGTTGGGGCCAGTCTGGGGATTTGATGTTGGAGAGAGAGTTTTTGAAAACAGATGATTTTTAATGAATCATGATGTATTTGTGGAGGTATTGGTATTTCGGAGTATTTTTGCTATATATACCAGTTGGACTCGGGATTCCGTCATTCGGAATCCATTTCTCTCATCTCCCTCACGCCACTCTCTCACCCCAAACCCTTCCCCTTTCCCTTTGATGGGCAAAATCGATGGAGGCTCGTCGTAGGAGCCGGATTTCTCGAAGAAAAATTGGTAAGTTTCTTCCCCTTGTCATTGTCCTCAATTTGGTAGTAGTATTGTAAAGTTTGGTTGAGGTTTTGTTTGGTTATGGGTTTTGGGGATTTTTTGCTTAAAATCCAATGTTGAGTTTTTGGAGTTTTTATTGGCTTTAAATGGAGTTTTTGAGGAGTTGAAGGTATAGGGGGTGTTGGATTTGAGTTTGGGTGTGAAAAACACCATGGAAGCTCGAATTTTTTGGAAAATCGCAGGTGGCGATCGATCGCCGAGGTGGGGCAATCGATCGCGACGAGCAGCTCGATTTTTGGTGACGATAAACAGTGCGGCGATCGATCGCGTGGCCTCGGCGATCGATCGCGAGCGGGTTGGCGATCGATCACGAGGATTGGCGATCGATCGCGAATGAGCACTGGTTTGGCCTCTGGACGGAGGCGATCGATCGCGATGTTATAGGCGATCGATCGTCGCTTGCTGATTTTTGTTTTTTTAAATTTTTTGGAAAATGTCCGGATTTTGGAACCGAGGTTTAAATGGCCCGTTTCCGGGGCAATGTCTACATTCCAATGGGAATGCTATACTTTTAAAATGGATTGGTTGGAGCCAAAATTTAATAAAACGGAATTCCCGGTTGAATTCTTGGTTATCTCTTATACTTGTTAAACGGTATATTTTGGGTTGTATGCATGCTTAGACGGGAGGCTTTTATTTTGGTAATCGTCATGGATTGACGATATGATTGGGGGTTTTGAACGTGCTTGGGCACGTGGTTGCATGCTCGTGTTTAATTGTGAACTATTTATGTGTTAGCACATAATTCATCGGGTCGTGGGACTCAGGCAATGTTGGACTCGAACTACGGAATGATAAGGTACGTATGACGTACGAGCATAGCCTATTATAATGTTGCAACTGCAAAATGCATGGTATGTGGTATTTGCATAAATGGATATGGAAATGCATGGTATGTGGTATTTGCCATAAATTGATATTGAAATGCATGGTATACGATACTTGCTATAAATGGATAGTGAAATGCATGGTATATGATAATTGCGATAAATGGACATTGAATTGATTTATGTGATATTTACGATCTTTTAATATAATGATATTCCACATTGATTATGGAACTGGCATAACATAACGGTATTAATTAATCTATGTGACGATTAACTGGCTTTGGGAATTTGACGAGTTTGGTTATTTTGAGAACAGGGACAATACAGGGGATCCCGGATGAGGGTGTTACCATCCAGGGAGTATCATTTAAATTATGGCATTTACATTTTGTAAATTATGAATTGCAATGTTATGATTATTGGATTGGTGGTATTGGTATGCTCACCCCGTGTGGGGGCTGTCTCTGTTGGGGCAGGTGTTACAGGTGTAGCAGTGGCTTGGAGTTGAGCTCGGACTGCTGATTATAGGTACTTCCAGGATCGAGGTACCAGAGCTGGTTGGATAGGCACATAGATCCAGAGTTGAGATCGAGTTGCGCTTGGGAGGTGCTTCCAGGGTCGAAGCACCAGTAACGGTATCCAGTAGAGTGTTTTATACATTAGGTACACGCATGTTCATGGGGTGCTCTTATGTGAGTACATTTTACGTGTATATGGAATGTATAAATAGGCTACGGATCTCCTCTATTCATTTATGGTTTGCATGCAATTAACTAAGGAATTGCTAAATGAAGTAAGAGCATGTTAGTGTATTATGAGGGTGCATATTATATGAATAATCTTGGTTGGGGAATTTGAACATTATGTGGATTGAATGCAAGAAATTTTCTGGATAGCATATGGTGTTGCACTTGCATATGGTTTTCCCCATGATTGTATGATTATATGCACTAATGGTATGGCTTAATACACTAATAACGGTTTAAGGGCGTGGTGGTCCTTACACACGGTGCAACGCACGGATTCATCCGTCGTTTATCGTATTTCTAAACTTTGATTTCTTTGATTTTCAGTTCCATTTGATGTTTTTGAGGTCGAGAGACAATTAAACGTCTTGTGTATTTGATTTGAATTAAATCTAGTTTATTTTATCGAGATTTAGTTTCATTGTGTTGGATTTATTGATTCAATTGTGTTTGAGTGTATTGATTACTATTGTTCATGAATTAATTGCTTATTAAGATCAAAACCTAGCTAACTTTGATTGACTCTGAGAGTTATAACCGAGACGAGAGATAACGTTATAGCACGCTCTATTAATTCATGAAGTATGTTTAAGATTGAGATCGGGAGATGAAATCACATACGTGAGAACTTTGAATCGAGAGGTTTAGAGTAACGAGGTTTTGACGATTTATGCAGTATTAAATTAGTAAATAGGTGCACGAGAGTGACTTGTTCTAGTTTGATATTAGTTTCTTTACAGCTCGAGAGAGTGTATTGAATAACAGTGAAAACCTTTCACATTTAGAATCAATTGATTGATAATTTGCTTATTCAGATGAATCATTAAAGATAACATAGTTGAACGAAGAGCTTGATAAATTTCTCGAGCGAATTACCTTTGCATATCCGGAACCATTCATTTTATTGTTTCTTGTTTAATTTTCTTTCCTTAGTTTAAGTGTGCATTAGTTAATCACCTTCTTTAATCGTAGGCTAAATACAATTGCTCTAATCTTATTTTGTACTTATACATTACTCCCTGTGGATTCGACAATCTTTACTTGCATTTCACTATACTAAAACTTGACAACCGTGCACTTGCGGTAGAATCGCTTCACACTACACTTTGAAATATTTTTTGTTTAAAAAAATATGCATGGCCATGCTCGAATGAGTCGATATGTGATATCGAGCTCATTTGTTAAATCTAATCTACTCGGGGAATCAAGAACTTCACGAGTATGACACGTTGCATTACATGTTAAATATAAACACCTATGACAAATGGATTAAGTTACATGAGAAATATTATCACAATCAATGAACTAAGGTCTTGAACTGGTTGAGATACCAGTCGTCACAAACCCTAGAAACCAAACCGTATATCACTTTTAGAAATTATTAATTGTTTTTATAATATTTTGTTAAAAAACCCAGCTGCATCCATCGAATATTCACCCATGCTCTCCAGCATCGGATTTGATGAAAGAGCTAAACTTTCCTATGAACTAATCAAAACACACATATTAAAGTGGTGGTGCACGTGCAACGGTAGACTCAAGCGGTGCACTTATCAAAATACTTACTTTTTATCATGTGTTTTCAAAAACTTATTAAAACATACGTTATTTTTAGCAGAACTTTCAAACTTTAAAACATACTTTAAAAGTATGTTATAGTAAAGCATACTTTTAATAGAACTTTCATTGCATGAGTGTGTACTTACAGATATATCCCCAAATTGGCAAATTGAATCACAAATTTCTAAGGAAAAAAAGGGTTTAAATGAGTGATAGCACTACTGAATATGTTATGTAGCTACAAAACTGGAAGAACATTCAGGCACCGCTTGGTTTGAATGATGTGATTATTGAATGATTAGCAAACAGAGTGATAAAAATGATGACTTTAAAATAAATAATATACATTGATAAAATAATGTTAAGTTTGGTATGATTTTTAATAATAGGATAAATAAAGAATATTTGTACATTATGCCCATATAGCTCAATCATTTTCCCTTTATCCTTGTGCAAACGTGTTTATTCTTCCCGCACACTCCATTTTTTTAACACGACACTTTTTTGAGATTTCCTAGTGGAGTTGGTCCACCGGCACGATGACATTCATATGGCGGAAGAGGAGACCTAGGATGGCCAGAGAACATAGAGGTAAGCTTTTCTACTTTCTGAGCTTACGCACTAGGGTCCATTGAGTCGAAATTTACGGCGGCAGTGGAGAGGGATATCATGGAAGACTCATTGTAAGGCCCTCACCGCCCTGTACGCGTGACAATAGAAAGTTTAGTCGATTAATTACATACACAGTTGTATCAACATTACTACATGCCATAATGAATGACATACAACTACATACTTCTCAAAATATCATTTCTTCTATTCTTTTAACATCATAGCCATCACACCAACAATTATCCCACACAATTGGTTTACCATAACTCTTTGCTATGCAATAAGAACAAATATAAAAGAGAAACATCACTTACTCAAAGATGATCTACAACTTTCCAATCAGAATTTGCACATGAATTATCCAAGTGAAGAAGGCAAGAATTGAAGGAGAAGGAATTGTCTGAATTTTAATCGTTATCTCAATTTCCCCAATCTGATTTGGGATTTATATGAGTTCCTTTGCTCCTAAGTCCCTCATGTTTCCTCCTTTCCTAAATTCCACCTCTCCTTAATTGCAAATGAATCCTTTCAATTGCCCCCTTTTATACAAATTGCAATAAACTCCTCCAAGTGATTCACCTCTTCAATTTAACATTTCTTCAAATTGCAAGTTACTCCTTTTTCCTATTTTGTTTTGTTACTCATTTCTTTCATTATCCACTTTCATCTTTCCTATTATGTCATACATAATTATAGATCAACCAATCTTATGGTATTAAAATATCGGATTATCATGGGATATCACACTCATACCAGTGCTTGTGTGTGGGGAAATGGAGGGTTTCAATGTTACTTGGTTCACTTTGCTGATTTTGGAAAGCAAGACGTTGGCAAGGGTTATTTTCATGAAAAGCCTTGGTGAAAAAACATATACTTAAGGGTTGAAATTGGACAGATTTCCATTGAGGGAGTGAATTTTTTAGTTGAGGATTTCAGTTTCATCGCTGATATGGGGTTATTTTTTGGTATAGGAAGAAGGGTGTTTTGGTCGTTTCCCATATTATCATGGGGTACTGTACAAGACGTGTTTTCTAGTGCTAATTACGGGGTGGGTTTATTTTCAAGCTTTTAGTACGGGCCCTCAGGATATAAAGGGTTTGTTAAAACCAAGCAAACAAGTGATAAACAATTTAATCATTCTATAATCCTAACTAATCCTATGTACCATACACAGCCTCAATGTATTTAAATGATTAGGAATTATTGTACGATACATATTCTTAGTGTGTGTTAAAGTGATTTTAACTTCAAATACAACCTTATGTTAATTTTATCTCATGTTTCTTTTGATTTTAAGTAAAAATTATCGCATCACATTTATCATACTTAAACTCACTTTCAAGCAAAATGACATATATACAATTTCCCACATTTTTTACTATTTCAAAGTTTGAAATTCCGCAAAAATTTCAACTTACTTCTTATAACTTAATTCAAATTATATTATTATTATATTATTTATTTTATAATAATAGTATTATATTATTATTATTATTAGTATTATATTATTATCATTATTTTATTATTATTTATTTTATATTTTATTATTATTATTTTATAATTATCATCATTATTATTATTACTATTATTTATAATTATTTATTTATTTATTTATTATTATTATTATTTATTATTATTATGAGATTTATTATAATTAGAACATGTAATTATTTTATTAATTATGGAAGATATATTCTCTTATTTTCGTCTCTTTCTTGTTCTTCTTCTGTTCTTTCTTGTTATCTGACTATTGCTTTTAGACTATTGTTATTTTTATTATTATTATTGATTATTATTTATTGTATTGTATATCATCAATTAGCATTATTATCATTTATATTCTAATTATTTTATAGTTAGAATTTAAGATCTATTTAGAGGCAATCTTCTTGTTATCTTATTAAAATAATTTTTATTAGAATATATTTCTTTTTATATTATATATTATCTTATATCAATAAGAATTATATTATTATATAATTTACATATTGTTAATTTCTTATATATTACACATATTATTTTATATATATATATATATATATATATAATATTAGTGAGGAGATTTTAATCATTTATACCAAACAATAAAATTAATCATCCTATCTTATCCTCCAACCAAATACCATATAATTTACAACATTATATTATTTTAAACCATCTTATAATTTTAATTATTCCATCATTATTCTATCACCTACTCCAAACGATACCTTAATGTAGTATTTAAAATATTGGATGTAGTTGGAGATATATGCAGGGGCGATATGAAAATCTATATTGTCCTAATTTATAATTTCAAGTGACTTTAATATTTTATTTAGTGTCCATTCTACCAATCAATTTGAATAGGAAATAGTGAAGATAGGCTTGAGTCTATCAAACAATAAAAGCCAATGATTAGTTTTTAAAATCAATACTAATTAAATGAACTTAATTTTAATAAGTGCACGTGAGATACATGCACCTTTAGATTCAAGCAGTGTATTTATCAAAACACACATTTTATAAAGGTGGTGGTGCACGTGCATCGATTGTGTCTAGCGATGTACATGAAATACGTGCACATGAGTAGTACACTTAAGGTCATAGTGATGCACTTGCTTATATTAAGTTGGTAATGCACTTGCTTATATTAAAGTTAAGGTGGTGCACAAAATTTTACAAGGGAAAAAATGAATTCATTGTTTATAATGAAGTCATAGCTCGGTTTATAACATTATCTTTTTCAAAATTTGCTACAAAAGTTTCATTAACTAAATAGACTTTTCGACAAATATATAATGTGCACCAGAATTGAAACAATTAAATGTTAATTGAAACATAAAAATCCCACATAAACAACAAAAAAACGTCTAAAAAACGTTGAAGTGAGAAGATGAAAAACATAATTAAAAGAGTCATAATTAAAGAAAAATAAAAAAAAAAATGAACTTTTTGAGAAAAATATTTTATGCAATACCTCCATTATATATTTATATTATGGGGTTGCTGTTTCGTTCCAAATTTATTCGCCGTCTGGGCCTTAGAGACATTATAATAGAAGCGTGTAATTGGGCTTTGTGCGCAACATGTAATAAAGCCCGAAAGATTAACTGCACAATGTCCTGTGTATCAGCGTCGTACCACTTCTCCAAAACCCTAGTCAAAACCCTAATAACGTTACTCCAAATTCTGCAACCAAGCAGCACTATGGCTTGGCGTGGTTCGTTTTCCAGATCTTTTATCTCCACGGCCAGGGCCTCCGCCTTCCGCTCATCGCCGTCGCTCTCATCCGCTCGATGCGTTCACCCGCCTTCCCTCCAACCCCGCCGCCTCTCATTTTCCAATCCCAGGTCCTTAATTTCGATACTTGATACGTAGACTGTCATCACTTTTAGTTCAATGCAATTGAATTATTCAATGTTCTCACGCGTTTGTGTATTTTCCTTGATCTTAGTCCAGTATCTTATTTAATATATTTTTTTATATTTGTGAATTTCTCGTTGGGATCCATTTCTTATCCTACTGCGTGAATCCAGTTCCCATATGTGTATATCAGCTCGTGGTAAAATTGAATTTTTTTTTTTAAGATAGAAACTCACCAAGTTAATTAATATTTAGATTGTCATTTCTCTTTATCACTTTTAGTTCAACGAAATTGACTTATCCAATTTTCTCACGCGTTTGTGTACTTCCCTTGATTTTAGTCCAATTTCTTATTTGATTATCTTTTTTGTGAATTGCTCATTGATTCAGTATTCTTATCCCATATGTGTATATGAGCTTGTGGTAACTTGGATTTTTTTACAGAAACCAAATTATTTAATGCAGGACGTTGGGGGAACTGGGATGTACTCAATCGCTGATGCCACTGCATAATGTGTTCGCAGGAGCATGGCTGACGTCTCACTTGGCAGTCAATGCGCGGGCTTGCTGTGAGCTGTATCATGGTACCTTTTCTTGTCAGGATCGCTAATAGTTTCTGTGTGAGTCCGATGCATTTGTTATTAGAAATAGTCTTGGTGCTAAATGCTGTATAAGAAATTGATATCATTTTTTATTGATTTCACCAAATGTGGTTTACTTTGATATTTGTTCCACTAAGGGGTGAAGTAGTTAAATTATGTGTTAGCTTTGTGAAAAATTGGTTGATAAAATTGAATTGGGATTATTGGGATTGAGAGAGGAATGGAAAAGATGGGTGATGTTAGCAGCGCTTTCGACAAGCAATGGCAGGATTCTGACACTGAATTGTAGGTTAATTTTTTCCCTTCAATTTGTGGTTCGGTCCAGTGTATGTTTCTTAATAAGTATTGATATTGATAATATAGAAGAAAATAATAATGCTTTTGATGGTAAGACAACCTCTATTAACGAGAAAACTGTAAACTGGTAGATTATCCTAATATTAACCATTTGTAAATTTATTTGATGAACAGTTTGTTTTGTTTTTTAATCCAATTAAACAATTGTTCGGACTTTTGAAGGGTCCTCTGATTGTTTTTCATTGCTTGCTTTCCCTTTGGAACTCTTCAAATAGCAGAACATGCAATACTTTTGCTAATATGAGAAGAAGTTGAGCATGCTTGCATCGTTGTTTTTTTTTTTTTTTCACATCATATAAAATATTGAAAGAGTGTAGGCGGTTGAAGGCCTTTAGGAACTGAAGCATCTGATCAAGTTTTTTTAAAGCTGACTCGCGCTTCTGTTATATTTGACTGTGTTCATGAACCTTTGTCATTGTTTGTACTTCTTATATTTTGGACTTCGATAGTTTTAATTTTGGATCTCAGAGAGCATGAGAATGTGTTTTTCTTCTTATTTCTAAAATACTCTCTCTCTCTCTCTCTCGTATTTTTTCTGCTCGTTAAAATTATCATTTATGCACATCTTCACTAGAAGAAAAACTGTTTTGACTTTTATTTTTCTTATATTCCATGATAGTTTATTATTTTGACAACAAATTTCAATATCTCTGAAAAATGCACTTTTTCAGAGGCTATCTACTATTCTCGACTCTCGAGTCAAATGATGACACTAAAGTTACATGTTTATGCTATTGTATTTAATTTTCTTGAATTTTCAGTGTGCCACTTTTTTCGATCCAGAAAATAAAAATAAATTATCTTGTATATTATTGGAATGAGAGAAGCATTAATAGTCGGTAAAGGCTGAGTAGTTTACTTGTTCTATCATAGATCTGTACTTTGAACAATTTACTCTTAGACAGTCGATCCGAGTGTGAACCTTGCTATTTCATTTGTGATTAAGAGGGCCACCTTTGGTTACAAAGGTCAATTGAAAAACAACCTCTGTCGTTAGAGTGAGTGGCAGTGTCTTTATCTTGACATATTAATAGAGCATATAATTTATTTTTTGTTTTGGTTGGCTAAGGTCTATCATAATGTTTATTTGTTTCTCAGGGATATGGATAGAAATTCAGGAAGCTAGTGGCATCTTAAAAGAGCTTTATCTGAATAGCTACCTTTTCAATGGAATTCAGACCATCAACAAAAAATCTTATTTGTTGAGCCTGTTGACATGACCCTAGGTCAAAATCAACTCTAGTGGAGCAAACATATGTTTGATATCCGAATATTTCTTCCTTAGAATTGGAAATAGACTTGTTTTCCAAGTTCGAGTCCACCTTCCTCCCAATATATTGAAAAGAAAAAAAAGACTTGTCTCAAATAGCAAACGAATTGGAACTAGACCATCTTCGATTTGAATTTGAATAGGTTTTTGTTTTCCTTTGCCTTGGTCAATTGATTCAAAAACATTGTTGACAGAATCTTCTTAATTTATTGGAATCTGGCAAAAATCCCATACTTTAATTTGTTATTTCTGACCTAATCTGTTTACATGACATAAAATGTGTAATGCATACTTTGTTACTTCAGTCGCATTGAAAGATATGGAGTCGCTGTCACGTGTTAGAACCATCAAATTTACTTGGATTAGGTGGGAGTTCTATTGTCAACTTTTGGATGCCTATCCAGTTAGTTCCCCCACTAATTAGTGCTGAAGAAACAAGTGGCTCTCCAGAGTTGTGGTCTATGAAGTGAATGACAACTCACCAAGCATATAAGGAGTAGATTAAGTATTCTTCAATTCTCCCCTCCTACCCAAATCAATGTTCCATCAGCTACAAATACGCCCAAATTGTTTAATATTTTGAAGTACAATAATAAAATTGACCGCAATAATACGACACTCGAAATGAACCGAATGAGTGCTGGTTTTTCAACTATTTAAGAAATGAAGATAGTTTCACATTCCATATAATCATGCAAATCTTACATTGTGACAGGTACTTGAACATATATTGTTGGATCATCAAAATGGGGTTGTAGAAGATTGGATCTTGGCGAAAGGTGTCTCCTGGAGGAACTCTTTAGAAATAAAGAAAATGTTTATAAAGAATTGAGCCCTTGTTTTCATGTTTTAGTAGATTACACTTTTTTAAAACTGTTGATACAGATATTTGCTTGCTGCAATACTTGTGGTTGTTATACTCAACTTAAATTTGTAGTAGTTTGATCTTCCTGCTTTGGATTTATTGTCACTCATCATACTTAATATATTTTGAAGAGTTAGGACTCTGTTCCGCATTGAAACAATACCTTTATTAGGGTCCAATCACTAAAGTAGATCGTTTGTGCACTTATTAATGAGCAAAAATTTTGATTACGGTAAGATGTGTGACGTCCTGGGTCATGTATTGTAATCATCATTGAAGTTATTAAAGATTTAAGTAATGATGTCCATTTTCTGAAAAAATATTCAAAATAATATACATATAATAATCATATAAAGTGCGATCGTCGATAGCAATGCATAACAAAGTAGCATATGAAAATACATATGCTGAATACTTAAGTCTGCAAACTCTTGAGTACCCAACTCATAAACCTGCAGAAGATATTCTTGCACTACTATCGACTATTTCTAGTGGGGCAATCATACAACAAAGCCTTATCGGAACTACAATACCTGCCCAAGCACAGTTCCCCATATGTTCCTCTAATATCTCAATTTGACCAATCAACACTGTTAGCATCAAGTGCTAATTACTAGGCCAAAAACTATAGTTGTTAGGAGAGATAACTTTTTTTTCTTATACAATATCAAACAAAGCCTCGTGGGTGTCAATGTGTCAGATTTATTATACCCTAGAGGGGAGATAACTGCACCTCTGTCCACGAGTGCACAGAAAAATTGTTGGGCACACCACGCCCAACAATCCCCCCTGAAGTTGCTTCCTAGGCGGCTCGAACACACGATCTCGCTCTGATACCAATTGTTATTATCAAACACTTACCACTATGCCAAAAATTATAGTTGTTAGCAGATGCCCAACTTTATTTTCTTATATATTAACAACTTAAGAGCCCTATACTAAGAGAAAGGTGGACATGATGAACTGTATCATGTGAGTGCCAATGTGACAGACTTATTATGCCTTAAATGGTAGATAAGTGTACCTCTGTACTAACATAAATGTCATGCTCAATGAAAATAACGATATCAAGTGCAAGGCACATAAAAACCATACAATAATGTCCATGCAATAATAGTGAATCAATATTAGAACACGGATCATATTGACATCTCAGCATGCAATGCAAACTGACATAAACTAAAGCACATTGCATAAGAATATATGTGATTTCAACTCAAAATCATTGATAATGAGTGGAATAATGATAAGTGTGATTTTTACACTTATATTTCTAGGTTTTTTAATACTGTTTAAGTTGATTCCTTGACGATATTATGCGCTTTTGTGTTGTTTTTGTTTATTTCAGAATCAAGGTCGGATTATATGAAATTGGAGAATTTATGCTTAAAATGATGAAAAAAGACTCAACTGAGCTAACCGAGCGAAGAAGCGGCGAAGAAACTCGACTTGTAAAGATTTACAGGTATATTGAAGAAACGCTAGAGAGGCAGAAGTTGGGGAAATTTTGAAGATTCTTCTCCACTATTTAAGAGAAAAAGTGGCCGGCCCTAGAGGAGTTTGGACTGACTTTTCACCATAGAATTCAACTCTCCACCATCTTCAAACCTCCAAGAGGATTCAAAGCAACTCAGCTAGAGACGGGAACATCGGATCAACGCACGATTCAACATCAAGCGTTTCTACGTATTTCTGAACTTTTGTTTTAGTTTTATTTCCGACTTTCAATGTTTATAATGTTATTCGATGTTATAAAACATTGTTTTTCCGTTAATATGCTAGGCTAGGTTTGTTATCGAGACAATGGGATCTTGTGTATGAACCCACATTTTTAATTCTAGTTTTTGATTGAGTTATTGTTAACTTTGAGTTTATGTTATGCTTTAAAGGATTAGCTACTCTTTGAATGTTGTTATTTTACAATTGAGATCGAGAGATGATATTGTAATACGGAACCAATAACATAAACCGTGGATTTCAGACCGAGATCGAGAGATGACGTCAAATACACGAGTGATATCTATAGATATCTAGTAATCGAAAGCTAAGGGTTTTCATAGAACGTTAAATAAGTGAACGAGAGTTACTTACTGCAATTCAGTGTTAGGTTTAATATAGCTCGAGAGAGTATATTGGATATAACCGGAAAACTTGTCACCTTAGATGCATTAATTTTACTTAGAACTAGTAGGTAAATTGTGGGGATTACTCAAGTGAACCGAAGTCTCGATATTTATCTCTACTGTTTATTATTTTAATTCTTTGTGGTGCGGTTGAATATTGGAGTTGAGTGAATTAGTTCATCTTTCAAACAATTTCGTAGGTTAAATATAGAACGCTAGTTAAATTGGTAATTACTACTAGTCCTCGTGGGTTCGACAATCCTTACTTCTAGATCATTATACTAAAACTTGACACCGTACACTTGCGGTATAGAATCGTTAAATTGGAAATAATTGTTTAAAATAAAAGCGATCAAGTTTTTGGCGCCGTTGCCGGGGACTAGTTTAAGTAATATCATAGGAGATTAGTTTACTATAATTTAGCCATATTTTTTTTATTTTTATTTTTATTACGGTTTATACGATTTTACTACTGTGATGTCCGGGGATTATGGTGTTAATCCCGGTGTGGTATCAATCCTAGATGGATTTTTTAATTGTGGCAATTAGGAATTAATTGCGGTTTGGCATCTCCCGAGGTTGTTAAATCGGGCATTTGGGATCGTTGGATCCAAAGGATGAGATTGTATTCTCATTTTGGTGAAAAACCTATGAGTTGAATTTTTAGTGGGACTTGGTGTCCGGGGTGCCTTATGTTGGGGCCAGTCTGAGGATTTGATGTTGGAGAGAGAGTTTTTGAAAACAGATGATTTTTAATGAATCACAATGTATTTGTGGAGGTATTGGTATTCTGGGGCATTTTTGCTATATATACCAGTTGGACTCGGGATTCCGTCATTTGGAATCCATTCCATTCCTTTCCTCTCCCTCTCTCTCGCCTTTCTCATGCCAAACCCTTCCCCCTTTTTCCTTTGATGAGCAAATCGATGGAGGCTCATCCTAGGAGCCGGATTTCTCGAAGATAATAAGGTATTATTCATCCCCTCGCATTTAGCTTCGTTTTGATTGTGGTATGGTGGTTTTGAGTTGAGGTTTTGGTTGGTTATGGGTTTTGCGGATTTTTTCTTAAAATCCAATGTTGGGTTTTTGGGAGTTTATATTGAGTTTATTTGGTGTATTTGAGATTTGGAGGATGTATGGGTGTTGGATTTGAGTTTGGGTGTCAAAAACACCATAGAAACTCGAGTTTTCCAAAAAAAATTGCAGGTGGCGATCGATCTCCAAGGAGAGGCGATCGATCGCGACGAGCTGCTCAGATTTTTGAAGACGATGAACAGTGCAGGCGATCGATCGCATGGTCTAGGCGATCGATCGCGAGCATGTTGGCGACCGATCGCGAGGGGTGGCGATCGATCGCGTGTAGGCGTTTTTGCCCACTGGATAGGGGCGATCGATCGCGCTAAATGAGGCGATCGATCGCGCTAAATGAGGCGATCGATCGCCGCTCGTAAGGTTTTATTTTTTTTGTAATTTTGGAAAATTGTCAGGATTTTGAAATCGAGGTTTTAAGGGGCCGTTTCCGGGGCAATGTCTAAATTCCAATGGGAAAGCTATACTTTTAAATGGATTGGTTGAGGCCAAAGTTTAATAAAACAGAATTCCCGGTTGAATTCTTGGTTATCTTTTAAACTTGTTAATGGTATATTTTGGGTATTATGCATGCTTAGCCGGGGGGCTTTTATTTTGGTAATCGTCATGGATTGACGATATGATTGGGAATCTTGAACGTGTTTGGACACGTGGTTGCATGCTTATACTTTATTGTGAGTTGTTTATGTGTTTTAGCACATATCTCTCGAGGTAAGGAACTCAAGCAAAGTTTGGACTCGAGCTACGGAATTATAAGGTACGTATGACGTACGAGCATAGCCTTTTATATAATTGCAATTGTTGAGTGCTTGATACACTGTATTGCAATGAATGTGTGTGGAAATGCATGACACATGGTATTAGCAATAAACGGAGATTGAAATGCATGGTTTATGACTTGCCTTAAATGTCTATATATGCATTGAGATTTGCATGGTGCCGCTTTTGAGCGAGCGATGATTGGATGTTGTCGCCTGTGAGCGAACATCGATTATGACACCGCTGCCATCGAGCATGCATGGAAATGGAATGCCGCTATTGTAGAGCGAGCAATGAAAGAGAGCTATGAAACCATAAGTGAGAAACATGGATTTTCCATAATCATTGTTTAATGATTTGATGTTATTGATTATGATATTGGTATATGGCTCATGGATTTGTTAATCAATGCAATGATTAACTGGCATTTGGGAATTTGATGGTTTCAGTGTTTTGAGAACAGGGACAGTACAGGAAACTTCGGATGAGGACGATACCATCCAGGGAGTATATTTTGTATTTCATAGCATTTACATTGTTGTAAATTATAAATTGTATTGTTATGGTTATTGGATCTGGAATATTGGTATGCTCACCCCGTGTGGGGGGCTGTCTCTGTTGTGATAAGTGTGAATTTTACACTTATTTTGCTATGTTTTTGTATTGATTTTCGTATTGATTCCTGGATGATTTTACGCTTTTTGGTATAGTTTTGTGTATTTCAGGAATCTAGGTCTAATGGGATAAAAGTGGAGGAAATAAGTTAATAATGTTGAAGAAGGATCAAACCGAGCGAAAACGTAAGAAAATGGACTGAAATTTCGAAGTTTGAATTTTGGACAATTCGCGATCGATCGGCAATGACATCGCGATCGATCGCCGAGCTTTAAAGAATGATGCTGAACAGAAGACATTGGCGATCGATCGGTAAGACATCGCGATCGATCGCCACTATACAGTAAGGACTCGCGATTGATCGCGAGGGAGCCAAGATCGATCGCGGATTGGTATAGTTTGGCTAACACGTCCAGTGGAGAATGAAGATTGATCGCGAGGGAGCCAAGATCGATCGCGGATTGGTATAGTTTGGCTAACACGTCCAGTGGAGAATGAAGATTGATCGCGAGGGAGCAAAGATCGATCGCGGCATAAGAGTGTTTGGAAAAATTAAGACTTTCCATGTTTGGTTCAAAGGGGACTCCTTCCCACACATGTTAACCCTATATATGAGACTAAGGGACGATTTTAGGAGGACTTTTGCCCACTTTTTGACAGACCTAGCAGCCTCTCCTCCATCTAAAGCCCCACCAAAATTCATTGAAGAGCAAGAGCAACGCAAGGAACGGAAGAACGGAGCGACGCACGGAGCGACATCCTCGTTATCTTAGTATTTCTGAACTTATTAATTTTTATATCAGATTTTTGATGTTGAATTTGTTTAAAGACATGTTTATGCATTATAATTTGATTATGGTTGTTGGCTAAATTCTTTGTCAAGACATAGGGGATCCCATGTTTGAACCCTTGAGTTAATTAACGGTTTTGATTTAATTTCTATGATCTTTGCGCATAATTTATGTTGTTAATGCTTGTAAAAGATTAGCTACCTTTTGCATGATATTGGTAATCGTAATTGAATTGACCATAGGAGATTACGATACGACGTAGTAAATTAGGCCGTGGGTTTTAGGTTGAGACGGACCAAGTAAAATCTAGCACACGTGTGATAGCAATAGATTTACCAAAATCGAAGGCTAGTAGTTTTCACAAAGCGTTTTTCGGTATTAATCATTCAATAAAGACACGGGAGTGATTTATTGTAGGTCAATGCTAGACTTGTTATAACCGGACCAAGGTATAACAAATGAAATAGGAAAACTCGTCACCCTAGAACATAGAACATTGAATCTTAATTAATAGACAACTTTTGGGGGATTACATGGGTGAACCGACGTCTTGATAATTCGTTTATAAATTCTCTTCAATTATTCATCACTGCTGTTTAGGTTGATTTTTGTGCTTAAGTCAATTTAGTTTAATAATCATTCCATAATCGTAGGTTGAATATAGTAATTCTAATCGAACGTGGTAATTGCTACTAGTCCCTGTGGGTACGATACTCCTTACTTTTAAACCATTATATTAAAACTTGACACCGTGCACTTGCGGTACATAAATCGCTACACTGAAAATAACTGTTTAAAATAAAAGCGATCAAGTTTTTGGCGCCGTTGCCGGGGACTAGTTTAAGTAATATCATAAGAGATTAGTTGACTATAATTTAGCCATTTTTTCTTTTATAATTATTTTTATTACGGTTTATACGATTTCATTACTGTTATTCCTTCGTGTGTTGAATTTTGCAGGGAGTTGTCTTTGTAGTGCATGCTACGAAGTGACAGACCTATATTAGAGCCACTCGACTTAGAGATTGAACGAACTTGCAGAAGACTTCGGAAAGCAACAAGAGAGATGGCTGAGAACAATCGAGAGAATGGTGAACAACATAATGATGAAGTGCCAATTATAAGGTCCATGATGGACTATGCACAACCATCTTTTCAAGGCACTATGTCCAGCATCACAAGACCAAGGATCCAAGCTAATAACTTCGAGATCAAGCCTGCCATAATTCAGATGATTCAACATTCTGTGCAATTCGGAGGATCGCATACTGATGATCCTAATGCTCATATCTCCAACTTTTTGGAGATATGCGACACATTCAAGCACAATGGCGTCAGTGATGACGCCATCAGGTTAAGACTTTTTCCTTTTTCTTTAAATGATAAAGCTAAGAGTTGGTTAAATTCATTGCCTGCAGGATCGATCACTACTTGGGAGGGGATGGCTCAAGCCTTCCTATCAAAATACTTTCCCCCTTCCAAGACAGCTAAGATGCGCAATGATATCACAACATTCATGCAACATGATCCGGAGACACTGTACGAAGCTTGGGAGCGCTTCAAGGATCTACTTCGAAGATGCCCACATCATGGCCTTCCGATTTGGCTTCAGGTACAAACATTTTACAATGGTTTATTTTCTGCTAATAGATCTATGATTGATGCAGCAGCAGGAGGTACCATTATGAGAAAGTCACCCGATGAAGCTTTCACACTCTTGGAAGAGATGGCATCCAACAGTTACCAGTGGCAGTCCGAAAGGAATGTGCCCAAAAGACCAATTGGGATGCATCAAGTAGATGAAGTGACATCAATACAAGCACAACTGGAAGCTTTGAACAAGAAGATGGACAGTTTGAGCATGACAGCCATGCAAGCTCAAGTGATCACGTGCGATTTATGTGGAGGCAACTGTTGAGCCTTAAACGCATGGTTGTGTTTAATGCTTTAATTTATCTCCGGTTTATTTTTGAGTTTTGATGATCAACAAAACTTACATTTGTTGTACTAATATGTCTACTTAGTGTACAGGGTTATATTGATAAATTGGTTGGGAAGACCAATGGAAGAGAACCCAAGTTATACAATAACATATGCGAGTTCATAGGACAAGCGGTGATTTTTATCAAGGAATCTATTGAGCTTGGACGAGAAGGAATGACATCTATGAACAACCAATTTAAGTGTTCAACATGTGTGGAATGATGTTGGAACAATTTCTTATGATGGGATGAAGACCCACAAACCAATGGTCCGTTGGTGGGCAAATTCGTATAGAAGCCAATTGGAGCGCAGTGCAATGTTTTGATTATATCTCTTGGCTCGATGCTCTGAACAAGGTGAATCCAAAGAGGTTGGAAAGCAAACTCAATATGCTAGATTTCATATTCGAACATCTCAGTCCAATTCGGATTGCATCATGGAGCAAAATGTCATGGAAGTCATAACAAGTGCAGATTGTAGCAAGGTTTGAGCGACTGTAGCATTTTGGGCATAACTTCTTCATACCTTAATGCAATGCAATGAAATTTTGTACACACCTAGATAAGAGGAAGAGCTACAACTTTCATGTTTACCACGTTTCCCATAAATGAGCTTAAGATGGTCGAATAGTGCAAAGTTTGAGAGTGCTGAAATCTGGCAGATCACCTCAGGCGATCCGGGCCATCACCTCAGGCGATCCGAGCCATGTTGCGCACCATCGACTGAAGCGATGGCACGGTGGGCACGCTGGCGATCCGATCGCCCCAGGCGATGGTCAACCTCGCCCCAGGCGATCCAGAATGCTTCCTAGGCCATTTTTTTGAAGGGCGATCGCCCCAGGCGATGGCATGATCGCCCCAGGCGATCCAGAAACTTACCTACGGCATTTTTTCAATTGATGATCGCCCCAGGCGATGGGGAGATCGCCCCAGGTGATCTGGGCCAGATTTGACCGTTAAAGGGTGGCGATGGGTGATCGCCCGAGGCGATTTCCGAGGCGATCGAGGCGTGATTCAAGCCTTATGTGTAGCAACGGCTAGTAGGAGCTTTGGGGGCCTCCTACACTATAAATATGGATCTTTTGGAGCTTTTTGAAGGCAAGAAACAAGACTATAAACTACAAGAAAGCCTTGATCAATTCAAATTACTTTAGCATTGCAAACTTCATACATTTGTGTGTATTGGAGTTTGTAATTCATTTCCTGTTGTGTGAGTTTTGATTCTTCGTATTGGTACACCTTGAAGGTGTTTGATTGAGTTTCTTGTAAAGGTCCTCCAACACCAAAGCAAGTTGGAAAATTGTAAAGTCGCCAACAAGTAAAGTTGGTGCATGTGTTGTGGCTATCCTTGGAGCCCTTAAGGCCAAGAAGACTCGTGAAGAGTGTTGGTAGCTCGTGAAGAGCTTTGTGTACTCGTGAAGAGTATTGTGCTCGGGAAGAGCTTTGTAAACTCGGGAAGAGTTGGGTTGTGGCTAACTTGGAGCCCTCAAGGCCAAGATCATTTATTCTAGTGGAACCTCGGTTGGAGGTTATCTAACCGGGAAGAGGAGACGTAGGCGATTCATCGCCGAACTTCTATAACAAATATCCTTGTCATTTACCGCTTTATTTCTTTACGTATTTATTTATTTGTTTACTTCTTATTTTATTTTATTTATCGATTGACTTAAGCCTTCCGCAAGCGCAAACTCTTTTAGTTTTGCAAACTCATTTTAAAACGCTAAAGTAGCCAAGGAATCTCATTCACCCCCCCTCTTCGATTCCAACAAGTGGTATCAGAGCCATTTGATTTTTGTTTTTAAATCAAAATATTTTTATGGCTAATCTAGCAAATGAGTTTGCTCAAGGTCAATCGACAAATCGCCCTCCGCTCTTCACGGGTGATAATTACGGCTATTGGAAAAATAGAATTTCTCTATACATCCAATCCGTGGATTATGACCTTTGGAAGATCATAGTGAAAGGTCCACATATTCCTTTAAAGGAAGTTGGGGGAATTAGTGTTCCCAAAGAAATGGACGATTTCACTAGAGCGGATATGATTTTAATTTCTCAAAATGCTAAAGCTATTAATATTTTACATTGTGCTTTAGATATGAAGGAGTACAACCGGATCTCGATGTGCTCAACGACAAAGGAGATATGGGACAAATTACAAATTTGTCATGAAGGAACAAATCAAGTGAAGGAGACCAAAATTGATCTTCTACAACTCAAATATGAGACATTTGAGATGGAGTCCGGAGAAGAGGTGGATTCTATGTTTAGGAGGCTCACCCTAATTATCAACGAGCTTGCTCAACTTGGAGAGAAGTACCCTCCAAAGCAAATATGGAGGAGAGCACTAAGAGCCTTGTCTAAAGAATGGGACGCAAAGAGGACGGCCATCATCGAGTCCAACAAAGGAGAAAATGCCTCCTATGACCTTGATGAGCTCCATGGCACATTGGTGACTCATGAACTTGAAGTTGCAACAAGGAGAGAAGTAAAGGAGGAGGATAGATCCAAAAGAAATGGAATTGCCTTGGTTGGAAGGAAAGACCATTCCGATGATGAAGAAGACGATGATGATGAAGAGATGATCTTGTTCACAAAGAAGTTCAAGAAGTTCTTCAACAAACATAGCAAGTCAAAGACCTCCAAAGCTACCAAACAAGAATCCAAAAATGAGGTAACTTGTTATAATTGTCAAGATAAAGGCCATTATGCTAACAAATGTCCTAGGAAAGAATGAGGACAAAGGGAAGAAGAAGGCGTTTATAGCCACATGGAGTGATAGCGACTCCGATGAAGAAGAAACCAACCTTTGTCTCATGGCCAAAGACGACATAAGTGATGAAGGAGATGAAAGCGACGATGAGGTACCATCTTTTGATGAACTTTTAGATTCGTGTCATGAGCTTATAGATGTTCTTGGCAAAACCAAGATGAGTAACAAATTACTCAAACTTGAGGTAGCCAAGAAAGATGAAGAAAATAATTTATTGAAAAATGAATTAAATTCCTTGAAAATATCTTTTTGCAAATTTAGTGAGAGTAGTCTAAAGATGAATGAGTTGCTTGGCTTGCAATGTTGTAGCTTTGATAAAGCCGGGTTAGGCTTCTCAAGCAAATCAAAATCATTTTCAAGCTTGTTGGCCAAAGCAAAGCATGACTCTACTACTTGTAATTATTGTTGCAAAAATGGTCATACCAAGAACAAATGTAGGTATGCTAGAATCCAATATCAACCTAATAAGAGGTGGAAATGGATTCCAAAAGTGCCATTGTTAACCCTCAAGGACCCAAAAATCAAATGGGTACCAAAGATCCTCCTATTGTTAATTTGTTTTGTAGGGACAACAAAGGGATGGATGAAGGCACAAGCAATTCAAAGGAAGAGTTCATCTTATTCACCTCAATAGAGGAAGCACGAGGCATAGGACCAATGATAAGAACGCACTCTTGTCATCGAAGGTAAAATTTATTTTATATATTTTAAATGAGCAATTCAAAATTAATTGGCACAAATTAATTGTGACCAATAAATAATGAAGCTCAATATTCATTATAGTAAAATGCATAACCCCTTAGCATATGCACATATAAATTGTTTTATTGCATGATGTATGCTTTTCCTTTTATAGTAAGTGCATTTGATTCAAATTTGAATATGCTATGTAAAATTATGTGATTAATTAGCTTATCTAATGATGCTTTGATGCTTTTAATGTTAATTTGACATAGGTGCATGAACTCTTGGTAGAACATATGCACACATTGCAATATTTAGAATTCATTGTTGATTACCTTAAACACATGTTTGTGGTTCATCTCTATGATTTAAATCTTAGGCTTGTTATGCTTATTACATGCTTGATGATGAACATGTGAAAATTGTTAAATTATGCTATGTTTATTTAAATTTTGTGCTTTTTGATTATCACAAAAAGGGGGAGAATTTTGTGATAAACTTGAAGGTTAATACATGCATAGTTTGAGGGGGATAGCTTGTGTATGCATGGTTTGAGGGGGAGAGTTGCTTACCTTATGATTTACTTGGTATCTTGTATGTGCTATGCAATTGTTAAGGGGGAGTCATGTTTACTCACATTTCATGCATATTACATATTCAAGTTTATCAAGTTTTGTGATCATCAAAAAGGGGGAGATTGTTGAGCCTTAAACGCATGGTTGTGTTTAATGCTTTAATTTATCTCCGGTTTATTTTTGAGTTTTGATGATCAACAAAACTTACATTTGTTGTACTAATATGTCTACTTAGTGTACAGGGTTATATTGATAAATTGGTTGGGAAGACCAATGGAAGAGAACCCAAGTTATACAATAACATATGCGAGTTCATAGGACAAGCGGTGATTTTTATCAAGGAATCTATTGAGCTTGGACGAGAAGGAATGACATCTATGAACAACCAATTTAAGTGTTCAACATGTGTGGAATGATGTTGGAACAATTTCTTATGATGGGATGAAGACCCACAAACCAATGGTCCGTTGGTGGGCAAATTCGTATAGAAGCCAATTTGGGCAAATTCGTATAGAAGCCAATTGGAGCGCAGTGCAATGTTTTGATTATATCTCTTGGCTCGATGCTCTGAACAAGGTGAATCCAAAGAGGTTGGAAAGCAAACTCAATATGCTAGATTTCATATTCGAACATCTCAGTCCAATTCGGATTGCATCATGGAGCAAAATGTCATGGAAGTCATAACAAGTGCAGATTGTAGCAAGGTTTGAGCGACTGTAGCATTTTGGGCATAACTTCTTCATACCTTAATGCAATGCAATGAAATTTTGTACACACCTAGATAAGAGGAAGAGCTACAACTTTCATGTTTACCACGTTTCCCATAAATGAGCTTAAGATGGTCGAATAGTGCAAAGTTTGAGAGTGCTGAAATCTGGCAGATCACCTCAGGCGATCCGGGCCATCACCTCAGGCGATCCGAGCCATGTTGCGCACCATCGACTGAAGCGATGGCACGGTGGGCACGCTGGCGATCCGATCGCCCCAGGCGATGGTCAACCTCGCCCCAGGCGATCCAGAATGCTTCCTAGGCCATTTTTTTGAAGGGCGATCGCCCCAGGCGATGGCATGATCGCCCCAGGCGATCCAGAAACTTACCTACGGCATTTTTTCAATTGATGATCGCCCCAGGCGATGGGGAGATCGCCCCAGGCGATCTGGGCCAGATTTGACCGTTAAAGGGTGGCGATGGGTGATCGCCCGAGGCGATTTCCGAGGCGATCGAGGCGTGATTCAAGCCTTATGTGTAGCAACGGCTAGTAGGAGCTTTGGGGGCCTCCTACACTATAAATATGGATCTTTTGGAGCTTTTTGAAGGCAAGAAACAAGACTATAAACTACAAGAAAGCCTTGATCAATTCAAATTACTTTAGCATTGCAAACTTCATACATTTGTGTGTATTGGAGTTTGTAATTCATTTGCTGTTGTGTGAGTTTTGATTCTTCGTATTGGTACACCTTGAAGGTGTTTGATTGAGTTTCTTGTAAAGGTCCTCCAACACCAAAGCAAGTTGGAAAATTGTAAAGTCGCCAACAAGGAAAGTTGGTGCATGTGTTGTGGCTATCCTTGGAGCCCTTAAGGCCAAGAAGACTCGTGAAGAGTGTTGGTAGCTCGTGAAGAGCTTTGTGTACTCGTGAAGAGTATTGTGCTCGGGAAGAGCTTTGTAAACTCGGGAAGAGTTGGGTTGTGGCTAACTTGGAGCCCTCAAGGCCAAGATCATTTATTCTAGTGGAACCTCGGTTGGAGGTTATCTAACCGGGAAGAGGAGACGTAGGCGATTCATCGCCGAACTTCTATAACAAATATCCTTGTCATTTACCGCTTTATTTCTTTACGTATTTATTTATTTGTTTACTTCTTATTTTATTTTATTTATCGATTGACTTAAGCCTTCCGCAAGCGCAAACTCTTTTAGTTTTGCAAACTCATTTTAAAACGCTAAAGTAGCCAAGGAATCTCATTCACCCCCCCTCTTCGATTCCAACAGCAACCATCCAAGCACGGAATGTCAGGCAGGTAACCCATTTATGCTATCTAATGAACAAGCGAATTTTGTAGGAAATAGACCACCACAGGGTAACTCATACTCCAACAACTATAACCAACCGTGGAGGAATCATCCGAACTTCTCTTGGTCCAACCAAAAGAATGTCTTGAATCCACAACCTCCACCGGGTTATCCACCAAAGCCGAGTATGGAAGAGTTGCTAACTAAGTTCATGACGATGACGGAGAATAGGATGCAAAATCAAGATGCATCAATTAAGAACTTGGAAACTCAAATGGGGCAAATGGCAAATATGTTAGCGGGAAGAGCACCAGGAAGCTTACCAAGTGATACGGAAAAGAACCCCCGAGAGCAAGCCAAGGCGATCTCATTGAGGAGTGGAAAAGAAATTGGATCACAAACTGAAGATCGGGACGATGAGCACGTAGTTGAGTTGAAAGGTGAGAATGACATTCAGACACGTGAAAATGGTGAGTCTATTCCTACTACTGCACCTATCGCACCACCCAAGAAGGTACATATCCCTCCCCCATTTCCTGCTGCATTGAAAAGGGCAAAGGTAGATGCTACTTTTGCTAAGTTCTTAGAAATTTTTAAGAAATTACAAATAAATATTCCATTTGCTGATGCTTTACTTCAAATGCCTAGCTACGCTAAGTTTTTGAAAGATATTCTGTCGAATAAGAGGAAATTGGGTGAGCATGAGACGATTAAATTAACTGAGGAGTGTTCTGCCGTTGTCCAAAACAAACTGCCTCCTAAGTTGAAAGATCCAGGGAGTTTTTCTATACCTTGCACAATTGGGTCTATTTCATTTACAAAATCTTTATGTGATTTAGGTGCGAGTATAAATCTTATGCCTTTGTCAATTTTCAGGAAGTTGGGACTTGGTGAGCCAAAACCGACCACGGTTTCTTTGCAATTGGCAGATAGGTCTGTGACATACCCACGAGGAATCATAGAGGATGTCCTAGTGAAGGTCGATAAATTCATCTTCCCGGCAGACTTCCTTGTGTTAGATATGGAAGAAGATGCTGACACACCACTGATCTTAGGAAGACCATTCCTTGCTACTGGAAAGGCACTTATAGATGTCCAACAAGGGAAGTTGATCCTCCGTGTAGGGGAGGATCAAGTCACTTTCAACGTTTTTAAAGCTTTAAAACACCCACATGACGAGCATATGTGTTTTAGTGTTGATATTATTGATGTGTTATCTGCTAATGTGTTTAAGGGAACACACAAGGATGAATTGGAAGCATGCTTGGTAGAGGACATTGAAAAGCTGGGCGAGACCGTCGAGTTGAAAGAGACTGTCGTTTATTTGAACGCCAATATTCCCCATAATAGGCGTGTGCGGAACAACCTAGGCGAGTTGGGTGAAAGGGACATGAAGCCACAAAAGCCCTCCATTGAAGAACCACCAACTCTTGAACTCAAAACCCTCCCTCCTCATCTCAAGTATGTTTATTTAGATTGTAGTGAGTCATTGCCTGTAATTGTCTCTTCGTCTTTGACAGGTATAAACGAAGACAAACTACTTAGGATTTTGAGGGAGCATAAGAAAGCATTCGGGTGGAAAGTAGCGGACATAAGAGGGATAAGCCCATCAACATGTATGCATAAGATATTGATGGAGGATGCTTACAAACCCGTGGTTCAACCACAACGCAGGTTAAACCCAAAGATGCAAGAAGTGGTGAAGGCTGAGGTCATCAAACTGCTGGATGCAGGTATTATCTATCCCATTTCTGATAGTGCATGGGTTAGTCCTGTGCAATGTGTACCCAAGAAAGGAGGTATGACTGTCGTTAAAAATGAGAACAATGAATTGATCCCTACTAGAACAGTCACAGGCTGGCGCGTCTGCATTGATTATAGAAAGTTAAATGACGCCACCCGTAAAGACCATTTTCCCCTTCCATTCATTGACCAAATGATAGAGCGTCTAGCAGGGTATGATTTCTATTGTTTTCTAGATGGCTATTCTGGGTATAATCAAATAGCTATTGCACCTGAGGACCAAGAGAAGACTACCTTCACTTGTCCTTATGGTACATTTGCTTTTAGGAGAATGCCATTTGGATTGTGTAATGCGCCTGCTACGTTTCAAAGATGTATGATGTCTATTTTTCATGATATGGTTGAACAATTCTTAGAGGTCTTTATGGATGACTTTTCTGTCTTTGGGGATTCTTTTGATGCTTGCTTAAATAATCTTGATTTAGTACTGACAAGGTGTGAAGAGACGAATTTGATTCTGAATTGGGAGAAATGTCATTTCATGGTACAAGAGGGAATAGTCTTGGGACACAAAATATCCCACAAGGGTATGGAGGTGGACCGAGCAAAAATCCAGGTGATACAGGAACTACCTCCACCAGTATCAGTGAAGGGGGTTCGAAGCTTCCTAGGCCATGCAGGCTTCTATAGGAGATTTATTAAAGATTTTTCAAAAATTTCAAAACCACTCTCCCATTTACTGACTAAAGATGCACCTTTTGATTTTAATCTTGATTGTATGCAGGCGTTCGAGACATTAAAGGAGAAGTTGATAACAGCACCTGTGTTGGTAGCACCGGATTGGGATACGCCTTTTGAGTTGATGTGTGATGCGAGTGACACAGCTGTCGGAGCAGTATTGGGACAAAGACGGAATAAGGTATTTCATACTATTTACTATGCTAGTAGAACTTTAAATGAGGCACAACAAAATTATGCCACCACTGAGAAAGAACTGCTAGCAGTAGTATTTGCATTTGATAAATTTCACTCTTATCTCTGTCTATCCAAAGTAATTGTGTACACTGATCACTCGGCACTTAAATATCTTCTTGCTAAGAAAGATGCTAAACCACGTTTAATCCGATGGATTCTCCTATTGCAAGAATTTGATTTAGAAATTAAAGATAAGAGGGGTGTTGAGAATGTTGTAGCGGACCATTTATCTAGGATTGATAATATGGTGGAAAAACATGATAATGAACTGGAAGAAATCAATGAAAAATTTCCTGATGAACAGCTGTTCCAAGTTCTTGCACTACCATGGTATGCCGATTTTGCAAACTATCTGGTTAGTGGTATCCTCCCACAAATGACCTTCTATCAGAAGAAGAAATTCTTATCTGATGTTAAACACTACATGTGGGAGGATCCATTGTTGTTTAAAGTTTGTGCAGACAACATGATCAGGAGATGTATACCAGAGGAGGAGATGGCATCTATTATGAGCCACTGTCATGACCGAGAGGTAGGAGGCCACATGGGTCCAACAAAAACTGCTGCCAAGGTACTTGAATCGGGTTTTTACTGGCCTACCTTGTTTAAAGATGCATACAGGTATGTATCCACTTGTGATAAATGCCAAAGAACGGGCAACATTTCTAGGAGACATGAAATGCCTTTAAACAATATGCTTGAATGCGATTTATTTGATGTTTGGGGCATCGATTTTATGGGACCATTTCCAGTTTCATGTTCTAATTATTACATACTTGTCGCTGTGGACTACGTTTCAAAATGGGTTGAGGCTGAAGCTTCACGCACGAATGATGCTCGAGTGGTAGTAAAATTTTTGAAAAAGAACATTTTTACTCGATTTGGCACTCCTCGAGCAATCATTAGTGACGGTGGGTCACACTTTTGCAATAAACTCTTTGAAAAACTTTTGAGCAAATATGGTGTCACCCACAAGGTTGCAACACCTTACCACCCACAAACATGTGGACAAGTAGAGGTTTCTAATAGAGAAGTGAAACAGATTTTGGAAAAATCGGTCAATACGTCTAGAAAAGATTGGTCATTGAGGTTAGATGATGCTTTATGGGCATATAGGACGGCATTTAAAACACCTATTGGTACATCACCATATAGGTTAGTTTTTGGAAAAGCATGTCATCTTCCTGTCGAGCTAGAACACAAGGCATTCTGGGCAATAAAAAATCTGAATTTTGATTTAACTGTTGCAGGTGAAAAACGACTCCTACACTTAAATGAAATGGATGAGTTTAGAAACCAAGCCTATGAGAATGCCAAGATCTATAAAGATAAAACAAAAAAATGGCATGATGCTAAGCTTAGCCAGCGTGATTTCAAGGAAGAGGATTTGGTCCTGCTTTTTAACTCAAGATTGAGACTCTTTCCGGGTAAGTTGAAGTCTCGATGGCAAGGACCATTCACTATCACAAGGGTATTTCCATCCGGGGCGATCGAGATCAACGATCCGACAAAAGGCACATTCACAGTCAATGGACAGCGGCTGAAGCACTATCATGGACATGATTTCAGTCCGCCTACTGTTGTCCATTTTGACTCCTAAATTGATGTTGGTAATAAGTCCAGCTTGGGACTATAAATTAAGAACACCATTTTCCTCCCTTTTCCTTGTTTTTATTATTTTTAGTTAGAATTTGTTTGGTTTGCAATTTTGTTTCAAGGATTGACTCCATGTGTTAATTTTGCAGAGTTGGTGGAGAAGAGCGAATCTCGAGAGCAAAAATGTTGATAAAAAAAAACAAAAAAAAAAAAAAAAAAATTCGGACAGTGTGTTTTGGCGATCGATCGCCATACCATCGCGATCGATCGCCAAGTCCAGAAAAAGAAAAAAATATATTTTTAAAAAAGTGGCGATCGATCTCCATAACTCGAGATCGATCGCCCCATTCCAGAAGACTCTCGCGATCGATCGGCGAGAACTCACGATCGATCGCGAGGTCCCAAATTTCGTTTTTTAAAAATCAGCATCAGCATTTTTCACACACTACACACACTCAAATTCGAAACCCTCCCCCAAATTCCCCAATTTTCCTCAAAATTTTTCCAATCCATCTTCAATCCTTCAATTTTCTTCAAGATTTTCGATACATATCTTCAATTCTAACATCAAGCCTCAATCTTTCACAGGAATTAGCAAGAGAAAAGGAGTTTTTGAGCACCCTCCACTACAATTTGAAGCTATGGAAAGCTAAGGACTATCACTACCAAATTTTCGAAATTTGTGGAGGTATTTTGGCTTTGCTATACATGGTCCATGAATTGATTGATAATTAAGTGTTGGGGTGTCAAGTTCTCAATATTTTGATTGTACGTTGGTGAAGTTGGAATGGTATGATCTTGTTAAGTTTGGGGGAAAATTGAAGAGCTTCTTGAGGTTTATTGTGTGGTTGGGTTAGTCACCTAACTTGGATAGGTGGTTGGAGGATTTGTGCTTGCTCTATTTCTTGTATTGGTTGGTAGGGGTGTTGGTATCTTTGATTCTCGGAATGGCACCGAAGCGCAAGCCAAAGCAGGCTGTTCCCGCTCCTGAGGAGTTTGACTCCTCCAAGTTCATTAGTAATGCAGCTGCAAAGTTTTATGCAGTATATCGGAAGAAAAGGGTGATACGGGAACGGGGAATGGATACGGGCAAGCTCGGCTGTGCTGTGATCCAAGAGGCACTCCGGCGAGAGTGGTACTCTTTTGTTCGCCAACCACAAGATGCGGTGGTTCCTTTAGTCCGGGAGTTCTACTCCAACCTCCGGGCACAACACCAAATTGAAGCCAACGTTGCCTCAGTACGGCAGCAACCAGTTCTCTTTGCTTCACAGGCTATCAATACACTATATAACATGCCCAACATACCGGAGGATGACTATACCATTTATTGCCGGAATCATGTCGACTTGGATGCAATTTTGTCAACCATATGTATAGAGGGAACACAGTGGCGACTGAACGCCGAGGGAAAGCCACAGCTTGTACTGATATCAGATCTGAAGGAGGAGCCCAAGGCTTGGTTTTCATTTATAGTAGCTCGGGTCATGCCATCGACCCACACATCGGAAGTCACCAAGGACCGAGCTATACTGGTGTACGCCATAGTTACCGGACTTACGATCGATCTCGGACGTCTTGTTGAGACCACTATCCGGAACTACATTCGAGGCCCTCCCACTTCTGGTATGCCATGCCCCTCCACGATCACCACTTTATGCCAGCAGGCGGAAGTTGTCTGGGACTCCGCAGAAGAGGCCGTTCCACCGAAGGCATTACTCGTGGTCGATCATCCTGCACCAGCCACAGTCAGACGGTTGGCACAATCACGACCTAGCAGCAGCCACCTTCCTGGACCATCATCATCTGCTGCTACAGTGCCTACTCCCATTACGATGGAATCCCTCCATCATGAGTTGCAGGAGATACGACATGAACTCCGATGGGGCCACCAACAATTATATCAACAAAACATGGAGTTCGTGCAGTATCAGGTGGCATGGAACTCCGCTTTGGCACAGGGGTTCCCGAACATTCCATTCCCACCCTAGCCTACAGTCCAGCCATTCCAGCCATACCAGCATTACCAGCCATACGAGCCACACCAGCCACAGGAACCATATTACCCAGACCCTCCACCAGAGCGGGACGATGAGGACGACGATCACTGACGATCGTCGTCGAGGTATGTGTTATGCTACTGCACTTATTGTTTTTGTACATTGAGGGCACTGCACATACTAAGTTTGGGGGGGTTTTTACTGAGTACTGCTGTTCTCTTGCTAATATTTTTATTGCATGATATTTTAGCGAGTGGTACGAAGTCGTTCTTGAGCATATTAAATTTATTTGTTGGTGAAAATTGAGTTATGCATTAAGAAATACATGAATGAAACTTGCAACTGTAATACATGATGAAAATAATCTCCATCTCAATTAGAGTTTTGAAAATTTTTGACTTGTTGGTGAATATCTTGGGTTAAGTTAATATGTCAAAAAAATTGAGGAACATTTTGATGCACGTCTGAGTCGTGATTGAGTGGAGTTTATATAGGAAAGTGAAAAATTCTGTTAACTATGATTTGTCTTGAACATCTTAGAGCACTCTAGAATCTATTTGAAAGCACTTTGAGGCGAAATTTTATAATTATGAACTTGACTTGGATATGATTTAGGCGATCATTGGAGCGTTTGAGCCTTTCGAGCATACCTTGTCTGTATATACCACTAGTGTCCCTCTTTGAGCTTAAATGAATAAGAATGGAAATTAACCCCCATTCAACATTTTTTTTGTAAACCCATTATACCCACCTTTATGAGCCTAAAAGAAAAAAAAAAAAAAAAAAATTATTATCCTTACCCAAAGGGAGTATAATGGTTCTCATTAGATGCACTTTAATTGCTACATTTGGATGAGCTTATTATTGAAAGAAGGATGAATGAGAAAAGAAAAAGATAGATACAAAGCCTTGAGAAAAAGTGATTAAATAAGACCCAAAGTGGCCAAGGCTATAAAAGAAAAAAAAAAAAATTGAGAAGAGAAGCTCAATGTTGTGCTACAAATGTGAACTGTAAATGCTTATACTCTCTTCTTTGCATTATCCTATCTTTTCTTTGAAGCCAAATACCAAAGGCCTGTCATTATAAGCTTCAAAAGACCTTCTGATCCAAGTCTAGAGAATAATTACATTAGTGGAGAAGTGTTTGAAAAGTAGACTTATGGAGTGCTTAATAGTAATCTTGCCTTTGAGTTTACTAGCAGAATTTGATCTTAAAAATATATATGAAACTCAAGATTGACAATAGCACACACACACGTTCCAATTTTGCGAGATATTGCTTAGCATAGGAGAAAACACTTCTTGTTGATTTTTGGATTAACTCTTGTTGATGTGTTAGTGAGATTTCTGAGCGGTTACATCTGAGTTGTTAAGTTAATTCTGTTAAAGTATTGATGATAAGCTCTACATTTTGATTTCATTGCTTGCTCGAGACGATCAAGTCTAAGTTTGGGGGAGTTGATAAGTGTGAATTTTACACTTATTTTGCTATGTTTTTGTATTGATTTTCGTATTGATTCCTGGATGATTTTACGCTTTTTGGTATAGTTTTGTGTATTTCAGGAATCTAGGTCTAATGGGATAAAAGTGGAGGAAATAAGTTAATAATGTTGAAGAAGGATCAAACCGAGCGAAAACGTAAGAAAATGGACTGAAATTTCGAAGTTTGAATTTTGGACAATTCGCGATCGATCGGCAATGACATCGCGATCGATCGCCGAGCTTTAAAGAATGATGCTGAACAGAAGACATTGGCGATCGATCGGTAAGACATCGCGATCGATCGCCACTATACAGTAAGGACTCGCGATTGATCGCGAGGGAGCCAAGATCGATCGCGGATTGGTATAGTTTGGCTAACACGTCCAGTGGAGAATGAAGATTGATCGCGATGGAGCCAAGATCGATCGCGGATTGGTATAGTTTGGCTAACACGTCCAGTGGAGAATGAAGATTGATCGCGAGGGAGCAAAGATCGATCGCGGCATAAGAGTGTTTGGAAAAATTAAGACTTTCCATGTTTGGTTCAAAGGGGACTCCTTCCCACACATGTTAACCCTATTTATGAGACTAAGGGACGATTTTAGGAGGACTTTTGCCCACTTTTTGACAGACCTAGCAGCCTCTCCTCCATCTAAAGCCCCACCAAAATTCATTGAAGAGCAAGAGCAACGCAAGGAACGGAAGAACGGAGCGACGCACGGAGCGACATCCTCGTTATCTTAGTATTTCTGAACTTATTAATTTTTATATCAGATTTTTGATGTTGAATTTGTTTAAAGACATGTTTATGCATTATAATTTGATTATGGTTGTTGGCTAAATTCTTTGTCAAGACATAGGGGATCCCATGTTTGAACCCTTGAGTTAATTAACGGTTTTGATTTAATTTCTATGATCTTTGCGCATAATTTATGTTGTTAATGCTTGTAAAAGATTAGCTACCTTTTGCATGATATTGGTAATCGTAATTGAATTGACCATAGGAGATTACGATACGACGTAGTAAATTAGGCCGTGGGTTTTAGGTTGAGACGGACCAAGTAAAATCTAGCACACGTGTGATAGCAATAGATTTACCAAAATCGAAGGCTAGTAGTTTTCACAAAGCGTTTTTCGGTATTAATCATTCAATAAAGACACGGGAGTGATTTATTGTAGGTCAATGCTAGACTTGTTATAACCGGACCAAGGTATAACAAATGAAATAGGAAAACTCGTCACCCTAGAACATAGAACATTGAATCTTAATTAATAGACAACTTTTGGGGGATTACATGGGTGAACCGACGTCTTGATAATTCGTTTATAAATTCTCTTCAATTATTCATCACTGCTGTTTAGGTTGATTTTTGTGCTTAAGTCAATTTAGTTTAATAATCATTCCATAATCGTAGGTTGAATATAGTAATTCTAATCGAACGTGGTAATTGCTACTAGTCCCTGTGGGTACGATACTCCTTACTTTTAAACCATTATATTAAAACTTGACACCGTGCACTTGCGGTACATAAATCGCTACACTGAAAATAACTGTTTAAAATAAAAGCGATCATGTTGTGTGGCACAACTATTTTGCTTATGTGCATTTGTGATATGTGATCATAGTGAAACGATTATATGTCATGACATCTATAGAATCATAATATAACCTGTTGATTATGATTGTGAGTTGTGACACAGGGACAACCAAATGGAGCATTTTGAAATGCATTGGGATACGGGAAGTACTTTGTACTCGTAGTTTATGCATTTACTCATTATAATCATATTGTGGGGAATATGGTTTATCGTATGCTCATGGTTTGGGATTGTTCCTGTAGGGACACTATGACGCGAAAGGCTAAGGCCATGGTTGAAAGACACGAAACGGTAACCTGCGTTTTATATACATCATAGAATTATGCATTGTGGTTGCATGTGTACATGTAGTGATGATTTTAATGCTTTGCCGCCAAATGTTGAAGCGAGGGGTGGGAGTGCCGCATGTCGCATTTGAGCGAGGTGCATAAAAATACACTCATGATGATGTATGTTGGAATATGGATTATGCTTTGTGATGCAGGTATGGATGAAATACTTGGTGAATATCCCATGAGTCATTGTTATGGATGAGTGATGATTTTAAATGCTTGCCGCTATTTATTGTTTTGTGCCGCTAAAATATGAAGCGAGGGGTGGGAGCGCCGCCTGTCACATTGAAGCGTGGTTATCATATGAGGCGAGGAAAGAATATTTGCCGCTAAAATGTTAAGCGAGGGGTGGGAGCGCCGCATGTCCATTTAAGCGAGGTTATTCTATGCCGCCTATATGTGAAGCGAGGGGTGGGAGTACTGCATGTTTTATTGAGCTAGGGGCATTAAAATACACTACCGTGACAATGACTAGGGATCAGCTATTCTTTGGCGATGGTTCATGCCGCCAGGTATATTGATAGCGATGGTTCATTCCGCTATATTGATTGGCGATGGTTCATGCCGCCAGGTATATTGATAGCGACGGTTCATTCCGCTATATTGATTGGCGATGGTTCTTGCCGCCAGGTATATTGATAGCGATGGTTCATTCCGCTATATTGATTGGCGATGGTTCATGCCGCCAGGTATATTGATAGCAACGGTTCATTCCGCTATATTGATTGGCGATGGTTCATGCCGCCAGGTATATTGATAGCGATGGTTCATTCCGCTATATTGATTGGCGATGGTTCTTGCCGCCAGGTATATTGATAGCGACAGTTCATTCCGCTATATTGATTGGCGATGGTTCATGCCGCCAGGTATATTGATAGCGACGGTTCATTCCGCTATATTGATTGGCGATGGTTCTTGCCGCCAGGTATATTGATAGCGATGGTTCATTCCGCTATATTGATTGGCGATGGTTCTTGCCGCCGGATATATTGATAGCGATGTCTCATTCCGCTATTCTATTGGCGATGGTTCATGCCGCCGGGTATTCTATTGACGATGATTCGTGCCACCGGATATTACATAGCGACGGGTCATTCCGCTACACCTATGGCGATGGTTCATACCGCCGGATATCTATAGCGATGTCTTATGCCGCTGATCTATGACGAGAGATCATGCAGCTGATTCTATAGCGATGGGTTATACCGCTATGTGCGTAGCACTGGATTATGTCGCCTACGAGCGATGGGTGCTTCTTGTGTACCGCTGGTGGACGATGGATACAGGTATTCCGCTATCTTGATAGCGATGAGGTATGGCATATTACTTTTGTTAGCATTATTATGGATACTACGTGTTGCTATATACGTCATGTGTTTGACGATGAGATTATGGATGTCGTGTATTGACATGTACCGTCATATGTTTGACGATGTTAATTGGATGTCATATGTTGACATATGCCGTCACGGGATGACGATGTCATAGTTGATGTTCTATGTAGACGTGTAGCGTCGTTTTGATGATTAATACATTTATGTTATGTATTGAGTTGTATGTTTTGAGTGCTCATGGTGAGCACATGGTAATGTCTGGGTCACTAGTTGACGAGACCATTATGCCGAGCAGGTTGCTCGAAGAATTATTGGGTGCACCGTACATGGATTGTACCGCAGCACATATTTGGAGTATATATTGTTCGAGTAATGATACCCTTGGGTATACTCGCTAGTTGGCTTAGGCCAAGTGATTGGTCGTAAGAGTAGTCATTGAGGAAACTACTCGCTTGTTGTTGTGATCTGCGGGTGGCGTGATCACACTCACCCTGAGGGTGTGGGATAAGTCCTAATGGATTAGGATTGCTTCGTGGTTGAGCAAGGACACCGGGATGTCCATTATGCTTTGGTTTTTAGAGGAATATTGGGTGATGACCCACTCCTCTAAATGGATGATACGGTATGGTATACCGGGTGGAACGTATGAGACGTTGGTAGGCTTGATATGAGCCTTTGGAGGCAGCGCTTGTTAGCCAGATATCGTGGCAATGTTATAACGTGCTTTTGATAGCCGTTATACTGCCCGTGTGATTCGAGTTCAGTGAATCGTATGATGATACGATGAGGACTTTTGGTAGACTTTTGTAGTCTCTTTGTGGCATGATAATTGAGGCAGGGAATACCTCGAGGAGACGTTTATACGTCAAATGTTTTATGAGGCTTGTTTTGGGACAACTCAATTTTGTTGGAAATACCAACGTGAGCGTCGACAAGTCGTTGTTAGCTCTGGTTGAGCATCTTTGCATATGGTATGCGACGGAAGTCACAATTGAAATTGTGTGGTATAGTAAGTGGAGTAACACAACTATATTGACTTTATCTCTTGGAGAGATTTGGGTTGTACTGTCACGGAGGCAGCTAGTATTGGTTGAGGGTTGATCGTGAATCAACCAGGGTAAGCCCTACTAGTGTTGGACTAGTTAATGGCTTCGTACCTTCCAGTGAGACGTTCGAGGAGACGTCTCTGGGGTGATGCTCGAGTGTGGAGTACTATGGCAATAGTACAGGGCATCGTTGTTTGAGTATACATGGCGTATACGAGTTTCGATTTGATGATAGTGGTTCGATGCACTATTCTGAACCAATTGCATATTTTGGTTCCGAGATATATGTTGTTATGTATATCCAGTTTTCCGGACGGTGGTTCGAGGTTGGAAGGTCATGGATTCATGACGCTATCCTTGTGGGAAAGGCGGTATTGTTATACCTGCCGGTTGAATCTTTTGGGAGATTCATTGCTTTGATTGTGTGGTGTTGATGTTGAAATCACACCCTTTGGCTTTGGTCTGTCGACCACTATTCTCCGTGGAGTGAGAATGATCGAGGTTTGACAGCAGATTTTGGGACTTTGGGTATGCTTGGAGATACCCGAGTCTATTGCTTTGAGTGTGCCTGTTGTGTTGGTGCTTAGGCACGTATACCCGTGTGTGTATACGAATGCCAACTCTATTTCGTTCCTTGTTGAACATCGGATTAGTGTGCTTGGTTTGATGAATCTCCGGTGGGAGATTGTGGCAATTTGAGATTAGTAATCTCGATGGCACGATGTATTCTGAGGAATAATCGTGAGGTCCGTTTGACTTCCCCTGAGGAGGGATTGTCGTGTTTTGGAACCATGGTAGTTCTTGTTGGATAATTCGATAGCCTTCCTGTTTTAGGATTGTTGAATCCCGGGATAAATGAGGGATGGCCAGGATTCGGATTTGTTTAGTGTCACGGTCGACACGTGTTTGGGAATGCAATTGTTTGTCTTGCATGTCCCCTGTGAACTTGAGACCTTGTAGAGTCTCGATAGTGTGTTTTGGAGCAAGATGGGATTTCTTGGAACACATGGTTGTAGACATCTGTAGTGATGTGTTTTGTGTGGATTAGTGACCGTGGTTTACCAGATCCGGATTGCATGAGGTGCAACTACTCCTTTGGAGGAGATGATCGGGAAAGCGAAATCGGATTTTTCCGGGAGTATACTGATTGTATACTAGTGGTTCCCATCTTAACGATGTGTGTTAAGCATCGTGGGCGAGTGGTGGATATCATTGAGAGATATCTATGTTAGAACCAATGGGGTTTTGATTGATTTGCAGTCATGGTGGACTGACTTCCGGGACGATTCACATCGAGGTATGTTATTATCTTTCAGGTTTATATTGGTTTTGGCATTTGCTCTATTGTAGAGTTTGGTGCGAGATTGGTGTTCTCGCAGTTAATGATTCGATTCTATTGTGGTCCAGAATCGGGGTTGTGGCTTTACTTTGTTTGTGTAGTCCTGGTGCTACGTAGAGTATGCCGGTGCAAATTTCGAGGACGAAATTTTATTAGTGGGGGATAATTGTGATGTCCGGGGATTATGGTGTTAATCCTGGTGTGGTATCAATCCTTGATGGATTTTTTAATTGTGGCAATTAGGAATTAATTGTTGTTTGGCATCTCCCGAGGTTGTTAAATCGGGCATTTGGGATCGTTGGATCCAGAGGATGAGATTGTATTCTCATTTTGGTGAAAAACCTATGAGTTGGGTTTTTAGTGGGACTTGGTGTCCGGGGTGCCTTATTTTGGGGCCAGTCTGGGGATTTGATGTTGGAGAGAGAGTTTTTGCAAACAGATGATTTTTAATGAATCACAATGTATTTGTGGAGGTATTGGTATTCTGGGGGCATTTTTGCTATATATACCAGTTGGACTCGGGATTCCGTCATTTGAAATCCATTCCATTCCTTTCCTCTCCCTCTCTCTAGCCTTTCTCACCCCAAACCCTTCCCCCTTTTTCCTTTGATGAGCAAATCGACGGAGGCTCATCCTAGGAGCCGGATTTCTCGAAGATAATAAGGTATTATTCATCCCCTCGCATTTAGCTTCGTTTTGATTGTGGTATGGTGGTTTTGAGTTGAGGTTTTGGTTGGTTATGGGTTTTGGGGATTTTTGCTTAAAATCCAATGTTGGGTTTTTGGGAGTTTATATTGAGTTTATTTGGTGTATTTGAGATTTGGAGGATGTATGTGTGTTGGATTTGAGTTTGGGTGTCAAAAACACCATAGAAACTCGAGTTTTCCAAAAAAAATTGCAGGTGGCGATCGATCTCCAAGGAGAGGCGATCGATCGCGACGAGCTGCTCAGATTTTCGAAGACGATGAACAGTGCAGGGGATCGATCGCATGGTCTAGGCGATCGATCGCGAGCATGTTGGCGACCGATCGCGAGGGGTGGCGATCGATCGCGTGTAGGCGTTTTTGCCCACTGGATAGGGGCGATCGATCGCGCTAAATGAGGCGATCGATCGCCGCCCGTAAGGTTTTATTTTTTTTGTAATTTTGGAAAATTGTCGGGATTTCGAAATCGAGGTTTTAAGGGGCCGTTTCCGGGGCAATGTCTAAATTCCAATGGGAAAGCTATACTTTTAAATGGATTGGTTGAGGCCAAACTTTAAAAACAGAATTCCCGGTTGAATTCTTGGTTATCTTTTAAACTTGTTAATGGTATATTTTGGGTATTATGCATGCTTAGCCGGGGGCTTTTATTTTGGTAATCGTCATGGATTGGCGATATGATTGGGAATCTTGAACGTGTTTGGACACGTGGTTGCATGCTTATACTTTATTGTGAGTTGTTTATGTGTTTTAGCACATATCTCTCGAGGTAAGGAACTCAAGCAAAGTTTGGACTCGAGCTACAGAATTATAAGGTACGTATGACGTACGAGCATAGCCTTTTATATAATTGCAATTGTTGAGTGCTTGATACACTGTATTGCAATGAATGTGTGTGGAAATGCATGACACATGGTATTAGCAATAAACGGAGATTGAAATGCATGGTTTATGATACTTGCCTTAAATGTCTATATATGCATTGAGATTTGCATGGTGCCGCTTTTGAGCGAGCGATGATTGGGATGTTGTGCCTGTGAGCGAACATCGATTATGACACCGCTGCCATCGAGCATGCATGGAAATGGAATGCCGCTATTGTAGAGCGAGCAATGAAAGAGAGCTATGAAACCATAAGTGAGAAACATGGATTTTCCATAATCATTGTTTAATGATTTGATGTTATTGATTATGATATTGGTATATGGCTCATGGATTTGTTAATGATTAACTGGCATTTGGGAATTTGATGATTTCAGTGTTTTGAGAACAGGGACAGTACAGGAAACTCCGGATGAGGATGATACCATCCAGGGAGTATATTTTGTATTTCATAGCATTTACATTGTTGTAAATTATAAATTGTATTGTTATGGTTATTGGATCTGGAATATTGGTATGCTCACCCCGTGTGGGGGCTGTCTCTGTTGGGGCAGGTGGTACAGGTGTAGCAGCAGCTTTGGAGTTGAGCTCGGGCTGTTGATTGAGGTACTTCCAGGATCGAGGTACCAGAGCTGGATGGATAGGCGCTCAGATCCAGAGCCGAGATCGAGTTGCGCTTGAGAGGTGCTTCCAGGATCGAAGCACCAGTAACGGTATCCAGCAGAGTGTTTTATACATTAGATACACACTTATTCATGGGGTGCCCTTATGTGAGTACATATTATGTGTATATGGAATGTATAAACGGGCTAAGACTCTTCTCTGTTCATTTATGATTTGCACGCAATTAGATATAGAATTGCTAAATGAACTAAGAGTATGTTAGTGTATTATGAGGGTGCATGTTATATGAATAATCTTGGTTGGGGAATTTGAATATTATGTGGATTAAATGCAAGAAATTTTCTGGATAGCAAATGGTGTTGCACTTGCATATGGTTTTTCCCCTGATAGTGTGATTATATGCACTAATGATATGGCTTAATACACTAATAACGGGATAAGGGCACAGGGGTCCTTACAATAATTTAGCCATATTTTTTTATTTTTATTTTTATTACGGTTTATACGATTTCACTACTGTTGTTCCTTCGTTGTGTTGAATTCTGCAGGGAGTTGCCTTTGAGTGCATGCTACGAAGTGACAGACCTATACTAGAGCCACTTGTGATATCTCCGAAATGATTATGTGTAATTGAACATTAATTACGTTATGTGAGGATTATGGTGTTAATTTATTGGTGATGATTTATTAATATTGGGAAATGCTTAGTCATGTGGTGGTCATGGCCTAGTAATGCATTTCAGGGTGTATGTGATATGTGTTGGGGATTTGAGTTATGGCATGATTATTTGGGGTGTGTGTTGGTCATTGTGGTATAGCATGTTTAATTGGAAGTAGAAGTGTTTTATTGTATAAATACTATAAAATATCATGTGATGATATTTTAATACATCATGCTAAATACCGGGACAAAAACACAACCTACCATCCAACCACCCCATCTCAACCCATGCCTATCTGCAGATGCCCCCATACCCCCCCACTTGCCTTCCTTTCACTCAACCTCTATCACTCCTTCTCCCCCAATCTTTTCCCCCCCCATTTCGTCCAGCATCTGCTAAGCAAGTAGGAAGAAGAAGACTGCCATTTTCTTGGTGAAAAACCTTGCAAAAGTTGGAGCAAAAAGGGGTGAGGAACCATATCTTACATTGGGTAAATTTTGGTTGAGTTTTGTTAAAAGTGTTGTGTAGAAATGGCATGTTTAGTAGCCTTTTGTTGTGATACTTGTTTTGTGTAGCTACATGGTAGTATAATGGTGTATTTTGCATGATGACTTGTTGGGGGATGATGATTTATGGTGTAGTTTATGATAGCTTTGGGAAGGTGCTCGAAAATTGGTGTTGGTTCGCGATTGCAGGTATTGGCGATCGATCGGCGCGTTTTCCCGATCAATCGCGAGCACCAGAGTGCGAGGCAGAGGCATTCGGCGATCGATCGCGATAATTGGGCGATCGATCGGGAAGCCAGCTATCGATTGGCATGTCTTCACCGATCGATCGCGGAAGACAGAATTTTGAATGTTGAGGCAGTAGCATCCCGCGATCGATCGCCGGCGATCGATCGGGGCTTATTGGCGATCGATCGCGAGAAGCCAAATGTTGTATTTTGATTAATTATTGTAGAATTTTTTGGTATTGGGCTATTATTGGCATCTAATATTGTATTGTACACTTGCGTAGAGCCTTCACAGATAGCCACACAACGCAGGGGATAGAGTCCTGCAACATACCATATTTTGGAAAGGTACGTAGAAGACGTACGGGCACCCAACGGTAACATGTAATTTATATACGCATTGGGTATGCATTGTAGATGCAAGTGTGTATTGACTTGTGTATGGTAGATGCAAATACAGGTTGATCCATACATTATGATTGCATATGTATATGTTGATTGATTGATGCGCATCCCATGAGTCATGGTTATCACCTTGATGATTTTAGTGCTTTCCACTATTTATTTTGTGCCGCGAAATGTGAAGCGAGGGGTGGGAGTACAGCATGTCACATTGAAACGAGGTTATCATATGAAGCGAGGAAAGAATATTTGCCGCTAAAATGTGAAGCGAGGGGTGGGAGTACCGCATGTCCATTTAAGCGAGGTTATTCTATGCCGCTTATATGTGAAGCGAGGGGCATTAAAATACATTGTGATAAACGGACTAGGGATTGGTTTGAGGATTTGAGGAATTGAAATATGTCATGACATTTGTTTAAAACCATAATATCATTCATTGATTCGATTATGAGTTATGGTACAGGGACAACCAAAAGGGGCGTTTTAAATGCATGGGAATACAGGAAATATTTTGTATTTATGGTTTACGCATTTACACTTTTATTCATATTGTGTTGAATATGAATTATTATGTGCTCATGTGTTGGGGGTTGTCCTTGTAGGTGCATTTGGCATGGAGAACCAGGGTCGGGGTTGATGCGTGAGCTGTAAGGAGTGCTTCATGGATACAGAACAGAATCTCCCTTTGTATAGTTTCTACATAGAGTAGAGTAAAACTATAGTTTCACACTCTTTTGATAGGAATGTAACTAATTCCATTTTGAAATTTTTGGTACTGTAACTCTTAAGCTCAGGGCATCAACCCGGTCTATTACTCTGATTTATGCATGATTAGTTCTCTTAATTGCACCTTATAACGTTGTTAGATAACGGGGTCTCACATTTGACTTAGAGATTGAACGAACTTGCAGAAGACTTCGGAAAGAACCTAGAGAGATGGCCAAGAATAATCGAGGGAATGGTAATGGAAACAACAAAGAAGTGCCAATTACAAGATCCATGATGGACTATGCACAACCATCTTTTCAAGGCACCATGTCTAGCATCAAAAGACCAAGGATTCAGGCTAATAACTTCGAGATCAAGCCTGCCATAATTCAGATGATTCAACATTATGTGCAATTCGGAGGATCGGATACTGATGATCCTAATGCTCATATCTCCAACTTTTTGGAGATATGCGACACATTCAAGCACAATGGCGTCACTGATGACACCATCAGGTTACGACTCTTTCTCTTTTCTTTAAATGATAAAGCTAATAGCTTGTTGAATTCATTGCCTGCAGGGTCGATCACTACTTGGGAGGGGATGGCTCATGCCTTCCTATCAAAATACTTTCCCCCTTCCAAGACAGCTAAGATGCGCAATGATATCACCACATTCATGCAACATGATCCGGAGACTCTATATGAAGCTTGGGAGCGTTTCAAGGATCTACTTCGAAGATGCCCACATCATGGCCTTCCGATTTGGCTTCAGGTACAAACATTTTACAATGGTTTATTTTCTGCTAATAGATCCATGATTGATGCAGCAACAGGAGGTACCATTATGAGAAAGTCACCTGAGAAAGCTTATACACTCTTGGAAGAGATGGCAGCCAACAGTTACCAGTGGCAGTCCGAAAGAAATGTGCCCAAGAGACCGATAGGGGTGCACAAAGTTGATGAGGTAACAACCATAAAAGCTCAATTGGAGGCGTTGAATAAGAAAATGGATGGCTTGAGCATGACAGCGATGCAAGCTCAAGTGGTCATATGTGATTTGTGTGGAGGCAACCATCAGAGCACGGAATGCCAGGCAGGTAATCCTTTTGTACAATCTACTGAAAATGCTAACTTTGTAGGAAACAGGCCACAACAGGGTAATTCTTACTCCAACAACTATAACCAACCGTGGAGGAATCATCCAAATTTCTATTGGTCCGACCAAAAGAATGTTTTGAACCCCCAACCACAACCATGTTACCAACCAAAGCCGAGCATGGATGAATTACTTGTCAAGTTTATATCATCTACTGAGACCATGATGAATAACCAAGATGCATCTATCAAGAATTTGGAAACTCAAGTCGGACAATTGGCAACCATCTTGGCCGGAAGAGCACAAGGAACTCTGCCGAGTGACACTGAGAGGAATCCAAGGGAGCAAGCCAATGCCGTGACCTTGAGGAGTGGAAAGGAACTTGGTGCTGAGAAGGAAACAGAAAGATTTCAATGAAGCAAGAGGAGAAGGAGCAACCTTGCAACAAGGGTAAGTCCATTGGAGCCACTATACCGATCTCACCACAAGAAAAGGTACACATTCCTCTCCCATTCCCTACAGCAATTAATAGGGTGAAGGTTGATTCAAACTTTGCCAAATTTTTAGACATGCTTAAGAATTTGCATATCGATATACCCTTTATTGATGCATTACGAGAAATGCCTAATTATGCCAAATTCTTAAAGAAAATGTTGTCTAAGAAGCAGAAATTGGTAGAGCACGAGACTGTCTTTTTGACTGAGGAATGTAGTGCTATGGTGCAAAAGAAATCGGCCACGAAGTTAAAAGATCCAGGGAGTTTCTCTATTCCTTGCACTGTTGGGCCTATTTCTTCTATTAAATCATTATGTGATTTGGGTGCTAGTGTGAACTTGATGCCTTTGTCTGTTTTAGGATACTTGGATTGAGAGAGCCGAAGCCCACAAGAGTAGTGTTGCAAATGGCGGACAAGTCTATCACCTACCTACTAGGAATCATTGAAGATGTGCCTGTAAAGATAGATCAATTCACCTTCCCGGTGGATTTCTTAATGTTGGATACGGAGGAGGATGTGAGAATGCCATTAATCCTGGGACGCCCATTCTCGGCTACTGGAAGAGCCATCATTGATGTTGAAGAAGGTAAGTTGATCCTCCGTGTAAGAGAGGATCGGGTTACATTCAATATGTTCAAATCTTCAACACACGCACACAACGAGCATGATTATCTAAACGTTAACATGATTGACACTTTGCTTGTTGATGTGGTGCAAGGCACTAATGAGGTGGACGTGAAGACCGAGCTAGAGACTAAAGAAGACAAGAGCCATGACATGATAAAGTCAAAAAAGGCTAAGAAGCTCAAGGAGAAAAGGACATTCATGAAGGGAGAGACAGTGCAATTGCATAAAGTGCCACCACCTCGCATTTTCCAAAGCAAGCGAAAAGCTTCATGGGTTGGACCATTCACGGTGACTACTGTCTATGCTCATGGAGCAATTAAGGTAAGTGATCCTATTCTAGACACTTGTGTGGTAAATGGTGAGCGGTTGAGACACTGCAACATGGATGACATTAATCCACATACTTCGAGTTGTTGAAGCGATTGGGTAAGAAGTCCAGCTTGGGACTATAAATCAAGAACTAATTTTTTTTTTCTCCTTCGTTTTTGAATTTAGTAGGTAGTTTCACGTTTTTAATTTGGTTGTTGACTCTTTACTGCATTAAATTAAAAAAAAAATCAAAATTTTACCGATCGATCGGTAAATTTTACCGATCGAACGTTAATTCGAGGAATTAAAATAAAAAGCTACGGCAATGGACCGATCGATCGGTAAATCCTACCGATCGATCGGTCAATCTGGGAACTTTTAATAAAATCTACGGCAATGTACCGATCGATCGGTACTTTATACCGATCGATCGGTAAAGTGCATATTCAGTTTTTTTAAACCCGAACTCTCACACTAACACACACAATTACACACACTCCAAACGAAAACCCTCCCCAAAAAATCGCCTCTTCCCAATTTTCTTCACATTTTACTCCAATCTTTGCACATTTTTTAAATTTCACTACTATATTATGCAAATTAGACTCAAATTGTGCTAATTGTTCCAGATTTGCAGATTTAGAAGACTAAATCAACACCAACCTACAAGTTTGACAAGGTGCAAGCCAAGGACTCCAACCTACTACAAATTTCGAATTATTGAGGTACTTTGGCAATGCACTTCTTGGAATTTCAGTTTGTGTAAGTATATTGTGTTGGTGTTGCTAAAGATTGGATTTTTGGATTATTGGTGGAGTTGGATATTGAAATTGTTAAGTTTGGTGGATTTTTGTGGAATATAATTGTTGAATATTGTGGTGGTGGTGGTGGAATAATTTTGTTGGCGGTATTCCTTGTTGGTTGGATTATTGTAGTGTCATGGCACCGAAGAGGAAAATAACGCGCGAGGCATCTACTTCTGCGGCACGCCCGGATATCGATGAGCAAAAATTTGTTAATAAGTCTGCTGTAGAGTTCTACCATGTCATGCTGAGAAAAAAATTTGTTAGACAACGAGGCTTGGAGTTTAACTCCACAGTCGGTGCGGTGTTTAGAGAGGCACGGAGACGAGATTGGCTAACATTTTTGAGAACTCCATGGGTCGCAGTGGTACCAGTAGTAAGAGAATTCTATGCCAATCTGAAGGCATTCCCAGATGCGGCTGATACATTTGTCCGGGGGAGGAGAGTACATTACAACCGCCACACGATCAATGCCCTCTACAATGTGCCTGACATTGTGGAGGATCAGTACTCGGTGTATGTTCACTCCCATGTGGATTACAATGAAATCTTACAGACCATCTGCATCGAGGGGACTGAGTGGAGGAGAAACAACGATGGCGAGCCACTCAAAGTTCTAAAATCCAAGCTGACAGAGGAAGCAAATGCTTGGTTTTCTATTGTGGTTTCCCGACTCATACCAGCTACCCACACTTCCGAGGTCACCAAAAATCGAGCTATACTGGTTTTTGCCGTACTTATCGGCAAATCTGTTAATTTGGGACGACGTGTGGAGTTATCTATCAGGAGCACCAACCGAGGCTCACCTATCTCCGGCCTGCCATGTCTTGCCACTATCACAGAGTTATGTCGCCGGCAAGGTGTTTCTTGGGACGACGGTGAGGAGATTTTAGCGCTGATGTCAGCTATCGTTATTCAGGATCCTACCGCAGCCGCAGCCGCAACCGCACCGGGGAGAGCACGTGCCAGACCTTCAAGCAGTCAGACTGCATCTCAGCCGACTACATCTTCTGCTGTGCCTGGGACTCCCACTGTCACTCTAGACTTGATCGTCGAAGAGGTACGAGCTATGCGTCTACGACGGGATGAGTTCTTGCAATATCAAGTCGGCTGGAACAATGCAATGGCACAAGGCTTTCCAGCTATTCAGTTTCCACCACCACTTCACTTCCCACCATTACAGCCGTTCCCACCATACCAGCCACAACCCCCAGTGCCACCACCAGAGCATGAGGAGGAGGACGATGATTACTGACGATCGTCGCCAAGGTATGTGATTTGCCATTATTTTTATTGTTTACTGTACATTGAGGGCAATGCACGTACCAAGTTTGGGGGGGGGGGGGGGTGGTGTTTATCCATGATTTTATTTTGTGTGATTTGTGAGTTATGTTAGTAGTCTTAGCATGTTTAACGGTGCGTCAGATATCATGTCTACTGCTGTGGAGTCTATGATTTTAGCTAATATTGATGAGTCCGATGAAGAGCATGGAAATTTGTTTTTAGTGTAATTGGATTAACATAGTGACTCCATGCCATGATGATATTAATTTTACTCTATTTATGACTTGAATCTTGATGATTGTAAACATGTTGTGAATATTTTTGAGTTGAGTTGACATGTTGAAAATGAGGAATAAATTGAGCACATTGAGTCATGAACTTGTTGATTACATTTAAAGTAGTGATTATATGTGTGAACTTGATGACATGTCTTGAGCATCTTAGAGTAATCATAGAACCTATTTGATAATGGCACTTTGAGGCAAATTTTTATAATTATGAACTAGACTTGGATATGATTTAGGTGATCTTTGGAACGTTTGAGCCTTTCAAGCCTACCTTGTCTAAATTTACCCCTAGTGTCCAAAGTTGAGCTTGATTGAATAAGAATGAAAATTAGCCACCATTCGACTTTTGTTGATAAACTCATTATACCTACCTTGTTTAGCCAAAACAATTGAACAATTTTATCGTCACCCAAGGGAGTATAATGAATCCCATTAGATGCACATAGATGTCTATATTTGATGAGCTTATTGTGAAAAGAGTTTGTGAATGAGAAAAAGTAAAGGATAGAGAAAGCCTTGCAAAAAAAAGAAAAAGAAAAAAAGAAAAAGTGATTGAATAAGACCCAAAGCGGGCAAGGCTAAAAGATAAGTAAGAGAAATCCGATATGTGCTGCATAAAAATGAACTTTACATGATATACTCTCTTCTTTGTGCTTATCCTATCCTTTCTTTGTAACCGACACCAAAAGGCCTAACATTATAAGCTTTAAAAGTCCTATTGATCCAAGTCTAGGAATTGATTACATTAGTGGAGAAGTGCTTGAAAATTAGGTATATGAGATACTCGATGAAAATCTTGATTGTTACTGATTAACACTGTTTTGATCTATGATGATTGTATGATACTTGTGATTGACAACAGCACAAACACACATTCCGAATTTGAGACTGTTATTTGACTTAAGGAGAAAACACTTTGTGTCCAACGATTTGAGGGATTTTTGTTGTGGTATGAGTAAAAGTTCTGAGATAAACATATGAGCACGAAATAATCCATGTCACTTAACTGTTGTGAATTCACTGTTTTTAAATCTATTCTTGCTCGAGGACGATCAAGACTTAAGTTTGGGGGAGTTGATAAGTGTGATTTTTATACTTATATTTCTAGGTTTTTTAATACTGTTTAAGTTGATTCCTGGACGATATTATGCGCTTTTGTGTTGTTTTTGTTTATTCCAAGAATCAAGGTCGGATTATATGAAATTGGAGAATTTATGCCTAAAATAATGAAAAAAGACTCAACTGAGCGAACCGAGCGAAGAAGCGGCAAAGAAACTCGACTTGTAAAGATTTACAGGTAGCGATCGATCGCTAGGATCTAGCGATCGATCGCTAGAGAGGCAGAAGTTGGGGAAATTTTGAAGATTCTACCGATCGATCGGTACATCTTACCGATCGATCGGTAGAAGCCGTACCTTAAAATTTTAATTCGTGGAAATACCGATCGATCGGTAGCCGCGAAAATCTGAAAAAAAATTACCTTTTAAGAGTTTGGGTCTTACACGAGATTGGGGGAGTCTTCTCCACTATTTAAGAGAAAAAGCGGCCGGCCCTAGAGGAGTTTGGACTGACTTTTCACCATAGAGTTCAACTCTACCATCTTCAAACCTTCAAGAGGATTCAAAGCAACGCAGCTAGAGACGGGAACATCGGATCGACGCACGATTCAACATCAAGCGTTTCTACGTATTTCTGAACTTTTGTTTTAGTTTTATTTACGACTTTCAATGTTTATAATGTTATTCGATGTTATAAAACATTATTTTTCCGTTAATACGCTAGGCTAGGTTTGTTATCGAGACAAGGGGATCTTGTGTATGAACCCACAGTTTTAATTCTAGTTTTTGATTGAGTTATTGTTATTTTTGAGTTAATGTTATGCTTTTAATGCTTTTAAAGGATTAGCTACTCTTTGAATGTTGTTAGTTTACAATTGAGATCGAGAGATGATATTGTAATACGGAACCAATAACATAAACCGTGGATTTCAAACCGAGATCGAGAGATGATATTGGATATAACCGGAAAACTTGTCACCTTAGATGCATTAATTTTAATTAGAACTAGTAGGTAAATTGTGGGGGATTACTCAAGTGAACCGAAGTCTCGATATTTATCTCTACTGTTTATTATCTTAATTCTTTGTGGTGCAGTTGAATATTGGAGTTGAGTGAATTAGTTTATCTTTCAAACAATTTCGTAGGTTAAATATAGAACGCTAGTTAAATTTGGTAATTACTACTAGTCATCGTGGCTTCGACAATCCTTACTTCTAGATCATTATACTAAAACTTGACACCGTACACTTGCGGTATAGAATCGCTAAATTGGAAATAATTGTTTAAAATAAAAGCGATCAAATAACCCATGTATCTTATAAAAAACTAAAATAGTTTGTAAATTTCCAATGTGAGACAACTCTCAACACACCCTCACGTGTGACATTATATAAGTCAAACACATGGATTGATAATGTGCGTGTGCATGTAAACAGAGACAATTACATGAAACGCCTGCTCTGATATCATATTAAGAATACATTAGATTCTAACTCGAAACCAATTGGTAATGAATGGAGTAACGCATGTATCTTAGAAAGAGATAAGATAGTTTGTAAATTTCCAACGTAAGACAATTCTCAAGAGATATATACAATATTTTACCTGGTTATAATATGCCTATCGAGTCAATTTGCGGCAACTCGAGCTAATGGGAAATACGGCCATGCGATGCAACTCAACATCCAAAGTAACTGATAATAATTCATTAGCTATTGTGCGTCAAATACAATTCAACATACTCAGGGAGTTCAACTCTAGGGAGTACAACACCAATACATCAAGTATAATTTTCTCAACGCTGCAAATAATTTTGTGAAATTACAAATGCCCATTTTAAAGGATGGCTTTGGGAGATGGCATTTAATTTTTTTTTAAAAATCTCAAATAAAATCTTAGATTAACAACATCAGCAACTAAGTCTTTAATTTTAAAGGATTGAAGTATGCTACATGAACCATAAAAAGAATGAAGTCTGTCACGTACACGTATAAATCTTCTCCAAGAGCTTCAAAATATATATACGTTAAACATTGATCAACCATTTCATCGGTGCACAATCAACAAGTGAAATCGTTTATTTTTCTCCTTTTAGACTTTCAAGCAACTTTATTACAATCAATACTTTCGGTCAAAAATATTAAAAATACGTCACCCACTTATAACAAAAATGAAAAAGTACACTGTTTATTTAGATATATGTGAAGTTATAATATCAAGAAAAAATTTATATAAAACTTTATATTGTACTCAAAAAGTAAGTGGCTCTTTTTCAAGTTTCCATCTCCAATAATTTAGAGGGGCCACAACCCAATTGCGATATGTCCTATTATACGAAATAGTAACTTGAGGAACTGATCCCATGATAATGGTTTAAGTCGGCTGAACAGAAGTACTTGGCATCTTCTCTGAATTGGCCCTTTCAGAAAGCAAATAATTTATAAATCTTCTTTAGTGAGGGCCAATCAAGATTCTTCTTGTCCTCCAACATCCATTGTTAGGTTGTCAAATTAAATTTGGAAGAAACAGAAACTCAAGCTCTAATAACACCCTTCAACTTTTGCTTATTATCTTTTCAAGAGGGTTTCTTATCCAAAAGTTGACGAGAAGAATATATAATTTATAATATAGTATACAATAGTATGTATATATGTAGAATAGCTGCATTACAATAATACTCTATCTAGTTTGTAGTAGATATAGGAAAAATTACAACTGTTTTTTTATTATTTGATATAAAATACACATGACAGAAATTATTATTTAGATTAGAATGATTAAAATAATAAATGAAAACTAGAGACGTAATATCAAAATTACTCGATCATCAAGGTCGCCTCTGCCGTGCCAATCGTTGCGTGCATCTTAGCATAATTTCATGTCAACTTCCTATTATGATGAAAACCCTATCCTCGGGAACAAGGTGGTAGTGGTCCTCTAATATTCTCAATCCCAATTCCCAAGCCTAATATGATTCTGATAAAATTTCTCTTTGCTTCTTTTCTCCTTATTTCTTCAGTTCACAACGTGTTGGCCTAAAAAGCCAACCTCAAAATTTGCAGTTTCATCCATATATCTTACATTATAAGAATGTAATCTTCTTCCCTCTTATCAACATCAGTGCATCTCGTGCCAACACTTTTCTTCTTCTATTCATCCACTCTCTTGGGATTTTTATTTTCCCTATTCAATCAATCATCGCCCATTAGATCACCATTGTGAAAAGAAGTCGTGCCCAATATCAAAAAGGTGGACTCAAGAATTTAGACAATTGTAGTCCTGTGTTTCTTGGAGGCTAGTCTGATATCACCAAAAAATGTGATCTTTAATAAATGTCGTGCGATGATGCAACAAACGATTTATCCTCTATAAACTGAATTGAACCGCTCCCAAAATGTATCTGTATATCAAAGAAAAAAGGATAAGATGACACCGCCCGTAGGCGAAACCACTCCGACGCTCAAGTCAGTACATGCTCCAATAGAAAAAGTATTGAAACTGTAGGCTTTGCATAATATGAAAGGCGTATTATGAAAGACGTATTATGAGAGACGTAAGCAATAGCGTGTAAGTATTGCGTAAGTGAACGTACCTGAATGAGGTTAGGTGCCCTCTATTTATAGACGTAGAGATAGAGTATCAATTAATATAGAATAAGAGTTCTAGTCACTCTATAATTGTAGAGTTCTAGTCAATCTGGGAGAAGAGTTCTAGTCAATATGAAATAGTATTGTATATGGCAACTAGATCCATGTTTATCCCGAGAATATAGATGTCTTCCAAAACCCTACAACTCCTTGCTTAATCATATTGGGTCGGTTAAAACCCATTAGGTAGATCAACCCCCCATCGAGGGTATCACAAGTCCCCCTTCCTAGTCGAACTGACGTCGAAGACCAGAAGTTCGTTAAATGTTTAACCGACCTGTTCCTAGTGCCCATGATGTTTACTTCCACGGGAATATGAGATATAGTCGAGCTCCGTGATGAATAAACATGCAGTACTAATAACATTGGCTTTATGAATATTAAGCGTCCCAAGCTCCATAATTAATAGAAATCTCAAGCCCCGGTGATGAAAAATATATGATACCAATGAAACTTGCTTGATTTCCAGCATCAATAGAATCCTGAGCTTAGCAGATAAGCCCGATACCAGATGTAATACGGAGCAAATAAAGCTCATCTGAGCTGATTTGAGCTATATCGGATAAATATGTACAAATGACGCTCGACTAAACTAAGCTCCAGAGGTAATAGGTATGCGGAGCAAATGATGTTCGCCTGATCCGAACTGAGCTCCAAATATCATAAATAGGGGCGAAGTGTGCTCGCGTGATCTGAACTGAGCTCCAGAAATAATAAATAGAGGCGAAGTGTGCTCGCCTGAACCATGCTCCAGAGATAATAAATAGGAGCAAAAATGTGCCCGTCTGATCTGAACTGAGCCAGAGATAACAAATAGGAGCGACGAATGCTCGTCTGAACCGAGCTCCAAAGATAATAAATAGGAGCAAAAATGTGCTCGTCTGATCTGAACTGAGCTCCAGAGATAACAAATAGGAGCGAAGAATGCTCGTATGAACCGAGCTCCAAAGATAATAAATAGGGGCTATCATCTCCTGTGCGTAATCTTAGCTTTGAGTGAAAACTCCTGACGGCACTTGGCGTAGCCAAGGCAAAGAGCTCGGCGTAACCGAGAAGAGATGAGCCGTCGTAAACGTGCTCCTGAGGTCGGGTGAAAAACCCTTACTCCTGGCGTAACCAGGGCTGAGCTCGTCGTAAACGTGCTCCTTAGGTGGGGTGAAAACCCTTGCTGCTGGCGTAACCAGGGCTGAGCTCGTCGTAAATGTGCTCCTGAGGTAGGCTGAAAACCCTTGCTCCTGGCGTAACCAGGGCTGGGCTCATCGTAAACGTGCTCCTGATGTGCCAAGGGCTTATTGACAACGCCTTGGACTTCTGAATAGGGCCTTACTGCAAGATTGCACGCCCGAGCTCGATGTAATAAGGCCTTACTGCAAGATTGCACGCCCGAGCTTGATGTAATAGGGCCTTACTGCCAGATGACACGCCCGAACTTGATGTAATAGGGCCTTACTGCCAGATGGCACGCCCGAGCTGATAAATAGGGGCTTACTGCGAGATTGCATGCCCGAGCTGTCATAATATGGCCTTACTGCTAGATTGCATGCCCGAGCTCAATGTGATAGGGCCTTACTGCCAGATTGCACGCCCGAGTTCGATGTAATAAGGCTTTACTGCAAGATTGCACGCCCGAGCTTGATGTAATAGGGCCTTACTGCCAGATGGCACGCCCGAGCTCAATGTGATAGGGCCTTACTGCCAGATTGCACGCCCGAGCTCGATGTAATAAGGCCTTACTGCAAGATTGCACGCCCGAGCTTGATGTAATAGGGCCTTACTGCCAGATGGCACGCCCGAGCTGGATATAATGGGCCTTACTGCGAGATTGCACACCCGAACCATCGTAATAGAGTGGACCTGAAATAATGCATATATAGGAATTTAAAGTAATAGTTGGGAAGAAATAACAATAAACCTGCCATGTATTTCGAGCAGCGAAGTCAAGGTCAACTGCTAGGTTGAATTTGTCCTGAGCTCGGCAACGATGAGCTAGAGGCCGAGGAGCCTGAGTCCGAATTAAGAATGAGATCTCTAATGTGCTTCACTGATACTAGAGTTGGCCCGAGATGTCATGCCAACGATGGTCAATAGCATAATTGATAGGTCGAGAATAGGCAAGGTGCCCACAGCCACATATAACATGTCCCGATCTATCCCATAATGAGCCAAGGCAGAGGTAAGTAGCCTGTTGCATGTCTTGAGCTCGATATAGAATAGAAATTTCTCAAAGTTTCCCTCCTCCGATATCTTTCCTATCCTGAGCTTGAGGAAATAATTTTCTCCACAAAAATCAAGTACTGCCCATCATCCATTTCCACCTCAGCGTTCTGTAAATCAACATAGGTTCAAGGAAAATGGTGTAGATTTTTTGCTAGGTGTGGAAACCACAATCTTCCCCTCTGACTGAGCTGTCGTTGTGGATGGAGTCCGTTTTTCCTACAGACACCACAACTGATCATAAAATCAGAAGACCCAGATAAACAATATCTTTTCAGTTCCACCAAAAACTAGCAGTATTCCCCTATCATTCGTTGTCAACACATAAACTGACTCTTTATGGCCTTTCGCAGCAACTGACATATCCTCAACTTTGACTCGCATGCACATAAACATTATTGCTTGAGTCGATGGCCGAAGAGTTGCATTTGGCAAGGTGGAACCCAAGCCCTTGAGACTAATTGCACAATCATCATCCGTTACATCTGTTGATTTAGAGATGGGTGCAAGTGCAGCTTCAAGATCCCGTATAAAATCTCCCGACCAAGGCCAATAGATGCAACACCATTATAATTTTTTTTCTTAACAGTGACATCTTCAACCAATGTTCGTCTTTTCAATGTACAGCCACGACTGCCAGTAAAAAGATTATCACACACATCTGGTCCCAGTGAATTCAATACTGCCAAGCAGTTTATTCCAGCACAATGCTTTGAACCATCTATATCGTTTGACACATATGACAACCTCTTTTCTAGGCGTGCACAAACTTATGTAGATGTGTTCCCCACACTAGATAGAAAAGACATCGAAAGAGCGTAGAGCGGCTCGAGTGATGATAATTTAACTCTGTAAATAATTAATAAAATGGGCAGGGTTCAAATCCCAAGAAAGGAAATCACGATGAGGAAAGTCGTGCAAGCAGGTCGCAATATGTAGAGGTTAGTAAAGAAAGCCCAATAAACTCCAAGTTTTGACTAACAAGCATGCTATCCACATCAAAATATCCAAGTAGCATTTGTATTCATGGGGAGAGTCCAATTGCTTTCCGGCACTTTTGGCATGAGGTAGAGATGACGACGATGGTGTTCGATTTAGCTGCGCATGATGAGGAGTGCACCTCCCGTATGATAGGTTTCATAGAGGTGAGTGACCGATGGATGGCGTTTCTCGATGAAGCAAATCCTGTGCGTTCGAGAAAATCGGGAATGGTTGGCCAGTGATGGTTTGTATAGTGTGGCTGGTAGATGGTGGCACAACCGAAGCTGTGGCCATGGTGAACATAGAGGCAGAGATGACGACTAGTATGGGTGAGAGGTCACCAAGGGAAGATGGACTTAGTTTAATTTTGTAGGTAAGATTTTTTCCAAACACTGAGGCTAATTTTTCATCACACATCACCTTGTTTTTTATTGGATGCTCTTGAATGGACTCATGGGATGAATAAAATCATAGTCAACTTTTCTTCTCCTTTTTTATACTTATTTTGAATTCAATTTCTTATATTTGCAATTTGAGAAGATAAACCGAGAAGAAATTTGAGGCAGATTCAAGAATAAGAAAGTAAGGGAGTGGTACTGCAGCGCAATGATTATGGAGTCGGTGGAAAGACTAGGGGAGATGGGGACTCACTCGACTCTCATAGGAGGTGGTCGGCTCGTCAAGAAACTTCTGGGTTTGTGGATGTGTGGCATAGATGGCAACACAGGGAGTATTGGTAGACCTTAATATGTGGTTGTCCTATTATATTGGGGGCTTCATAGAGGTGGTTCAGACTTCAGCAACGGATAGCACATAATCCAATACATTTTTTTTCTAAAACCCATTGATCTTGTACGTAAAATTTTGTTGAATTTCTTGATGGAATACTCAACCAGGCTGCCTTCTCTCGCGATATATCCCCCAAATTGTGCTTCACACCAATAAGCATATAGCATGACAGTACCAGAGAATTAGAAATATGAGCGTCCATCGGCGAATGAATGGTGGCTGTAGTGACGATTTTTTTTCTCTTTTTTTATTTATTTAAATGTGTAAGGACCCTAGTTCCTTAAGTGCGGATTAAAGGCGTAATAGCGCTAAACATGCATCTAAGAATATAAAGTTCGTGTTGATGTATTGAGCCGTTAAAATTTCAGGCCAAAATAAAATTTCCAAAAGGGATTAATTACACTCCCAACCAACTGAATGTTAATCCTATAGCTTTACACTACTCCTAGAGTAGAGACTATGCAAAAGAATTAGGCCTGCTATGCCAAAAGCACTCCTCACTGGCTCACCGCATCAACCCGCCTTAGCCCGTCCGCCCAAAAGTACCTACAGGAACAACCCCAAACCATGAGCATGTATACAAATCATATTCACAATAATATGATCATAATTCAATGCATAAACCATAAATGCCATTCACTTCCTGTATTCAACACATTTAAAAGCTCCCTTGGTTGTCCCTGTACCACAATAATAATCAATGGATTATAATACCGATATGTATGTCATGACATGCACCCATTCCGTGTATACCAATGGCCAATTCCCGGTCTTATTATATCAGTGGCATAATACCCCTCGCGTTTATATGACAGCGGCATTAATACCCCTCGCTTCGACATATTAGCGGCATAATATCACTCGCACATATTTGCGGCAAATATTCTTCATCGCTAAATATGACAGCGGCAAGTATTCTTCGTCACTGTAATATAATCTCGACTCACAATCATATGCAACCGCAATGCATATCCAATCAATTATGCAACCACAATGCATATCCAACCATGTATGCAACCATAATGCATATTCAATTATGTATGCAATCACAATGCATAATTAAGACTATGTATGCAACCATAATGCATAACCAATCAAGCGTAATAAATACGTTTTACCGTCCGATGCTCGTACGTCTCACTACGTACCTTAGTTCCAAAAGTAGAGATATTGTGGACTTTATCTCCTAAGCTGTGTGGCCACCTGGGATGGTTCTACACATTCACACAATTCCATATTAGAAGCCAACAAATGAACCATTACCAAAAATAACATCATTTAGTACAAAATCCCAAAATTCACATTTTTAGCCTTGCGATCGATCGGTCTCCAAGCCCCGATCGATCGCTAAGTCAAGCAAAAGTGGCATCCAAGTTCCGCCTCTTCCGATCGATCGAGATTTTTTTCTCGATCGATCGAGACTTCACACCGATCGATCGACACTTTTTCCCGATCGATCGGTAAGCTCATTCCACGCCTTGTTTAGGCTCTGCCCTGCTCGATCGATCGAGACTAAATTTTCGATCGATCGAGCTGCTCTGTTTCATCGAGAAACTCCATGTTAGAGTTTCAACCAACACCTAAACTCATGTATACAAAGATCAACTACCCAACACATCAGTAAACCAACAAAACATCATGTAAGACCACTTTACCACCCAACAATGACCACTACCAACAAAATAAAACATGAGAACATACAAACCCAACCCATTTTTCCAAACCAGAACTCAAAATCTTTCTAACATTAAAGAAAACTTAACAAGGGTGGATCCTTACCCTTTTTGGCTTCAAAGTTTGACAAGAAATCACCACAACAAGCTTTAGCCAAAGTTTTCTTGCTCCACCTTGAGTTAAAAACGAAAATGGAAGGAAAGAGGGTTTGGAAGGGATTACAAAGGTGAAAAGGAGTGATGTGAAGTGAAAAGAGAGGTGGTGGGTATGATATATTTTAAACATGTACCCATCAATGAGCATGATGTATAAAACATCCCAACATGATATTTTAAAAGCATTTTACCAAAATGCACCAAAACCACCATTTACTAGATGCTTCACCAAATAAACACAAACTATTTCATTTAAACCATTATAATACCCAATCACCCAACATGTATAACATGCACCCTGAAATGCTTTACCGGGTCACGCCTACCATGTGACTAAGCATTTCACCAAGATAATTAATCCCAACACTTATCACCATAAAATCACATAAACATAATTAATGCCCAAATTGCAATTAATTATTTCGGGGATATCACAAAATGTACCTCTTAAACCCATATTTCCCACAGATGGCGCCAATGATAACTCCAAAAAGCGTGATCTTCAATATATGTCGTGCGATGATGCAACAAACGATTTATCCTCTATAAACTGAATTGAACCGCTCCCAAAATGTATCTGTATATCAAAGAAAAAGGATAAGATGACTCCGCCCGTAGGCGAAGCCACTCCGACGCTCAAGTCAGTATATGCTCCAATAGAAAAAGTATTGAAATTGTGGGCTTTGCATAATATGAAAGGCGTATTATGAGAGACGTATTATGAGAGACGTAAGCAATAGTGTGTAAGTATTGCGTAAGTGAACGTACCTGAATGAGGGTTATGTGCCCTCTATTTATAGATGTAGAGATAAAGTCTCAATTAATATAGAATAAGAGTTCTAGTCAATCTATAATTGTCGAGTTCTAGTCAATCTGGGAGAAGAGTTCTAGTCAATATGAAATAGTATTGTATATGGCAACTAGATCCATGTTTATCCCGAGAATATAGATGTTTTCCAAAACCCTACAACTCATTGCTTAATCAGATTGGGTCGGTTAAAACTCATTACGTAGATCAACCCCCCATCGAGGGGTATCATAGTCTATTTGAATATTAACGATGAAAGAAAGCGAACTTTGTTCGATTGAGGGAAACTATCGAAACCCGAAAAGAAACATAAATTGTGAACCATTATTTTGTTTTCCATCTCCAATTTAACACCAAAATGCCATATTTGGCATTAAATGCTTCTCCAACGCAATGCCATAATTTTTGGTACAACTATAGTGCTGCACCAAATTTGATTGCACTATAGCTGCGATATCTTCATTTTACTTTTTTTTTTTTTTAACTTTGTGATTTAATTGAATATTTTAAAAATAATTAGTTAATTAGATTGTTGTATTTTTATTTGAAATAGATATTTTAATTATTTAATATAAAGTTAAAATGATTAATAATAATAATAAAATAAAATTTTAATTATTAATCATTGATTTATTAAGTTAATATGTATTATATTTATATTAAGAAAATTAAATTTATTTGTTAAAAAATATAAAACTTGAGTGTTTATTTAATATTTCACAATTTCTCGCTCAACATAACCAGATGAAGGATAAATATGCTCATAACATACTACATGAAGCATTCTCGTCATTCTTATAAGAATAAAATTTGAAGTTAACAATATGTTCATTCAATCTTACTGAAAATATAACCTAATTCAATCTTATTGAAAACATAAACATATTGTTTAACTTCCAATCAATACTGAAGTTTAGAATATATATGATCATGAATTTTTTTAATCTTTGTCAATTTGAAATGCATATAATATAATAATATATGGAAAAATATTTTAATTATAAATAATAAATATATTTTCACGTACTATATCAATTATATATATATATATATATATATATATATATATATATATATATATATATATATAAGACCCTATAGTAAATAATTTTCTAAAACGACTTATAAGATATATACGAGATTATAAACTATTTAAAGTAAATTCAGTCAAACACTCTTTTTACCTTAATCTTGATATTAATATGAAGAATATGTATTTAATTTTACCAAAAAGAAATTTAGGAATCCTCTAAAATTAAAATTCCTAGGAATGTACTAAGATAAGAAGTATACATTACATAACTTTTTTGCTATCAACCCAATGACTAGACAGGAAGTTAGTCCATCATTCAACCAAAAAACTACTCAATTATCAACTGAACTTGCTTGCAACTTAAAACAACGAACATTCATCCCATGATTTATCCATTTCAAGCGCAAATTCGCGTACCGAGTGTTCAACACGTACCTCATTTTATATTACGTTCCAACAAAAAAAAAAGTTAGAGTACACCGAGTGGTCAACACGTATCTCATCTTATATGTCATTCCAACAAAAAAATGTCGGAGTACGAAAAAAAAAAAAAAAAATACACCGAGATATTTGTACATGTGTTCATACAAAACTTTTCGAGTATAATCTAGAGTACATCAAATAAGTGATTCTTAGTGTTTCTTGGCATGTCAAGTAAATGTTCCTTGAAGTAATTTTTATTAAATCCACCCTTAAATAAAAAACTTCCAAGATATCGTACGTTGTCTGCTGTCCATTCATATAAATTTGTCGGCAACTAGAGTTTTGCATTTGCCCATAGTGAGAAAATTTAGATCAAAGTACAAAGAGATTTTATGCACTTGTAAACCAGATGCCTAATGCCAGCAAGGTGGTAAAATCCAAGAAGGTCCAACATGAAGACACCCACTTAGATACTCATGTCCTCACAAAAAATATATATAGAAAACTGGTTAAGATACCCTCTAAATCTTTTCCTATTTTCATCACCATTATTGCTATAAATCTAGACCCCGCCACTTTCCTCTAGACTTTACTTTTGTTTGTAGGTATCAAAATCTAAATCTGATATAATTCTGCAACCACTAGCTTAAAAACATTTATATTCTACATATCATTCACACATTTAAAATATAGAGAAAAAACTTTTTTTTTTTTTTTTTGGTGGGTACCATCTTCAATAAAGTCCACACCTACCTTACTTGAAAACCTTTCACAACTCACTACTATCTTAGCTTAAGAAAACAGTGAAGAAAACTTACCTTAGATTCTCATATCAGATCAAGAATTAACAGCGGAAATTTTATCTAAAAACATTGACCTAAAGCCATGTGCTAAAAGCAGATAGATGGCTGATGATATATAAACTTTAAGAAGACAGAAATCATGGCAGGCAATGAAAACATACCACGAGAGCTTGATTCGAACGCAAATGGAATCGTCGTTGGATTGTCAACCTTTGTTTAACTTTTAAATGATCCAATGAAAACCAATTAAAGTTGATGTGGTCTCAACTGATAAGGAGAAATATGATGAGTGGGGAATCACAAGCTTCAAAGAGGCAAATATTGAAAGATTACGTAATCATTCTCCTTTTGGAAACCCAAGAATCACTCGGTGGGGACTAGTGAACAGAGAGACACATGATAGATCTATCATGTCTTATATCTTCATTTGTCTGGATCAGTTTATTCCACCCCTCTATATAGCATTGTTTGATGAGTCAAGAGAAGGATTCAAAAGACTGCCTTCACCCAGAGAACCAAGAATCAACAAGAGCAGACTCTTCTGCACAGAAAATTTGCAGCTGGAACAAAGAGATGCATAGTCAAGAAAGTAATGATAAAGAAATGTCACTGCAAAATCAGGGAGAGTGGTTGAATTTGAGCCTCGGACGAAATCCATCCGAAGCCAAAGAGCCGGAGTCACAATCAAGACCTGCCTCAACCAAGGTCTTCTCATGCAACTTCTGCATGAGGAAATTTTACAGCTCACAAGCACTTGGGGGACATCAAAATGCTCACAAAAGGGAAAGGGGTGCAGCAAGGCATTACCAATCACAGAAAATGATGACACTGATGGCTCTGCCTATCCATACTTCAATGTTCAGATCACTTGGAGTGCAACCCCACTCCCTAGTGCACAAACCAGGCCGAGATGCAACTGGATTTATAGCTAGATCTGATGAGGCTAATGCAAGATTCGGAATAGCGTGGCAAACCCCCAGTGCGGGGGAGGAAGCAGCAGATTTGATGTGGCCCGGATGTTTCCGGTTGGATCCACAGCAACCGGAGCAGCAATCATCAAATCTTAATATGCTTGACTTGAGTCTCAAACTGTAGTCAGTTTGTTAAAAAAGTCACCTTTTTTCGTTGTAACACACTGTTATGTCTTCCTGTGATTTGCCAATCAGTTAAAAATCCATATAAAAGGCAGGCTCAGCATATAAAATCCATATAAAAGGCAGGCTCAGCACATAAAAGGCAGGCTCAGCATATAAAATCCATATAAAAGGCAGGCTCAGCATATAAAAGGCAGGCTCAGCAACCGGAGCAGCAATCATCAAATCTTATTATGTTTGACTTGAGTCTCAAACTGTAGTCAGTTTGTTAAAAAAGTTACCTTTTTCATTGTAAACACACTGTTATGTCTTCCTGTGATTTGCCAATCAGTTAAAAATCCATATAAAAGGCAGGCTCAGCATTATTTTGAATTCCAATAGAATAGGATTTGCAATCCTATTGATCAGGGGCAAGTTCATGAAGATGTCGTTCTCAAGTAGTTGAATGATCATACTAAAGGCTTATTTTCGATGAATTTACGCGTCTTATACCTCATAAAAAAGAAAATAAAATAAAGTAAAAATCAATTAATTCCACTGGTCAGCCATATGCAGCAGAATCAGAGGGGTATCCTTTTGGAAACAATTAATTAGAGAAACGAATCCGAAAACATAGAATGAAAAATTTGATCCACAAGAAAGACAGTTCAAAGACTAGTAAATATGGAGCAATCCAGACAATCAAATGATATATTGCTAAAGAAATCAAAATAGCACCTTATATTGGGGAAAAGAAGAAAAACAAAACCAGCTAAATTTAAAGAGTTCTGTTAGAGAACCTAAGGGAGGAGTGAAGTATGTTCTTAAGCTAATTTAGTGTTTTTAAAGTATGTTCTTAAGCCCCTCTTCCTGGTTATAACTTCCTTCACCGAGGGAATCTCTAAAAACGTATCGGCTTCAAAGAAGCCATTCACGCTCCCCATGTATTCTTGGCCTTAAAGGCTGCCAAGAATAGCCATATAAAACTACTCCACCTGTTGGGTTTCCGTACCCCGGCGCCAGATCCAAACGCAGTTGAAATAATACAATAAACAGATCTGATCCGGGGACGGTCGATCGCGCCTGATTCATATATTAACATGCATAAATCGAATAAATGCACGAAAAGTAATTACCGTTCACCGATGTGAATCTGATAGCGGTGACCCTCGAGTCCAACCAACCTGACCAGATCTACAAGCTCAGCACCAGTTCTAGTTTGGTATGAACTTTTAGAGAGCGTGAATTGATTGAGAATGATTAGGTCGTTATAACCTTCTGATAGAAATCTCATATTTATAGTTGTAATAAGCTAATTGGGCCAGGGTTAATATAAAGCCCATTGGGCCAACGTTTGGCTTGTAGGGCATTTATGCTAACAATCTCCCACTTGCCCAAAAGCCAAAACAAAACTACAAACTCATAATCCAAGTAACTCAATCCTATTGAATAACTTGAAGTACTACTAACGTACATAATTATGAGACATTAATATATCAAAAGTTTTAATTTAGAACTTTCTACAGATGAAACATTTTCAAATATAGAAACTCCACTAAAGTGAGGAGCTTTCAAAAAATTAAATTCATCTCTTCTAAATCACTCAATTTGAGCACTTAACATTAAGTCTCAATTCTCATCAATAGATCGGCGGCCGACTGATTGTGACCCAACGAGGCTCAAGTGTATCATAGCAGTAGGATCACAACCTTTGTGATTTTAGAAGTCAAACAACTTCTTTGGGCTTACCCTGAATGCCTCATTGTCAATTAAACTCCTTTAATAGACAATGGCCGAAATATAATTCCAGCAACAACCTACCGATCGTGGGTAGCGCCTAGCATCTGCGCTTCACGAAGACCTAGATACAAATGACTAGCAACGTACGAGAACCTGTCAGCCATAGTTAGCGTGCAGTATATTCCTTTCACTCAATATGTCCCGATTGAATCAAGGGCATTGGTTGGTCGAGGCCCCTTATGATTTCAATAACTATGTATTTGTTTCACGTTATATGATTCATTGTGTGCGTATATGAAAAACTCCTTTTTCACAAGCACTACCCACTATGGTCAGAGATTCCTTGAATCATATACAGAAAAACACATAGGACATCCTGGTTCATCAAGACCAGTGGCGAATCCCCAACGACAATCATAGGCCTCTGACAGCATCACTGAATACCCAAAAGAATGACTTTATGACCCGCATGTGATCAGTCATTAAATCAAAGTACACAGCTATCTATCAAGACCTCAACGACGCCTCGGGTCATGAGGAGTAATGGTGCACAACTATGACTAGGAATTCTATACTCGACAAATGGTAACCACTTATAGAATTCCGAGTAGGGTCGTTCAGTGAACTCATTCCTAATGAGCACCTATTCATGTGTGCTGACTTCTCCAAGCCAACGCCGATGAAATGCGGCGCACTACACTAGACACATCAAGAATACCAGTCTCTAACGAGCATATATCGATATCCCATTCTCGAAGGCTCATCGACCAGGAACATTTAGAAATCGCAGTCGAGAATGTATTTCATGGTCACCATCAAATGCGTAACCACATTCAATGGACTATTGCAATCTCAAGGACTTCATCAATGCATCAAGATGCATGGGTAAACAGATGAAGAAGTGCCATATATATTAATATTCAAACAAAGATTTGTCATAATAAGATTATTAGTACAATCAATCAACTATTGATTTACTTAATCATGTATGACAACAATATCTTTCATTTTCCCAAAGCCAACTACTCATGTGTCTTGAGACCATCTTCCCAAGATATCTAACAGACACCAATCATTGTAAATGCTTTGTCAGTGGATTCACTATATTTTTCTGTTGAAGCGATTCTCTCGATAATAATGTCGCGTCTACCATTCTCTCTCATTAGATAGTATTTTCTCAATATATGTTTGGATCCTGATGAAATCTTGGCTATTCATAATAGCTCAAATGTTGTCAAAGTACACAGAGATTGTGTCAACTGCACTAGAAATTACACCCAACTCTTGGATGGAATTTCTTATCCAAACTGCCTCTTTGCTGCATCGTATGCTGCAATGTATTCAGCTTCAGTGGTGGAATCCAATGTGGTGTCTTGCTTAGAACGTTTCCAAGAGACATCACCATCATTGAGCTTAAATACAAATCCGACCATCGATATGGTATCATCTACATCCAATTTAAAAACTAGCATCAGCTTAGCCTTCAACTTTTATTTCTCCACTTACAGATCCAAAAACCATGAACATATCATAAGTTCTTCATAAGAACTTGAGGATTATTTTCACAGTTTTCCAGTGACCTTCACCGGGATCTGTCTGATGTCTGCCCATTACTCTAAGAACATACACATCAGGCCAAGTACATACCATAGCATACAATATGCTATTAAAAGTGGAAATATAAGGTACCAATGTCATATTTTCTCTCTCCTCATCAATCTTAAGACCAATGACTCGAGAGATGAATACTATGACATATTATGAAGTAACTCATTTTTCGACTATTCTATGCTAAACCCTTTCAGCACAGTGTTTATGTACGTAAATTGAGAGATCTCAAGCATCCTTTAGATCTATCCCTATAGATCCTTATGCTAAGTACGTGTGACGTTTCTCCCAATCTTACATGGAGAAATTTGTAGATAATCATGCTTTAATTTATTAATCCAATACCATTCACAATGAGCATGATATAATCGACTTAAAGCATCACAAATGTAACCATGCTCCCACTAACCCTTTTGCATACACATGTCACTTCCGGATTTTTAACAAAACCAAACACTTTGATGATGTTATCAAAACGGAAGTTCAAACTTCGAGATGCCTTCTTAGGCCCATAAATGGACCTCTGGAGTTTGAAAACATTTTTCTCACTCCAAGAAGTTGTAAACACATTTGGCTGCTACATTTCTACCTCAATGCCACCACTGAGAAATGTTGTGTTCACATCCATTACTCATATCTCATATTCATAATATAAAGATATAACTAATAAAATCTAAATAGACTATAGCATCATAACCGATGAAAATTTTCTCATAAACAACTCTTTGCCTATGAGAATAACCGTTTCTCACCAGTCAAGCTTTGAAGGTCACTACCTTCCCATCCACTCCAAGCTTTCACTTGTAAATCCATGCAGCCAATGGGAACAATTCCCAAAGATGATCTACTAAGGCCATACCTTATTGGAGTACACGGAGTCCATTTCAGATTTCATGGCATCTTGCCAATGTCCCGAATAAATATCTGACATCGCCTCCTTGAAAGTCCAAGGATCATATCCATGGTCTATTTCTTGACTACTTTCAAGGATTAGATTCATTCTATCAGGAGCTCTTAAAACATTTTCAAAGCTCCTTGGTGTGTGTAAATCAAAGGTTGTGATTGATTCAATTAATTTCACCGTTTTCACTTTTCTAGTGGTTTGTGGTTCTTGAACCCTTTCAAGTTATATTATTTTGTCATCCTTTCTAATATAAACATTTTCTCTAGAAAAGATTGCACTTGCTGAACAAACTCTTTGCCTGCAATTGATAATATAAATTTCCACAAAATAACATAAGATGGATCAACTATCCAACTCATCTCCCACTGGCTGCTTCACATAAGCAGAACAATCTCAAAATAAAAATTTGGATTAATTTTCAGTCCATATCGTATATGGATTTTGGTCACCGCATTGGTATGAATTATAATCAACAAATATGTAACTTTAGAGAGTTACTCAGAGAGAATCACATTCTCTTTAAGATAACTCAACATCATATTGCACTAACATTTAGTGATACGTCCATATGAATCAAATTCAATTGACATTCAGCACATGCTAAATATATGTTGGATTTAAGTTATCATTTTTTTTATATTCTTTGAATATAATCATACTAATTATTCATAAGTTCACCAGATTCAATAAAACATGCATTCTTAAAAAATACTGTAAATCACATTCGCATATTTAAAAGAATATCATTCTCTATCAAAATAGGAACAATGTTCATGATTAAATCTAGAACAAATAAATAATTACTCAAACCAGTTCCTAACCAGTTCAAGATTTTATATCAAATAAATGTTTCAAACAGCCTTTGCAACAACTCTTGCTACAATGCTTAGTCTCAGGTAGGTTTCACCTTCCTAGGGCTCTCTACTTCTTCACATCACATGCAACTCTTTGCAAAAATGAGAGCATAACTGACATCATATACCAAAGAAGTAGAACCAATAGAAACATTTAATTTTAATATATAACATACCCTTTCTAGAACGCTTCTAGTCTAGGTATTCCTTACAATTTTGCGCCAGTGACCAGCAGTGAAAACATAGATGCCTCCCCTTTCTTAGTTGCTACTATATCATTTTTCGTCTTTTGAGGTTGAAAACCATTTCCCTTCCTCTACTTTATCCTTGAATCATTCCCACCAATTGTAGAAGATTTAACAAGAAGAACACGTTTCTCCTTTGAATCAAGGATACATGAGTTTCCAACATTTTGACTATAAGATCAAATCTACAGCCAGTTAATGAGGATTTGTCACATTCAGATTTTCCAATTTCTCAACAAGAGTTATTTTTCTTTCATCATGCTCATAGACCGATGCCCCATCTCGCATGTGAAATGAAAATAGTTCTTTTGAAACCGCGAGTCTCAGTAATCGCGTCCGTTCACCAAACAACATTTGTAGGTGTTGGAAAATATCAGCAATGTGAACGAATTTCTCATATCTGTGTTGAAACTCATTGGTGACATTGATGCTATCATATAGCACCTAGCCGAGAGATCATCGTCCCACCACTCCTCAAGTGTGGCGATCTTTTCATGAGACGAACGGGGAGACACTTCAACAGGAGGCTCCCACCAAGGTATATAGCAACCTTTTAGAAGCAAGCACTCTTTTAAAATTAATAGTCAATCAGAATAATTTGGTGCGGTTACTTTGTTTGTATCGAGAATTGATGCAATTGGATTCACGGCAATCACAATACTGAGAATAAACAGAAAATACATGCAAACCGTTTGATTATTAATTAATTCAAAAACTATGGACTTTAGTTATTGAATGCTCCCACTAAATTTTTCGAATTCGTCACCCTCATGACAAATTAACGGAAAATCACATTTTCTTAGTGGGCTTGGTATTGGGCTATTGTTTAGCTTCTAATATTGATTTGTATGGTTGTGTAGAACCATCCAAAGTACCAACGACCTCGAGGAGATAAAGTACTACAACTTCACAACATTTTGAAAAGGTACATAAGAAACGTACGGGCATCAAACGGTAACATATTCCTAAACTATGACTTTGCATTAATTGCATAAGTATTGATGATGATGATTATGATGATTAAGTTTATGATTATGAAGTTGTGATAAATGAAGATGATATGATGTTATGATGACAATTATGATAAGATGATGATGTTTGAAATGATGATGCTTGTAAGATGATGACGCATGTTTGACTATGTTACTTAGAATGGTTGAATGTCCGGTGACTATTATGGGCAAGCGAGGAAGGTCTTGCCGCTCACATAACTGAGCGATGGGGTACATCCTCTATCAAGGTGTAGCGATGGGTATCATCCGCTGAGCGATGGGGTACATCCGCTATCAAGGTGTAGCGATGGGTATCATCCGCTGAATAAGAGATACATCCGCTATCAAGGCGTAGCGATGGGTATCATACGATGGGTTATGTCGAGCGAGGGGGCCAATTGTGCCGCTGTCATAATAGAACCCGGATAGTCCCATTTCTAATTAACATGGATTGATGTGAACTTATATACGAAATATGATGTTAATCATTCATGTCTTGAACTAATGATTATATGCGTAATTATGACACAGGGACAACCAAGGAAGGATAGTACTATTAAACAGGAAGTATATGCTATCAATTATTTCCATGCATTATTTATATGCCATTTACTCATGATGTTAAGTAACGATGTACATGCTCACGATGGGTTGTTCCTGTAGGTACACTTTTGGATCGAGACTAAGGGTCGGGTTGAGATGGTGAGCTAAAGGAGCATAAGAAGATAGATCCCGGATATTTGTTAGCCTTAACATTCATTTTGGGGAATGTAATTAAATAACTATTGAAGTTTCATTTTGGCCTGTAATTACATTGAGCTCACATAACAACCAGAACTCTAAGATGTCTCTAATATATGTTTAGTTCATAATACGCTATTAATATGATGTTAAGGTAGGAAGACCCTACATTAGTGGTATCAGAGCAGTGGTTAGATAACCCGGGGATGAGTGAAGGGTAGCCTTAGCAGTAGGTTGGCTAGGCGCTTACTTTTGACATACTATGTTATACATGAAGTATATGGTTGTTATGATAACATGTTATAGCTTTCTAACGATGTTTATACTGCTTTTGGATCTTGTTGTTAACCCTTGTGTTGCAGTATGGCAGCAAATATCGACATTGGTGATGCGGTAAGTGTGAACGCTAGTGCGGGGCGCACGAATCCCCTACCCCTGCCAGCCTTACGCGAAGAACCGTCCGAGCAACAGTTATTGCCGGGAGAGTTGAGTTTGACTCAGTTTCTAGCGTATCGGCCCCCGACTTTTGAAGGGACTGAAACAGGGGAGCGAGCCGAGGAATGGCTAGAAAGGATAGAGCAAATATTTGTGGCAGCCCCGTGTGCAAAGACGGCATGGATAAGGCTAGCAGAGTTCCAATTAGCTAAGAAAGCACTGATGTGGTGGAGGACCACCGTGATTGAGCAGGAGGCACAGGGTCAAGAGGTAAACTGGAAGCTGTTTCGAACTAGATTCCTGGCCCGATACTTTTCAGCGGCTGCACGTCAAGCTAAAGAGGATGAGTTTAATAAGTTGAAGCAAGGTATCATGCCGGTGTCAGATTATGCCCTCCACTACTGTTCTCTACTCAGATATGTACCTCATATCACCGCCGACACTCAAGCAAAAATGAGGAATTTTATGAAGGGCTTGAGGCCAGAACTCTATGATAGGGTGATTACGTATGGCCCTACCTGCTTCGACGATGCACTTACACGGGCTGAGTTAGCCGAACTGGGGGTTGGTTCATACCCTGATGCTGTACCACCTCCAGCACCCCCTCAGAGATCTACTCCCGACAATTTGAAACCAAGGGGCGATCACTTTAAGCCTGGAGGGAACACTTCAGTGTCTAGATTCAGTGGAAGGAGGCCCGATAATCGATGGAGAGGAAACCGCAGGAATGACGCCCCACCAAGAAGAGGACAGTCTCGGGGAGGCAGTGTTGGGGAGGTTCAATGCTCCATTTGTGGGTTACCACATTTGACGAAGAATTGTATAGGATGCTATGTTTGTGGCGAGAGAGGCCACTTTGCCCGACAATGTCCCAACAGGGGAAGGCAGCAGAATTCTACTGGGAGGTCTACGGACAGAGCAGCACCACACAGGCCCCCATTTACACCGAGGCAATATGGAGGTCAGCCTACGGGGCCACCTCAAGGACAGGTGTATGCATTGACGAGGGAGCAGGCTACAGCGGCTCCGGAGGAGGTCATAGCGGGTACGTGTCTTTTATTTACGCACCCTGCCTTTATATTGATCGACACAGGTGCGTCACACTCTTTTGTGTCGACGAGTTTTGTGGAAAGACACCACATATGCACTTCTCCGTCGCCCACGCCTCTTGTAGTCTCGACACCCGCTGGAAGGAGTTTGATTGCTGATCAGGTTGTTTATGATGGCCTCATTTATTTTGAGGATGACAAGTTAAGGTCGGATTTGATCGTTCTGGGAATGTCAGACTTTGACTGTATATTGGGTATTGATGTTCTGAATAGGTACCAGGCAGTTGTGAACTGCAGGCAGAGGACTGTACGATTCAGATCTGATGAAGGAGTTCAGTGGACGTTCTATGGAGATGGTTCTCGTTCAAAGATTCCGTTAATATCTGCAGTTAAGATGACACAATTATTGGAACGAGGCCATACAGGATATCTTATTTATGTTGTTGATATTTCTGGAAAGAAGGAAGAACTAAAGGTTGAAGATGTGCCCGTAGTGGCGGAATTTCCTGATGTATTTCCTGAAGAGATCCCTGGATTCCCACCGGCGAGAGAGGTCGAGTTTGGAATCGAATTACTACCGGGACGTCAGCCATTTCCCGTGCCCCGTATAGGATGGCACCAACGGAGCTAAAGGAATTAAAAGTTCAGTTGCAAGAACTCCTTGATAAGGGCTACATACGCCCTAGCGTATCGCCCTGGGGTGCACCAGTTTTATTTGTTAAGAAGAAAGATGGCTCGATGCGTCTGTGCATCGATTACAGACAACTGAACAAAGCTACCGTGAAGAACAAGTACCCACTCCCGAGGATCGATGATTTGTTTGACCAGTTGCAGGGTACGAGATTGTATAGTAAGATCGATCTGAGGTCGGGATACCATCAGATTCGGGTGAGGGAGGATGATATACAGAAGACAGCTTTCAGGACCAGATATGGGCACTATGAATTCTTAGTCATGCCCTTTGGGGTGACGAATGCCCCAGCTGTTTTCATGAGTTTAATGAATAGGGTATTCCAGCCATATTTGGACCAGTTCGTCATAGTCTTCATCGATGACATACTTATTTACTCCCGGACTGAAGAAGAACATGTTGAGCACTTGAGGACAGTACTTCAGATCCTTAGATATCATCAATTATATGCAAAGCTTAGCAAGTGCGAGTTTTGGTTGGACAGTGTAGTATTCTTGGGCCACGTTATATCTAGCAGTGGGATATCTGTGGATCCCAGAAAGATTGAAGCTGTTATGGAGTGGGCTGCACCCACTTCTGTGCCCGAGATACGGAGCTTCCTTGGTTTAGCAGGTTATTACCGACGTTTCGTCGAAGGATTCTCTAAGATTGCTAAGCCATTGACACAGCTAACTCAGAAAGGAGTACCGTTCTTTTGGTCCGAAGCTTGTGAGGAGAGCTTCCAAGAATGAAACGTCGTTTGACGACAACACCAGTATTGGTGATCCCTTCTGAGAATAAGAAGTTTGCCTTGTACACGGATGCATCATTGCAAGGTTTGGGTTGTGTGTTGATGCAAGATAAGCACGTGGTAGCTTATGCTTCGAGGCAGTTGAAGCCCCATGAGACCAGATACCCAGTCCATGATCTGGAACTGGCGGCCATCATTTTTGCCTTGAAGATTTGGCGTCATTATCTCTATGGTACGACGTTTACCATCTTTACAGACCACAAGAGCTTGAAATTCTTATTCACCCAAGCAGAACTGAATATGAGGCAAAGAAGATGGATGGACTTACTCAAGGATTATGATTGTGAAATAGAGTACCATCCGGGTAAAGCAAATATGATAGCAGATTCCTTAAGTCGAAAGGTGAAGAACACCGCTGAGGATACTATGAGCTTATCGGCCATGATGACTTCTTATTGCCATTTGGGCTATGATTTTGATGTGGACACGTCGCCGGTGCGAGTGTCGACCTTATTGGCTGAGCCGGACATATTTGAGGCTATTAGGAAAGCTCAGAGGTCGGACGATGAAATTCAGAGATGGTCTTCGATAGTACTCCAAGGGCAACCATCAAAGTTCCGAGTGGCTGAGGATGGTTCATTGAGACTTGGCAACCGATGGGTGGTACCAAAGACACCAGAATTACGCCAAGGAATCTTACACCGTGCCCACAGTAGCAGGTTCAGTATCCACCCAGGAGGAAGAAAGATGTACAAGGACCTATGTAGTCAATTTTGGTGGAGACGCATGAAGCGTGAAGTAATTGCTTTTGTTAAGAGGTGTCTAATCTGCCAGCAGGTAAAGGCAGAAAGACAGAGGCCTGGGGGTGAGTTGAAGAGCTTAGAGGTACCTAAATGGAAGTGGGAGCATATATCTATGGACTTCGTGACCCACTTGCCAAGGTCGGCCTCTGGATTTGATGCGATCTGGGTGATCGTGGATAGGCTGACAAAGGTAGCCCATTTCATCCCTTACAGTATGACCTTCACATATTTAAAGATGGCCCAACTCTATGTGCGGGATGTGGTGAGGTTGCATGGTATTACAGTTTCAATAGTGTCTGACAGAGACCCGAGGTTCACTTCACATTTCTGGGAGGGTCTCCAAACAGCGTTGGGCACAGAGGTAAGGCTGAGTACAGCCTATCACCCTCAGACAAACGGTCAGACAGAGCGTAGCATTCAGACGCTCGAGGATATGTTAAGGGTATGCGTTTTGGAGTTTGATACTCCGTGGCAGGATTCAGTGCCACTGGTGGAGTTCTCCTATAACAACAGCTATCAGGCGAGCATTCAAATGGCTCCTTTTGAAGCTCTTTATGGACGACGATGTAGATCACCGCTGTATTGGGAGGACTTGACTAGTAAGGCGGTCGGAGGACCAGATATGATTAAAGATATGGAAGAAAAGATCAAGACGATACGTTTAAAGATGAAAGCGGCCCAAGATAGGCAAGCGGCCTACGCCAATAAGCGGCGACGACCGCTAGAATTCCAAGTAGGAGATAAGGTTTTCTTGAAAATCTCACCCTTCAGGGGTGTGGTCCGTTTTGGTATGCGGGGAAAGTTATCTCCGAGGTATGTGGGGCCGTATGAGATATTGCAGCGCATTGGTACTTTGGCCTACCGTTTGGCGCTACCACCGTCCTTATCCGGTATTCATGATGTCTTTCATGTTTCTATGTTGAGGAAGTATGAACCCGATCTGTCTCATGTATTGCAGCCTTCAGAGGTCCAGTTGAGTTCAGATGTCCTATGTTGAACGACCGGTTAGAATTCTGGATCGTGAAGATCGCAGGCTACGAAGTAAAATTATACCGATGGTCAAGGTTCAGTGGGATCGTCGGGGTGTCGAGGAGGCTACGTGGGAGACGGAACGGCATATGGTGCAGCACTACCCGGAATTATTTTCTGGTATGATTTATGTTTAGTTTCTTTTTGGGTAAGTGCATGTGATTTCGAGGACGAAATCTTATAAGTAGGGGAATAATGTGATGCCCCGAAATTAACTGATGACAATCTAAATATTAATTATGCTTATATGATGATTTATTACGATGATTAAGATATGTGTGGGAAATGAAGAAGTAACATGATTTAAGGATGTTGATTTTAATTATGAGGATGATATGGGATTAATGAAGTTGGTTGCATTTTGTAAATGCTTATCATGTTAATATATTTTATAGACATCATGTTAATTATTGGGGTACAAGTTAAAAGAAATGAAGATTTAACACTTAACCCACCATTTCACCTCACTTTAACTTTTACACTCAAATCCCCCAAAATCACTCTCCCAAAACCCTCTTCCCCTCATTTTCGAATTTTGACCTAAGGGTGGGAAGAAATCCTTGTAAAAGCTTTGTTCTTGCACTCCTTGGTAAGATTTAGTGCCTATGATGTTTATATATATCTTATTGATGTTCTTGAAGTGTTGATTGAGTTTGGAAGGATTTTAAAAAGGGTTTGAAATGGGTTTGTTTGGGTTAGTGTGATTCTTTGTAGGATGTTGGATTTTTAGTGGTTTGATGATGTATATTGAAGGTTTAAAGTGTTTTTGTGTTTTGAGTTTGTTGGTATAAGTGTTGTGGAAGTTGGGAAGGAATTTTTGGTGTAAAAATGGTGAAAAAAACGTGTATCTGTGCGAGGCGATCGATCGCCTGAAATGAGGCGACCGATCGCCGAGAGGCAGTAGCCAATTCAAAGAATAGGCGATCGATCGCCACATTTGGCGCGATCGATCGCCGCGAAGAATAATTTGAGGCGATCGATCGCCTCAGCGAAGCGATCGATCGCCAGCTGTGTATTTTTGAAAAATGATGTTTTTTGTGGAATTTTTGGTATTGGGCTATTGTTTAGCTTCTAATATTGATTTGTATGGTTGTGTAGAACCATCCAAAGTACCAACGACCTCGAGGAGATAAAGTACTACAACTTCACAACATTTTGAAAAGGTATGTAAGAAACGTACGGGCATCAAACGGTAACATATTCCTAAACTATGACTTTGCATTAATTGCATAAGTATTGATGATGATGATTATGATGATTAAGTTTATGATGATGAAGTTGTGATAAATGAAGATGATATGATGTTACGATGACAATTATGATAAGATGATGATGTTTGAAATGATGATGCTTGTAAGATGATGATGCATGTTTGACTATGTTACTTAGAATGGTTGAATGTCCGGTGACTATTATGGGCAAGCGAGGAAGGTCTTGCCGCTCACATAACTGAGCGATGGGGTACATCCGCTATCAAGGTGTAGCGATGGGTATCATCCGCTGAGCGATGGGGTACATCCGCTATCAAGGTGTAGCGATGGGTATCATCCGCTGAATAAGAGATACATCCGCTATCAAGGCGTAGCGATGGGTATCATACGATGGGTTATGTCGAGCGAGGGGGCCAATTGTGTCGCTGTCATAATAGAACCCGGATAGTCCCATTTCTAATTAACATGGATTGATGTGAACTTATATACGAAATATGATGTTAATCATTCATGTCTTGAACTAATGATTATATGCGTAATTATGACACAGGGACAACCAAGGAAGGATAGTACTATTAAACAGGAAGTATATGCTATCAATTATTTCCATGCATTATTTATATGTCATTTACTCATGATGTTAAGTAACGATGTACATGCTCACGATGGGTTGTTCCTGTAGGTACACTTTTGGATCGAGACTAAGGGTCGGGTTGAGATGGTGAGCTAAAGGAGCATAAGAAGATAGATCCCGGATTTTTGTTAGCCTTAACATTCATTTGGGGAATGTAATTAAATAACTATTGAAGTTTCATTTTGGCCTGTAATTACATTGAGCTCACATAACAACCAGAACTCTAAGATGTCTCTAATATATGTTTAGTTCATAATACGCTATTAATATGATGTTAAGGTAGGAAGACCCTACAATAATTAAGTGGCAGTTAAACACACAGCTTTCCCATGCCAGATGCCCCCCACGAGGGTGAGACAAGACACCTGACACAAGTAGCGTCTCATGGCTTAACTGTTGATGGAAGACAGGAAGTAACAAACTCCTTTGAGCTCCCTTTACAGTTTGATATTAAAAAAATTTGAATCATATTCAAAAGAGGGATTTAATAATTTTCAAATCTCATCAAGTACTTGTTTGTTTGATTGCCGGATTCATGCAACTATGTTTTATTCATGCAGTCATATGTACTAATAAAACATACAAACAAACATTTATCATACATCACATGCATAATAAAAATAAATATGGACGATTACGGCCTTTTCCTAATTGATCCACGTGAGCCATATGTGGATCACAAGTCTGTCTAAGGTGATGCAAGTATGCAATGCAATCCTATTACATTTTGTTTCCATCATACAAGTTTTGATCTTGGTGCTCCGTCTTCAATCTTGATCACCCACTAATTCTAAAGATTTTACATTTAAATCGTGCAAACAAGAGAATAGGGATACAAATCCGGGGTGGGATACATCAGAAAATAGAGAGAGCAGGCTCGCAGGCCCGATAACCAAAATCACAATAATAATGAAACAATAAAAACCTAAACATTCACCTAAACACATTGGTCAAGGCCCATAATCATCCATCATGCAATTACAACATATGTAATTAAACATTAAACTAAACAATTACATCATATGTAATTGTACTAATTACATCATATGTAATTAGATCACAATAATTAATTTATTCTATCGTTTCCCACTAATCGCATCATTAATTGAAAATAAAATTAACAAATTAAATAAAACTATTTTATTTAATTTCTAATTAATTAAATTTCAATATGGTAAAATCTCTATTTTACCTTTTAATCATCTTATTAATCGAAAATAAAATTAATAAATTAAATAAAACATTTTCACTTAATTTCTAATTAATTAAATTTTTAATTAATTAGTAAAATCCTTATTTTACCTTTTAACCATAATACTAATCGAAAAATAAAATTAACAAATTGAATGAAACACTTTCATTCAATTTTCAGTTAATTAAATTTTTGATTATTCGGTAAAATCACTATTTTACCTCAAATCATAATATTAATCGAAAATGAAATTAACAAACTAAATGAAACACTTTCATTTAATTTTCAACTAATTAAATTTTCAATTACTTGTAAAATCTCCATTTTACACTTAGTAAATTAAAAATCATATTTTTAATAAATTAAGTGTATGATTTATTATTTCAAAAATAATATCCGGATAAAACATCTAAAATGACCCAAAATATTTTATGGACTCCAAACAATTTGGATCCAAAAATTAAAAGATGCAGTTTTAATCCAAAAATTATCCTTATTTTCGGATTTATCAAAAATATTTTTTTTTTTCGAAATTCACTATTCACCTTCCTTCCCCACAAAAAATCGAAATTAGGGTTTTCCAAACCCTAAAGCCGCCGCCGCCATCGCCCATAAGTCTGCACACACGCACGCCTCGTCGTGAACCACGAAGGCCAGAGCTTGGTCGCGAGCAATCTGCGCGAGTTTCATCTGCAACATTTGCAGAATCCATGGCGGTGTGCAAATCCACCGAAAATCGCGATTCTTTACGAGATGGCACAGAACTTGGTAGCGCAGCCTTGCGCGAGCCGGCCACGCGGCGGAGAACAATTTCTCCGTCGTGTGTGCCGCCGCTCAACCCGCCGCAGCCAGCTTGTTCTCCACGGTGGTGGCTATCGGTGGTGAAAAAAAAAAATTGGGACTCAGATTAAAAACTCATTTTTAATCTGATTTTCTATGTTTTTCCCGGATCCAAAATTTCTGAAAAATCGAATGCAATTAATATCGAATTGAAACAATCTAATAAATTTAATTATTGAATATATGAATCAAAGCACAACCTGGCTCTGATACCACTGTTGGGTTTCCGTACCCCAGCGCCAGATCCAAACGCAGCGGAAATAATACAATAAACAGATCTGACCCGTGGACGGTTGATCGCGCCTGATTCATATATTAACATGCATAAATCGAATAAATGCACGAAAAGTAATTACCGTTCACCGATGTGAATCTGATAGCGGTGACCCTCGAGTCCAACCAACCTGACCAGATCTACAAGCTCAGCACCAGTGCTAGTTTGGTATGAACTTTTAGAGAGCGTGAATTGATTGAGAATGATTAGGTCGTTATAACCTTCTGATACAAATGTCATATTTATAGTTGTAATAAGTTAATTGGGCCAGGGTTAATATAAAGCCCATTGGGCCAACGTTTGGCTTGTAGGGCATTTATGCTAACAGCACCAACTTCATTTGCTGATAACTTATACAAGTTTCCAACATGTGTTGGTGTTGGAAGGCCTTACAAAGAATCACACTCTTGTTTGTTGCAAATAATTGCACCCTAATGGCGTCTTCAAATCAAATGACTTATCGAAATAAGGCTCACAAACTCAAGAATTGAACACAAAAAGTTGAGCTAAAATAACAAATAATAGAGCGCATTTGCAATATTCATTGTATTGAGCTCGACTGACTTAATAATCTTGGACGCTTGATGGAAGGACTCGGACGCCTAGTGCAGTGCGTCGGCCGCATCCGAGACTATCGGTTTGGGCATTTAGGTGACATCTCGGGCATTAGATAGGACACGCTAGGCGTTCACCTAGAAGATTTTTCACATTATTTTTTGGGTTCTAAATATTTCACTCGAGTCTCAATTGCTCAATATGTTAGCATTAGATGCCCTACAAGCCAATGGGCCAATTGTTGGCCCGTTGGACCCTAATAACCATAGCCAAGTAAATGACCCAAACTCCTATAAATATATGTTCATCTCTAGGGTTAAGGGTTTTTTGTCCTCTCTATACACGCTCTCATAGAAAAGCCGACATCACACTAGCACTGGTGTTGTGCTTGTAGATCTGGTCAGGTTGGTTGGACTCGAGGGTGACCGCTATCAGATTCACATCGGTGAACGGTAATTCCTTTTCGTGCATTAATATTCGATATTTGCGTGTTAATATATGAATCAGGCGCGATCGACCGTCCCCGGGTCAGATCTGTTATTGTATTATTTCCGCTGCGTTTGGATCTGGCGCCGGGGTACGGAAACACAACAGTGGTATCAGAGCCAGGTTGCGCTTTGATTCATGTATTTGATAATTAATTTTTATTAGATCTTTTCTCATCGATTCTAATCGTGTTTGAGTTTTTCAAAAATTTTGAATCCGGAAAACATAGAAAATTGGAATAGAGGAGTTTTTATCCGAACCCAAAATATCCCGGCACCGGAAAGCTTTTCCGATGCACTGTTCATCGCACGGCCGCGCACGGGGGCGCGTTGAATGGCGCGGCCTGCTCGCTCGTGGTTGCACCGCCGCAGGCTTCTTCATAGGATGGACAGCCTTGCGCAATGGCTTCAGAAATCGGACGTTTCTGCAATGGTTGCAGACGAAATCCCATCGCCATGGATTCTGCAAATGTCGCAGGTGAAAGTCGCGCAGGTTGTTCGCGACAAGCTCTGGCCTTCGTGAAACGTTCACGACGAGGCGTGCGTGTGTGCAGACTGGATGGGTGGCGGCGGCGGCGGCAGCATTAGGGTTTGGGAAACCCTAATTTCGATTTTGTTTTGTGGTGAAGGAAGATGAACAGTTTTTTCTCGAAATATTAAAAAAAAAAAAAATCGAAAAATGGGTGGAATAATTTCGATAGTTGGTATTAAATTCTGAAACATTTGGATCCAAATTGGTTTGGAGTTCATTAATTTTTGGGTCATTTTAGATGTTTTATCCGGATAGTATTTTTGAAATAATAATTCATAATACTTAATTTATTAAAAAATGTGATTTTTAATTTATTAAGTGTAAAATGTGTAAGTAATCCTTAGAGCATACAACGCAGCGGAATAAAATTTTAGGATTACAAACCAGCAGATCTATAGATAGGTTATCATATCGGATTAAGGTATACGAAGTGTCTTACCCTTGTAGCGTGTTTGAAGCAGAATCCACGGAGCAGCACCACGTCCTACGCCTTCTCCGAGTCACTAGCAAAACTCAATGAGTTTTGCCTCAACGGTATCCACACGATCAAATCGGGTGAAGGGATAGTTTAAGAACAAGTTGCTAGACAAGTTCTTAAACCACTACACGAAGCACACTCGATTCACAATCGAATGATCACCCAAAACATCAAGTCTCTCATCGGCTATAAGGCAAAAACCGAGAGCTCCTTCAAGACTTTTAGGCGGCCGTGTGCTTCAAAGAATTTTAGGTTGAATGATATAAAATTGTCACTTACAATTAAATTATAACCTTGTATTTATATTAAAAGGCTTTTAATTAAGGTTCAAGACTTTCTTAAAGTCTATGGGCCCAAACCCATGATTTAATTAAAACCTTTTAATCACTTAATTAAGACTCTTCTTAATTAATTAATTCATCCAATGAATTTAATTTCCCTTCTTGATTTAATCTTTTGTGCGACCCGATAGGATCTTGTAATGTTGGCAGTGACATAAAATCTCATTTTATGTCGCAAGCATTGAGCGGTATCTAGCAACACATCAATGCTACCCAAATTACAAGAATGTCAATGACTCGACATTACCTTTAGAACTTGTGATAATATTAACCATGTAACTTAATCCCTTTGTCCTTTGTGTTTAGATTGAACACGAGTCATGGAATAGTCATACTCGTATATCCAATCTTTATTTCTTGATCCCCAAGTAGAACTAGAATAAACGAATAAGCTCGATATCTCATATCGACTCAGTCGAGCATGGCCATGCATTTTAGTTCTCACTTGATCAAGGGCCAAACGCATCTCCTGTTATATAGGAGGGACAAATCCTATCTCGATCAGTCAACATCCCTCTACATAATTCGTAGTGTATCCAATAGTCGCCTTTATAGTATACTCTGTTACGGGTAACGTTTGACGATATCAAGATACATAACTCCTTATGTTGGGATCTCTGATGATCACAAGTCGTAAGGATTACATACATTATTATCACTATGAGAATTGCATATGACGATCATATAACTATCCATGTTGCATTCTCATGGTGGGTCTGTCCAGTACATCGTTCTCTAACATGTACCCATGTGTTGATTTGATATCTCATATCAATGAACAATTCATCAATCAACACATACTAGTCTCTATGTATTATCATTATCCCAATTCATGATAATACTTGACTAAGGACAATGTTTAAGAATAATACTATATTATTCTAGGGACATTAACTTATATATCAATTCATATTGCACAGATATTCGAATAATATATACTAATGATTTGCCATTAATAAAATCATATTACATTGTATGTCATAAACAATCATCTAATGACTTGTCTTAGGGCATATCCCAACAAATCTCCCACTTGCACTAAGACCAATCAGACATACACTTAATGCCTAGAGATCTAGTATGACGATCATGCTACTGCTGTGACAGTGGCTACGTCAATGGGTCATATACATTATCATCTGTTGGTACTTTTCATATCTTAGGCAAAACACATATATTAATTGCGATCGAAAATCATCTTTGTCGGTTTGGAAGCTTGCCTCAGTGTAACCCATTACATTGAGCTCTTCCTCACCTCCATAAATCAAGAATGTATCCTCAGTCCTTCTCAAGTACTTCAGGATGTTCTTGACAGCAATCCAGTGACCTTCACCTGGATCAACTTGATATCTGCTCGACATGCTCAAAGCATGCGATACATCGGGACGAGTACATATCATGGCATACATGATAGATCCAATAGCTGACGCGTATGGAATCTTACTCATGCGTTGTCTCTCATCTGGTGTTGAAGGACACTGTTCCTTCGAGAGATAAATGCCATGCGTCATAGGCACGAATCCTTTCTTGGATTCATGCATGCTAAACCTTTTAAGAACCTTGTCTATGTATGTACTCTGACTTAGACCAAGAAGCCTTCTCGATCTATCTCTATAGATCTTGATTCCTAATACATAGGTGGCTTCTCCTAAATCTTTCATCGAAAAGCAATTCCCTTGCCAAATCTTTACAGATTGCAAGGCAGGGATATCATTTCCAATAAGAAGTATGTCATCTACATACAACACTAGGAAAATGATTACGCTCCCACTGACCTTCTTGTAGACACAAGGTTCATCTTCATTTTTGATAAAACCAAACTCTTTGATTGCATCATCAAAACGAAGATTCCAACTCCGAGAAGCTTGCTTCAATCCATAAATGGATCGTTGTAGCTTGCATATCTTTCCAGCATCCTTTGGATCGACAAAACCCTCGGGCTGTGTCATGTACACATCCTCGAGCAGATTTCCATTAAGCAAAGCTGTTTTGACATCCATCTGCCAGATTTCATAATCATGAAATGCAGCTATTGCAAGTAAGATCCTTATGGATTTAACCATGGCCACTGGTGAAAAGGTTTCATCATAGTCAATACCATGAATTTGTTTGAATCCTTTTGCAACCAGCCGACCTTTATAGGTTTGTACGTTACCATCCATATCGGTCTTTTTCTTGAAAATCCATTTGCACCCTATGGGTCGTACCCCTTCAGGTGGATCAACCAAAGTCCATACTTGGTTTGTATACATGGATTCCATCTCAGATTTCATGGCCTCTTGCCATTTCTCAGAATCATTGCCCATTATAGCTTGTTGATAAGATGACGGCTCATCCTCATCAATAAGTAGTAAGTCACCTTGTTGAGTCACAAGAAATCCATATCTCTGTGGCTCCCGGTGTACTCTTACAGACCTACGCTGGGCTTGTGTCTCTTGAGCAGGTGTTTCTTCCACAACAGCTTGCGGTGCCTGCTCTGTTTCCATCTCAATCTCAGGTTCAGTGTCTTGTGGTTGAACTTCACTAAGTTCTATTTTTCTCCCACTGGTTTTTCTAGAAATAAATTCTCTTTCAAGAAATACACCAGTCCGAGCAACAACTACTTTGTTCTCGGTGGGATAATAGAAATAGTATCCTTTCGTTTCCTTAGGATACCCCACAAATAAACACTTATCAGATTTGGGTCCAAGTTTGTTAGTGGCGTGACGTCTAACGAAAGCCTCACAACCCCAAATCTTCATAAAAGACATACTAGGATGCTTCCCAGTCCATATCTCATATGGTGTCTTTTCCACTGATTTAGATGGAACACGGTTCAGTAAGAAAATCGCTGTTTCTAGAGCGTGTCCCCAAAACGATATCGGAAGATCTGCATGACTCATCATTGATCTAACCATGTCTAACAAGGTTCGATTTCTCCTCTCGGATACACCATTCCATTGTGGAGTATACGGAGGAGTGAGTTGTGGGACTATCCCACATTCCTTTAGATAGTCATGAAACTCTTGGCTGAAGTATTCTCCTCCTCGATCTGATCGAAGGATTTTGATACTCTTGCCAAGTTGGTTTTGTACTTCATTCTTGAAATCTTTGAACTTTTCAAAGGTTTCATGTTTATGTTTCATTAGGTACACACCCATATCTACTGAGGTCATCAGTAAATGTAACGAAGTATTGAAAACCACCTCTAGCTTGTGTACTTATTGGTCCACATACATCACTATGTATTAGTCCCAATAAAACATTTGCCCTTTCAACTTGTCCCTTGAAAGGGGCTTTAGTCATCTTGCCCATTAAACAAGATTCGCATGTTTCATATGATTCAAAATCAAATGAATCTAATACTCCATCCTTATGAAGTTTAGATATGCGGTTCTCGTTTATGTGGCCCAAGCGACAGTGCCAGAGATAAGTCGGATTACAATCATTATTTTTAATCCTTTTAGTATTTATGTTATAGATAGGCATATCAAGATTTAATACATAAAGACCATTCACCATTTGTGCACTAGCATAAAACATATCATTTAAATAAATAGAACAACAATTGTCCTTTATTATAAATGAAAAACCATACTTGTCCAAACAAGAAATAGATATTATGTTTTTAGTAATAGAAGGCACAAAATAACAATCTTTCAAAATCAGTGATAAACCAGAAGGTAAAGCTAAATGATAATCTCCTATAGCTAATGCAGCAACTCTTGCTCCATTTCCAACTCGGAGATCAACTTCACCTTTCGCCAATGTCCTACTCCTTTTGAGATCCTGCACATTTACACAAATGTGAGATCCACATCCAGTATCTAATACCCATGATGAATAAGTAGATAAATTGACTTCTATAACAAAAATACCTGAAGCGGAAGTCACACTTCCTTTCTTTAGATCCTCCAGATATACTTTGCAGTTCCTTTTCCAATGGCCGGTCTCACCGCAATGGAAACAGTTCCCTTCCTTTGCTATCCCTCCCTTTGGCTTCAGTGCATAAGACTTTGGCTTAGATTTAGCAAAGACTTTCTTTGCTTTCTTGTTGCCTTTAGCTTTGGCCCTTCCTTTGCCCTTATTCACAATAAGGACATTTGTGGCCTTAGTCTTCTTAGTATTTGCTTCATATGTTCTCAACATACCAAGCAACTGTGGTAGAGTCTTTTCCATGTCAGTCATATTGTAATTTACTACAAATTGACTGAAGCTCTCAGGCAACGATTGCAAGATCACATCGGTGGCCAACTCTTGGTCCAATGGAAAACCCAGCTTGTCCAGATTCTCAATGTACCCAATCATCTTGAGCACATGAGTTCCAACTAGGCTTCCCTCTACCATCCTGCACTGGAATAACGCCTTAGAGACGTCATACCTCTCTTGTCTTGCTTGCTGTTGGTACAATTGCTTTAAGTGTTCGATTATATCGAACGCCTCCATTTCCTCATGTTGCTTCTGAAGCTCAGAGTTCATGGTGGCAAGCATAAGGCACTCAACATCAAGTGCGTCACTCTGATGCTTCTTATAAGCATCTTTTTCAGCTCTTGTAGCTGTTAGGGGAGGTTCCTCAGCGGGCAAGGGTTCCTCTAGGACATATTGTTCTTTTCTTGTTTGAGGACTATCCTCAAGTTCCTATGCCAGTCTAGGAAATTCGTCCCATTTAATTTGTCCTTCTCAAGGACCGATCGCAGTGATAAAGTGCTAGTAACGTTGTTAGTTGCCATGGATATCTACAATATAAATATGCAAAATAAGTTTATGATTTAAATCATTTAACATGGTCTTATATTAAATGATACTCCCACTATTTTGTTTGAAAAAATATCAACCCTCAAAACCTTTAGTGGGCCAAGATCCATATTTCGCCTAATCTTGAGTTAGCTTTGGCTAATCGCCCAAGACTCGGTTATTTAGGTAGACAACACTTTGTCAATTATATCACATATAATTCTTGGATAGTTGGACGAACAACACTTTGTTCAATTCATCAAATGAATTATAATCCAACCCATGCCTCTAGGTTCCCAATCCTATTGAGATAACCTAGTTAAGTCGTACCCAATTAAAGTATAACGGATATCACTTTTATCCTTTCGTGCCTTACTAAGATTGCCACGGTGCTTTGCTTTGGCAAACCCACACATGTACAATCGAAGTTTTTGACGAGTACTTTGATTTTGGAAGGCATCTAAAACTTAATATTTTAGAGGGATTTATCGATCTCATGATTAATTTGATAATTTAAAATATGTCCACTACATATAGTTGTATACATATCTACATATATGTGTAATACTATTATCAAACTAAAACATAAGATAAATCATGCATCAACATACATAATTAAACGTGACATGGTTATAGCCCCTACTAATGATTTTCTCAAGCCAATGAGAAAATCCTATGGGTCAACCTAAGGTAACTTCACAAGCACCTTCCCTTGGCTCCAATTTGTGAATGGCCTTCTCATCCCGGCACGATGCTCCATCTTCATTGATCACCATCAATAAAATAAACTACACTATTTACAAGATATAGAATTCCTCGATTCACATTCGAGGGGAACATAGGGGAGGGATTACATTTAGAATAAAATAGAGAAAGGCACGACACGCAGGTCGTATTATAAATTACAAACATCCACAAATCCTATCTAATAGGTCAAAGGGCTATAACCACGCACCATGCTCAAACAACACATAAAGCATGCATTAACATTTAATTAATTAAATTCTAAACATTTTAAATTTAATTCTAATTAAAACTGTAAAATAATTTTTGAAAAATTATCGTACGCTCGGGACATCACATGCCACGAACTTAATGCGACTTAGCTACGAACCACCATGGTTCGAACCAACCATGCACCACGGCTGGACCAATTATGGACCTAGGGTTCGAAACCCTAGCCCAAGACATGGTCTGAGCCGATGGCATGGGTGCGGCGCCGCTAGGGTTCCAAACCCTAGCCGCCTTGCACCATGTTGGTTTTTCATCGAGCCAACTTGCTCGAAACACCGAAATCCATGAGCCACAAGCCACGGTCCAACCATGGACGGTCCATGACGGTGACGGCTTAACCATCTCGAGCCAAGGGTTCGATAAACCCTAGCCCAAGCGGCGGCCGAGTAGCTTATGTGACTAGGGTTCAAAACCCTAGCCTCTTGGAAGTGGCGCGGCCCCATGCATGAGCCAAGGGTCCGAACCCTAGCTCACTAGCGGCAGCCCGAGGGTCAAGTCATGAAGTGGTCGAACCACCTTGAGCCAACACCTCGATTTTACGCTTTCGTGTATCGTATACAATTATTCGCCAATTATATCAAATACAATTTTACGATGAATTTCACAAACTCGATATTAACATATCATATATGTTTATACAGTTTTAATAGCATGCAATATAATTCTAATATGATTAAACTATTTAACCACATAAATCCGATATGAGCCTTGAACCTGGCTCTGATACCACTGTAAGTAATCCTTAGAGCATACAACGCAGCGGAATAAAATTTTAGGATTACAAACCAGCAGATCTATACATAGGTTATCATATCGGATTAAGGTATACGAAGTGTCTTACCCTTGTAGCGTGTTTGAAGCAGAATCCACGGAGCAGCACCACGTCCTACGCCTTCTCCGAGTCACTAGCAAAACTCAATGAGTTTTGCCTCAACGGTATCCACACGATCAAATCGGGTGAAGGGATAGTTTAAGAACAAGTTGCTAGACAAGTTCTTAAACCACTACACGAAGCACACTCGATTCACAATCGAATGATCACCCAAAACATCAAGTCTCTCATCGGCTATAAGGCAAAAACCGAGAGCTCCTTCAAGACTTTTAGGCGGCCGTGTGCTTCAAAGAATTTTAGGTTGAATGATATAAAATTGTCACTTACAATTAAATTATAATCTTGTATTTATATTAAAAGGCTTTTAATTAAGGTTCAAGACTTTCTTAAAGTCTTATGGGCCCAAACCCATGATTTAATTAAAACCTTTTAATCACTTAATTAAGACTCTTCTTAATTAATTAATTCATCCAATGAATTTAATTTCCCTTCTTGATTTAATCTTTTGTGCCACCCGATAGGATCTTGTAATGTTGGCAGTGACATAAAATCTCATTTTATGTCGCAAGCATTGAGCGGTATCTAGCAACACATCAATGCTACCCAAATTACAAGAATGTCAATGACTCGACATTACCTTAGAACTTGTGATAATATTAACCATGTAACTTAATCCCTTTGTCCTTTGTGTTTAGATTGAACACGAGTCATGGAATAGTCATACTCGTATATCCAATCTTTATTTCTTGATCCCCAAGTAGAACTAGAATAAACGAATAAGCTCGATATCTCATATCGACTCATTCGAGCATGGCCATGCATTTTAGTTCTCACTTGATCAAGGGCCAAACACATCTCCTGTTATATAGGAGGGACAAATCCTATCTCGATCAGTCAACATCCCTCTACATAATTCGTAGTGTATCCAATAGTCGCCTTTATAGTATACCACGATATCAAGATACATAACTCCTTATGTTGGGATCTCTGATGATCACAAGTCGTAAGGATTACATACATTATTATCACTATGAGAATTGCATATGACGATCATATAACTATCCATGTTGCATTCTCATGGTGGGTCTGTCCAGTACATCGTTCTCTAACATGTACCCATGTGTTGATTTGATATCTCATATCAATGAACAATTCATCAATCAACACATACTAGTCTCTGTATTATCATTATCCCAATTCATGATAATACTTGACTAGGGACAATGTTTAAGAATAATACTATATTATTCTAGGGACATTAACTTATATCAATTCATATTGCACAGATATTCGAATAATATATACTAATGATTTGCCATTAATAAAATCATATTACATTGTATGTCATAAACAATCATCTAATGACTTGTCTTAGGGCATATCCCAACAAAATGGAGATTTTACAATTAGTTAAAAATTTAATTAATTGAAAATTGAATGAAAATGTTTCATTTAATTTGTTAATTTTATTTTTGGCTAATATTATGATTTGAGGTAAAATAATGATTTACCAAGTAATTGAAATTTATTAATTAGAAATTAAATGAAAATGTTTCATTTAGTTTGTTAATTTTATTTTCGATTAATATGATTAAAGGTAAAATAGAAATTTTACCAATTAATTGAAATTTAATTATTTAGAAATTAAATAAAATGGTTTTATTTAATTTGTTAATTTTATTTTCAATTAATGATGCGATTAGTGGGAAATGATATAATAAATTAATTATTGTGCTCTAATTACATGTGATGTAATTAGTACAATTACATATGATGTAATTGTTTAGTTTAATGTTTAATTACATATGATGTGATTGCATGGTGGATGATTACGGGCCTCGACCAATGTGTTTAGGTGAATGCTTAGGTTTTTTTTTGTTTCATTATTATTGTGATTTTTGGTTATCGGGCCTGCGAGCCTGCTCTGATGTATCCCACCCCGGATTTGTATCCCTATTCTCTTGTTTGCACGATTTAAATGTAAATTATTAGAATTAGTGGAAGATCGAGATTGAAGATGGAGCATCAAGAATCAAGACATGTATAATGGAAGCAAAAATGTAATAGGATTGCATTACATACCTGCATCACCTTAGACAGACTTGTGATCCACGTATGGCTCACGTGGATCAATTAGGAAAAGGCCGTAATCGTCCATATTTAATTTTATTATGCATTTGATGTATGATAAATGTTTGTTTGTATGTTTCATTAGTACATATGATTGCACGAATAAAACATAGTTGCATGAATCCGGCAAACAAACAAACAAGCAAGCAATTGATGAGATTTTAAAATAAATTAAATCCCTCTTTTGAATATGATTCAAAACCTATAATATCAAACTGATAAAGGGAGCTCAAAAGGGTTTGTTGCTTCCTGTCTTCCATCAACAGTTAAGCCATGAGACGCTACTTGTGTAATATTGCCTTACTCACCCACGTGGGGGGCATCTGGCATGAGAAAGCTGTGCGTTTAACTGCCACTTAATTAAGGGTGTGGTTATGTTAACCTTCTGGATTACTCACCCACGTGGGGTCTTTTGGGCGTGACATTTCCATCCGTGGGATGGGTTAGTTTGACGTGAGAAGGTATAATTGTCCTGCCCACGTAGGGTTATGCCAATCGCGAGACAAATATCTTGGGGGTTGCATATGATGCAATTGTGATCTACCTTTAGTATCATGAAGCCGGTGGGCCCACGTCCGGGGTTTTCATGAGCTAGTTGGACTCCAAGCCCACTAAGAAAATATGATTTTCCGTTCATTTGTCATGAGGGTGATGAATTCGAAAAATCTAGTGGGGGCATTCAATAACTAAAGTCCATAGTTTTTGAATTAATTAATAATCAAACGGTTTGCTTATATTTTCTGTTTATTCTCATTATTGTGATTGCCGTGAATCCGGTTACATCAAGTCTCGATATAAACAAATTAACCAACGAATTATTCTGATTGGCTATTAATTTAAAATAGTGCTTGCTTCTAAAGGTTGCTATATACCCTTGGTGGAAGCCTCCTGTTGAAGTGTCTCCCGGTTCGTCTCATGAAGAGATCGCCACACTTGAGAAGTGATGGGACGATGATCTCTAGACTAGGTGCTATATGATAGCATCAATGTCAAATGAGTTCAACATGGATATGAGAAATTTGTTCACACTGCTGATATTTTCCAACACCTACAAATGTTGTTAGGTGAATGAAAGCGTTTACTGAGACTCGCAACTTCAAAAGAGCTATTTCATTTCACATGCGAGATGGGGCTTCGGTCTATGAGCATGGTGTAAGTAAATATCTCTTGTTGAGAAATTGGAAAATCTGAATGTGACAATACCTCATTAACTGGCTGTAGATTTGATCTTATAGTAAAAATGTTAGAAACTCATGAGTCCTTGATTCAAAAGAAGAAACGTGTTCTTCTTGTCGAATCTCTACCAATGGTAGGAAGAGTTCAAGGATAAAGAAGAGGAAGGGAAATGGTTCCCAACCTCAAAAGACGAAAAAGGATATAGTAGCAACTAAGAAAGGAGAGGCATCTATGTTTTCACTGCTGGTCACTGACGCAAAATTGTAAGGAATGCCTAGACTAGAAGCGTTCTAGAAAGGGTATTTTTATATTAAAATTAAATGTTTCTATTGGTTCTACTTCTGTGGTATATGATGCCAGTTGTGCTCGCATTTTTGCAAAGAGTTGCATGTAATGTGAAGAAGTATGAGCCCTAGGAAGGTGAAACCTACCTGAGGCTAAGCATTGTAGCAAGAGTTGTTGCAACGGCTATTTGAAACATTTATTTAATATAAAATCTTGAACTTGTTAGGAACTGGTTTGAGCAATTATTTATTTGTTCTAGATTTAATCATGGACATTGTTCCTATTTTGATAGAGAATGATATTCTTTTAAATATGCGAATGTGATTTGCAGTATTTTTAAGAATGCATGTTTTATTGAATCTGGTGAACTTATGAATGATTAGTATGATTATATTCAAAGAATATTAAAAGAATGATAACTTAAATCCAACATATATTTAGCATGTGCTGAATGTCCAATGAATTTGATTCATATGGACGTATGTGGAGCACTAAATGTTAGTGCAAGATGATGTTGAGTTATCTTAAGAGAATGTGATTCTCTCTGAGTAACTCTCTAAATGTACATATTTGTTGAATATAATTAATACCAATGCAGTGACCAAAAACTCCATACGATATGGACTGAAAAATAATCCAAATTTTTATTTTGAGATTGTTCTGCTTATGTGAAGCAGCCAGTGGGAGATGAGTTGGATAGTTGATCCATCTTATGTTATTCTGTGGAAATTATATTATCAATTGCAGGCAAAGAGTTTGTTTCGTAAGTGCAATCTTTCTAGAGAAAATGTTTCTATTAGAAAGGATGACAAAATAATATAACTTGAAAGGGTTCAAGAACCACAAACCACTAGAAAAGTGAAAACGGTGAAATTAATTTAGTTAATCACAACCTTTGATTTACACACACCAAGGAGATTTGAAATTGTTTCAAGAACTCCTGATAAATTGAATTTATTCCAGAAAATAGTCAAAATGGTTTTGACCGTGGATGTGATCCTAGGACTTTCAAGGAGACGATGTTGGACATCGTTTTGGGATATTGGCAAGATGATATAAAATTTGAATAGACTCCATGTACTCTAATAAGGTATGGACCTTAGTAGATCCTCTTTGAGAATCGTTCTCATTGGCTGCAAATGGATCTAAGATTGAAAGCTTGGAGTGTATGGGAAGGTAGCGACCTTCAAAGCTTAACTGATGGGAAGAGGTTATTCTCATAGGCAAAGAGTTGTCTGTGAGAAACTTTTAATCAGTTGTGATGCTATAGTCTATTTGGATTTTATTAGTTATATCTGCATATTATGAATATAAGATATGATAGATGGATGTGAATACAACATTTCTCAATGGTGACATTGAGGTAGAAATGTAGCAGCCAAATGTGTTCACAACTTATGGGCGTGAGCAAAATGTTTGCAAACTCCAGAGGTCCATTTATGGGCCTAAGAAGGCATCCCGAAGTTTGAACTTTCGTTTGATAACATCATCAAAGTGTTTGGTTTTGTTAAAAATCCGGAAGTGACGTGTGTGCATAAGGGTTAGTGGGAGCATGGTTACATTTGTGATGCTTTAAGTTGATTATATCATACTCATTATGAATGGTATTGGATTAATCAATTAAAGCATGATCATCTACTAATTTCTCCATGTATGATTGGGGGAAGCGTCATACGTGTTTAGCGTAAGGATCTATAGGGATAGATCTAAAGGATGCTTGAGATATCTCAATCTACGTACATAAACACTGTGCTAAAAGGGTTTAGCATAAAATAGTCGAAAAACGAGTTACTTCATAATATGTCATAGTATTCATCTCTCGAGTCAATATGTTTTAAGCTTGATGAGGAGAGAGAAAAGATGACATTGGTACCTTATATTTCTACTATAATAGCATAATGTATGCTATGTTATGTACTTGGCCTGATGTATGTTCTTAGTGTAATGAGCAAACATCAGACAGATCCCGGTGAAATCACTGGAAAATTGTGAAAATAATCCTCAAGTATAACTTATGATATGTTCATGGTTTTTGGATCTGTAAGTGGAGAAATAAAAATTGAAGGCAAAGCTGATGCTAGTTTTTAAATTGGATGTAGATGATACCATATCGATGGTCGGATTTGTATTTAAGCTCGATAATGGTGATGTCTCTTGGAAACGTTCCAAGCAAGACACCACATTGGATTCCACCACTGAAGCTGAATACATTGCAGCATACGATGCAGCAAAGAGGCAGTTTGGATAAGATATTTCATCCAAGAGTTGGGTGTAATTTCTAGTGCAGTTGACACAGTCTCTGTGTACTGTGACAACATTTGAGCTATTATGAATAGCCAAGATCTCATCAGGATCCAAACATATATTGAGAAAATACCATCTAATGAGAGAGATGGTAGACGCGCCATTATTATCGAGAGAATCGCTTCAACAGAAAAATATAGTGAATCCACTGACAAAGCCTTTACAATGATTGGTGTCTGTCAGACATCTTGGGAAGATGTTCTTAAGACACATGAGTAGTTGGCTTTGAGAAAGTGAAAGATATTGTTGTCATACATGATTAAGTAAATCAATAGTTGATTGATTGTACTTATAATCTTATTATGACAAATCTTTGTTTGAATATTAATATATATGGCACTTCTTCATCTGTTTACCCATGCATCTTGATGTATTGATGAAGTCCTTGAAGTTGCTATAGTCCATAGAATGTGGTTACGCATATGATGGTGACCATGAAATACATTCTCGACTGCGATTTCTAAATGTTCCTGGTCGATGAGCCTTCGAGAATGGGATATCGATATATGCTCGCTAGAGACTGGTATTCATGATGTGTCTAGTGTAGTGCGCCGCGTTTCATCGGCGTTGGCTTGGAGAAGTCAGCACACATGAATAGGTGCTCATTAGGAATGAGTTCACTGAACGACCCTACTCGAAATTCTATAAGTGGTTACCACTTGTCGAGTATAGAATTTCTAGTCATAGTTGTGCACCATTACTCCTCATGACCCGAGGCATCATTGAGGTCTTGACAGATAGCTGTGTACTTTGATTTAATGACTGATCACATGTGGGTCATAAAGTTGTTATTTTGGGTATTCAGTGATGCTGTCAGAGGCCTATGATTGTCGTTGGGGATTCACCACTGGTCTTGATGAACCAGGATGTCCTATGTGTTTTTCTATATATGATTCGAGGAATCTCTGGCCAGAGTGGGTAGTGCTTGTGAAAAAAGAGTTTTTCATATACGCACACAAATGAATCATATAACGTGAAACAAATACATAGTTATTGAAATCATAAAGGGTCTCGATCAACCAATGCTCTTGATTCAATCGGGACATATTGAGTGAAAGGAATGTACTGCACGCTAACTATGACTGACAGGTTCTCGTACGTTGCTAGTCATTTGTATCTAGGTCTTCGTGAAGCACAGATGCTAGGCGCTACCCACGATCGGTAGGTTGTGCTGGAATTATATTTCAGCCATTGTCTATTAAAAGGAGTTTAATTGGCAATGGGGCATTCAGGGTAAGCCCAAGAAGTTGTTTAACTTCTAAAATCACAAAGGTTGTGATCATACTGCTATGATACACTTGAGCCTCGCTGGGTCACAATCAACCGGCCGCTGATCTATTGATGAGAATTGAGACTTAAATGTTAAGTGCTCATATTGAGTGATTTAGAAGAGATGAATTTAATTTCTGAAAGCTCCTCACTTTAGTGGAGTTTCTATATTTGAAAATGTTTCATCTATAGAAAGTTCTAAAATTAAAACATTTGATATATTTATGTTGCATAATTATGTACTTTGGTAGTACGTCAAGTTATTCAATTTGATTGAATTACTTGGTTATGAGTTTGCAGTTTTGTGTTGGCTTTTGGGCAAGTGAGAGATTGTTAGCATTAGATGCCCTACAAGCCAATGTGCCAATTGTTGGCCCGTTGGATCCTAATAACCATAGCCAAATAAATGACCCAAACTCCTATAAATATATGTTCATCTCTAGGGTTAAGGGTTTTTTGTCCTCTCTATACACACTCTCATAGAAAAGCCGACATCACACTAGCACTGGTGTTGTGCTTGTAGATCTGGTCACGTTGGTTGGACTCGAGGGTGACCGCTATCAGATTCACATCGGTGAACGGTAATTCCTTTTCGTGCATTAATATTCGATATTTGCGTGTTAATATATGAATCAGGCGCGATCGACCGTCCCCGGGTCAGATCTGTTATTGTATTATTTCCGCTGCGTTTGGATCTGGCGCCGGGGTACGGAAACACAACACAATATACATGTTTGCATATTATGTAAAACTATCAGTAAATAGAATGCAGGTTTTGTTATCAGATTAAAATTACATTTTAAATTGCCAAGTTATCTCCACTTTTTATTACTCGTTTGTTATCAGCCAAGTCATCTTCATACAATATTACTTATTGTTTTTAACATGGCTGAGTCATTGTGTAAAACGCAAACCACAAAAATAAATTTGTTATTCTAAGGACTTTTTCCAAAAGCACAAGGAATAACCAAATCAACTGTTAATACAATGCAACTGAATCGATTTGCTCCGGCAGATCTTCCTAATCAAGATCACATTTACTTTTCTCCAGAGTTCCTTCCTGGACTGGAAAATAACATCACATATAAAGAAGAAATGTATGGATTCTTCCACATGTTTAGCAGAATAAACGAGACTTCAGTTTATAGAGGGTAGATAAAGATCTGCATATAACGGCACTTTAATAAATACCCTTTATATCTCAAATCTATGGCAATGCTAACATCTATTACAACTGATACTATAAAATCCGAGAAACGTTAAGCTCTTATGCATGGAGAAAAAAGAAAACTGATACAAGACTTATTCGAGATAGCCGATCTCTCAAGAAGAACAAAATTAAGGTGAAGAAAGAAAGGAAAGATGATTGAATTAGAGTTGCATTGCAGAAGAAGCACTAACAGAGTTCAAGAAATTACATTTGTTGCTTTACTTTCCTTCCCTCTCTTTCTTTTATACCTCACTTGTAACTATCCTTCTAACTAGCTACCACCATTGTAACCAACTCTTCTCTACATTTATTTAGCTACTTTTCATTTGATGTAATCAACTAGTCTTTTTGGAGTGCTTCTTATCCTCTTTTCTTTACTTTCTTCCGTCTTTCTCTTCTCCGTATCAAAACCCCTCCGGATTTCTTTCAGTACAAGCACTTTGTTAGTATGTGCTGTGAAGGTATAATTGTTGAGGTTGATCCAGTTTCTGGAAGAATGTCAAGCACTATGATTTTGTATGTGGTGGTTAGACTACTAAATATAAATAATAGTTTTTTATTTGAAAAAATTAATATGCCAAGATACATAATATTTAATTTCAAGGATTGTCTTCCTCACATCTTTTTACACCTTTATAAGACCCTAACCATATTTGACATTATATTTTTTAACAAAAAACTATCCACTGTTACAATTTTAAATATATAAAAAAAAAAAACATAAACTATTTTTAGATTCTTGTACCATTGAAATAAATAAGTCAGAAAATTTATTATAACTTTGAAAGTTATTGATTATCAAATTAATTTGCTAGCAATAAAAACACATTAAAATATTAATACACCAAATTCGGCGTTAAGACTCTCTAATCACCATATACTTCGGAAATTTATTTTTTTGAATTATATACAAAAAATCTAGAAGTTATTTCCGCTAATAGCTCTGAATTTCAATTTTAAGTTTCGAATTTCATAAAATACAATAAAACATAAATCTCTATCTACAACATAAAATTAATAAAAGATATGATCATTTCTAACTTATATGATTTCAATTACCCAATTTATATATATATAAAAAATTCAAAACATTCAATATCACTTGATAATAGTGAAAGCTTAACATCATTTTAAGATAAATTATTTAACATCAAAAGAATTCATAATTAACTCACATATTCAGTTCTAAACATCAATACGGAATGTAAAATCAATAAATATTTCAAGAAATTAAATAAATTAATGAGGGGTAAAAGCTAAAAAGAATAAATATAAAATTTGAAAAATAAAAGATGATAACGATATTAGAGATCTTATAGTAGATAATCATTTAATAATTGAATATACAATTAATTAAGGAATATATTACACAACAAAATAGGGTTAAAAAATTATAAAGAAAAGTTGGGTTGAAGTGAAGCCCATAAGGTAACAAACATAAGATTTGTCTTGGCTAATCCATAAGAAATTAAGAATAAAAATTTCAAGTAGTAAACTTGGGCTTCAGCCCATAAGGGGGTAAGCAAATGGGCAGACTAATCCATGAATAGTATCACCCCTACTATGAACTAAGAAGAGTCAAGTGAAGAAGGAGTTCGTTTTGGAATTTGGTTGGCGGTTATAGTAGTTGAAGTATGGTAGTTAGTACTGCAAGTAAATGCACACTATAAATACTGATAGATTGTAAATCAAATGTATCAGTTTTCTTTTATTGCTATGTATTAAACTCTCAAGCATCCGTAGTGGAATTTTCTTTGGTGTGTGCTGCTTCCGTTGAGTAGGTTCTTGAACCGGACCACGTAAATATTATGTCATTCTTCTTATTCATTATTCGGTAAATTCATGCGCTTATCTTGCTACTATTTGTGACATTGTTCATTCATATCCAATTGTTCTTGTTAATCCATATTATGTCAACATCAAGTTTGAATAATAATATGAGAATTAAAAAATCTCGAAATGAGTTCAGGTGATCTTGAAGTTCAGACAATAACAAGTGGTATCATCAATTACAAAATTCGATATTGATAAGGTCTTAGGATCGAATGACTTCAGCTTGAGGAGAATCAAAATGAAAGCTGTCTTGTTGCATCACGTTTTTGCATATGCAATTAATCAAGAATCCGTGAGCAATGTCACAGATTCAAAGAAGGATGCAATTCATGATTCGAAGGCTCACAATGCTATTATTAAGCCTTGTAATGAAGTCCTTTGAGAAGTTGCTGAAGATGAAACCATATTGGCTTTGTGGCAAAAAACTCGAGGCGTTATACCTCAAGAAATCACTGACCAATAGGTTATATTTGAAGAAATCACTCTATACAATCAACATAGAAGAAGGGAAAGACTTCAGGACGCGTATGGATTATTTTAACAAAATTAGTTTGGATCTCAAGAACATTGACATAAAGGTTGCAGAAGAGGACCAGGCCATCCTGCTCTTGAGTTAATTGCCAAAATTTTGTTTATACCAAGTTGTATGGTAACCAAACACTCACTATGGAAGATATCGAGTCGAATTGAACTTAAATGAATTATAAAGAAAGCATGATATCGAAGAACTAAATGTTGAAGGTTTAATAACAAGGGGAAGAACCATTAAAAGGGATCCAAGAAACCCAAGAAACAGATCAAGATTGAAGTCATTGGGGAAGTTTAAGTGCTTTGCATGTCACAAAGAGGGCCACTTCAAGAAAGATTGCCCTGAGAGGAAGAAGAAACATCAAGAAAAGAATGATCAACATGGAGATGCAGATGTGGCTAGTGATGGGTATGATTCTGCAGATGTTTTACTGGTTGCAGCATCTGATCCTACCGATGGTTGTTGGATTCCGGATGTTCCTTGTAAGTAATCCTTAGAGTATACAACGCATCGGAATAAAATATTGGATTACTAGAACAATGGATCTATACGTAGGATTTCATATCGGATAAAGGAATACGAAGGTCTCACCCTTGTAGCGTGTTTGAGCAGATCCCACGGTGCACTACGTCCAACGATCCCGAGTCACGAGCAACACCTCCAAGGTCTTGCCTCAACGGTATCCACACGATTAAACGAACAAGGGACGTTCAAGAACAAGTTGCTAGACTTATTCTTGAACCAAAACCAACCCCACGATTCAAAACCGTTTAAACGGCAGTCGTTCCGATCACTATTCACGTCGGCCGTGAAGATGAAGGAGGAAGGAGGCGGCGGCCGTGAGGTTTTGGGCTTGAGAGCTTTTAGGTTTTGATTATTGTAATATCAAGGAATGAGTTAATCTAATTAATCACCTTGTTATGATTATAAACAATTTAATTAAAGGCTTTCACAAAGCCTCATGGGCTCAAACCCATGATTTAATTAAATCCTCATAATTATTAAGACTCTTCTTAATTAATTAATTCATCCAATGAATTTAATTTCCCTTTATCAATTTAATCTTTTGTGCGACCCGATAGGATCTTGTAATGTTGGCAGTGACATAAAATCTCATTTTACGTTACAAGCAATGAGCGGTGTCTAGCAACACATCGAGGCTACCCAAATTACAAGAATGTCAATGACTCGACATAACCTTTAGAACTTGTGATAATATTAACCATGTAACTTAATCCCTTTGTCCTTTGTGTTTAGATTGAACACGAGTCATGGAATAGTCATACTCGTATATTCAATCTTTATTTCTTGATCCCCAAGTAGAACTAGAATAAACGAATAAGCTCGATATCTCATATCGACTCATTCGAGCATGGCCATGCATTTTAGTTCTCACTTGATCAAGGGCCAAACACATCTCCTGTTATATAGGAGGGACAAATCCTATCTCGATCAGTCAACATCCCTCTACATAATTCGTAGTGTATCCAATAGTCGCCTTTATGGTTTACCCTGTTACGGGTAACGTTTGACAATATCAAGATACATAACTCCTTATGTTGGGATCTCTGATGATCACAAGTCGTAAGGATTACATACATTATTATCACTATGAGAATTGCATATGACGATCATATAACTATCCATGTTGCATTCTCATGGTGGGTCTGTCCAGTACATCGTTCTCTAACATGTACCCATGTGTTGATTTGATATCTCATATCAATGAACAATTCATCAATCAACACATACTAGTCTCTACGAATTATCATTATCCCTATTCATGATAATACTTGACTAGGGACATCTTTAAGAATAATACAATATTATTCTAAGGACATTAACATTATATTAATTCACATTGCACAGTTAAAAGAATAATATATAATAATGAATTGTCATTCATAAATCATAAACATTGTATGTCAAAACAATCATCTAATGATTTGTCTTAGGGCATATCCCAACAAATCTCCCACTTGCACTAAGACCACTCAGACATATACCTTATGCCTAGAGATCTAGTATGACGATCATGCTTCTACTGTGACAGAGGCTTCGTCAATGGGTCAGATACATTATCATCTGTTGGTACTTTGCATATTTTAACATCTCCCCTTTCAACGATTTCTCGAATGAAATGGAAACGCCTCAGTATGTGCTTGGATCTTTGGTGAGATTTTGGTTCCTTAGCCAATGCGATCGCTCCATTGTTGTCACAATAGAGTTCTATCGGAACTTTAATGCTAGGCACCACTCCAAGTTCCGAAATGAACTTCCTCATCCAAACAGCTTCCTTTGCTGCATCCGAGGCAGCAATATACTCAGCTTCCGTTGTAGAATCGGCTACTGTTTCTTGCTTTGAACTCTTCCAGCTCACAACACCTCCATTTAGGCAATACACATATCCAGATTGCGATCGAAAATCATCTTTGTCGGTTTGGAAGCTTGCATCAGTGTAACCCATTACATTGAGCTCTTCCTCACCTCCATAAATCAAGAATGTATCCTTAGTCCTTCTCAAGTACTTCAGGATGTTCTTGACAGCAATCCAGTGACCTTCACCTGGATCAACTTGATATCTGCTCGTCATGCTCAAAGCATACGATACATCGGGACGAGTACATATCATGGCATACATGATAGATCCAATAGCCGACGCATATGGAATCTTACACATGCGTTGTCTCTCATCTGGTGTTGAAGGACACTATTCCTTCGAGAGATAAATACCATGTGTCATAGGCACGAATCCTTTCTTTGATTCTTGCATGCTAAACCTTTTAAGCACTTTGTCTATGTATGTACTTTGACTCAGACCAAGAAGCCTTCTTGATCTATCTCTATAGATCTTGATTCCTAATACATAGGTGGCTTCTCCCAAGTCTTTCATCGAAAAGCAATTTCCTAGCCAAATCTTTACAGATTGTAAGGCAGGGATATCATTTCCAATGAGAAGTATGTCATCTACATACAACACTAGGAAAATGATTACGCTCCCACTGACCTTCTTGTAGACACAAGGTTCATCTTCGTTTTTGATAAAACCAAACTCTTTGATTGCATCATCAAATCTAAGATTCCAACTCCGAGAAGCTTGCTTCAATCCATAAATGGATCGTTGTAGCTTGCATATCTTTCCAGCATCCTTTGGATCGACAAAACCCTCGGGCTGTGTCATGTACACATTCTCGAGCAGATTTCCATTAAGGAAAGCTGTTTTGACATCCATCTGCCAGATTTCATAATCATGAAATGCAGCTATTGCAAGTAAGATCCTTATGGATTTAACCATGGCCACTGGTGAAAAGGTTTCATCATAGTCAATACCATGAATTTGTTTGAATCCTTTTGCAACCAGCCGACCTTTATAGGTTTGTACGTTACCATCCATATCGGTCTTTTTCTTGAAAATCCATTTGCACCCTATGGGTCGTACCCCTTCAGGGGGATCAACTAAAGTCCATACTTGGTTTGCATACATGGATTCCATCTCAGATTTCATGGCCTCTTGCCATTTCTCAGAATCATTGCCCATTATAGCTTGTTGATAAGATGACGGCTCATCCTCATCAATAAGTAGTAAGTCACCTTGTTGAGTCACAAGAAATCCATATCTCTGTGGCTCCCGGTGTTCTCTTACAGACCTACGTTGGGCTTGTGTCTCTTGAGCAGGTGCTTCTTCCACAACAGCTTGCGGTGCCTGCTCTGTTTCCATCTCAATCTCAGGTTCAGTGTTTTCTTGTGGTTGAACTTCACTAAGTTCTATTTTTCTCCCACTGGTTTTTCTAGAAATAAATTCTCTTTCAAGAAATACACCAGTCCGAGCAACAACTACTTTGTTCTCGGTGGGATAATGAAATAGTATCCTTTCGTTTCCTTAGGATACCCCACAAATAAACATTTATCAGATTTGGGTCCAAGTTTGTTAGTGGCTTGACGTCTAACGAAAGGCTCACAACCCCAAATCTTCATAAAAGACATACTAGGACGCTTCCCAGTCCATATCTCATATGGTGTCTTTTCCACTGATTTAGATGGAACACGGTTCAGTAAGAAAATCGCTGTTTCTAGAGCGTGTCCCCAAAATGATATCGGAAGATCTGCACGACTCATCATTGATCTAACCATGTCCAACAAGGTTCGATTTCTCCTCTCGGATACACCATTCCATTGTGGAGTATACGGAGGAGTGAGTTGTGGGACTATCCCACACTCCTTTAGATAGTCATGAAACTCTTGGCTTAGGTATTCACCTCCTCGGTCTGATCGAAGGATTTTGATACTTTTGCCAAGTTGGTTTTGTACCTCATTCTTGAAATCTTTGAACTTTTCAAAGGTTTCATGCTTATGCTTCATTAGGTACACATACCCATATCTACTGAGGTCATCAGTAAATGTAACGAAGTATTGAAAACCACCTCTAGCTTGTGTACTTATTGGTCCACATACATCACTATGTATTAGTCCCAATAACACATTTGCCCTTTCAACATGTCCCTTGAAAGGGGCTTTTGTCATCTTGCCCATTAAACAAGATTCGCATGTTTCATATGATTCAAAATCAAATGAATCTAATACTCCATCCTTATGAAGTTTAGATATGCGGTTCTCGTTTATGTGGCCCAAGCGACAATGCCAGAGATAAGTCGGATTACAATCATTATTTTTAATCCTTTTAGTATTTATGTTATAGATAGGCATATCAAGATTTAATAAATAAAGACCATTCACCATTTGTGCATTAGCATAAAACATATCATTTAAATAAATGGAACAACAGTTGTCCTTTATAATAAATGAAAATACATACTTGTCCAAACAAGAAATAGAAATAATGTTTTTGGTAATTGAAGGCACAAAATAATAATCTTTTAAAATCAATGATAAACCAGAAGGCAAAGATAAATGATAATCCCCTATAGCTAATGCAGCAACTCTTGCTCCATTTCCAACTCGGAGATCAACTTCGCCTTTCGCCAATAATCTACTCTTTTTGAGGTCCTGCACATTTACACAAATGTGAGATCCACATCCAGTATCTAATACCCATGATGAAGAAGTAGATATATTGACTTCTATAACAAAAATACCTAGTGGAAGTCACACTTCCTTTCTTTAGATCCTCCAGATATACTTTGCAGTTTCTTTTCCAATGGCCGGTCTCACCGCAATGGAAACAGTTCCCTTCCTTTGCTATCCCTCCCTTTGGTTTCAGTGCATAAGACTTTGGCTTAAATTTAACAAAGACCTTCTTTGCTTTCTTGTTGCCTTTAGCTTTGGCCTTTCATTTGCCCTTATTCACAATAAGAACATTTGTGGCCTTAGTCTTCTTTGTATTTGCTTCATATGTTCTCAACATACCAAGCAATTGAGGTAGAGTCTTTTCCATGTCAGTCATATTGTAATTTACTACGAATTGACTGAAGCTCTCCGGCAACGATTGCAAGATTACATCGGTGGCCAACTCTTGGTCCAGTGAAAAACCCAGCTTGTCCAGATTCCCAATGTACCCAATCATCTTGAGCACATGAGTTCCAACTAGGCTTCCTTCTACCATCCTGCACTGAAATAACGCCTTAGAGACGTCATACCTCTCTTGTCTTGCTTGCTGTTGGTACAATTGCTTTAAGTGTTCGATCATATCGAACGCCTCCATTTCCTCATGTTGCTTCTGAAGCTCAGAGTTCATGGTGGCAAGCATAAGGCACCCAATATCAAGTGTGTCACTCTGATGCTTCTTGTAAGCATCTTTATCAACTCTTGTAGCTGTTAGGGGAGGTTCCTCAGCGGGCAAGGGTTCCTCTAGGACATATTGTTTCTTTTCTTGTTTGAGGACTATCCTCAAATTCCTATGCCAGTCTAGGAAATTTGTCCCATTTAGCTTGTCCTTCTCAAGGACCGATCGCAGTGATAATGTGTTGATACGTTGTTAGTTGCCATGGATATCTACAATATAAATATGCAAAATAAGTTTATGATTTAATCATTTAACATGGTCTTACATTAAATGATACTCCCACTATTTTGTTTTAAAAAATATCAACCCTCGAAACCTTTAGTGGGCCAAGATCCATATTTCGCCTAATCTTGAGTTAGCTTTGGCTAATCACCCAAGACTCGGTTATTTAGGTAGACAACACTTTGTCAATTATATCACATATAATTCTTGGATAGTTGGACGAACAACGCTTTGTTCTATTCATCAAATGAATTATTATCCAACCCATGCCTCTAAGTTCCCAATCCTATTGAGATAACCTAGTTAAGTCGTACCAAATTTAAAGTATAACGGATATCACTTTTATCCTTTCGCGCCTTACTAAGATTGCCACGGTGCTTTGCTTTGGCAAACCCACACATGTACAATCGAAGTTATTGACGAGTACTTATAATTTTGGAAGGCATCTAAAACTTAATATTTTAGAGGGATTTATAGATCTCATGATTAGTTTGATAATTTAAAATATGTCCACTACATATAGTTGTATACATAACTACATATATGTGTAATACAATTATCAATCTAAAACATAAGATAAATCATGCATCAACATACATAATTAAACGTGACATGGTTATAGCCCCTACTAACGATTTTCTCAAGCCAATGAGAAAATCCTAAGAGTCAACCTAAGGTAACTTCACAAGCACCTTCCTGTGGCTCCAATTTGTGAATGGCCTCCTCATCCCGGCACGATGCTCCATCTTCATTGATCACCATCAATAAAATAAACTACACAATTTACAAGATATAGAGTTCCTCGATTCACATTCGAGGGGAACATAGGGGAGGGATTACATTTAGAATGAAATAGAGAAGGCACGACACGCAGGTCGTATTATAAATTACAAACATCCACAAATCCTATCTAATAGGTCATAGGGCTATAACCACGCACCATGCTCAAACAACACATAAAGCATGCATTAACATTTAATTAATTAAATTCTAAACATTTTAAATTTAATTCTAATTAACTCTGTAAAATAGAATTTTGAAAAATATCGTACGCTCGGGACATCACATGCCACGAACTAAAACGACTAAATCACTAACCACCATGGTTCGAACCACAAAAACACACGGCTGGACCAATTATGGGCCTAGGGTTCGAAACCCTAGCCCATGGCCGAACCATGGTTCGAGCGGCGGCGGCGCTAGGGTTCCAAAGCCTAGCCGCCTCGCACCATCTTTATTTTTTATCGAGCCAACTTGTTCGAAACACCGAAATTCATGAGCCACAAGCCACGGTCCAACCATGGACGGTTCATGACGGTGACGGCTTAACCATCTCGAGCCAAGGGTTCAAAAAACCCTAGCCCAAGCGGCGACCGAGAGTTGATGTGACTAGGGTTCAAAACCCTAGCCTATTGGAGGCGGCGGCCGAGCCATGGTGACTAGGGTTCGAAACCCTAGCCCTTTGATGGCAGCGGCCGTGAGCCATGCAAGAGCCAATGTTCCGATTTTGATCACGAATTATCAAATATTTCGATCCGTCAATTATATCATATATAATATTATACGATGATTTTCACAAACTCGATTTATTCCATATCATATATGAAAATACAGTTTTAAAGCATGCAATATTTGTTCTAATATGATTAACACGATTTAATCACGTAAATCCGATATGAGCCTTGTACACGGCTCTGATACCACTGTAAGTAATCCTTAGAGCATACAACGCAGCGGAATAAAATATTGGATTACTAGAACAATGGATCTATACGTAGGATTTCATATCGGATAAAGGAATACGAAGGTCTCACCCTTGTAGCGTGTTTGAGCAGATTCCACGGCGCACTACGTCCAACGATCCCGAGTCACGAGCAACACCTCCAAGGTCTTGCCTCAACGGTATCCACACGATTAAACGAACAAGGGACGTTCAAGAACAAGTTGCTAGACTTATTCTTGAACCAAAACCAACCCCACGATTCAAAACCGTTTAAACGGCAGCCGTTCCGATCACTATTCAAGTCGGCCGTGAAGATGAAGGAGGAAGGAGGCGGCGGCCGTGAGGTTTTGGGCTTGAGAGCTTTTAGGTTTTGATTATTGTAATATCAAGGAATGAGTTAATCTAATTAATCACCTTGTTATGATTATAAACAATTTAATTAAAGGCTTTCACAAAGCCTCATGGGCTCAAACCCATGATTTAATTAAATCCTCATAATTATTAAGACTCTTCTTAATTAATTAATTCATCCAATGAATTTAATTTCCCTTTATCAATTTAATCTTTTGTGCGACCCGATAGGATCTTGTAATGTTGGCAGTGACATAAAATCTCATTTTACGTTACAAGCAATGAGCGGTGTCTAGCAACACATCGAGGCTACCCAAATTACAAGAATGTCAATGACTCGACATAACCTTTAGAACTTGTGATAATATTAACCATGTAACTTAATCCCTTTGTCCTTTGTGTTTAGATTGAACACGAGTCATGAAATAGTCATACTCGTATATTCAATCTCTATTTCTTGATCCCCAAGTAGAACTAGAATAAACGAATAAGCTCGATATCTCATATCGACTCATTCGAGCATGGCCATGCATTTTAGTTCTCACTTGATCAAGGGCCAAACACATCTCCTGTTATATAGGAGGGACAAATCCTATCTCGATCAGTCAACATCCCTCTACATAATTCGTAGTGTATCCAATAGTCGCCTTTATGGTTTACCCTGTTACGGGTAACGTTTGACAATATCAAGATACATAACTCCTTTTGTTGGGATCTCTGATGATCACAAGTCGTAAGGATTACATACATTATTATCACTATGAGAATTGCATATGACGATCATATAACTATCCATGTTGCATTCTCATGGTGGGTCTGTCCAGTACATCGTTCTCTACCATGTACCCATGTGTTGATTTGATATCTCATATCAATGAACAATTCATCAATCAACACATACTAGTCTCTACGAATTATCATTATCCCTATTCATGATAATACTTGACTAGGGACATCTTTAAGAATAATACAATATTATTCTAAGGACATTAACATATATATTAATTCACATTGCACAGTTAAAAGAATAATATATAATAATGAATTGTCATTCATAAATCATAAACATTGTATGTCAAAACAATCATCTAATGATTTGTCTTAGGGCATATCCCAACATTCCTTTCATATGTTTCCTAAGAAAGAACGGATTGTTTGATTAAAAGAAGAAGTTATAGGATGTATACTTTTGGAAATAACAAGACATGTAAAGTCAACAGAATTGGAAATATCAAATTGAGATGGCCGATGGGTGTCAAAGAATCATCACCTCGATGAGGTATATTCCTAGCTTGAAAAGGAACTTACTATCAGTTGGCATCTTAGATGCCAATGGCTACAATGATAGCGTTGAAGGTGGAGTATTGAGGGGTCTTAAAGAAAGCCTTGACAGTGATGAGACATGAACAACACAATGGATTATACACCCTAGAAGGGAAAACTATTAATGGTTATGCAGACACAACCATAGATGAAATGGATAGGACCATAATGTGGCACGTAAGATTAGGCCATATTAGTGAACGAACGGTAGCTTATGGAACTTAGCAAGAAAGCCTATTATGCGGTAAATTAGGATCATTAGAATTATGTGAAGCGCGTGTCCTTGGAAAGACTTGCAGGGTCAGATTTAAACCCTATATCACCAAATCAAAGGCAATCCTGGATTATATACATTTAGATTTATGGGGATCCTCGAGAGTACCATCAAAGGGTGGATCAAGATACTTTTATCCTGATTGATATCCCTATTTCTGGAGGCCCAGTAGGTCTTGAGGTCCGAACTTTATTTGGGCCCGGTCAGTGCGGGGCCCATTTAGTCAACAAGGGACGTCGTCACTGATGATCCCGGGCTGTCCTCATAACCACTGTATGGCTCTCCGACCGACCCGAGTTTATTACGGGCGCGATCACCTCTGTCCAGCTGCCACTATCGTTCCGGAGCCGGGGCGGCGAGGAACTACATCAAGAGGTCGGGTAGGTCCCCCATGCGACATGCCACCCAAGCAGAGGCACTGTCTCGTCGGCAGATCAGGACGGGCTCTATTGAGCAAGATATCCGGGCTGGGGAGCCCTTTCCTCAATAGGACAGGACGGGAAGTCATGGGACAGAATAGGCGAGCTGGGGCCGTTTAGGGTGGTCCTGCATACCGAGGCTAGGGTGGCAGGAGTCGGACACCTATTAAAGCAAAAGCTAGACCTACCAACCAATCAGGGGGTGGTCAGGCACTGTGAGTAAGAAAAGCATATTACCAGACACAGAGAATCACCAGAGCCAGAGGGTCGTACGAAGTAGGTAGCAGGCGCAGATGGTCCCCCATCTATGGTCCCCCCCCCCTCAGTTTCAGACATTGTCTCCAAAGCCCCAGGCAAGGCGTCGGGACCACGGACTACCCTCCCCCTATAAAGAGGAGAATTGTTAGCAAGAAGAAGGCCCAAGGGGATTCACCAGTTTGATCGCCGGAGATTCTTAGCCAGTTAAGATTTTACCAGGCTCCGACCTAACCAGTGATTTCACGAAATAGCTCATCCATTTTCCCCTATAAATTCATTTGTTATCAAAGCGAACCAAAAAAGGAGGTAACAAATTGGCGCCGTCTGTGGGAAGATTTGAGCAAGAGACGTTGATACGATGGTAAGAACAAGGAGAAAGGAAGCAGAGGAAAATCGAGAGCACCACGCCTCCACCAATGGCGAGGAGCAGCCACCGCCCGGGGTAAACATGACGGTGGGAGCTTTGACACTGGAGCAGCTCACGAGACTGATTGCAGTTACGGTAGAGCAGACCATGAGGAAAAAGGAAGGTCCGTCCGAGGGCGTGCACGGGGAAAGCTCCCAGCAGATGAAGGATCCCGAACAAGGAGCAACTTCCCGGCCTAAAGTGACTGCTGTTCCGGATCTGGAGGGCCAGGTGGAGGAGCTGAAGGATGAGGTCCAGAGGATGAAGAGAGGGATGGGGGGTACCTCTGTCAGGAGGGGAACCCCTTTCTCGGGTGAAATAGTGAACGAGGAACTCCCAAATAACTTCCGACCCCCCAATGCTGGGGAATACGACGGGAGCACGGACCCGGAAGAACACCTGGGCAGGTTCGAAAATGCTGCCATGCTACATTGTTACTCGGATCGCCTTAAGTGCAAAGTGTTCCTAACCACTTTGGTGAGGTCGGCCCAGAAGTGGTTCAATCAGTTGGAGCCGGGTTCCATTACTTCCTTCGCCGGATTTAGCTCCGCGTTCTTGCACCAGTATGCCAGCAGCAAGCGGTATAAGAAGACCTCTCTGAGCTTGTTCGAGATGAGGCAGGCCGAGGATGAGTCGTTGCGGGCGTATATCAAAAACTTCAACACTGTGATACTCGAAATACCTGCCTGCCCGGCGGAAATTCTGATCAGCGCCTTCACCCAAGGCCTGAGAGGAGGAGACTTCTTCCGATCCTTGGTAAAGAAGCCTCCTGTTGCCTATGATGATCTGCTCACCCGAGCGGAGAAGTACATCAACGTGGAGGAGGCCCAGCAACTGAGGAGGAAGGAAGTGCGGAGGACTGGGGAAAAACGGATCAACCAGGGCGAGAAGAGGCCAGTGGAAGGGGCACAGCTCGGTCGATTTTCCCATTATACACCGTTGAAGGTCTCCAAGGAGGAGGCCGTCCGCATATGTGAAGACAAGCAGGTGTTGCAAAAGCCGGCAGCAGCTAGTGTGGAGCCGAGCAAGGAGGCCCCGGAGAAATACTGCATCTTCCACCAAGCGACTGGGCACACCACACAAGATTGCCATCGTTTGGATGAGGAGCTCGAGAAGGCAATACAGAACAGTTCCCAGTTCAAGCAGTTGTTGTCCCGACCCGTCCCACCAGGGGATAATCTTCCTCGGGGAAGGGGTCGAGGACCGTCATGGACAAGAGGGAGAGGGGGACGGACCAACTTCCGTCCTCCGTTCCGTGGTAGAGGACGTGCTCGAGGACCCCCAAGGAGTTTAAATGACGTCAACCCTACCCGTGCTGACTCCCCAAAGCGGGGAGTCATAAACATGATCTCGGGCGGGACAACGGATGGGGATTCCAACAGGGCTAGGAAGGCTGTCAGCAGGAGGGAGACCCTGAGTGTAGGAGGGATTTGTGGTGCCGAGGAGGAGGTGGTTGTCAGTTTTGGGCCGCGAGATCTGGAAAACATTTGCACACCCCATAACGATGCCCTGGTCATACGGGCCACTGTTGCCAATTATGAGGTCGGGAGGGTGTTTGTAGACACAGGTAGTTCCGTGAACGTGTTGTTTGATGAAGCTTTTCGGCAGATGGACTTAGGAGGGTATCAACTCGAGCCAATCAACACCCCACTATTTGGCTTCGCTGGGCACACCGTGTACCCCCTCGGTCAGATTTCCCTGCCCCTTTCCCTGGGAGGTAACGAAGATCGGAAAACAAGGCTGGTCACATTCACCATTGTGGCGGCCTCATCCTCATACAACATCATTCTGGGGAGACCAGCTATGAACGAATTCAGGGCTGTTGCCTCCACCTTCCACCAAAAGATCAAGTTCCCTGTAGGAAAAAGAGTGGGGGAAGTTAGGGGAGACCAGCCCTCATCCAAGAAATGCTACGCGGAAACTGTGAAGTTAGAGGTGAAAAGATCCCGAAGGGGCGGTGATGAAGGACGGGAGGATAGGGGGGTACAGATGGTGCAGGAGGTGCAGGCGATGAGGGACGGAGAAGAGGAAATTATATTAGTCCCAGGACAGCCCGATAAAACCACAAGAGTAGCGGCTGACCTAGACAGCGTCCTGAAACGCGACTTGTCGAATTGCCTGTCCAAGCATGCCGGAATATTCGCCTGGTCCCCGACCGAGCTGACAGGGGTGTTGCCCTCTGTAGCTCAACACCGGTTAAATGTCAATCCAGAAGTAAAAGTAACCCGGCAAAAGAAGAGGCATTTTGGACCAGATAAAGATAGAATTATCCGAGCCGAGGTTCAGACCTTGCTGAGGGCCGGACAGATAAGGGAGGTACAATTCCCCACCTGGTTGTCAAACGTGGTTTTGGTTCCAAAGTCGGCGGGGAAATGGAGGATGTGCATCGACTTTCGTAATTTGAACAAAGCCTGTCCCAAGGACTGTTATCCCCTACCTCGGATCGATCAGCTGGTGGACTCCACCTCAGGGTACGAGCTGTTAAGTTTCATGGACGCGTACCAGGGATATCACCAAATACCCTTGGCGGAAGAGGACCAAGATAAGGTCAGTTTTATCACGTCTGATGGAACGTTCTGCTATGTGGTCATGCCCTTTGGCCTCAAGAACGCCGGGGCCACATACCAAAGGTTAATGGACAAAGTGTTTGAAAACCAGGCGGGAAGGAACATTGAGGTTTATGTGGATGACATCTTGGTAAAATCTAAAGGCCAGGCAGACTTATTGCCCGATTTAGAGGAAACTTTTGCCACACTAAGCAGGTTTGGTCTGAAATTGAATCCGGCTAAGTGCGTATTTGGTGTGAAGAGCGGAAAATTCTTGGGTTTCATGGTAACAGAGAGGGGGATCGAGGTCAACCCGGAAAAAGTTAGAGCAATTCAAGACATGACCTCACCTCGCAGCATAAAAGAGGTGCAAAAACTAACAGGGCGGATTGCGTCCTTAGCTCGTTTTATTTCCAGGTCAGCTCATAGGAGTTACCCTTTCTTCCGAGTGCTAAGAAAGGCGAAAAAGTTCGCTTGGGACGACGAGTGCGAGGAAGCTTTCTCTGACCTGAAGAAGCACTTGGCCGAGCTGCCAGTCCTGGTAAAGCCAGAGCCCGGCGAGCGATTATGGATCTACTTGTCCGCCACAGAAAGCGCTGTTAGCTCGGTACTAATAAAACAAGACGGTACGGATCAGAGGCCGGTGTATTATGTCAGCCATGCACTGAAAGGGGCGGAACTCAGATACCCAGAGGTCGAAAAATTGGCATTAGCTTTGGTCCTAACCGCAAGAAGGCTGAGACCCTACTTTTTGTCACACCCATCTCAGTGCTAACCAACAGCCCCATGGGGAGGATAATGACCCAGCCTGATGTATCGGGGAGATTGGTGAAATGGACAATCGAGCTCGGCGAGTACGACGTAACCTACCAACCTCGGTCATCCATCAAAGCCCAGGCCTTATCAGATTTCATCGCGGAAATGATAGAGGTTGAAGCTGAGGAGCCCTGGAAGATATACGTGGATGGAGCAGCTAACAGTGAAGGCAGTGGAGTGGGGATTGTTCTGATATCCCCCGCGGGGGAGAAGATGAAGGTCATTATCAGATTAGATTTCCGGGCTTCTAATAATGAAGCGGAGTACGAGGCTATACTGATCGGGCTGAGGTTGGCAAAAGAGGTCGGTGCCAGCCGAGTGATCCTTCACTCGGAGTCCCAGCTGGCCACTCAGCAGGTGAAAGGGAATTACGAAGCCAAAAGCGAAAAAATGATAGAATACTTGAAGGCTATACAGGAGATGTCAGAAAGTTTCGTGGAATGGAGCATAGTGCAGATCCCTAGGGAGGATAATCAGGAAGCCGATGAGCTCTCCAAGTGGTCAACATCCCTGGTTCCTTTGTCACAGAGGGAGTACATATTTCAGACAGAGTTGATTCCGGGAGCTCGGCCCGTCACCGTGGCCCCCGAGGTGTTGGGTTGGATGGCCCCGATTTTGAACTACTTGAAAAAGCTGGAAGTACCCGCTGATAAGAACCAAGCCCGGCGGTTAAAGAGGCATGCATTCCGTTTTGTTCTGATAGAGGATGTGTTATATAAGAGGTCATTTGCCGGACCCCTCCTCCGATGTCTCAACTCGGAAGAGGCAGAATATGTGCTCAGAGAAATTCACGAGGGATGCTGCGGGGACCATCTCGGGGGGTTGGCTCTGGCCAGAAAGACTCTCCTTGCTGGGTATTTCTGGCCTACCCTGAGGAATGACGCGATCAGGACTGTAGTCACTTGTGAGGGTTGTCAGAGGAACAGTAAGTTCCAGTCAAGGCCAGCAAGCCTCATGAAAGCGGTAACATCGGCCTGTCCTTTCGATAAATGGGGCCTGGATATCGTGGGACCTTTCCCGGTGGCCCCGAAGCAAAAGAAATTTCTGTTGGTGGCTGTAGATTATTTCTCGAAATGGGTCGAGGCCGAGCCTTTAAGCAAGATCGCCGAGGAGAATGTGCTGGACTTTCTGTGGAAGAATATAGTTTGCCGCTTTGGAGTACCCAGGAAATTAATATCAGACAATGGGAGGCAGTTCCAGGGGCAGAGGTTAATGGCTTGGTGCAAGGAAATGAAGATCGAACAAGCCTTTACATCAGTAGGTTATCCACAGAGCAACGGGCAGACAGAGGTCACCAACCGATCAATTGTGCAAGCTTTGAAGGCCAGACTGTACGGGGTTGGCAAGGACTGGGTGGACGAGTTACCAAGTGTGTTGTGGGCTTACAGAACGACGGCTCGCGTCCCAACTGGAGAAACGCCTTTCAGCATGGTGTATGGAACGGAGGCCGTGCTACCAGCTGAGGTTGGAAAGACCTCTGCCAGGATTCAGGCATATGATGGCGACAATGAGGAAAGCCGGGCTCTGGACTTGGATCTGATCTATGAGAAACAGGAAAGGGCGGCTATAAGGATGGAGGCTTACCGCAGCAAGATAGTCAGGGCCTACAACAAAAGGGTGGTACCCCGAAATTTTCAGGTGGGGGACCTCGTCCTCAAAAAGGTCAACCCAGCAGGGGAGGTAAGAAAGCTTGACCCCCGATGGGAGGGACCATACAAAGTAGTCCAGAAGCTGAGTTCCGGGTCGTACTACTTAGAGGAGGACGGAGGCCGACGCCTAAAGAGACCTTGGAATGCATATCACCTCAGAAAATATTATTCCTAGGCATTTTGTTGTTATTTCAATTCAATGTACGAACGCTGTTATTTAATGAATTTTTCCTTTAAACCTCTTGTCCGAAATAAAAAATGCAGGTCCGCCCTGTCACTAAAGCCCAGGTGTATGAGGCCCTGGCAACAATTAAAAGCACAGGTCCGCCCTGCATGCTAAAGCCCAGGTGTATGAGGCCCTGGCAACAATTAAAAGCACAGGTCCGCCCTGCATGCTAAAGCCCAGGTGTATGAGGCCCTGGCAACAATTAAAAGTGCAGGTCATCCCTGTCACTAAAGCCCAGGTGTATGAGGCCCTGGCAACAATTAAAAGCACATGTCCGCCCTGCATGCTAAAGCCCAGGTGTATGAGGCCCTGGCAACAATTAAAAGCACAGGTCCGCCCTGCATGCTAAAGCCCAGGTGTATGAGGCCCTGGCAACAATTAAAAGTGCAGGTCATCCCTGTCACTAAAGCCCAGGTGTATGAGGCCCTGGCAACAATTAAAAGTGCAGGTCATCCCTGTCACTAAAGCCCAGGTGTATGAGGCCCTGGCAACAATTAAAAGCACAGGTCCGCCCTGCATGCTAAAGCCCAGGTGTATGAGGCCCTGGCAACAATTAAAAGTGCAGGTCATCCCTGTCACTAAAGCCCAGGTGTATGAGGCCCTGGCAACAATTAAAAGCACAGGTCCACCCTGCATGCTAAAGCCCAGGTGTATGAGGCCCTGGCAACAATTAAAAGTGCAGGTCATCCCTGTCACTAAAGCCCAGGTGTATGAGGCCCTGGCAACAATTAAAAGCACAGGTCCGCCCTGCATGCTAAAGCCCAGGTGTATGAGGCCCTGGCAACAATTAAAAGTGCAGGTCATCCCTGTCACTAAAGCCCAGGTGTATGAGGCCCTGGCAACAATTAAAAGCACAGGTCCGCCCTGCATGCTAAAGCACAGGTGTATGAGGCCCTGGCAACAATTAAAAGTGCAGGTCATCCCTGTCACTAAAGCCCAGGTGTATGAGGCCCTGGCAACAATTAAAAGCACAGGTCCGTCCTGCATGCTAAAGCCCAGGTGTATGAGGCCCTGGCACCAATTAAAAGTGCAGGTCATCTCGGCATCATAAAACCAGGGTGTAGGGGCGCAGGTCAAGAGGACCTCAGCTTGCAAAAATTACTTCTTCAAGATCGGGTCGGATAGGTCCTTTGTGCATGGTTGTCTTTGGAGATTAACAGGTTAGCCCTGTTTTAAGATTTAATTTTGTTAGATTTATTTGTCGTTATGGCGCGAAGGCCCTGCGCGGCGTTCAGTTCTACGCGGGGGGTTATTTATAAGTTGTATTTTTTGGATCAATCCAATGTAAAATCGCGGGTTGGCTCGGCTGGTGTAAGGGGTCGGGACGTTGCAAGGGAAACCAATTCCTAACAAGTGATCAATGGCTTCAGATAAGACAATCAGTTCAAAAAGACCTCGTTACAGGGGGGTGCCTCCGAGGCACAGCATAAAAAAAAAAAAAAAAAAAAAAAAAAAAAAAAAGAAAATTTACAAAGGATAAATTAAGAGCAGGTCAGGCTATTTGATGAAGTCGGGGGGGATGCTGGCAATGATGGCGTTAAGGTCCAGGAAGTCGTCAGGATCCTGGTCACTGGGCGGGAAGCCCTGGGCTTTGAACTGGCCCTTGCACCCCTCGAAGCCAAGATCCAAAAACTTAAAAGCTTTGGAGGCCAGCATGCTCGTGAACTCCTCCGACTTGATGAAGGCTTCGCGTCGGGCTGATTCACCTGCTACATAGGACTCCAACTCGGACTTAGCCTTTTCAAGCTCAGCCCCGACATGAGAAAGTTCCCGCTCCTTCCCGGCCAGAGCAACACGGAGCTGTTCGGCATCCGCTCTAAGTCGGGTCATCGAGGCCCTGTAAGACTCCAGTTCGGCAGCATCCGCCTCGGCTTTAGCTGTAGCATTCTCAGCTTCTGACTTGGCCTCCCGCACCGCTTTCTTCGCGTCTCTGGCTGATTGACCGTAGTTTGCACCCCGACGAAGGCTCTCGCACATCATCACTAGGCCCTGCAGGGAATAGGGGAGAGCGGCTCAGTAACAAAAAAAAAAAAAAAAAAAAAAAAAAAAAAAAAAACTTACTGATAGGGCCCGGGATACGCCTTCCTCTGCTAGTGGTTTCCACCTCAGCTCGGAGAGGACTTGCTGATCAGCAGAGGAGGTCAGACACTCGACAATCCGGGCGGACAGACTTGAGGGGGCAGAGTTGATAAGGCTGACTTCTCGGGTATATCCCACTGGTACCCCTGGTGAACCCGGGTCGGCGGGAGCAACGGATAGATGACTTGGAGGGGAAGCAGGCGGGGTGTCGATCTCATGAATAACCGGGGAGGTAGCCACCTCTTCCCGAGTCGGGATCCTGGCTGCGCCCCCATCCCTTTTTCTTTTCCTCAGGCCTGTCTCCAACCCAACCTCTTCGGCGCGAGGAGGGCTGGCCACTGGAGATGGGGGGTTTGGGGGAGCGACGGCCGCACGGGGATGATGGCTCGAAGGGCCCGCCCCGGCCGCTCCTTTCCCAGCTTTTTTCTGGGACGCCATGGAAGACAGCAGCTGCTGAAGAGACATATTATCTGCAAGACAAAGGATTCAGCTCAGAAAAAAAAAAAAAAAAAAAAAACGGGGCCGGGTGGGAGAACGTACCACCAGGGACGTCTGGATAGGAGCTCAGCCCAAAGCGCCTGAGTACGTCCTCCCTGATTAGGGCAGCTGAATCAAAACGCCAACCCCCAAGGGTTGAGATAACCGTTTGGAAGAACACGTCATCTTTATACTTTTTGGGCAGAGGTCGGGGGGTCGGCAGTGTATCGCGCCAGGCCATAGGGCAAGCCCAACGTCGAGGTGGTTTGACAAAAAAGTAGCTTTGTTTCCATCCTTTACGGGAGCTCGGGATGTTATTTAGAAATTTATAAAAGGTTCGGGCACCAAAGTAAAACGCCCCGGGAGAGGGGGTTTTCTTAACTTGAAAAAAATAATTAAGAAGGGTAGGGGAGAAAGGCAGACCCAAGGATCGGAAGAGGGCAATGACAGATACTAGGCTCTGGTAGGAATTGGGGGTCAGCTGGCTCAGAGAGACACAATGGTAGTGGGAGAACTCCTGGAAAGGAAGGGGGATAGGAAAGCGGAGCCCGCTTTTAAGCTGCTCGATGAAAAAGGGAAAGTACTCGGGCGGGGGGAGGTGCGGACGTTCACCAGCCCTAGGGATCCGGATGTCGTGATCCGGAGGGATAAACCAAGTACGGAGAAGGTGCTCGGCCTCGGGGGAAACACACGAGTCGAGGATCTCGTACCAAGGAAGCCCAGCCTGGGCCAGGCTCCTCGGGTCGAGAACCTCGAAGCTGGGGAGAGAAGGGTCAAAAACCCTAGGAGGGACTTGTCGGAGGGGCGCCACCTCGGGAATGTCTCCCTCGGGAGCATCCGACCTCCGACCCGAGGGACTGGGGAGATCAGACCCTTCGTCCTGATCGTCCCCCCCTCGAAAGAGGGCGCCAGAAGTGGAAGAGGTAGAGTGCGACATAAACAGAAAGGGAGGCAGAGCTGACTTACAAGGTTTTTTGGAGAGGCGATTGATCCGACCTAGAGCGCAAATGGAGGAAAATGACTCGAAAGCCCCTATTTATAGAAGATGTGGCTCATGGGCCGAGGAAAGCCTGGCCCAAACCAACGACGCAGATGAAGGGAGCTGAACAGTCGGAGCGCCAGATAAGGGCACGTGGCCTGACAACCCGCTAGGGTTTGGTACAGGACAGCTGTCACCCCGAGACCCGGAGTTGTCCAATCAAAGGACCGGGGATCAGGAACCAATAAAGTTCGCCACAAGCCCATTAGTCGAGGCAGCGCTACACTAGCTCGACTAGGGGGGGGATACTGATGATATCCCTATTTCTGGAGGCCCAGTAGGTCTTGAGGTCCGAACTTTATTTGGGCCCGGTCAGTGCGGGGCCCATTTAGTCAACAAGGGACGTCGTCACTGATGATCCCGGGCTGTCCTCATAACCACTGTATGGCTCTCCGACCGACCCGAGTTTATTACGGGCGCGATCACCTCTGTCCAGCTGCCACTATCGTTCCGGAGCCGGGGCGGCGAGGAACTACATCAAGAGGTCGGGTAGGTCCCCCATGCGACATGCCACCCAAGCAGAGGCACTGTCTCGTCGGCAGATCAGGACGGGCTCTATTGAGCAAGATATCCGGGCTGGGGAGCCCTTTCCTCAATAGGACAGGACGGGAAGTCATGGGACAGAATAGGCGAGCTGGGGCCGTTTAGGGTGGTCCTGCATACCGAGGCTAGGGTGGCAGGAGTCGGACACCTATTAAAGCAAAAGCTAGACCTACCAACCAATCAGGGGGTGGTCAGGCACTGTGAGTAAGAAAAGCATATTACCAGACACAGAGAATCACCAGAGCCAGAGGGTCGTACGAAGTAGGTAGCAGGCGCAGATGGTCCCCCATCTATGGTCCCCCCCCCCCCCCCCCCCCCAGTTTCAGACATTGTCTCCAAAGCCCCAGGCAAGGCGTCGGGACCACGGACTACCCTCCCCCTATAAAGAGGAGAATTGTTAGCAAGAAGAAGGCCCAAGGGGATTCACCAGTTTGATCGCCGGAGATTCTTAGCCAGTTAAGATTTTACCAGGCTCCGACCTAACCAGTGATTTCACGAAATAGCTCATCCATTTTCCCCTATAAATTCATTTGTTATCAAAGCGAACCAAAAAAGGAGGTAACACTGATAATTGATGACCATCCCAGGAAGGTTTGGATCATTATCTTGAAATCAAGGACAAGATATTCCAATCATTCAAGGATTGGAAGATTATGGTGGAAAATCAAAATGGTAGGAGGATAAAAAAGCTACGGTCAGATAATGAGCTAGAGTGTTGCTCAAACCAATTCAACAAGTTTTGCAAGTTGGAAGGGGTATCAATACATATTACCATGCCTAGAACATCTCAGCAAGACGGGCTTGCAAAAAGGATGAACATAACTATCCTTGAAAGGGTGAGAATCATGTTATCTAATGCGGGTCTTTCACGTACCTTATGGGGAGAAGCAGTCAATAATGCTTGTTATCTTATCAACAGGAGCCGCCCATATATATATTTTAAAACGCCACACAAAGCATGGATTGGACATCCTTAGATTATTCTAATCTTAGGATTTGGATTGTAAGACCCCAACATCCCTTCTCGTGAAAAATGCATTTATGACGTCATATGTATATAAAATTATTTTCCTTCTTTAAAGCTCTCACTACATGTTTCACATTTACGGTGTGACTTTTTATAAAATTTTCGACAGAGTTTCCCTGTAAATCTAGTTGCCCGGCAAAACACAACTCATAATGCAATTTATCTCCAAATTAAATTGCATACACTCAAATGAAGAGAGAAAACTCAAGACCTTTATACAGACCATATAAATACATGACAATGCTCACAGACGAGCGATGAATCAATGAACATATGTCTACATGCATAAATAATATTTCTCTTCTACCATAACTGACACATGCTTCTCAGAGCACTGTATTCCATTGCTCGAGTTCTCTTTCCTGAGAGAGCGTCTTACCAGTGTCAACAGAAATAGGCCCCCACACGGGGTGATCAATCAATATAAGCTTCTCCGCTTTGTTCCTGTTCCCATAATTCCACAATCCACAATTATAAAATCCAATAATAGTATGGCATTATTGCATTATTCCTAAATTATTTCAGTAACAAACGATACATTAAATTTGTAATGCATAGATATGAATCATACTTGTTCTCTTTGAGTATGGTATTTTGATGTGATAATGATGGTATGATGTGGACTCGGGTTCGAATTGAACCAAGTATGCATGACGAAATGACCGTATAAATTGAGGATGAAAGGACTAATGGTTATGTTGCAATGAATTAAACATAGTTGGAAACAATGATATGATGTTCATGTGTGATAAATAAAGTATGCTTTGCAATGGCATGAAATAGGACCACCTATATGGCATTGCTAGACTTGTTGTAATACATGTTAGACTACATGAAGCACACTTGACATGGTTTGTTGAATATGTAGCAAGAGAATTCATGTTGTAGAAAAGAGTATGAACCACACATAATGGGATAACAAAGATATATGAATGTGACATGGAATTTAATGTGAGTTGGTGGTAGTAAACAAGAGAAGAAAATGAGTTGAAAATGCATTTGAATTTGAGAGTACTTTCACATGCATGTTGCTTGAGTTTTGTAGGTTATATTACACTAAAATCAGATTTCTAACTATGTTGTACGTCATACATACCTTATAATCCAACTAACAAGAGCCAACCTTGCCATTGCCCCGAGTACCCGTGAATTATTTGCTAAACACAGTTAAAAACTCACAAATATCGTGCCCACTGATGTGACTAGAAATAGACACATCATTGAGTTTAATTGTTCACGATTTGGTATGTTTTGATGGATAATTTGATACATATGCTACCTAATCGTATATTTGTGTAATTGTAGGTGGAATCGAAGAATTCGAGCTAAAAACGATGCATAAAGACCAAGGAAAGATATGGAGATGATAAGGACTCAAGGTTGATCAAGAAAAAGGCCATAAGTGTAATTTTTATGAAGAGATCGATCGCACGGAAGAGGAGATCGATCGCCTTTGGAATAGAAAGTTGAGCAACAATTTACACGAGTCAGCGATCGATCGCCAAAACCCACTGGAGCCAAGCGATCGATCGCTATAAAGAGGCGATCGATCGCCTGAAGAGTTTCGCCGAAAAAAATAAGCTAGCGATCGATCACTATCTTATGGCGATCGATCGCTAGACGAGTTTTGGAAATATTGGAAACTTGATTTTTTTACCATCTTGGATAGATTTTACCTACAATATCAGATTCCCACCATCTTTGGACGAAATTGGGGACCTTAAATCAGATGAGTAGTCATATATTGAGGGGACCAACATAGTTTAGATATTAGATTTTATTTTTCTCTCAACTTTTGAAGAACAACTCGAAGAACGAAGACGGAATCAACAAACCGGAATCGTGCTTCGCTTTAGTAACTTTCTTTTATTGATTGTTTGATGTTTTATATACAATTTTTGTTTGTTTTAGATCAAATTATGAGTAGCTACACACTTTAATTCTTGGTTGATGTATACTTGCCTTTGGAATAAAAATACTTGTGAAAATTTTGGTTTGATTGTTGAATTTTTAATTCAATTTCAATTTATTTTTCAGATTATGATTCTTATGATTCTTATGCTTGTAGATTGATCACCTAGTAATCACCTACACTATCTAATGCTAATTAAGAAGCAACTAAGATTAGTAATTACCTGCTGTTGGTGTTATTAAATTCTTAGGAAAAACGATTGGATGATTAATTCTAACGGCTGTAGTTTTTATTGATTAGATTCATCAAACTCACTAGTTTTTGAAGTTATCATTGATTTAATCTTAACGGCTGTAGTTTTGGTTAAAGATTTGATAAGAGTCGAATTGAATGCTGTTTTCTATTTGACTACAATTAAGGTGATGAAGGAATTGAGTTTTCAATTGATGTAATTGAATGAATTCAAATGTTTAAGTGATTTGATGATCAAGTGAATAATTTTCAAAGGTAAAGTTGACCAAAAACCAAGAATTGCTTTTTAATCTTGATAAAGTAGTGATTTGCTTGCCTTAGTTTAATTAATTTAAGAGTTAAAGAATTTCGAAAATCCCCTATTTTGATTCTTGTTAGCACAAAAATACTCACTTCTCTGTGGGATCGATCCCTACTCACGCTACTACATATTTACTGTTGTTAACTTGAGGTTAATTTGGGCGTACGCGATAAGCGCTACCAAATTTTTGTGTCGTTGCCGGGGAAGGCATTGTTATAATTTTGTGTTAAATTTTTTTTTATTTTTCATTTTAGTTGTAATCCCGCACTACTACTGTGATATCCCCGAAATAATTAATTGCAATTTGGGCATTAATTATGTTTATGTGATTTTATGGTGATTGGGATTAATTATCTTGGTGAAATGCTTAGTCACATGGTAGGCGTGACCCGGTAGAACATTTCAGGGTGCATGTTATACATGTTGGGTGATTGGGTATTATAATGGTTTAAATGAAATGGTTTGTGTTTATTTGGTGAAGCATCTAGTAAATGGTGGTTTTGGTGCATTTTGGTAAAATGCTTTTAAAATATCATGTTGGGATGTTTTATACATCATGCTCATTGTTGGGTACATGTTTAAAATATATCATACCCACCACCTCTCTTTTCACTTCACATCACTCCTTTTCACCTTTTGTAATCCCTTCCAAACCCTCTTTCCTTCCATTTTCGTTTTTAACTCAAGGTGGAGCAAGAAAACTTTGGCTAAAGCTTGTTGTGGTGATTTCTTGTCAAACTTTGAAGCCAAAAAGGGTAAGGATCCACCCTTGTTAAGTTTTCTTTAATGTTAGAAAGATTTTGAGTTCTGGTTTGGAAAAATGGGTTGGGTTTGTATGTTCTCATGTTTTATTTTGTTGGTAGTGGTCATTGTTGGGTGGTAAAGTGGTCTTACATGATGTTTTGTTGGTTTAATGATGTGTTGGGTAGTTGATCTTTGTATACATGAGTTTAGGTGTTGGTTGAAGCTCTTACATGGAGTTTCTCGATGAAACAGAGCTGCTCGGTCGATCGAAAATTTAGTCTCGATCGATCGAGCAGGGCAGAGCCTAAACAAGGCGTGGAATGAGCTTACCGATCGATCGGGAAAAAGTGTCGATCGATCGGTGTGAAGTCTCGATCGATCGAGAAAAAAATCACGATCGATCGGAAGAGGCAGAACTTGGATGCCACTTTTGCTTGACTTAGCGATTGATCGGGGCTTGGAGACCGATCGATCGCAAGGCTAAAAATGTGAATTTTGGGATTTTGTACTAAATGATGTTATTTTTGGTAATGGTTCATTTATTGGCTTCTAATATGGATTCACATAATTGTGTAGAACCATCCCAGGTAGCCACACAACAAAGGAGATAAAGTCCCACGACATCTCCACATTTGGAACTAAGGTACGTAGTGAGACGTACGGGCATCGGACGGTAAAACGTATTTATTACGGTTATGCATTATGGTTGCATATATGGTCTTATTTATGCATTGTGGTTGCATACATGATTGGAATATGCATTATGGTTGCATGTGATTGTGGGTCGAGATTATATTACAGTGATGAAGAATACTTGCCGCCTTCATGTCGAAGAGATGATAGAATACTTGCCGCTGTCATATTATAGCGATGAAGAATATTTGCCGCAAACATGTCGAAGCGAAGGATAATGCTGCTGTCATGTTGATGCGAGGGATATTATGCCGCTAATATGTCGAAGCGAGGGGTATTAATGCCGCTGTCATGTAAGGCGAGGGGTATTATGCCACTGATATAATAAGACTGGAACTGGCCATTGGTATACATGGAATGAGTGCATGTCATGACATGCATTATTGGTGTTATAATCAATTGATTGTAATTATGGTACATGGACAACCAAGGGAGCTTTTAAATGTGTTAATTACAGGAAGTGTATCACATTTACGATTTATGCATTTGAATTGCTATCGTATTGTGGTGAATAAGATGTATATACATGCTCACGGTTTAGGGGTTGTTCCTGTAGGTACTTTTGGGCGGACGGGCTAAGGCGAGTTGATGCGGTGAGCTAGTGAGGAGTGCTCTTGGTAGAAGGCACATTCTTTTGTATAGTCTCTACTCTAGGAGTAGTGTAAAACTATAGGATTAATATTCATTGGTTGGGAATGTAATTAATACCTTTTGGAATTTTATTTTGGCACTGTAACTTAATAGCTCAAGGCATCAACACCACTTTTATACTCCGTTCATGCATGAAAATTTTATTTACGCCTTTAATCCGCACTTAAGGAACTAGGGTACTTACAACTATTGTGGCTTGTTGATGAGTACAGGTGAACCCTCTGATCACGAAGAGAATTTTTACTACGATCCTGAGATCGAGAGGACATTACATCAGAGAAGAAGAGAAGAAAGGTTACTTGAGGAAGAAGAAGAGAGGACCGCGATGGCTGCGAATCAAAGCTTGAGGCAGTTGGCGAATCCTAACTTGGATCAACAACCTCTCTGCATCACTTTCCCTGCTCTCGCAAATAACGTAAATTTCAAACTTAAATCTGGACTGATTCACTTATTGCCATCTTTTCATTGTCTTGCAGGTGAGAATCCGCACAAGCACTTGATGGAATTCCACGTAGCATGCACTACTATGAAGCCACCTGGCGTAACGGATGAGCAAATCAAACTACGGGCCTTTCCATTTTCTCTAAAGGATGCTGCTAAGGATTGGCTATTCTACTTACCCTCCGGATCAATCACCACGTGGACTGATTTACAAAGAGTCTTCCTTGAGAAGTACTTTCCAGCTTCAAGGGCGACTAACTTAAGGAAAGAAATCTACGGTGTGAAGCAATACCAAGAGGAGTCATTGCATGAGTATTGGGAACGTTTTAAGAAGTTGTGTGCAAGCTGCCCACGGCATCAGATAAGTGAACACTTGTTAATTCAATATTCCTATGAAGGTTTGCTTTCTGGTGATAGGAACTTAGTGGATGCGGCAAGTGGAGGAGCTTTCATTGACAAGACAACGGAGGAGGCAAGGAACTTAATAGCTAACATGACGGTCAACTCCCAACAATTTGGACATGTTCTCCATGGACAACCGCCAAGAAAAGTGGTAAATGTATCCAATCTGGAACAACAACTGATAGACTTAACTTTTCTTGTGCGTAATCTTGCAGGAGGCAATGTGGGGAATATAAAGCCTTGTGGAATTTGTCTAGCTGTGAACCATCCCACTGACGCATGTCCCTCACTACAAGAGACATTCACTGAGCACGTGAGTGCAGCAGGAGGATTCCCAGGTCCACCACAAAGGGGCTATGACAATCCATCGAGCAACTACAATCAAGGTTGGAGGGACCATCCAAACCAAGGCTATGGGAACCCACAGATGCATCAACCTCCACCCTATAGACCGCCATATCAGAGACCTCCACCACCGCCCATGCACGCCCCTTCTGACAGGTTAGAAAATATTATCAAAGTTATTGCTGAAAATAGCTTGCAATTTCAACAGGAGACAATGGCGAGCATCCAGAGGTGAACCCACGGGAGAATGTGAGCGCCATCACTTTAAAGATGAGTGAAGATGAAGCTAAGGAGAAGGTGGTACTGACGCCACCTAAGAACGGAGAGATGAAGGTAGAGAAGGACGTTGAAGAGCTTATGCGAGAGGAGAAACCACGAGGTAAGTCCCCTAAAATTTCTGAACATAAAATTGAACTTCCATTCCCCCTTGCATTGAAGGATAATAGGAGAGAAGCTGGACTTAAGGGACTCTATGACACTTTCCGAAGCTGCGAGGCAAATGCCCCACTACAAGATGCCATGATGAAAGTGCCTCGATATGCTAGATTTTTGAAGGAGATATGGAAAGTGGGTAAGAACAAAAAAGGCAAAGGGTGCCCCAAGATTGAGTTAGGTGAGAATGTTTCCGCGGACATCCAAAGAAGCATTCCCACAAAGTGTAAGGACCCTAGTATGTTTTCTATCCCTTGTGTGATTGGAACCACTAAAATTGAGAAGGCAATGCTCGATTTAGGATCTTCTATTAATGTTATTCTTACTCAATCTACACTCAACTGAAACCTGGACCTTTGAAAGAGACAATACTATGATTCAATTAGCTGATAGATCCACGGTTATTCCTAAGGGGATAGTAGATGATTTCCTTGTGCATGCAGAGAATTTGGTTTTCCCCACCGATTTCTATGTCTTAGACATGAAAAATGGTGATCCATCTAGCCCCATTTTATTAGGGAGACCATTCTTGAAAACATCAAAATCCGTGATCGACGTGAATAGCGGCATGTTAACAATGGAGTTTAATGGTGAAAGTGCAAAATTCAGTAAAACTCATGAGCATTTGTGATATCCCCGAAATAATTATATGCAATTTGGGCATTAATGATGTTTGTGTGATTTTATGGTGATAATTAAGTTATGTGTTGAAATTAATTATCTTGGTGAAATGCTTAGTCACATGGTAGGCGTGACCTGATAGAGCATTTCAGGGTACATGTTATGCATGTTGGGGAATTGGGTGTTATAATGGTTTAAATGTGATGGTTGGTAATTATTTGGTGAAACATGTATTTAATTGAGGTTTTGGTGCATTTTGGTAAAATGCTTTTAAAATATCATGTTGGGATGTTTTATATACCATGGTATTGTGGGAGTGCAATTTAATTAAAAACCCACTTAATACCCCCAACTCCCACTATACCCATCACTTTTCTATTTTCCCCCAAATCATCCATCCAAACCCTCATCCTCTTCTTTTTTCGAATTTTGGAATAAAGTGGAAGAGAAATCCTTGTAAAAACTTGATTTGTGGAATTTGTTGGGAGATTTGGAGTCCCCAAGAGGTATGGATACCTCCTTGGTATTTTTGTGGTGTTTGGTTTATTTTTTATATGGTTTTGAAGGGTTTGAAATGGGTTATTATGGGTTGGTGATATTTTGGTTGGGTGTTGGATTTTTGGGTTGTTAAGGTGTATTTTGAAGGTTTGTTATGATTTTTTATGTTGTTGGGTTGAATGTTTAAGTGTTGGTGTGGTTTGGGAAGAAAATGGTGTTTTTCGTGGTACAGGACTCGGCGATCGATCGCCCGTTTTTGGCGATCGATCGCGAGCCAACAGTGCGCGCCAGAACCTACTGGCGATCGATCGCCACATTTGGGCGATCGATCGGTGAGGCTGGTGATCGATCGCGCCAAAGGTGGCGATCGATCGCCGAAGGAAGAAAAAATTGGTATCGGACAGTATGATCTCGCGATCGATCGGCCCCTCGCGGCGATCGATCGCGAGTCACAAAATATGGTGTTTTTGGTTATTTTTGTAGGCTTTTTGGTATTGGACTATTATTGGCTCCTAAAATTGATTTGTGTGAATGTGTAGAACCATCCCAGGTGCCCACACAGCTTAGGAGATAAAGTCCACTACACAACACATTTTGGGACTAAGGTACGTAGTGAGACGTACGGGCATCGGACGGTAAAACGTACTATTACATGTTAAATTGGTTATGCACTATGGTTGCACACTTGGAATTTATTATGCATTTTGGTTGCATATGTCGTCTTGTTTATGCATCATGGATTGCATACATGGTTTGGTCATGCATTTTGGTTGCATGTGTATATGGGATGCATTTGTGCATGTGATTGTGAGTCGAGATTATATTCCAGTGATGGAGAATACTTGCCTCCAGTGGCGTAGCGATGTGAATACTTGCCGCTGTCATACCGTAGCGATGAGAGAATATTTGCCGCTAATATGAAGTGAAGAACATGACCGCTGTCATATTTATAGCGAGGGATATTAGTGCCGCTGGTATTGTCTAAGCGAGCTGTCATGTTAACGCGAGGGGTATAATGCCACTGATATAATAAGACTCGGGAATTGAACACGGTATACATGGAAATCGGTACATGTCATGACATACATTATCGGTATTATAACCTACTGATTAGGATTGTGATACAGGGACAACCAATGCAGCGTTTAAATGTATTAAATACTGGGAGTGAATCGTATTTACGGTCTCTGCATTTAAATTACAATCATATTTTTGTGAATATGATTTATGTACATGCTCATGGTTTTGGGGTTGTTCCTGTAGGTACTTTTGGGCGGGCAGGCTAAGACGGGTTGATGCGGTGAGCCAGTGAGGTGTGCTTTTGGCATAGCAGGCTCAATTCTTTTGTATAGTCTCAACTCTAGGAGTAGTGTAAAACTATAGGTTTAACATTCAATTGGTTGGGAATGTAATTAATCCCTTTTGTAAATTTTATTTTGGCCTGTAATCCTATTAGCTCAAGACATCAACACGAACTTTATATCATTAGATGCATGTTTAGCTCTATTACGCCTTTAAGTCGCACTTAAGGAACTAGGGTCCTTACAGCATTCTAGCTACGCTATTGATATAAATGATGCATATGATTCTGATTTTGATAATGATGAATTGTGGGAGACGGGAAAGGCTACTGATGGCCTTGATGGCAAAAGAGGTATGGATTCGAGCCCTGTGCATAATGTTCATACTATTGCTGCTTTATCAACTCATGATACTGCTAACTTTCTTTCTTCTCAGTTGCAAGATCATACCATTGAAAAGACACACCCTCCGGACAGACCACAACAAGCAACAACTGAAGGAGGAGGAACAAAGATTGTTGATGACCTCTCCATGACAAGCAAAGCAAACAAACCGAAATTCAAGGGACTTAAGAAGATATTGAGGTGGAAAAAGAAGGATAGAGCGACATCGCATCACCCACCTTGATAGAGGACTGTCGTCGGGCCACCGACGTTAAACAGAGGCGTTGCTTGGGAGGCAACCCAAGGGGAGTTAGTTTCCTTTTTTTTTTTTATTATTGCATTCATAGTTAGACTTTTCTCTTTTCTTGTATTTTTGCTGGGGACAATGTAAGATTTAAGTATGGGGGAGGGATTAGTGGTTTGTTTATTGCTTTTCTATTAGAAAAATACAAAAAAATCGAAAAATTTGAAAATTTTGAGCTCATAGTTGGTAATGAACACATGCTTAGAATCAATAGCCCATGATGAAACCAAATTGATATCATGCATGCTTTTGAACATAGGTGAATTGTTAACCTTGGAACACTTTGAACTCTAATGCAAAGTGTGCTTTAACATAGTAGTTGATTATTTTGAGCACATTATTGTCATGACTTGTGAAGTGTGCATAGCTTAGTGAAGATTGTGTGAACTTTGTGATAATCTCTAATACAAGCTAGAACTTAACTACACGCTCTTTGAGGCGTATGTCTAGACTACTTGCGAACATGAAAGTGATACAGGCAATCTTTGATGCGTTTGAGCCTTTCAAGCCTAGCATGTAAAGAAAATCAATCACTAGTACCCTTTTTGAGCCTTAATGCAAAAGAATGGTTGCATGCTAAGCATACAAACAACCCCCATTCGACATTCTTTGATTAGCTTATCATCCTTCCCTAATAAGCCTAAATATGAATTATATTAATACCTTTGAAGGGAGTATGATGTGTTTCATTCACATGCACTTATATATTCAATGATTCAAATGTTTGTGAGCTTCATTATCAAAAGAATGGAATGCATGAAAGAAAAGGGATGTCTTGAGAAATTTGATAAAAATATGACTCCAATGGGAGCCAAGGCACAAAAGAAGAAAAGTGTTGAAATAAACCTTACCAAAATATACAAGGTGTGAAAAAGAACAAATTTGAAAAATTCATGCAAGAAGAGAAGCTTTTAGTGTGCATATCATCATACTCTCTTGTTTGATATATCTTTTCCCTTTCTTTCATAAGCCAATACCTAGGCCAAGCTACAAGCTAATAAAGACCTATTTGATTTGTGTTTGAAAAGTGGCTAGAAATAGACACATCATTGAGTTTAATTGTTCACGATTTGGTATGTTTTGATGGATAATTTGATACATATGCTACCTACTCGTATATTTGTGTAATTGTAGGTGGAATCGAAGAATTCGAGCTAAAACGATGTATAAAGACCAAGGAAAGATATGGAGATGATAAGGACTCAAGGTTGATCAAGAAAAAGGCCATAAATGTAATTTTGATGAAGAGATCGATCGCATGGAAGAGGAGATCGATCGTCTTTGGACAAAAAGTTGAGAACAATTTACACGAGTCAGTGATCGATCACAAGAATGAGGCGATCGATCGCCAAAACCCATTGGAGCCAAGCGATCGATCGCTATAAAGAGGCGATCGATAGCCAAAGAGTTTCGCCGAAAAAAATAAGCTACCGATGTGAGGGCCCGGTCCTAATCATGCGTTTTAATTATCACACAATGAATAATTTGCGTAAACAGCGGAAGATTTAATTCAAATGTCTTGTCAAATGGCCCTTAAATTTTTTCGCTTTTAGGTGATACATATATTATGGTACTGAAAATATGTAAATCCAGCTTTCTAATTCAACATGTTACTCATCATATAAGCAAGTATATAACCAAGCAGTAATAGAATACTTAAAAATACAGATACTCAGGGCATACCCCGATAATTTAAATTGTAGTTAAAAAGTACTCTAGCAATTACTGGGACTCAAAACATAAAATATATACCTGAGCTCGCTCTCAAGGAGCTCTGGTATTCATGGATGCTTCATCTCGAGCATCCACAGTACGTCCACATATACCACCTGTCATGCCCATACAACAAAGACATGATAGCCCTCCGCGAAGGGGGTCAGAACCCAGTACGAGAAACAGGTAAAATCATAATGTATGACAAAGTAACATGCGATGCATGCCGTGCATGAATGCAAATGTGTCTGAAGGGTATAAAGTCACCAATATCAAGATCTCCGGAGTCCAAAGGAAAGATCATCAATCAATCATCATGCTCGAGCAGGGCGTCGACACGCTCGTCGCTACGACATCTCTCTCAGTCGAGCCATCGGCGGTCCATCATCCCTCGTGTCTGGGCGACGTCGGCACACTCGTCGCTACGGCATCACTCAGCTCACTCTCTCCGCTGAGCCATCATCGTGCCCATCATCCCCAGACACGCATGACTGATACCAACGGAAAGGTATGGGTATCAACGAAAGAATCAATATGATCAACATGACATGCTCAATGTCCATGCGCGTCAATGCATCATACAATATCATAATCTCATGTGATGCATCACAATGTATCATGTCATCATATATCATGCAGTCAATGTATCATGTACTTCACATACTGCAGTTCAACATGTCATATAGTCACATACATAGCAAGCAATGACAAGTAAATCATGCCCCGGGAACATCACATGTCTTTGCCAGACATCGTGATAGAACCGGTTTTCTACGTACCTCGACCGAAACTAACTTTACCGAGTGCTCCTCAACCACCTCGGAATTATTAAACCTGGTCATATAAATTCCAAATGACACTAAGTGCTTAAGTAGACACAATAGCTACAACAAGTTTTAAGGATGGTTCCTACTGATTTTCCTTCAAAATTCAGACTGACCAGTTTTCGTTAAAAAATTATAATAAATTCATATGATGTCCAAATGACCCAAATCCAGTTCTTAAAGTTCAAAAACTCAAAGGACTTCATTTTATTATCTAATGATATCGAGCTAATTCCTCCATTTAAAAGTAGTTTAAACACAAAAAACGTAGCTTTTGAAATTTTGTTTTCCAACTCGAGCAGTTTTAGTAAAATCACCATAACTTTTTCATTTTAAATCCAAAGCGAGTGATTCTAGTGGAAAAAGACAGCCAACGCAAAATAATAAAATACTTATTTCTGGACATGTTTCGAAATTCCTAGCCAACAATGCTCAGGAACTCGAAGAACACACTGCATGGCTTTTTCGCCCACATGCAGGACATAGATTGAACACTTAAAAGTATAAACTTCATAACTACTCGAAATTAAGTCCGAATTGAGTCCTTTTGTTTTTCAAACTCAAGAGACTGAAAAGATCTACAAGTGTTATTTGAAGACCGACAACAAATTCGAACATAATATTTGTCAAAAGTTCGGAATTCTACACTGCATGTGCACTTTCAGCACATGCAGAGTCGAATCTGGTACCATTTAGTAAAATGAGCATATATCACTCATTTCAAGTCCAAATGGTCTCAAATTTAACCACAGAACGACAGCTCATATATCTACAACTTTCATTTGGGGCACAAGGTCCGATTCTGAGACTAAGTAAATCGAATTTTCGAACTCATCTACTGCATGCAACATCAAATTTGTGCAGATTCTGTTATAATAAAAAGACACCAACATTTTTTTGTGATTCTTCTTATTTTTTTTCGACCCAAAGTCCATAAAATCCAACTAAAATAAAAAAGAACAAGTCCATACCCTTGTAGACCCAAAAGTTTTCCACCATGGCTCCTTCCTAGCTTGAACTCCTCCAAATTTGCTCCAAAATTGAAAATTCTTGTACCTAGCTAACACTCTTGCCTTGAGGTTTCTAAATCACTAATTGCATGTAACATGCATTGGCAATTGCCATAGAAATATTTGCTAAATGTGGCAAGAATTTCGAAAATCTTGAAGGTGGAAAGAAGGATGAGAGAAGGTGGAGAGAAGGTGGAGTATTTGATGGATTGAAGAGAGAGAAATTGCTAGTTAAAATGTTGAACCCAAAAATCTGAATGGCATGCATGTTGGAGTGAGTTTCTATGCCCATTTGGCATGATTTTTAGTTTATTTCATGTATTGTTGAATCCATGTGTCAATACATCACTATCTTGCAAGATTATTGGTCCAAAATCCTGTATTAAACATGAGTTAATTTAATTAGTGGCATGTGTTCTCCAAGTGACATGTGATCATTCACATGCTCATGCACTAAAACATGTTCCACTAGTTGGTTGACTCATCGTGGTCCGGAACACCTTAATTCAAAGTTATACTTTTAATTATCCGGGTTCGCTTAATCATCGTTAATCCGGATTAATTAGCATCGGGGCCTTACACTTCTTCCCCTCTTAAAAAGATTTCGTCCTCGAAATCGCAAAACCGAGTATAACTCAACAAATTAAATCATATGAGATGTCTCAATCTCATTCATAGATACATAAGAATCATCATGTATCAATAACAACTGATGTGGTAGTGTCAACGATATACCACTAAATCAACTTCTCTATGATTCCACAAAGTTCAAAATATCGAGGCAACATCATACCTCACTTAACGAATCATATTGATCATTGTAAAGGTAATATCTTCATATTTACCTGATTCTCAACTCGAAGTCTAACGATATATTTCTCTTTGGCGTAGCAAATCTGCTCACCTTAAGCCAATTTTCAATTGTTTTTGCAGAAAATTTATCGTTCCTGGCATTTTCTCAACAATCTCAAGTTATGCCCAAAAATTCATTATCAATTTCATATCATCATATCATCGATCGACAATTCTGACTCTACAAAACCTGAACCGATATCATTCTAAAAGTCATCTGAAACTTAAATTATAGGAAAATTCTACTGGTGAATAGTGATTTTTGTCAATTCTCACTAAATTCATCATTATTAATCGAGACATAACTTCCAAAGTCTGTATATTTCTCTCAGTTTATCCATCAGTTTGGGTATGATAAGCAATACTCATTGCTACTTTAGTACCCATGACATTCTGAAAATAGTTTTCAAATTCTAATATTATCCTCGGATCTAAATCAGATACAGTTGTTACAGAATACTCACTGTAACTAAACCACATTATCCACTTCTCAAACATGTCATTTTCTCATAGACATATAGACTATCATATGAAATCAATATCTTTTATTGAATAGCCAATCAATTCCGATTCAACTTGTTTGACAATATCTGTTGGAGGGGCCTTACAAGCGATCGATCACTATCTTATAGCGATCGATTGCTAGACGAGTTTTGGAAATATTGGAAACATGATTTTTTTACCATCTTGGATAGATTTTACCTATAATATCAGACTCCCACCACCTTTGGACGAAATTGGGGACCTTAAATCAGATGAGTAGTCATATTTTGAGGGGACCAACATAGTTTAGACATTAGATTTTATTTTTCTCTCAACTTTTGAAGAACAACTCGAAGAACGAAGACGGAATCAACAAACCGGAATCGTGCTTCGCTTTAGTAACTTTCTTTTCTATTGATTGTTTGATGTTTTATATACAATTTTTGTTTGTTTTAGATCAAATTATGAGTAGCTAAACACTTTAATTCTTGGTTGAGGTATACTTGCCTTTGGAATAAAAATACTTGTGAAAATTTTGGTTTGATTGTTGAATTTTTAATTCAATTTCAATTTGTTTTTCAGATTATGATTCATATGATTGTTGTGCTTGATTGATAGATTGATCACCTAGTAATCACCTACACTATCTAATGCTAATTAAGAAGCAACTAAGATTAGTAATTACCTGCTGTTAGTGTTATTAAATTCTTAGGAAAAACGATTGGATGATTAATTCTAACGGCTGTAATTTTTATTGATCAGATTCATCAAACTCACTAGTTTTTGTAGCTATCATTGATTTAGTCTTAACGGCTGTAGTTTTGGTTAAATATTTGATAAGAGTCGAATTGAATGCTGTTTTCTATTTTACTACAATTAAGGTGAGGAAGGAATTAAGTTTTCAATTGATGTAATTGAATGAATTCAAATGTTTAAGTGATTTGATGATCAAGTGAATAATTTTCAAAGGTAAAGTTGACCAAAAACCAAGAATTGCTTTTTAATCTTGATAAACTAGTGATTTGCTTGCTTTAGTTTAATTAATTTAGAGTTAAAGAATTTCGAAAATCCCCTATTTTGATTCTTGTTAGCACAAAAATACTCACTTATCTGTGGGATCGATCCCTACACACGCTACTTCATATTTACTGCTGTTAACTTGAGAAGGGTTAATTTGGGCGTACGCGATAAGCGCTACCACCCACAAACACATACCCAAGTACGCATACAACCTCCAAATACATCATCAACCATGATGATTAACCATCTAAAAGTCTCGGGCAAAGTACGCATTGAATCCACGAAAACCAACAATTTTTCACAATACATGGCCTCTCGATCTGTAAGGACCCTAATCCTTAAGTGCGGAAAGAAGGCATAATAGAGCTAATAACAATGATCAGAGTATAATAAACAAGTGGAGTCTATGAGCTTAAGCATTTACATGCCAAAATAAAGGACTACCAAAAGGATTAATTACATTCCAATCAATGAATGTGTTTTCATTATAGTTTTATACTACTCCTAGAGTAGATACTATCCAAAATAATCCTGTCCTTTCTGCCTCAAAAGAATGCTTCTCAAGCTCACCACCTCAACCCGTTCAAGCTCTTCTATCATGCCAAAAAGGTACCTACAAGGACAACCCCCAAACATGAGCAATAATAATCATTCATATTCAACACAATATGAAGATAAAGCGTAAATGCATAATCAATATAAAACACTTCCTGTTTTCCATGCATTTCAAACGCTTCCCGTTTGGTTGTCCCTGTACCATAACTCATGAGTATAATCAACAGATTATTTTAATGGCCAAAACATGTCATGACATATACCAACTGATCAATAACCAATACTGATCCCCAATCCCTAGTCTGTCCATCACAATGTATTTTAATGCCCCTCGCTTATTTACATATGAGCGGCATAGGATAACCTCGCTTCAACGGACTGCGGGACTCCCACCCCTCGCCTCTCGTTGAGCGGCAAATACCCTTTCCTCGCCCCATATGATAACCACGCTCAAATGTGACATGCGGCGCTCCCACCCCTCGCTTCACATTTAGCGGAACCAAACCAAATAGCGGCAAGCATTAAAATCATCAAGGGATGACCACGACTCATGGGATGTGCACCAATAAGCATATGCATCTATAAACATCATGCATAACATGTATTTGCATCCACTATGCAATACCACATATATACTTGCATCCACAATGCATAAACAATAAGTATATAAGATACATGTACCGTTGGGGTGCCCGTACGTCCACTACGTACCTTTCCAAAAGTGGAATTGGTCCGGCTTCAATTCCTCGGTTGTGTTGCTACCTGGGATGGTTCTACACAATCACACAACCCCATATTAGAAGCCAAATAATAGCCAAATACCAAAAATTTGACAAAATAAACCATTTTCCAAAATTCCACAGGCGGCGATCGATCGCTTCACCCAGGCGATCGGTCGCCTCAAAATTTACACTGCGGCGATCGGTCGCCTCAAACATGGCGATCGATCGCCATCCCTTTGATTTGGCCACTGCCTCTCGGCGATCGGTCGCCCCATTTTAGGCGATCGATCGCCTAACCCGTAAAAATGCCACTGTCTCTTGGCGATCGGTCGCCTCTTTTCAGGCGATCGATCGCCTCGCGCAGACATGCGTTTTTCACCATTTTTGTTCCCAAAATTTCTTCCAACCCAATCCAACACTTAACCAAACAACCAACAACAAAAATAACAACTTAAACCACTAAAATATACCTTAAAACAACCATAAATCCAACCTTTAAACAAACCCACAACAACCCAACAAAACCCATTTTAAAACCCTTCAAAATCAACCCAAACTCAAATAAAACCTTACAAAAAGTAATAATGAGGTATCCATACCTCTTGGGGACCTCAAATCACCCAACAATCTTCCACAAATCAAAGTTTGTAAGGACTCCTCTTCACCTCAAAGGTGGAACTCGAAAATAAGGGAAAGGGAAGGGTTTGTGGATTTGATTTTTTTGTAAAGGTAAAGTGATGGATGATAAAGGTGGGGTTTGGGTATATAAGAGGTGGGTTTTAATTAAAATGCACACCAACAATTCCATGGTGTATAAAACATCCCAACATGATATTTTTCAAAGCATTTACTCAAAATGCACCAAATACCATTTACACATGATTTCTAATAAATTGCTACCAAAGGCAAATAAATCATGCTTCCAATAATATTTACCCAACATGCACCACATGCACCCTGAAATGCAACCCCGGGTCACCCTATCCACATGACCATGCATTTCCATAAGGTAAATAAATTCCAACACACAATTAATTACCACATAATTAATCATAATAATCATAATTAATGCACAAATGCAATTAACCATTTCGGGGATATCACAATACTCCCCTACTTATAAGATTTCGTCCTCGAAATCACATGCACTTACCCCAAATGGAAACTAAACATAAACTCATACCAGAGAATAGTTCCGGGTAGTGCTGCACCATATGCCGCTCCGTCTCCCACGTAGCCTCCTCGACACTCCTGCGATCCCACTGAACCTTGATCATCGGTATCACTTTGTTCCGAAGTCTACGGTCTGCTCGATCCAGAATTCTGACAGGCCGTTCCACATAAGACACATCGGACTCTAACTGAACTTCGGAAGGCTGTAACACATGCGACGGATCCGGCTCATACTTCCGCAGCATCGATACATGAAACACATCATGTATACCAGATAAAGAAGGCGGCAAAGCCAGTCGGTAAGCTAAGGTGCCAATGCGCTGTAAGATCTCGTACGATCCAACATACCTCGGAGACAGTTTCCCGCGCATCCCAAATCGCACAACGCCTCTGAAAGGCGAGATCTTCAAAAAGACCTTATCTCCCAACTGAAATTCCAACGGTCTCCGCCGTCTATTTGCATAAGCAGCCTGTCTGTCCTGAGCCGCTTTCATTTTCTGCCTTATTGTCTTTATCTTTTCTTCCATTTCCCGAATCAACTCCGGTCCTCCGACCGATTTGCGGTCCAAATCATCCCAACATAAGGGTGATCTACACCGTCTGCCATAAAGAGCTTCAAACAGAGCCATCTGAATACTCGCCTGGTAGCTATTGTTATACGAAAACTCTACCAAAGGCACTGAATCCTGCCAAGAGGCATCGAACTCCAAAGCACAAGCTCTTAACATGTCCTCGAGCGTCTGAATAGTGCGCTCAGTCTGGCCATCCGTCTGAGGATGATAAGCAGTGCTCAATCGGACTTCAGTTCCCAAGGCTGACTGAAGACCTTCCCAAAAATGAGATGTGAATCGCGGCTCTCGATCTGACACTATCGAAACGGGGATCCCATGCAATCTCACCACATCTCTAATATACAACTGCGCCATCCTCAAAAATGTGAAAGTCATGCTATAGGGGATAAAGTGGGCTACCTTAGTTAATCTGTCCACAATCACCCATATAGCATCGAAGCCTGAAGCATTCCTCGGCAAATGAGTCACGGAGTCCATGGAAATGTGCTCCCACTTCCACTTCGGTATCTCCAAGCTTCTCATCTCGCCGCCAGGTCTCTGCCTCTCTGCCTTAACCTGCTGGCAGATCAAACACCTCTTCACAAAAGCGACGACATCAGACTTCATTCTCTTCCACCAAAACTGACCACGCAGATCTCTGTACATCTTCTTCCCGCCTGGGTGGATGCTAAGTCTGCTACTGTGAGCTCGCTCCAAGATCCCTTTACGCAACTCCGGCGTACTCGGAACCACCCATCGGTCACCCAATCTCAAAGACCCGTCATCGGCCACTCTGAAATTCGTTGGCTGACCAAGATGTACTAAAGATAACCACCTCTGAACCTCGTCATCTGACCTCTGAGCTCTCCTGATGTCCTCATAGATATCTGGCTCAGCTAACAAGGTCGATACATACACAGGCGATGCATCAATGTCGAAGTCATAGCCAAGATGGCAATAAGAGGTCATCATAGCTGACAAATGAATGACGTCCTCAGCAGAACTCTTCACTTTCCGGCTCAAAGCGTCTGCTGTCAAATTGGCTTTCCCCGGATGGTACTCGATCTCGCAATCATAGTCCTTGAGTATGTCCATCCACCTCCTCTGCCTCATGTTCAGCTCTGCCTGAGTGAATAAAAATTTGAGGCTCTTGTGATCCGTGTATATGGTGAATGAAGTACCATACAAATAATGCCTCCAGATCTTCAGGGCGAAGATGATAGCCGCCAATTCCAAGTCATGAACTGGATATCTGGTCTCATGCGGCTTCAACTGCCTCGACGCATAAGCTACCACATGCTTATCTTGCATCAGAACACACCCAAGGCCCTGCAGTGATGCATCAGTATACAGAACAAATCTGGAGTTCTTCGTCGGGATCACTAACACTGGCGCCGTCGTCAATCGGTGCTTCAACTCCTGGAAGCTCTCCTCACAAGTTTCTGACCAAAAGAAAGGCACTCCTTTCTGAGTCAACTGAGTCAACGGCTTGGCAATCTTTGAAAAGCCCTCGACGAAGCGTCGATAATACCCGGCCAAACCAAGAAAACTCCGAATCTCAGGCACAGAAGTGGGGGCAGCCCACTCCATCACGGCCTCAATCTTCTTGGGATCCACAGATATCCCGCTGCTCGATATGACGTGCCCCAGAAACACTACACTGCTCAGCCAAAATTCACACTTACTGAGCTTAGCATACAACTGATGCTCTCTGAGAATCTGAAGCACTGTCCTCAAGTGTTTCACATGCTCTTCCTCACTCCGGGAGTAGATAAGAATATCGTCAATAAACACAATGACGAACTGATCAAGATACTGCTGAAACACTCTGTTCATCAGACTCATGAAGACTGCTGGAGCATTTGTCACGCCGAACGGCATCACAAGGAACTCATAATGTCCATATCGGGTCCGGAATGCTGTCTTCTGCACATCTTCCTCTCTGACCCGAATCTGATGATACCCGGATCTCAAATCAATCTTACTATACACCCTGGTACCTTGCAACTGATCAAACAGATCATCGATCCTTGGAAGAGGATACTTGTTTTTCACTGTAGACTTATTCAGTTGCCGATAATCGATACACAACCGCATCGAACCGTCCTTCTTCTTCACAAAGAGAACTGGTGCGCCCCATGGCGACACGCTCGGGCGTATATAACCCTTATCAAGGAGATCCTGCAACTGTTCTTTCAACTCTCTCAGCTCAGCCGGTGCCATCCTATAAGGTGCACGAGAGATAGCGGATGTCCCTGGCAACAGCTCGATCCCAAACTCGACTTCCCTAGCCGGTGGGAATCCTGGGATCTCTTCTGGAAATACTTCAGCGAACTCTGCCACTATTGGTACATCCTCAACTCTGAGTTCTTTACTCTTCCCAGACGTGTCCACGGTATAAATGAGATAACCCGTGTGTCCACGTTCCAACAACTGAGTCATCTTGATCGCTGAAATCAACGGAATCTTCGCACGAGAACCGTTGCCATAGAAAGTCCACTGACTGCCCAACTCAGGTCTGAACTTCACTGTCCTCTGTCGGCAATCTACCACTGCCTGATATCTGTTCAGAACATCTATACCCAAGATGCAGTCGAAGTCTGACATACCCAGCACAATCAAGTCTGATCTCAATTCGTTGCCCTCAAAATAAATGAGGCAGTCTGCCATAAACTGATCAGCAACTACATTTCTTCCAGTGGGTGTCGAGACAAGGAGAGGCGTGGGTAAAGAAGACGTGCGCACATGGTGTCTTTCCACAAAACCCACCGATACAAAAGAATGGGAGGCACCTGTATCGATCAAAATAAAAGCAGGGTACGTAAATAAATGACACGTACCGGCAATCACCTCCTCTGGGGCTGCCTGGGCCTGCTCCCTGGTCAGTGCATATACCTGCCCCTGGGGTGGTCCTACTGTCTGACCTCCCGATGGTCGAGGCCCAAACTGCTGCCTCTGCTGCACTGTCCGGTCATCAAATCTCGGCCTGTTGCCCTGATACTCTGACTGTCCTCCCCGAGTGGGGCAATACCAAGCAATGTGGCCCATCTTGCCACAGATATAACATGCAGGACACTTGTTTGAAGAATGTGGCCCTCCACAATTGTTGCACCTCGGCTCTCCCGGCCTGTCCCCTTGTGAAGATCCTCTATTGGCCGACCAATTGCCCTTCTTGTTATCCTGCTTCTGTCCAAAGTGTTTCTTTCCACCATATCGCGAAGATGAAGAGGCACCACGGGGCTTAAACGGCTCACCCCGAGGCCTCAAACTGTCACTAGTCTGCCTCTGTTGTGGTACCGGTGGTGGCATAGCGTAAGCTCCTACTCCTAGCTCAGCAAGCTCCGCTCTTGTGAGAGCATCATCAAAAGAAGTCGGGTTATTGGTGATAACCTGATCATAGAGCTCCGGTCGCAATCCCTTCATAAAATTCCTCATCTTAGCGTGCCCACTGGTGGCAATGTGGGGAACGTACCTCAACAACGAAGAGTACCGTGTGGCATAGTCCGCCACTGTCATGTTCCCCTGCCTCAAACTGGTAAATTCATCCTCCTTTGCCTGTCTTGCTGCCGCGGAGAAGTATCGGTTCAAGAACCTGGTCCTGAAGAGCGTCCAATCAATCACAGCACCTAGTGCTCTCATCTCCATCACTGTGCTCCTCCACCACATCAATGGTTTCTTGGCTAATTGAAACTCCGCTAGCCTCAGCCAAGCTGTCACAGCACAAGGAGCCGATACAAAGATCTGCTCAAGTCTTTCCAACCACTCTTCAGCCTCTTCTCCGGACTCTGTCCCCTCAAACCGGGGCGGATGATACGACAGAAACTGTGTCAAGCTAATCTCGCCCGGCAGCAATAACTGAACCACGGGTTCCATGCCTACGGCCGGTGGAGGTAGAGGATTTGCCTGTCCGATACTTGCATTAACACTCCCAACATCTCCGACTTCCTCATTAGCAGCCATGCTGTAACACAAATGTTAACAACAATCCAAAGCAATATATATGTCATGTCGATAGATAACAGGAGTGATATAAGCATGTTAGTATAACAAAATATACACCAATATGCACCACATGCATAAACATGCTTCAAATGTAAGCACCTAGCCAAACATGCTAAGGCTACCCTTCACTCGTTCCCGGGTTCTCTAACCACTGCTCTGATACCACTAATGTAAGGACCCTAATCCTTAAGTGCGGAAAGAAGGCATAATAGAGCTAATAACAATGATCAGAGTATAATAAACAAGTGGAGTCTATGAGCTTAAGCATTTACATGCCAAAATAAAGGACTACCAAAAGGATTAATTACATTCCAATCAATGAATGTGTTTTCATTATAGTTTTATACTACTCCTAGAGTAGATACTATCCAAAATAATCCTGTCCTTTCTGCCTCAAAAGAATGCTTCTCAAGCTCACCACCTCAACCCGTTCAAGCTCTTCTATCATGCCAAAAAGGTACCTACAAGGACAACCCCCAAACATGAGCAATAATAATCATTCATATTCAACACAATATGAAGATAAAGCGTAAATGCATAATCAATATAAAACACTTCCTGTTTTCCATGCATTTCAAACGCTTCCCGTTTGGTTGTCCCTGTACCATAACTCATGAGTATAATCAACAGATTATTTTAATGGCCAAAACATGTCATGACATATACCAACTGATCAATAACCAATACTGATCCCCAATCCCTAGTCTGTCCATCACAATGTATTTTAATGCCCCTCGCTTATTTACATATGAGCGGCATAGGATAACCTCGCTTCAACGGACTGCGGGACTCCCACCCCTCGCCTCTCGTTGAGCGGCAAATACCCTTTCCTCGCCCCATATGATAACCACGCTCAAATGTGACATGCGGCGCTCCCACCCCTCGCTTCACATTTAGCGGAACCAAACCAAATAGCGGCAAGCATTAAAATCATCAAGGGATGACCACGACTCATGGGATGTGCACCAATAAGCATATGCATCTATAAACATCATGCATAACATGTATTTGCATCCACTATGCAATACCACATATATACTTGCATCCACAATGCATAAACAATAAGTATATAAGATACATGTACCGTTGGGGTGCCCGTACGTCCACTACGTATCTTTCCAAAAGTGGAATTGGTCCGGCTTCAATTCCTCGGTTGTGTTGCTACCTGGGATGGTTATACACAATCACACAACCCCATATTAGAAGCCAAATAATAGCCAAATACCAAAAATTTGACAAAATAAACCATTTTCCAAAATTCCACAGGCGGCGATCGATCGCTTCACCCAGGCGATCGGTCGCCTCAAAATTTACACTGCGGCGATCGGTCGCCAGATCGCCGCCTTAAAGATGGCGATCGATCGCCATCCCTTTGATTTGGCCACTGCCTCTCGGCGATCGGTCGCCCCATTTTAGGCGATCGATCGCCTAACCCGTAAAAATGCCACTGTCTCTTGGCGATCGGTCGCCTCTTTTCAGGCGATCGATCGCCTCGCGCAGACATGCGTTTTTCACCATTTTTGTTCCCAAAATTTCTTCCAACCCAATCCAACACTTAACCAAACAACCAACAACAAAAATAACAACTTAAACCACTAAAATATACCTTAAAACAACCATAAATCCAACCTTTAAACAAACCCACAACAACCCAACAAAACCCATTTTAAAACCCTTCAAAATCAACCCAAACTCAAATAAAACCTTACAAAAAGTAATAATGAGGTATCCATACCTCTTGGGGACCTCAAATCACCCAACAATCTTCCACAAATCAAAGTTTGTAAGGACTCCTCTTCACCTCAAAGGTGGAACTCGAAAATAAGGGAAAGGGAAGGGTTTGTGGATTTGATTTTTTTGTAAAGGTAAAGTGATGGATGATAAAGGTGGGGTTTGGGTATATAAGAGGTGGGTTTTAATTAAAATGCACACCAACAATTCCATGGTGTATAAAACATCCCAACATGATATTTTTCAAAGCATTTACTCAAAATGCACCAAATACCATTTAAACACATGATTTCTAATAAATTGCTACCAAAGGCAAATAAATCATGCTTCCAATAATATTTACCCAACATGCACCACATGCACCCTGAAATGCAACCCCGGGTCACCCTATCCACATGACCATGCATTTCCATAAGGTAAATAAATTCCAACACACAATTAATTACCACATAATTAATCATAATAATCATTATTAATGCACAAATGCAATTAACCATTTCGGGGATATCACACGATCGATCGGCCAAGGGTGCTCGATCTATCGAGAGCCCCAAAAATTTTATGCCCAAAATCCATCTTCGATCGATCGATTGAGCACATTTCTAAATCGATCGCCCGACCTTCTCGATCAATCGGCCGCTTTGCTCGATCGATCGAGCGTACTGTTTATCGCCGTCAAATTCTTCTAACGATGCGTGATCGATCAAGCCCATTTTTCGATCGATCTGCGAGCTCTGTAACAGCAAAAAATGGCATTTTACAAGCTAAAACCCACAAAAAATTAATTCCAACACCTAATACACCCCAAAAACTCAACAAGGAACCTTAAATCCTTCCCAAAACATAACAACCAAAAATCTCCAAAAATCCAAAAACACATACCCAACTCTACACATGCTCAAACCCTACAACATTACAATCAAAACGAAGGTAACTGCGAGGGGAAGAAGTTACAAAATTATCTTCGAGAAACCTCCTTCCGAGATCGAGCCTTGCTCGATTTTGCTCCGAGAGGAAAACAGGAGGGGAAAGGTGAAGGGAGAGGAAACGTGTGGGAGAGAGAGAGAAACGAAATGCCAACTGATTGAACACCGAGTCCACTTGGTATACGTAGTACCAAGGCTCCAAAAACGCGAGTCTCAAATACTCGCACCCTGACTCATTAAAAATCATATGTGTTCATAATTATCTCCCACTTACTATTCATGACCAATCTCAATCCAAAGCTCCAAAGATCCCAGATACCACTACCAACACAATTTTTTCAAGGTCTATCATCTTAATGAGAATAAATGTCACCCTTGGGCCCAACGACCTCGATACCGGATTAAAATCCTCGGGAGTCTCAACACCATAATTATCTCACAATCACTCCAATTAAAATCCATTAAGGATCATAATCACTATGGGATCAACACAAAGAATTTCTGGATATCACACATTCCAAACCTTTCATTCCTCTTGTATATTTGTCTTTGGGTCGAGCTTGGAATTAAAAGGAAAGTTGTTGTGAATTATGAATTGGAGTTGTGTGGTAAGAGTTATGTGTTTATGTACATGTTATGTGTTTGTTTAAATTGAGTTGATGTATAAGCATATGTTACTTGATAGCTCTTGAATTCATATGAGATATAATGTAAAGAATTTAGTTGTTTAGGTAAGGAAACATGTTTATATGATGCTAGAGTATGCAATTATCAAGTTCTGATGGAATAAGTTGAGTTGTAGGACGTGGACCATGATAATAAGCTCAAAATCGCCATGTTCTGAAAAAAACAGAGCATATCGATCGATCGCGTGGTAAGGAGCGATCGATCGCCGATGCTGAGACAAAACAATAAGGCGGTTTAACACATGGGCGATCGATCACGTGATCGCGACCGTTCGATAGCTAGCAGGCGATGGATTGCATGAAACATAGAGATCAATCACTGATGGCCAGAAAGTTTTGGCGACCGATCGCGTAAAAGTGGAAATCGATCTCTAGGGTTAAAATGTTGAAAAAAGTTACATTTTTTGGAATTTGATGGTGAGGCATATTATACAATTATACATTGTTGGTATTCATGTAGCACCATCACAAGGGACATGATAGCGAGTTGGTTAAACATTGACGCTTGACATTATATATTTTGTATCGCACAACAGGTACGTGTTGACGTACGAGTATTGATATTCCATTTATGTTCTGTAATACCCCCGAAATGTTATATGATTATGTGCTATGATGATGATTTATGATATGTTTAAGGGTTGTGGTGTATTTAAATTGGGGAAGTATAATTATGATATGATGATATGATTTAGGGGGAATGTTGGGTGTTTTAAAGGATGTATTAATTTAAATGAAGTTATAAAATATCGAGTGAGGATATTTTAATACATCGTACTATTTACCGGGACACAATTAAACACCACATGACCACCCAAGCCACATCACCCACCCCTGCCACTCGGCCACCCCCCCCCCCCCCACTTGGCAGCCCATACCCCATCACACCCTTCACCCATGCTTCACTCATTGCCTCCAAAACACTTCTTCCTCTCCCCTTCCTCTCCCCAAAAATCATCCAGGAAGAGCTGCAGAAAGGTGGAGATTTGGCTTGTGGATTGTGTTGAGAAATCCTTGCCAAAAAGGGAGCAAAAAGGGTGAGGTAATCCATGACTCTGTTTTCTGGGAGCTTGGTTAAGTTAGGGTTTGGTTGAGTGGTTTTCAGCATGCTAGTATAAGGGTTGGTCGAAACCTTGGTTTGGGTGCTTGTATGTTAGTGTTATGTAACTACTAGCATATTAGATCGAACACTTTATACTTTTTATGTGATAGATTCCTGGCTTGGAAACTAGGTGTTCGAAAATCTGGGTAATGTTATGATGCCCTGTTTTCTGTAAGTTTGGATGAGCTCAAAGTTTATGAGGATGTTATGATGCATGCTAGCTTAGGTTTTATGAAACCTTGAATTTAAGTGCTTACATAATATTGTATTATGTGGTTGTGTAGAGCCATCCCAGGTACCAGCACAATCAAGGAGATAAGTCTGTTGACTCCTCCTCCTTTTGAAAAGGTACGTAAGAGACGTACGGGCATCGGACGGTAAAACACATCCTTACACTACGACTATGCTTTTATTGCATGAGTATACATGATGAAATGATGATGTCTATAAGATGTTTAGGATGTTTATAAGATGTTTACGTGTTTATAAGATGTCTATGATGTTATACGTGGTAAGATGCCACGGGGTAAGATGCCCCACATGGTAAGAGGCCATGCGATGTTATTTGTGGTAAGATGCCACGGGGTAAGATGCCCCACATGGTAAGAGGCCATGCGATACTATTTGTGGTAAGATGCCACGGGGTAAGACGCCCCACATGGTAAGAGGCCATGCGATGTTTATAATGTGGTAAGATGCCACAGGGTATGTGATATCCCCGAAATAATTAATTGCAATTTGGGCATTAATTGTGTTTATATGATTAATTATGGTGGTAATTAATTGATTATGTGCTGGATTTATTTAATGTATTGAAATGCTTAGTCACATGATAGAGTGACCGGGGAGAGCATTTCAGGGTGCATGTTGTGCATATTGGGAAAATTGTTATTAGCATGATTTATTTGTCATGGTTAGCAATTAATTGTAAAGCATGAGTTTAATTGTGATTATGGTGCATTTTGGTGAAATGCCTTTTAAATATCATGTTGGGATGTTTAATACATCATGTTAGTTGTGGGGATACAATTGGACTTGTTTTAAAACCCCTACCCCCACCTGTACCAAAACACTTTACTAAATCCCCCAAAATCACTTCCCACAAACCCTACCCCCCTCATTTTCGTTTTTGAGCTTAGGGGTGAAGAGAAATTCTTGCAAAAAGTTGATTTGTGAAGTTTATTGGGAGATTTGAGGTCCCCAAGAGGTATGGATGCCTCCATGTCATTTTTATAGTGTTTGGTTTAGTTTTGAAATGGTTTTGAATGATTTTGAAATGGGTTTGTTGTGGGTTGGTGTTGTTTTAATTGAGGGTTGGATTTATGCTTGTTTTGAGGTGTATTTTGGAGGTTTATGATGTTATTTTGTTGTTGGGTTGTTGGGAGAAGTTTTGGTATGGTTTGGAAAGGTTTTGGTGTGCTTTAATGGTGAAAATCGCGAGTCTGAACGAGGCGATCGACCGCCTGAAAAGAGGCGACCGATCGCCTATGGGCAGTAGCCAAATCGCAGGGCAGGCGATCGATCGCCTGAAAAGGGGCGACCGATCGCCGAGAGGCAGTGGCTAAATATGAGGTAGTCGATCGATCGCCATGTTTGGCGCGATCGATCGCCGCGAAGAAAAAATTGAGGCGATCGATCGCCTCAGCGAAGCGATCGATCGCCAGCTGTGGAATTTTGAAAAAATGATTTCTTTTGACGAATTTTTGGTATTCGACTATTATTTGGCTTCTAATATGGGGTTGTGTGATTGTGTAGAACCATCCCAGGTAGCAACGCAACCAAGGAAGTGAAGCCATATCAATTCCACTTTTGGAAAGGTACGTAGAGGACGTACGGGCACCCAACGGTACATGTATCTAATATACTCATTGTTTATGCATTGTGGATGCGAGTATATATGTGATTATGCCTTGTGGATGCAAATACATGTTGAATTATGCATGATGATTGTATATGCATATGATGGTTATTGGTGCACATCCCATGAGTCGTGGTCATCCCTTGATGATTTTAATGCTTGCCGCTATTTGGTTTATTTCCGCTAAATGCACATTTGAGCGTGGTTATCATATAGGGCGAGGAAAGAATATTTGCCGCTCAATGTGAAGCGAGGGGTGGGAGCGCCGCATGTCCATTGAAGCGAGGTTATTCTATGCCGCCTATATGTAAATAAGCGAGGGGCATTAAAATACATTGTGATGGACAGACTAGGGATTGGTGACTGGTATTTGGTATTGATGAGATGGTATTGTGTCATGACATGTGTAGACCATTAAATAATCTATTGATTATACTCATGAGTTATGGTACAGGGACAACCAAACTGGAAGCGTTTTGAAATGCATGGGAAAACAGGAAGTGTTTTATTGTGATTTATGAATTTACGCGTTATATTCATATTGTGTTGAATATGAATGATATTATTGCTCATGTTTGGGGGTTGTCCTTGTAGGTACACTTTTGGCATGATAAGAAGGGCTAAGCGGGTTGAGGTGGTGAGCTTGTGAAGAATTCCTTTGAGAAAGGAAGGACATGATTAATTTTGTATAGTATCTACTCTAGGAGTAGTGTAAAGCTATAATTGATAACATTCATTTGATTTGGGAATGTAACTAATCCATTGATAGTCCTCATTTTGGCATGTAATTCTTAAGGCTCATAGTCTCAACACGATTATTTTACTCTGATAATTTATATTAGCTCTAATTATGCCTTTAATCCGCACTTAAGGAACTAGGGTCCTTACATTAGTGGTATCAGAGCAGTGGTTAGAGAACCCGGGAACGAGAGAAGGGTAGCCTTAGCATGATTGGCTAGGTGCTTACATTTGAAGCATGTTTATGCATGTGGTGCATATTGATGTATATCCTATTATACTAACATGCTTATTACCATTCATGTTATCTAACAGTATAACATATATATTTGTTTTGGAATTGTTGTTAACCTTTGTATTACAGCATGGCTGCTATGAATGCGGGGAACCTTAATGAAGAGGTGGGCGATGTGGGGAGTGTTAATGCTAGTATTGGTCAGGCAAACCCTCTACCTCCACCAGCTGTAGGCATGGAACCAGTGGCTCAGTTATTGCTACCTGGTGAGATTAGCTTGACTCAGTTTCTGTCTTACCACCCGCCCCGGTTTGAGGGAACAGAATCAGGGGAGGAGGCCGAAGAGTGTCTAGAAAGACTGGAGCAGATATTTGTATCGGCTCCTTGTGCTGTTACAGCTTGGCTGAGGCTGACGGAGTTTCAGCTAGCCAAGAAACCTTTGATGTGGTGGAGGAGCACGGTAATGGAACTGAGAGCACAGGGTGCAGTGATTGATTGGACACTCTTCAGGACCCGGTTTCTGAACCGGTACTTCTCCGCAGCAGCGAGACAGACGAAGGAGGATGAGTTTGCAAGTTTGAAACAAGGGAGCATGACAGTGTCAGATTATGCCATGCATTATTCCTCGTTGCTGAGGTATGTTCCCCACATTGCCACCAATGGACACGCCAAGATGAGAAACTTCATGAAGGGGTTGCGACCGGAGCTCTTTGATCGGGTTATCACCAATAACCCCACTTCTTTTGATGATGCTCTCACGACAGCAGAACTGGCGGAAATTGGAGTTGGAGCTTACCCTAGTGCTGTGCCCCCACAAGTGCCACAGCAGAGGCAAGCTAATGACAGCTTGAGGCCCTAGGGAGAGCCATTTAAACCTCGTGGTGCCTCTTCATCTTCACGGTTCGGTGGGAAGAAATTCTTTGGTCAGAAGTAGGAGAACAAGAAGAGCAATTGGTCCGCCAACCGAGGGTCTACGCAGGGAAATAGATCGGGGGAGCCAAGGTGCGACAATTGTGGAGGACCACATTCTTCGAGTAAGTGCCCTGCCTGTTATAGCTGTGGCAAGATGGGCCACATCTCTCGGTATTACCCCACCCGGGGAGGACAGTCAGAGTTTCAGGGCAACAGGCCGAGATTTTATGACAGGACAGTACACCAGAGGCAGCAGTTTGTGCCTCGACCATCAGGAGGTCAGACAGTGGGACCGTCCCAGGGACAGGTGTATGCACTGACCAAAGAGCAGGCTCAGGCAGCCCCAGAGGAGGTGATCGCCGGTACGTGTCATTTATTTACGTACCCTGCTTTTATTTTGATAGATACAGGTGCCTCCCACTCTTTTGTATCTGTTGGCTTTGTGGAGAGACACCATATGCGCACGTCTTCTTTACCCACACCTCTCATGGTCTCGACACTCACTGGAAGAAATGTCGTTGCCGATCAGTTTATGGAAGATTGCCTCATTTATTTTGAGGGCAACGAGTTGAAGGCAGACTTGATTGTATTGGGCATGTCAGACTTTGACTGCATCATGGGTATTGATGTTCTGAACAGATATCAGGCAGTGGTAGATTGCCGGCAGAGAACAGTGAGGTTCAGATCTGATTTGGGAGTTCAGTGGACTTTTTATGGCAACGGTTCTCGTGCGAAGATTCCGTTGATTTCAGCAATCAAGATGACTCAGCTGTTGGAACGTGGCCACACGGGCTATCTCATCTATGCCGTGGACACGTCTGGGGAGAATAAAGAATTGAGAGTTGAGGATGTACCAGTCGTGGCAGAATTTGCTGATGTATTCCCAGAAGAGATCCCAGGTTTCCCACCGGCTAGAGAAGTTGAGTTTGGGATCGAGTTGTTACCAGGGACATCTGCTATCTCTCGTGCACCTTACAGGATGGCACCGGCGGAGTTGAGAGAGTTGAAGGAGCAGTTGCAGGAGCTCCTTGACAAGGGATATATAGGCCCGAGCGTATCGCCATGGGGCGCACCTGTTCTCTTTGTGAAGAAGAAGGATGGTTCGATGAGGTTGTGCATCGATTACCGGCAACTAAATAAGGCCACAGTGAAGAACAAGTATCCTCTCCCAAGGATTGATGACTTGTTTGATCAGTTGCAAGGTACCAGACTTTATAGCAAGATTGATTTGAGGTCCGGGTACCATCAGATTCGAGTCAGAGGGGAAGATGTGCAGAAGACAGCATTTCGGACTCGATATGGACATTATGAGTTCCTAGTGATGCCGTTCGGCGTGACGAATGCTCCAGCGGTCTTTATGAGACTGATGAACAGAGTGTTTCAGCCGTATCTTGATCAGTTCGTCATTGTATTTATTGACGACATTCTCATCTACTCCCGGAGCGAGGAAGAGCACGTGAAACACTTGAGGACAGTGCTCCAGATTTCAGAGATCACCAGTCATATGCCAAGCTCAGCAAGTGTGAATTTTGGTTGAGCAGTGTAGTATTTCTGGGGCATGTCATATCTAGCAGCAGGATATCAGTGGATCCCAGGAAGATTGAAGCTGTGATGGAGTGGGTTGCACCCACTTCTGTACCTGAGACACGGAGCTTTCTGGGTTTGGCCGGTTATTATCGACGCTTTGTCGAGGGATTTTCGAAGATTGCCAGGCCGTTGACACAGTTGACCCAGAAGGGAGTACCATTCTTTTGGTCAGAAGCTTGTGAGGAGAGCTTCCAGGAGTTGAAACACCGTTTGACGACGGCGCCAGTGTTAGTGATTCCTACGAAAAACTCCAGATTTGTTTTGTATACCGATGCATCACTTCAGGGCCTTGAGTGTGTACTGATGCAAGATAAGCATGTGGTAGCTTATGCATCGAGACAGTTGAAGCCGCACAAGACTAGATACCCAGTCCATGATTTGGAATTGGCGGCTATCATCTTCGCCCTGAAAATTTGGAGACATTACTTGTATGGTACTTCGTTTACCATATACACGGATCACAAGAGCCTCAAGTTTTTATTCACCCAGGCGAAGCTGAACATGAGGCAGAGAAGGTGGATGGACTTACTCAAGGACTATGATTGTGAGATTGAGTACCATCCCGGGAAAGCTAATTTGACAGCAGACGCCTTGAGCCGGAAAGTAAGGAGTACTGCTGAGGACGTCATCCATTTGTCAGCTATGATGACCTCCTATTGCCATCTAGGCTATGATTTTGACATAGATGCATCACCAGTGTACGTATCGACCTTATTGGCTGAACCGGATATCTATGAGAACCTTAGGAGAGCTCAGAGGTCAGATGATGAGGTTCAGAGGTGGTTATCTTTAGTACATCTTGGTCAGCCAACGAAGTTCAGAGTGGCTGAGGACGGATCTTTGAGATTGGGTAGCCGTTGGGTGGTTCCGAGTACGCCGGAGTTGCGTAAAGGGATCTTGGAGCGAGCGCATAGTAGCAGACTTAGCATCCACCCAGGCGGAAAGAAGATGTATAAAGATCTGCGTGGTCAGTTTTGGTGGAAAAGAATGAAGAGTGATGTCGTCACTTTTGTTAAGAGGTGTTTGATCTGCCAGCAGGTTAAGGCAGAGAGACAGAGACCTGGCGGCGAGTTGAGAAGCTTAGAGATACCAAAGTGGAAGTGGGAACACATTTCCATGGACTTCGTGACTCACCTGCCGAGGAGTGCTTCAGGTTTTGATGCTATTTGGGTGATTGTGGATCGATTGACTAAGGTGGCTCATTTCATTCCCTATAGCATGACTTTCACCTTTTTTAGGATGGCGCAGTTGTATATTCGAGATGTGGTGAGATTGCATGGGATCCCTATTTCCATAGTGTCGGATCGAGACCCACGATTCACATCTCATTTTTGGGAGGGTCTTCAGTCAGCCTTGGGAATTGAAGTCAGGTTGAGCACTGCTTATCATCCTCAGACGGATGGCCAGACCGAGCGTACTATCCAAACGCTCGAGGACATGTTGAGAGCTTGTGTATTGGAGTTCGATGTCTCTTGGCAGGATTCGGTAGCCTTGGTAGAGTTCTCTTATAATAACAGCTACAAGGCGAGCATTCAGATGGCTCCTTTTGAAGCTCTATATGGCAGACGGTGTAGATCACCCTTATGTTGGGATGATTTGGACCGCAAATCGGTCGGAGGACCGGAGTTGATTCGGGAGATGGAAGAGAAGATAAAGATGATAAGGCAGAAAATGAAAGCAGCCCAGGACAGACAGGCAGCTTATGCGAATAAACGGCGGAGACCGTTGTAATTTCAGTTGGGAGATAAGGTCTTTTTGAAGATCTCGCCTTTCAGAGGCGTTGTGCGATTTGGGATGCGCGGAAACTGTCTCCGAGGTATGTTGGGCCGTACGAGATTCTGCAGCGCATTGGCACTTTGGCTTACCGACTAGCCCTGCCACCTTCTTTATCTGGTATACATGATGTGTTTCATGTGTCGATGCTGCGGAAGTATGAGCCGGATCCATTCATGTGTTGCAGCCTTCTGAGGTTCAGTTAGAATCCGATGTGTCTTATGTGGAACGGCCTGTCAGAATTCGGGATCGAGCAGACCGTAGACTTCGGAATAAAGTGATACCTATGATCAAGGTTCAGTGGGATCGTAGGGGTGTCGAGGAGGCTACGTGGGAGACAGAGCGGCATATGGTGCAGCACTACCCGGAACTATTCTCTGGTATGTGATTATGTTTAGTTTCCCTTTGGGGTAAGTGCATGTGATTTCGAGGACGAAATCTTATAAGTAGGGGAGTATTGTGATATCCCCGAAATAATTAATTGCAATTTGGGCATTAATTGTGTTTATATGATTAATTATGGTGGTAATTAATTGATTATGTGCTGGATTTATTTAATGTATTGAAATGCTTAGTCACATGATAGAGTGACCGGGGAGAGCATTTCAGGGTGCATGTTGTGCATATTGGGAAAATTGTTATTAGCATGATTTATTTGTCATGGTTAGCAATTAATTGTAAAGCATGAGTTTAATTGTGATTATGGTGCATTTTGGTGAAATGCCTTTTAAATATCATGTTGGGATGTTTAATACATCATGTTAGTTGTGGGGATACAATTGGACTTGTTTTAAAACCCCTACCCCCACCTGTACCAAAACACTTTACTAAATCCCCCAAAATCACTTCCCACAAACCCTACCCCCCTCATTTTCGTTTTTGAGCTTAGGGGTGAAGAGAAATTCTTGCAAAAAGTTGATTTGTGAAGTTTATTGGGAGATTTGAGGTCCCCAAGAGGTATGGATGCCTCCATGTCATTTTTATAGTGTTTGGTTTAGTTTTGAAATGGTTTTGAATGATTTTGAAATGGGTTTGTTGTGGGTTGGTGTTGTTTTGATTGAGGGTTGGATTTATGCTTGTTTTGAGGTGTATTTTGGAGGTTTATGATGTTATTTTGTTGTTGGGTTGTTGGGAGAAGTTTTGGTATGGTTTGGAAAGGTTTTGGTGTGCTTTAATGGTGAAAATCGCGAGTCTGTGCGAGGCGATCGACCGCCTGAAAAGAGGCGACCGATCGCCTATGGGCAGTAGCCAAATCGCAGGGCAGGCGATCGATCGCCTGAAAAGGGGCGACCGATCGCCGAGAGGCAGTGGCTAAATATGAGGTAGGCGATCGATCGCCGCGAAGAAAAAATTGAGGCTCGCACAGCTGTGGAATTTTGAAAAAATGATTTCTTTTGACGAATTTTTGGTATTGGACTATTATTTGGCTTCTAATATGGGGTTGTGTGATTGTGTAGACCATCCCAGGTAGCAACGCAACCAAGGAAGTGAAGCCATATCAATTCCACTTTTGGAAAGGTACGTAGAGGACGTACGGGCACCCAACGGTACATGTATCTAATATACTCATTGTTTATGCATTGTGGATGCGAGTATATATGTGATTATGCATTGTGGATGCAAATACATGTTGAATTATGCATGATGTTTGTATATGCATATGATGGTTATTGGTGCACATCCCATGAGTCGTGGTCATCCCTTGATGATTTTAATACTTGCCGCTATTTGGTTTGTTTCCGCTAAATGTGAAGCGAGGGGTGGGAGCGCCGCATGTCACATTTGAGCGTGGTTATCATATAGGGCGAGGAAAGAATATTTGCCGCTCAATGTTAAGCGAGGGGTGGGAGCGCCGCATGTCCATTGAAGCGAGGTTATTCTATGCCGCCTATATGTAAATAAGCGAGGGGCATTAAAATACATTGTGATGGACAGACTAGGGATTGGTGACTGGTATTTGGTATTGATGAGATGGTATTGTGTCATGACATGTGTAGACCATTAAATAATCTATTGATTATACTCATGAGTTATGGTACAGGGACAACCAAACTGGAAGCGTTTTGTAATGCATGGGAAAACAGGAAGTGTTTTATTGTGATTTATGCATTTACGCTTTATATTCATATTGTGTTGAATATGAATGATATTATTGCTCATGTTTGGGGGTTGTCCTTGTAGGTACACTTTTGGCATGATAAGAAGGGCTAAGCGGGTTGAGGTGGTGAGCTTGTGAAGAATTCTTTTGAGAAAGGAAGGACAGGATTAATTTTGTATAGTATCTACTCTAGGAGTAGTGTAAAGCTATAATTGATAACATTCATTTGATTTGGGAATGTAACTAATCCATTGATAGTCCTCATTTTGGCATGTAATTCTTAAGGCTCATAGTCTCAACACGATTATTTTACTCTGATCATTTATATTAGCTCTATTTATGCCTTTAATCCGCACTTAAGGAACTAGGGTCCTTACAGGGTAAGATGCCCATATGCATGATTATGAATCAGGGACAACGATAATAAGTTAATGAATAACCAGCATATTTACTTAACCAATGTTTCATGCTTTTACCATAATGTTTTATGATGTTAAGTGAGATTGTATATGCTTATGATGTGTTGTCCCTGTAGGTATGCTTTTGGACTAAAGGACTAAGGGGTCGGGTTGAGGCAGTGAGCTACGAGGAACACAGGAATGTATAGGAATCAAGTCTCGATTAGTGTCTACTCTAGGAGTAGTATAAATCTAAACATGAACATTCTTTTGGGAGTGTAATGAATTTATTTTTGAAGTCTTTTATTTTGGCCTGTAATCCTGATAGCTCATGTAACAACCAGAACCTTAGGATGTTATTAATGCATGATTAGTCCTTCTTATGTCTATTAATCACTGTTAAGGTGGGAAGAACCCACATTAGTGGTATCAGAGCAGTGGTTAGATAACTCGGGAATGAGTGAAGGGTAGCCTTAGCAATAAGTTGGCTAGGTGCTTACTTTTGAACATGTTTTATATGTATGTTGCATATGAAGTTTCTATGTTATGCTAACATGTTTAATTATCTAACGATGTGCTTTATGAACTGCTTTTGGTGTTGTTATTAACCCTTGTGTTGCAGCATGGCAGCAAATATAGAAGTGGGTGACGCCATTAGTGTAAATGCAAGTGCTGGGCGTACGAATCCACTACCACCACCAGCCTTGGGCAAAGAACCCTCTGAACAACAGTTTCTACCTGGGGAGTTGAGCTTGGCTCAATTTATGATGTACCGACCCCCGATGTTCGAAGGAACTGAATCAGGGGAAAAAGCTGAGGAATGGTTGGAGAGGATTGAACAGATATTTGTGGCAGCGCCTTGTGCAAAGACGGCCTGGATCAGATTAGCAGAATTTCAGCTGGCCAAGAAGGCACTGATGTGGTGGAAGACCACCGTGATTGAGCAAGAGGCTCTGGGGCAGGAAGTAAATTGGAAGATGTTCCGAATGCGGTTTCTGACCCGCTACTTCTCAGCCACTGCAAGACAAGCCAAGGAGGATGAGTTTACCAATTTAAGGCAAGGTACCATGCCTGTATCTGACTATGCTCTACATTACTGTTCCTTACTGCGATATGTGCCCCATATTGCTGCGAACCCACTCAAGCGAAGATGAGGAATTTCATGAAGGGCTTGAGGCCGGAACTATATGACAGAGTAATTACCTATGGCCCTGCCTGTTTTGACGATGCGCTTTCACGAGCTGAACTAGCCAAACTGGGAGTTGGCGCATATCCTGATGCAGTGCCACCTCCAGCACCCCCTCAGAAATCCACTTCTGACAATTTGAAGCCCAGGGGTGATCAGTTTAAGCCTAGGGGAAACACTTCAGCGTCGAGATTCAGTGGCAAGAGGCCCGAGAATCGATGGAAAGGGAACCGTAGGAATGATGCTCCATCAGGGAGAGGACAACCTCAGAGACAGATCTGGAAGAGTTCAGTGCACTCTTTGTGGACAACCACATTTGGCAAAGGATTGCGTAGGATGCTATGTCTGTGGCGATAGAGGCCACTTTGCTCGACAGTGTCCCAACAGGGGAAGACAGCAGAACTCTACGGGGAGGCCTGCGGACAGAGCGGCACAGCACCGACCACCTTTCGCACCGAGGCAGTATGGAGGTCAGCCCACGGGGCCACCTCAGGGACAGGTGTATGCTTTGACGAGGGAGCAGGCTACAGCGGCTCCGGAGGAGGTTATAGCGGGTACGTGTCTTTTATTTACGCACCCTGCTCTTATATTGATAGACACAGGTGCGTCACACTCTTTTGTGTCGACGAATTTTGTTGAAAGGCACCACATATGCACTTCTCCGTCGCCCATGCCTCTTATGGTCTCGACCCCCGCTGGAAGAAGTTTGACTACGGATCAGATTGTCTATGATGGCCTCATTTATTTTGAGGATAATGAGTTAAGATCAGATTTGATTGTGCTGGGGATGATAGACTTCGATTGCATTGTGGGCATCGATGTTCTGAACAAGTATCAGGCAGTGGTAGACTGCAGGCAGAGGACTGTCCGATTCAGGTCTGATATGGGACAGTGGACATTCTTTGGGGATGGTTCTCGCCCAAAAATTCCGTTCATATCTGCTGTAAAGATGGCACAGTTATTGGAACGAGGTCATACAGGATATCTTATCTATGCTATTGATATGACGGAAGAAAGGAAGGAGTTAAAGGTTGAGGATGTGCCCGTAGTGGCATAGTTTGTTGATGTCTTTACGGAGGAAATTCCCGGATTCCCACCGACGAGAGAGGTCGAGTTTGGGATTGAGCTGCTACCAGGGACGTCTGCAATTTCTCGTGCCCCATATAGGATGGCACCATCAGAGTTAAGGGAGTTAAAGATTCAGTTGCAAGAACTCCTTGACAAGGGCTACATACGCCCTAGCGTATCGCCCTGGGGTGCGCCTGTCTTATTTGTTAAGAAGAAAGATGGATCGATGCGTCTATGCATTGACTACAGACAACTGAATAAAGCTACAGTAAAGAACAAGTATCCACTTTCGAGGATCGATGACTTGTTCGATCAGTTGCAGGGTACGAGGCTCTACAGTAAGATCGATCTGAGGTCGGGGTACCATCAGATTTGAGTAAGAGAAGATGATGTTCAGAAGACGGCGTTCAGGACTAGATATGGGCACTATGAATTCCTGGTCATGCCTTTTGGGGTGACGAATGCCCCAGCTGTCTTCATGAGTTTGATGAACAGAGTGTTCCAGCCATATTTGGATCAGTTCGTCATAGTCTTCATTGACGACATACTTATTAACTCTCGGACTGAAGAAGAGCATGTAAGGCACTTGAGGATAGTACTTCAGATCCTTAGGGATCATCAGCTATATGCAAAGCTTAGTAACTGTGAGTTCTGGTTGGACAGCGTGGTATTCTTGGGCCATGTCATATCTAGCCATGGGATATCTGTGGATCCCAGGAAGATTGAAGCTGTGTTAGAGTGGGCTGCACCCACTTCTGTACCGGAAATACGGAGTTTCCTCGGTTTGGCAGGTCATTACCGATGTTTCGTCGAAGGTTTCTCGAAGATTGCCAAACCCCTGACACAGCTGACTCAGAAAGGAGTCCCCTTCTTTTGGTCTGAAGCTTGTGAGGAAAGTTTTCAAGAACTGAAGCGTCGCTTGACTACAGCGCCTGTATTGGTGATTCCGTCTGAGAATAAGAGGTTTGCCTTGTATACGGATGCGTCGCCTGCAGGGTTTGGGCTGTGTGTTGATGCAAGATAAGCACGTGGTGGCTTATGCATCGAGGCAGCTGAAGCCACACGAAGCTAGGTACCCAGTGCATGATTTGGAACTGGTGGCCATCATATTTGCCTTGAAGATCTGGAGGCATTACTTGTATGGCACGTCTTTCACTATATATACGGACCATAAGAGCCTGAAGTTCTTATTCACTCAGGCAGAGTTGAATATGAGGCAAAGAAGGTGGATGGATTTGCTCAAAGACTATGATTGTGAAATCAAGTACCATCCAGGTAAAGCAAACTTAATAGCAGAGGCCTTAAGTCGGAAGGTGAAGAGTACTGCAGAGGATGTTATGTGTTTGTCGGCCTTGATGACTTCTTATTGCCATCTGGGCATGATTTCGATGTAGACACGTCGCCTGTGCGAGTGTCGACCTTATTGGCGGAGCCAGATATATTTGAGGCGATCAGGAAGGCCCAGAAGTCGGATAGTGAGGTTCAGAGATGGACATCATTGGTACTTCAGGGTCAGCCATCCAAGTTCAGAGTGGCTGAGGATGATTCTTTGAGACTGGGCAACCGATGGGTAGTCCCAGATACACCAGAACTGCGTAGAGGAATATTGGAGCGAGCTCACAGTAGTCGGTTCAGTATCCACCCAGGGGGAAAGAAGATGTACAAAGATCTATGCGATCAATTCTGGTGGAGACGCATGAAGCGTGAGGTGATCAATTTCGTTAAAAGATGTTTGATCTGCCAGCAGGTAAAGGCAGAGAGGCAGAAGCCTGGTGGTGAGCTGAAGAGCTTAGAGGTGCCTGAATGGAAGTGGGAGCATATATCTATGGACTTCGTGACCCACTTGACGAGGACGGCCTCAGGATTTGACGCGATCTGGGTGATCGTAGATAGGCTGACGAAGACGGCTCATTTCATCCCTTACAATATGTCTTATACATACTTGAAGATGGCCCAGATGTATATACGGGATGTGGTGAGATTGCATGGTATTCCAGTCTCGATAGTGTCTGACAGAGACCCGAGGTTCACTTCACATTTCTGGGAGGGTCTCCAGACAGCTTTGGGCACAGAGGTGAGACTGAGTACGACCTATCACCCTCAGACAGACGGCCAAACAGAGCGTACCATTCAGACGCTCGAGGACATGTTGAGGGCATGTATTTTGGAGTTTGATACTCCGTGGCAGGATTCAGTGCCGCTGGTGGAGTTCTCCTATAATAACAGTTATCAGGCGAGCATTCAAATGGCTCCTTTTGAAGCTCTGTATGGACGACGATGTAGATCACCGCTGTATTGGGAGGACTTGATTAGCAAAGCGGTCGGAGGACCGGATATGATCAAGGATATGGAAGGTAAGATAAAGTTGATATGCTAGAAGATGAAAGCGGCACAGGATAGGCAAGCGGCCTATGCCAATAAGCGGCGAAGACCGCTAGAATTCCAGTTAGGAGACAGGGTCTTCTTAAAGATCTCGCCCTTCAGGGGTGTGGTTCGTTTTGGGATGCGGGGAAAGTTATCTCCGAGGTATGTTGGGCCATATGAAGTTTTACAACGTATCAGTACTTTGGCATATCGTTTGGCTCTACCGCCATCCTTGTCTGGCATACATGATGTTTTCCATGTCTCTATGTTACGGAAGTATGAGCCAGACCCGTCTCATGTCTTGCAGCCTACAGAAGTTCAGATAGACTCAGATGTGTCCTACATAGAACGGCCAATAAGAATTCTGGATCGAGAGGATCGCAGACTACGAAGCAAAGTTTTACCGATGGTCAAAGTTCAGTGGGATCGTCGGGGTGTCGAGGAGGCTACATGGGAGACGGAACGCAATATGGTGCAGCACTATCCGGAACTATTCTCTGGTATGTTTTTAATGTTTAGTTCCATTATGAGGATGCATGTGGATTTCGAGGACGAAATCTTATAAGTAGGGGAGTAATGTAATACCCCCGAAATATTATATGATTATGTGCTATGATGATGATTTATGATATGTTTAAGGGTTGTGGTGTATTTAAATTGGGGAAGTATAATTATGATATGATGATATGATTTAGGGGGAATGTTGGGTGTTTTAAAGGATGTATTAATTTAAATGAAGTTATAAAATATCGAGTGAGGATATTTTAATACATCGTACTATTTACCGGGACACAATTAAACACCACATGACCACCCAACCCACATCACCCACCCCTGCCACTCGGCCACCCCCCCCCCCCCCCCCACTTGGCAGCCCATACCCCATCACATCCTTCACCCATGCTTCACTCATTGCCTCCAAAACACTTCTTCCTCTCCCCTTCCTCTCCCCAAAAATCGTCCAGGAAGAGCTGCAGAAAGGTGGAGATTTGGCTTGTGGATTGTGTTGAGAAATCCTTGCCAAAAAGGGAGCAAAAAGGGTGAGGTAATCCATGACTCTGTTTTCTGGGAGCTTGGTTAAGTTAGGGTTTGGTTGAGTGGTTTTCAGCATGCTAGTATAAGGGTTGGTCGAAACCTTGGTTTGGGTGCTTGTATGTTAGTGTTATGTAACTACTAGCATATTAGATCGAACACTTTATACGTTTTATGTGATAGATTCCTAGCTTGGAAACTAGGTGTTCGAAAATCTGGGTAATGTTATGATGCCCTGTTTTCTGTAAGTTTGGATGAGCTCAAAGTTTATGAGGATGTTATGATGCATGCTAGCTTAGGTTTTATGAAACCTTGAATTTAAGTGCTTACATAGAAGTTTTATGAAGCCCCTAGCATAATTGTTTGAGCATGTTGCATGGTTTATGTGTGAGAATTCTTGTTATGAAATGTAGTGCTAGAAAATCTGGGTAGAAATTATGATGCCCTGTTTTTCTGAAAAAGTGGATGAGCACTGATAAAGTTGGGCAATTTTAATGCATGTCGGTTTAAGTTATGAGTGAACCTTTAATTTTAATACATGCATGGAAGTATGATGAAGATATTAATATGCTTGTTTAGGCATTGTATGTATATTATGAAGTAGTTTGAAGGGTGTGATTTGAGGTGTTCGAGATTTCTGGAAAATCTCGCATGAATGGGAACGACCGATCGATCGGTGATGAACACCGATCGATCGGCAAATGCCGTAGCTAAAAGAAGAAATGATGAACAGTTAGCGATCGATCGGTAAGAGAGACCGATCGATCGGTAGTTTTTGTTCATATGTTACAAAATTTTATGTTCTTTTTTTTTGTAATTTGATTTCGATTCCCGTTTCGGTGTCTAATATTGTATAATGTGGTTGTGTAGAGCCATCCCAGGTACCAGCACAATCAAGGAGATAAGTCTGTTGACTCCTCCTCCTTTTGAAAAGGTACGTAAGAGACGTACGGGCATCGGACGGTAAAACACATCCTTACACTACGACTATGCTTTTATTGCATGAGTATACATGATGAAATGATGATGTCTATAAGATGTTTAGGATGTTTATAAGATGTTTACGTGTTTATAAGATGTCTATGATGTTATACGTGGTAAGATGCCACGGGGTAAGATGCCCCACATGGTAAGATGCCATGCGATGTTATTGTGGTAAGATGCCCCACATGGTAAGAGGCCATGCGATACTATTTGTGGTAAGATGCCACGGGGTAAGATGCCCCACATGGTAAGAGGCCATGCGATGTTTATAATGTGGTAAGATGCCACAGGGTAAGATGCCCATATGCATAATTATGAATCAGGGACAACGATAATAAGTTAATGAATAACCAGCATATTTACTTAACCAATGTTTCATGCTTTTACTATAATGTTTTATGATGTTTAGTGAGATTGTATATGGTTATGATGTGTTGTCCCAGTAGGTACGCTTTTGGACTAAAGGACTAAGGGGTCGGGTTGAGGCAGTGAGCTACGAGGAACACAGGAATGTATAGGAATCAAGTCTCGATTAGTGTCTACTCTAGGAGTAGTATAAATCTAAACATGAACATTCTTTTGGGAGTGTAATGAATTTATTTTTGAAGTCTTTTATTTTGGCCTGTAATCCTGATAGCTCATGTAACAACCAGAACCTTAGGATGTTATTAATGCATGATTAGTCCTTCTTATGTCTATTAATCACTGTTAAGGTGGAAGACCCCACATGATCATTATATGTGATGATGATATATTGTTGATTGAGATATGAGATTATTGTGAAAATATCATATGTACTTGATGCTGTGAGGTATGATGTTTTTGAGGCATATAGTTGATGCCATGAGGAGTATGCCATTGTTGGGCATGTTGTATATTCATGTTGTTGAGGCATATAGTTAATGCCATGAGAAGTATGTCATTGTTGGGCATACGATATGGCTATTATAACATATGAGGACGATAATATGATATGTGCTGCTAATATGGGACGTGAAGGCTGAGCCACTGACATATTAAACTGAGAGGCATATCATATCGGTCGCGTTATAACAGGATGTTGAATGAGATATGCCATGACATATTTGGCCAATTGTATCATGTTGTATATTGTGTTTTAGGTTAAGTACATGGCGTATGTACAAGAACAACCAGAGAGGAGTTTTCAAATGCATGAAATACAGGAAGTTGTTATACAGTATTTATGCATTACATTGATGTTGGATTGTGAACATCATTGATATACTCATGTTGTGCGTGGTTGTTCTGTAGGGACTCATAGCTGGGGAAAGCCGGGATTGTGAGTCTATTTATAGCTGCTAGGAGTTAAACTGATCGAGATTGAATGAATTGTGATGCGTAAATGATAAACATGATGTGATGTATATGAACAATGTAAGCGAAAGACATAGTAAAAAATCTTGATCAGTAGTGATAGTATCTTAATCCTGATAAGTAAACAATGAGATTTATTTAATTGAATGTATATTATGAAGACTAAGAATGACGAGACCCCAAAAACTTCAACGTCAACCAGTGACGTTCCATGTCATCCCGTGTCATTCCAATGATTCTACGTCAACCCATGACGTTCCATGTCATCCCGTGACATTCAATAGTTCGACGTCAACCTGTGACGTTCCATGTCATTCGTGAAATTCAATAATTCAACGTCAACCTGTGATGTTACATGTCAACCCATGACATTTCAATAATCCAACGTCAACCCCTGACATTCCATGTCAACCCATGGCATCTCAATAATCCGAAGTCATCCTGTGACGTTCTGTGTCAACCCATGACATTTCAATAATCCCACAACTCACAAATGCTTCTATTGATCAATTAATAAATATAAATAAAAAGTACATCTATTTCTCGTATGTATTCACTTATCTTTTGTCCGAGATAATGTTAAGTTACATTCCTCTATGTCCTTAGGCTTGTGCAGGCTCTACATATTCATTTAATCCATATTAACATTTATGCATAACAATAGCATCACCCTCAAAACATACTCTTTATCATGATAAAATCATTTATCCATGATAAAATACTACTTAAAATACTCGAACAATGCATTCATTGACATGACAACACAAATTAAATTTTCAATATTTTAACACTACCGATCGATCAGTAGTTACCTACCGATCGATCGGTAGTCCCAAAAATTTCATTCCCTTGTTTTGACTTTTACCGATCAATCGGTAGTTACTACCGACCGATCGTTCGACATCTAACGATCGATTAGTGGTAGCTGTCGATCGATCGGTAGATCACAAAATTTACATATTCCCTTTCATATTTTACCAATAGATCGGTGTGTCTCTACCGATCGATAAGTCGATGCTTAAATCCGAAAATCTCCATTTTCATCCGGTTCAAAACATCTCTTTTCAAAATCAACAACCACCATTCTTCACACACACAAATGACATTTAACCATTTCACCAAGGTAAGTAATAAATCATAAAACACCCCAAATTTTTGACTAAAATCCACAACTACTACCATATCCAACAAATATCAAATTCAAAACTCTCCCAACTATAATAAATCCATATTTGTAACACCATATCCATGAAAGTAGTGGTTTAGGGACAATACATTACCACTAAGATAATGTAGAGAGCTTCAAATCCAAACTTTGGCAAGTATTCCATCTTGGGCGATTTTTAGGTGTGGAAGGGATGAGGGGAAAGAGGTTTGGGTGTTAAGGGCTTATGGTGAGTTCTCACCATAATATCTTCAACCAATTTTTCAAAATTGCACAATAGTCCTTTATAAAAGGCATGGTTACAATTTACCACACGAATTCATTATGGTATGCTTTCTAACCCATCATCAATACAAATATTCAACTATTAATACTCATATTAGATTCAAACATCAAAATATTAAAATCCCAACATGAGTTATTATTGCGAGAATTCTACTAGACTTTACCTATGTGATGTCCTGGGATTATTAGTGTTAATCCCGGAGGGTTATTAATCCTTAACGGATTTTTTTTATAGTGGCAATTAGGAATTAATTGTGGTTTTGGTCTCCCGAGTTTGTTAAATCGGGTATTTAGGATCGTTGGATCCAAAGGTCGAGATTGTATTCTCAATTTGGTGAAAAACCTACGATTTAGGTTTTTGGTGAGAATCGGGATCCGGGATGCATTCGTTGCATGTTGGGAATTTTGGTTATTGGTATGATTTGATCGGAGTGGGTTTTTGTAAGGACCCCCAAGCCCTTAACCCTTAATTAGTGTATTAATCATTATGTGTGGTACATGCTTTCAATATATTCAATCGGGAAACACAGATGATACTTTACCATTGAATGGCAATTACAAAATTTCTTTAATATTCAACATTAAGATCATCTCTACCCACAATTTGACTCATAGATTCCGCCCATTTCCATCCCCATTTCACCACTTTTCACATGATAGACTTTTATAAAAATTTGGGCAGAGTCTCCCCATAAATAGAGCCATCCCGAAATAAAAGCGCATCACAATATATAGTTCCCAGCCAGGGAAAACACATATTCAACAGAACACAGCAACACTAAGTAAATTCCCAGCCAGGGAAGACACCACACATAAGACGACAGAAATGGGTCTCAACACCCACATAATACACCCATGACTCTCATATCATTAGCAATTCTACTCTAATTGCATGCAACACGAAATGAAAGAGAGAAAGGCTCATGCCTTTATATACAATCCATATACAAGCATAATCGTGCTCACATGCGAGCATCATGAATATGTATATAATCCTCAGGTGTATATAAGTACTCTATACGATACCGTGCTCCATCAAGCCCTGGTACCACGATCCTGGGAGTACATCCAATCAACAGCTCGAGCTCAACTCCAAAGCCATCGATGTACCTGTTCACCTGTCCCAACAGAGACAGCCCCCAACGGGGTGAGCATACCAATACACAAAATCTCATAATCACAATAATGAAATTCATAATTTACAACACAAGTAAATATTAATGAATTTAAATGATACTCCCTGGATGGCAACGTCCTCATCCGGGATTCCGTGTACTGTCCCTGTTCTCACAATTCATCAAACTCATCAAATCTCAAAATCAGTAAATCAACACATTGATTTAACTCATAGCATGCCTGATTCTCAAGTATCAATAATTAATGATTCCAAATTTATTATACATACAAATATAGATATCTCGATATCTAACACTGATTTTCAACTTTGCTACCAATCACAGATAGCTCAAATGCCTAGCATTTATTTTACCAATTCTCCATTTCACTTAGACATCTCACATGTCTTATAATGAATGCATGATTCCACGATCATTCTCAGGCATCTCAAATGCCCTACAATAGTCATATAGACCCAGTACCCCATATCTATTATAAGGTCATACTACTCTAGTATTACGCACACTTGTGGCAGCGATATCAAGACTAGGTCGTTCCATAGTCATATCGACACACATATATATATATATATAGCCATACCCACAACCATCTAATGCAATTAAAACACATTATGCATTTCACAAATGCTCTTATATAAAGTAATGCTCGTACGTCGCACGTACCTTAATCTCCGAAGTCCGAGCCAAACCTTGCTCGAGTTCCATGCTACGAGGAACGATGTGCTAACACGATAAATTAATTCACAATTAATTACGAACATGCAACCCATGCTCAAGCACACCCATAACCCTCAAAAATATTGTCAACACACGACAATTAACCATTATCCAAAATTGCTCAATAACTCCCCACAAATTTTCGAACCTTCACAACACAAATCGAACCCAAACTAAACACCATAATTCATCTAAAACATGAATTAATCGATTACTAACAAGAATCATAACTCCCTGCCAAAAACCCCAATTTTCGAACCAAACCCTCGCCCAACAGCAAGAAATTCGAACCAAAAGCCATGCAACCAGCGCTCAAATCGAATCAATTGGCAACCAAAATCTTTGAACCACAAAGCATAAAATTTTCGACACAAAATGCAGCACAAAACGCCCCAAAAACACTGGAAGAAAAGCCCCAAAAATCGTACCAAAATCGAGCCACAAAATCGGACAGAATCCAGTTTCGAACCCTAGCGCTTTCTGCAGAAATCCGAGCTCAAATCACGACCAAACTTCGAATTGATGGTATGGATAGGAGCGCCTGGAAGAGACGAAGCTGACGGCGGGTCGGACGCGCCGAACGGCGGCCAGACGGCGGCGGGCGAAGCGCTTTTGTGCGCGGGGGTCAAAGGGGATCGAGAAGTCGCGGACGCGGGAGAGAGAGAGAGAAGGTGAGGAAAATGGCTCTGATAATTGAAATCTCGGGTTCAACTGGTATTTATAGCAAAAATACCCCGAAATACTAATAGCCCCACAAATACATCATGATTCATTAAAAATCATCTGTTTTCAAAAACTCTCTCTCTAACTCAAAAACCCCCTACCGGTGACCACACAAGCACCCGAGATTCTGAGACACTTCAACAACCCAACTCTTAGGTTTTTCACCGTAATGAGAATACAATCTCAACCTCGGAATCCAACGATCCCAACTACTCAAATAAACGAGCCCAGAAGGCCCAACACCGCGATTAAACTCCAAATCGCCACGTAAAACAACTTTAGGGGTTATTAACACTCCGGGATTAACATCCCTAATCTCAGGTCATCACAATATCCCCCACTAAAAGAATTTCGTCCTCAAAATTAGCACCGGTGTATCACGTAACACCCGGGCTACACAACAACATGAAGCCATAACCTCGATCCTTGAACATATTTGGATCGTCTTATAAACGCGAGGATACTTACCTCACAACAAACTCTGAAACAGAGCGACATACCAAAACCAACATATCACCCAAGAGGCAAAACGTACCTCGATGCGGTTCATCCCAAAAGTCAGTCCCTCATGACTGCAAAACAACCAATACTTACGACCGTAGATCGGACAGTCATCCTTAGTTCTAATACAACTAGTAAGAACGCATCCTGAATGACACCTCAACCGTGAGAACGTTGACCTCGTGTCAAACTCTGGAGTGGAATAGACTCCCAAATCCATCATAACGTCAAAGAGCATCAGCACAGCTCAACGCTAATACTCCAAGAGCAGTTAGTCAACTGAAACTGCAAGGATTCGACTCGCTCCCGATTCCATCGTAGATATCATTCAAAGACATCTCTATCATGACTCACGATGTCTAACACACATCATTACGAGGAAAACACTAGTATACCACGATGTACACATACCAAATCTGGTCTCCACTTCCAAACCTCCTCCATAAAATGAACAGTCGCATCATTGCAACTCAATTTGGGCAACTCACGGCCACAGATTCACACAAAAGACATTTCACAAGATGTCCACCTTCGGTTATTCCAAGGATCACATCCTGATCATAACTAAACCATCGAGACTCCACAGAGTTCAAATTCTGAAAGGACATGCAATAAACCCATGGCATCCTCAACGCTTGTGTCGACAGCTACACCCAACCAATCCGAATTCCTGCCATCCCTTGATAATCCTAGGATTTAACAATCCAAACTTGGGAAGGCTATCGCATAACTCGAAGGAAAACACCAACAATGAAACACCTCAACTCACACAAGATAATCCCTCCTCAAAGGGAGTCAACTAACTTCACGATTGTTTCTCATAATTATCGTGCCATGGAGATTCCCAATCTCAAGGTGTTCAATATCTCTCATCAGAGATTTAGCCATCCAAAATAGCATAACTCTATGCTTGTCAAAAGGAAATCAATAACTGCATCCGTACACTCACCGGTATACCTGCCTAAGCACTGACATCACATGCATACTCAATGCACTTGGCTCGGGTATCTACAACATGCCCCTAAGCCCCAAACACAACTGTCAATTCTGAGTCACTCCCTACTCAGTGGAGGATGATAATCGACGATCAACAACACGGCGTGATTCCCAAAATCAACACCACACGTACCAATTTACCGAATCTTTCAAAGATTCCCAAATAGATATTATACTACCTCCTTCCCCACAAGGGAAGTGCTATCGAACTTGAGATCCACTAGTCTCTAACCACCGTTCGAAAAAAACTGGATACAATAACACCCATTGCATCCCAAATACACGGATTTCCCAGATCGAGTCAACGACGACTTGATGACTCTCTTGTTGGTACTCCAACATTATGAGCTGTCCCAGACAAGTCTCACCAAGATTTAACATCAACGTATACACGTTTCAGTGAGGCATGCACAACCTCAACCTCAAATGACGTGGTGACTACTAGAGTCCACCACGATCCACATCGTATCACTTTACGATTTGCCAAACTTGGTTCCAACGAGCAGTATCATGGCCCCAACAAGCACACTATATCATCACTACGATATCTGACTAGCAAAGTGCTGTCTCCATAGGTTCATATCAAGTCCACCAACAAACCATATGTTCCATCTCGGTATGCCATACCGTACAAACCGTTAGAGTAATGGGTCATCGCCCAGCATATCTCTAAAATACCAAGCACAATGGACAACCCGGTGTCCTTGCTCACTTATGATGCAATCATAATCCGTTAAGACTTATCCCACACCCTCAGGGTGGGTGTATGTGATGACCATGGATTAAAGATGTTAATCCCGTAGGGTTAATAACCCCTAAAGTTGTTTTACGTGGCGACTTGGAGTTTAATCGCGGTGTTGGGCCTTCTGGGCTCATTTATTTGGGTAGTTGGGATTGTTGGATCCCGAGGTTGAGATTGTATTCTCATTACGGTGAAAAATAAGAGTTGGGTTTTTAGTGTGACTCGGAATCTCGGGTGCTTGGTGTGGGCACCGGTAGGGGGTTTTGGAGTTAGAGAGAGAATTTTTGAAAACAGATGATTTTTAATGAATCATGATGTATTTGTGGGGCTATTAGTATTTTGGGGTATTTTTGCTATAAATACCAGTTGAACCCGTGATTTTAATTATCGGAACCATTTTCCTTACTTGCTTCTCTCTCTTCCCCGCGTCCGCACTCCCGATCCCCTTTGACCCCCGCGCACAAAAGTGCTTCGCCCGCCGCCGTCCGGCCGCCGTTCGGCGCGTCCGACCCGCCGCCAGCTTCGTCTCGTCCAGGCGCTCCTCCCCATACCAACAATTCGAAATTTGGTCGCGATTTGAGCTCGGATTTGCCAGAAAAGCGCTAGGGTTCGAACTGGATTTCTGTCCGATTTTGGGGCTCGATTTTGGTACGATTTTGGTACGATTATTCTGGTGTTTTTGGGGCGTTTTTGAGCTGATATTGAGTCGATAATTTCAGACTTTAAAGTTCAAAATTTTTGTTGCTTAATGGTTCGAATTTCAGTGCTGGTTGCGTGAAGTTTGGGTCGAAAATTTCTTGCCTTGTGGTTCAAAGAAATTGGTTGCCAATTGATTCGATTTTCATGCTGTTTGATTGAGTTAGGGCTCGAATTTTTTGGGGTTTTGGCTTGGGGATGATGATTCTTGTTGTTAATCGATTAATTCATGTTTAGATGAATTATGGTGTTTAATTGGGTTCGATTTGTGTTGTGAGGGTTCGAAAAATTGTGGGGAATTCTTGAGCAATTTTCGATATTATCTCCTTCGATTTCCCTCCCTGTTTATGCCCTGCCCCGGGTCTTTTAAATGGTATATTGTCGTGGGTTGACAATAATTTTCTGTATAAGGGATATGGGTGTGCTTGAGCATGGGTTGCATGTTCGTAATTAATTGTGAATTATTTATCGTGTTAGCACATCGTTCCTCGGGGCATGGGACTCGAGCAAGGTTTGGCTCGGACTTCGGAGATTTAAGGTACGTGCGACGTACGAGCATTACTTTATATAAGAGCATTTGTGAAATGCATAATGTGTTTTAATTGCATTAGATGGTTGTGGGTATGGCTATATATATATGTGTTGAAATGACTATGGAACGACCTAGTCTTGACATTGCTACCACAAGTGTGCGTAATACTAGAGTAGTATAACCTTACCTGAGATATGGGGTACTGGGTTTATATGACTAGTGTAGGGTATTTGAGATGCCTGGAATGATCGTGGGATCATGTATTCATTGTAAGACATGTGAGATGTCTAAGTGAAATGGAGAATTGGTAAAATAAATGCTAGGCATTTGAGCTATCTGTGATTGGTAGCAAAGTTGAAAATCAGTATTAGATATTGAGATATCTATATTCGTATGTATAATAAATTTGGAATCATCAATTATTGATATTTGAGAATCAGGCATGCGATGAGTTAAATCAATGTGTTGATTTACTGATTTATGAGATTTGATGAGTTTGATGATTGTGAGAACAGGGACAGTACACGGAATCCCGGATGAGGATGTTGCCATCCAGGGAGTATCATTTAAAATTCATTAGTATTTACTTTTGTTGTAAATTATGAATTTCATTATTGTGATTATGGGATTTTGTGTATTGGTATGCTCACCCCGTTGGGGGCTGTCTCTGTTGGGGCAGGTGAATAGGTACATCGATGGCTTTGGAGTTGAGCTCGAGCTGTTGATTGGATTCACTCACAGGATCGTGATACCAGGGCTTGATGGAGCACGGTATCGTATAGAGTACCTATATACACCTGAGGGTTATATACATATTCATGATGCTCGCATGTGAGCACGATTATACTTGTATATGGATTGTATATAAAGGCATGAGCCTTTCTCTCTTTCATTTGATGTTGCATGCAATTAGAGGTAGAATTGCTAAATGATATGAGAGTCATTGGTGTATTATGTGGGTGTTGAAACCCACTTTTGTCGTCATATGTGTGGGTCTTCCCTGGCTGAGAATTTACTTGGTATTGCTGCATTCTGTTGAGTATTATGTTTTCCCTGGCCGGGAATTATGTTATGTGTTGTGCTTTTATTTCGGGATAGCTCTATTTATGGGGAGACTCTGCCCAAATTTTTATAAAAGTCCACAATGTAAAAAGTGGCACAAAGGGGATGGTAATGGGCGAAATCTATGAGTCTAATTGTGGGTAGAGATGATCTTAATGTTGAATATTAAAGAAATTTTGTAATTGCCATGCAATGATAAAGTATCATCTGAGCTTCCCGATTGACTTTTTATTGAAAGCATGTGCCACACATAGTGGTTAATACACTAATCAAGGGTTAAGGGCTTGGGGTCCTTACATTAGTGGTATCAGAGCAGTGGTTAGCTCTTTGGGGCTGTTGAAGGCCTAAAACATGCTGATAGGGATGGGTAGCACATATTTATGCATGATAGTAGCTAGTGCTGTGTGACACAACTATTTTTCTTATGTGCATTTGTAACATGTGATCATAGTGAAACGATTATATGTCATGACATCTATAGAATCATAATATAACCTGTTGATTATGATTGTGAGTTGTGACACAGGGACAACCAAGTGGAGCATTTTGAAATGCATTGGGATACAGGAAGTACTTTGTACTCATAGTTATGCATTTACTCATTATAATCATATTGTGGGGAATATGGATTATCGTATGCTCATGGTTTGGAATTGTTCCTGTAGGGACACTATGACGTGGAAAGGCTAAGGCCATGGTTGAAAGACACGAAACGGTAACCTGCGTTTTATATACATCATGAATTATGCATTGTGGTTGCATGTGTACATGTAGTGATGATTTTAATGCTTTGCCGCCAAATGTTGAAGCGAGGGGTGGAAGTACCGCATGTCGCATTTGAGCGAGGTGCATTAAAATACACTCATGATGATGTATGTTGGAATATGGATTATGCTTTGTGATGCAGGTATGGATGAAATTCTTGGGGAATATCCCATGAGTCATTGTTATGGATGAGTGATGATTTTAAATGCTTGCCGCTATTTATTGTTTTGTGCCGCTAAAATGTGAAGCGAGGGGTGGGAGCGCCGCATGTCACATTGAAGCGTGGTTATCATATGAGGCGAGGAAAGAATATTTACCGCTAAAATGTGAAGCGAGGGGTGGGAGCGCCGCATGTCCATTTAAGCGAGGTTATTCTATGCCTCCTATATGTGAAGCGAGGGGTGGGAGTACAGCATGTTTTATTTGAGCGAGGGGCATTAAAATACACTACCGTGACAATGACTAGGGATCGGCTATATTGACTGGCGATGGTTCTTGCCGCCATGTATATTGATAGCGATGGTTCATTCAGCTATATTGACTGGCGATGGTTCTTGCCGCCATGTATATTGATAGCGATGGTTCATTCGGCTATATTGACTGGCGATGGTTCTTGCCGCCATGTATATTGATAGCGATGGTTCATTCCGCTATATTGACTGGCGATGGTTCTTGCCGCCATGTATATTGATAGCGATGGTTCATTCCGCTATTGTAAGGACCCCCTTAGCCCTTAACCCCTGATAGTGTATTAACCACTATGTGTGGCACATGCTTTCAATAAAAAGTCAATTGGGAAGCTCAGATGATACTTTACCATTGAATGTCAATTACAAAATTTCCTTTAATACTCAATGTTATAAGATCATCATCCTAACAATAAAAGACTCATATGTTTGCCCTTTACCAACCCCTTGGTGCCACTTTTCACTTGTGAACTTTTATAAAAATTTGGGCAGAGTCTCCCCATAAATAGAGCTATCCCAAAAAAAAAAAGCACAACACATAACATAATTCCCGGCCAGGTAACACATAATACTCATCAGAAAGCAGTAATACAAGTAAATTCCCAGCCAGGGAAGACGCCACACATATGACTACAAAAGTGGGTTTCAACACCCACATAATACACCAATGACTCTCATATCATTTAGCAATTGAACCTCTAATTGCATGCAACCTCAAATGAAAGAGAGAAAGGCTCATGCCTTTATATACAATCCATATACAAGAATAATCGTGCTTACATGCTAGCATCATGAATATGTATAAAATCCTCAGGTGTATATAAGTACTCTATACGATACCGTGCTCCATCAAGCCCTGGTACCACGATCCTAGGAGTACCTCCAATCAACAGCTCGAGCTCAGCTCCACAGCCATCGATGTACCTCTTCACCTGTCCCAACAGAGACAGCCCCCAACGGGGTGAGCATACCAATACACAAAATCCCATAATCACAATAATGAAATTCATAATTTACAACAAAGGTAAATACAAATGAATTTTAAATAATACTCCCTGGATGGCAACCTCATCCGGGATTCCGTGTACTGTCCCTGTTCTCACAATCATCAAACTCATCAAATCTCAAAAATCAGTAAATCAACACATTGATTAACTCGTCGCATGCCTAATCCTTGAATATCAACAGATAGTGATTGCAAACTCATTAATCATGCAAAAATAGATACCTCAATATCTAATACTGATTTCACAACCTCGCTATCAATCACAGATAGCTCAAATGCCTAGCATTTATTTTACCAATTCTTCATTATACCTAGACATCTCAAATGTCTTATAATGAATACTTGATTCTACGAACCTAGACATCTCAAATGTCTTATAATGAATACATGATTCTATGAACCTAGACATCTCAAATGTCTTATAATGAATACATGATTCTATGAACCTAGACATCTCAAATGTCTTATATTGAATACATGATTCTATGAACCTAGACATCTCAAATGTCTTACAATAGTCATATAAACCCAGTACCCCTTATATCTTGTAAGAGTTATCCTACTCTAGTGTCACGCACGCTACAAGCGGCGATATCAAGATTTGGTCGTTCCTTGGCTATATCAACATATATGTATAACCATACGTACAATATTCAATGCAATCAAAAATACCTTATGCATTTCACAATGCTCTAATATATAGAAATGCTCGTACGTCGCACGTACCTTAAATCTCCGAAGTCCGAGCCAAACCTTGCTCGAGTTCCATGCCCCGAGGAATGATGTGCTAACACGATAAATAATTCACAATTATTTACGAACATGTAACCCATGCTCAAGCACACCTATAACCCTCAAAACATTGTCAACACACGACAATTAACCTTTAAAAAGACCCGGGGCAGGGTACACGCAGGGAGGGGAACGAATGAGACAATATCGAAAATTGCTCAAGAACACCCTACAAAATTCGAACCTTTATCTCACAAATCGAACCCAAATAAACACCATAATTCATCTAAAATGTGAATTAAACCATCAAAGCAAGAATCAACACCCCTTGCCAAAAACCCCCAATTTTCGAACTCAAAACCCTTAAATTCGAACCCAAACAAGCCCTTAAATTCGAACCCTTAATTCTTTAAATTCGAACACAATAATTCACAAAAAGGCAGGGGAATACATCACAAGCATGGAAAAGGGGTAAGGAAGGTTACCCAATCGAAAATCGGAAGGAAAATCGACCGAAATCGAAGAACCCTAGCTTTTGGGGATCGACGCATTCCTGCTAAATCCGACTTCAAAACGCGACGAAACTTCGAATTGACGGAGGGGATAGCTGCGCCTCGACGAGACGAAGCCGGTGACGGGTCGCACGCGCCGAACGGCGGCGGGCGAAGCGCCTGAAGCGGCGGGGGCAGGGGAGATCGGGAAAATCGCGCCGCGGGAAGGAGAGAGAGGATGAGGTGATGAAATGAATTTAATTTTTAAAATCTCGGGTTCAACTGGTATTTATAGCAAAAATACCCCGAAATACTAATAGCCCCACAAATACATCATGATTCATTAAAAATCATCTGTTTCAAAAAATCTCTCTCTAACTCCAAAACCCCCTACCGGTGCTCACACAGCACCCGAGATCCCGAGACACATCAAAAACCCAACACTTAGGTTTTTCACCCAAATGAGAATACAATCTCAACCTCTGGATCCAACGATCCCAACTACCCAAATAAACGAGCCAGAAGGCCCAACACCTCGATTAAACTCCAAATCGCCACGTAAAACCACTTTAGGGATTATTAACACTACGGGATTAACATCTATAATCCCTGGTCATCACAATATCCCCCACTAAAAGAATTTCGTCCTCGAAATTAGCACTGGTGTATCACGTAACACCCAGGCTACACAACAACATGAAGCCATAACCCCGATTCTTGACCATATCAGAATCGTATTAATAAACGCGAGGATACTTACCTTTCATCAAACTCTGAAACAGAGCGACATACCAAAACCAACATATCACCTAAGAGGCAAAACGTACCTCGATGCGGGTCATCCCAAAAGTCAGTCTCTCATGACTGCAAAACAACCTATACTTACGACTGTAGATCGGACAGTCATCCTTAGTTCTAATACAACTAGTAAGAACGCATCCTGAATGACACCTCAACCGTGAGAACGTTGACCTCGTGTCAAACTCTGGAGTGGCATAGACTTCCAAATCCATCATAACGTCAAAGAGCGTCAGCACAGCTCAACGCTAATAATCCAAAAGCAGTTAGTCAACTGAAACTGTAAGGATTCGAATCGCTCCTGATTCTATCGTAGATATCATTCCATGACATCTCTATCAAGACTCACGATGTCTAACATTCATCGTTACGAGGGAAACACTAGTATACATACCAAACCTGGTTTCCACTCTCAAACCTCCTCCGACGAAGGAGCAGTCGCATCATTGCAACTCAATTTGGGCAACTCACGGCCACAGATTCACACAAAGACATCTCACAAGATGTCCACCTCCGGATGTTCCAAGAATCACGTCCTGATCATAAATAACAACCGAGACTCCACAGAGTTTAAAATTCTGAAAGGGCATGCAATAAACCCATTGCATCCTCAACGCTTGTGTCGACAGTGACACCCAACCAATCCGAATTCCTGCCATCCCTTGATAATCCTAGGATTTAACAATCAAAACTTGGGAAGGCTATCGAAAACTCGAAAGAAAATACCAACAAGGAAATACCTTAACCCACACAAGATAATTCCTCCTCAAGGGTAGTCAACTAACTTCACGATTATCCCTCATAATCATCGTGCCATGGAGATTCCCAATCTCAAGGTGTTCCATATCTCTCATCAGAGATTTAACCATCTAAAAATAGCATGACTCTATGCTTGACAAAAGGAAATCAACAACTGGCATCCGTATACTCATCGGTATACCTGCCTAAGCACGAACACCTCATGCATACTCAATGCACTTGGCTCGGGTATCTGCAACATACCCCTAAGCCCCAAATACAAATGTCAATCCTAAGTCATTCCCATCCAATGGAGAATGAAAATCGACGATTAACAACACGGCGTGATTCTCAAAATCAACACCACAAGCACCAACTCACCGAATCTTTCAAAGATTCCCAAATAGGTATAATACTACCTCCTTCCTCACAAGGGAAGTGCCATCGAACTCGAGATCCACTAGTCTTGAACCACTGTTCGGAAAAACTGGATACAATAACACCCATTGTATCCCAAATACACTGTTTCCCTCAGATCGAGTCAACAACGACTTGATGACTCTCTTGTTGGTACTCCAACATTGTGAGCTGTCCCAGACAAGTCTCACCAAAATTAAACATAACGTATACACGTTTCAGTGAGGCATGCACAACCTCAGCCTCAACCTCAAATGACATGGTGACTACTAGAGTCCACCACAATCCACATCGTATCACCTTACAATTTGCCAAACTTGGTTCCAACGAGCAGTATAACGGCTCTAGCAAGCCCCTCATGGTGCTGCACACACACGGCAGACAAACTAGTCGCTGCCTCTCTAGGTTCACCTCAAACCTACCAATAAGATGGATGTTTCCACATGGTATATCATACTATGGGAAGAAAACTCAATAGAGTAATGGGTCTTTATCCAACATTCCTCTAATGCCGATACACCCTGGACACTCCAATGTCCCTATGTACTTAACATAACCTGATCCTACTCCCTTAGGACCCATCCTACACCCTCAAGGGTGGTGTGACCATGTCTACCACATGTCACATCGACAGAAAGCGAGTAATTTCCTCCATGATTACTCCTGTCGTCAAATCACATGGCCAAAAGCCATTCCGACGAGCATACCTCAAGGATCACCACTCGTAATATGATCACCCCAAACGTAAGCTGCGGTACAATCACATGTACAGCGCATCCATCCATTCCTCGAGCAACCCGCTCGGTATAAGGGTCACGTCAATCGGTGCCGCACACACCACCTTGTGCTCGGTACTGGCACCCAAGGCATACCACTGAATACGCATACTCAACGCATCGATCATCGTAACGATGATGCATGTCTAATAAGACATCTCCTACACCATCGTCATCGTCATCCCGTGACGATACATGCCAACTCATGGCATCTAAGACATTGTCAACTAGTGACGATACATGTACATCAGCGTATGTCATCCACTATTATGCTAGTAAAATAGTCATAAAAACATGTATCTCAACGCATGCCAGCTACAATAAAGCAAATAGAATAGCAATATCTCATACCTCATCGCTAACAATATAGCGGCATACCTGTCTCCGTCGCTCAATAATAGTGCGTAATCAGTACCCATCGCTCGAAGGCGGCAAAATCCTGTGCTGAGTACATAGCGGCACAATCCCTCGCTATAGAATCGACGGTATGACACCTCGTCATATAATAAATGGCATGAAACCTCGCTATACACCTGAGCATGAATCATCATCAACATAGTAGCGGAAAGAGGCATCGCTATCAATACACCTGGCGGAATGAACCATCGCCAATCAATATAGCGGAATGAACCATCGCTATAAATACACCTGGCGGAATGAACCATCGCCTATCAATATAGCGGAATGAACCATCGCTATAATATAAATCGACACATGAAATTATGGTTCCTCCTTCCTTTTCCACGTAAGCGGAATTTTTCCTCGCTTCCTATGGAATCCACATAAGCAGAATTCTTGCTCCTTATGGAAATCCAAGTAAGCGGAACTTTTTCCTCGCTTCCTATGGAATCCATGTCAGCAGAATTCTTGCTTCTTATGGAATTGAGTCACTTATCAGTAGTGCATTTCAATGCTTCTTACTACTCCACATAAGCGGAATTTTTCCTCGCTTCATATGGACCTTAGCATAAGCATTGAAATCCTCACTAGGATAACCTGGACTCGTGAAATATCAATAGTGCATTTCAATGCTTCTTACTACTCCATATAAGCGGAATTCTTCCTCGCTCATATGGACCTTAGTGTAAGCACTGAAATCCTCACTTTATATTTCACATATACATATGCAAAACGATGCGTATCAACATGTATCATATCATAATGCACTATCTTATGCATACCTTGATTTACCTTGTGTTAAATGACTAAACACATAATACATGTTGCCCTTGGGATGCCCGTACATATGTATAATCATCATTCCTTTTCGTACTCCATATTTCCTGTAACCTGCAACCATCAGGGTTAACAACAATAGCCATATACGCTATGCATCAACATTCAATACATATATGCAACCACTTGCATGTCAATACGTATACCAAGACATGTTACCTCGGAAATATCCCTTTTACCTGATTCTCTTACAAAATCAGATTCCTTGGCACGTAACACACAGAGTGCCAGACATCACTATTAATGCCATCCTATCGTGTTCCACACGATTCCTGCAACCACAATGGTTAGCAATACCACTTTTCATATCATAATAGCACATAAACAATTTGTTATGTCATACAACATTAATGCCATCATGCATAAATATGTGCTATCAATAACTTCCTAGGCCCTTAACAGCCCCAATGAGCAACCACTGCTCTGATACCACTAATGTAAGGACCCCCTTAGCCCTTAACCCCTGATTAGTGTATTAACCACTATGTGTGGCACATGCTTTCAATAAAAAGTCAATCGGGAAGCTCAGATGATACTTTACCATTGAATGTCAATTACAAAATTTCCTTTAATACTCAATGTTATAAGATCATCATCCTAACAATAAAAGACTCATATGTTTGCCCTTTACCAACCCCTTGGTGCCACTTTTCACTTGTGAACTTTTATAAAAATTTGGGCAGAGTCTCCCCATAAATAGAGCTATCCCAAAAAAAAAAGCACAACACATAACATAATTCCCGGCCAGGGAACACATAATACTCATCAGAAAGCAGTAATACAAGTAAATTCCCAGCCAGGGAAGACGCCACACATATGACTACAAAAGTGGGTTTCAACACCCACATAATACACCAATGACTCTCATATCATTTAGCAATTCAACCTCTAATTGCATGCAACCTCAAATGAAAGAGAGAAAGGCTCATGCCTTTATATACAATCCATATACAAGTATAATCGTGCTCACATGCGAGCATCATGAATATGTATAAAATCCTCAGGTGTATATAAGTACTCTATACGATACCGTGCTCCATCAAGCCCTGGTACCACGATCCTGGGAGTACCTCCAATCAACAGCTCGAGCTCAGCTCCACAGCCATCGATGTACCTCCTCACCTGTCCCAACAGAGACAGCCCCCAACGGGGTGAGCATACCAATACACAAAATACCATAATCACAATAATGAAATTCATAATTTACAACAAAGGTAAATACAAATGAATTTTAAATAATACTCCCTGGATGGCAACCTCATCCGGGATTCCGTGTACTGTCCCTGTTCTCACAATCATCAAACTCATCAAATCTCAAAAATCAGTAAATCAACACATTGATTAACTCGTCCATGCCTAATCCTTGAATATCAACAGATAGTGATTGCAAACTCATTAATCATGCAAAGATAGATACCTCAATATCTAATACTGATTTCACAACCTCGCTATCAATCACAGATAGCTCAAATGCGTAGCATTTATTTTACCAATTCTTCATTATACCTAGACATCTCAAATGTCTTATAATGAATACTTGATTCTACGAACCTAGACATCTCAAATGTCTTATAATGAATACATGATTCTATGAACCTAGACATCTCAAATGTCTTATAATGAATACATGATTCTATGAACCTTGACATCTCAAATGTCTTATATTGAATACATGATTCTATGAACCTAGACATCTCAAATGTCTTACAATAGTCATATAAACCCAGTACCCCTTATATCTTGTAAGAGTTATCCTACTCTAGTGTCACGCACGCTACAAGCGGCGATATCAAGATTTGGTCGTTCCTTGGCTATATCAACATATATGTATAACCATACGTACAATATTCAATGCAATCAAAAATACCTTATGCATTTCACAATGCTCTAATATATAGAAATGCTCGTACGTCGCACGTACCTTAAATCTCCGAAGTCCGAGCCAAACCTTGCTCGAGTTCCATGCCCCGAGGAATGATGTGCTAACACGATAAATAATTCACAATTATTTACGAACATGTAACCCATGCTCAAGCACACCTATAACCCTCAAAACATTGTCAACACACGACAATTAACCTTTAAAAAGACCCGGGGCAGGGTACACGCAGGGAGGGGAACGAATGAGACAATATCGAAAATTGCTCAAGAACACCCTACAAAATTCGAACCTTTATCTCACAAATCGAACCCAAATAAACACCATAATTCATCTAAAATGTGAATTAAACCATCAAAGCAAGAATCAACACCCCTTGCCAAAAAACCCCAATTTTCGAACTCAAAACCCTTAAATTCGAACCCAAACAAGCCCTTAAATTCGAACCCTTAATTCTTTAAATTCGAACACAATAATTCACAAAAAGGCAGGGGAATACATCACAAGCATGGAAAAGGGGTAAGGAAGGTTACCCAATCGAAAATCGGAAGGAAAATCGACCGAAATCGAAGAACCCTAGCTTTTGGGGATCGACGCATTCCTGCTAAATCCGACTTCAAAACATGACAAAACTTCGAATTGACGGAGGGGATAGCTGCGCCTCGACAAGACGAAGCCGGTGATGGGTCGCACGCGCCGAACGGCGGCCGGACGGCGGCGGGCGAAGCGCCTGAAGCGGGGGGGGCAGGGGAGATCGGGAAAATCGCGCCGCGGGAGGGAGAGAGAGGATGTGATGACCAGAGATTAGGGATGTTAATCCCGGAGTGTTAATAACCCGTAAAGTTGTTTTACGTGGCGATTTGGAGTTTAATCGCGGTGTTGGGCCTTCTGGGCTCGTCTATTTGAGTAGTTGGGATCGTTGGATCCCGAGGTTGAGATCGTATTCTCATTTCGGTGAAAACCTGTGAGTTGGGTTTTTAGTGTGACTCAGATTCTCGGATGCTTTGTGTGGGCACCGGTAGGGAGTTTTTGAGTTAGAGAGAGAATTTTTGAAAACAGATGATTTTTAATGAATCATGATGTATTTGTGGGGCTATTAGTATTTCGGGGTATTTTTGCTATAAATACCAGTTGAACCCGAGATTTTAATTATTGGAACCATTTTCCCCACCATTCCCGTCGCTTTCTCTCTCCCGCGCCAACACCCTTTCCCGATCCCCTTTGACCCACGCGACTTCAGGCCGTTCGCCCGCCGCCGTTCGGCGCGTGCCACCCGCCGTTGGATTCGTCTCTTCCAGGCGCTCCTATCCATACCATCAATTTGAAGTTTGGTCACGATTTGAGCTCGGATTTGCCAGAAAAGCGTAGGGTTCGAAACTGGATTTCCGTCCGATTTTGTGGCTCGATTTTGGTACGATTTTTGGGGCTTTTCTTCCAGTGTTTTTGGGGCGTTTTGTACTGCTTTTTGTGTCGAAAATTTCTTGCTTTGTGGTTCAAAGAAATTGGTTGCCAATTTATTCGATTTTCATGCTGTTTGGATGAGTTAGGGTTCGAAAATTTGGGGCTTTGGCATGTGGGGCGATTATTGTTGTTGTTGATTGATTAATTTATGTTTTGATGAATTATAGTGATTATTTGAGTTCGAATTGTTATGATAGGGTTCGAATTATTGAAGGTGTTCTTGAGCAATTTTCGATAATGGTTAATTGTCGTGTGTTGACAATATTTTTGAGGGTTATGGGTGTGCTTGAGCATGGGTTGCATGTTCGTAAATAATTGTGAATTATTTATCGTGTTAGCACATTGTTCCTCGGAGCATGGAACTCGAGCAAGGTTTGGCTCGGACTTCGGAGATTTGAGGTACGTGTGACGTACGAGCATTACTTTATGTGATAGCAATTGTGAAATGCATAATGTGTTGTAATTGCATTAGATGTTTGTGGGTATGGCTATATATATATATATATGTGTGTCGATATGACTATGGAACGACCTAGTCTTGATATCGCTGCCACAAGTGTGCGTAGTACTAGAGTAGTATGACCTTATAAGAGGTATGGGTACTGGGTTTATATGACTATTGTGAGACATGTGAGATGTCTAAGTATAAATGAGAATTTGTAAAATAAAGGGTAGGGCATTTGAGATGCCTGAGAATGATCGTGGGATCATGTATTTATTGTAAGACATGTGAGATGTCTAAGTGAAATGGAAAATTGGTAAAATAAATGCTAGGCATTTGAGCTATCTATGATTGGTATCAAAGTTGAAAATCAGTGTTAGATATCGAGATATCTATATTTGTATGTATAATGAATTTGGAATCATTAATTATTGATACTTGAGAACCAGGCATGCTATGAGTTAAATCAATGTGTTGATTTACTGATTTATGAGATTTGATGAGTTTGATGATTGTGAGAACAGGGACAGTACACGGAATCCCGGATGAGGATGTTGCCATCCAGGGAGTATCATTTAAAATTCATTAGTATTTACTTGTGTTGTAAATTATGAATTTCATTATTGTGATTATGGGATTTTGTGTATTGGTATGCTCACCCGTTGGGGGCTGTCTCTGTTGGGGCAGGTGAACAGGTACATCGATGGCTGTGGAGCTGGGCTCGAGCTGTTGATTTGATGTACTCCCAGGATCATGGTACCAGGGCTTGATGGAGCACGGTATCGTACAGAGTACTCATATACACCTGAGGATTATATACATATTCATGATGCTCGCATGTGAGCACGATTATACTTGTATATGGATTGTATATAAAGGCATGAGCCTTTCTCTCTTTCATTTTGTGTTGCATGCAATTAAGAGTAGGATTGCTAATGATATGAGAGTCATGGGTGTATTATGTGGGTGTTGAAACCCATTTATGTTGTCTTATGTGTGGTGTCTTCCCTGGCTGGGAATTTACTTTGTGTTCTGTGTTCTGTTGAGTATTGTGTATTCCCTGGCCGGGAATTATATTATGTGTTGTGCTTTCATTTCGGGATAGCTCTATTTATGGGGAGACTCTACCCAAATTTTTATAAAAGTTTACCATGTAAAAAGTGGCACCAAGGGGATGGTAAAGGGCGAACATGTGAGTTTAATTGTGGGTAGAGATGATCTTAATGTTGAATATTAAAGAAATTTTGTAATTGCCATTCAATGGTAAAGTACCATCTGAGCTTCCCGATTGACTTTTTATTGAAAGCATGTGCCACACATAGTGGTTAATACTCTAATTAAGGGTTAAGGGCTTGGGGTCCTTACATTAGTGGTATCAGAGCAGTGGTTAGCTCTTTGGGGCTGTTAAGGGCCTATGAAGTTATTGATAGCACATATTTATGCATGATGGCATTAATGTTGTATGACACAACTAGTTGTTATGTGCTTTTATGATATGAAAAGTGGTGTTGCTAATCATTGTGATTGCAGGAATCGTGTAGCATGAGATGGGACGGCATTAATGGTGATGTCTGGCCCTTCATGTATTATGTGGAAAGGTGAGACGTACGGGCTTCGGACGGTAAAACGTGTTACACCTTTGATTATGTATATCGTGGGTAGTGAACCCTAACATGTGATGGTATATGTGAAATGATAGTGATATATATTGTGATAATGGGATCAACTGTTGTGCTTGATTATTGTGGTAGAATTGATGAATGTTCCGGTAGCCTTTATCTCCGAGCGAGGGAGGTACTTGCCGCTGTCATGACTGAGCGAGGTAACATGCCGCTGTCATTGTCGAAGCGAGGGGTCCTAAAATTCCACTGTTGTATTGGGACCGGAACAGTCACAATTCTAGTGATTAATGTGGAATATTGTGATTAAAGTGGAATATTGTGATTATTGTAGAATATTGTGGTTATAACTGAAAAGTGATATCGATCATTATATTGTGAACTGTGGTATTAACCTGGATGCAGGTACATGGAGCTAGTGGAAGTTCCGGTAGTTGTTATATTCGAGCGAGGGAGGTACTTGCCGCTGTCATATGAAGCGATGGTAACATGATATTTGCCGCTGTCATGTCTAAGCGAGGTAACATGCCGCTGTCATTGTCGAAGCGAGGGATATCATATGATGCCGCTATATGTCGAAGCGAGGGGTCCTAAAATTCTGCTGCTATAACAGGACCGGAACAACCACATTATCGATATTGATAGTGACGGTTCATTCCGCTATATTGATTGGCGATGGTTCATGCCGCCAGATATATTGATAGCGATGTCTCATTCCGCTATATTGATTGGCGATGGTTCATGCCGCCAGATATATTGATAGCGATGTCTCATTCCGCTATATTGATTGGCGATGGTTCATGCCGCCAGATATATTGATAGCGATGTCTCATTCCGCTATATTGATTGGCGATGGTTCATGCCGCCAGATATATTGATAGCGATATCTCATTCCGCTATATTGATTGGCGATAGTTCATGCCGCCAGATATATTGATAGCGATGTCTCATTCCGCTATATTGATTGGCGATGGTTCATGCCGCCAGATATATTGATAGCGACGGTTCATTCCGCTATATTGATTGGCGATGGTTCATGCCGCCAGATATATTGATAGTGATGTCTCATTCCGCTATATTGATTGGCGATGGTTCATTCCGCTATATTGATTGGCGATGGTTCATGCCGCCAGATATATTGATAGCGACGGTTCATTCCGCTATATTGATTGGCGATGGTTCATGCCGCCAGATATATTGATAGCGATGTCTCATTCCGCTACATCTAGGGCGATGGTTCATGCCGCCAGATGTCTATAGAGAAGTTTTATGCCGCTGACTCAATGACGAGGGATTATGCCCCTGATTCTATAGCGACGGGTTATGCCGCTATGCACATGACGCTGGATTACGCCACCTACGAGCGATGGGTGCTGATTGCGTACCACTGTTGGATGACGGAGACAGGTATGCCGCTATATTGTTAGCAATGAGGTATGGCATATTACTGTTTATTTAGCACTATTGTGGATATCATGTGTTGATTTACTTATATTGTCATGTGTTTGACGATTAGATTATAGACGTCACGTATCGACATATGCCGTTACGAGTCGACAATATTATTTCAAAGTCATATGTTGACAGGTACCGTCACGGGATGACAATGACATAGTGGATGTTCTATGTAGACGTGTAGCGTCGTTTTGATGATTAATACATTTATGTTATGTATTAGGTTGTATGGTTTGAGTGCCGATGATGAGCACATGGTAGAGTCTGGGTCACTAGTTGACGAGACATTTTGCCAAGCAGGCTTGCTCGGTGGAGTATTGGATGTATTGTACCGGTAAATGTACCACATCATGTTATAGAGTTAAATATTTGTCTAGCAATGATACCCTTGGGTATGCTCGTTGGTTTGGCTAGGGCCAAGTGATTGGTGGTAAGAGTAGTCATTGAGGAAACTACTCGCTTGTGTTGTATCGTAGGATAGACATGGTTACACCCACCCTGAGAGTGTGGGATAAGTCTTAACGAATTATGATTGCATCCGAAGTGAGCAAGGACACCGGGTTGTCCATTGTGCTTGGTATTTTAGAGATATGCTGGGCGATGACCCATTACTCTAACGGTTGTACGGTATGGCATACCGAGATGGAACATATGGTTTGTTGGTGGGCTTGATATGAACCTATGGAGATAGCACTTTGCTAGCCAGACATCATAGTGCTGATATAGTGTGCTTGTTGGAGCCATGTTACTACACGTTGGAACCAAGTTTGGCAAATCGTAAGGTGATACGATGTGGATTGGGGTGGACTCTAGTAGTCACCACGTCATTTGAGGTTGAGGTTGTGCATGCCTCGCTGAAACGTGTATACGTCTATTGTTTTGAGAGACTTGTCTGGGACAGCTCATAATGTTGAAGTACCAACAAGAGAGTCATCAAGTCGTTGTTGACTCGATCTGGGGAATCCGTGTACTTGGGATGCAATGGGTGTTATTGTATCCAGTTTTTCCGAACGATGGTTCGAGACTAGTGGATCTCGAGTTCGATAGCACTTCCCTTGTGGGGAAGGAGGTAGTATTACACCTATTTGAGAATCCTTGAAGGATTCGGTAAGTTGGTACGTGTGGTGTTGATTTTGGGAATCACGCCGTGTTGTTGATCATCGATTATCATTCTCCACTACAATGGAATGACTCAGAATTGACAGTTGTGTTTGGGGCTAGGGGTATGTTGTAGATACCCGAACCAAGTGCATTGAGTATGCATGTGATGTCAGTGCTTGGGCAGGTATACCGGTGAGTTTACGGATGCCAGTTATTGATTCCCTTTTTGTCAAGCATAGAGTTATGCTATTTTTGGATGGTTAAATCTCTGATGAGAGATATGGAACACCTTGAGATTGGGAATCTCTATGGCACGATAATTATGAGAAACAATCGTGGAGTTAGTTGACTCCCTTTGAGGAGGGGTTATCTTGTGTGGGTGAAGGTATTTCCTTGTTGGTGTTTTCCTTCGAGTTATGCGATAGCCTTCCCAAGTTTGGATTGTTAAATCCTAGGATTATCAAGGAATGGCAGGAATTCGGATTTATTGGGTGTCGCTGTCGACACAAGCGTTGAGGATGCAATGTGTTTATTGCATGTCCTTTTAGAATTTGAACTCTGTGGAGTCTCGATGGTTTATTTATGATCAGGATGTGATCCTTGGAATATCCGAAGGTGGACATCTTGTGAGATGTCTTTTGTGTGAATCTGTGGCCGTGAGTTGCCCAAATTGAGTTGCAATGATGCGACTGCTCCTTCGATGGAAAAGGTTTGGAAGTGGAGACCAGGTTTGGTGTGTGTACATCGTGGTATACTAATGTTTCCTCGTAATGATGTGTGTTAGACATCGTGAGTCATGATAGAGATGTCTTTGAATGATATCTAAGATGGAATCGGGAGCGATTCGAATCCTTGCAGTTTCAGTTGACTAACTGCTTTTGGACTGTTAGCGTTGAGTTGTGCTGACGCTCTTTGACGTTACGATGGATTTGGAAGTCTAATCCACTCCAGAGTTTGACACGAGGTCAACGTTCTCACGGTTGAGGTGTCATTTATGATGCGTTCTTACTAAGAGGTATTAGAACGAAGGATGACTGTCCGATCTACGCTCGTAAGTATTGGTTGTTTTGCAGTCATGAGGGACTGACTTTTGGGATGAACCGCATCGAGGTACGTTTTGCCTCTTGGGTGATAAGTTGGTGTTGGTGTTGGTTTTGGTATGTCGCTCTGTTTCAGAGTTTGATGGGAGATAAGTATCCTCGCGGTTTTTAAGACGATTCTGATATGGTCAGGAATCGAGGTTATGGCTTCATGTTGTTGTGTAGCCCGGGTGTTACGTGATACACCGGTGCTAATTTCGAGGACGAAATTCTTTTAGTGGGGGATATTGTGATGACCAGAGATTAGGGATGTTAATCCCGGAGTGTTAATAACCCGTAAAGTTGTTTTACGTGGCGATTTGGAGTTTAATCGCGGTGTTGGGCTTTCTGGGCTCGTATATTTGAGTAGTTGGGATCGTTGGATCCCGAGGTTGAGATCGTATTCTCATTTCGGTGAAAACCTGTGAGTTGGGTTTTTAGTGTGACTCAGAATCTCGGATGCTTTGTGTGGGCATCGGTAGGGGGTTTTTGAGTTAGAGAGAGAATTTTTGAAAACAGATGATTTTTAATGAATCATGATGTATTTGTGGGGCTATTAGTATTTCGGGGTATTTTTGCTATAAATACCAGTTGAACCCGAGATTTTAATTATTGGAACCATTTTCCCCACCATTCCCGTCGCTTTCTCTCTCCCGCGCCAACACCCTTTCCCGATCCCCATTGACCCACGCGACTTCAGGCCGTTAGCCCGCCGCCGTCCACCCGCCGTTCGGCGCGTGCCACCCGCCGTTGGATTCGTCTCTTCCAGGCGCTCCTATCCATACCATCAATTCGAAGTTTGGTCGCGATTTGAGCTCGGATTTGCCAGAAAAGCGTAGGGTTCGAAACTGGATTTCCGTCCAATTTTGTGGCTCAATTTTGGTACGATTTTTGGGGCTTTTCTTCCAGTGTTTTTGGGGCGTTTTGTACTGCTTTTTGTGTCGAAAATTTCTTGCTTTGTGGTTCAAAGAAATTGGTTGCCAATTGATTCGATTTTCATGCTGTTTGGATGAGTTAGGGTTCAAAAATTTGGGGCTTTGGCATGTGGGGCGATTATTGTTGTTGTTGATTGATTAATTCATGTTTTTGATGAATTATAGTGATTATTTGAGTTCGAATTGTTATGATAGGGTTCGAATTATTGAAGGTGTTCTTGAGCAATTTTCGATAATGGTTAATTGTCGTGTGTTGACAATATTTTTGAGGGTTATGGGTGTGCTTGAGCATGGGTTGCATGTTCGTAAATAATTGTGAATTATTTATCGTGTTAGCACATTGTTCCTCGGAGCATGGAACTCGAGCAAGGTTTGGCTCAGACTTCGGAGATTTGAGGTACGTGTGACGTACGAGCATTACTTTATGTGATAGCAATTGTGAAATGCATAATGTGTTGTAATTGCGTTAGATGGTTGTGGGTATGGCTATATATATATATATGTGTGTCGATATGACTATGGAACGACCTAGTCTTGATATCGCTGCCACAAGTGTGCGTAGTACTAGAGTAGTATGACCTTATAAGAGGTATGGGTACTGGGTTTATATGACTATTGTGAGACATGTGAGATGTCTAAGTATAATGAGAATTTGTAAAATAAAGGGTAGGGCATTTGAGATGCCTGAGAATGATCGTGGGATCATGTATTTATTGTAAGACATGTGAGATGTCTAAGTGAAATGGAAAATTGGTAAAATAAATGCTAGGCATTTGAGCTATCTATGATTGGTAGCAAAGTTGAAAATCAGTGTTAGATATCGAGATATCTATATTTGTATGTATAATGAATTTGGAATCATTAATTATTGATACTTGAGAACCAGGCATGCTATGAGTTAAATCAATGTGTTGATTTACTGATTTATGAGATTTGATGAGTTTGATGATTGTGAGAACAGGGACAGTACACGGAATCCCGGATGAGGATGTTGCCATCCAGGGAGTATCATTTAAAATTCATTAGATTTACTTGTGTTGTAAATTATGAATTTCATTATTCTGATTATGGGATTTTGTGTATTGGTATGCTCACCCCGTTGGGGGCTGTCTCTGTTGGGGCAGGTGAACAGGTACATCGATGGCTGTGGAGCTGGGCTCGAGCTGTTGATTTGATGTACTCCCAGGATCATGGTACCAGGGCTTGATGGAGCACGGTATCGTATAGAGTACTCATATACACCTGAGGATTATATACATATTCATGATGCTCGCATGTGAGCACGATTATACTTGTATATGGATTGTATATAAAGGCATGAGCCTTTCTCTCTTTCATTTTGTGTTGCATTCAATTAATAGTAGGATTGCTAATGATATGAGAGTCATGGGTGTATTATGTGGGTGTTGAAACCCATTTATGTTGTCTTATGTGTGGTGTCTTCCCTGGCTGGGAATTTACTTTGTGTTCTGTGTTCTGTTGAGTATTGTGTATTCCCTGGCCGGGAATTATATTATGTGTTGTGCTTTCATTTCGGGATAGCTCTATTTATGGGGAGACTCTGCCCAAATTTTTATAAAAGTTTACCATGTAAAAATTGGCACCAAGGGGATGGTAAAGGGCGAACATGTGAGTTTAATTGTGGGTAGAGATGATCTTAATGTTGAATATTAAAGAAATTTTGTAATTGCCATTCAATGGTAAAGTATCATCTGAGCTTCCCGATTGACTTTTTATTGAAAGCATGTGCCACACATAGTGGTTAATACTCTAATTAAGGGTTAAGGGCTTGGGGTCCTTACAGAGGATGAGGTGATGAAATGAATTTAATTTTTAAAATCTCGGGTTCAACTGGTATTTATAGCAAAAATACCCCGAAATACTAATAGCCCCACAAATACATCATGATTCATTAAAAATCATCTATTTTCAAAAAATCTCTCTCTAACTCCAAAACCCCCTACCGGTGCTCACACAGCACCCGAGATCCCGAGACACATCAAAAACCCAACTCTTAGGTTTTTCACCCAAATGAGAATACAATCTCAACCTCTGGATCCAACGATCCCAACTACCCAAATAAACGAGCCCAGAAGGCCCAACACCTCGAATAAACTCCAAATCGCCACGTAAAACCACTTTAGGGATTATTAACACTACGGGATTAACATCTATAATCCCTGGTCATCACAGCTATATTGACTGGCGATGGTTCTTGCCGCCATGTATATTGATAGCGATGGTTCATTCCGCTATATTGACTGGCGATGGTTCTTGCCGCCATGTATATTGATAGCGATGGTTCATTCCGCTATATTGACTGGCGATGGTTCTTGCCGCCGGATATAATGATAGCGATGTCTCATTCCGCTATTCTATTGGCGATGATTTATGCCGCCGGGTATTGATAGCGATGCCTCATTCCGCTATATTGATTGGCGATGACTTATGCCGCCGGGTGTTCATAGCGATGGTACATTCCGCTACATCTATGGTGATGGTTCATGCCGCCAGATGTCTATAGCGATGTGTTATGCCGCTGACTCTATGACGAGGGATTATGCCCCTGATTCTATAGCGACGGGTTATGCCGCTATGTACATGACGCTGGATTACGCCACCTACGAGCGATGGGTGCTGATTGCGTACCACTGTTGGATGACGGAGACAGGTATGCCGCTATATTGTTAGCAATGAGGTATGGCATATTACTGTTTATTTAGCACTATTGTGGATATCATGTGTTGATTTACTTATGCTGTCATGTGTTTGACGATGAGATTATAGACGTCGTGTATCGACATATACTGTCACGAGTCGACAATATTATTTCAAAGTCATATGTTGACAGGTACCGTCACGGGATGACAATGACATAGTGGATGTTCTATGTAGACGTGTAGCGTCGTTTTGATGGTTAATACATTTATGTTATGTATTTGGTTGTATGGTTTGAGTGCCGATGGTGAGCACATGGTAGTGTCTGGGTCACTAGTTGACGAGACCTTTTTGCTGAACAGGTTTTGCTCGGTGGAGTATTGGATGTATTGTACCGGTAAATGTACCACATCATGTTATAGAGTTAAATATTTGTCGAGCGATGATACCCTTGGGTATGCTCGTTGGTTTGGCTAGGGCCAAGTGATTGGTGGTAAGAGTAGTCATTGAGGAAACTACTCGCTTGTGTTGTGATGTAAGGTAGACATGATTACACCCACCCTGAGGGTGTGGGATAAATCTTATTGGATTATGATTGCATCATAAGTGAGCAAGGACACCGGGTTGTCCATTGTGCTTGGTATTTTAGAGATATGTTGGGCAATGACCCATTACTCTAACGGTTTGTACGGTATGGCATACCGAGATGGAACATATGGTTTGTTGGTGGACTTGATATGAACCTATGGAGACAACACTTTGCTAGCCAGATATCGTAGTGATGATATAGTGTGCTTATTGGGGCCATGATACTGCTCGTTGGAACCAAGTTTGGCAAATCGTAAAGTGATACGATGTGGATTATGGTGGACTTTAGTAGTCACCACGTCATTTGAGGTTGAGGTTGTGCATGCCTCACTGAAACGTGTATACGTTTATGTTTAATCTTGGTGAGACTTGTCTGGGACAGCTCATAATGTTGAAGTACCAACAAGAGAGTCATCAAGTCGTCATTGACTCGATCTGGAGAATCCGTGTACTTGGGATGCAATGGGTGTTATTGTATCCAGTTTTTCCGAACGGTGGTTCGAGACTAGTGGATCTCGAGTCCGATAGGACTTTCCTTGTGGGGAAGGAGGTAGTATAATATATTTGGGAATCTTTGAAAGATTCGGTAAATTGGTACGTGGGGTGTTGATTTTGGAAATCACGCCGTGTAGTTGATCGTCAATTATCATCCTCCTCTGGATGGGAATAACTCAGAATTGACAGTTGTGTTTGGGGCTTAGGGGTATGTTGTAGATACCCGAGCCAAGTGCATTGAGTATGCATGTGATGTCAGTGCTTAGGCATACCGGTGAGTGTACGGATACCAGTTATCGATTTCCTTTTGACAAGCATAGAGTTATGCTATTTTGGATGGCTAAATCTCTGATGAGAGATATGGAACACCTTGAGATTGGGAATCTCCATGGCACTATAATTATGAGAAACAATCGTGGAGTTAGTTGACTCCCTTTGAGGAGGGATTATCTTGTGTGGGTTGAGGTGTTTCCTTGTTGGTGTTTTCCTTCGAGTTATGCGATAGCCTTCCCAAGTTTGGATTGTTAAATCCTAGGATTGCCAAGGGATGGCAGGAATTCAGATTGGTTGGGTGTCGCTGCCGACACAAGCGTTGAGGATGCAATGGGTTTATTGCATGTCCTTTCAGAATTTGAAACTCTGTGGAGTCTCGATTGTTTATTAATGATCAGGATGTGATCCTTGGAATACCCGAAGGTGGACATCTTGTGAGATGTCTTTTGTGTGAATCTGTGGCCGTGAGTTGCCCAAATTGAGTTGCAATGATGCGACTGCTCATTTGATGGAGGAGGTTTGGAAGTGGAGACCAGGTTTGGTATGTGTACATCGTGGTATACTAGTGTGTTCCTCGTAATGACGTGTATTAGACATCGTGAGTCATAATAAAGATGTCATTGGATGATATCTACGATAGAATCGGGAGCGATTCGAATCCTTGCAGTTTCAGTTGACTAACTGCTTTTGGATTATTAGCGTTGAGTTGTGCTGACGCTCTTTGACATTATGATGGATTTGGAAGTCCATTCCACTCCAGAGATTGACACGAGGTCAACGTTCTCACGGTTGAGGTGTCATTCAGGATACGTTCTTACTAGTTGTATTAGAACTAAGGATGACTGTCTGATCTACAGTCGTAAGTATTGGTTGTTTTGCAGTCATGAGGGACTGACTTTTGGGATGAACCGCATCGAGGTATGTTTTGCCTCTTGGGTGATATGTTGGTTTTGGTATGTCGCTCTGTTTCAGAGTTTGATGTGAGGTAAGTATCCTCGCGTTTATTAAGACAATCCTAATATGGTCAAGGATCGAGATTATGGCTTCATGTTGTTGTGTAGCCCGGGTGTTACGTGATACACCGGTGCTAATTTCGAGGACGAAATTCTTTTAGTGGGGGATATTGTGATGACCATGGATTAAAGATGTTAATCCCGTAGGGTTAATAACCCCTAAAGTTGTTTTACGTGGCGACTTGGAGTTTAATCGCGGTGTTGGGCCTTCTGGGCTCATTTATTTGGGTAGTTGGGATTGTTGGATCCCGAGGTTGAGATTGTATTCTCATTACGGTGAAAAATCTAAGAGTTGGGTTTTTAGTGTGACTCGGAATCTCGGGTGCTTGGTGTGGGCACCGGTAGGGGGTTTTGGAGTTAGAGAGAGAATTTTTGAAAACAGATGATTTTTAATGAATCATGATGTATTTGTGAGGCTATTAGTATTTTGGGATATTTTTGCTATAAATACCAGTTGAACCTGAGATTTTAATTATCGGAACCATTTTCCTCACTTGCTTCTCTCTCTTCCCCGCGTCCGCACTCCCGATCCCCTTTGACCCCCGTGCACAAAAGTGCTTCGCCCGCCGCCGTCCGGCCGCCGTTCGGCGCGTCCGACCCGCCGCCAGCTTCGTCTCGTCCAGGCGCTCCTCCCCATACCAACAATTCGAAGTTTGGTCGCGATTTGAGCTCGGATTTGCCAGAAAAGCGCTAGGGTTCGAAGTGGATTTCTGTCCGATTTTGGTACGATTTTGGTACGATTATTCTGGTGTTTTTGGGGCGTTTTTGAGCTGATATTGAGTCGCTAATTTCAGACTTTAAAGTTCAAAATTTTTGTTGCTTAATGGTTCGAATTTCAGTGCTGGTTGCGTGAAGTTTGGGTCAAAAATTTCTTGCCTTGTGGTTCAAAGAAATTGGTTGCCAATTGATTCGATTTTCATGCTGTTTGATTGAGTTAGGGATCGAATTTTTGGGGGTTTTGGCTTGGGGATGATGATTCTTGTTGTTAATCGATTAATTCATGTTTAGATGAATTATGGTGTTTAATTGGGTTCCATTTGTGTTGTGAGGGTTCGAAAATTTGTGGGGAATTCTTGAGCAATTTTCGATATTATCTCCTTCGATTTCCCTCCCTGTTTATGCCCTGCCCCGGGTCTTTTAAATGGTATATTGTCGTGGGTTGACAATAATTTTCTGTATAAGGGATATGGGTGTGCTTGAGCATGGGTTGCATGTTCGTAATTAATTGTGAATTATTTATCGTGTTAGCACATCGTTCCTCGGGGCATGGGACTCGAGCAAGGTTAGGCTCGGACTTCGGAGATTTAAGGTACGTGCGACGTACGAGCATTACTTTGTATAAGAGCATTTGTGAAATGCATAATGTGTTTTAATTGCATTAGATGGTTGTGGGTATGGCTATATATATATGTGTTGAAATGACTATGGAACGACCTAGTCTTGACATTGCTACCAGAAGTGTGCGTAATACTAGAGTAGTATAACCTTACCTGAGATATGGGGTACTGGGTTTATATGACTATTGTAGGGTATTTGAGATGCCTGAGAATGATCGTGGGATCATGTATTCATTGTAAGACATGTGAGATGTCTAAGTGAAATGGAGAATTAGTAAAATAAATGCTAGGCATTTGAGCTATCTGTGATTGGTAGCAATGTTGAAAATCAGTATTAGATATTGAGATATCTATATTCGTATGTATAATAAATTTGGAATCATCAATTATTGATATTTGAGAATCAGGCATGCGATGAGTTAAATCAATGTGTTGATTTACTGATTTATGAGATTTGATGAGTTTGATGATTGTGAGAACAGGGACAGTACACGGAATCCCGGATGAGGATGTTGCCATCCAGGGAGTATCATTTAAAATTCATTAGATTTACTTGTGTTGTAAATTATGAATTTCATTATTGTGATTATGGGATTTTGTGTATTGGTATGCTCACCCCGTTGGGGGCTGTCTCTGTTGGGGCAGGTGAACAGGTACATCGATGGCTGTGGAGCTGGGCTCGAGCTGTTGATTTGATGTACTCCCGGGATCATGGTACCAGGGCTTGATGGAGCACGGTATCGTATAGAGTACTCATATACACCTGAGGATTATATACATATTCATGATGCTCGCATGTGAGCACGATTATACTTGTATATGGATTGTATATAAAGGCATGAGCCTTTCTCTCTTTCATTTGATGTTGCATGCAATTAGAGGTAGAATTGCTAAATGATATGAGAGTCATTGGTGTATTATGTGGGTGTTGAAACCCACTTTTGTCGTCATATGTGTGGGTCTTCCCTGGCTAAGAATTTACTTGGTATTGCTGCATTCTGTTGAGTATTATGTTTTCCCTGGCCGGGAATTATGTTATGTGTTGTGCTTTTATTTCGGGATAGCTCTATTTATGGGGAGACTCTGCCCAAATTTTTATAAAAGTCCACAATGTAAAAAGTGGCACAAAGGGGATGGTAATGGGCGGAATCTATGAGTCTAATTGTGGGTAGAGATGATCTTAATGTTGAATATTAAAGAAATTTTGTAATTGCCATGCAATGATAAAGTATCATCTGAGCTTCCCGATTGACTTTTTATTGAAAGCATGTGCCACACATAGTGGTTAATACACTAATCAAGGGTTAAGGGCTTGGGGTCCTTACAGTGTAACCATGTCTACCCTACATCACAACACAAGCGAGTAGTTTCCTCAATGACTACTCTTACCACCAATCACTTGGCCCTAGCCAAACCAACGAGCATACCCAAGGGTATCATTGCTCGACAAATATGCACCTCTATAACATGATGTGGTACATTTACCGGTACAATACATCCAATACTCCACCGAGCGAACCTGCTCGGCAAAAAAGTCTCGTCAACTAGTGACCCAGACTCTACCATGTGCTCACCATCGGCACTCAAACCATACAACTAAATACATAACATAAATGTATTAATCATCAAAACGACGCTACACGTCTACATAGAACATCCACTATGTCATTGTCATCCCGTGACGGTACCTTCAACATATGACTTTGAAATAATATAATAATATTGTCGACTCGTGATAGTATATGTCGATACACGACGTCTATAATCTCATCGTCAAACACATGACAACATAAGTAAATCAACACATGATATCCACAATAGTGCTAAATAAACAGTAATATGCCATACCTCATTGCTAACAATATAGCGGCATACCTGTCTCCGTCATCCAACAGTGGTACGCAATCAGCACCCATCGCTCGTAGGTGGCGTAATCCAGTGTCATGTGCATAGCGGCATAACCCGTCGCTATAGAATCAGGGGCATAATCCCTCGTCATAGAGTCAGCGGCATAAAACTTCGCTATAGACTCTGGCGCATGAACCATCGCCCTAGATGTAGCGGAATGTACCATCACTATGAATACCCGGCGGCATAAGTCATCGCCAATAGAATAGCGGAATGAGACATCGCTATCAATACCCGGCGGCATAAACCATCGCCAATAGAATAGCGGAATGAGACATCGCTATCAATATATCCGGCGGCAAGAACCATCGCCAATCAATATAGCGGAATGAATCATCGCTACCAATACATCTGGCGGAATGAACCATCGCCAATCAATATAGCGGAATGAACCATCGCTATCAATACATCTGGCAGAATGAACCATCGCCAATCAATATAGCGGAATGAACCATCGCTATCAATACATCTGGCGGAATGAACCATCGCCAATCAATATAGCGGAATGAACCATCGCTATCAATACATCTGGCGGAATGAACCATCGCCAATCAATATAGCGGAATGAACCATCGCTATCAATACATCTGGAGGAATGAACCATCGCCAATCAATATAGCGGCATGAACCATCGCTATCAATATAGACAATGTGGTTGTTCCGGTCCTGTTATAGCAGCGGAATTTTAGGACCCCTCGCTTCAACATATAGCGGCATCATATGATATCCCTCGCTTCGACAATGACAGCGGCATGTTACCTCGCTTAGACATGACAGCGGCAAATATCATATTACCATCGCTTCATATGACAGCGGCAAGTACCTCCCTCGCTCGAGCTCCATGTACCTGCATCCAGGTTAATACCACAGTTCACAATATAATGATCGATATCACGTTCCAGTTATAACCACAATATTCCACATTAATCACTAGAATTGTGACTGTTCCGGTCCCAATACAACAGCGGAATTTTAGGACCACTCGCTTCGACAATGACAGCGGCATGTTACCTCGCTCAGTCATGACAGCGGCAAGTACCTCCCTCGCTCGGAGATAAAGGCTACCGGAACATTCATCAATTCTACCACAATAATCAAGCACAACAGTTGATTCCATTATCACAATATATATCACTATCATTTCACATATACCATCACATGTAAGGGTTCACTACCCACGATATACATAATCAAAGGTGTAACACGTTTTACCGTCCGAAGCCCGTACGTCTCACCTTTCCGGATTTTCCTACAAAATCAGATCTCTTAACACATAATACATGAAGGGCCAGACATCACCATTAATGCCATCCCATCACATGCTACACGATTCCTGCAATCACAATGATTAGCAACACCACTTTTCATATCATAAAAGCACATAACAACTAGTTGTGTCATACAACATTAATGCCATCATGCATAAATATGTGCTATCAATAACTTCATAGGCCCTTAACAGCCCCAAAGAGCTAACCACTGCTCTGATACCACTAATGTAAGGACCCCCAAGCCCTTAACCCTTAATTAGTGTATTAATCATTATGTGTGGTACATGCTTTCAATATATTCAATCGGGAAACACAGATGATACTTTACCATTGAATGACAATTACAAAATTTCTTTAATATTCAACATTAAGATCATCTCTACCCACAATTTGACTCATAGATTCCGCCCATTGCCATCCCCATTTCACCACTTTTCACATGATAGACTTTTATAAAAATTTGGGCAGAGTCTCCCCATAAATAGAGCCATCCCGAAATAAAAGCGCATAACAATATATAGTTCCCGGCCAGGGAAAACACATATTCAACAGAACACAGCAACACTAAGTAAATTCCCAGCCAGGGAAGACACCACACATAAGATGACAGAAATGGGTCTCAACACCCACATAATACACCCATGACTCTCATATCATTAGCAATTCTACTCTAATTGCATGCAACACGAAATGAAAGAGAGAAAGGCTCGTGCCTTTATATACAATCCATATACAAGCATAATCGTGCTAACATGCGAGCATCATGAATATGTATATAATCCTCAGGTGTATATAAGTACTCTATACGATACCGTGCTCCATCAAGCCCTGGTACCACGATCCTGGGAGTACATCCAATCAACAGCTTGAGCTCAACTCCAAAGCCATCGATGTACCTGTTCACCTGTCCCAACAGAGACAGCCCCCAACGGGGTGAGCATACCAATACACAAAATCTCATAATCACAATAATGAAAGTCATAATTTACAACACAAGTAAATATTAATGAATTTTAAATGATACTCCCTGGATGGCAACGTCCTCATCCGGGATTCCGTGTACTGTCCCTGTTCTCACAATTCATCAAACTCATCAAATCTCAAAATCAGTAAATCAACACATTGATTTAACTCATAGCATGCCTGATTCTCAAGTATCAATAATTAATGATTCCAAATTTATTATACATACAAATATAGATATCTCGATATCTAACACTGATTTTCAACTTTGCTACCAATCACAGATAGCTCAAATGCCTAACATTTATTTTACCAATTCTCCATTTCACTTAGACATCTCACATGTCTTATAATGAATGCATGATTCCACGATCATTCTCAGGCATCTCAAATGCCCTACAATAGTCATATAGACCCAGTACCCCATATCTATTATAAGGTCATACTACTCTAGTATTACGCACACTTGTGGCAGCGATATCAAGACTAGGTCGTTCCATAGTCATATCGACACATATATATATAGCCATACCCACAACCATCTAATGCAATTAAAACACATTATGCATTTCACAAATGCTCTTATATAAAGTAATGCTCGTACGTCGCACGTACCTTAATCTCCGAAGTCCGAGCCAAACCTTGCTCGAGTTCGATGCTCCGAGGAACGATGTGCTAACACGATAAATTAATTCACAATTAATTACGAACATACAACCCATGCTCATGCACACCCATAACCCTCAAAAATATTGTCAACACACGACAATTAACCATTATCCAAAATTGCTCAGTAACTCCCCACAAATTTTCGAACCTTCACAACACAAATCGAACCCAAACTAAACACCATAATTCATCTAAAACATGAATTAATCGATTACTAACAAGAATCATAACTCCATGCCAAAAACCCCCAATTTTCGAACCAAACCCTCGCCCAACAACAAGAAATTCGAACCAAAAGCCATGCAACCAGCGCTCAAATCGAATCAATTGGCAACCAAAATCTTTGAACCACAAAGCATAAAATTTTCGACACAAAATGCAGCACAAAACGCCCCAAAAACACTGGAAGAAAAGCCCCAAAAATCGTACCAAAATCGAGCCACAAAATCGGACAGAATCCAGTTTCGAACCCTAGCGCTTTCTGCAGAAATTCGAGCTCAAATCGCGACCAAACTTCGAATTGATGGTATGGATAGGAGCGCCTGGAAGAGACGAAGCTGGCGGCGGGTCGGACGCGCCGAACGGCGGCCGGACGGCGGCGGGCGAAGCGCTTTTGTACGCGGGGGTCAAAGGGGATCGAGAAGTCGCGGACGCGGGAGAGAGAGAGAGAAGGTGAGGAAAATAGCTCCGATAATTAAAATCTTGGGTTCAACTGGTATTTATAGCAAAAATACCCCGACATACTAATAGCCCCACAAATACATCATGATTCATTAAAAATCATCTGTTTTCAAAAACTCTCTCTCTAACTCAAAAACCCCCTACCGTTGCCCACACAAGCACCCGAGATTCCGAGACACTTCAACAACCCAACTCTTAGGTTTTTCACCGTAATGAGAATACAATCTCAACCTCGGAATCCAACGATCACAACTACTCAAATAAACGAGCCCAGAAGGCCCAACATCGCGATTAAACTCCAAATCGCCACGTAAAACAACTTTAGGGGTTATTAACACTCCGGGATTAACATCCCTAATCTCAGGTCATCACAGTTTTAATTATTTAATTAAAACATGACTAATGTGAGTCTTAATGCATAATTGGAAGAGGGGTTTTGAAATGTCATGCTGGACATAATTTTCATACCATACAATTATCTAATACATGTTATAAAAATATTAAAAGAACCATTCCCCCTCCTTTACATCCCATCCACCCCATTCTATCACCTTTATGTCTTGACCTTGCCATCACCTCATCCAAACCCACCATTTTCGTTCCTCAACATGAAAGGAAGGAGAAAGCTTTGGAAAAGAGCAATTTTCATGATTTCTTGTTAGAATCTTGAAGCTCAAAGGGTAAGCTACCAACCTAGCAAAGTTTTGTTGTATATTGGTTGGTTTTGGTGTTGTATCTTGGGGTTCAAGGGGTAGATCTTGTTCTAACATTGTTGTATGTGTTGGGGGTTAGGCTTTGTAGTGTTTAGATGGTTTTTGGTTGGTTTTATGTTGTAAATTGAAGTGGGTTTGAGTTATAGATGATTTGGTGTTGAAAGGAGCTCATTCTTGGAGGTTTCTCGCGTTTACATGGCTGCTCAATCGATCCGAAAATATTTTCGATCGATCGAGCATGGCAGAATGTTTTTAGTGGCTTTGGAACAGTGGACCGATCGATCGGTATTTTGACCGATCGATCGGAGGGTGGTTCTCGATCGATCGAGATGAAATTTCGATCGATCGAGATGGCCAGTATGTTGGTGCCCCTTTTGTTGTTTCTTGGCTCTTTTTGGGTGTCTTGCATGCTTCGCCCCGGGTTATTTTAAAAGGTTAATTGTCATGGATTGACAATATTTTTGGGGTATTATGCATGCTTAGCCGGGAACTTTTATAATTTGGTTATCGTCATGGATTGACGATACAATTTGGTGTTGTGATCGTACTAGGGCACGTAATTGCATGCCTATGTTTAATTGTGAAATATTTATGTGTTTTAGCACATGTTTCTCGGGGCATGGAACTCAAGCCAGGCTTGACATGGACTACGGAATTCTAAGGTACGTATGACGTACGAGCATAACCTATTATAATGTTGCAACCGTAAAATGCATGGTATGTGATAATTGTATTAAATGGGCATTGGAACACAGTGTGTGATAATTGCATTATATGGACATTGAAATATGTGGCACGTGGTAATTGCATCGAATAGGTATTGAAATGCATGGTGCATGATACTTGCTATAAATGGATAACGATATGCACGGTAAATGGTATTTGCGTCAAATGGATTATACATTGGGAACCATATGGTGCCGCTATTGAGCGAGCAATGATTTGGGATGCTGTCGCCGTTGAGCGACCATCGGTAATGATGCCGCTATTGTTGAGCGTGCGCGGGGTTTAGAATGCCGCTATTGTAGAGCGAGCAATGAAATAGGAACATGGAATCATTGGTTAGATATATGTGAGATCTACGGTCTTTTATATAATGATTTTACCATATTGATTATGGAAATGGCATAATAGAACGGTATTAGTTAATCTACGTGGCGATTAACTGGCTTTGGGAATTTGACGAGTTTGATTGTTTTGAGAACAGGGACAATACAGGGGATCCCGGATGAGGGTGTTACCATCCAGGGAGTATCATTTAAATTATGGCATTTACATTCTGTAAATTATGAATTGCAATATTATGATTATTGGATTGGTGGTATTGGTATGCTCACCCCGTGTGGGGGTTGTCTCTGTTGGAGCAGGTGTTACAGGTGTAGCAGCAGCTTTGGAGTTGAGCTCGGGCTGTTGATTTGAGGTACTTCCAGGATCGAGGTACCAGAGATGGTTGAATAAGTGCATAGATCCAGAGTTGAGATCGAGCTGCGCTTGGGAGGTGCTTCCAGGATTGAAGTGCTAGTAACGGTACCCGGTAGAGTCTTTTATACATTAGATACACGCGTGTTCATTGGGTGCTCTTATGTGAGTACATTTTATGTGTATATGGAATGTATAAATGGGCTACGGCTCTTCTCGATTCATTTATGGTTTGCATGCAATTAAATACGGAATTGCTAAATGAACTAAGAGCATGTTAGTGTATTATGAGGGTGCATGTTATATGAATAATCTTGGTTGGGGAATTTGAATATTATGTGGATTGAATGCAAGAAATTTTCTGGATAGCATATGGTGTTGCATTTGCATATGGTTTTCCCCATGATAATATGATTATATGCACTAATGGTATGGCTTAATACACTAATAACGGGTTAAGGGCACGGGGGTCCTTACAACCTCACATTACAAGTTCAACTCGCAATTATTTATTTTATTTCGGACTAAATCACGATTCAGTTATATTAGTTATGCAATTTTCTCATCATCCACCTCAACAAAATCAACTAATTAAATTTAATAAGTTCCGAACATCACAATTCTCATCTCCTAATAAAATTTCCCGAAATTTAAGTCACAATAATTTATATACGTATACCGTAGGATTATTTGGGGGTTAGCTACATCAAATCTGTGGATACACATTAATGTTACAGTCATCATCACTAACTTATGTGGTGTACCAAAACCACACTCTCAATCGCGATTCATATGATTCCACTATATTCTCTCATCACCCGAGGTAGTATACACATGCAACCTTATTTATGTTAGTCATTACCATTCCAACACCATCATATATTGAGTTATTAAGAACCGTTCATTATTGTATTTAAAAAAACTACCAATGAATGAATACCTCAAAATTCTTCTCACAACAATGTTTTACATAACTCACAGCATTTAAGCTCTAGTTTGCCTTTTACCAAATATTCTTACCATCATGCAAGCCGCCTCCCCGGCTGCCTGGAGGAGGGAGAGATAATACCAGGACATTGCGAACCTCTATTACAAAAGACTATTATTCGTTTGTTAGCATTCAATGGTTATTCATCGTCTAAGATCAGTATCTTCATACCATCACGTTTCTGTATATTTTATTAGTCTAGCTGTTTACATGCTACTATTTATCACCAAAACCTCGGCTATGCTTCCATGTTAGATACTTACATGTATACACTGTTATTGTGATATCCCCGAAATGATTATGTGCTTTTAAACATTAATTATGTTATGATGATTATGGTGTTAAATTATGGAGTTGAATTATTTATATTGGGAAATGCATTTCAGGGTATATGTGGTATAAGATGGGAATTTGGGTTATGACATGATTAATAGGGGGTGTGTGTTGTTTGTTTTGGTGAAGCATGTTTAATTGGAATTTGAAGTATGCTATTGATTAAATACCATAAAATATCATGTGAGGATATTTTAATACATCATACTAAATACCGGGATGAAAACATAACACACCACATAACCCACCACCCAACCACCCCCCTCAACCCATACCAATCAGCTGCCCACTCTCCCCACTTGCCCCTCCCCACATTCAACCTTCACTACTCAAACCTCTCCTCCCCTTCACCCCCATTTTTCGTCCAACATCTGCTAAGCAAGAAAGGAGGAGATCTGCCATTTTTATTGCTAGGAAAGCTTGCAAAAATTGGAGCAAAAGAGGGTGAGAAACCATGTCCTATTTTGGTTTAAAGTTTGTTTAAGTTCATGTTTTTATTGGTGTTAAAATGGCATGTAAGTGTAGAGTTGGATGAACCTTTGATTTAAGTACTTGCGTGGTGTTTTTATGAAGTTCCTAGCATGTTTACTTGAGCATGTTATATGTGTTATGTAGTAGATCTGTTGGTGTGAAAAGTGGTGCTCGAAAATTCTGGAAAAAAATATGATACCCTGTTTTTCAGAGAGCTTGGGTGGGTACTGTTTTAGTTGGGCGATTTTGATGCATGTGGGTTTAAGTTTGGGTAGAAATTCGATTTGAATACACTCATGGTAGTATATTGTAGCTCTTAGCATGTTTGTTCAAGCATGTAGTATGTCTTATATGCTAGATTGGATGGTATGAAGATGGGTGTTCGAGAAATCTGGAAAAATCGCGCACAGAGCATGTGGCGATCGATCGCTACAAACACAGCGATCGATCGCCGAAGGCCTGTAGCTAAAATCAAAGGCTGGCGATCGATCGCCATAAATGGAGCGATCGATCGCCTCGAGCCAGTGAAGTTTGGCGATCGATTGCCTCGATGCAGCGATCGATCGCCAGATGCTGAATAGTGGAAAATGATGTTTTTGTTGGATTTTTTGATTTTGGTCTATAAATTGGCATCTAATATTGTGTTGTTCACTGGTGTAGAGCCTTCACAGATAGCTACACAACGCAGGGGATAGAGTCCTGCAACACACCATATTTTGGAAAGGTACGTAAGCAACGTACGGGCACCCAACGGCAACATGTATTATATATTTATTATTTGACATACGATAAATGTGAGTTGTGCATTATGAGTACAATACATGTTGTTATGCATTGTTGTTGCATATGTATGTTGTGGAACATTTGGTGTGTATTCCACGAGTCATGGTTATCACAGTGATGATTTTAATGCTTACCGCTATATACCGCTAAAAATGTGGAGCGAGGGGTGTAGGTCCGCTTGCACATGGAGGCGAAGTTTACCATACGAAGCGAGGATAGAAATACCGCTTGTATGAAGAAGCGAGGGAGGGGAGGACCGCTTGTTCTAAAGTTATGAAGCGAGGGGCATTAAAATACACTGATGATAAACTGACTAAGGATTGAAGTAAAGATTTAAGAAGTGAAGTTATGTCATGACATTTATTTAAAGAAACCATAATATCATGTATTGATTTGATTATGAGTTATGGTACAAGGACAATCAAAATGGGCGTTTTAAATGCATTGGAATTCAGGAAGTATCCTATGCCTATGATTTATGCATTTATGCTTTACATTCATATTATGTTGAATATGAACTATGATGTGCTCATGTGTTGGGGGTTGTCTTTGTAGGTGCTTTTTGTTGGGATATGCCCTAAGACATGTCATTAGATGATTGTTTACGACATACAATGTATTATGATTTTATAAATGGCAAATCATTATTATATATTATTCGAATAACTGTGAAATAGGAATTGATATATAAGTTAATGTCCTTAGAATAATATTGTATTATTCTTAAAGATTGTCTCTAGTCAAGTATTATCATAAATCAGGATAATGATAATACATTGAGACTAGTATGTTTTGATTGAAGAATTAATTCATGGATATGAGATATCAAATCAACACATGGGTACATGTTAGAGAACAATGTACTGGACAGACCCACCATGAGAATGCTACATGGATAGTTATATGAGTGTCATAAGCAATTCTCATAGTGATAATAATGTATGTAATCCTTACGACTTGAGATCATCAGAGATCCCAACATAAGGAGTTATGTATCTTGATATTGTCAAACATTACCTGTAACAGGGTAAACTATAAAGGCAGCTATTGGATACACTACGAATTATGTAGAGGGATGTTGATTGATCAAGATATCCCTCCTATATAACAGGAGAAGTGTTTGGGCCCTTGATCAAGTAAGACTAAAATGCATGGCCGTGCTCGAATGAGTCGATATGTGATATCGAGTTTATTCGTTTATTCTAGTTCTACTTGGGGATCAAGAAATAGAGATTGAATATACGAGTATGACTGTTCCATGACTCGTGTTCAATCTAAACACATGGACAAAGGGATTAAGTTACATGGTTAATATTATCATAAGTTCTAAGGTTATGTCGAGTCTATGACATTCTTGTAATTTGGGTAGCCTTGATGTGTTGCTAGATACCGCTCATTGCCTGTGACGTAAAATGAGATTTTATGTCACTGCCAACATTACAAGATCCTATCGGGTCGCACAAAAGATTAAATCGATAAAGGGAATTAAATTCATATGATGAAATAAATAATTAAGAAGAGTCTTAATTAAATGATTATAAGGATTTAATTAAATCTTGGGTTTGGGCCCATGAGACTTTGGAAAGTCTTGAACCTTAATTAAATCTTATAATATAAATACAAGGTTATGATTAATGGTTAAAAGACACAATTGATATAACATAACCTAGCCACTAAAGATCTCGGCCGCCACAAACATCACCTTCACCGCCGCCGCCGATCGTGTGGGGGTTTTGGTTTTGTCTGGTCGTCGTTGATCGGTTTTGAACCGGGAGTTCAGTTTTGGTTCAAGAATAAGTCTAGAAACTTGTTCTTGAACATCCTTTTGGATTTAATCGTGTGGATACCGTAGAAACAAAGTGTTAGTAATCCAACGAGCATACAACGCAGCGGAATAATAAAATTTGGATTACTAAAACCGCGGATCTATACAAAGTGGTCATATCGGAATAGAGATAATAAGAGTCTCACCCTTGTAGCGTGTTTGAGCAGAATCCATGAAGTACCACGTCCAACGAATTCCGAGTCACGAGCAACACCTCCAAGATCTTGCCTCTACGGTATCCACACAATCAAATCGAACAAGGGACGTCCAAGAACAAGTTGCCAGACTTATTCTTGAACCAAAACCGAACTCTTGGTTCAAAACCGATCAACGGCAGCCGATAAAACCACTATAGACGGCGGCAGTGGCCGTGAGGAATAATAGGCGGCGACCAAGAGCTTGTGTTTAGGTTTTATGAATTGTAGTGTTAATCTCATTAATCACCTTGTTATCAAATTATATATGATTTAATTAAAGGCTTTCACAAAGCCTCATGGGCCCAGACCCACGATTTAATTAATTCCTTATAATCATGTAATTAAAACTCTTCTTTATTAATTAATTCATCCAATGAATTTAATTTCCCTTATCGATTTAATCTTTTGTGCGACCCGATAGGATCTTGTAATGTTGGCAGTGACATAAAATCTAATTTTATGTCACAAGCAATGAGTTGTATCTAGCAACACATCAAGGCTACCCAAATTACAAGAATGTCATTGACTCGACATAACCTTAGAACTTGTGATAATATTATTAACCATGTAACTTAATCCATTTGTCCATCTGTTTAGATTGAACACGAGTCATGGAATAGTCATACTCGTATATTCAATCTCTATTTCTTGATCCCCAAGTAGAACTAGAATAAACGAATAAGCTCGATATCACATATCGACTCATTCGAGCACGGCCATGCATTTTAGTCTTACTTGATCAAGGGCCCAAACACTTCTCCTGTTATATAGGAGGGACAAATCCTATCTTGATCAATCAACATCCCTCTACATAATTCGTAGTGTATCCAATAGTTGCCTTTATAGTTTACCCTGTTACAGGTAACGTTTGACAATATCAAGATACACAACTCCTTATGTTGGGATCTCTGATGATCTCAAGTCGTAATGATTACATACATTACTATCACTATGAGAATTGCTTATGACACTCATATAACTATCCATGTAGCATTCTCATGGTGGGTCTGTCCAGTACATTGTTCTCTAACATGTACCCATGTGTTGATTTGATATCTCATATCCATGAACAATTCATCAATCAAAACATACTAGTCTCAATGTATTATCATTATCTTTATTTATGATAATACTTGACTAGGGACAATCTTTAAGAATAATACAATATTATTCTATGGACATTAACTTATATATCAATTCATATTGCACAGTTATTCGAATAATATATAATAATGATTTGCCATTTATAAAATCATAATACATTGTATGTTTTAAACAATCATCTAATGACATGTCTTAGGGCATATCCCAACAAATATCCCACTTGCACTAAGACCAATCAGACATATACTTAATGCCTAGAGATCTAGTATGACGATCATGCTTCTGCTGTGACAGTGGCTTCGTCAATGGGTCAGATATATTATCATCTGTTGGTACTTTGCATATCTTTACATCTCCTCTTTCAACGATTTCTCGAATGAAATGAAAGTGCCGAAGTATGTGCTTGGATCTTTGGTGAGATCTAGGTTCCTTAGCCAATGCGATTGCTCCATTGTTGTCACAATATAGTTCAATCGGATCTAGAATGCTAGGCATCACCCCAAGTTCAGAAATGAACTTCTAGATCCAAACAGCTTCCTTTGCTGCATCTGAGGCAGCAATGTATTCAGCTTCAGTTGTAGAATCGGCTACTGTTTCTTGCTTTGAACTCTTCCAGCTTACAGCACCTCCATTTAGGCAAAACACATATCCTGATTGCGATCGAAATCATCTTTGTCGGTTTGGAAACTAGCATCAGTGTAACCTATTACATTGAGCTCTTCATCACCTCCATAAATCAAGAATGTATCCTTAGTTCTTCTTAAGTACTTCAGGATGTTCTTGACTGCAATCCAGTGACTTTCACCTGGATCAACTTAAGTACATTGAGCTCTTCATCACCTCCATACGAGACATCGGGACGAGTACATATCATGGCATACATGATAGATCCAATAGCTGACGTATATGGAATCTTACTCAGGCGCTGTCTCTCATATGGTGTTGAAGGACACTATCCTTCGAGAGATGTATCCCATGTGTCATAGGCACGAATCATTTCTTAGATTCTTGCATGCTAAACCGTTTTAGCACTTTGTCTATGTATGTACTTTGACTTAGGCCAAGTAATCTTCTCGATCTATCTCTATAGATCTTGATTCCTAATACATAGGTGGCTTCCCCCAAGTCTTTCATAGAAAATCAATTCCCTAGCCAAATCTTTACAGATTGTAAGGCAGGGATATCATTCCCAATTAGAAGTATGTAATCTACATACAATATTAGGAAGATAATTATGCTCCCACTGACCTTCTTGTAGACACAAGGTTCATCTACGTTTTTGATGAAACCAAACTCTTTGACTGCATCATCAAAACGAAGATTCCAACTCCGAGAAGCTTGCTTCAATCCATAAATGGATCGTTGTAGCTTGCATATCTTTCCAGCATCCTTTGGATCGACAAAACCCTCGGGATGTGTCATGTACACATCCTCAAGCAGATTTCCATTAAGGAAAGCTGTTTTGACATCCATCTGCCAGATTTCATAATCATGAAATGCAGTTATTGCAAGTAAGATCCTAATGGATTTAACCATGGCAACTTGTGAAAAAGTTTCATCATAGTCAATACCATGAATTTGTTTGAAACCTTTTGCTACCAGTCGACCTTTAAAGGTTTGTACATTACCATCCATGTCGGTCTTCTTCTTGAAAATCCATTTGCACCCTATGGGTCTCACCCCTTCAGGTAGGTCAACCAAAGTCCATACTTGGTTTGCATACGTGGATTCCATTTCAGATTCCATGGCTTCTTGCCATTTCTCAGAATCAGTGCCCATTATAGCTTCTTGATAAGATGACGGCTCATCCTCATCAATAAGTAGTAAGTCACCTTGTTGAGTCACAAGAAATCCATATCTCTGTGGCTCCCGGTGTTCTTTATAGACCTACGCTGGGCTTGTGTCTCTTGAGCAGGCACTTTATCCACAACAACTTGTGGTGTCTGCTCTGTTTCCATCTCAATATCATGTTCAATGTTTTCTTATGGTTGAACTTCACTAAGTTCTATTTGTCTCCCACTGGTTTTTCTAGAAATAAATTCTCTTTCAAAAAAGACACCAGTCCGAGCAACAACCACTTTGTTCTCGGTGGGATAGTAGAAATAGTATCCTTTCGTTTCCTTAGGATACCCCACAAATAAATCCTTATCAGATTTGGGTCCAAGTTTGTTAGAGACGTGACGTCTCACGAAAGCCTCACAACCCCAAATCTTCATAAAAGACATACTAGGACGCTTCCCAGTCCATATCTCATATGGTGTCTTTTCCACTGATTTAGATGGAACACGGTTCAGTATAAATATTGTTGTTTCTAAAGCATGTCCCCAAAAGGATCTGCATGACTCATCATTGATCTAACCATGTCCAACAAGGTTCGATTTCTCCTCTCGGATACACCATTCCATTGTGGAGTATACGGAGGAGTGAGTTGTGGGACTATCCCACACTCCTTTAGATAGTCATGAAACTCTTGGCTAAGGTATTCACCTCCATGATCTGATCGAAGGATTTTGATACTTTTACCAAGTTGGTTTTGTACTTCATTCTTGAAATCCTTGAACTTTTCAAAGGTTTCATGTTTATGTTTCATTAGGTACACATACCCATATCTACTGAAGTTATCAGTAAATATAACGAAGTATTGAAAACCACCTCTAGCATGTGTGCTTATTGGTCCACATACATCACTATGTATGAGACTCAATAAATCATTTGTCCTTTCAACATGTCCCTTGAAAGGGGCTTTAGTCATCTTGCCCATTAAACAAGATTCACATGTTTCATATGATTCAAAATCAAATGAATCAAATACTCCATCCTTATGAAGTTCTGATATGCGATTCTCGTTTATATGGCCCAAGCGACAATGCCAGAGATAAGTTGGATTAGAATCATTATTCTTAATCCTTTTAGTATTTATGTTATAGACAGGCATATCAAGATTTAATACATAAAGACCATTCATCATTTGTGCACTAGCATAAAACATATCATTTAAATAAATGGAGCAACAATTGTCCTTTATAATAAATGAAAATCCAGACTTGTCCAAACAAGAAATAGAAATAATGTTTTTGGTGATAGATGTCACAAAATAACAGTCTTTCAAAATCAATGATAAACCAGAAGGCAAAGATAAATGATAATCTCCTATAGCTAATGCAGCAACTCTTGCTCCATTTCCAACTCGGAGATCCACTTCGCCTTTTGCCAATATTCTACTCCTTTTATGTAAGGACCCTAATCCTTAAGTGCGGATCAAAGGCATAAATAGAGCTAATATAAATGATCAGAGTGAATTAATCGTGTTGAGTCTATGAGCTTTAATAATTACATGCCAAAATGAGGACTATCAATGGATTAATTACATTCCCCATCAAAAGAATGTATCAACTATAGTTTTACACTACTCTTAGAGTAGACACTATACAAAATAATCCTGTCCTGCCTGGGTCAAAAGAATTCTCCACAAGCTCACCACCTCAACCCGTTTAGCCCTTCTATCATGCCAAAAGTGTACCTACAAGGACAACCCCCAAACATGAGCAATAATATCATCCATATTCAACACAATATGAATATAAAGCGTAAATGCATAAAACACAATTAAAACACTTCCTGCTTTCCCATGCATTTCAAAACGCTTCCAGTTTGGTTGTCCCTGTACCATAACTCATGAGTATAATCAATAGATTATTTTTAATGGTCTAGACATGTCATGACACAATACCATCTCATCAATATCAAATACCGGTCACCATTCCCTAGTCTGTCCATCACAATGTATTTTAATGCCCCTCGCTTATTTACATATAGGCGGCATAGAATAACCTCGCTTCAATGGACAAGCGGTACTCCCACCCCTCGCCTCACATTGAGCGGCAAATATCCTTTCCTCGCCCTATATGATAACCACGCTCAAATGTGACATGCGGCGCTCCCACCCCTCGCTTCACATTTAGCGGAACCAAAACAAATAGCGGCAAGCATTAAAATCATCAAGGGATGACCACGACTCATGGGATGTGCACCAATAATCATATGCATCTACAATCATCATGCATAAATCAACATGTATTTGCATCCACAATGCATAATCACATATATACTCGCATCCACAATGCATAAACAATGAGTATATTAGATACATGTACCGTTGGGTGCCCGTACGTCCTCTACGTACCTTTCCAAAATGTAGGATATGGTAGGACTTCAATTCCTTGGCTGTGTCGCCACCTGGGATGGTTCTACACATTCACACAAATCAATATTAGAACCCAATAATAGTCCAATACCAAAAATCCTACAAAAATATCCAAAAACATCAATTTTGGTGTCTCGCGATCGATCGCCATATAGCCCCGATCGATCGCGAGACCACACTGCCTCGCCCAACAAAAATTTTCAACTCGCGATCGATCACCGAGTTTGCGCCGATCGATCGTGCCAAACTCGCGATCGATCGCTGAAGGCCACTGCCTCCAGCCCTGCAACTCGCGATCGATCGCTGGTGGCACCGATCGATCGCCGAGTCTTGCACATGCGATTTTCGGGCACTATTCACCCTTCTTCTTCCCAAACTCAAACAACCTCAAATAATCAAACACCAACCATACCAAATCACTACAAATCATCAATAAACAACATCATACAACCATAAATCTAACACTCACCCAAAAATAACACCAACTCATACAAACCCATTTTAAAACCCTTCAAAATCATACCAAACTTAAACAAAACCTTACAAAATCAACAATGAGGTATCCATACCTCTTGGGGATCTCAAATCTCCCAATAAACTCCACAAAACAAGATTTTTGGAAGGGTTTCTCTCCACCCTTGAGCACCAACTCGAAAATGGACAAGGGAAGGGTTTGGGAGGTGTTATTTGGGAAAGTTGAAAAGTGATAGTGAAATGTATGGTGGGGGGGGGGGGGTTTGGGGTAATAAAAGTGGGTTAATTAATTAAAATGCATCCCACAACTCATGGTGTATAAAACACCCCAACATGATATTTTTAAAAGCATTAATCCAAAATGCACCAAATATCAAATAAACTCATGATTTCCAATTAATTGCTACCCATGGCAAATAAATCATGCTAATAACCATTTTCCAAACATGCACAACATGCATTCTGAAATGCCCTCCCGGGTCACTCTATCATGTGACTAAGCATTTCAACACATTAATCAAATCCAGCACATAATTAATTAATTACCATCATAATTAATCATATAAACACATATGCCTAAATTGCAATTAATCATTTCGGGGATATCACATTTTAAGATCCTGCACATTAACACAAATGTGATATCGACATCCAGTATATAATACCCATGATGAAGAAGTAGATCAATTGACTTCTATAACAAAAATACCTGAAGTGGAAGTCACACTTCCCTTCGTCTTCTTAAGATCCTCCAGATAAACTTTGCAATTTCTTTTCCAATGACCGGTCTCACCGCAATGGAAACAGTTCCCTTCCTTTGCCACTCCTCCCTTTGGCTTTAGTGCAGAAGCATGTGGCTTAGACTTAACAAGGACCTTCTTGTTCTTCTTGAAGCTTTTAGCTTTAGTCTTTCCTTTGCTCTTATTCACAATAAGAACATTTGTAGGCTTAGACTTCTTGCTATTTGCTTCAAAAGTTCTAAGCATGCCAAGTAACTGTGGTAGAGTCTTTTCAATTTCAATCATATTGTAATTCAAGACAAATTGACTGAAGCTTTCAGGAAACGATTGCAAGATCACGTCAGTGGCCAACTCTTGGTCCAAAGGAAAACCCAGCTTCTCCAGATTCTCAATATACCCAATCATCTTGAGTACATGAGTTCTAACTAGACTTCCTTCTACCATTCTACACTGGAACAACACTTTAGAGACGTCATACCTCTCTTGTCTTGCTTGTTGTTGGTACAGTTGCTTTAGATGCTCGATCATATCGAACGCCTCCATTTCCTCATGTTGCTTCTGAAGCTCAGAGTTCATGGTGGCAAGCATAAGGCACCCAACATCAAGTGCGTCATTTTGATGCTTATTGTAAGCATCTTTATCGGCTTTAGCAGCCGTCAAGGGAGGTTCCTCAGCAAGTAAGGTTTTCTCTAGGACATATTGCTTCTTTTCTTGCTTGAGGACAATCCTCAAATTCCTATACCAGTCTAGGAAATTTGTCCCATTCAGTTTGTCTTTCTCAAGGACGGATCGCAATGATAGTGCATTTGTAACGTTGTTAGTTGCCATGGACATCTACAATATAAATATGCAAAATAAGTTTATGATTTTAATCATTTAATATGGTCTTATATTAAATGACACACCCACTATATTGTTTAAAATTATCAACCCTTGAAAACTTTAGTGGGCCAAGATCCATATTTCACTTAATCTTGAGTTAGCTTTGGCTAATCGTCCAAGACTCGGTTATTTAGGTAGACAACTCTTTGTCAATTACAATCACATGCAATTCTTGGATGATTGGACGAACAACGCTTTGTTCAAATTCATCTAATGAATTATTTTCCAACCCCATGCCTCTAGGTTCCCAATCCTATTGAGATAACGCTAGTTAAGTCGAACCCAATTTTAAAATAACACGGATATCACATTTATCCTTTCGCGCCTTACTAAGATTGTCACGGTGCTTTGCTTTGGCAAACCCACACATGTTCAATCTAAGTCTTGACGAGTATTTTTAATTGGAATGCATCTTAAACTTAATATTATAAGAGGGATTTATTGATCTCATGATTTTATTAATATTGAAAATATGTCCCGTACATATATGAATATATACATATCTACATATATATATAAGCATCAATATTAAATAAAACAGTAAACATGCATCTCATACATCAACATAAAGTAAACGTGACATGGTTATAGCCCCAACTAATGATTTTCTCAAGCCAATGAGAAAATCCTAAAGGTCAACCTAAGGTAACTACTCCAAGCACCTCTTTAGCTCCCTTTTGTGAATGGCCTCCTCATCCCGGCACCTTTGTCCATCTTCATTGATCTCCATCAATAAAATAAACTATACTATATAACATTTACAAGATATAGAGAATTCCTCGAGTCACATTCGAGGGGATCGTAGGGGAGGGATAACATTTAGAAAAATAGAGAAGGCACGACACGCAGGCCGTATTAAATTACAAACATTCACAAAATCCTATCTAATAGGTCATAGGGCTATAACCATGCACCATGCTCAAACAACACATATAACATGCTATAACATTTAATTAATTAAATTCTAAACATTTTTAAATTTAATTCTAATTAAAACTGTAAAATAAATTTTATGAAATTATTGTACACTCGGGACATCACATGTCACGGAAAGCCCAAAAGTCCACGTCCAACCATGAGGGTTCAAAACCCTAATATATGGTGACGCCGAACCGTGAGTCATTAGGGTTAGGTTTCAAAACCCTAGCCGTCACGAGCCACAATGGTTCGAAAACTTTGTTTTAGTTCTCGGCCTTTCATGCACGATTCATGACGTTGGGGCTTGACCATCTCGAGCCAATGAGTTCGAAAACCCTAGCCCTCATGTGGCCCTAGCCGTCACCCATCATTTATCGTGAGCCATGCGCCGATAATTACAATTTTCAAGCCAAGAGGAGGGTTCTAAACCCTAGCCATGTTTCGACACTTCCATGCACAATTATTAGCCACAACGGCTAAACCATCTCGAGCCAAAGGTTCGAAAACCCTAGCCCTCATGTGGCAGTCGTGTGTCATTTGTGATGGTGGTGGCCGAACCATCTCATGCTATGGGCTCGGTTTTTGCTATTGTGTATCGTATACATAAATAGTTAATTATATCATATATAATTTTACGATGATTTCAAACTCGATTTATTCCATATCATATATGAATTATACAGTTTTAAAGCATGCAATATAATTCCAAATATGATTAAACAATTAACCACATAATTTCCGATATGAGCTTTGTACACGGCTCTGATACCACTGTTACTAATCCAACGAGCATACAACGCAGCGGAATAATAAAATTTGGATTACTAAAACCGTGGATCTATACAAATTGGTCATATCGGAATAGAGATAATAAGAGTCTCACCCTTGTAGCGTGTTTGAGCAGAATCCACGAAGCACCACGTCCAACGAATTCCGAGTCACGAGCAACACCTCCATAATCTTGTCTCTACGGTATCCACACGATCAAATCGAACAAGGGACATCCAAGAACAAGTTGCTAGACTTATTCTTGAACCAAAACCGAACTCTCGGTTCAAAACCGATCAACGGCAGCCGATAAAACCACTATAGACGGCGGCGGTGGCCGTGAGGAATAGTGTAATAGGCGGCGGCAGAGAGCTTGTGTTTAGGTTTTATGAATTGTAGTGTTAATCTCATTAATCACCTTGTTATCAAATTATATATGATTTAATTAAAGGCTTTCACAAAGCCTCATGGGCCCAAACCCATGATTTAATTAAAACCTTATAATCATGTAATTAAGACTCTTCTTAATTAATTAATTCATCAAATGAATTTAATTCCCCTTATCGATTTAATCTTTTGTTCGACCCGATAGGATCTTGCAATGTTGGCAGTGATATAAAATCTCATTTTATGTCATAAGCAATGAGCGGTATCTAGCAACACATCAAGGCTACCCAAATTACAAGAATGTCATTGACTCGACATAACCTTAGAACTTGTGATAATATTAACCATGTAACTTAATCCCTTTGTCCATGTGTTTAGATTGAACACGAGTCATGGAATAGTCATACTCGTATATTCAATCTCTATTTCTTGATCCCCAAGTAGAAATAGAATAAACGAATAAGCTCGATATCACATATCGACTCATTCGAGCACGACCATGCATTTTAGTCTTACTTGATCAAGGGCCCAAACACTTCTCCTGTTATATAGGAGGGACAAATCCTATCTTGATCAATCAACATCCCTCTACATAATTCGTAGTGTATCCGATAGTTGCCTTTATAGTTTACCCTGTTACAGGTAACATTTGACAATATCAAGATACACAACTCCTTATGTTGGGATCTCTGATGATCTCAAGTCGTAAGGATTACATACATTATTATCACTATGAGAATTGCTTATGACACTCGTATAACTATCCATGTAGCATTCTCATGGTGGGTATGTCCAGTACATTGTTCTCTAACATGTACCCATGTGTTGATTTGATATCTCATATCCATGAACAATTCATCAATCAGAACAATTCATCAATCAAAAATATTATCATTATCCTTATTTATGATAATACTTGACTAGGGACAATCTTTAAGAATAATACAATATTATTCTAAGGACATTAACTTATATATCAATTCATATTGCACAGATATTTGAATAATATATAATAATGATTTGCCATTTATAAAAATCATAATACATTGTATGTCATAAACAATCATCTAATGACATGTCTTAGGGCATATCCCAACACAAAGGTGCAAACTTTTGTTTGTGACTCGAGGTGCTACAACTTGGAATCTGCTTCAAACACGCTACAAGGGTGAGACTCTTTTATCAGTCCGATATGAATACTCTGTATAGGTCCATGGTTAGGGAATCCATATTTTATTTCCGCTGCGCATTGCTTGTTGGATTCCTTACAGTGGTATCAGAGCCAGCTTCAAAGCTCATATCGGAATTATGTGGTTAATCGTTTAATCATATTTAGAATTATATTGCATGCTTTAAAACTGTATAATTCATATATGATATGGAATAAATTGAATTTGAAATCATCGTAAAATTATATATGATATAATTGACTATTTATGTATACGATACACAAAAGCGAAAACCGAGCCCATAGCTCTTTATGGTTCGGCCACCACCATCACAAATGACCCACGGCTGCCACATGAGGGCTAGGGTTTTCGAACCCTTGGCTCGAGATGGTTTAGCCGTTGTGGCTAATAATTGTGCATGGAAGTGTCGAAACATGGCTAGGGTTTAGAACCCTCCTCTTGGCTTGAAAATTTTAATTAGCGGCGCATGACTCTCGATAAATAATATGTGACGGCTAGGGACACATGAGGGCTAGGGTTTTCGAACTCATTGGCTCGAGATGGTCAAGCCGCCAACGTCATGAATCGTGCATGAAAGGCCGAGAACTAAAACAAAGTTTTCGAACCATTGTGGCTCGTGACGGCTAGGGTTTCGAACCCTAATGGCTCACGGCCGCCGTCACCAAAATTTAGGGTTTCGAACCCTCATGGTTGGACGTGGATTTTTGGGCTAAGTTTCCGTGACATGTGATGTCCCGAGCGTACGATAATTTTATAAAATTTATTTTACAGTTTTATTGGGATTAAATTTTAAAATGTTTAGAATTTAATTCATTAATTGTTATAGCATGTTTTATGTGTTGTTTGAGCATGGCGCATGGTTATAGCCCTATGCCCTATTAGATAGGATTTTGTGAATGTTTGTAATTTAATACGGCCTGTGAGTCGTGCCTTCTCTATTTTTCTATATGTTATCCCTCCCCTATGTTCCCCTCGAATGTGAATCGAGGAATTCTCTATATCTTGTAAATGTTATATAGTATAGTTTATTTCATTGATGGAGATCAACGAAGACGGACCATGGTGTCGGGATGAGAATTTCACAAAAGGGAGCCAATGAGGTGCTTGGAGAAGTTACCCTTAGGTTGACCTTTTAAATTTTCTCATTGGCTTGAGAAATTTTAGTTGGGGCTATAACCATGTCACGTTTACTTTATGTTGATGTATGAGATGCATGTTTACTGTTTTATTTAATATTGATGCTTATATATATATGTAGATATGTATATTTTCATATATGTACCGGGCATATTTTCAGTATTAATAAAAACATGAGATCAATAAATCCCTCTTATAATATTAAGTTTAAGATGCCTTCCAATTAAAAATACTCGTCAAGACTTCGATTGAACATGTGTGGGTTTGCCAAAGCAAAGCACCGTGACAATCTTAGTAAGACGCGAAAGGATAAAAGTGATATCCGTGTTATTTAAAATTGGGTTCGACTTAACTAGCGTTATCTCAATAGGATTGGGAACCTAGAGGCATGGGGTTGGAAAAATAATTCATTAGATGAATTTGAACAAAGTGTTGTTCGTCCAATCATCCAAGAATTGCATGTGATTGTAATTGACAAAGAGTTGTCTACCTAAATAACCGAGTCTTGGGCGATTAGCCAAAGCTAACTCAAAATTAAGTGAAATATGGATCTTGGCCCACCAAAGTTTTCGAGGGTTGATAATTTTAAACAAAATAGTGGGAGTGTCATTTAATATAAGACCATATTAAATGATTAAAATCATAAACTTATTTTGCATATTTATATTGTAGATATCCATGGCAACAAACAACGTTACAAATGCATTATCATTGCGATCAGTCATTGAGAAGGACAAACTGAATGGGACAAATTTCCTAGACTGGTATAGGAATTTGAGGATTGTCCTCAAACAAGAAAAGAAGCAATATGTCCTAGAGGAACCCTTACCTGCTGAGGAACCTCCCTTGACGGCTGCTAAAGCCGATAAAGATGCTTACAAGAAGCATCAAAATGACGCACTTGATGTTGGGTGCCTTATGCTTGCCACCATGAACTCTGAGCTTCAGAAGCAACATGAGGAAATGGATGCGTTCGATATGATCGAACATCTAAAGCAACTGTACCAACAACAAGCAAGACAAGAGAGGTATGACATCTCTAAAGCGTTATTCTAGTGTAGAATGGTAGAATGAAGTATGGTTGGAACTCATGTGCTCAAGATGATTGGGTACATTGAGAATCTGGAGAAGCTGGGTTTTCCTTTGGACCAAGAGTTGGCCACTGACGTGATCTTGCAATCGTTGCCTGAAAGCTTTAGTCAATTTGTCTTGAATTACAATATGATTGAAATTGAAAAGACTCTACCACAGTTGCTTGGCATACTGAGAACTTTTGAAGCTAACAGCAAGAAGTCTAAGCCTACTAATGTTCTTATTGTGAATAAGAGCAAAGGAAAGACTAAAGCAAAAGGCTTCAAGAAGAACAAGAAGGTCCTTGTTAAGTCTAAGCCACATGTTTCTGCACTAAAGCCAAAGGGAGGAGTGGCAAAAGAGGGGAATTGTTTCCATTGCGGTGAGACCGGACATTGGAAAAGAAATTGCAAAGTTTATCTGGAGGATCTTAAGAAGACGAAGGGAAGTGTGACTTCCACTTCAGGTATTTTTGTTATAGAAGTCAATTTATCTACTTCTTCATCATGGGTATTAGATACTGGATGTGGATCTCACATTTGTGTTAATGTGCAGGATCTTAAAAGGAGTAGGATATTGGCAAAAGGCGAAGTGGATCTCCGAGTAGGAAATGGAGCAAGAGTTGCCGCATTAGCTATATGAGATTATTCATTATCTTTGCCTTCCGGTTTATCTTTAGATTTAAAATATTGTTATTTTGTGCCTTCAATTACTAGAAACATTATCTCTATTTCTTGTTTAGACAAGTTTGGATTTTCATTTATTATAAAGGACAATTGTTGCCCCATTTATTTAAATGATATGTTTATGCTAGTGCACAAATGATTAATGGTCTTTATGTATTAAATCTTGATATGCCTGTCTATAACATAAATACTAAAAGGATTAAGAATAATGATTCTAATCCAACTTATCTCTGGCATTGTCGCTTGGGCCATATAAACGAGAATCGCATATCAAAACTTCATAAGGATGGAGTATTGGATTCATTTGATTTTGAATCATATGAAACATGTGAATGTTGTTTAATGGGCCAGATGACTAAAGCTTTTTTCAAGGGACATGTTGAAAGGACAAATGATTTATTGAGTCTCAAACATAGTGATGTATGTGGACCAATACGTACACATGCTAGAGGTAGTTTTCAATACTTCGTTACATTTACTGATGACTTCAGTAGATATGTGTATGTGTACTTAATGAAACATAAAAACTTTGAAAAGTTCAAGGATTCAAGAATGAAGTACAAAACCAACTTGGCAAAAGTATCAAAATCCTTTGATAAGATCGAGGAGGTGAATACCTTAGCCAAGAGTTTCATGACTATCTAAAGGAGTGTGGGATAGTCCCACAACTCACTCCTCAGTATACTCCACAATGGAATGGTTTATCCGAGAGGAGAAATCGAACCTTGTTGGACATGGTTAGATCAATGATGAGTCATGCAGATCTTCCGATATCCTTTTGGGGACATGCTTTAGAAACAGCAATATTCATACTGAACCGTGTTGCATCTAAATCTGTGGAAGAGATACCATATGAGATATGGACTGGGAAACGTCCTGGTATGTCTTTTATGAAGATTTGGGGTTGTGAGGCTTTCGTGAGACGTCACGCCTCTAACAAACTTGGACCCAAATATGATAAGTGTTTATTTGTGGGGTATCCTAAGGAAACGAAAGGATACTATTTCTATTACCCCACCGAGAACAAAGTTGTTGTTGCTCGGACTGGTGTCTTTCTTGAAAGAGAATTTATTTCTAGAAAAACCAGTGGAGACAAATAGAACTTAGTGAAGTTCAACCACAAGAAAATACTGAACATGATATTGAGATGGAAACAGAGCAGACACCACAAGGTGTTGTGGATAAAGTGCCTGCTCAAGAGACACAAGCCCAGCGTAGGTCTGTAAGAGAACACCGGGAGCCACAGAGATATGGATTTCTTGTGACTCAACAAGGTGACTTACTACTTATTGATGAGGATGAGCCGTCATCTTATCAAGAAGCTATAATGGGCACTGATTCTGAGAAATGGCAAGAGGCCATGAAATCTGAGATGGAATCCATGTATGCAAACCAATTATGGACTTTGGTTGACCCACCTGAAGGGGTGAGACCCATAGGGTGCAAATGGATTTTCAAGAAGAAGACCGACATGGATGGTAATGTACAAACCTTTAAAGGCCGACTGGTAGCAAAAGGTTTCAAACAAATTCATGGTATTGACTATGATGAAAATTTTTCACCAGTTGCCATGGTTAAATCCATTAGGATCTTACTTGCAATAGCTGCATTTCATGATTTTGAAATCTGGCAGATGGATGTCAAAACAGCTTTCCTTAATGGAAATATGCTTGAGGATGTGTACATGACACAGCCCGAGGGTTTTGTCGATCCAAAGGATGCTGGAAAGATATGCAAGCTGCAACGATCCATTTATGGATTGAAGCAAGCTTCTCGGAGTTGGAATCTTCGTTTTGATGATGCATTCAAAGAGTTTGGTTTCATCAAAAACGTAGATGAACCTTGTGTCTACAAGAAGGTCTGTGGGAGCATAATTATCTTCCTAATATTGTATGTAGATGGCATACTTCTAATTGTGAATGATATCCCTGCCTTTCAATCTGTAAAGATTTGGCTAGGGAATTGCTTTTCTATGAAAGACTTGGGTGAAGCCACCTATGTATTAGGAATCAAGATCTATAGAGATAGATCGAGAAGATTACTTGGCCTAAGTCAAAGTACATACATAGACAAAGTGCTAAAACGATTTAGCATGCAAGAATCTAAGAAAGGATTCGTGCCTATGACACATGGGATACATCTCTCGAAGGATCAGTGTCCTTCAACACCAGATGAGAGACAGCGCATGAGTAAGATTCCATATACGTTAGCTATTGGATCTGTCATGTATGCCATGATATGTACTCGTCCCGATGTCTCGTATGTAAGTAATCCAACAAGCATACAACGCAGCGGAATTTAAAATTTTGGATTACTAGAACCGCGGATCTATACAAAGTTGTCATATCGGATAAAGGATCATAAGAGTCTCAGCCTTGTAGCGTGTTTGAGCAGATTCCATGAAGCACCACGTCCAACAAACTCCGAGTCACGAGCAACACCTCCAAGGTCTTGCCTCAACGGTATCCACGCGATCAAATCGAACAAATGGGTTTCAAGAACAAATTGCTAGATTTGTTCTTAAACCTTAACAAGAGCCACACACGATTCTAAATCGCACGACATTGGCCTAAATCTCGAAGAACCAAGCAACGGCGGCCGTGAGCTTTGAGAGTCAAAGTGGCCGTGTGGTTCAAGAGCTTTGTAACGGCCGAGAGCTTCTCAAGAAAGGTGGCTAGGTTTTGATATGTGAATCCTCCTTTAACAATTAATCAAAACCTTGTATTTATATTATAAGACTTTAATTAAGGTTAAAGACTTTCTTAAAGTCTCATGGGCCCAAACCCATGATTTAATTAAATCCTTATAATCATTTAATTAAGACACTTCTTAATTATTTAATTCATCCCATGAATTTAATTCCCTTTATCGATTTAATCTTTTGTGCGACCCGATAGGATCTTTAATGTTGGCAGTGACATAAAATCTCATTTTACGTCACAAGCAATGAGCGGTATCTAGCAACACATCAAGGCTACCTAAATTACAAGAATGTCAATGACTCGACATAACCTAAGAACTTGTGATAATATTAACTATGTAACTTAATCCCTTTGTCCTTTGTGTTTAGATTGAACACGAGTCATGGAATAGCCATACTCGTATATTCAATCTTTATTTCTTGATCCCCAAGTAGAACTAGAATAAACGAATAAGCTCGATATCACTGATCGACTCATTCGAGCACGACCATGCATTTTAGTCTTACTTGATCAAGGGCCCAAACACTTCTCCTGTTATATAGGAGGGACAAATCCTATCTCGATCAATCAACATCCCTCTACATAATTCGTAGTGTATCCAATAGTCGCCTTTATAGTTTACCCTGTTACAGGTAACGTTTGACAATATCAAGATACATAACTCCTTATGTTGGGATCTCTGATGATCTCAAGTCGTAAGGATTACATACATTATTATCACAATGAGAATTGCTTATGACACTCATATAACTATCCATGTAGCATTCTCATGGTGGGTCTGTCCAGTACATCGTTCTCTAACATGTACCCATGTGTTGATTTGATATCTCATATCAATGAACAATTCATCAATCAACACATATTAGTCTCAATGCATTATCATTATCCCAATTCATGATAATACTTGACTGGGGACAATCTTTAAAAATAATACAATATTATTCTAAGGACATTAACTTATATATCAATTCATATTGCACAGATATTCGAATAATATATAATAATGATTTGCCATTCATAAAATAATAATACATTGTATGTCATAAACAATCATCTAATGACTTGTGTTAGGGCATATCCCAACAAATCTCCCACTTGCACTAAGACCAATCAGACATATACCTAATGCCTAGAGATCTAGTATGACGATCATGCTTCTGATGTGACAGTGGCTTCGTCAATGGGTCAGATACATTATCATCTGTTGGTACTTTGCATATTATAACATCTCCCCTTTCAACGATTTCTCGAATGAAATGAAAGCGCCGAAGTATGTGCTTGGATCTTTTGTGAGATCTAGGTTCCTTAGCCAATGCGATTGCTCCATTGTTGTCACACTAAATTCTATCGGATCATTAATGCTAGGCACCACTCCAAGTTCAGAAATGAACTTCCTAATCCAAACAGCTTCTTTTGCTGCATCAGAGGCAGCAATGTACTCAACTTCTGTTGTAGAATCGGCTACTGTCTCTTGCTTTGAACTCTTCCAGCTCACAGTACCTCCATTTAGGCAATACACATATCCAGATTGTGATCGAAAATCATCTTTGTCGGTTTGGAAGCTGGCATCAATGTAACCCATTACATTGAGCTCTTCCCCACCTCCATAAATCAAGAATGTATCCTTAGTTCTTCTCAAGTACTTCAGGATATTCTTGACTGCAATCCAGTGACTTTCACCTGGATCAACTTGATATCTCCTCGTCATGCTCAAAGCATACGAGACATCGGGACGAGTACATATCATGGCATACATGGTAGATCCAATAGCTGACGCATATGGAATCTTACTCATGCGTTGTCTCTCATCTGGTGTTGAAGGATACTGTTCCTTCGAGAGATAAATTCCATGTGTCATAGGCACGAATCCTTTCTTTGATTCTTGCATGCTAAACCATTTTAGCACTTTGTCTATGTATGTACTTTGACTTAGGCCAAGTAATCTTCTTGATCTATCTCTATAGATCTTGATTCCTAATACATAGGTGGCTTTACCCAAGTCTTTCATAGAAAAGCAATTCCCTAGCCAAATCTTTACAGATTGTAAGGCAGGGATATCATTCCCAATGAGAAGTATGTCATCTACATACAATATTTGGAAGATATTTATGCTCCCACTGACCTTCTTGTAGACACAAGGTTCATCTACGTTTTTGATGAAACCAAACTCTTTGACTGCATCATCAAAACAAAGATTCCAACTCCGAGAAGCTTGCTTCAATCCATAAATGGATCGTTGTAGCTTGCATATCTTTCCAGCATCCTTTGGATCGACAAAACCCTCGGGTTGTGTCATGTACACATCCTCAAGCAGATTTCCATTAAGGAAAGCTGTTTTGACATCCATCTGCCAGATTTCATAATCATGAAATGCAGCTATTGCAAATAAGATCCTAATGGATTTAACCATAGCAACTGGTGAAAAAGTTTCATCATAGTCAATACCATGAATTTGTTTGAAACCTTTAGCTACCAGTCGACCTTTATAAGTTTGTACATTACCATCCATGTCGGTCTTCTTCTTGAAAATCCATTTGCACCCTATGGGTCTCACCCCTTCATGTGGGTCAACCAAAGTCCATACTTGGTTTGCATAAATGGATTCCATCTCAGATTTCATGGCCTCTTGCCATTTCTCAGAATCAGTGCCCATTATAGCTTGTTGATAAGATGACGGCTCATCCTCATCAATAAGTAGTAAGTCACCTTGTTGAGTCACAAGAATTCCATATCTCTGTGGCTCCCGGTGTTCTCTTACAGACCTACACCGGGCTTGTGTCTCTTGAGCAGGCACTTTATCCACAACATCTTGTGGTGTCTGCTCTGTTTCGATCTCAATATCATGTTCAATGTTTTCTTGTGGTTGAACTTCACTAAGTTCTATTTGTCTCCCACTGTTTTTCTAGAAATAAATTCTCTTTCAAAAAAGACACCAGTCCGAGCAACAACTACTTTGTTCTCAGTGGGATAATTGAAATAGTATCCTTTTGCTTCCTTAGGATACCCCACAAATAAACACTTATCAGATTTGGGTCCAAGTTTGTTAGTGGCGTGACGTCTAACGAAAGCCTCACAACCCTAAATCTTCATAAAAGACATACTCGGACGCTTCCAGTCCATATCTCATATGGTGTCTTTTCCACTGATTTAGATGGAACACGGTTCAGTATGAATATTGTTGTTTCTAAAGCATGTCCCCAAAAGGATATCGGAAGATCTGCATGACTCATCATTGATCTAACCATGTCCAACAAGGTTCGATTTCTCCCCTCGGATACACCATTCCATTGTGGAGTATACGGAGGAGTGAGTTGTGGGACTATCCCACACTCCTTTAGATAGTCATGAAATTCTTGGCTTAAGTATTCACCTCCTCGATCTGATCGAAGGATTTTGATACTTTTGCCAAGTTGGTTTTGTACTTCATTCTTGAAATCTTTGAACTTTTCGAAGGTTTCATGCTTATGCTTCATTAGGTACACATACCCATATCTACTGAGGTCATCAGTAAATGTAACGAAGTATTGAAAACCACCTCTAGCTTGTGTACTTATTGGTCCACATACATCACTATGTATTAGTCACAATAAGACATTTGCCCTTTCAACATGTCCCTTGAAAGGGGCTTTAGTCATCTTGCCTATTAAACAAGATTAACATGTTTCATATGATTCAAAATCAAATGAATCCAATACTCCATCCTTATGAAGTTTTGATATGCGGTTCTCGTTTATGTGGCCCAAGCGACAATGCCAGAGATAAGTTGGATTACAATCATTATTTTTTAATCCTTTTAGTATTTATATTATAGACAGGCATATCAAGATTTAATACTTAAAGACCATTAATCATTTGTGCACTAGCATAAAACATATCATTTAAATAAATGGAACAACAATTGTTCTTTATAATAAATGAATATCCAAACTTGTCCAAACAAGAAATAGAGATAATGTTTTTGGTAATAGATGGCACAAAATAACAGTCTTTCAAAATCAACGATAAACCAGAAGGTAAAGCTAAACAACAATCTCCTATAGCTAATGCAGCAACTCTTGCTCCATTTCCATCTCGGAGATCAACTTCACCTTTCGCCAACGTCCTACTCCTTTTGAGATCCTGCACATTTACACAAATGTGAGATCCACATCCAGTATCTAATACCCATGATGAAGAAGTAGATAAATTGACTTCTATACAAAAACACCTGAAGTGGAAGTCACACTTCCTTTCTTGAGATCCTCCAGATAAACTTTGCAATTTCTTTTCCAATGACCGGTCTCACCGTAATGGAAACAGTTCCCTTCTTTTGCTACCCCTCCCTTTAGCTTAAGTGCAGAAACTTTTGGCTTAGATTTAACAAAAACCTTTTTGTTCTTCTTGAATCTCTTAGCTTTAGTCTTTCCTTTGCTCTTATTCACAATAAGAACATTTGTAGGCTTAGACTTCTTGCTATTTGCTTCAAAAGTTCTAAGCATGCCAAGTAATTGTGGTAGAGTCTTTTCAATTTCAATCATATTGTAATTCAAGACAAATTGACTGAAGCTTTCAGGCAACGGTTGCAAGATCACGCCAGTGGCCAACTCTTGGTCCGAAGGAAAACCCAGCTTCTCCAGATTCTCAATATACCCAATCATCTTGAGCACATGAGTTCCAACTATGCTTCCTTCTACCATTCTACACTGGAATAACGCTTTAGAGACGTCATACCTCTCTTGTCTTGCTTGTTGTTGGTACAATTGCTTTAGGTGCTCGATCATATCAAACGCCTCCATTTCCTCATGTTGCTTCTGAAGCTCAGAGTTCATGGTGGCAAGCATAAGGCACTCAACATCAAGTGCGTCATTTTGATGCTTCTTGTAAGCATCTTTATTGGCCTTAGCAGCCGTCAGGGGAGGTTCCTCAGCAGGTAAGGGTTCCTCTAGGACATATTGCTTCTTTTCTTGTTTGAGGACTATCCTCTGTTGGGATATGCCCTAAGACAAGTCATTAGATGATTGTTAAGACATACAATGTTTATGGATTTATGAATGGCAATTCATTATTATATATTATTCTTTTAACTGTGCATTGTGAATTAATATATATGTTAATGTACTTAGAATAATATTGTATTATTCTTAAAGATGTCCCTAGTCAAGTATTATCATGAAAGGGATAATGATAATACGTAGAGACTAGTATCTGTTGATCGATGAATTGTTCATTGATATGAGATATCAAATCAACATATGGGTACATGTTAGAGAACGATGTACTGGACAGACCCACCATGAGAATGCAACATGGATAGTTATATGATCGTCATATGCAATTCGCATAGTGATAATAATGTATGTAATCCTTACGACTTGTGATCATCAGAGATCCCAACATAAGGAGTTATGTATCTTGATATCGTCAAACGTTACCCGTAACAGGGTAATCTATAAAGGCGGACTATTGGATACACTACGAATTATGTAGAGGGATGTTGACTGATCGAGATAGGATTTGTCCCTCCTATATAACAGGAGATGTGTTTAGGCCCTTGATCAAGTGAGAACTAAAATGCATGGCCATGCTCGAATGAGTCGATATGAGATATCGAGCTTATTCGTTTATTCTAGTTCTACTTGGGGATCAAGAAATAAAGATTGGATATACGAGTATGACTATTCCATGACTCGTGTTCAATCTAAACACAAAGGACAAAGGGATTAAGTTACATGATTAATATTATCACAAGTTCTAAAGGTTATGTCGAGTCATTGACATTCTTGTAATTTGGGAAGCATTGATGTGTTGCTAGATACCGCTCAATGCTTGCGACATAAAATGAGATTTTATGTCACTGCCAACATTACAAGATCCTATCGGGTCGCACAAAAGATTAAATCGAGAAGGGAAATTAAATTCATTGGATGAATTAATTAATTAAGAAGAGTCTTATTTAAGTGATTAAAAGGTTTTAATTAAATCATGGGTTTGGGCCCATAAGACTTTAAGAAAGTCTTGAACCTTAATTAAAAGCCTTTTAATATAAATACAAGGTTATGATTTAATTGTAAGACACAACTTTATATCATTCAACCTAAAACAAGGAAAAGCACACGGCCTCCAAAAACCACCAAAGTGCTCTCGGCTTCTCATCATAGCCGAAGAGAAAAGTGAGGTTTTGGGCGTGCCTTTCGATATAGAATCGAGTGTCTTTCTTGTTCCGGTTTAATAACTTGTCTAGCAACTTGTTATTAAACCATCCCTTCACTCGATTTGATCGTGTGGATACCGTTGAGGCAAAACTCATTGAGTTTTGCTATTGACACGAGAAGGCGTAGGACGTGGTGCTGCTCCGTGGATTCTGCTTCAAACACGCTACAAGGGTGAGACTCTTATGCATTCCTTAATCCGATATGATTACCTATGTATAGATCCGGTGATAGTAATCCTAAAATTTTATTCCGCTGCGTTGTATGCCATAAGGATTACTTACAGTGGTATCAGAGCCAGGTTCAAGGCTCATATCGGATTTATGTGATTAAATTGTGTTAATCATATTAGAATTAATATTGCATGCTAATTGAAACTGTTTAAATTCATATATGATATGAAATTAATTTTAGTTTATGAAAATCATCGTAGTAATTGTATTTGATATAATTGGCGAATAAAATTATTTATTGAGCATCAAATTTTCGGCCACCACCATCACAAATGTCACCATGGCTAGTCACATGAGGGCTAGGGTTTTCGAACCCTTGGCTCGAGATGGCTTAGTCGTTGTGGCTAATAATTGTGCATGGAAGTGTCGAAAATTAATTAGGGTTTAGAACCCATTGGACGTGACGGCTAGCTCATGACGGCTAGGGTTTCGAACCCTAATAGCCGTGCATGGCTCGACCATCATCGCCTTATTTTCTAAAGTTTTGATGCTTGGATGAGTTTTGAACTCCTTGACTCGATAATGGTTCACGCATGCATGGATTAGTAACTTTACCACATGAGAGCAAGGTTTTTCGAACCCTTAGCTCGAGATGGTTGAGCGAACCCCGTGCATGGCATGACCGTGACTCGTGGCTAACAAATTCCGGCGTTTAAAACAAGATGGCTCGATAAAATATCAAAAGGGTGCGAGGCGGCTATGGTTGGAACCCTAGTGCCGCCGCATAATGAGCCATGGCTCGGCCATGGGCTAGGGTTTTGAACCCTAGGCCCACTATTGGTCCAGCCTGGGCTTTTTGGTTCGAACCATGGTGGTTCGTGTTTTAGTCGCTTTAGTTCGTGGCATGTGATGTCCCGAGCGTACGATAATTTTTCAAAAATTATTTTACAGTTTTAATTAGAATTAAATTTGAAATGTTTAGAATTTAATTAATTAAATGTTAATGCATGCTTTATGTGTTGTTTGAGCATGGTGCGTGGTTATAGCCCTTTGACCTATTAGATAGGATTTGTGGATGTTTGTAATTTATAATACGACCTGCGTGTCGTGCCTTTCTCTATTTCATTCTATATGTAATCCCTCCCCTATGTTCCCCTCGAATGTGAATCGAGGAATTCTATATCTTGTAAAAAGTGTAGTTTATTTTATTGATGGTGATCAATGAAGATGGAGCATCGTGCCGGGATGAGGAGGCCATTCACAAATTGGAGCCAAGGAAGGTGCTTGTGAAGTTACCTTAGGTTGACTCATAGGATTTTCTCATTGGCTTGAGAAAATCATTAGTAGGGGCTATAACCATGTCACGTTTAATTATGTATGTTGATGCATGATTTATCTTATGTTTTAGTTTGATAATAGTATTACACATATATGTAGATATGTATACAACTATATGTAGTGGACATATTTTAAATTATCAAATTAATCATGAGATCAATAAATCCCTCTAAAATATTAAGTTTTAGATGCCTTCCAAATTAAAAGTACTCGTCAATAACTTTGATTGTACATGTGTGGGTTTGCCAAAGCAAAGCACCGTGGCAATCTTAGTAAGGCGCGAAAGGATAAAAGTGATATCCGTTATACTTTAATTGGGTACGACTTAACTAGGTTATCTCAATAGGATTGGGAACCTAGAGGCATGGGTTGGATTATAATTCATTTGATGAATTGAACAAAGTGTTGTTCGTCCAACTATCCAAGAATTATATGTCATGTAATTGACAAAGTGTTGTCTACCTAAATAACCGAGTCTTGGGCGATTAGCCAAAGCTAACTCAAGATTAAGTGAAATATGGATCTTGGCCCACTAAAGGTTTCGAGGGTTGATATTTTTCAAACAAAATAGTGGGAGTATCATTTAATATAAGACCATGTTAAATGATTTAAATCATAAACTTATTTTGCATATTTATATTGTAGATATCCATGGCAACTAACAACGTTACTAGCACTTTATCACTGCGATCGATCCTTAAGAAGGACAAATTAAATGGGACGAATTTCCTAGACTGGCATAGGAACTTGAGGATAGTCCTCAAACAAGAAAAGAAACAATATGTCCTAGAGGAACCCTTACCCGCTGAGGAACCTCCCCTAACGGCTACAAGAACCGAAAAGGATGCTTACAAGAAGCATCAGAGTGACGCACTTGATGTTGGGTGCCTCATGCTTGCCACCATGAACTCTGAGCTTCAGAAGCAACATGAGGAAATGGAGGCGTTCGATATGATCGAACACTTAAAGCAGTTGTACCAACAGCAAGCTAGACAAGAGAGGTATGACGTCTCTAAAGCGTTATTCCAGTGCAGGATGGTAGAAGGAAGCTTAGTTGGAACTCATGTGCTCAAGATGATTGGGTACATTGAGAATCTGGACAAGCTAGGTTTTCCATTGGACCAAGAGTTGGCCACCGATGTGATCTTGCAATCGTTGCCTGAAAGCTTCAGTCAATTTGTAGTAAATTACAATATGACTGACATGGAAAAGACTCTACCACAGTTGCTTGGTATGTTGAGAACATATGAAGCAAATACTAAGAAGACTAAGGCCACAAATGTCCTTATTGTGAATAAGGGCAAAGGAAGGGCCAAAGCTAAAGGCAACAAGAAAGCAAAGAAGGTCTTTGCTAAATCTAAGCCAAAGTCTTCTGCACTAAAGCCAAAGGGAGGGATAGCAAAGGAAGGGAACTGTTTCCATTGCGGTGAGACCGGCCATTGGAAAAGAAACTGCAAAGTATATCTGGAGGATCTAAAAGAAGTGTGACTTCCGCTTCAGGTATTTTTGTTATAGAAGTCAATTTATCTACTTCTTCATCATGGGTATTAGATACTGGATGTGGATCTCACATTTGTGTAAATGTGCAGGATCTCAAAAGGAGTAGGACATTGGCGAAAGGTGAAGTTGATCTCCGAGTTGGAAATGGAGCAAGAGTTGCTGCATTAGCTATAGGAGATTATCATTTAGCTTTACCTTCTGGTTTATCACTGATTTTGAAAGATTGTTATTTTGTGCCTTCTATTACTAAAAACATAATATCTATTTCTTGTTTAGACAAGTATGGTTTTTCATTTATAATAAAGGACAATTGTTGTTCTATTTATTTAAATGATATGTTTTATGCTAGTGCACAAATGGTGAATGGTCTTTATGTATTAAATCTTGATATGCCTATCTATAACATAAATACTAAAAGGATTAAAAATAATGATTGTAATCCGACTTATCTCTGGCACTGTCGCTTGGGCCACATAAACGAGAACCGCATATCTAAACTTCATAAGGATGGAGTATTAGATTCATTTGATTTTGAATCATATGAAACATGCGAATCTTGTTTAATGGGCAAGATGACAAAAGCCCCTTTCAAGGGACATGTTGAAAGGGCAAATGTTTTATTGGGACTAATACATAGTGATGTATGTGGACCAATAAGTACACAAGCTAGAGGTGGTTTTCAATACTTCGTTACATTTACTGATGACCTCAGTAGATATGGGTATGTGTACCTAATGAAACATAAGCATGAAACCTTTGAAAAGGTCAAAGATTTCAAGAATGAAGTACAAAACCAACTTGGCAAGAGTATCAAAATCCTTCGATCAGATCGAGGAGGAGAATACTTATGCCAAGAGTTTCATGACTATCTAAAGGAGTGTGGGATAGTCCCACAACTCACTCCTCCGTATACTCCGCAATGGAATGGTGTATCCGAGAGGAGAAATCGAACCTTGTTAGACATGGTTAGATCAATGATGAGTCATGCAGATCTTCCGATATCGTTTTGGGGACACGCTCTAGAAACAGCAATTTTCTTACTGAACCGTGTTCCATCTAAATCAGGGGAAAAGACACCATATGAGATATGGACTGGGAAGCGTCCTAGTATGTCTTTTATGAAGATTTGGGGTTGTGAGGCTTTCGTTAGACGTCACGCCACTAACAAACTTGGACTCAAATCTGATAAGTGTTTATTTGTGGGGTATCCTAAGGAAACGAAAGGGTACTATTTCTATTATCCCACCGAGAACAAAGTAGTTGTTGCTCGGACTGGTGTATTTCTTGAAAGAGAATTTATTTCTAGAAAAACCAGTGGGAGAAAAATAGAACTTAGTGAAGTTCAACCACAAGAAAACACTGAACCTGGGATTGAGATGGAAACAGAGCAGGCACCACAAGCTGTTGTGGAAGAAGTACCTGCTCAAGAGACACAAGCCCAGCGTAGGTCTGTAAGAGTACACCGGGAGCCACATAGATATGGATTTCTTGTGACTCAACAAGGTGACTTACTACTTATTGATGAGGATGAGCCGTCATCTTATCAACAAGCTATAATGGGCAATGATTCTGAGAAATGGCAAGAGGCCATGAAATCTGAGATGGAATCCATGTATGCAAACCAAGTATGGACTTTGGTTGATCCACCTGAAGGGGTACGACCCATAGGGTGCAAATGGATTTTCAAGAAAAAGACATATATGGATGGTAACGTACAAACCTATAAAGGTCGGCTGGTTGCAAAAGGATTCAAACAAATTCATGGTATTGACTATGATGAAACCTTTTCACCAGTGGCCATGGTTAAATCCATAAGGATCTTACTTGCAATAGCTGCATTTCATGATTATGAAATCTGGCAGATGGATGTCAAAACAGCTTTCCTTAATGGAAATCTGTTCGAGGATGTGTACATGACACAGCCCGAGGGTTTTGTCGATCCAAAGGATGCTGGAAAGATATGCAAGCTACAACGATCCATTTATGGATTGAAGCAAGCTTCTCGGAGTTGGAATCTTCATTTTGATGATGCAATCAAAGAGTTTGGTTTTATCAAAAATGAAGATGAACCTTGTGTCTACAAGAAGGTCAGTGGGAGCGTAATCATTTTCCTAGTGTTGTATGTAGATGACATACTTCTTATTGGAAATGATATCCCTGCCTTGCATTCTGTAAAGATTTGGCTAGGGAACTGCTTTTCGATGAAAGACTTAGGAGAAGCCACCTATGTATTAGGAATCAAGATCTATAGAGATAGATAAAGAAGGCTTCTTGGTCTAAGTCAAAGTACATACATAGACAAGGTGCTTAAAAGGTTTAGCATGCAAGAATCCAAGAAAGGATTCGTGCCTATGACACATGGTATTTATCTCTCGAAGGAACAGTGTCCTTCAACACCAGATGAGAGACAACGCATGAGTAAGATTCCATACGCGTCAGCTATTAGATCTATCATGTATGCCATGATATGTACTCGTCCCGATGTATAGTATGCTTTGAGCATGACGAGCAGATATCAAGTTGATCCAGGTGAAGGTCACTGGATTGCTGTCAAGAATATCCTAAAGTACTTGAGAAGGACTAAGGATACATTCTTGATTTATGGAGGTGAGGAAGAGCTCAATGTAATGGGTTAAACTGATGCAAGCTTCCAAACCGACAAAGATGATTTTCGATCGCAATCTGGATATGTGTATTGCCTAAATGGAGGTGCTGTGAGCTGGAAGAGTTCAAAGCAAGAAACAGTAGCCGATTCTACAACTGAAGCTGAGTATATTGCTGCCTCGGATGCAGCAAAGGAAGCTGTTTGGATGAGGAAGTTCATTTCTGAACTTGGAGTGGTGCCTAGCATTAAAGATCCGATAGAACTCTATTGTGACAACAATGGAGCGATCGCATTGGCTAAGGAACCAAGATCTCACCAAAGATCCAAGCACATACTAAGGCATTTCCATTTCATTCGAGAAATCGTTGAAAGGGGAGATGTTAAAATATGCAAAGTACCAACAGATGATAATGTATCTGACCCATTGACGAAGCCGTTGTCACAGCAGAAGCATGATCGTCATACTAGATCTCTAGGCATTAGGTATATGTCTGAGTGGTCTTAGTGCAAGTGGGAGATTTGTTGGGATATGCCCTAAGACAAGTCATTAGATGATTGTTTAAGACATACAATGTTTATGGATTTATGAATGGACAATTCATTATTATATATTATTCTTTTGACTGTGCATTGTGAATTAATATATATGTTAATGTACTTAGAATAATATTGTATTATTCTTAAAGATGTCCCTAGTCAAGTATTATCATGAAAGGGATAATGATAATACGTAGAGACTAGTATCTGTTGATCGATGCATTGTTCATTGATATGAGATATCAAATCAACATATGGGTACATGTTAGAGAACGATGTACTGGACAGACCCACCATGAGAATGCAACATGGATAGTTATATGATCGTCATATGCAATTCTCATAGTGATAATAATGTATGTAATCCTTACGACTTGTGATCATCAGAGATCCCAACATAAGGAGTTATGTATCTTGATATCGTCAAACGTTACCCGTAACAGGGTAATCTATAAAGGCGACTATTGGATACACTACGAATTATGTAGAGGGATGTTGACTGATCGAGATAGGATTTGTCCCTCCTATATAACAGGAGATGTGTTTGGCCCTTGATCAAGTGAGAACTAAAATGCATGGCCATGCTCGAATGAGTCGATATGAGATATCGAGCTTATTCGTTTATTCTAGTTCTACTTGGGGATCAAGAAATAAAGATTGGATATACGAGTATGACTATTCCATGACTCGTGTTCAATCTAAACACAAAGGACAAAGGGATTAAGTTACATGATTAATATTATCACAAGTTCTAAAGGTTATGTCGAGTCATTGACATTCTTGTAATTTGGGAAGCATTGATGTGTTGCTAGATACCGCTCAATGCTTGCGACATAAAATGAGATTTTATGTCACTGCCAACTTTACAAGATCCTATCGGGTCGCACAAAAGATTAAATCGAGAAGGGAAATTAAATTCATTGGATGAATTAATTAATTAAGAAGAGTCTTAATTAAGTAATTAAAAGGTTTTAATTAAATCATGGGTTTGGGCCCATAAGACTTTAAGAAAGTCTTGAACCTTAATTAAAAGCCTTTTAATATAAATACAAGGTTATGATTTAATTGTAAGACACAACTTTATATCATTCAACCTAAAACAAGGAAAAGCACACGGCCTCCAAAAACCACCAAAGTGCTCTCGGCTTCTCATCATAGCCGAAGAGAAAAGTGAGGTTTTGGGCGTGCCTTTCGATTTAGAATCGAGTGTCTTTCTTGTTCCGGTTTAATAACTTGTCTAGCAACTTGTTATTAAACCATCCCTTCACCCGATTTGATCGTGTGGATACCGAGGCAAAACTCATTGAGTTTTGCTATTGACACGAGAAGGCGTAGGACGTGGTGCTGCTCCGTGGATTCTGCTTCAAACACGCTACAAGGGTGAGACTCTTATGCATTCCTTAATCCGATATGATTACCTATGTATAGATCCGGTGATAGTAATCCTAAAATTTTATTCCGCTGCGTTGTATGCCATAAGGATTACTTACATCCTCAAGTTCCTATACCAGTCTAGGAAATTTGTCCCATTTAATTTGTCCTTCTCAAGGACCGATCGCAGTGATAATGTGCTTGTTACGTTGTTAGTTGCCATGGATACCTACAATATAAATATGCAAAATAAGTTTATGATTTAATCATTTAATATGGTCTTATATTAAATGACACTCCCACTATTTTGTTTAAAGTATCAACCCTCGAAACCTTTAGTGGGCCAAGATCCATATTTCACCTAATCTTGAGTTAGCTTTGGCTAATCGCCCAAGACTCGGTTATTTAGGTAGACAACACTTTGTCAATTACATCACATGTAATTCTTGGATAGTTGGACGAACAACGCTTTGTTCAAATTCATCAAATGAATTATTATCCAACCCCATGCCTCTAGGTTCCCATTCCTATTGAGATAACCTAGTTAAGTCGTACCCAATTTAAAGTAAAACGGATATCACTATTATCCTTTCGCGCCTTACCAAGATTGCCACGGTGCTTTGCTTTGGCAAACCCACACATGTTCAATCAAAGTATTGACGAGTACTTTTAATTTTGGAAGGCATCTAAAACTTAATATTTTAGAGGGATTTATTGATCTCATGATTTTATTAATGATAATTTAAAATATGTCCACTACATATACGCATATACATATCTACATATATGTATAATAAAATTATCAATCTAAAACATAAGATAAATCATGCATCACATACATAAATTAAACGTGACATGGTTATAGCCCCTACTAGCGATTTTCTCAAGCCAATGAGAAAATCATAAGAGTCAACCTAAGGTAACTTCATAAGCACCTTCCTTTGGCTCCAAATAGTGAATGGTCTCCTCATCCCGGCACCATGCTCCATCTTCATTGATCACCATCAATAAATAAACTATATTATATAACATTTACAAATATAGAGAATTCCTCGATTCACATTCGAGGGGAACATAGGGGAGGGATAATATTTTGAGAAAAATAGAGAAGGCACGACACGCAGGTCGTATTATAATTACAAACATTCACAAATCCTATCTAATAGGTCAAAGGGCTATAACCATGCACCATGCTCAAACAACACATAAAACATGCTATAATAATTCAGTTAATTAAATTCTAAACATTTTAAAATTTAATTCTAATTAAAACTGTAAAATAAAATTTTGGAATTTATCGTACGCTCGGGACATCACATGCCACGAACTTATGCGACTAAACCACGAACCATCATGGTTCGAACCAAACTAACCACGCACGGCTGGACCAATCATGGGCCTAGGGTTCCAAACCCTAGCCCAAGCCACGGTCCTCACATGCATGAGCCATGCGGCGGCCGCATACATATCGAACCATGGGTCCTAACCCTAATCCTTCGCGCCGGCTTTCTTGATATCTATCGAGCCAAAAGGTTCCAAACCTAGCCATGAGTCATGGTCCCAACCATGTTCGATCCATGAGCGGCGGCTGATAGGCTTAGAGTTTGAGTGTTTTTAACAGTAAATTCTTCCTACTTTCCGTTCTTTTTCCTGGATGATATTATGTTTTTTGGTGTCTATTCGTTTGTTTCAGGAAAATAGATCGGAAGTGGAAGAAATGAGCCAATATGAAGATAACGGGCGAAATCGAGGCGAAAAAGAGCTGAAATTTAGGAAATGAAATTTTCGGAATCTCGATCGATCGAGCCAGGCAGAAAGTGAGAATCAGAATTTTTGAAGGCTCGATCGATCGGTTGAAATCTCGATCGATCGAGCGAGGCAGTAACTTCGGAGCTGATTTTTTCAAATTCTCGATCGATCGGTGGAAATTCTCGATCGATCGAGCGAGACAGTGAGTTTCAAAAGCTGGCATGAACAGTGCACCGATCGATCGGTAGCAATTCTCGATCGATCGAAACGCGAAATCCTGAAGATTTTATTTTCCTTTTTTATCGTGATTTTGGAGGGCTTTTAAGGGGGGATCTCTTCCATCACAAAGGAGGATATCAGACCATTTCAGACGATTTTTAGGTCAAGGAGAGCCGCCGCCCAACGCCGGAAAAGGAGATCCGTACTTCCGGTTCTTCGTCCAAGGTCGAGCCAATCTATTCCGGAGTGCAAGGAAGGAACGAGAGAAGAAATCACGGTGCAACGCACGGATTCATCCACCGTTTATCATATTTCTAAACTTTAGTTTATTTGATTTTCAATTCCATTTGATGTTTTTGAGGTCGAGAGACAATAAAACTCTTATGTATTTGATTTGAATTAAATTTAGTTTATATTATTGAGTTTTAGTTTCGTTGTGTTTGATTATTGATTCATTGGTATTTGAGTGCATTGATTGTTATTGTTCATAAATTAATTGCATGTGTAAATCAAAGTCTAGCTAGCTTTGATTGAATTTGAGGGTTACAGCCGAGATCGAGAGATAACGTTGTAACACGCTCCATTAATTTATGATGTATGTACGATTGAGATCGAGAGATGATATCGCATACGTGAGAACTTGAAATCAGGAGATTTAGAGTTATATGGTTTTGGTAATCTATGTAACTTTGAATTAGTAAATAGGTGCACGAGAGTGACTTATTCTAATTTATCGTTAGTTTCTTTACAGCTCGAGAGAGTGTATTGAATAATATCAAAAACCATTCACCTTTAAAATCAATTGGTTGATAATTTGAGAATTCCATTGAATCATTAGAGATAACATAATTGAACGACGAGCTCGGTAATTTTCTCGAGTAACTTACCTTTGCATTTCCGGAACCATCCTATTCATTACTTCTTGTTTAAATCTTTATTCTTTAGTTTAATTTGGCTCTAGTTAATCAAACTTCGTAAATCGTAGGTTAAATATAATTTTATTAATCTCATTTGGTACTTATACGTTAGTCCCTGTGGATTCGGCAACCTATACTTAATTTTCACTATACTAAAACTTGACAACCGTGCACTTGCGGTAGAATCGCTTCAAACCATTCTTTGAAATATCTTTTGTTTAAAAATAAAGCGGTCAAGTTTTTGGCGCCGTTGCCGGGGACTAATCTGTATAATATCATACGAGATTAGTTAATTGTAATTTAGCCAATTCTTTTATTATTGCGTTTTTGTTTTCTTTTTCTTTTTGTTATTTTAAAAATAAAAAATAAAAATTTATTTAAGTATGTTATTTGTTTTTCTTGCGAGGTACTTGTGATGCTTCATCAACAAGTCTTCACAAGATTTGCCCAACAATTTTCAGAGCCGTTTTTTTCGGCGTGGGAGAGATTCAATGAACTGGCAGACACATTCAGGTATCACAACTTTTCGAACTATACTCTTCTGCAACATTTCTTCAAAGGTTTGGATGCACAGACACAAGGATGGGTATTCAGAGGAGCATTGCTGACTGGGAGTCCCCTGGTTGATAGAGATGAGGACAGTGTATTACACCTGTTCAATGATATGGCGGATTTCGATTACCACTGGCATTGTGATCCTTCCTTGCAAGGTTGGAGTCACCAATACCCACCAGAGACCCACTACCCTAATGATATGCACCAAACCTTTGAGCATCACGGCGAGAAGAAAGATAGTTTTGTAGAAGGAACGACTCAATCAGGGAATATGTTATTTAGACTCATGGTATCAACTGAGCAACGTTTAGAGAACCAGACCAATTATATACGTCATCTAGAGCAGCAATTTGCAATTCTAGTGGAAACCATCTCAATGAGCTGCCAAGAGGAGGAGACGAGATCTACAAATCAAGCCTGGTTACATGATGATGATCACTCAACCAATCAAGTTTGGGGGAGTGATCCGACTCATGGGGAAGAATCAAGGGAAGTTGAGCCTATGGAAGTGATTGAGCCTACAGTGGAAAAGGCATCTGAGGAGATCCTATGGGACAACGAGCCAAGAGTGAAGTTGGATAATGAGATTTTCGAGAAATTTGATATCCACCCATCGATGGAGGCATGTTATGGGCCATATGTGGATACGTATTCCTCATCGATGCCACCAACTTCACCGCACTACGCCATCCATGAGATGAAGCCAATTCAAGAATCATTCTCCCATGCTCACTATGTTATGACGAAAGTTGTTGGAGCGACGAGTTTACACTGGAGACATCTGGCCAATCTTGAGGGCATACTGAATGAAGACCCATTTGTGGTATTATACGATACTTACTATGGGCGGCAACCGCTCTTTGATGGTTGCTTCTGATGGTCAAGCCGACGACTAGAAATCAGCGGTTCTTGGGAGGCAACCCAAGCGTATCCTTTTGCATTTAGCTTTGTTTTATTTTCAATTTTGCATTTAGTTTGTTTTTCTCTCTTGTCGATTTTTTTTTAGCATCCTTCTTTTGCGGGGTACTCAAGTGGAGCGATGAACCCCTAGAGCAGTGGAGCTTTCAAAAGCCAAACCTCCTCAATCCTCATGCAAGCGTCTTGATCAGGGGAGTTTACTTTTTCCCTTTTGATTCTTTTAAACATTGAGGACAATGTTTCAGTTAAGTTTGGGGGAGTGGTTTGCGTGTTTAACTTGTTTTATCCACATGTTGTGTGCTTAATTGTCACTTGAATCGTCCTTGAGCACTTTCAAAATTTTTTTTTATTGATTGAGTTATTCTTGAGAATTGATGAGTTGGAATTGCAACGGTAATACATGATGAAATTAATCCTCATCTAGATAGGAGTCATGGAAATGCTTAACTTGTTTGTATATATCCTTTGTTAACTACATGTCAAAACTGAGGAATAATTTGAGCACTTATTGAGTCATGATTGAGTGAAGTATGTATTGTTTAAATTGAAAACTTGTGTTAACTATGATGAGTCTTGAGTATCTTAGATAACTCTACAGTTTAGTTGAAAGCACTTTGAGGCGAAATTTATAATTAGGAACTAGACTTGGAGATGATTTAGGCGATCTTTGGACCGTTTGTGCCTTTCAAGCCTACCTTGTATACATTATTCCTTAGTGTCCCCTTTTGAGCCTTATTGAAAAAGAATGGTATATGCATTGCATATGATTAGACCCCCATTCGGCATTCTTGGCAAAACTCATTATACCCACCTTGGTTTGAGCCTAAAAGAACAATTTCATCCATCCCTAGGAGAGTATAATGAATCTCATTCATTGCATTAAATTGTTATATGTTGAGAAGTTCATTGTGAAAGAAATGAAATGAACAAAAGAATGAGCAAAGAAAAAGAAAAGATGTAGAGAAAAAGCCTTGAAAAGAAAAGTTAAATAAGACCCAAAGTGGCCAAGGCTAGAAAATGTGAAGAGAAGCTCAATGATTATGTGAGAAGATTTTGAACTGATTCTGTTATACTCTCTTCTTTGCTTCTATCCTACCTTTTCTTTGGAGCCGACACCAAAAGGCCTAACTTTAAAAGCTTTTAAAGTCCTGTTGATCCAAGTCTAGGGAATAATTACATTAGTGGAGAAGTGCTGGATAGTAAATTTGTAGAGTAATTCAAAGAAATCTTGACTAGGAGTTGATATGGTACATGTTGATTTTAAAGATATGTATGTAACTCATGTTTGACAATAGCACACACGCACGTTCCGATGTTGCGATGTATTGTTTAACTTAGGAGAAATTGCTTCTTGTTAAGTGTTGAAGGACTTCTATTGATGTGTAAGTAGGATTTCTGAGATTTTACGTATGTTGTAAAGATGATTCATGCTTAGTATCGAGTTTAACTTTTCTTTTTGAGCTTATTGCTTGCTCGAGGACGATCAAGTCTAAGTTTGGGGGAGTTGATAGGCTTAGATTTTGAGTGTTTTTAACAGTAAATTCTTCCTACTTTCCGTTCTTTTTCCTGGATGATATTATGCTTTTTGGTGTCTATTCGTTTGTTTCAGGAAAATAGATCGGAAGTGGAAGAAATGAGCCAATATGAAGATAACGGGCGAAATCGAGGCGAAAAAGAGCTGAAATTTAGGAAATGAAATTTTCGGAATCTCGATCGATCGAGCCAGGCAGAAAGTGAGAATCAGAATTTTTGAAGGCTCGATCGATCGGTGGAAATCTCGATCGATCGAGCGAGACAGTGAGTTTCAAAAGCTGGCATGAACAGTGCACCGATCGATCGGTAGCAATTCTCGATCGATCGAAAAGCGAAATCCTGAAGATTTTATTTTCCTTTTTTATCGTGATTTTGGAGGGCTTTTAAGGGGGGATCTCTTCCATCACAAAGGAGGATATCAGACCATTTCAGACGATTTTTAGGTCAAGGAGAGCCGCCGCCCAACGCCGGAAAAGGAGATCCGTACTTCCGGTTCTTCGTCCAAGGTCGAGCCAATCTATTACGGAGTGCAAGGAAGGAACGAGAGAAGAAATCACGGTGCAACGCACGGATTCATCCACCGTTTATCATATTTCTAAACTTTAGTTTATTTGATTTTCAATTCCATTTGATGTTTTTGAGGTCGAGAGACAATAAAACTCTTATGTATTTGATTTGAATTAAATTTAGTTTATATTATTGAGTTTTAGTTTCGTTGTGTTTGATTATTGATTCATTGGTATTTGAGTGCATTGATTGTTATTGTTCATAAATTAATTGCATGTGTAAATCAAAGTCTAGATAGCTTTGATTGAATTTGAGGGTTACAGCCGAGATCGAGAGATAACGTTGTAACACGCTCCATTAATTTATGATGTATGTACGATTGAGATCGAGAGATGATATCGCATACGTGAGAACTTGAAATCGAGAGATTTAGAGTTATATGGTTTTGGTAATCTATGCAACTTTGAATTAGTAAATAGGTGCACGAGAGTGACTTATTCTAATTTATCGTTAGTTTCTTTACAGCTCGAGAGAGTGTATTGAATAATATCGAAAACCATTCACCTTTAAAATCAATTGGTTGATAATTTGAGAATTCCATTGAATCATTAGAGATAACATAATTGAACGACGAGCTCGGTAGTTTTCTCGAGTAACTTACCTTTGCATTTCCGGAACCATCCTATTCATTATTTCTAGTTTAAATCTTTATTCTTTAGTTTAATTTGGCTCTAGTTAATCAAACTTCGTAAATCGTAGGTTAAATATAATTTTATTAATCTCATTTGGTACTTCCGGAACCGGGAGTTCAGTTTTGGTTCAAGAATAAGTCTAGCAACTTGTTCTTGAACATCCCTTTCGATTTAATCGTGTGGATACCGTAGAGACAAAGGTGCAAACTTTTGTTTGTGACCCGAGGTGCTACAACGTGGAATCTGCTTCAAACACGCTACAAGGGTGAGACTCTTTTATCATTCCGATATGAATACTCTGTATAGGTCCATGGTTAGGGAATCCTTATTTTATTCCGCTGGGCATTGCTTGTTGGATTCCTTACACTTTTGACATTGAGAACCAGGGTCGGGGTTGATACTTTGAGCTGTAGAGAGTGCTACAAGGATAGCGGATTAGAGAAATTCCTTTTGTATAGCTTCTACAAAGTGTAGAGTAAGACTATAGCTTAGTAACCTTTTGTTAGGAATTTGTATAATTCCTTTTTGAACTTTTGGTACTGTAATCTCTTAAGCTCAGGATTATCAACACGACCTAATACTCTGATTTATGAATGTTTAGTTCTCTTAATTGGACCTTAGTATCTTGTATAGATAACGGGGTCTTATAGTTATTTCAACATTAATCGATATTATTACAACATTAGTCTCACGTAATGAGATTCGAATGAAATAGCATACCGTCAACATTAATCTAAGCTCATCTATTTTAAACAATATATTCAATATATTGCAATTTCACAAGGTTGCATAATCATCTTGTAGGATTTCAATCATAACTCTACATCATCAAACACTAATTCTTATATGTTCTCATTGTCACCCTCACTATCCACTTCATTCCAATAATAATGTCATCATTCTTTACATTGATTACACAAATAACAATATTACAATTGCTATATTCAATAGAAATTAACTATCATATTATTTCCAATATTGTTTTCACATAGATATAATATTATTCATTCCTCGAACTTCAGTTCATACACAGTCATACATTCTTATTAACATGGAGGAGATATTTTTACGATATTATGTATTCCTTGAAAAAAATCACTTGTATATCACAAATCCATAACAATGCACCAACATTAATATCGTATGCATAATCTCATATACATGTGCAATTGCAATAGTCTGCAATGTACAATCAGCATCATAATATCGTACTCGTCAAACATTCCCCACGATAGATAACAATACTCACATGCTCTAAAGAATCAATCTCTCCATATATCATCACGTAGTTATCATCTGGCGTAAAATAAGTACTAGAAAAACACAATCCTTAGTACTTCTCATATATAAGTATAGTAATCACACACCTTGTCAGTTACTCCTTATTGATATAAATAATTTCTTCAATCATCGAACAAGAATCTTCCCGCGTTTAAATATTCACATAATTCTGTATGCATCATTATACTACATACTACCACGTACTTGTATAATTGCATTCACACAATAATCAATTTCATATTTTAACAATGGGGTAGCTCGTGTTATTCATTAACTCATCAATATTCAACATTACTATATTATCACATCACATAACCAAGCATCATCCCTTAGTGCATTAGCATTACTCTTGAGCTCTTAATATTAGTCTCAGCACATATCATCATTTGACTATTATCTGATGCCAAGTAACTACTAGAAAATCCATTAGTAATTCTCATAAGCATATATATAATGTCATGTATATGCATCTCAGTCACTAGCTTAAATCATAAATAATAATTAGTCGAACGTGATTACCTTGTATTCATAGTATTCACACAATAACATAGGTATATTGTGCATCATGTAATGTCTATATCATTATTAATTATCACATGATTACTTATTACTACCGTTATTATGCATCATAGAGCAAAGTCTTAATCTCATGCACTTTCATGCATTATTACATTCTATGTTTCCTCATTCCCGCATGATTATATTCAAATCAACATAATCCAAAATTAATCAATCATTAATTTTTACCTTAACTCCACGGACCCTTATGTGTTTCATCATAATTCAACTTCCAACTGTTTTCGCATATACAGCTGATTATCATAAATTGATGTCAATCAAACAATTGTAACTATTTGCCTCAACTCCTCGGACCCTTTCCCCATTCAATATCCTCTTGGGCCTAAATTTCATACACCCAAGGAATAACTATATATGTGTTTATAACACAACATTCACTTCTATCTGCAATCAACATATCATTAGTACTCATTGTCATAAATTGGTTATATATCATATCAGTATACGTCAATATGATAAGCCTATCATGCATATAATCTCATCGCTAGCTATACAATGGCATATTTACTACCATCGCTTTGATATATCAGAAGCATTCATAATACCCCTCGCTTCAATATGACAGCGGCATGTCCATCGCTTCGACATATCAGCGGCAAGTAATATGTTATCATCGCTTCGATATGACAATGGTAAGTATTATATTCTCATATATCACAATGACAAAACGAATAACAATGCATGTGTATAAATCAACATATAATTGCATCTTCATATTCATAACATAACCATACCCGACCATCACATCATCCATTGTCCCATATCAATAGTACATTACTGTCCACTGTTTTCTATCATCAGACATCATATCTCATTTGTCACTTTCTGATTCCCTTGCAAAATCAGACTTCTCAACACTGTATAAATATATTTCATGTGTACAAACTCAATAAAATTCATGTAGCTCTGTACTAGCAACCACATCAAATTATCAACACTGAATCTGTTAGCATGACACGTTTGTTGTTCATCTCTTAATGCATTATTACTTTCACCAAAACAAAATCAATGATATATCATAAAACGAGTTACCAGACTCATGTGTTCTTTGATAACACCATCATTAGTAATATATTCATTGGTATCAACGGTCATTCCTCATTACCATATTCCTCGTATTTCATATACAATCCTGCAATCACATTGGTTAGTAATAACACCAATTCCTATTAGATCATATCACACCATGCACATAAGTGTATAAATATCACACCACGTAAACACAAAATCACATTCATGTGTAACTCATGTTATATCCAAATCTCCAATACACCCTAGGCCCTTAAACAACCCAAAGAGCTAACCATTGCTCTGATACCACTAATGTAAGATCCCAACGTCCCATCTCATGAAAAATGCATCTATGACGTCATATGTGTATAAAAAAATTTCCTTCTTTAAAGCTCTCACTAGATGCTTCACATTTACGATGTGACTTTTTATAAAAGTTTCGACAGAGTTTACCCGTAAATCTAGTTACCCGCCAAAATACAATTCATAATGCAATTTATCTCCCAATTAAATTGCATAACATTCAAATGAAGAGAGAAAACTCAAGACATTTATACAGACCATATAAATACATAACAATGCTCACAGACGAACGATGAATTAATGAACATATGTCAAGTGCATAAATAACATTTCTCTTCTACCAATACTGACACATACTTCAGAGAGCACTATATTCCATCGCTCGAGTTATCTTTCCTGAGACAACATCGTACCTATTTTACCCGTGTGTACAGAAATAGGACCCCACACGGGGTGAGCAAGTACCTACATGATAATCACAATCACAATCATATCCACACACACACACACACAAACAAAATAAGTTGATGGAATTCTATACATAGTACTTCATATATCTTCTGAACCAATATAATCTTCTCCGCATTGTTCATGTTCCCACAATTCCACAATCCACAACAATAAAATCCACAATAATAGTATAACATTATTGAATTATTCTAAATTATTTCATTAACAAATGATACATTAATTCTACGTCAACCCATGACGTTCCATGTCATTTTGTGACGTTCAAATTGTTCTATGTCAACCCGTGACGTTCCATGTCATCCCATGACATTCATTAATTCGACATCAACCCATGACGTTCCATGTCATCCCGTGACATTTCAATAATCTAACGTCAACCCGTGACGTTCCATGTCAACCAGTGACATTTCAATAATCCGACGTCAACCTGTGACGTTCCATGTCAACCCGTGACATTGCAATGATCGGACATCAACCCGTGACGTTCCATGTCAACCTGTGACGTTTCAATAATCCGACGTCAACCTGTGACGTTTCATGTCAACCCGTGACAACTTAATAATCCCACAACTCACAAATGCTTCTATCGATCAATTAATAAATATAAACAAAATTTACATCTATTGCTCGTACGTATTCACGTACCTTATTGTCCGAGATATTGTTAAGTTACCTTCCTCTACATACTTAGGCTTGTGCAGGCTCTACATAATTCAATTATCCATATTAACATTTATGCATAACAATAGCATCACCCTCAAATCATTGATTCATGATAAAATACTACTTAAAATCCCCAGACAATGAATTCATTGACATGACAACACAAAATAAATTTTCAACATTTTAACACTACCGATCGATCGATGCTTACCTACCGATCGATCGGTAGTCCCCAAAATTTCATTCCCTTGTTCGACTTTTACCAATCGATCGGTAGTTACTACCATCGATCGTTCGACAGTTTACCGATCGTTTGCTGGTAGCTGCCGATCAACATATAGTTCACAAAATTTACATCTTCCTTTTCGTATTTTACCGATCGATCGGTGGGTTTCTATCGATCGATCGGTCGATGTTGAAATACAAAAGTATCCAATTCCATTCCCTTCAAAACCTCTCTTTTCAAAATCAACAACAACCATTCTTCACACACAAATGACATTTAACCAGTTCACCAAGGTAAGTAATAAATCATAAAGCATCCCCCAATTTGGACTAAAATCCACAACAACTACCAAACCAAAGAAACATCAAATTCAAAACTCTCCCAACCACAATAAATCCATATTTATAACACCATATCCATGATAATGGTTTAGGGACAATACCTTACCACTAAGATAAGGTAGAGAGCTTGAAATCCAAACTTTTGCAAGTTTTCCACCTTGGGCGATTTTTAGGCGTGGAAGGGAATGAGGGGAAATGGGTTTGGGTGTTAAGGGCTTTGGTGAGTCCTCACAATAATATCTTCAACCAATTTTTCAAAATTGCACAGTAGTCCTTTATAAAAGGTTGGGTTACAATTTACCACACTAATTCATTATGGTATGCTTTCTAACCATCAGCAATAAAAATATTCAACTATTAATACTCATATTAGATTCAAACATTAAATATTAAAATCCTTAACATGAAGTACTATTGCAAGAATTCCATTAGAATTTACCTCACATTACAAGTTCAACTCGCAATTATTTATTTTATTTCCGACTAAATCACCATTCCAATTATTTTAATTCTGTAATTATCTCATCATTCACCTCAACTAAATCAACAAATTAAATATAATTAGTTCTAGGCCTCACATGGATGGTCAACATAAACTCATAGAAGGCAGAATAACTACAATCGAAAGCCAAGAAATGTATATTTTGGGGGTATCCAAAAGACACAAAAGGCTGTAGGTTGTGGTGCATTGAATCTGGAGAGGATAAGTGTATAATAAGTAGGGATGTTGTCTTCAATGAAAGATTTACCATTCAAGTTGTCAACAACATCTAAGGTATATACACAGACTCCATAAATTACAAGTAGACATGAACACTGACGTTGATCCAGACCAGAAATATTCACAAGAAGGGGGTACTGTAACTGATCAAGGACAACCATATCAAGACATAAGTGATTATCAACTAGTAACAGGTGGAAGAGGACCACTAACACCTCAAAGTCTAGGATATGCAGATTTAATGGCATATGCATTCTTGTTACGACTGTTATTGATGAGGTGGAGCCTATAGACTTCGAACAAGACATAACTTGCAAGGAAAGTGCTAATCGGATTAAAGCCATGGAGGAAGAGATGACATTCATGAAGAAAAATAAGACAAAGATCCTAGTGACAAGTCACCAAACCAAAAGCTAGTAGGATGTAAGTGAATCTTTAAAAAGAAGGTGGAATCCCTGGTGTTGAAGAGTATAAGGATAGCTAGTAGCCAATTGATTTCACACTGGGAAGGCATAGACTACAATTAAATACGAGTCACTCGCCGAACTCCTTCAACCATGCAATTCTCACCCATTGTCAAGTTGTGAGGGCCCGATCCTAATGTGGTGTTTAATTAACACATAATGATTAATTTACGTAAACAGCGGAAGATTTATTTCAAAGATCTTAACAAATGGCCCTAAAATTTTTTTCGCTTTTAGGTGATACATATAGTGATACTGAAAATACGTAATTCCAGTTTCCAATTTAACATGTTGAGCATAACATCCATATCAAGTATAAATCAACCAGTAGTAGAATACTTAAAATACAGATAATCGGGGCATACCCCGGTAATTCAAAACATAATTAAAAATATTCTAACAACTACTGGAACGCAAAACATAAAATATAAACCTGAGCTCGCTCTCAAGGAGCTCTGGTATCTCTCGATGCGTCGGTGTAAGCATCGTCACTATGTCCTCCTGTGAAGCCTGTCATGTCCGAACAACAAAAGACATGACAGCCCCCACAAAGGGGGTCAGTACCCCAGTACGAGAAATAAATAAATCATGTCAAGTGACAAAGATCATGCAATGCAGACCATGTATTAATGTGATGTATGAATGGGTACAAGGAATCGAATATCAAGATACCAAAAATCGGAGTCCAAAGGAAGGTATCATCAAATCATCAAAGCTCGAGCAGAGGGTGACAGTATACGTACATTGCGCTAGGTATCAGAGCCAGGTTTATTAATCCTAAGATTGAGTCGAGGATCACTTGGTAATTAGCTAACGGTTTGAGGTACATTGAAATGAGTTTTATCATGACGTCTGGCAAAGACGTGTAATGATGCTAATGTATGGCCTTATATGTCATTATTTGATTTATATGACTTATTTGTCACTATATGATTCTTATGTGACTATATGACATGATGAATGTCTTGGATTACATGATATGTGAAATTACATGATTTGTATATACTTTCACATGAGATTGCATGATATATTGAGTTGCATATGTCATTTGATGCATAAATGATTCATGGGCATATCATATTGATCTATCATTCCTTTGATATCCATGATTTGACTGAGTTGACTTACTCTGAGTGTCGGGTACGACGAGCATGGCGATGACAGGCAGTATAGGTAGTAACTGTAGTCACGTGCGGGTGCGACCGGACCTAGACACGAGGGCTGGATGCAGTAACATACATAGGATGAGTTTTCCTAGCGCAATGTATGTATACTGTCACCCTCTGCTCGAGCTTTGAGGATTTGATGATACCTTCCTTTGGACTCCGATTTTTGGTATCTTGATATTCGATTCCTTGTACCCATTCATACATCGCATTAATGCATGGTCTGCATTGCATGATCTTTATGACTTCACATGATTTATTTATTTCTCGTACTGGGGTACTGACCCCCTTTGTGGGGCTGTCATGTCTTTTGTTGTTCGGACATGACAGGCTTTACAGGAGGACATAGTGACGATGCTTACAGCGACGCATCGAGAGATACCAGAGCTCCTTGAGAGCGAGTTCAGGTTTATATTTTATGTTTTACGTCCCAGTAGTTGTTAGAATATTTTAATTATGTTTGAATTACCGGGGTATGCCCCGAGTATCTGTATTTTAAGTATTCTACTACTGGTTGATTTATACTTGATATGGATGTTATGCTCAACATGTTAAATTGGAAACTGGAATTACGTATTTTCAGTATCACTATATATGTATCACCTAAAAGCGAAAAAAATTTTAGGGCCATTTGATAAGATCTTTGAAATAAATCTTCCGTTGTTTACGTAAATTAATCATTATGTGTTAATTAAACACCACATTAGGATCGGGCCCTCACACAAGTAAACATCCATAAGGACTTTACTGGTCATGTGACTCAACAAGATAAGGAATTAGACCAAATGGAAATAAAAATAGCCTTCTTACATAGAGAACTTGAAGAAATGATTTACACGAAGCAACTGATGGCTTCGAGCTGGGAAATTCAGAACAAGTATGCTTATTAAAAAGGTCTCTTATGGCTTACAGCAATCTCCTAGGCAATAGTATCTGAGATTTAATCAGTTCATGGATAAAATAGGCTACTCAAATTCCAAGTTTGAAAGCAGCATATACATGAAAAGTGATGCAACAAGTCGAGTTTACTCAATGTTATATTGTGATGCCTGTTATAGACTAGCGAGGATAGGACATCATAAGTTTATACTTAAGGAAAGACTCAACACAGAGTTTGAGATGAAAGACATGTGTCTAGCCAGTAAAATCTTAGGTATTGACATTATATTTGACAGAAAGCACAGGAAAATGACTGTCATAAGAAGTATATATAAACAAGTTATTGGAAATTTTTTGGAATGTCTAGATCAAAGCAAGTGAGCATGCCAATAGCTCAACACTTCAATCTTTCTGCATCATAATCTCCACATAGTGAAGATGAAATTGAATACACGGACGAGGTCCCTTATGCAAATGCAATTTGGAGTATGGTTTGCTCTATGCTGGATTTGGCTTGTGCATAAACATTATGAGTAGATTTATGTATATTTGGTTATTTACTAAAATCGCCCTTTGGAGGAGAAGGGTGGATTGACTGTAAGAGAACATTGACAAGCTGTAAAGTGGTCATTAAGAAACTTAAATGGCACTAAGAACATTGTCATTCAATATACAACAACTTATAGATCATTAAAGTTGATATGGGTTTGTGGACTCAGATATGCTGGATGCTTGACACAATGAAGTCTCTGTAAGGATATATATTTATTATTTTTGGTGGAGCTGTGAGTCGGAAAGCTAGCATATAAAATGTGGTAGGTTTGTCCACAACTGAAAGCTGAGTATGTAGCAGCAACTGCAATAATTAAAAAGGAAATGTGGCTGCATGGCTTTGTAAAGGAAATGCGCATCTGTCAAGAAGATATGGTGATATATTGTGTCAATCAAAGTGTAATACATCTCATGAAGAAATTGAAAGAATACAGTAAGAGCTCGTTAACTACTAGCTGCCAATATGCTTCCTGCCTCCAATTGGTTGGACCGTAGGTGCGATGATTTACTTCACACATTTTTTGATAAACGAGTAATTGATGGAATTATGAATGTGGTTTTCTTTGTAGTGCAACTTGGTATATGTATGAACTCAAACTCTGCTTTTATGCTTTTTCGGGTTCCCGCTCACTGGGGAAATTTTCAGTGTGAGAGAAAGAAGTGAGTAGTCAATCAAATAAATTAAAGGAAGGTGGCACTCACAATCATGAGGTTCTTAGAGGTCCAAACATATCGACATTAGACTACGTTTCATAAAGGTTTAAATGTATCCATGTTCAAACATTGCTTGAACTTAGTTCATGTGACTGAAACATAGCAGTGAAGACTTGAAGCAGCCACCTAGGAAGAAGAACAATATAGATAGAAACAGGATCAAGATGGTGAAATGTTGAAGTTGATCCAGTTTCTGGAATAATGTCAAGAACTACGAACTAAGGAGAGTCAAGTGAAGAAGGAATATCGGGTTTTGGAATTTGCTTGGCAGTTATTGTATTGAAGTATGACAGTTAGTACTTCAAGTCAATGTACAATATAAATGCCGATGGATCCTAAAAATATAGGATCAAGCTCTTACCGCTAAGCTAAAAGTTATAGCTGGTAGCAGAGGCGCAACTTTATTTGCTTATAATGGCAACGCGAAGCCCCGTACTAAGTGACAGGTGGACATGAGGGGCTACACCCTAGAGATGTCAATGAGCCAGGTTGTTAAGCCAATAGACGAAAGATGACCGCACCTTCATCCACAAGTGCACATACCGAATTGCTGGGCAAACACAACCCCAACAATCCCCCCAGAAAGTGGTTCCTGGGCGACTCAAACCCATGAACTCGCTCTGATATCAATTGTAGGATCAAATGCTTACCACTAAGCTAAAGCTATAGCTGGTAGCAGAGTCGTAACTTTATTTCCTTATAGTGGCAGTGCAAGGCCCCGTAGTAAGCGACATGTGGATATTAGGGGCTTCACCTTGTAGGTGTCAATGCGCCATGCTTTTAAGCCAATAGATGGCAGATGGCCACACATTTGTCCACGAATATACAAAAGGACTTGCTACGTAAACACAACCCAACATAAGCAAACGTATCGGTTTTTCTTTTATTGCTCTGTATTATAAACTTTCAAGCTTTCATAGTGCAATATTCTTTGGCTATGTAGATTCTTGAACCAAACCATGTAATATTGTGTTACTCTTCTTATTCATTGTCCTGTAATTTCAAGCATTTATCTTGCAATGATTTGTGATCAGTGTTCATTCATATACAAGCGTTCTTGTTAATCCATATTCCGACAATATCAAGTTTAAATAGTATTATGACAATTAAATAATCTCGAATTGAGTTCGTGTGATTTTGAAGTTCATTTCATAATAATAATCATAGTCCAATAGTGGAGGGATTGAGATAACAATGATTATTGCGGATAAAATAGGAACACCTTCCTCCAAATACAATAAGAAAGTAAGTATTTGTCAAATTTTAAAGGGAAAATTGCGGGCCGGTATCCTTTCTTGAAACTTAATTCATCATAGTCTAGTTAAAAAACCTTAGTTCATTTAGGTCCATTCTTGGTTGAAATGACTATAAAACCCCCATGTGGTCCAAGTGTTCCACATGGTCCAACCAACTCTTAATCAAATTGCATTCTTAACCCCAAGAAAATGTTTAAAGAACAAATAAGCATCTATATACTATTTATCATCTTCTTTATCCTATTATTCATTAAACAGTAGCATTTATGAACATGAGATCCTTCAGTTTCTGTCATCTCGGGTGAATCCAAGAGCATGCTTTTGCAAAGGACTCACAGTTCATATAACATTCTTCTAATTATAATTCACAACTCGATTTGAAGATCATGTTAAAAATAAATAAAAGGCCCAACATGCTTCCGTATTACAATAAAATTTTAACAAACTGAAATATACCATTTTGACCATAACGGTACCGGGTGAGGTGGGTCGCAACGCCACCAGTCAAAAACTTACTGCCTCCAGACTATTTTAAGAATGGCTCCTCACCATTCAACCTCAGCTCATGGGCGAGGCTAGTCTGCCAGTTATCCGACTCCTGCAGAAACAGCACAGCACAACCCTAATTCGTTTCCTAACTTAGGGCGTAAGGTATAATCAAGATATAAAAATATTTAAAGAAATCTGGGAGATAGCTGGGCAACAGCCTTATTTTTATTCTGGAATACTTATAATATCTATTATATTAAACGTCTCCTTTTGGGAGGAGACAGACTTGTTTAGCCTCTCATATAGATGAGGCTTGACTCAAGAACACATAAACTTGTAAACAGAACAATAATACAGACACTTATGAATTTAAAGAAAGAAAAGAAATATTATCAAGCTAAGAAGGCTGAAGATTACAAAGCTTGGAGACTACAATATTTATTTTCAGAAAACTATGGAGAATTTTCGATGTCCTTAGCTTCCTGAATGAGTGCCCTTTTATAGGCATGAATCCAGATTTCAAATGCGGATTCCAAATCTTGATAAATGTTGAGTGCGCCTGTGAGTGCGCCTTAACTTTACGTGGTCTGACATCTTTGTCTGATTGTGCCAACTTTTCTCGTGAGTGGTCCATTATCTTTTGTCTGAGTGCGGTGAACAGTATCCGCACCAACTTTTAATGGTCCACCTCTCTTCCTTTGTCGGGGAATCTTTACATTAGTGGTTTTTGTGGTCCCCGAGCTTTAGGAAAACAGGCTCTCTTGTCAGCAGGTCTTTTGTCTTTTCCTGCCTCTGATCTGTCGGGTTTGGATCGGAATCCTTTTCCGAACTCTGGTTCTTTCTGCTCCGGGCATGCTTGGCAGATATGATCAATCCATCGGCCAATATGTGCCACTGTTGCAGAATTTCCGGTAAGTCTCCTTTCTTGGAATCTTGTTCTCCCAAAGAATTCTTCTCTTTGTTTCAAAGAGTTCTTCGGCAAATCTCGTGGAGGTTCATGTCATAGAATTCAGCAAGAAAGTTCCGTTGGCTGAATTTTGAAAGAACTTGAATGTGTATTTGACTTTGTCCATTTCTGTTAGACAAACCCAAAGACCCCATGCTCGTCTGGTTGAAACTTCATAATCAGTGATAGTTCCAGCCAAAATTGGAATTCGTTCTGGTAGCGCCATCTTTATATTTTTCAGGGTGTTTCCATCTGGTCTTCTCAGCTTGATAAAATGAAAAGCTTCGATGAAGCCTTTCTTTGCCGGCTCTGGAGCAGCACTGAAAAAATACAACTCCAAGATATCACCTCTAGCCAAATGTGGATTATTGGCCAGGTCTCGTAAACAGCTTCTCTGATCAATTTTGCTAATTTCGATATTTCAGAGAAGGCTGGTGCCACAGTATAAACCGAAGCCAGAGCTCCGAAATGATACCATTCCTGAACATCGTTTGGATGGCTGCCTGGTTTCATCCAAAATCTCGGATATTTTCCGGAGATATCAACTATTGATTTTTTTGGGTTGATACCTCGCCTGGTAATTAGTTTCTCCCAACTGCGTTGGTAATCCTGCATAGGTGAAGAAACTAAATCATCGTTAGTTTGAACCTTAGACTTGCCAATCATTGGCCTAAGATTCAACTCTCCCTCTTTTACCCCAGAGGTGTTGGGTTGACTTGACGGTTCAGATTGTGATGACACCTGACCTTCAACATTCGCTAAAGCTTGTACATCCTCAAGGAATGCATCATCTGCAGCACTCGTGATAGGGGTCTTGAATCCCTTGCCTCCAGGTTAGATGAGCCCCGTTCTCTAAACACTTCTTTTTGCGCCGTAGATGGTGCGGCCTGAAGGATAGGCCCTTTCAAGACTTCAAACAATCGTTCGGGATCCCGAAATCATGCTCGTACATGATCAGTAACAAGTTCCTGATCTGCTCGTTGAAGTCGTCCTGCGACCTCTGCATTGAGACAAAGAGTCCCAAAATCTCGTTTTGGGATCTCCAGGTTTTCCCTGAGATTCCTAACTCGCTTGAGGGTATCGCTAGCAATGTCCCTCCATCTCGTGTTAAGAAATCTGCAAGAATATTTTTATCAGATTTCACAATGACAATATCATAATCATAATATTGACACTCAGTCTGCCAGCGTAAAACTCTAGCCTTTTCTGGTTTTGATTCAATTTTATTTTTCAGAAAAGACTTAACACTTGTATTATCTATTTTTAAGATAAATTTCTTCGCAAGTAAAAATAATGACCATTTTTTAAAAGCCTTTCGAACTACAAAGAACTCCTTCTCGTTGATGTGCCATCTGATAACTTCGTTGTTATCAAATAGTCCACTGCAATATCTGCATGGCACTTCTCCTTCTGGTGTAACTTTCATGAGGACAGCAGCCCACCAATGATCACTGGCATCGGTGTATAATACCAGTTCATCCTCGTCGTTTGGTATTAAAAGTTTTGGTAGTTGCCTGCAAACCTCCTTCAGCTGTTTGACAGCTTGTCTGTGATCTTCATTCCACTCAAACTTAACATATTTTTTTAGTAGTGGACTGAACACCTTCCTGTGATTTGCCAGATTGTTGATAAACATCCCAGCAAAATTAACAACTCCTAAAAAACTCTGAAGTTGTTTTAAATCCTTAAGGTCATCCGGATATCCTTGTACTTTTTCAACAATATGATTCTGTATGATGATTCCAGATTCGTCAATCTCGATTCCAAGGAACTCGATCTGTCTTGTAGCAATCACTGCTTTCTTTTCAGAAAGCAACAATCCTTCCTTGTAACAAACGTCTGAAAAGATTTCCAGATGTTTAAGATGTTCGTTCATGTTTTTTGACGCTGTGAGGATGTCGTCAATATAAACGAACATGAAGCTGAGGTAATCCTTGAATAGATTATCCATCTTTCTTTGATATATCTGGAGAGCATTTGCCAATCCCATTGACATAACATTCCAGATGTAATGTCCTAGTGGTATGGATAATGCTGTGAATTTTCTGCTTGCTTCCTCCATTTTTATCTGGTAGAACCCAGACTTACAATCGAACTTGGAAAACACTTTGGCACTCTTGATGCTATTTACCAAATGTTCTCTGCTTGGGATAAAATATCCATCGAAATCCAAGATTTTGTTGATCCCTTTATAGTTGATCACCAATCTTGGCTTTCCTCGTTTAATTTCTCCATGATTCCAAACAAGAAATCCCGGAATACAGTATGGAGAAATACCTGCTGAGATTAACTTAAGGTCAAGATGTTCCTTAAGTATGATCTGCATATCTTTCCGATCTTCTTGGTTCATGGGGATCGGCCTGTACCTAACAAACTCATTTTATTTTCCAGTTTTCACCTCCAAAGTAGCTCTGAGCTCATTTTTGTTCCACCATGCTAGTGGATCCTCGTTGTAGTTCCTACGAATCTTCCTTTTTACATCCTCTAGAGTGATTCGCTCTTCGAGGGTAGTTTCAGGTTGTGGAACTTCTTCTCGTAACGCATTTTTCAGTAGCAATAGGGTTTCTGGAGTTACTCTTTCCTCATCCTGCTCTCTGAAATACATGTTATTAACCTAGTCAAAAGTTTGAAAATCTTTTTCACTAGGACCTTGTTGTCGAAACTGAAGAATTGCCTCTCCAAATTTCCGTTGATCTTTCATCTTTGGGTGTCGAAGTTTTCCTTCATCACCACGCTTGTTGTGAAAATGAATGGGGAATTTTTTGTGAAACGCCTCTAGTAATCGCTGTACCATAATCTTATGATCACACAGAGTTGTGAAAATAAGTCTTCTCGTTTCATTCTCTTGAGTGAATGTCTTGAACGTATGTAGGAAATTGTTTCCTAACAGCATATCCGCACCGGTATCATGGAAATATATAGGTGGAGTTTTGACTTTGTACCATGGGGTACCGCCTGCTCCTCCGATAATTATTTCCGCTCCCCGGACTCTTTCATTACGAATAAGGATCCGTTTGGAAAAGTCTCTTCCGGCAATGGCTGGTAATTTCTCACCAACTTCTTTGGGGAAGATTCTCGCCTGGCAGTGCATATTCCAGCTCCTGAGTCAATGTAGGCTGCAAAATATTCTGCCCGGTACTTCTCATATAACATCCCAACGGAGATGTATATTGAGAATGGACTAGTGGTCATCGAATGCGATATCTCTTTCCGTCGACCGTGAATTCCATTCCGTCTTGCAATCTTTCCCAAGGTTTATGTTCCTCAAGAAATTCAATCCCTAGAATAAGCTGTTCTGGGATCCTTCCGGCCAGTCCTTCAATTGTGAGATCAACCAATTTGAAGGTTTCCTTGAAACTTGCCAACTGTAGGTTGTTGCAAATAATATAGGACATCACAGGGGTAGATATTGTTCTTCTCGGTGATGTCGAAAACTATCTGCACTTCTCTCCAGCCTTCTGGGCATTTCAGTTTTCCTATTGTTTGGAATACATCAGGAACTTTCTGAATTCTGTTTGAGGCTGCCTTCTGTTTTTCCCCTGGATAGTTGCTGATTAACCTATCCTGTTGGAAAGACATCCTTCTTGGCTCGATCATGAGGCTCTTACTTCTGTTCAGAACAGGTTGATCTTGTATCCTCATGTCGATCTCTCCCATTGTCGGAGTATCAATGATGTTCGGCAATACTGCTTTGGCGAAATCTTCGAAGATTCTGGGGACTTCGATGAATTCCTTTCTCAAGAAATCCTCGGAGTGATGAGTATTCGAGGGTGCGTATGACACATTGTAGGTGATCGAGTAAGGCATGTTCCCTTCTTTCATCAAATCTTCTCTTTTAAAATCTTGATGAAGTGTGAGAACTTTGTTGAAGTCTCGATCTCCTAAATTGTATGCAATCATGGATAGATGTTGAAGGCCATCTTTCCTGCATACAGATTTCCTGCCACCGCTCCCAAACAAGAATCTTTGAGGTTCGGGATTCTCTTGTCAAAGATTGACAGGTTGAGGGGCGAATCAATTCCTTCCTTGAATGTTGCTTTGATGATAACTCTAATGGCTCCAATATGAATCCATGAGAGCGTGTTAGCAACTTCTCTTTTGACCTTGTTCTTAATCTCCTGGATTTCTCTGTAGGGGATTAACCGCATCTCAATTTGGTTTCCCATGAATTCCATTGGGATCGCAAATTCACCTGTTGTCACCCTATGGATAATCTGATGCTTCCTGCTAAGGAGACCAATCATATCCATGGCTTTTTCCATTGCTCCAATTGTAAATCCATCATACATTTGAAGCTTTGGTTCTTCCTTCATGATCCTCATAAGGGTTTTATGAGAAACAGTGGTATGCGAGAAAAACCCTAACGGCTCTTCTCTAATCACGTGTTGAAGGAACTCTCCTTCACTCTGATTCTGAGCTAGATTCACTTCCATCCTCAGAATAGATCTCTTCTTCGTAGATGCTTTCATCTGAGGGAATATCCTCAAATTGATACACCTGCACCAAATCCTGAAAATAGACAGCATCCTCAAATTTCTTGGTATGCTCGAACTGTCTTATTCCCCGGCTCTGTTTTTTTGGACAATCTATAGAGATATGTCCTCTTGCTCCGCATGTCCAGCAGTTACAATCTCTGAAACTCTCATTTGCACGAGTAGGTGTGCGTCTGAAAGTCCTCTTCGTTGCTGTTCTGCTAGAACTAGCTTGATTAGAACCTATTGACGAGATTCTATTCCTTGTTGGTCCTGATCGTTGCCCCGATCTGTAGCTTCGGGCTTTCTGTTTTGACCAGAACTTTCTAGGTCTCCATGAAGACCGGCTTCTTCTTGAACCACCTCTTTGGGCATATGGATGACTTCTGTGCTTCTTCATCTTTCACCTTTGTGGGTAGTTCTCAATAATTGTAGGGATATCATTTCCCGTACAACAAAGAGGAGCCATTTTGTTGACTCCTCTGAGCTTCTTGAAATTTTTCTGGAGCTTTGCTTGGTAGCACCACTCCACCAGCTTTATTTTGAGAAATGACATTCTCCTGGACACCGTCTCGATTGCATGTGGTGTATACTCCTGGATAAGCATTTCTCTCCATGGGCTCGGAATTTTGGCAAAGAACAGCTCTGTTGCATCCTTTTTCCGCTATCTTCGACTTCCATCGATACTCTGTAAAGAGTTTGATGTATTCATCTACATAGCAGATGTCATGTAGTTCCAGGCTAATTAGAGCTTGTCTATATTTCTTAGCCTTCTCTTCCTCCATTCCTTCGAAGTAGCTTATTCCGATGAAATAGATTTTGAGGAATCTCGCCATCTTGTCCACGATCTCTTTTAGGGACTCTCCGGCTAAAACTTCTTCCTTGGTTCCTGGGTCTCCTAGATCCCAGGCAAGCTTGACCTCCACACTCATTTTAGAAGTAAAATGAATCCTTCTTTGCTTAAGTCAAGTGTTCCTGCTGCAATTCTCATTGATGAAGCCCATTCATCAATAAGAATTTCTCTGTTTTTGAAATCCAAAATATACATGTTGAGCATAAGTCCATATGGATGGATTGGATCTAGCTGCAATATCCCGTAGGGCGTCTGATGAATATATGGCATTCGGGAACGGTTCCTTGTTCCAACCGGGGGATCCAAAGTTGCTGAGGTGAAATCTTCCATGTGTGGCATACTTTGGTCCCCTTCGGGTGGATTGTGTGACCCGAAGCTCTCTTGTGGTGGAGGTCTTTGTACAAGCTCTCCTGTCTTGATTTCTACGAGATTTAATCCCGCAAATGAATCAGCAAGATCATGAAGATCTTCCAGGTTGATTCTTTCCATTACTTTGTGGGATGTAATGGTTCTCCTCGTAGGACTGCAATCATTTTTCAGTCTCCATCAAAGGCCTCCGGACCTCCCCTGCTTTCCCTTTTTAGTGTAAAAGGGGTTCTGTTCCGTAAGATGGTGGCAACCATCCTCCGTTCCTTCTTCCTGTCGGACTTGGCCTTGACTCCAATTCCTTCACTCGGGATTGAACATCTTGAAGGTTTTCAAGAATCTCCTTCTGATGTTTAATCATAATCTCCATCTGACTCTGAATCTGATGGATCTGAGCAGGGACATGGTATTGAAGGTAACCATAGCGCTGCACTGTCTTCTGGATTTCTATAAGATCTTGGGATATCTTAAAAGAATCTGGCTCGATTTCTCGAAAGGTTGGTTCTCCCATCCTAATCATCCGGTCCAGACCCTGTTGGATCATTGGTGGCAGGAACCACATCTTCATGTTCAGGATGATCGTCCTCCTGAAGTTCAGCTTACTCGAACTGTAGTTTGAGGTTCACTTGATGGAGCCTCTTAGACATCCTTTCGAGTTTCTTGTAATGGTTTATTCCGGGTGTGTCTAATAAACCTGTTCCTCGTAAAATTTTCCACTTATGGCTGAAACGTTGAGCTTCTGCCATATGCTTCTGGTTTAGTTTTTCCAATTTCTGGAAATACCACCTGTAAGAATGACACTTCGAACATTTGTTCGGGTCCATATTTTCTTGAATCGTCTCCTCCGTATAGGTTACAAATTAATATTCAAGATATTATCATAGCATTTCCAGAACAAACCTAGGCTCTGATACAATTTTGTGCCAAGGATCGCAAAACGGCGACTTGTAAAAAGAAGATATTAAATGCCAATTTTTATAAATATAAGGATATAAAAGATAATTAAATATTATATAGAGACCATTTTGTAAACTAAACAAAAGCCTAGGGAATAGAAATGCAATCTCACCTAACCATTGAGGGGTAAAAGAGTCAAATAAAACACCCAATTGATTTGAAAATTTGAAAATTTGACCTATTTGAATAGAAGTTTCTCCAACTTGGATTTTCTTGTACTACAGTTTTTTCCCAAGACTTAAGTGATTAAAGTTTCCCAAAAGAGCACTTCCTTGCAATTTCCCCAATTTAAATGCCACGACATGCATCATTCTCCACATGTAGACCTGTCAAAATGGGTTAGCCCGACCAACCAGCGGGCCCAAAAAAGCTGGCATGTTTAGGCCCGCCCCTAGGCAGGTTGGGTAAACCCCAACCCAACCCACGGCGGGCTAGCATGCTAGAATTTTGTTTTTAAAAAAAAAAATGTAAAAAATCTTCAAAAAAAATTACAACTGAACTTGCAGAATCTCGAACTTATGCTAGAAGGTTTTATCTAGATATTAACCCTACTACTAAAAATACTTGACTAGGGAATCAATATTTTACTCAATTTTAAAATACATGTTGCAAATTTAAAGCAAGACCAAGTGAAAAATATATAGTAGATTAGATGCTTCAATGTGATATTGAATTCATATTTATGAATTTATCCTAAAAAAAATGAATAACAAATTATTTTTTTTCAAAACCCGAGGTCCGTTTGGGCCAGCCCGTATAGGCCCGCCTGTCGACGGGCCTAAACAATGCTAGCCCAACCCACCTATTTTGCGGATTGACCTGACCCATTTTGATAGCTCTATCCACATGCAATTGAAATTTCTATATCAAGACATAGGGACTGAGCTACTTAGGACAACAACTGCTAGTTCTTCAATGTCACATTATTATTCTCTTGATCCGGAATATTTACTTTTCCCTTACCCTTTACTTTGAGTGAGTTCGGAGCCACTTTCTCTTTCTATCAACATTCTATATTAATCAATTCCTCATCTCCTACCTTTTTGTTACACTCATGGTTCGCCATCATAGTCGCGGTGTTTGGAATGGGGGCCTCCATTTCAGTTCCAATGATATTTCACGGAACGGTCACGTCGCGGGTTGTTTTAGAAAATTATTAAAAAAAATAAAAAAAAAATTGAATATTTTTTTAAAAAAAATGTTTAAAAATATTTAAATCAGAATATTACTTTAATTTGGTTTCTTTAATTAGTCAGAAATAGAGTAATAAGATGCTTTTTGGATTTTTTTGGTTGGTTTAGTTAGTCAAAAGTTGAGTATATCAAATAAAAACAAAGTTATATTAAAATTTAATGTGACTAGGAACTTCACACGTCTTCTCTCCAAATCTCATCTTCCCCAAACTCCAAACTACATTCATGATTTCCTGTATTCTACAAGTCTGTAGCCAACAAGGATTCCCTTAAATACTATATTCATCTTTTCATCCGCCAACCGATCTCATAAAAACACATCATTTAAGCACAATATAAATCGAATCCATTCTGCACGGTTCCGTTCCGCCGTTTATATCCAAGTCATCAATAACTCGGCGAGTTTCGATTATAGAATGCCATACCAAAGCAACATCTTTTACAAGCTGGAACTTTGGACCGGCATCTACTGTTCCCATCCCAGAATGGTCTTCCCCGCCGTTCTGATACCGATACGGTAAACCATGGTTACACTTACATCAAATGAAACGGCTGAAGTAAACAGTTTCTCTGAATTTAGAGCACATGATGTTCAATCGAATCTTTTTATGCTTGCTTCAAAGTAACATTTCGGGTTTGAAGAAAACTTTCAACATGCATGAGTGTGCCCTGAATAACAAAACATTTTCAACATGTCCTCAACAGTTTGACCCACTTTCGAACAGGGGCGTAGCCAGGATTTGGCATCTAGGGGTGTGATGCCCCGAAATTAATTAATTGCAATTAAGGCATTAATTATGTTTATATGATGAATCATGTGATAATTGATTTATGTGTTGGGTATTAAGATGTTAACATGATTTAATGGTGTTGATTATTAAATATGAGGAAGATGTGATTTTAGATGAAGTTTAGAGCATTTTGTAAAATGCTTTCAAAATACCATGTTGGAGTATTTTATGAATCATGTTAAGTTTGGGGTGTGATTTTAAATTAATCCCCAACCCCCTTTTTAACCCTTCACCCATCATTTTAACCCCATTTTCACCTTTACTCTTTTAAAACCCCTCAACTCATCCTCAACCCTAAACCACTCCACATTTTCGAAATTGTTCAAGGGAGGAAGGAGGAAACTCCACAAAACTTGAGTTTGTGTGATTTTTATCAAGATTTGGAGTCTTCAAGAGGTATGGGACTCTCCCTAAAGTTTTGATGATGTTTGGATTTGAAATGTGGTGATTTTTGAAGTGGTTATGTGGGTTGTTTTGGGGTATGTGTTATATATGTTTGGGGTATGATTTTTGAAGTGTTTTATGTGGGTTTTAGTGGGTTATGATGTTATTGTTATTGTTGGGAAGTTTGGTTTTGAAAGGTATGAAGATAAGCTTGGAAAATGCACAAAAATGGTGAAATCGCGACCACTGGTTGTGGCGATCGATCGCTACAAATGCGGCGATCGATCGCCGAGAGGCAGTACGCGAAAATGAGGATAGGCGATCGATCGCCTCAAATGGCGCGATCGATCGCCAACGTCCAGTAGCGAAATAAGCATCAAGGCGGTCGATCGCCTCATTTTAAGCGATCGATCGCCGCTATATGAAAAATCTGGCGACCGATCGCCATGTTTTGAGCGATCGATCGCCACTGTTCAAAAGTAGGAAAATGATGATTTTTGTTAAATTTTTGGTATTGGGCTATTGTTTAGCTTCTAATATCAATTTGTATGGTTATGTAGAACCGTCCCAGGTACCCACGACCTCAAGGAGATAAAGTTCTGCAATTTCTCCTTCTTTTGGAATTAAGGTACGTAAGAAACGTACGAGCATCGGACGGTAAACCATACTCCTACATTTGACGATGATGCTTATAATGATGATGTTTATGATGATGGTTACGATGATGATGTTTATGATGATGTTTATGATGACGATGTTTATGACGATGTTTATTATGATGGCGTTTACGATGATGATGTTTACGATGATGTTTACGATGATGATGTTTATGATGACGATGTTTATGATGATGATTATGATGGCGTTTATGTGATGATGTTATGATAAGTAAGCCTATGATAAGGTCATACGATGTATATGATTGGGTAAGACGCCCATGTGGTAAGATGCCACCCAATGTATGTGAGTGGGTAAGATGCCCACGTGGTAAGATGCCACACAATGTTATGATACGGCAAGACGCCATATGATGGGGTAAGATGCCCCTGTGGTAAGATGCCACACGACGGTTATGTTATGGTAAGATGCCATACAATGGGGTAAGATGCCCTCATACATGAATAAGAAGCAGGGATAACAAAAGAAGTCGAAGAATGACCAATAACTTTTACTTAACTAAGATGTTATGCATTACTGTATGTCTTCTATATCTTGTTAAGTAAATATGTATATGCTCACGATGTGTTGTCCCTGTAGGTACACTTTTGGACCGAGGGCCTAGGGTCGGGTTGAGGAGGTGAGCTAAAAGGAGCAAGATGAATATAGGATGCAGGATTTTGATAGTCTCTACTATAGGAGTAGTGTAAATTTATAGCTTTAACATTCATTATTGGGAATGTAATTAAATAGCTTTTGGAAATTTTATTTTGGCCTGTAATCTTCTTAGCTCAAGCTACAACCGGAACCCTTAAGAGGTTATAAATGCATGTTCTGTCCATTATATGTGTACTTTGATGTTAAGGTAGGAAGACCCTACAAGGGGGGCTGGATTTATGTTAAAAAATGCATTGATAAAAAAATCGACACGTTAATGTCTGTGTGTGTGTATATATATTCGATCCGCTACCCCAAGAAAAAATAAAACTTTAAGGAAAGAATATAAAAACAGCCGCACATACACTATTGCAGAGGGCACTTAGCGTTATATATATGATTGTTGTCTTAATACAACGCCAAAAAAGGTAAACTGTTACGACCATATATGTGCTTAGTCTTGACAACCAAACATCCACAAGATCATAACAGCTAAAGCCACACAGAATTTAAATGCATAGATGAGAAGTTTCTTCAATGCAAATGCAGCAATCAACTAACAAAAAATAACAATAAGTTAAATCTAATCGAAACTCGTGCTACAACATTTGAAGGAAAAAAGTAGCTAGTTAACTATAAAACTAGTGAAATATAAAAGAAACAACTAAATAAACAAGAAAATAATAAACAAACAAACATAAAACAAGCACAAAATATCACATGAGCAATCAAAATTATTGAGAATATAAATATATGAGAACTGAAAAAGCATTCTTCCCGGGATAAGAAGTTGCAATTTTGGAGATTCCAAAAATTTGGAGACTCAAATGAGAATCAAATACAGACCAATTGTATCGTACCTTTTAAGCTTAGTTTTTTTTCTTCTATCCTACCCATCTTCCATCACTCCCAAAATAAATAAATATTGATCTTTTTTACAAAAGGTTTAATTTATGCTTACAATAAATTAACCAATAATTCATAGACTAAGTTTCCGTATGCTAAAAAGATCAAACAAGACGGCCCATGTTTTATGACTGATTGAGCCCTTTGTCAAAAACCATTATATATATATATATATATATATATATATATATATATATATATATATATATATATAGTGGATATATATAGTGGGGCTGGGGGAGGGGTGGGGGGCTGGAGCCCCCCCAAGCCCCTACATACCATCCGCCCCTGCTTCCGACAACATTCCCTATACGTTAGTTTCAAGGTTAATGGTTTTCAAGTCTTTGAAGTGGTAAAGATTAATAAAAAGACGAAATAAAAAGTTATAAAAAATAAAATCTCAAGAAGCAATGGTTCTTACATAATAAAAGAGAGTAATTCATAAATCAAAGAATTTTGTTTCATTTCTTATGAGAAATCATTTGAAAAATTACTCAAATAAAGTTTTAGAGATTTGATAGATTACCTGTTGGAAAAAACAATGTGATTTATAAAAAAAAAAATTAAAAATTATGTTCGATCGATCTAGCGGGCCAGAAAAATTATTCCTTTTGTGAACAGTAGCTCGATCGATCGAGCCCTGTATCTGTTTTGTGAAATTGTATGTCCATTCACGTTTAAGGTACGGTTTTTGGTAATAGGGTGCCTCCAATTGTGTCTTTTTGGACATAACTCTTGACATACTATAAATAAGATATCCCTCACTTGAATTGAATATGGAATTTTGAAATTCACATCATAGTTGAATATCAAAATTTGAGTAATTTTGTGAGTCTTCATCATTGTTACGGTTGAGCGTTTTAGACCTTTGTGGTTTAAAGGATTTGTGATTTGGAGTGCTCCTATCACAAATCATAGTCGTTGTATCTTGGGAGACAAATTGTCAAAGTAAACCGTTAGCACCATAGCGGGGCAATATTGTCTTAAGGACATAGATTATAAATTTCGCCTCGACATTCTTATTAAAAAGCCATTTGTTGTGCTTGCTACTTTCCTAAGATACACACCCATGAATTTTGTACTAAAATTTAAGACAATATTAGCAACAAATGTCTTCGTCGAGTGCAACAACGACTCCAGTTCATCATGGTGAAAGGCCTGAAAAGTTCAACAGGAATGATTTCAAGCGATGGCAACAAAAGATGTTGTTTTATTTGACAACCTTGGGGTTGACAATGTTCCTCAATGAGGATGCTCCTACTATTTTGGAGAGTGAAACCGACAACCAAAAGAGGGTTGCGGTTGATGCGTCGAATCAAAGCGATTTCCTGTGCAAGAATTATATTCTGAACGGACTGGACAACACATTATACAACGTGTATTGTCTAGTGATTACAGCCAAGGAATTGTGGCAATCCATGGAGAAAAAGTATAGATCCGAGGATGCCGGCATGAAAAAAATTCATCGTTGGGCGATTCCTGGATTTCAAAATGGTTGATACAAAGCCTGTGATAGCACAAGTACAAGATATTCAAGTAATCATGCACGAAATTCATGTGGAGCGAATAGTTCTAAGTGACTCATTCCAAGTGGCCGCCATGATTGAAAAGTTGCCTCCGTCATGGAAGGACTTCAAGAATTATCTCAAGCATAAACGAAAAGAGATGAATCTTGAAGACCTTGTGGTTCGCTTGAGAATCGAACAGGACAACAAAATGTCTGAAAGTAAGGAAAATTGGCACCAACATGAAGCATGAGTGAACTTAGTGGAAAAACATGCCGGAACAAAGCGGAAGTTTGATAGCATAACCTCCAAATCGGGAAAGGCGAAGAAGTTCAAAGGCAAGTGCTACAAATATGGAAAACCCAATCACATGGCAAAGGATTGTCGCAATAAAGACGATCACGGGAAGGCTATGGATCAAGTAAATGTGACCGAAGAAGATCGTCTCTCAACTGATTTGGATGATCTAGCGCTTACCGCTTAAATTAGATTGTGTATCTTTGAAAGTTGTAAACTCCAAGAATTGAGTGATTCTAAATAAATGTAATGACGATATTTGTTGAAAGCAATAAAATTTATGTATTACTTCGTGTAGTGAATCTTATGGTTTGTGGCATGATTGTTAGGCACATTTAAACCATAGTTCGCAGCACAAATTGTAATGTTAAATTTATTGCTTATATGTGCACTAAGTTAACAAAATAGTCATTCATTTGTTAGAAGAATCGTAACGTCTCTAGAGTTTACTCACAATGATGTTTGTGATGGAAAGATTGTGCAAACTAGAGATGTGAGAAAAGTAATTTGTTACTTTATCAATATTTGTACATGATATTGTTGTGATTTTTTTGCTATGAAGCAAAAACGAGGCCAATGAGGTGTTTAAACATCAAGAATGAGATTGCAATAAAATCAAATGAGTTTTGCTATGGGAAATTGTGAGTAGATTATACTTGTGTTATCTAAGAAGACGCTTAAGCTTGAATCTGCAAGACTATAAAATCTTGAATTCGAGTTTCTAAGCTTTGTACGCTTAAAACACAAGTGTAAATCGAATCCATAAATTTTGACTAGGTGTTGTAATATCTCAAATAGGATCATTTTGAATTTCTAAGCTAGTACGCTTATAACATGAATTTGCAAGATTTAAAATCTTAAATTCAAGTTTTCTAAGTTAGTGCGCTTAAATTGCAAATTGTTAACCGAGTTTGAGAATATTATCCAAGTTTCAAATTTTGTAAGCAAGTACGCTTAAATCCGAAATTTTCAAGAAATAAAAACTTGAATTTGTATTTGTAAGACGATAACGCTTAGAACTTGAAACATGAAAGTTTGAACGCCAGTGCACTTCGTTACTACCCGAAGTTGTGGGGGATGCAATTCTAGGATTCAATCACTTACTACATTTAGGCAATGACGAAAAACCTTGTGATTGAAGGAAAAGAGAGTTTCCTACAATATTTGAAATGTGGGGGGTACTTGGCTAAACTAGAAATATGAATGTTAAAGTGAAGTCATAACAAACGCCAAATAAGTGACATGAAGAGTTTGACAAAAAATGTTGTCAAATAGATCAACGAGTGTGATAAATGTGTACACTCCTAAGCATATGTATGCTTGTGTATTGATGATATGCTCATTGGAGAAACAATTTAGAAATCATCAAAGAAAAATGTGAACGATACATTTTTGAAATGTGTGCATCAAGAACAAGACTTGGAATTAATGTTTCCAAGACATTTGAAGAATAAAAACTCAAGGATTAATTCGAGTTTCAAATTTTATGCTTTTTGTTTAAATTTCAAGTTTACAAGAAATGGAATCTTGAACTTGCAATTTTTATGCGCTTAAAAATTTTGAATTGTGAGTTAAAGTTGAGTACCCTCTGGTCTCGAATTTTGTAAGAAATAGCGCGTTAAAAAACGCTTAAAATTCGATGATGGAAATATCCTAAAAGAATAAAATGATGCAAAAGAGGTAATGCGATTACCAAAATTGAAGATATACTGTTGTGGAAAATTCTCTATGCAAAACATATAAAGCTTCTTCAGCCGAGTGGTTTTATAAGTTATTAGAGAAAAATCCTGTGCATGTAGCTAAAATGTGTGGCGATAATGCTATATGACAAAATGATCTTTAATGGCATAATCTTGAGTGATTACGTGAAACCGCGGATCAGCATATGAAATGGTTAACCAAGAGATTATGTGAAAGTTTCTCGAGCGGAATGGGGTTAAAACCCTATAATCAAAATCTCATAGTGGAGACCCAACCTTGTTGACTGGAGATCCCAAGATCTAGTTCAAAAGGGAGAACTAAATTATGAGATTGTATAAACACCTTGGAGAATTAATCTCCGACACATTCCTATGATAAGGGGTGTAGCCTGTAAAAAGGGTACGTGGATAGGCAAAAGATCTTTAATGATTCCTAAGACATAAAAGAATATGTTGGAGTATATAGCGGGATACTCTTCTAGGAGATCACCTACGTAAGTGCGAAGTGTGGCTGTTTCAAAGAATGAAAAGCACTTATGAAACCAAGCGTGGTCCATGGGCGAAACGGACACAACCGTAAGAAACCAACACGAAGGTTAGAATTATTATGGTGTGGGTTCAATTGTCTTGGTTTACACCAACGACTAAATAGTTCAAGACTATAAGTTCACTATTAAGTCAAGTAAACCGATTGAATACTACTACAGAAGATTCAAAGCCGCAAGCTATCTCTCCAGATGCCATAATAGTTCGTTAAAAGTGCTCAATTGCATACATGCATTAATTTAATTCATATGGGGGATTGTTGGAAAAAGCAATGTGAATTTAAAAAAAAAATTATGCTCGATCGATCGATCGAGCGGGCCAGAAAAATTGTTCCTTTTGTGAACAGTAGCTCGATCGATCGAGCACTATATCTGTTTTGTGAAATGGTGTGTCCATCACGTTTAGGGTGCGATTTTTGGCGATATGGTGCCTCTAAATTGTGTCTTTTGGACATAACTCTTGACATACTATAAATAAGATATCCCTCACTTGAATTGAATATGGAATTTCGAAATCCACATCATATTTGAATATCAAAATTTGAGTACTTTTGTGAGCCTTCATCATTGTTATGGTTGAGCGTTTTTAGACCTTTGTGGTTTAAAGGATTTGTGATTTGGAGTGCTCCTATCACAAATCATAGTAGTTGTATCTTGGGAGACAAATTGACAAAGTAAACCGTTAGCACCGTAGCGGGGTAATATTGTCTTAAGGACAGAGATTATAAATTTTTCCTCGACATTCTTTTTAAAAAGCCATTTGTTGTGCTTGCTACTTTCCTAAGATACACACCCATGAATTTTTGTACAACAATACCTACGGAATTTCCATTTAACAGTTGTTGGAACTTCAACCGGAGGTATTGCCTCCTGCTTTCATCCAATTAAAAACATTAAAATAAATTCAATCTATGTATTCACATGCTTCAAAATTTTATAACTCTCCCCAAAATAATCTCGGGCAAGTGCGAAATCTGAAACTACTCTTTGCACCTGCAGGTGTATTGACATGGAGATAACATACAAAGGTAGGGTAATAAGAAGATCATAATAGTAATGGTTTCTTTCGAACTTATTTATTGTTCGCGTTTTCCATAACTTAGAGCCAAAAGGCAGCAGAAATTATTATTTTTTATTCAGCGCACCTGAAAATATTTGATTTACTTTAGCTCATACAAAAATAGAACCATGCATGAATAGAATCAATCATCATGACTTCTGTCGTGGATGGAATATTGGTCTTGTCCCATATCAAACTACAATTCCAGAAGTTTGCCGCTATACGAGATCTGCCTTACTATCTAGTCCACCAACCGAATGATCTACTTTCAAAATATTGGTAACAAACAATAGATGAACCTATACGAACAAGATATCTAAAATATGTTGGAAAAATTGGGCTTAATGAAATCAAATTAAAGAAAGAAAAATCGAACGAAGGAAAACGGAAAGAGTAGGACGCCAAAACATCGCCCGGAAAAATTTCGGGCAGTGTAGTCGTGCGCTAGGGTGCTGGCTTTCCAGCGCCCAGCGCCGACTGCATGGAAATTTTTTGTAGCGACCATCACTAGTTTAATAGTTTCGGATGGTTGCACCTCATGGCGTACATATGCATTTTCATAAATTGGTGCCTTATTTTCATTAATTGTTCTAGTTCAAAAGTACATACTGCATCATTTTCATTAATTGTTCTTGAAGATAAGAGTTTGCAACGTTTGTAGTTGCGTGGCTTTTGATATGTAGTGCACCTATAACAAGCAAAGTCGTTGTATCTTGGGAGAAGATTGTCATATAGTGTGCGCAATGTGAGCGGGGCAAAACCTTCTTAATGAGAAAGTTCGTAAAACTTGCCTCGAGTTAAGAATAATTATTCTCCATTTTCCATCCTCACTGCAGATGAGTTGAAGAAGGACCTGAAACAACAATCTTAAGAGGAGTTTTTTTTGAGAAAACATAACACATCTAGAGTTAATTCACATTGATGCTTGTGAATTAAAATTTGTGCAAACTAGAGGCGGTGAAAAGTAATTTGTTACTTTATCGATAGTTGCACAAGATATTTGGTGGAACCGAAGAGGGGGGGTGAATGAGGTTCCTTGGCTACTTTTGATTTGCTTGAGAAGCCTAACCCGTCTTTATCCAAGCTACAACGTTGCAAGCCAAGCAATTCATTCATCTTTAGACTACTTTCACTAAATTTGCAAAAATATATCTTTAAAGAATTTAACTCATTTTTCAATGCATTATTTTCTTCATCTTTCTTGGCTACCTCAAGTTTGAGTAATTTGTTACTCATCTTGGTTTTGCCAAGAACATCAATAAGCACATGATAAGAATTAAAAGATCATCAAAAGATGTTCCATCATCGTCGCTTTCATCTCCTTCATCTCCAAGAGCCATTAGACAAAGATTTGTGGCTTTCTCTTCATCGGAGTCACTATCACTCCATGTGACTATTAGGGCCTTCTTCTTGCCTTTGTCTTCATTCTTCTTCCTAGGGCATTTGTTAGCATAATGACCTTTATCTTGACAATTATAACAAGTTACCTCATGTTTGGAATCATGTTTGGTAGCACTAGAGGTCTTTGGCTTGTTATGTTTGTTGAAGCACTTCTTGAACTTTCTAGTGAACAAGATCATCTCTTCATCATCATCATCACCATCTTCATCATCGGATTGATCTTTCCTTCCAACCAAGGCAATCCCATTTCTTTTGGATTTATCTTCCTCCTTTATTTCTTTCCTTGTTGACACTTCAAGCTCATGGGTTACCAATGTGCCATGAAGTTCATCAAGATCATAATATGCACTTTCTCCTTTGTTGGACTCGATGATGGCCGTCCTCTTGGCATCCCATTCCTTTGGCAAGGCTCTTAGTGCTCTCCTCCATATTTGCTTTGGAGGATACTTCTCTCCAAGTTGGGCGAGCTCGTTTATGATTTGGGTGAGCCTTCTAAACATTAAATCAACCTCTTCTCCGGACTCCATCTCAAATGTCTCATATTTGAGTTGTAGTAGGTCTATCTTTGTCTCTTTCACTTGGTTGGTTCCTTCATGACAAATTTGCAATTTGTCACATATCTCCTTTGCGGTTGTTTGAAGCACATCGAGATCCGGTTGTACTCCTTCATATCTAAAGAACAATGTAAAATATTAATAGCTTTAGCATTTGAGATATTAAAATCATGTCCGCTCTTGTGAAATCGTCCATTTCTTTGGGAACACTTATTCCCCCAACTTCCTTTAAAGGAATGTGTGGATCTTTCACAATGTTCTTCCATAGATCATAATCTACGGATTGGATGTATAGAGAAGTTCTATTCTTCCAATAACCGTAGTTATCACCCGTGAAAAGCGGAGGTCTATTTGTCGATTGACCTTGAGCAAACTCATTTGCTAGATTAGCCATAAATTTTTTTGATTTAAAACAAAAATCAAATGGCTCTGATACCACTTGTTGGAACCAAAGAGGGGGGGTGAATGAGGTTCCTTGGCTACTTTAGCTTTTTTAAAATGAGTTTGCAAAATAAAAGAGTTTGCGCTTGCGGAAGGCTTAAGTCAATCGATAAATAAATAAAATGAATAAGTAAATAAATGCGTAATGAAATAAAGCGGTAAATAACACGAATATTTGTTATAGAAGTTCGACGATGAATCGCCTACGTCTCCTCTTCCCGGCTAGATAACATCCAACCGAGGTTCCATTAGAACGAATGATCTTGGCCTTGAGGGCTCCAACTTAGCCATAATACAACTCTTCCCGAGTTCACAAAGCTCTTCACGAGGACAACACTCTTCACCAGTCTTCTTGGCCTTAAGGGCTCCAAGGATAGCCACACACAACTCTTCCCGAGTTACCGACACTCTTCACGAGTCTTCTTGGCCTTAAGGGCTCCAAGGATAGTCACAACACTTGCACCAACTTTACTTGTTGATGACTTTACATTTTCAACTTGCGTCGGTGTTGGAGGACCTTACAATAACTCAACAAACACCTTCACGGTGTACCAACATGAAGGAAACAAGACTCACACAAAATAAAAGAATCACAAACTCCAATACAACAACAATGTATGGAGATTGCAAAGCTATATGAATTTTGAATAGCAAAGCTTTGTAGAAGTTTGTTGGCTTGTTTCTTGTCTTCAAAATGATCCAAAGCATCCATATTTAGAGTGTAGGAGGCCCCCTAGGCTCCTACTATTCGTTGCTACACAAAAGGCTGAAATCACTCCTCGATCGCCTCGGACATCGCCTCGGGCGATCCCATCGCCGCGCCCCAATGGTCAGCATAAATCACGCATCGCCTCAGGCAATGTCTGGATCGCCTCAGGCGATCAGTCCCACAAATCAATGTCGTATCCTCAGCAGCCCAAAATATTCCATCGCCTCAAGCGAAGTCCTCATCGCCTCAGGATTTCAATGCATCGCCTCAGGCGATCAGCCCATCGCCTAGGGCGAACTCCCCCTGCACGCGAGCCTCGGCGTCGCCTCTGTCGATGCGTGTGGCGATGCCTTCCTGGCAGCCATTGTTGGGATATGCCCTAAGACATATCATTAGATGATTGTTTATGACATACAATGTAATATGATTTTTAAATGGCAATTCATTATTATATATTATTCTTTTAACTGTGCAATGTGAATTAATATATATGTTAATGTCCTTAGAATAATATTGTATTATTCTTAAAGATGTCCCTAGTCAAGTATTATCATGAAAGGATAATGATAATACGTAGAGACTAGTATGTGTTGATCGATGAATTGTTCATTGATATGAGATATCAAATCAACATATGGGTACATGTTAGAGAACGATGTACTGGACAGACCCTCCATGAGAATGCAACATGGATAGTTATATGATCGTCATATGCAATTCTCATAGTGATAATAATGTATGTAATCCTTACGACTTGTGATCATCAGAGATCCCAACATAAGGAGTTATGTATTTTGATATAGTCAAACGTTACCCGTAACAGGGTAAACTATAAAGGCGACTATTGGATACACTACGAATTATGTAGAGGGATGTTGACTGATCGAGATAGGATTTGTCCCTCCTATATAACAGGAGATGTGTTTGGCCCTTGATCAAGTGAGAACTAAAATGCATGGCCATGCTCGAATGAGTCGATATGAGATATCGAGCTTATTCGTTTATTCTAGTTCTACTCGGGGATCAAGAAATAAAGATTGGATATACGAGTATGACTATTACATGACTCGTGTTCAATCTAAACACAAAGGACAAAGGGATTAAGCTACATGGTTAATATTATCACAAGTTCTAAAGGTTATGTCGAGTCATTGATATTCTTGTAATTTGGGTAGCATTGATGTGTTGCTAGATACCGCTCAATGCTTGCGACATAAAATGAGATTTTATGTCACTGCCAACATTACAAGATCCTATCGGGTCGCACAAAAGATTAAATCGAGAAGGGAAATTAAATTCATTGGATGAATTAATTAATTAATTAAGAAGAGTCTTAATTAAGTGATTAAAAGGTTTTAATTAAATCATGGGTTTGGGCCCATAAGACTTTGAGAAAGTCTTGAACCTTAATTAAAAGCCTTATAATATAAATACATGGTTTTGATTAATTGTTAATCATACTTTTTCATATCATAGCTTGATATTAAAAACCTAGCCTCTCCTCCTCCAACTCTCGGCCGCCTCTTCCTTATCTTCTCTCGGCCGCCGCCGATTGTAAGGTAGTGTGATTGGCCGTCGTTGATCGGTTTTGAACCATGGGTTGAGTTTTGGTTCAAGAATAAGTCTAGCAACTTGTTCTTGAACATCCCTTTCGATTTGATCGTGTGGATACCGTAGAGACGAAGGTGCAAACTTTCGTTTGTGACTCATGGTGCTACAACGAGGATTCTGCTTCAAACACGCTACAAGGGTGAGACACTTGTAATTCCTTTATCCGATATGAATCCCTATGTATAGATCTGCTGGTTAGTAATCCATAAAAATTTTATTCCGCTGCGTTGTATGCTCTTGGATTACTTACAGTGGTATCAGAGCCGTGTACAAGGCTCATATCAGATTTATGTGGTTAAATAGTTTAATCATATTAGAATTAATATTGCATGCTATTTAAAACTGTATGAACATTTATGATATGTTAATATTTAGTTTGTGAAAATCATCGTAGAATTGTATTTGATATAATTGGCGAATAATCATATTTATTGAGCAAGTTTTCGGCCATCACCATCACAAATGACACCACGGCTAGCCACATGAGGGCTAGGGTTTTCGAACCCTTGGCTCGAGATGGCTTAGTCGTTGTGGCTAATAATTGTGCATGGAAGTGTCGAAAATTGATTAGGGTTTAGAACCCATTGGACGTGATGGCTAGCTCATGACGGCTAGGGTTTCGAACCCTAGTAGCCGTGCATGGCTCGGCCATCGTCGCTTATTTTGCTAAAGTTTTGAGACGTGGATGAGTTTTGAACTCTTTGGCTCGATAATGGTTCACGCATGCATGGTTAGTAGCTTTACCACATGAGAGCAAGGTTTTTCGAACCCTTAGCTCGAGATGGTTGAGCCAACCCCGTGCATGGCCTGACCGTGACTCGTGGCTAACCAATTCCGGCGTTTCAATTAAGATGGCTCGATAAAGTTGCATGAAGGTGCGAGGCGGCTAGAGTTTGGAACCCTAGCGCCGCCACCGCTCGAGCCATGGCTCGGCCATGGGCTAGGGTTTCGAACCCTAGGCCCATTAATGGTCAAGCCGTGTGCTTTGTGGTTCGAACCATGGTGGTTCGTGTCTTAGTCGCTTTAGTTCGTGGCATGTGATGTCCCGAGCGTACGATAATTTTTCAAAAATTATTTTACAGTTTTAATTAGAATTAAATTTAAAATGTTTAGAATTTAATTAATTAAATGTTAATGCATGCCTTATGTGTTGTTTGAGCATGGTGCGTGGTTATAGCCCTTTGACCTATTAGATAGGATTTGTGGATGTTTGTAATATATAATACGACCTGCGTGTCGTGCCTTCTCTATTTCATTCTAAATGTAATCCCTCCCCTATGTTCCCCTCGAATGTGAATCGAGGAATTCTATATCTTGTAAATAGTGTAGTTTATTTTATTGATGGTGATCAATGAAGATGGAGCATCGTGCCGGGATGAGGAGGCCATTCACAAATTGGAGCCAAAGGAAGGTGCTTGTGAAGTTACCTTAGGTTGACTCTTAGGATTTTCTCATTGGCTTGAGAGAATCGTTAGTAGGGGCTATAACCATGTCACGTTTAATTATGTATGTTGATGCATGATTTATCTTATGTTTTAGTTTGATAATAGTATTACACATATATGTAGATATGTATACAACTATATGTAGTGGACATATTTTAAATTATCAAATTAATCATGAGATCAATAAATCCCTCTAAAATATTAAGTTTTAGATGCCTTCCAAAATTAAAAGTACTCGTCAATAACTTCGATTGTACATGTGTGGGTTTGCCAAAGCAAAGCACCGTGGCAATCTTAGTAAGGCGCGAAAGGATAAAAGTGATATCCGTTATACTTTAAATTGGGTACGACTTAACTAGGTTATCTCAATAGGATTGGGAACTTAGAGGCATGGGTTGGATTATAATTCATTTGATGAATTGAACAAAGTGTTGTTCGTCCAACTATCCAAGAATTACATGTGATGTAATTGACAAAGTGTTGTCTACCTAAATAACCGAGTCTTGGGCGATTAGCCAAAGCTAACTCAAGATTAGGCAAAATATGGATCTTGGCCCACTAAAGGTTTCGAGGGTTGATATTTTTTAAACAAAATAGTGGGAGTATCATTTAATATAAGACCATATTAAATGATTAAATCATAAACTTATTTTGCATATTTATATTGTAGATATCCATGGCAACTAACAACGTTACTAGCACTTTATCACTGCGATCGGTCCTTGAGAAGGACAAATTAAATGGGACGAATTTCCTAGACTGGCATAGGAACTTGAGGATAGTCCTCAAACAAGAAAATAAACAATATGTCCTAGAGGAACCCTTACCCGCTGAGGAACCTCCCCTAACGGCTACAAGAGCTGAAAAAGATGCTTACAAGAAGCATCAAAGTGACGCACTTGATGTTGGGTGCCTTATGCTTGCCACCATGAACTCTGAGCTTCAGAAGCAACATGAGGAAATGGAGGCGTTCGATATGATCGAACACTTAAAGCAATTGTACCAACAGCAAGCAAGACAAGAGAGGTATGACGTCTCTAAGGCGTTATTCCAGTGCAGGATGGTAGAGGGAAGCCTAGTTGGAACTCATGTGCTCAAGATGATTGGGTGGATTGAGAATCTGGACAAGCTGGGTTTTCCATTGGACCAAGAGTTGGCCACCGATGTGATCTTGCAATCGTTGCCTGAGAGCTTCAGTCAATTTGTAGTAAATTGCAATATGACTGACATGGAAAAGACTCTACCACAATTGCTTGGTATGTTGAGAACATATGAAGCAAATACAAAGAAGACTAAGGCTACAAATGTTCTTATTGTGAATAAGGGCAAAGGAAGGGCCAAAGCTAAAGGCAACAAGAAAGCAAAGAAGGTCTTTGTTAAATCTAAGCCAAAGTCTTATGCACTAAAGCCAAAAGGGGGGATAGCGAAGGAAGGGAACTGTTTCCATTGCGGTGAGACCGGCCATTGGAAAAGAAACTGCAAAGTATATCTGGAGGATCTAAAGAAAGGAAGTGTGACTTCCGCTTCAGGTATTTTTGTTATAGAAGTCAATTTATCTACTTCTTCATCATGGGTATTAGATACTGGATGTGGATCTCACATTTGTGTAAATGTGTAGGATCTAAAAAGGAGTAGGACGTTGGCGAAAGGTGAAGTTGATCTCCGAGTTGGAAATGGAGCAAGAGTTGCTGCATTAGCTATAGGAGATTATCATTTAGCTTTACCTTCTGGTTTATCATTGATTTTAAAAGACTGTTATTTTGTGCCATCTATTACTAGAAACATAATTTCTATTTCTTGTTTAGACAAGTATGGTTTTTCATTTATAATAAAGGACAACTGTTGTTCTATTTATTTAAATGATATGTTTTATGCTAGTGCACAAATGGTGAATGGTCTTTATGTATTAAATCTTGATATGCCTATCTATAACATAAATACTAAAAGGATTAAAAATAATGATTGTAATCCGACTTATCTCTGGCATTGTCGCTTGGGCCACATAAACGAGAACCGCATATCTAAACTTTATAAGGATGGAGTATTAGATTCATTTGATTTTGAATCATATGAAACATGCGAATCTTGTTTAATGGGCAAGATGACTAAAGCCCCTTTCAAGGGACATGTTGAAAGGGCAAATGTTTTATTGGGACTAATACATAGTGATGTATGTGGACCAATAAGTACACAAGCTAGAGGTGGTTTTCAATACTTCGTTACATTTACTGATGACCTCAGTAGATATGGGTATGTGTACCTAATGAAGCATAAGCATGAAACCTTTGAAAAGTTAAAAGATTTCAAGAATGAAGTACAAAACCAACTTGGCAAGAGTATCAAAATCCTTCGATCAGATCGAGGAGGTGAATACTTAAGCCAAGAGTTTCATGACTATCTAAAGGAGTGTGGAATAGTCCCACAACTCACTCCTCCGTATACTCCACAATGGAATGGTGTATCCGAGAGGAGAAATCGAACCTTGTTGGACATGGTTAGATCAATGATGAGTCATGCAGATCTTCCGATATCGTTTTGGGGACACGCTCTAGAAACAACGATTTTCTTACTGAACCGTGTTCCATCTAAATCAGTGGAAAAGACACCATATGAGATATGGACTGGGAAGCGTCCTAGTATGTCTTTTATGAAGATTTGGGGTTGTGAGGCTTTCGTTAGACGTCACGCCACTAACAAACTTGGACCCAAATCTGATAAGTGTTTATTTGTGGGGTATCCTAAGGAAACGAAAGGATACTATTTCTATTATCCCACCGAGAACAAAGTAGTTGTTGCTCGGACTGGTGTATTTCTTGAAAGAGAATTTATTTCTAGAAAAACCAGTGGGAGAAAAATAGAACTTAGTGAAGTTCAACCACAAGAAAACACTGAACCTGAGATTGAGATGGAAACAGAGCAGGCTCCGCAAGCTGTTGTGGAAGAAGCACCTGCTCAAGAGACACAAGCCCAGCGTAGGTCTGTAAGAGAACACCGGGAGCCACAGAGATATGGATTTCTTGTGACTCAACAATGTGACTTACTACTTATTGATGAGGATGAGCCGTCATCTTATCAACAAGCTATAATGGGCAATGATTCTGAGAAATGGCAAGAGGCCATGAAATCTGAGATGGAATCCATGTATGCAAACCAAGTATGGACTTTGGTTGATCCACCTGAAGGGGTACGACCCATAGGGTGCAAAAGGATTTTCAAGAAAAAGACCGATATGGATGGTAACGTACAAACCTATAAAGGTCGGCTGGTTGCAAAAGGATTCAAACAAATTCATGGTATTGACTATGATGAAACCTTTTCACCAGTGGCCATGGTTAAATCCATAAGGATCTTACTTGTAATAGCTGCATTTGATGATTATGAAATCTGGCAGATGGATGTCAAAACAGCTTTCCTTAATGGAAATCTGCTCGAGGATGTATACATGACACAGCCCGAGGGTTTTGTCGATCCAAAGGATGCTGGAAAGATATGCAAGCTACAACGATCCATTTATGGATTGAAGCAAGCTTCTCGGAGTTGGAATCTTCGTTTTGATGATGCAATCAAAGAGTTTGGTTTTATCAAAAATGAAGATGAACCTTGTGTCTACAAGAAGGTCAGTGGGAGCGTAATCATTTTCCTAGTGTTGTATGTAGATGACATACTTCTTATTGGAAATGATATCCCTGCCTTGCAATCTGTAAAGATTTGGCTAGGGAACTGCTTTTCGATGAAAGATTTAGGAGAAGCCACCTATGTATTAGGAATCAAGATCTATAGAGATAGATCAAGAAGGCTTCTTGGTCTAAGTCAAAGTACATACATAGACAAGGTGCTTAAAAGGTTTAGCATGCAAGAATCCAAGAAAGGATTCGTGCCTATGATGCATGGCATTTATCTCTCGAAGGAACAGTGTCCTTCAACAGAAGATGAGAGACAACTGATCGCTTTTATTTTAAACAATTATTTCCAATCTAGCGATTTTAGACCGCAAGTACACGGTGTCATGTTTTAGTATAGATGGGAAGATACGGATTGTCGAACCCACAGAGACTAACAAGCAATTACCAAATAAGATTTCTTTTAACTATATTTAACCTACGATAATCAATTAATAATTAACAACTAATCTAAATTAAGCTACTATAATCCAACCAAAATAGTCGACGATCACGAGAAAAATCCACAAGAAAGTATCAAGACAATTATTCACCTAACCCAACTCTTACAATTCTTTTCTCCATACATCTCTAAGGTGACGGGTTTTCCGAATTTATTCAATATACTCTCTCGAGCTATATTAAGTCTAACATCAAATTGCAACTAGTAACTCTCGTTAACGTAATTAACAATTTAATATTGAATGCGATTTATGAAAACCACTAACTTTAGATTAAACAACCCAAAGCTATCACTCGTGTGTGATTTTATCTCTCGATCTCAATCTTTAACACACGGCATGAATTATTATATCGTATTATAATTTCATCTCTCGATCTCAATTATAATAAAATATCATTCAAAGGTGATCAATCCTTCAAAAGCATTAAGAACAATAACACATGCACTTAGAAGATATATAAATTCAATCTCAAAATCAATAGGAAAAACTATGTTATTGATATCTCTCAATCATCAAAAACACATAAAATCCAATAATAAATCAAAACAAATAATCGAAAAGTAAAAGCAAACTCCCAAGTCGACTCCGTTCGTTGATTCTTGATCCTTCCTCGCTTCTTTCGCGATCGTGCTCTTCGATTATCTTGTTGGCTTGTTCCAATTCCTAGGATGAAGGGTTGAAGGTTGAATGGTAGAAGGGTGGAGGTTGTGGTGGATGAGGTGTGAAGGAAGATGGACGTGAGGGGAGAAGAAGGTGGAGGCTGTGGTGATTTTGTGGAATTGAAGGAAAGGGGGGCTGAGATGGAGGCTATTTCCTAGGTTAAAAGTATGATATGGGTTGAAATTATGGTGTATAATATACAGGGGAAAGAATTATGGACTTCCCTCTTGCATCCAAACTCTACAAGGAAGGTATTTTAATGAAAATTGCTCGTCCCGATCGATCCGAAAGAAGAACCGATCGATCGAGCCTTCCAGTAAGATTTTCGTGGCTTTTTCTGCCCGTCTCGATCGATCGGAAATTTGCTCGATCGATCGGAAATCACAGTAAGTTTCATCGCCTTTTTCAGCTTCTGGCGAGTTTCGTATTTTGGCCGTAACTTTCTCATACGAACTCCGAATTTGATGAATCAGCTGTCCACGCGAAGATAAGAGAAAGTTCTACAACTTTTAGATGGACCACATTTCCAAAACATGGCTCGAACATATAATAATTTGAGGAGAAAGGAGCAACATGTGTCTTGGATTCTGGTTTCTTCCTCTTTTCTTCAACTTAATTCATTTTTTCATCATTTTAGCTTGATTTCTTCCCCTTTTATGAATTTCAACATTGATTCCTGAAATAGAGAAATATATACCATAAACCATAAAATTATCCAAGAATCAACACGAAAATATATACATATCATAGCATAAAAACGCGTAATATTCAACCCTATCAACTCCCCCAAACTTATCACTTAATCGTCCTCAATTAAGCATTAAAATCACAAGGTAGAGTTCATTCTTGATATTTGAAACAATTATTTCATGACTTATTTTATTCTCAGAAATCTCATGCACATATACAAAAGTTGACAAGACATGTTTTCTCCTAATTCAAGCAACATATCTCAAAATCGGAACGTGTGTGTGTGATATAGTCAGTCTCAAGTTTCATGCACATATTAAAGATCAAATCATGTTAATCAACTCAAAGTCGAGATTATTATCAAGCACCCTATAGGCCTATTTTCAAACAACTTCTCCACTAATGATAGTTACTCCCTAGACTTGGATCAAAAGGACTTTTTAAGCTTGTAATGTAAGGCCTTTGGTGTTGGCTTCAAAGAAAAGATAGGATAAGCGCAAAGAAGAGAGTATAATCATTTACAGTTCAAATTTTTCGCACACATCGAGCTTTTCTTCTTTTTCTTTTATAGCCTTGGCCACTTTGGGTCTTATTTAGTCAATCTTTTTCTCAAGGCTTTTTATCTATCTTTTTCTTTTCTCATTCATCATTTTTTTCAATAAGCTCATCAAGATATAACAATTCAAGTGCATCGAATGATATTCATTATACTCCCTTAGGGTAAGGATAACTTTTTTCATTTAGGCTCAAGGGTAAGTATAATGAGTTTGCCAAGAATGTCGAATGGGGTCTAATTATATGCAATGCATATACCATTCTTTTTTCAATAAAGCTCAAATAGGACACTAGGGATTGATATAGACTAGGTAAGCTTGAAAGGCTCAAACGTGTCAAAGATTGCCTAGATCATTTCCAAGTCAAGTTTGTAACTATAAAATTTCGCCTCAAAGTGTCATCATCAAATAAGTTCTATGATAGCTCTAAGATGCTCAAGACAAATCATCAAGTTCACAACAATTATCACTATTCAACATGCAATCCACAAGATCATGACTCATTGTGCTCAAAGTATTCCTCATTCTTGACATGCTAACTCAAATTAGGATATTCATGTACAAGTCCAATCACAAATCAAGTTCATATGCATAGTGAGATCAAAATCCTCATTGAATAGTCACTACTATAATTCATTCTTTTCTCAAGTTTGAACTCATAAAAAAAAAATTTTTAGCTCATAATAATCGGACGATTCAAGTGTCATTTAAGCACACAACATGTGGTTAAAACAAGTAAAACATGCAAGCTACTACTCCCCCAAACTTAAATCAAACATTGCCCTCAATGTTAAAAAGAATCAAAAGGGAAACAGTGAACTCCCCTGATCAAGACGCTTGCATGAGGGTTGAGGAAGATTTGCTTTTGAAAGCTCCACTGTTGTAGGGGTTCATCGCTCCAACCAAGTACCTAGCAAGAGAAGAATGCATATTGTAAAATATTCGACTTGAGAGATAAACAAAACTAAAATGAAAACTGAAAAATAAAACAAAACTAAATAACAAAAGGATACGCTTGGGTTGCCTCCCAAGAAGCGCTGATTTTTGGTCTTCGGCTTGACCATCAGAAGCAACCATCAAAGAGCGGCTGCCGCCCATAGTAAGTATCATATGATACCACTAATGGATCTTCATTCAGTATGCCCTCAAGATTGGCAAGATTGTAGCAGTGTAAGCTCGTCGCTCCAACAACATTCATCTTGAAGTGGTAAGAATAGGAGAATGATTCTTGATTTGGCTTTGCATTTTGGAGGATGTAGTGCGGTGAAGTTGGCATCGATGGAAAATAAGGATCCACATATGGCATAGAACATGTCTCCATCGATGGGCTCAAATCAGAATCTTCGAACGTCTCTTCCTTCTCCAACATCACATTCGACTCATCTTCACATGGGAACTCCTCGGATAACATCTCTGAAGTAAGCTCAATCTCTTGAACTGGCTCAAGTTCCCTCGACTCTTCCACACTAGGAGGATCACTCCCCCAAACTTGGTTGGTTGAGTGATCGTCATCATATAACCAAACTCGATTCGTCGCCTCTTGATTTGTAGCCCTCATCTCTTCCTCTTGGCAACTAATTGAAATTGTTTCGATGAGGACTTCCATTTGCTGCTCCAGGTGACGCATTGAGTTGGTTTGGCACTCCAAACTGTTCTCGGTTGATGCCATGAATCTCACTAAGGTATCCTCTAACTGAGTTGTGACATCTGCAGAACTATCTCTCCTCTCTTCGCGATGTTCAAATGGTTGTGGCGTATCAATAGGGTAGTGAGGCTCCGGTGGGTATTGATGACTCCATCCTTGTAGTGAAGGATCACAATGCCAGTGATGATCGAAGTCCGCGATATCATTGAACAGGTGCAATACACTGTCTTCATCTCTTTCAACCAAAGGACTTCCAGTTGCCAGTGCTCCGCTCAATACCCATTCTCGTGTCTGTGCATCCAACCCTTTGAAGAAATATTGTAAGAGAGTATAGTTCGAAAAGTTGTGATACCGGAATGTGTTGGCCAATTCATTGAATCTCTCCCAAACAGCGTAGAACGGCTCGGAACATTGTTGGGCAAAGCTTGTGAAGGCATGTTGATGTAGCATCTCCAAGTACCTCACAAGACAAACAAAACAAAAACAAAATAAATATATATAATTTTTTTTTTCTTTTTTCGAAATAATAAACAAAAAATGGTTAAATTACAGTCAAAGAACCTAGTATGATATTACTAAAGTTAGTCCCCGGCAACGGCGCCAAAAACTTGATCGCTTTTATTTTAAACAATGATTTCCAATCTAGCGATTTAGACCGCAAGTGCACGGTGTCATGTTTTAGTATAGATAGGAAGATACGGATTGTCGAACCCACAGAGACTAACAAGCAATTACCAAATAAGATTTCTTTTAACTATATTTAACCTACGATAATCAATTAATAATTAACAACTAATCTAAATTAAGCTATTATAATCCAACCAAAATAGTCGACGATCACGAGAAAAATCCACAAGAAAGTATCAAGACAATTATTCACCTAACCCAACTCTTACAATTCTTTTCTCCATACATCTCTAAGGTGACGGGTTTTCCGAATTTATTCAATATACTCTCTCGAGCTATATTAAGTCTAACATCAAATTGCAACTAGTAACTCTCGTTCACGTAATTAACAATTTAATATTGAATGCGATTTATGAAAACCACTAACTTTAGATTAAACAACCCAAAGCTATCACTCGTGTGTGATTTTATCTCTCGATCTCAATCTTTAACACACGGCATGAATTATTATATCGTATTATAATTTCATCTCTCGATCTCAATTATAATAAAATATCATTCAAAGGTGATCAATCCTTCAAAAGCATTAAGAACAATAACACATGCACTTAGAAGATATATAAATTCAATCTCAAAATCAATAGGAAAAACTATGTTATTGATATCTCTCAATCATCAAAAACACATAAAATCCAATAATAAATCAAAACAAATAATCGAAAAGTAAAAGCAAACTCCCAAGTCGACTCCGTTCGTTGATTCTTGATCCTTCCTCGCTTCTTTCGCGATCGTGCTCTTCGATTATCTTGTTGGCTTGTTCCAATTCCTAGGATGAAGGGTTGAAGGTTGAATGGTAGAAGGGTGGAGGTTGTGGTGGATGAGGTGTGAAGGAAGATGGACGTGAGGGGAGAAGAAGGTGGAGGCTGTGGTGATTTTGTGGAATTGAAGGAAAGGGGGGCTGAGATGGAGGCTATTTCCTAGGTTAAAAGTATGATATGGGTTGAAATTATGGTGTATAATATATAGGGGAAAGAATTATGGACTTCCCTCTTGCATCCAAACTCTACAAGGAAGGTATTTTAATGAAAATTGCTCGTCCCGATCGATCCGAAAGAAGAACCGATCGATCGAGCCTTCCAGTAAGATTTTCGTGGCTTTTTCTGCCCGTCTCGATCGATCGGAAATTCTGTTCGATCGATCGGAAATCACAGTAAGTTTCTTCACCTTTTTCAGCTTCTGGCGAGTTTTGTATTTTGGCCGTAACTTTCTCATACAAACTTCGAATTTGATGAATCAGCTGTCCACGCGAAGATAAGAGAAAGTTCTACAACTTTTATATGGACCACATTTCCAAAACATGGCTCGAACATATAGTAATTTGAGGAGAAAGGAGCAACATGTGTCTTGGATTTTGGTTTCTTCCTCTTTTCTTCAACTTAATTCATTTTTTCATCATTTTAGCTTGATTTCTTCCCCTTTTATGAATTTCAACATTGATTCCTGAAATAGAGAAATATATACCATAAACCATAAAATTATCCAAGAATCAACACGAAAACATATACATATCATAGCATAAAAACGCGTAATATTCAACCCTATCAACAACGCATGAGTAAGATTCCATACGCGTCAGCTATTGGATCTATCCTGTATGCCATGATATGTTCTCGTCCCGATGTATCGTATGCTTTGAGCATGACGAGCAGATATCAAGTTGATCCAGGTGAAGGTCACTGGATTGCTGTCAAGAACATCCTGAAGTACTTGAGAAGGACTAAGGATACATTCTTGATTTATGGAGGTGAGGAGGAGCTCAATGTAATGGGTTACACTGATGCAAGCTTCCAAACTGACAAAGATGATTTTCGATCGCAATCTGGATATGTGTATTGCCTAAATGGAGGTGCTGTGAGTTGGAAGAATTCAAAGCAAGAAACAGTAGCCGATTCTACAACGGAAGCTGAGTATATTGCTGCCTCGGATGCAGCAAAGGAAGCTGTTTGGATGAGGAAGTTCATTTCTGAACTTGGAGTGGTGCCTAGCATTAAAGATCCGATAGAACTCTATTGTGACAACAATGGAGCGATCGCATTGGCTAAGGAACCAAGATCTCACCAAAGATCCAAGCACATACTTAGGCGTTTCCATTTCATTCGAGAAATCGTTGAAAGGGGAGATGTTAATGTGATGCCCCGAAATTAATTAATTGCAATTAAGGCATTAATTATGTTTATATGATGAATCATGTGATAATTGATTTATGTGTTGGGTATTAAGATGTTAACATGATTTAATGGTGTTGATTATTAAATATGAGGAAGATATGATTTTAGATGAAGTTTAGAGCATTTTTGTAAAATGCTTTCAAAATACCATGTTGGAGTATTTTATGAATCATGTTAAGTTTGGGGTGTGATTTTAAATTAATCCCCAACCCCCTTTTTAACCCTTCACCCATCATTTTAACCCCATTTTCACCTTTACTCTTTTAAAACCCCTCACTCATCCTCAACCCTAAACCACTCCACATTTTCGAAATTGTTCAAGGGAGGAAGGAGGAAACTCCACAAAACTTGAGTTTGTGTGATTTTTATCAAGATTTGGAGTCTTCAAGAGGTATGGGACTCTCCCTAAAGTTTTGATGATGTTTGGATTTGAAATGTGGTGATTTTTGAAGTGGTTATGTGGGTTGTTTTGGGGTATGTGTTATATATGTTTGGGGTATGATTTTTGAAGTGTTTTATGTGGGTTTTAGTGGGTTATGATGTTATTGTTATTGTTGGGAAGTTTGGTTTTGAAAGGTATGAAGATAAGCTTGGAAAATACACATAAAAATGGTGAAATCGCGACCACTGGTTGTGGCGATCGATCGCTACAAATGCAGCGATCGATCGCCGAGAGGCAGTACGCAAAAATGAGGATAGGCGATCGATCGCCTCAAATGGCGCGATCGATCGCCAACGTCCAGTAGCGAAAAGCATCAAGGCGATCGATCGCCTCATTTTAAGCGATCGATCGCCGCTATGTGAAAAATCTGGCGATCGATCGCCACTGTTCAAAAGTAGGAAAATGATGATTTTTGTTAAATTTTTGGTATTGGGCTATTGTTTAGCTTCTAATATCAATTTGTATGGTTATGTAGAACCGTCCCAGGTACCCACGACCTCAAGGAGATAAAGTTCTGCAATTTCTCCTTCTTTTGGAATTAAGGTACGTAAGAAACGTACGAGCATCGGACGGTAAACCATACTCCTACATTTGATGATGATGCTTATAATGATGATGTTTATGATGATGGTTACGATGATGATGTTTATGATGATGTTTATGATGACGATGTTTATGACGATGTTTATGATGATGATGTTTATGATGATGTTTACGATGATGATGTTTACGATGATGATGTTTATGATGACGTTTATGATGATGATGTTATGATAAGTAAGCTTATGATAAGGTCATACGATGTATATGATTGGGTAAGACGCCCATGTGGTAAGATGCCACCCAATGGATGTGAGTGGGTAAGATGCCCACGTGGTAAGATGCCACACAATGTTATGATACGGCAAGACGTCATATGATGGGGTAAGATGCCCCTGTGGTAAGATGCCACACGACGGTTATGTTATGGTAAGATGCCATACAATGGGGTAAGATGCCCTCATACATAAATAAGAACCAGGGATAACAAAAGAAGTCGAAGAATGACCAACAACTTTTACTTAACTAAGATGTTATACATTACTGTATGTCTTTTATATCTTGTTAAGTAAATATGTATATGCTCACGATGTGTTGTCCCTGTAGGTACACTTTTGGACCAAGGGCCTAGGGTCGGGTTGAGGAGGTGAGCTAAAAGGAGCAAGATGAATATAGGAAGCAGGATTTTGATAGTCTCTACTCTAGGAGTAGTGTAAACCTATAGCTTTAACATTCATTGTTGAGAATGTAATTGAATAGCTTTTGCAAATTTTATTTTGGCCTGTAATCTTCTTAGCTCAAGCTACAACCGGAACCCTTAAGAGGTTATAAATGCATGGTTAGTCCATTATATGTGTACTATTTGATGTTAAGGTAGGAAGACCCTACATTAGTGGTATCAGAGCAGTGGTTAGATAACCCGGGAATGAGTGAAGGTGTGATGACCAGAGATTAGGGATGTTAATCCCGTAGTGTTAATAACCCCTAAAGTTGTTTTACGTGGCGATTTGGATTTTAATCGAAGTGTTGGGCCTTCCGGGCTCGTCTATTTGAGTAGTTGGGATCGTTGGATCCCGAGGTTGAGATCGTATTCTCATTTCGGTGAAAACCTGTGAGTTGGGTTTTTAGTGTGACTCGGAATCTCGGGTGCTTGGTGTGGGCACCGGTAGGGGGTTTTGGAGTTAGAGAGAGAGTTTTGAAAACAGATGATTTTTAATGAATCATGATGTATTTGTGGGGCTGTTAGTATTTCGGGGTATTTTTGCTATAAATACCAGTTAAACCCGAGATTTTAATTATCGGAACCATTTCAGCACCTTATCTCTCTCTCCCTCCCGCGTCGCCATTCCCGATTTCCCTTGACCCACGCAGCTTCAAACGCCGCGCCCGCCGCCGTTCGGCGCGTGCGACCCGCCGTTGGATTCGTCTCTCCGAGGCGCAGCTATTCATACCATCAATTCGAATTTTCGTCGAGAATCGCGTTCGGATTTGCCAGAAAAGCGTAGGGTTCGGATCTGGAATTCTGTCCGATTTTTGGGGCTCGATTTTGGTACGTTTTTGGGGCTTTTCTTTGGGTGTTTTTGGGACGTTTTTGTGCTGCTTTTGGGTCGAATATTTCACACTTTGTGATTCATAAATTTGTTGCCAATTGGTTCGAATTTTGGTGTTCCTTGTTTCGAAAATCTTGTTGATTTTTGGTTAGATTCTTATGCTTCACATGGTTTAGCTTTTGAGTCTCTTTGGTGATGCATTGTGGTTCGAATTCTTGTTGTTGGCTCACGGGTTAGGGTTCAAAAATTGGGGTTTTGGCATGTGGGGCGATTATTCATGTTGTTGATTTATTAATTCATGTTTTAGATGAATTAAGGTGCTTGATTGGGTTCGATTTGTGTTGTGAGGGTTCGAAAATATGTGGGGAATTCTTGAGCAATTTTTGATATTGTTTCATTCGATTTCCCTCCCTGTATATGCCCTGCCCCGGGTCTTGTAAATGGTAAATTGTCGTGGGTTGACAATAATTTTCTATATAAGGGTTATGGGTGCGCTTGAGCATGGGTTGCATGTTCGTAATTAATTGTGAATTAATTTATCGTGTTAGCACATCGTTCCTCGGGGCATGGAACTCGAGCGAGGTTTGGCTCGGACTTCGGAGATTTAAGGTACGTATTGACGTACGAGCATAGCCCCTTTAATATAATTGCAATTGTTGAGTGCTTGGTACACTGTATGTGTGTGAATTGCATGGTTTATTGTGGAAATGCATGACACATGATATTAGTAATAAACGGAGATTGAAATGCATGGTTTATTGTACTTTCTTCAAATGCTTACATATGCATTGAGAATTGCATGGTGCCGCTTTTGAGCGAGCAGTGATTTGGATGTTGTCGCCTGTGAGCGAACATCGATTATGACGCCGCTGCCATCGAGCATGCGTGGAATTGGAATGCCACTATTGTAGAGTGAGCAATGAAATGGAGATATGAAACCATAAGTGAGGAACACGGATTATTTATAATCATTGTTTTAATGATTTGATGTTATTATTTATGACATTGGTATATGGCTCATAGAATTGTTAATCAATGTAATGATTAACTGGCATTTGGGAATCTGATGGTTTCAGTGTTTTGAGAACAGGGACAGTACAGGAAACCCCGGATGAGGATGATGCCATCCAGGGAGTATATTTTGTATTTCATAGCATTTACATTGTTGTAAATTATGAATTATATTGTTATGGTTACTGGATTGGGATATTGGTATGCTCACCCCGTGTGGGGACTGTCTCTGTTGGGGCACGTGAACAGGTACATCGATGGCTTTGGAGTTGAGCTCGAGCTGTTGATTGGAGGTACTCCCAGGATCGTTGTACCAGGGCTTGATGGAGCACGGTATCGTATAGAGTACATATATACACCTGAGGATTATATACATATTCATGATGCTCGCATGTGAGCACGATTATACTTGTATATGGGTTGTATATAAAGGCATGAGCCTTTCTCCCTTTCATTCTGTGTTGCACGCAATTAAGGGTAGAATTGCTAATGATATGAGAGTCGATGGTGTATTATGTGGGGGTTGAAACCCACTTTTGTCGTCTTGTGTGTGGTGTCTTCCCTGGCTGGGAATTTACTTGGTATTGCTGCATTCTGATGAGTATTATGTTTTCCCTGGCCGGGAATTATGTTATGTGTTGTGCTTTTATTTCGGGATAGCTCAATTTACGGGGAGACTCTGCCCAATTTTTTATAAAAGTCCACAATGTAAAAAGTGGCAAAATGGGGTTGGTAATGGGCAACTCTATGAGTCTATATGTTAGTAGAGATGATCTTATAACGTTGAATATTAAAGGAATTTTGTAAGCATCATCTGAGTTTCCCGATTGATTTGTATAGAAGCATGTGCCACACATAGTGGTTAATACACTAATCAAGGGTTAAGGGCTAGGGGTCCTTACATTAGTGGTATCAGAGCAGTGGTTAGCTCTTTGGGGCTGTTGAGGGCCTGGAACATGCTGATAGGGATGAGTAGCACATATTTATGCATGATAGTAGCTAGTGTTGTGTGACACAACTATTTTGCTTATGTGCATTTGTAACATGTGATCATAGTGAAACGATTATATGTCATGACATCTATAGAATCATAACAGAACCTGTTGATTATGATTGTGAGTTGTGACACAGGGACAACCAAGTGGAGCATATTGAAATGCAGTGGGATACAGGAAGTACTTTGTACTCATAATTTATGCATTACTCATTATAATCATATTGTGGGGAATATGGATTATCGTATGCTCATGGTTTGAGATTGTTCCTGTAGGGACACTATAACGTTGAAAGGCTAAGGCCATGGTTGAAAGGCACGAAACGGTAACCTGCGTTTTATATACATCCTGAAATTATGCATTGTGGTTGCATGTATACATGTAGTGATGATTTTAATGCTTTGCCGCCAAATGTTGAAGCGAGGGGTGGGAGTACCGCATGTCGCATTTGAGCGAGGTGCATTAAAATACACTCATGATGATGTATGTTGGTATATGGATTATGCTTTGTGATGCAGGTATGGATGAAATACTTGGTGAATATCCCATGAGTCATTGTTATGGATGAGTGATGATTTTAAATGCTTGCCGCTATTTATTGTTTTGTGCCGCTAAAATGTGAAGCGAGGGGTGGGAGCGCCGCATGTCACATTGAAGCGTGGTTAGTATATGAGGCGAGGAAAGAATATTTGCCGCTAAAATGTGAGGCGAGGGGTGGGAGTACCGCATGTCCATTTAAGCGAGGTTATTCTATGCCGCCTATATGTGAAGCGAGGGGTGGGAGTACCGCATGTTTTATTTGAGCGAGGGGCATTAAAATACACTACCGTGACAATGACTAGGGATCAGCTATATTGATTGGCGATGGTTCTTGCCGCCATGTGTATTGATAGCGATGCTTCATTCCGCTATATTGATTGGCGATGGTTCTTGCCGCCATGTGTATTGATAGCGATGGTTCATTCCGCTATATTGATTAGCGATGGTTCTTGCCGCCATGTGTATTGATAGCGATGGTTCATTCCGCTATATTGATTGGCGATGGTTCTTGCCGCCATGTGTATAGATAGCGACGGTTCATTCCGCTATATTGATTGGCGATGGTTCTTGCCGCCATGTGTATTGATAGCGATGGTTCATTCCGCTATATTGATTGGCGATGGTTCTTGCCGCCATGTGTATTGATAGCGATGTATCTTTCCGCTATTATGTGGACGATGATTCATGCTCAGGTGTATAGCGAGGTTTCATACCACTTAGTATATGACGAGGTATCATGCCGTCGATTCTATAGCGATGGATTGTGCCGCTATGTACTCAGCACAGGATTTTGCCGCCTTCGAGCGATGGGTGCTGACTACGTACTATTATCGAGCGACGGAGACAGGTATGCCGCTATATTGATAGCGATGAGGTATGGCATATTACTTGTGTTAGCATTATTGTGGATACTATGTGTTGCTATATATATGCCATGTGTTTGACGATGAGATTATGGATGTCGTGTATTGACATGTACCGTTGTATGTTTGACGATGTTAGTTGGATGTCATATGTTGACATATGCCGTCACGGGATGACGATGACATAGTTGATGTTCTATGTAGACGTGTGACGTCGTTTTGATGATTAATACATTTATGTTATGTATTTGGTTATATGGTTTGAGTGCCTTGGTGGGCACATGGTAGTGTCTGAGTTACTAGTTGACGAGACCATTATGCCGAACAAGTTGCTCGAGGAACTATTGGGTGCGCCGTATAGGAATTATACCGCAGTACATATTCGAAGTATATATTTGTCGAGCAATGATACCCTTGGGTATGCTCGTTGGTTTGGCTAGGGCCAAGTGTTTGGTGGTAAGAGTAGTCATCGAGGAAACTACTCGCTTGTGTTGTGACGTAGGGTAGACATGGTTACACCCACCCTGAGGGTGTGGGATAAGTCTTAACGGATTACGACTGCATCATAAGTGAGCAAGGACACCGGGTTGTCCATTGTGCTTAGTATTTCAGAGATATGCTGGGCGATGACCCGTTACTCTAACGGTTTGTACGGTATGGCGTACCGAGATGGGACATATGGTTTGTTGGTGGGCTTGATATGAGCCTATGTAGACAGCGCTTTGCTAGCTAGATATCGTGGTGATGATATAGTGTGTTTGTTGGAGTACCAACTAGAGAGTCGTCAAGTCGTCGTTGACTCAATCTGGGGAATCCGTGTACTTGGGATGCAATGGGTGCTATTGTATCCAGTTTTCCGAACGGTGATTCGAGACTAGTGGATCTCGAGTTCGATAGCACTTCCCTTGTGGGGAAGGAGGTAGTATTATACCTATTTGGAAATCTTTGAAAGATTCGGTAAGTTGGTACGTATGGTGTGATTTTGGGAATCATGCCGTATTGTTGATCGTCGATTATCATCCTCCTCTGGATGGGAATGACTTAGGATTGACAGTTGTGTTTGGGGCTTAGGGGTATGTTGTAGATACCCGAGCCAAGTGCATTGAGTATGCATGTGATGTCAGTGCTTAGGCAGGTATACCGGTGAGTATACGGATGCCAGTTATTGATTTCTTTTTGTCAAGCATAGAGTTATGCTATTTTTGGATGGTTAAATCTCTGGTGAGAGATATGGAACACCTTGAGATTGGGAATCTCCATGGCACGATAATTATGAGGAACAATCGTGAAGTTAGTTGACTCCCTTGAAGAGGGATTATCTTGTGTGGGTTAAGGTATTTCTTTATTGGTGTTTTCCTCCGAGTTATGCGATAGCCTTCCTAAGTTTGGATTGTTAAATCCTAGGATTATCAAGGGATGGCAGGAATTCGGATTTATTGGGTGTCGTGTCGACACAAGCGTTGAGGATGCAATATTGCATGTCCTTTCAGAATTTGAACTCTGTGGAGTCCCGATGGTTTACTTATGATCAGGATGTGATCCTTGGAATATCCGGAGGTGGACATCTTGTGAGATGTCTTTTGTGTGAATCTGTGGCCGTGAGTTGCCCAAATTGAGTTGCAATGATGCGACTGCTCATTCGATGGAGGAGGTTTGAAAGTGGAGACCAGGTTTGGTATATGTACATCGTGGTATACTAGTGTTTTCCTCGTAATGATGTGTGTTAGACATCGTGAGTCATGATAGAGATGTCTTTGAATGATATCTACGATAGAATCGGGAGCGATTCGAATCCTTGTAGTTTCAGTTGACTAACTGCTTTTGGATTGTTAGCGTTGAGTTGTGATGACGCTCTTTGACGTTATGATGGATTTGGAAGTCTATTCCACTCCAGAGTTTGACACGAGGTCAACGTTCTCACGGTTGAGGTGTCATTCAGGATGCGTTCTTACTAGTTGTATTAGAACTAAGGGTGACTATCCGATCTACGGTCGTAAGTATTGGTTGTTTTGCAGTCATGAGGGACTGACTTTTGGGATGAACCGCATCGAGGTACGTTTTGCCTCTTGGGTGATATGTTGGTTTTGGTATGTCGCTCTGTGTCAGAGTTTGTTGTGAGGTAAGTATCCTCGCGTTTATTAAGACGATCCTAATATGGTCAAGGATCGAGGTTATGGCTTCATGTTGTTGTGTAGCCTGGGTGTTACGTGATACACCGGTGCTAATTTCGAGGACGAAATTCTTTTAGTGGGGGATATTGTGATGACCAGAGATTAGGGATGTTAATCCCGGAGTGTTAATAACCCCTAAAGTTGTTTTACGTGGCGATTTGGAGTTTAATCGAAGTGTTGGGCCTTCCGGGCTATTTGAGTAGTTGGGATCGTTGGATCCCGAGGTTGAGATCGTATTCTCATTTCGGTGAAAACCTGTGAGTTGGGTTTTTAGTGTGACTCGGAATCTCGGGTGCTTGGTGTGGGCACCGGTAGGGGGTTTTGGAGTTAGAGAGAGAGTTTTTGAAAACAGATGATTTTTAATGAATCGTGATGTATTTGTGGGGCTGTTAGTATTTCGGGGTATTTTTGCTATAAATACCAGTTAAACCCGAGATTTTAATTATCGGAACCATTTCAGCACCTTATCTCTCTCTCCCTCCCGCGTCGCCATTCCCGATTTCCCTTGACCCACGCAGCTTCAAACGCCGCGCCCGCCGCCGTTCGGCGCGTGCGACCCGCCGTTGGATTCGTCTCTCCGAGGCGCAGCTATTCATACCATCAATTCGAAGTTTTGTCGAGAATCGCGTTCGGATTTGCCAGAAAAGCGTAGGGTTCGGATCTGGAATTCTGTCCGATTTTTGGGGCTCGATTTTGGTACGTTTTTGGGGCTTTTCTTAGGGTGTTTTTGGGAAGTTTTTGTGCTGCTTTTGGGTCGAATATTTCACACTTTGTGATTCATAAATTTGTTGCCAATTGGTTCGAATTTTGGTGTTCCTTGTTTCGAAAATCTTGTTGATTTTTGGTTAGATTCTTATGCTTCACATGGTTTAGCTTTTGAGTCTCTTTGGTGATGCATTGTGGTTCGAATTCTTGCTGTTGGCTCACGGGTTAGGGTTCAAAAATTGGGGTTTTGGCATGTGGGGCGATTATTCATGTTGTTGATTTATTAATTCATGTTTTAGATGAATTAAGGTGCTTGATTGGGTTCGATTTGTGTTGTGAGGGTTCGAAAATATGTGGGGAATTCTTGAGCAATTTTCGATATTGTTTCATTCGATTTCCCTCCCTGTATATGCCCTGCCCCGGGTCTTGTAAATGGTAAATTGTCGTGGGTTGACAATAATTTTCTATATAAGGGTTATGGGTGCGCTTGAGCATGGGTTGCATGTTCGTAATTAATTGTGAATTAATTTATCGTGTTAGCACATCGGTCCTCGGGGCATGGAACTCGAGCGAGGTTTGGCTCGGACTTCGGAGATTTAAGGTACGTATTGACGTACGAGCATAGCCCCTTTAATATAATTGCAATTGTTGAGTGCTTGGTACACTGTATGTGTGTGAATTGCATGGTTTATTGTGGAAATGCATGACACATGATATTAGTAATAAACGGAGATTGAAATGCATGGTTTATTGTACTTTCTTCAAATGCTTACATATGCATTGAGAATTGCATGGTGCCGCTTTTGAGCGAGCAGTGATTTGGATGTTGTCGCCTGTGAGCGAACATCGATTATGACGCCGCTGCCATCGAGCATGCGTGGAATTGGAATGCCACTATTGTAGAGTGAGCAATGAAATGGAGATATGAAACCATAAGTGAGGAACACGGATTATTTATAATCATTGTTTTAATGATTTGATGTTATTATTTATGACATTGGTATATGGCTCATAGAATTGTTAATCAATGTAATGATTAACTGGCATTTGGGAATCTGATGGTTTCAGTGTTTTGAGAACAGGGACAGTACAGGAAACCCCGGATGAGGATGATGCCATCCAGGGAGTATATTTTGTATTTCATAGCATTTACATTGTTGTAAATTATGAATTATATTGTTATGGTTACTGGATTGGGATATTGGTATGCTCACCCCGTGTGGGGACTGTCTCTGTTGGGGCAGGTGAACAGGTACATCGATGGCTTTGGAGTTGAGCTCGAGCTGTTGATTGGATGTACTCCCAGGATCGTGGTACCAGGGCTTGATGGAGCACGGTATCGTATAGAGTACATATATACACCTGAGGATTATATACATATTCATGATGCTCGCATGTGAGCACGATTATACTTGTATATGGGTTGTATATAAAGGCATGAGCCTTTCTCTCTTTCATTCTATGTTGCACGCAATTAAGGGTAGAATTGCTAATGATATGAGAGTCGATGGTGTATTATGTGGGGGTTGAAACCCACTTTTGTCGTCTTGTGAGTGGTGTCTTCCCTGGCTGGAATTTACTTGGTATTGCTGCATTCTGATGAGTATTATGTTTTCCCTGGCCGGGAATTATGTTATGTGTTGTGCTTTTATTTTGGGATAGCTCAATTTACGGGGAGACTCTGCCCAAATTTTTATAAAAGTCCACAATGTAAATAGTGGCAAAATGGGGTTGGTAATGGGCAACTCTATGAGTCTATATGTTAGTAGAGATGATCTTATAACGTTGAATATTAAAGGAATTTTGTAAGCATCATCTGAGTTTCCCGATTGATTTGTATAGAAGCATGTGCCACACATAGTGGTTAATACACTAATCAAGGGTTAAGGGCTAGGGGTCCTTACAGAAGGGTAGCCTTAGCAATAAGCAAGCTAGGTGCTTACTTTTAAACATGTTTTGCGCATAAGCTACATATGAAGTATATGATTGTGATGCTAACATGTTATGCCTTTCTAACGACGTGTATATGAACTGCTTTTGGATCTTGTTGTTAACCCTTGTGTTGCAGTATGGCAGCAAACGCGGAGGTAGGTGACGCAGTGAGCGTCAATGCAAGTGCGGGGCGTACGAATCCCCTACCCCCGCCAGCTTTTGATGATGAACCGTCCGAACAACAGTTGTTGCCAGGGGAGCTAAGCTTAACTCAATTTCTTGCATACCGACCCCCAACCTTTGAAGGGACTGAAACAGGGGAACGAGCTGAGGAATGGTTAGAAAGAATAGAGCAGATCTTTGTGGCAGCCCCATGTGCGAAGACAGCATGGATACGGTTAGCAGAGTTCCAATTGGCCAAGAAGGCGCTAATGTGGTGGAAGACCACCGTGGTAGAGCAAGAGGCTCAAGGTCAAGAAGTTACTTGGAAAATGTTTCGAACTCGCTTTCTGAATCGTTATTTCTTCGCTGCTGCACGACAAGCTAAGGAAGATGAATTTACTCACCTCAAGCAGGGTAATATGTCAGTGTCAGATTATGCACTTCAGTTTTGCTCCTTACTCAGATATGTGCCTCACATCGCCACGAGCACTCAAGCGAAGATGAGGAACTTCATGAAGGGCTTGAGACCGGAGCTGTACGATAGGGTGATTACTTATGGCCCTACTTGCTTTGACGATGCACTCTCACGGGCTGAGCTAGCCGAACTGGGAGTGGGTGCATACCTTGATGTTGTACCACCGCCAGCACCCCCTCAGAAATCCACTCATGATAATTTGAAGCCAAGGGGTGAGCAGTTCAAATCAAGAGGAAACACATCGGCGTCAAGGTTCAGTGGTAAGAGGTCTGACAATAGATGGAAAGGAAACCGAAGGAGTGATGCCCCATCTGGAAGGGGGCAGTCTCAGGGAGACAGGTCCGGGAAGGTCCAATGCACTCTTTGTGGGCAACCACATCTGACGAAAGATTGTGTAGGATACTATGTTTGTGGCGACAAGGGCCACTTTGCTAGACAGTGTCCCAACAGGGGAAGTCAACAGGGTCCTGCGGGGAGGCCTGCGGATAGGACAGCACAGCACAGACCACCATTTGGGCCGCGACAGTATGGAGGTCAGCCTATGGGGCCACCTCAAGGACAAGTCTATGCATTGACGAGGGAGCAGGCTTCAGCGACTCCGGAGGAGGTTATAGCGGGTACGTGTCTTTTATTTACGCACCCTGCTTTTATATTGATCGACACAGGTGCGTCACACTCTTTTGTGTCGACAAGTTTTGTGGAAAGGCACCACATATGCACTTCTCCGTCGCCCACGCCTCTTATAGTCTCGACCGTCGCTGGAAGAAGTATGATTACTGATCGGATCGTCTACGATGGCCTCATTTATTTTGAGGATAAAGAACTAAGGTCAGATTTGATTGTTCTGTGAATGTCAGATTTTGACTGCATTCTGGGCATTGACGTTCTGAACAGGTATCAGGCAGTTGTGAACTGCAGGCAGAGGACTGTACGGTTCAAATCTGATTTGGAAGTTCCATGGATGTTCTATGGGGATGGTTCTCACTCTAAGATCCCGTTGATATCTGCTGTCAAGATGGCGCAGTTGTTGGAACGCGGCCATTCGGGATATCTCATATATGCCATTGATGTTATGGAAAAGAAAGAAGAAGTAAAAGTTGAGGATGTGCCCGTAGTGGCGGAGTTCCCTGATGTCTTTCCGGAGGAGATTCCTGGATTCCCACCGACGAGAGAGGTCGAGTTTGGGATTGAATTATTACCGGGGACGTCTGCCATTTCTCGTGCCCTTTATAGGATGGCACCAGCAGAGCTAAAGGAATTAACGATTCAATTGCAAGAGCTCCTTGATAAAGGCTATATACGCCCTAGCGTATCGCCCTGGGGAGCGCCAGTATTATTTGTGAAGAAGAAAGATGGTTCGATGCGTTTGTGCATCGATTACAGACAACTGAACAAAGCTACAGTGAAGAATAAGTACCCACTTCCGAGGATCGATGACTTGTTTGATCAGTTGCAGGGTACGAGACTCTACAGTAAGATCGATCTGAGGCAGGGTACCATCAGATTCAAGTAAAGGAAGATGATGTCCAGAAGACAGCCTTCAGGACTAGGTATGGGCACTATGAATTCCTAGTCATGCCTTTTGGGGTGACAAATGCCCCGGCTGTTTTCATGAGTTTGATGAACAGGGTGTTCCAGCCATATTTGGATCAATTTGTCATAGTTTTCATTGACGATATACTCATCTACTCCCGGACCGAAGAAGATCATGTACGGCACTTGAGGACAGTACTTCAGATCCTTAGGGATCATCAGTTGTATGCAAAGCTCAGCAAGTGTGAGTTCTGGCTTAGCAGTGTCGTGTTCTTGGGTCATGTTATATCTAGCAGCGGGATATCTGTGGATCCCAGGAAGATTGAAGCTGTGATGGAGTGGGCAGCACCCACTTCTGTACCCGAGATACGGAGTTTCCTTGGCTTGGCAGGTTATTACCGACGTTTTGTCGAGGGATTTTCTAAGATCGCTAAGCCGCTGACACAGCTGACTCAGAAAGGAGTCCCATTCTATTGGTCCAAAGCTTGCGAGGAAAGCTTCCAAGAGTTGAAGCGTCGTTTGACTACAGCGCCTGTATTGGTGATCCCTTCTGAGAATAAGAAGTTTGCCTTGTACACGGATGCATCATTGCAAGGTTTGGGCTGGGTGTTGACGCAAGAGAAGCACGTGGTGGCTTATGCTTCGAGCAGTTGAAGCCTCATGAGACCAGATACCCAGTCCATGATCTGGAACTGGCGGCCATCATTTTCGCCTTGAAGATTTGGCGTCATTATCTTTATGGTACGACGTTTACCATCTATACGGACCATAAGAGCCTGAAATTTCTATTCACTCAGGCTGAACTGAATATGCGTCAAAGAAGATGGATGGATTTGCTCAAGGATTATGACTGTGAGATTGAGTACCATCCGGGTAAAGCAAATTTGATAGCAGACGCCTTAAGTAGGAAGGTGAAGAGTACTGCTGAAGACGCTATGTGTTTATCAGCGATGATGACCTCTTACTGCCATCTGGGCTATGACTTTGATGTGGACACGTCGCCGGTACGAGTGTCGACCTTATTGGCCGAACCAGACGTATTTGAGGCTATCAGGCAAGCCCAGAAGTTAGATGATGAAGTTCAGAGATGGTCATCGATAGTACTTCGAGGTCAGCCAACAAAGTTTAGAGTGGCTGAAGATGATTCTTTAAGACTGGACAACCGATGGGTAGTCCCAAATGCGCCGGGATTGCGTAAAGGAATCTTCGAACGAGCTCATAGTAGCCGGTTTAGTATCCACCCCGGAGGAAGAAAGATGTATAAGGACCTGAGTGGTCAATTCTGGTGGAGACGTATGAAGCGTGATGTGATCACTTTTGTCAAGAGATGTTTGATCTGCCAGCAAGTAAAGGCAGAAAGGCAGAGGCCTGGTGGCGAGCTGAAGAGCTTGGAGGTACCTAAGTGGAAGTGGGAGCATATATCTATGGACTTCGTGACCCACTTGCCAAGGTCGGCCTCTGGATTTGATGCGATCTGGGTGATCGTGGATAGGCTGACGAAGGTAGCTCATTTCATCCCTTACAATATGACTTTCACATATTTAAAGATGGCCCAATTATATGTACGGGATGTAGTGAGGTTGCATGGGGTTCCAGTCTCGATCGTGTCTGACAGAGACCCAAGGTTTACTTCTCATTTCTGGGAGGGTCTCCAGACAGCTTTGGGCACCGAGGTGAGATTGAGTACAGCTTACCACCCTCAGACAGACGGCCAAACGGAGCGTACTATTCAGACGCTCGAAGATATGCTGAGGGCATGTGTTTTGGAATTTGATACTCCATGGCAAGAGTCTATACCACTGGTAGAGTTCTCCTATAATAACAACTATCAGGCGAGCATTCAAATGGCCCCTTTTGAAGCTCTTTACGGACGACGATGTAGGTCATCGCTGTATTGGGAGGACTTGACGAGTAAAGCGGTCGGAGGACCGGATATGATTAAGGACATGGAGGAAAAGATTAAGATGATACGCTTAAAGATGAAAGCGGCCCAAGATAGGCAAGCAGCCTATGCCAATAACCGGCGACGGCCACTAGAATTCCAAGTAGGAGACAAGGTTTTCTTGAAAATCTCACCCTTCAGGGGCGTGGTCCGTTTTGGTATGCGGGGAAAGTTATCTCCGAGATATGTCGGATCGTATGAGGTAATGCAGCGTATTGGTACATTGGCTTACCGTCTGGCTCTACCGCCGTCCTTATCTGGAATTCATGATGTCTTCCATGTTTCCAAAACATGGCTCGAACATATAGTAATTTGAGGAAAAAGGAGCAACATGTGTCTTGGATTCTGGTTTCTTCCTCTTTTCTTCAACTTAATTCATTTTTTCATCATTTTAGCTTGATTTCTTCCCCTTTTATGAATTTCAACATTGATTCCTGAAATAGAGAAATATATACCATAAACCATAAAATTATCCAAGAATCAACACGAAAACATATACATATCATAGCATAAAAACGCGTAATATTCAACCCTATCAACAACGCATGAGTAATATTCCATACGCGTCAGCTATTGGATCTATCCTGTATGCCATGATATGTTCTCGTCCCGATGTATCGTATGCTTTGAGCATGACGAGCAGATATCAAGTTGATCCAGGTGAAGGTCACTGGATTGCTGTCAAGAACATCCTGAAGTACTTGAGAAGGACTAAGGATACATTCTTGATTTATGGAGGTGAGGAGGAGCTCAATGTAATGGGTTACACTGATGCAAGCTTCCAAACTGACAAAGATGATTTTCGATCGCAATCTGGATATGTGTATTGCCTAAATGGAGGTGCTGTGAGTTGGAAGAATTCAAAGCAAGAAACAGTAGCCGATTCTACAACGGAAGCTGAGTATATTGCTGCCTCGGATGCAGCAAAGGAAGCTGTTTGGATGAGGAAGTTCATTTCTGAACTTGGAGTGGTGCCTAGCATTAAAGATCCGATAGAACTCTATTGTGACAACAATGGAGCGATCGCATTGGCTAAGGAACCAAGATCTCACCAAAGATCCAAGCACATACTTAGGCGTTTCCATTTCATTCGAGAAATCGTTGAAAGGGGAGATGTTAATGTGATGCCCCGAAATTAATTAATTGCAATTAAGGCATTAATTATGTTTATATGATGAATCATGTGATAATTGATTTATGTGTTGGGTATTAAGATGTTAACATGATTTAATGGTGTTGATTATTAAATATGAGGAAGATATGATTTTAGATGAAGTTTAGAGCATTTTTGTAAAATGCTTTCAAAATACCATGTTGGAGTATTTTATGAATCATGTTAAGTTTGGGGTGTGATTTTAAATTAATCCCCAACCCCCTTTTTAACCCTTCACCCATCATTTTAACCCCATTTTCACCTTTACTCTTTTAAAACCCCTCAACTCATCCTCAACCCTAAACCACTCTACATTTTCGAAATTGTTCAAGGGAGGAAGGAGGAAACTCCACAAAACATGAGTTTGTGTGATTTTTATCAAGATTTGGAGTCTTCAAGAGGTATGGGACTCTCCCTAAAGTTTTGATGATGTTTGGATTTGAAATGTGGTGATTTTTGAAGTGGTTATGTGGGTTGTTTTGGGGTATGTGTTATATATGTTTGGGGTATGATTTTTGAAGTGTTTTATATGGGTTTTAGTGGGTTATGATGTTATTGTTATTGTTGGGAAGTTTGGTTTTGAAAGGTATGAAGATAAGCTTGGAAAATACACATAAAAATGGTGAAATCGCGACCACTGGTTGTGGCGATTGATCGCTACAAATGCAGCGATCGATCGCCGAGATGCAGTACGCGAAAATGAGGATAGGCGATCGATCGCCTCAAATGGCGCGATCGATCGCCAACGTACAGTAGCGAAATGAGCATCAAGGCGATCGATCGCCTCATTTTAAGCGATCGATCGCGCTATGTGAAAAATCTGGCGATCGATCGCCATGTTTTGAGCGATCGATCGCCACTGTTCAAAAGTAGGAAAATGATGATTTTTGTTAAATTTTTGGTATTGGGCTATTGTTAGCTTCTAATATCAATTTGTATGGTTATGTAGAACCGTCCCAGGTACCCACGACCTCAAGGAGATAAAGTTCTGCAATTTCTCCTTCTTTTGGAATTAAGGTACGTAAGAAACGTACGAGCATCGGACGGTAAACCATACTCCTACATTTGATGATGATGCTTATAATGATGATGTTTATGATGATGGTTACGATGATGATGTTTATGATGATGTTTATGATGAAGATGTTTATGACGATGTTTATGATGATGATGTTTATGATGATGTTTACGATGATGATGTTTACGATGATGTTTACGATGATGATGTTTATGATGACGTTTATGATGATGATGTTATGATAAGTAAGCTTATGATAAGGTCATACGATGTATATGATTGGGTAAGACGCCCATGTGGTAAGATGCCACCCAATGGATGTGAGTGGGTAAGATGCCCACGTGGTAAGATGCCACACTATGTTATGATACGGCAAGACGCCATATGATGGGGTAAGATGCCCCTGTGGTAAGATGCCACACGACGGTTATGTTATGGTAAGATGTCATATAATGGGGTAAGATGCCCTCATACATAAATAAGAACCAGGGATAACAAAAGAAGTCGAAGATGACCAACAACTTTTACTTAACTAAGATGTTATACATTACTGTATGTCTTTTATATCTTGTTAAGTAAATATGTATATGCTCACGATGTGTTGTCCCTGTAGGTACACTTTTGGACCAAGGGCCTAGGGTCGGGTTGAGGAGGTGAGCTAAAAGGAGCAAGATGAATATAGGAAGCAGGATTTTGATAGTCTCTACTCTAGGAGTAGTGTAAACCTATAGCTTTAACATTCATTGTTGAGAATGTAATTGCATAGCTTTTGCAAATTTTATTTTGGCCTGTAATCTTCTTAGCTCAAGCTACAACCGTAACCCTTAAGAGGTTAATAGGTTATAAATGCATGGTTAGTCCATTATATGTGTACTATTTGATGTTAAGGTAGGAAGACCCTACAGTTAAAATATGCAAAGTACCAACAGATGATAATGTATCTGACCCATTGACGAAGCCACTGTCACAGCAGAAGCATGATCGTCATACTAGATCTCTAGGCATTAGGTATATGTCTGAGTGGTCTTAGTGCAAGTGGGAGATTTGTTGGGATATGCCCTAACACATATCATTAGATGATTGTTTATGACATACAATATAATATGATTTTATAAATGGCAATTCATTATTATATATTATTCTTTTAACTGTGCAATGTGAATTAATATATATGTTAATGTCCTTAGAATAATATTGTATTATTCTTGAAGATGTCCCTAGTCAAGTATTATCATGAAAGGGATAATGATAATACGTAGAGACTAGTATGTGTTGATCGATGAATTGTTCATTGATATGAGATATCAAATCAACATATGGGCACATGTTAGAGAACGATGTACTGGACAGACCCACCATGAGAATGCAACATGGATAGTTATATGATCATCATATGCAATTCTCATAGTGATAATAATGTATGTAATCCTTACGACTTGTGATCATCAGAGATCCCAACATAAGGAGTTATGTATTTTGATATCGTCAAACGTTACCCGTAACAGGGTAAACTATAAAGGCGACTATTGGATACACTACGAATTATGTAGAGGGATGTTGACTGATCGAGATAGGATTTGTCCCTCCTATATAACAGGAGATGTTGGCCCTTGATCAAGTGAGAACTAAAATGCATGGCCATGCTCGAATGAGTCGATATGAGATATCGAGCTTATTCGTTTATTCTAGTTCTACTTGGGGATCAAGAAATAAAGATTGGATATACGAGTATGACTATTCCATGACTCGTGTTCAATCTAAACACAAAGGACAAAGGGATTAAGCTACATGGTTAATATTATCACAAGTTCTAAAGGTTATGTCGAGTCATTGACATTCTTGTAATTTGGGTAGCATTGATGTGTTGCTAGATACCGCTCAATGCTTGCGACATAAAATGAGATTTTATGTCACTGCCAACATTACAAGATCCTATTGGGTCGCACAAAAGATTAAATCGAGAAGGGAAATTAAATTCATTGGATGAATTAATTAATTAAGAAGAGTCTTAATTAAGTGATTAAAAGGTTTTAATTAAATCATGGGTTTGGGCCCATAAGACTTGAGAAAGTCTTGAACCTTAATTAAAAGCCTTATAATATAAATACATGGTTTTGATTAATTGTTAATCATACTTTTTCATATCATAGCTTGATATCAAAAACCTAGCCTCTCCTCCTCCAACTCTCGGCCGCCTCTTCCTTATCTTCTCTCGGCCGCCACCGATTGTAAGGTAGTGTGATTGGCCGCCGTTGATCGGTTTTGAACCGTGGGTTGAGTTTTGGTTCAAGAATAAGTCTAGCAACTTGTTCTTGAACATCCCTTTCGATTTGATCGTGTGGATACCGTAGAGACGAAGGTGCAAACTTTCGTTTGTGACTCGTGGTGCTACAACGAGGATTCTGCTTCAAACACGCTACAAGGGTGAGACACTTGTAATTCCTTTATCCGATATGAATCCCTATGTATAGATCTGCTGGTTAGTAATCCATAAAAAATTTATTCCGCTGCGTTGTATGCTCTTGGATTACTTACAGCCATCGCCTAGGGCGATGATCACCATCGCCTGGGGCGATCCAGTCCAGGTTTTGCACACTTGATTGTCTTCATTCAATCCACTTTCAATCAATATACCTGTACACTAAGTAGACACATTAGTATAACAAACACAAGTTTTGTTGATCATCAAAACTCAAAAATAATCCGGAGATAAATTAAAACATTAAACACAACCATGCGTTTAAGGCTCAACAATATTGTTATGGCTCTTTGCTACAAAGCAAAGACGAGACCGTAGAAATGTTTAAACACTACAAGAATAATGATGTAGACCAATTAATCAAATAAGTTTTGCAATGAAGAATTATGGGTTGATATTGGTGCAACACATCAAAATTGTTTGATTCTATTTGAGTTTACTAAGATTTTTATGCTTAAGACAAAATTTTCAAGAATTAAATATTGAATTCGAGTTTTCTAAGATTTGTACGCTTAAAATGCAAATGGTGAATCAAATGCGACAAATGTACTGATTGGTGTTGTTCTATTTTCTTTTGATTCTATTTGAATGTTCTAAACATTTTACGCTTAAAGTTTGAATTTGCATGAATATTGAATTCGAGTTTTCTAATTTTTATGCTTAAAGTGAAAATTGTGAATAAAATTCGAGAATTTGTTCAAGTTTCGAATTTTTTAAGCAAGTGCGCTTACATAAAATTTTTTGCAAGATTAAAATCTTGAATTTTGATTCTAAATTATAACGCTTAAAGTTAAAACATTGAACATTTGAATACCAATTAAATCTTGATAACTTCGAGTTTACCCTAAAATTGTGGGGGGAAGCAATCTTATTGGTCAACAACATTCTAAGTGACACTTAGGCTAGGGCGAAAATCCTTGTGGATTGTGGAAATGATGAAAGTCTTCCTACAAATAGTTAAAAGTTTGGTTGTGTCTGATTATAGTAACTCATAACAAGCACCTTGAAAAGTTTTGACAAATTATGCTGTCAAAAAGATTTATAGTTAATGAGTGTGACAAATGTGACACACTCAAGCATATATAATGGTATGCTTGTATATTGATGATATTATGAGAATCAATATAGAGATCATCAAAATGACGAACAAAATGTTTACGAAACATTTTGACATGCTGAATATTGGTGCATCAAATGTCATACTTGGAATTAAAGTTTCAAAGACAAACTCTTATTCTCGTTTTAAATTTTTTAAGCTTTGCGCATAAAAATTCAAGTTTGCAAGAAATAAAAATCTTGAACTTGAATTTTCTAATAATCATTGCGCTTAAACTTTGAATGGTGAATTTAAATTTTGAATTTCTAATAGTTTTGAATTTTGTAAGAAATAATGCTTAAATCCAAGTTTACAAGAAGTTAAACCTTGAATTTGGATTTGTAAGTTTGCAACGCTTGGAATTCAAAACTTGGGGTATTCTGTTGTATTAGAAGGATACAATGATACAAATTGGACATATATATATGACACAACAGACTGGAAACCCACAAATGGTTATGTGTTTACCATTGGTATGGATGTTGTGTTGTAGTAATCCTCTAAAGCAAACTTGTATCAATTGGTTCACGATGGGATCAAATTTTATAGCTATAGACAAAGCTAGGGAAGTGGCAGAATTTCTTGGAAGATAATTAATTTGGTCAAAACCAGTGCCAACTGATAAGTGCAAACTGCACTTATATTTTATTATCTTTTACTTTATTTTTATGTTGGTATTGAAGCAGAATTACGCCTTTTGTTGTCATTTTGTAATTTTTGTAGGAATCCAAGGAATTAAGCATTTTATTACTAAAAGATGATGAGAAATACGTAAATGTGACAAGAATTCAAATTGGGACTCAACGGTGAAATAATCATGCACCGGGACAAAATACATGGCGTTCGGACACCACTACAATATTTTAATAAAAAGACATTCACGTGTGGATAACCACCAGATTTGTGAAGGAAAGATTGGGGAACTGACCAATTAGAGGACAAGTGGAGAAGATATAGCAGATTTTATTGGGATGGAAAGATAGATATTAGAAGATTAGAGGAGATTTTCTTTGACCAAGAAAATCACACGCGTAAAGGAAAGCATGGAGATTTTGATTGGCAAATATAGAAAGGAATTGACGTATAGAGAGACGCACGAGGGGCTGGAGATTTAATTAAAAAAGGAAGAAAGGAAGTACGAAAGGAAAATACTGGACGAGAAGTACACGGACGTGAAGGAAAGTTACGTAAAAGGAGAAAGAAGCAAGAGGGGACTTGACATTCGGGGAATTCACGTGGAGGGAGAGATTCAGCACATATTTTATTAAAGGGAAGCAAGATTCACGCAAGGAAAAAAAGGATTTAAAAAGGGTAGACGTACAGAATAGTGAAGGGGGGCGTACTTCACGGAGGTAGTGGAGAACCACGAGCAACATAATTCTAACGTGGAGGAATTCAGATACGTGAACGAAAATAAACAGAAGAGCAGCGATAGACGAGCAAGAGCCGAGAGCTAGTGAAAGGGGAGAGATCGATTGAGGCGGCGCGCTTACAACGAAGGGCATAGATTTTGACGACGGAGAAGACGACGGCGACTACCGGAGACGGAGGGCCATCTTCATATTCGTTTGATTATCTCTTCCTTTATGTTTATGATGATTAAATACATGTCTATGTTTATTTAATGTATTTATGAACTAATTTATTATTCTAGAGTTAGACGAATCTTGACTTGAAACTATGTTGTTGATTATTGATTATTTGGTTTTTCGTTGGTTTATTTGTGTTTTTCTGTTCTTAATGCTTTTAATCTACTGGCCATGGATTGAATGATGTTATATTTGTGATCTATCATTCGGGAGAGGGGGTTATGAATAGGAAAGAAAGAATTCATATCGTGGTAGTTATATTGTTCGAGATGTCTATAACTTCATATAAGTCGTTAAAGGAATTACTGCGCATTTACAATTGTTTGATAATTGATCTTAGATAGGGAAATCAAGATTGATGTTAGATGATTACTTCTGCTTAACACTCGGGAGGGAGTAGAAAATAAATAAGAGTTCTCGGCTAGTAAACTAGGAAAACACGGGATAGTGGATAGTTGAGTTAAGTCGAACCTCTAGAATCCGTTCTCATTGATTTTCTCCACTTAAATTTTCATCTTGTTAATCTTTATTTTATTTTAGTAGATTAGTTTTATAATTCTGCTATTGATTATCTAAATAAAGTCGAGACTATTCTAATTACAGTATTTGGTAAATCTTAATTTTCAATCCCTGTGGGTTCGACATCCGTACTTTCAAATTCCTATACTAAAACTTGACACCGTACACTTGTGGTACATGTTACACGCATCACCAACAATAATGATTCAATGTGATTCAATCGACAATTGCTAGGACACAAAACAGTATGTATAACAGCAAGTCTCGGCAAATTCGCTGAAGAAGTAATACTATATGACAATTGATCTCTAATGGAGTTATCACAATTGATTATGTGAAATCAAAGGATAATTTGGCGGATCCGATGACAAAAGCATTGAATAGAGATCAAGTGTGTATATTATCAAGAGGAATGTGAGTAAAATCTACAAAGTAAATATTCATAGTGGTAACTCAACCTTGTTGAATGGGGACCCCAAGATCTTGATTGAATGGGACAACTAAATTATGAAAGTTTATGTTAGCACTCGAGAAATATTCCCAACATATTCCTAGGATGAAGAGTGCTTGAGACCTACCAAAGTAGTGAGATTTAGTTTGTTACTTTTAATGATTCATATACTTGAAAAGGTGGAGTATGGTAGGATACTTTTGATGGGAGATCATTTATGAAAGTGTGAGAATGGACCGCCTCAATGAAACACTTATTAATCATGTTGGGATATGCCCTAAGACAACTCATTAGATGGTTGATTTTGGCATACAATGTAATATGATTTTATTAAAGGCAATTCATTATTATATATTGTTCCAGTATCTGTGTAATATGAATGTGTGTATATATATATATATATTAATATCCTTAGAATAATATTATATTATTCTTAAAGATTGTCCCTAGTCAAGTATTATCATGAATAAGGATAATGATAATACATTGAGACTAGTATGTATTGATTGATGAATTGTTCATGGATATGAGATATCGAATCAACACATGAGTACATGTTAGAGAATTATGTACTGGACAGACCCACCATGAGAATGCTACATGGATAGTTATATGAATATCATAAGCAATTCTCATAGTGATAATAATGTATGTAATCCTTACGACTTGAGATCACCAGAGATCCCAACATAAGGAGTTGTGTATCTTGATATCAAACGTTACCTGTAACAGGGTAAACTATAAAGACAATCATTGGATACACCACGAATTATGTAGAGGGATGTTGAGTGATCAAGATAGGATTTGTCCCTCCTATATAACAGGAGAAGTGTTTGGGCCCTTGATCAAGTGAGACTAAAATGCATGGCCATGCTCGAATGAGTCAATATGTGATATCGAGCTTATTCGTTTATTCTAGTCAACTTGGGGATCAAGAAATAAAAGATTGAACTATACGAGTATGACTCTTCCATGACTCGTGTTTAATCTAAACACACAGGATAAATGGATTAAGTTACATGGTGAATATTATCACAGGCCATAGATTATGTCGAGTCAATGACATTCTTGTAACTTGGATAGCCTTGATGTGTTGCTAGATACCACTCTTTGCTTGCGACATAAAATGAGATTTTATATCACTGACAACGTTGCAAGATCCTAACAGGTCGCTCAATAGATTAAATCGATATAGGGAGATATAACTCATTGGATGAATTAAGTTGACTAGGAAGAGTACTAATCATATAATAATCATATATGATATTATTGAATGGGCTGAACATATATATAGATTATATATATATATATATATATATATATATATATATATATATATATATATATATATAGTTAATACATGGTAATGGGCTTAAGGTTTTTTAAGAAAAACTTAGCCTGATTATGATAGCCGTCTATATATATATGAGCATTAGGTTAATGTTTTGATTAGACGTTAATTTTGAATTAACAAAAAGATTTAAACCTAGCAGACTTTTGATTGAGGCGCAGCCGTCAGTACCAAGGCTCGTCTTTTCGTCCATTTTCTTTGGTTGAGTTATCGAGTCTAGCAACTCGTTAACGTCAACATCCCTTTCGATTGGATCGTGTGGATACGGTAGAGGCAAAAGTTGCATAAGTTTTGCTCCTGACTCGTGGACGTGTTGCTCGGAGGATACTGCATCAAACACGCTTCAAAGGTATAATTCTTGACACCGATATGAATACTTCGTATCCATGGATGGAATCCAAATATTTTTATTCCGCTGCGTTGTATGCATGTTGGATTCCTTACAAATCCAAGATGTGTTCCATGGCCAAAACGGACACAACCGAAAAACCAAAGCAAATGTAGCGAAGTTATTGTGTAGATACTATTGACTGGGTTTGCACGAACCGCCAAGAAGTTGTAGACATCATGTTCACTTTGTGGCCTAGTAAATCCGCTAGTATGCTACTAAGGAAAGGTTCAAACCAAAAAGCTACATATTCTGATGCAATAGTTTTTCGAGCGAACTCTCTTTCGATATCATGTGCTGACGTGGCTAGAAATAAAAACATCTATTGCGGTTAATTGTCTACGATTTGCTATATTTTGATGGATAAATTGATGCATATGCTACCTAATCGTATATTTGTAAATGTAGGTGGAATCGAAGAATCGCGCTAATAACGATGAATAAAGACCAAGTGCATTGGAGTTGATAAGGAATCAAAGTAGGCCAAGAAAAAATGCATAAAATATGTTGAAGACTCGAGATCCATCGCCAATAAAGAAGAGATCGATTGCCTATGGGCAGAAAGTTGGGCAACAAAATTATCGAGCCAGCGATCGATCGTCGAAACATTCTGTTTGAAAAATAAAGGCTGGCGATCAATCGCCAGATCATCGCGATCGATTGCCAACATAATTTGGAAAGTTTGAATTCTTGATTTATTTCCTTCATACATGGATTCTAACATATCCCACCAGTCTCCCTATACATATATGGACGAAAATCAGACCGAAGGGGCAGCTAGAAGAGTAGGTAGAATAGTTTAGACTACTTTTTATAATTTTTCTTTCAATTTTGTTGAAGAACGCTACGATGATCGAAGCGAAGGCGGGATTGACAACCTCGGCGGAGCGGAGATCGGATTAGTCTTCTTTCTTTTCTTTTATTTTTTTCATTTTTTGTTAGTTATGTTTGGCTAGTTTTAATTCTTGGTTGAGGAAGACAAAACCTTGGATTTATATATCTTTGGGAGATTTCTATGCTTTTGTTTATCGATTATTGACATGATTTGTGTTTGTTTATTGGATTGACAATCTAATAACTTGCATGTAATCTAATGCTAAATTTGATAATTGTTTGATTAATCGAATTTAAGAAGCGACTAAAATTGATAATTTCATGTTGTTGGTGTTGTTAAATTCTTAGGGAAAATCATTGACTAAATTTATATAAATCGCTTATATTTATGTTATTTAGATTCACCGCTCACTAGTTTTGAATGGTGTCATGATTTTAATCTTCAATGTGCATATAGAGATTGATTTATTGATGAAAGTTAAATTAGAACGCTTGGACTAATTGACTATGAATAAGGTGAAGGAGGAACTATATTTCCAATTGATGAATAGTCAAATAAAATCGAGTCTTTTGTGAATCGATGAAATAGATGATAATATTGTATGACATTTACATATCTGCGAATGGCACAGTTGTACATTCAACATGTAGTGAGACTACATGGTATACCAGTTTCCATTGTGTCGGATAGAGATCCGAGATTTACTTCTCATTTTTGGGAAGGGTTACAGACAACATTGGGAACTGAAGTGCGGTTGAGTACAACATATCATCCTCAGACAGATGGACTGTAAGGACCCCAAGCCCTTAAAACCTTGATTAGTGTATTAACCACTATGTGTGGTACATGCTTTCTATAAAATGTCAATCGGGAAGCTCTGATGATACTTAATCATTGCCTATCAATGAAAGACTCATATGTTTGCCCTTTACCAACCCCTTGGTGCCACTTTTAACATTGTAAACTTTTACAAAAATTTGGGCAGAGTCTCCCCATAAATAGAGCTATCCCAAAACAGAGTACAACACATAACAAAATTCCCGGCCAGGGAACACATAATACTCAACAGAAAGCAGTAATACAAGTAGATTCCCAGCCAGGGAAGACACCACACATACGTCAACAAAAGTGGGTTCCAACACCCACATAATACACCAATGACTCTCATATCATTCTAGCAATTCAACCTAATTGCATGCAACCTTAAATGAAAGAGAGAAAGGCTCATGCCTTTATATACAATCCATATACAAGTATAATCGTGCTCACATGCGAGCATCATGAATATGAATATGTATAAATCCTCAGGTGTATATATAGGTTCTCTATACGATACCGTGCTCCATCAAGCCCTGGTACCACGATCCTGGGAGTACCTCAAATCAACAGCTCGAGCTCAGCTCCATAGCCATCGATGTACCTGTCCACCTGTCCCAACAGAGACAGCCCCCAACGGGGTGAGCATACCAATACACAAAATCCCATAATCATAATAATGAAATTCATAATTTACAACAAAGGTAAATGCTAATGAATTTAAATGATACTCCCTGGATGGCAACATCCTCATCCGGGATTCCGTGTACTGTCCCTGTTCTCACAACATCAAACTCATCAAATCTCATAAATCAGTAAATCAACACATTGATTTACACATCGCATGCCTGATCCTCGAATATCAACATATAGTGATTACAAATTCATTAAACATGCAATTACAGATATCACAATATCTAATACTGATTTCACAACCTTGCTATCAATCACAGATAGCTCAAATGCCTTAGCATTTATTTTACCATTCCTTCATTATACTTAGACATCTCAAGTGTTTTATAATGAATACATGAGTCTACAAACCTAGACATCTCAAATGTCTCATAATGAATACATGATTCTACGAACCTAGACATCTCAAATGTCTTACGAAGAATGCATGATTCTACAGACCTAGACATCTCAAATGTCTCATAATATAGTCATATAAATCCAGTACCCCATATATCATGCAAGAGTCATCCTACTCTAGTGTCACGCACGCTACAAGCGGCGATATCAAGATTTGGGTCATTCCTTGGCTATATCAACATATATGTATAACCATACGCAAAACATTCAATGCAATCAAAAACACCTTATGCATTTCACATATATATAGTAATGCTCGTACGTCGCACGTACCTTAAATCTCCGAAGTCCGAGCCAAGCCTTGCTCGAGTTCCATGCCCCGAGGAATGATGTGCTAACACGATAAACAATTCACCATTATTTACGAACATGTAACCTATGTTCAAGCACACCCATATCCCTCACAACATTGTCAATACACGACAATTATCCTCTTAAAAGACCCGGGGCAGGGTACATGCAGGGAAGGAATAAATGAGACAATCGAAATTTGTTCAAGAATGCCCTACAAAAATCGAACCTTAATCTCACAATTTCGAACCCAATAAAATACCATAATTCATCTAAAATGTCAATTAAGCTATCCAAGCAAGAATCAACATCCCTTGACAAAAACTCCCCATTTTTCGAATTCAACCCCCTTAAAATCGATCCCAAACAAGCCTTTAAATCCCAACTCTTAAAATCCTTCAAATTCGAACCAAAGCTTCTCAATCAAGCATCATAATACTCTTAAAACATGCAATAATCCATCAATTGCAAGAAACAACACCCATGCCAAAAACCCCCAAATAATTCGAAATTAAACCCTACGAAATTGGGGAAATTCGAAACAATAAAGGCATGGAAATACATGAAAAAGACGAACAAGGGGGTAGGGATGTTACCCAACGAAAATCGGAAGCAAAATCGGACGAAATCCGATGAACCCTAACTTTTGGGGATCGACGCCTTTCTGTAAAATTCGACTTCCACACGCGACGAAACCTTCAATTGGCAGAGGGGAAAGGAGCGCCTCGTCGAGACGAAGCCGTGGGTAGGTCGCACGCCCCGAACGGCGGCCGGACGGCGGCGGGCGGAGCGCTTTTGCGCGCGGCAGCTGTTCAGACGGGAAAAGGGGGCGCGCGCGGGAGAGGAAAATAAAGGGGTTGAAATGATTTTTTGTGTAAAATTTTGGGTTCAATTGGTATTTATAGCAAAAATACCCCGAAAAATTAATAGCCCCACAAATACATCATGATTCCTTAAAAATCATCTGTTTTCAAAAACTCTCTCTCTAACTCCAAAACCCTCTACCGGTGCTCACACAGCACCCGAGATTCCGAGACACATCAAAAACCCAACTCTTAGGTTTTACACCGTAATGTGAACACAATCTCAACCTCTGGATCCAACGATCCCAACTGCCCAAATAAACGAGCCCAGAAGGCCCAATACCTCGATTAAATCCCAAATCGCCACGTAAAACCACTTTAGGGATTATTAATACTCCGGGATTAACACCTATAATCCCTGGTCATCACAATATCCCCCACTAAAAGAATTTCGTCCTCGAAATTAGCACTGGTGTATCACGTAACACCCAGGCTACACAACAACATGAAGCCAGAACTTCGATTCTTGACCATATCAGAATCGTATTAATAAACGCGAGGATACTTACCTCTCATCTAACTCTGAAACAGAGCGACATACCAAAATCAACATATCACCCAAGAGGTAAAACGTACCTCGATGCGGGTCATCCCAAAAGTCAGCCTCATGACTGCGAAACAACTGATACTTACGACTGTAGATCAGACAGTCATCCTTCGTTCTAATACAACAGTACAAACACATCCTGAATGACACCTCAACCGTAAGAGCGTTGACCTCGTGTCAAACTCTGGAGTGGAGTAGACTTCCAAATCCATCATAACGTCAAAGAGCGTCAGCACAACTCAACGCTAACAGTCCAAAAGCAGTTAGTCAACTGAAACTGCAAGGATTCGAATCGCTCCTGATTCTATCGTAGATATCATTCCATGACATCTCTATCAAGACTCACGATGTCTAACATACATCGTTACGAAGGAAACACTAGTACAACCACGGTGTACACATACCAAACCTGGTTTCCACTTTCAAACTTCCTCCATCGAAGGAGTAGTCGCCTCATTGCAATTTAATTTGGGCAACTCACGGCCACAAATTCAAACAAAAGACATCTCACAAGATGTCCACCTCCGGATGTTCCAAGAATCACGTCCTGATCATAAATAACAACCGAGACTCCGCAGAGTTTAAAATTCTTAAGGGGCATGCAATAAACCCATTGCATCCTCAACGCTTGTGTCGTCAGCGACACTCAACCAATCCGAAATCCTGCCATCCCTTGAAAATCCTCGGATTTAACAATCCAAACTTGGGAAGGCTGTCGCATAACTCGAAGGAAAACACCAACAAGGGAAGTACCTTAACCCTCACAAGAAAATCCCTCCTCAAGGGAGTCAACTAACTTCACGATCATTCCTCATAATCATCGTGCCATGGAGATTCCCAATCTCAAGGTGTTCCATATCTCTCATCAGAGATTTAACCATCCAAAAATAGCATAACTCTATGCTTAACAGAGAGGAAATCAATAACTGGCATCCGTATACTCACCGGTATACCTGCCTAAGCACTGATGTCGCATGCATACTCAATGCACTCGGCTCGGGTATCTACCACATATCCCTAAGCCCCAAACACAACCGTCAATTCTGAGTCATTCCTTACTCAGTGGAGGATGAAAATCGACGATTAACAATACACGGTGTGATTCCCAAAATCAACACCACTTGTACCAACTTACCGAATCTTTCAAAGATTCCCAAATAGGTATAATACTACCTCCTTCCTCGCAAGGGAAATGCCATCGAACTCGAGATCCACAAGTCTCGAACCATCGTTCGGAAAAACTGGATATAATAACACCCATGGTATCCCAATACACGGGTTCCTTTAGATTGAGTCAATAACAACCTGATGACTCTCTTGTTGGTACTCCAACATCCTGAGCTGTCCCAGACAAGTCTCCAAGATTTAAACATAAACGTATACACGTTTCAGCGAGGCACGCACAACCTCAAATGATGTGGTGACTACTAGAGTCCACCACGATCCACATCGCATCACCTTACGATTTGCCAAACTTGGTTCCTACGAGCAGTGTAACGGCTCTAGCAAGCCCATCATGGTGCTACACACACGCGGCAGACAACCTAGTCTCTGCCTCTTTAGGTTTACCTCAAACCTACCAATAAGACGGACGTTTCCACATGGTATAACATACTATGGGAGAAAACTCAATAGAGTAGTGGGTCTTTATCCAACATTCCTCAATGCCGATACACCCTGGACAACCCAATGTCCCTATGTACTTAACATAACCTGATCCTACTCCCTTAGGACCCATCCTACACCCTCAAGGGTGGTGTGATCATGTCTACCACATGTCACATCGACAGAAAGCGAGTACTTTCCTCCATGATTACTCCTGTCGTCAAATCACATGGCCAAAAGCCATTCCAACGAGCATACCTCAAGGGTATCACCACTCGTAAAATGATCCCCCAATCGTAAGCTGCGGTACAATCCCATGTACAGCGCATCCATCCATTCCTCGAGCAACCCGCTCGGTATAAGGGTCACGTCCATCGGTGTCGCACACACCACCTTGTGCTCGGTACTGGCACCCAAGGCATACCACTGAATACGTATACCCAACGCATCGATCATCGTAACGATGATGCATGTCTAATAAGACATCTCCTACACCATCGTCATCGTCATCCCGTGACGACACATGCCAACTCATGGCATCTAAAACATTGCCCACTAGTGACGATATATGTACATCAGCGTATGTCATCCACTAACATGCTAGTAAAATAGGCATAATAAACATGTATATCAATGCATGCCAGCTACAATAAAGCTAATAAAATAGCAATATCTCATACCTCATCGCTAGTGATATAGCGTCATACCTGTCTCCGTCGCTCAATAATAGTGCGTAATCAGCACCCATCGCTCGAAGGCGGCAAAATCCTGTGCTGAGTACATAGCGGCAAAATCCCTCGCTATAGAATCGACGGCATGACACCTCGTCATATAATAAGTGGCATGAAACCTCGCTATATACCTGAGTATGAATCATCGTCCACATAGTAGCGGAAAGAGGCATCGCTATCAATACACCTGGCGGAATGAACCATCGCCAATAGATATAGCGGAATGAACCATCGCTATAAATACACCTGGCGGAATGAACCATCGCCAATCAATATAGCGGAATGAACCGTCGCTATAAATACACCTGGCGGAATGAACCATCGCCAATAAATATAGCGGAATGAACCGTCGCTATAAATACACCTGGCGGAATGAACCATCGCCAATAAATATAGCGGAATGAACCGTCGCTATCAATACACCTGGCGGAATGAACCATCGCCAATAGATATAGCGGAATGAACCATCGCTATCAATACACCTGGCGGAATGAACCATCGCCAATAGATATAGCGGAATGAACCATCGCTATCAATACACCTGGCGGAATGAACCATCGCCAATAGATATAGCGGAATGAACCGTCGCTATAAATACGCCTGGCGGAATGAACCATCGCCAATAGATATAGCGGAATGAACCGTCGCTATAAATACGCCTGGCGGAATGAACCATCGCCAATAAATATAGCGGAATGAACCATCGCTATAAACCGTGTCCTCATAGAGAAATGAATATAAATCGACACAGCGGGACACATCACCGCTATCATCCGTGTCATCACAAAGGAATGAATCATCATCCTAACAAGCGGCATCTCATCCTCGCTTCTTCATACAAGCGGTATATCATCCTCGCTTCGTATGGCATACCCCGCCTCCATGTGCAAGCGAGCATCCCTGCCCGCTCCACATTTTTAGCGGTACAAGCATAAGCTTCTTGCTACTCCAGGAAAGCGGAATTCTTCCTCGCTTCCACTGGACTTTAGCGTTGCTACTCCATGTAAGCGGAACTCTTCATCGCTTCCAATGGACTTTAGCGTTGCTACTCCATATAAGCGGGACTCTTCATCGCTTCATATGGACTTTAGCATAAGCCATTAAAATCCTTACTAAGATAACTTTGACTCAAGACATGCATATGCAAAAACAATGCACAATAACATATATCATAACCTCAATGCACCACTTTGCATTCATCATGTGTCAACAAGACAACGTAAAATACATGTTACCTCGGAAATATCCCTTTATCTGATTTTCTTAAAACCAGCTTCCTTGGCACATAACACACGGAGTGCCAGACATCCCCATAAATGTCATCCTATCGTGTTCCACACGATTCCTGCAACCACAATGGTTAGCAATACCACTTTTCATATCATAATAGCACATAAACAATTTGCTATGTCATACAACATTAATGCCATCATGCATAAATATGTGCTATCAATAACTTCCTAGGCCCTTAACAGCCCCAATGAGCAACCACTGCTCTGATACCACTAATGTAAGGACCCCAAGCCCTTAAAACCTTGATTAGTGTATTAACCACTATGTGTGGTACATGCTTTCTATAAAATGTCAATCGGGAAGCTCTGATGATACTTAATCATTGCCTATCAATGAAAGACTCATATGTTTGCCCTTTACCAACCCCTTGGTGCCACTTTTAACATTGTAAACTTTTACAAAAATTTGGGCAGAGTCTCCCCATAAATAGAGCTATCCCAAAACAGAGTACAACACATAACAAAATTCCCGGCCAGGGAACACATAATACTCAACAGAAAGCAGTAATACAAGTAGATTCCCAGCCAGGGAAGACACCACACATACGTCAACAAAAGTGGGTTCCAACACCCACATAATACACCAATGACTCTCATATCATTCTAGCAATTCAACCTAATTGCATGCAACCTTAAATGAAAGAGAGAAAGGCTCATGCCTTTATATACAATCCATATACAAGTATAATCGTGCTCACATGCGAGCATCATGAATATGAATATGTATAAATCCTCAGGTGTATATATAGGTTCTCTATACGATACCGTGCTCCATCAAGCCCTGGTACCACGATCCTGGGAGTACCTCAAATCAACAGCTCGAGCTCAGCTCCATAGCCATCGATGTACCTGTCCACCTGTCCCAACAGAGACAGCCCCCAACGGGGTGAGCATACCAATACACAAAATCCCATAATCATAATAATGAAATTCATAATTTACAACAAAGGTAAATGCTAATGAATTTAAATGATACTCCCTGGATGGCAACATCCTCATCCGGGATTCCGTGTACTGTCCCTGTTCTCACAACATCAAACTCATCAAATCTCATAAATCAGTAAATCAACACATTGATTTACACATCGCATGCCTGATCCTCGAATATCAACATATAGTGATTACAAATTCATTAAACATGCAATTACAGATATCACAATATCTAATACTGATTTCACAACCTTGCTATCAATCACAGATAGCTCAAATGCCTTAGCATTTATTTTACCATTCCTTCATTATACTTAGACATCTCAAGTGTTTTATAATGAATACATGAGTCTACAAACCTAGACATCTCAAATGTCTCATAATGAATACATGATTCTACGAACCTAGACATCTCAAATGTCTTACGAAGAATGCATGATTCTACAGACCTAGACATCTCAAATGTCTCATAATATAGTCATATAAATCCAGTACCCCATATATCATGCAAGAGTCATCCTACTCTAGTGTCACGCACGCTACAAGCGGCGATATCAAGATTTGGGTCATTCCTTGGCTATATCAACATATATGTATAACCATACGCAAAACATTCAATGCAATCAAAAACACCTTATGCATTTCACATATATATAGTAATGCTCGTACGTCGCACGTACCTTAAATCTCCGAAGTCCGAGCCAAGCCTTGCTCGAGTTCCATGCCCCGAGGAATGATGTGCTAACACGATAAACAATTCACCATTATTTACGAACATGTAACCTATGTTCAAGCACACCCATATCCCTCACAACATTGTCAATACACGACAATTATCCTCTTAAAAGACCCGGGGCAGGGTACATGCAGGGAAGGAATAAATGAGACAATCGAAATTTGTTCAAGAATGCCCTACAAAAATCGAACCTTAATCTCACAATTTCGAACCCAATAAAATACCATAATTCATCTAAAATGTCAATTAAGCTATCCAAGCAAGAATCAACATCCCTTGACAAAAACTCCCCATTTTTCGAATTCAACCCCCTTAAAATCGATCCCAAACAAGCCTTTAAATCCCAACTCTTAAAATCCTTCAAATTCGAACCAAAGCTTCTCAATCAAGCATCATAATACTCTTAAAACATGCAATAATCCATCAATTGCAAGAAACAACACCCATGCCAAAAACCCCCAAATAATTCGAAAATTAAACCCTACGAAATTGGGGAAATTCGAAACAATAAAGGCATGGAAATACATGAAAAAGACGAACAAGGGGGTAGGGAGGTTACCCAACGAAAATCGGAAGCAAAATCGGACGAAATCCGATGAACCCTAACTTTTGGGGATCGACGCCTTTCTGTAAAATTCGACTTCCACACGCGACGAAACCTTCAATTGGCAGAGGGGAAAGGAGCGCCTCGTCGAGACGAAGCCGTGGGTAGGTCGCACGCCCCGAACGGCGGCCGGACGGCGGCGGGCGGAGCGCTTTTGCGCGCGGCAGCTGTTCAGACGGGAAAAGGGGGCGCGCGCGGGAGAGGAAAATAAAGGGGTTGAAATGATTTTTTGTGTAAAATTTTGGGTTCAATTGGTATTTATAGCAAAAATACCCCGAAAAATTAATAGCCCCACAAATACATCATGATTCCTTAAAAATCATCTGTTTTCAAAAACTCTCTCTCTAACTCCAAAACCCTCTACCGGTGCTCACACAGCACCCGAGATTCCGAGACACATCAAAAACCCAACTCTTAGGTTTTACACCGTAATGTGAACACAATCTCAACCTCTGGATCCAACGATCCCAACTGCCCAAATAAACGAGCCCAGAAGGCCCAATACCTCGATTAAATCCCAAATCGCCACGTAAAACCACTTTAGGGATTATTAATACTCCGGGATTAACACCTATAATCCCTGGTCATCACATGGACAAACAGAGCATACGATACAGACGCTGGAGGATATGTTGCGTGCCTGTGTATTAGAGTTTGATACCTCTTGGCAAGAGTCATTGCCATTAGTGGAATTTTCATATAATAACAGTTATCAATCTAGTATACAGATGGCACCATTTGAGGCTCTATATGGGCGACGATGTAGATCGCCATTGTATTGGGATGCTGTGGATCAATCTTCCTTACATGGACCGGATATGATTCATGAAATGGAAGCGAAAGTGAAGTTAATTCGATTGAAACTTAAAGCTGCTCAGGACAGACAGGCTGCTTATGCCAATAAGCGACGTAGACCAATTGAGTTTCAAGTTGGTGACCGTGTGTTCTTAAAAATCTCACCTTTTAAAGGTGTAGTACGATTTGGTAAGCGTGGAAATTGTCTACACGGTATGTTGGTCCGTATGAGGTGTTGCAACGTATTGGTACGTTGGCATATTGTTTGGCACTACCGCCGGCATTGAGTGGTATTCATGATGTTTTTCATGTTTCACTGTTGAGGAAATATGAACCAGATCCGAGTCATGTATTACAGCTACCTGATGTACAGTTAGATACAGATGTGTCGTATGAGGAACGACCGGTTATGATTTTGGATCGAGCTGAACGCAGGTTGCGGAATAAAGTGATTCCTATGGTTAAAGTACAGTGGGACAGAAGGGGGTGTTGACGAGGCAACGTGGGTGACGGAGCAGCATATGATACGACAGTATCCTGAGTTGTTTACTGGTATGATTTTACAGTTTTATGATACTGTTGGTACATACGTACTGTACTGTTGCATATATGATCATGTTTCCTATCTTCTTGTCGTAGGATTGTTGAGTTGCGTATCTATATACGCATGTTTGTATATACAATTTCGAGGACAAAATTCAATAAGTGGGGGGGAAATGTCATGTCTCGATATGACGTATACATGTGTAATATGTTTATGGTGTCATTATGATTTATTACAGTACGATATGGACTCGGGTTCGGATTGAACCGAGTAGGAATAAAGCCATGTATGAATGACTTCTCATTGAAAAATAAAATACATGTGAGAATCAAATAAATGAGTTCATAACATAAACATATGATTTATGGATTTAATAGGGAAGAGTCATGAAGTTGTAGTGGGATATGACCTTGGTGCACATTTAGCATGCATTTGAAGATGTATTATCATGTGTATTTGAGTTGAAAGTGCATTAGAATGTACATGTGAGTTGCATTACATAATACATTTGCCATGAGTTTGAAGGGAATTACATGTGAATGTGAGTTTGGAATTAAAGGTGAGTATTTAGATGTAAAATCAGATTGTAAACACACAACTCACCTAAACTCACCTACAAATCTCTACATATTCTTTGGAAGCTTTTGAGGGTTTGGTTGAGAGTTACACTTTCAAAGATCTTTGTACACTAAGAAGAAGTGATTTACTTGGTAAGGAGAATACTCTTTCATTACTTTGTCATGGTATTGAGTTAATGGAAAATAGAAGCATGTGATTACTAGTTTGTATGCTTTGAATTGAAAGTTGTTCTCATGCAAAGAAATGAATTGTATGATGAGAGAAACATGTTGATATGTTATTAAAGATTTCATGGAACACGTTTAAATGTTGAGTTTTGAAGTGAAGAAGAAACACCAAGAAAGAATTAGAAAAATCGCCATGTTTGTTTTTCTGAAAACAGAGGAGGCGATCGATCGCTACGTTGGAGGCAATCGATCGCCTATGGCTAAACATGGAATGGCGGTGCTTGAGCGATCGATCGCTTCAAGTAGGCAATCGATCGCCTCAAGGCAGAATGGTTTTCAAAGGGGAGGCGACCGATAGCCTCAAATCATGAGATCGATCGCCAGGGTTAGGTTTTGAAAAATGTTATATTTTGTAGAGTTTGATTTTAATGCCTATCATAACATGATATATTATTGGCATTGTTGTAGCACCATCACAGGGGACAGGACAACGAGGAAATTAGCCAGTGACGACTGATTTATCTCTTTTGTGTCGCTTTACAGGTACGTGTTGACGTACGGAGTATAGATATTGTGTGATGATGTTATGAGATTGATATCATACGAATTGTGTTGTGTTGGTATCATATGATTGGTAGTATAATATGCATGTACATTCATGGATATCATGTATTTGAGATGGATGAGGTATATAAGTTAGCATTAGAGATATACGCCTGGTTTGGGTATATGCTAGAGATATACGCCTGGTTTGGGTATATGCTCGGTTATGCTACATATACTTGGTATGAGAGATATACGCCGGTTTTTGGGTATATACTCTGTCTATTATCACATATGAGTACGGTACTATGATGTGTGTTGCTAATATGAAGATGTGATGTGGTTCCACTAACATATTGAGCTGAGATGGACATATCATATTGGTCTCGTGATAATAGGGTGATAGTTGAGACATGTCGACATGGTGCATTGGTTGATGCTTGATACAGAGCATTCACGGTGGATATGATGTTTATTGTGCTTTATCATTGATATTGTGTTTTGATATTGCACTAAGATAATGGTTTATCTATACTCACGTTTTGTGAATGTTTATGTAGGATTTCATAAACGTGGGAATCGTGAGTCTTATTCCGCTGCGAGGTGAACCACAGCATATGAGTTGTACTGGATTAGGTTGTGAATTCAACATGTAATGTATATGTGAAAAGTGGTTTTTGTACTAGTGGTTTTGGTATATCTGTAACAACCTATTAGTAAGAAACTCTTAAACAGTGTATGAATTACTTAATTCTGACTCACATATGTATGCTTCTTGATACATAATGGATTAAGTAACGAGGACCCCACAGACTCGCTATGGGCATTATGAGTTTCTAGTAATGCCATTTGGAGTAACAAATGCTCCAGCTGTCTTTATGAGTTTAATGAATCGGGTTTTCCAGGAATACCTTGATTGATTTGTCATTGTCTTTATCGATGATATACTGATCTATTCACAGAGTGATGCAGAACATGTTCAACATTTGCATATGGTATTGCAATTGTTGAGGACACATCAGTTGTATGCCAAACTCAGTAAGTGTGAGTTTTGGTTGACTAGTGTCGGCTTTTTAGGGCATGTAATTTCGGAAGAAGTTATATCAGTAGATCCAAATAAAGTAGAAGCAGTGTTGAATTGGTCAGCACCTACTTCTGTGCCAGAGATTCGTAGTTTCTTAGGTTTGGCTGGATATTATCGACGCTTTGTTGAAGGATTTTCAATAATTGCCAAACCATTGACACATTTGACACAGAAGGGAATATCATTTCAATGGTCAGAGGCTTGTGAGCATATTTTTCAGGAATTGAAACATCGATTGACTACAGCTCCAGTCTTGATCATTCCATCGGAACATGACAGGTTTGCCTTATATACTGATGCTTCATTACTAGGTTTGGGTTGTGTATTGATGCAGGATAAACATGTAGTGGCTTATGCATCACGACAATTGAAACCACATGAAATGCGGTATCCAGTACATGATCTGGAATTAGCTGCCATTGTCTTTGCCTTGAAGATATGGCGACATTATTTATATGGTACGTCGTTTACCATATACACAGATCATAAGAGTTTAAAGTTTTTATTCACTCAAGCATAATTGAATATGAGGCAAAGAAGATGGATGGATCTGTTGAAAGATTATGATTGTGAGATTGAATATCATCCAGGAAAAGCGAATCTTACAGCAGATGCCTTGAGTCAGAAAGTACATCATACAGCTGATGAGATGATTCATTTATCTGCCTTGATGACTTCGTGTTGTACTTTGGGTTATGACTATGATGTGGAAACAGTGCCAGTACGGGTATCAACATTATTGGTTGAACCTGATATCTTTGAGAAAATCAAAATGGCACAAGGTACTGATGATGAGGTACAACACTGGAAGGAAATGATAAGTCAAGGACAAACATCGCAGTTTGTACTTGCAAGTGATGGAATTCTGAAATATAGAAACTGTTGGGTAGTACCTGCTTCATTGGGACTACGCCAAGAACTACTACAACGTGCTCATTGTAGTAGATACAGTATACATCCTGGAGGAAAGAAAATGTATCATGATTTATGTACCCAATTTTGGTGGAAACGTATGCAACAGGATGTGTTGAATTTTGTGAAACGATGTTTAGTCTGGCAACAAGTAAAAGCAGAAAGACAGAAACCAGGAGGTGAATTACACAGTTTGGACATTCCTCAGTGGAAATGGGAACATATCACGCTAGATTTTGTGACTCATTTGCCACGGACGTCTTCTGGTTGTGATGCCATTTGGGTGATCGTTGACCGACTCACCAAAGTATCTCATTTCGTGCCATATTGTATGACATTTACATATCTGCGAATGGCACAGTTGTACATTCAACATGTAGTGAGACTACATGGTATACCAGTTTCCATTGTGTCGGATAGAGATCCGAGATTTACTTCTCATTTTTGGGAAGGGTTACAGACAACATTGGGAACTGAAGTGCGGTTGAGTACAACATATCATCCTCAGACAGATGGACAAACAGAGCATACGATACAGACGCTGGAGGATATGTTGCGTGCCTGTGTATTAGAGTTTGATACCTCTTGGCAAGAGTCATTGCCATTAGTGGAATTTTCATATAATAACAGTTATCAATCTAGTATACAGATGGCACCATTTGAGGCTCTATATGGGCGACGATGTAGATCGCCATTGTATTGGGATGCTGTGGATCAATCTTCCTTACATGGACCGGATATGATTCATGAAATGGAAGCGAAAGTGAAGTTAATTCGATTGAAACTTAAAGCTGCTCAGGACAGACAGGCTGCTTATGCCAATAAGCGACGTAGACCACTTGAGTTTCAAGTTGGTGACCGTGTGTTCTTAAAAATCTCACCTTTTAAAGGTGTAGTACGATTTGGTAAGCGTGGAAAATTGTCTACACGGTATGTTGGTCCGTATGAGGTGTTGCAACGTATTGGTACGTTGGCATATCGTTTGGCACTACCGCCGGCATTGAGTGGTATTCATGATGTTTTTCATGTTTCACTGTTGAGGAAATATGAACCAGATCCGAGTCATGTATTACAGCTACCTGATGTACAGTTAGATACAGATGTGTCGTATGAGGAACGATCGGTTATGATTTTGGATCAAGCTGAACGCAGGTTGCGGAATAAAGTGATTCCTATGGTTAAAGTACAGTGGGACAGAAGGGGTGTTGACGAGGCAACGTGGGTGACGGAGCAGCATATGATACGACAGTATCCTGAGTTGTTTACTGGTATGATTTTACAGTTTTATGATACTGTTGGTACATACGTACTGTACTGTTGCATATATGATCATGTTTCCTATCTTCTTGTCGTAGGATTGTCGAGTTGCGTATCTATATACGCATGTTTGTATATACAATTTCGAGGACGAAATTCAATAAGTGGGGGGGAAATGTCATGTCTCGATATGACGTATACATGTGTAATATGTTTATGGTGTCATTATGATTTATTACAGTACGATATGGACTCGAGTCGGATTGAACCGAGTAGGAATAAAGCCATGTATGAATGACTTCTCATTGAAAAATAAAATACATGTGAGAATCAAATAAATGAGTTCATAACATAAACATATGATTTATGGATTTAATAGGGAAGAGTCATGAAGTTGTAGTGGGATATGACCTTGGTGCACATTTAGCATGCATTTGAAGATGTATTATCATGTGTATTTGAGTTGAAAGTGCATTAGAATGTACATGTGAGTTGCATTACATAATACATTTGCCATGAGTTTGAAGGGAATTACATGTGAATGTGAGTTTGGAATTAAAGGTGAGTATTTAGATGTAAAATCAGATTGTAAACACACAACTCACCTAAACTCACCTACAAATCTCTACATATTCTTTGGAAGCTTTTGAGGGTTTGGTTGAGAGTTACACTTTCAAAGATCTTTGTACACTAAGAAGAAGTGATTTACTTGGTATGGAGAATACTCTTTCATTACTTTGTCATGGTATTGAGTTAATGGAAAATAGAAGCATGTGATTACTAGTTTGTATGCTTTGAATTGAAAGTTGTTCTCATGCAAAGAAATGAATTGTATGATGAGAGAAACATGTTGATATGTTATTAAAGATTTCATGGAACACGTTTAAATGTTGAGTTTTGAAGTGAAGAAGAAACACCAAGAAAGAATTAGAAAAATCGCCATGTTTGTTTTTCTGAAAACAGAGGAGGCGATCGATCGCTACGTTGGAGGCAATCGATCGCCTATGGCTAAACATGGAATGGCGGTGCTTGAGCGATCGATCGCTTCAAGTAGGCAATCGATCGCCTCAAGGCAGAATGGTTTTCAAAGGGGAGGCGACCGATAGCCTCAAATCATGAGATCGATCGTCAGGGTTAGGTTTTGAAAAATGTTATATTTTGTAGAGTTTGATTTTAATGCCTATCATAACATGATATATTATTGGCATTGTTGTAGCACCATCACAGGGGACAGGACAACGAGGCAATTAGCCAGTGACGACTGATTTATCTCGTTTGTGTCGCTTTACAGGTACGTGTTGACGTACGGAGTATAGATATTGTGTGATGATGTTATGAGATTGATATCATACGAATTGTGTTGTGTTGGTATCATATGATTGGTAGTATAATATGCATGTACATTCATGGATATCATGTATTTGAGATGGATGAGGTATATAAGTTAGCATTAGAGATATACGCCTGGTTTGGGTATATGCTAGAGATATACGCCTGGTTTGGGTATATGCTCGGTTATGCTACATATACTTGGTATGAGAGATATACGCCGGTTTTTGGGTATATACTCTGTCTATTATCACATATGAGTACGGTACTATGATGTGTGTTGCTAATATGAAGATGCGATGTGGTTCCACTGACATATTGAGCTGAGATAGACATATCATATTGATCTCGTGATAATAGGGTGATAGTTGAGACATGTCGACATGGTGCATTGGTTGATGCATGATACAGAGCATTCACGGTGGATATGATGTTTATTGTGCTTTATCATTGATATTGTGTTTTGATATTGCACTAAGATAATGGTTTATCTATACTCACGTTTTGTGAATGTTTCTGTAGGATTTCATAGACGTGGGAATCGTGAGTCTTATTTCGCTGCGAGGTGAACCACTGCATAGGAGTTGTACTGGATTAGGTTGTGAATTCAACATGTAATGTATATGTGAAAAGTGGTTTTTGTACTAGTGGTTTTGGTACATCTGTAACAACCTATTAGTAAGAAACTCTTAAACAGTGTATGAATTACTTAATTCTGACTCACATATGTATGCTTCATTGATACATAATGGATTAAGTAACGAGGACCCCACATTAGTGGTATCAGAGCAGTTGTTCGAGAACGGGGTTAACAAGGGTAGAGGAAGTGTATTAGGGAGTTGCCTAATCACTTGACAGCATGTTAGGAGTTAGGATATGATGTTCTACTGACATGCTTTATTATTTTTATTATTGTTGGTAAACTGTATTTACAGTAATGGCAGACAGAGTACTACATGAGGATGTTGGGGATGCCATGAGTGGCAATGCTAGTGTGAGGATGGCGCCTGTACCACCACCACCGATTGGGGAAGGGCCAGTAGAACAGGTACTGTTACCTGGTGAGTTAACATTGACGCAATTTCTGAGCTATCAACCACCCAGGTTTGAGGGTACTGAATCAGGGGAACTGGCAGAGGAGTGGTTGGAACGTGTGGAACAGATATTTGTGTCAGCACCGTGTGCCAAGACTGCTTGGTTACGCTTAGCTGAATTTCAGTTAGCTAAGAAAGCAATGATGTGGTGGAAAGCTACATTAATTGAGCTAAGAGCTCAAGGTCAGACTGTGGACTGGGATGTTTTTAGAACTCGTTTTCTTGCTCACTATTTCTCTGTGGCTGCAAGACAGAGGAAAGAATATGAGTTTACCAATTTGAAACAAGGTAATTTGACTGTGTCTGAGTATGCGGTGCACTATTCATCGTTGTTACGATATGTACGATATGTACCACATATTGCCGCTGATACCAAAGTAAAGATTAGACAATTTGTAAAGGGCTTGAGACTGGAGTTATTTGATAGGGTGATGTCTAATAACCCTGGTTCATATGAGGAAGCGTTGATGATAGCTGAAATGGCTGAGATCACTGTGGGTGTTTATCAGGATGTAGGACATTCTCAGATACCTACATCAGAGAGTATGAGACCACGTGGGGAAACGTTTAAATCATCACGAGGAGGTGCTTCTTCTTCTCGATTTAGTGGGAAACATTTTGGACCACAGAAAAGAGATGACCGAAGAGCTAAGGGACAGTTCCATGGTAGTAGTAGTGGCAGTGGTGTGCAATGCTTTAAATGTGGCGGACCACATTTGAAACGAGATTGTCCTCAATTGAATCCAGTAGTTTGTTTCCGTTGTGGGAGACCAGGACATGTGATCCGTGATTGTCCTCAAGTGAGTGGACAACAGAGGAGATGACCAATGTCAGAGAATACAGTGCAACAGAGACCACAGGGTATACCACAGTCTAGTGGAGGACAGAGGGCAGGACCACCTCAGGCTCAGGTCTATGCACTGAACAGGGAGCAAGCAGAGGCAGCTCCTGATGATGTGATAGCGGGTAAGTGTACTTTGTTTACTTATCCTGCTTTACTGTTGATTGATACTGGTGCATCACATTCTTTTATTGCACAAAATTTTATTGACCGGTATCATATATGCTCGTCTCCACTGTTGATGTCTCTTTATGTTTCGACACCCATGGGAACTACTGTAATGGCTTGTCAGAGTGTGTCCGATTGTGATAATCAGTTTGAGACTGAGCATGGACTACAGGCTGATTTGATTTTGTTAGACATGACAGATTTTGATTGCATTCTTGGAATCGATGTGTTAAGTAAATATAAATCTGTTGTGGATTGTTGTCAGAAGATAGTGAGATTTCAATCTGATACTGGAAACCAATGGTTCTTCTATGGTCAGGGATCGAGGGCAAGAATTCCTTTGATATCAGCAATCCGAATGTCGCGTTTGTTAGAACGTGGACATGCGGGTTATTTGATTTATGCCCTTGATGTAACTGAACAGAAAAGAGAAAGGAAAGTGGAGGAGATACCAATGGTTGCAGAATATGCGGATGTGTTTCCGGATGAGATACCTGGATTTCCACCTAGTCGAGAAGTGGAATTTGGTATTGATTTGATACCTAGTACTTCTGCAATTTCACGAGCTCCCTATCGTATGGCACCAACTGAATTGAAAGAATTGAAAACTCAATTGCAAGACTTATTGGACAACGGGTACATACGTCCTAGTGTATCGCCTTGGGGTGCTCCGGTATTATTTGTTAAGAAGAAGGATGGGACGATGAGGTTGTGCATTGACTATCGACAATTGAACAAGGTAACCATAAAGAATAAATATCCTCTTCCTCGTATTGATGATTTATTTGATCAATTACAGGGATCAAAAATCTATTCTAAGATTGATTTGAGATCTGGTTATCATCAAGTAGGCAATCGATCGCCTCAAGGCAGAATGGTTTTCAAAGGGGAGGCGACCGATCGCCTCAAATCATGAGATCGATCGCCAGGGTTAGGTTTTGAAAAATGTTATATTTTGTAGAGTTTGATTTTAATGCCTATCATAACATGATATATTATTGGCATTGTTGTAGCACCATCACAGGGGACAGGACAACGAGGCAATTAGCCAGTGACGACTGATTTATCTCGTTTGTGTCGCTTTACAGGTACGTGTTGACGTACGGAGTATAGATATTGTGTGATGATGTTATGAGATTGATATCATACGAATTGTGTTGTGTTGGTATCATATGATTGGTAGTATAATATGCATGTACATTCATGGATATCATGTATTTGAGATGGATGAGGTATATAAATGAGCATTAGAGATATACGCCTGGTTTGGGTATATGCTAGAGATATACGCCTGGTTTGGGTATATGCTCGGTTATGCTACATATACTTGGTATGAGAGATATACGCCGGTTTTTGGGTATATACTCTGTCTATTATCACATATGAGTACGGTACTATGATGTGTGTTGCTAATATGAAGATGCGATGTGGTTCCACTGACATATTGAGCTGAGATAGACATATCATATTGATCTCGTGATAATAGGGTGATAGTTGAGACATGTCGACATGGTGCATTGGTTGATGCATGATACAGAGCATTCACGGTGGATATGATGTTTATTGTGCTTTATCATTGATATTGTGTTTTGATATTGCACTAAGATAATGGTTTATCTATACTCACGTTTTGTGAATGTTTCTGTAGGATTTCATAGAAGTGGGAATCGTGAGTCTTATTTCGCTGCGAGGTGAACCACAGCATAGGAGTTGTACTGGATTAGGTTGTGAATTCAACATGTAATGTATATGTGAAAAGTGGTTTTTGTACTAGTGGTTTTGGTACATCTGTAACAACCTATTAGTAAGAAACTCTTAAACAGTGTCTTAAACAGTGTATGAATTACTTAATTCTGACTCACATATGTATGCTTCATTGATACATAATGGATTAAGTAACGAGGACCACACACCAACCGGGTGATAAAGACCAACTGGATGAACACCTACCGGGTGAAGACAGCAACCGGGTGATAAAGACCAACTGGATGAACACCTACCGGATGTTGAAGTCTTACCGGGTGATAAAGACCAACCGGGTGACAGACATCAACTGGCTGGCTACCAACTGGATAGACATCAACCGGACAGACATCGACTGGATAGACATCAACTGGATAGACACCAACCGGACAGACATCAATTGGATGGCTACCAACCGGATAAACATCAACTAGATGGCTACCAACTGGATATACATCTACTGGACAACCATCAACCGATAGTCTCACAATGAACAAAGACATCTACTGGTTACTAGAGGATGAACGACAAGTTGAACAAAGAAAACCAGCAGAAGTTTAAACATCCAGTAAGAGCACTAAGCAACGAGACAAAATAAGTACAACATTATCTGACAAAGGTACAACAGAGCGGCGCACCCTGCTATATCTCCGCCACCATTACCGTCAGAGTGAAAGAGCCGTTGCTTAACAAAATAGGAAAGAAGACAATATGAATTTGGAAAGCTAATCTCTTCCTAATACAGAAAAGCTACCGTTGGACAACCAAACCTATAAATACGTCCAAGCAAAGAATGAAGAGGTTAGCTGAATGATTTTCAACAAACAGAAACACCTCAAAGCATACAAGAAAATCAACTTACTGATATTCCAAAAGTTCAGCAAAGAGCAGACTAGCAGTGCAACTCAATCTGTGACAGATTATTCCAACTGAAGCCTGCTGCTCAAGAACACTCAAAGCTAAAAGTGTATTCTGTAAAGAGTGTCATAGAATCTTTTGTAACCCAAATTAAGAAGTTGTGATTGCTAGGAGTTTAGGCCAAGTTGTGTGAGTGCCTAAGAAGGTTGTATACTGTAAAGTGTAAACCAAGTCTTCTATTGAATCCTTCCTGCAAAGGAAGAAGGGGAGACGTAGAAGCGTTGTGCTTCGAACTTCCAGAAACAATACTTGTGTCATTTGTTTATCGCTTATTTACTACTCAGTTTTATTCCTCACAAGTCCAGCAGACGTATTCCGCACTATAATCAGTGTCTGCTAACTTGCCTGATATTGAGAAGCAACTGTAATACTTAATAGTTTACAGTTAACCCGAGATAAATCGAAATTGAATCTAGTGTTTATTCAACCCCCACTTCTAAACACTACCCCGATCCTAACAAGTGGTATCAGAGCTTAGGTCTTCTCAATCTTGAGAAATTACCAATTACCAAAAACTGATGGCCTCATTCAGCAAGATTCCATTGTTCAAGAAAGACGAATATGATGATTGGAGAATCCGTATGCAAGCACATCTAAGTGCTCAAGATGATGATATGTGGTATGTAATCACTGAAGGACCTATGAAGATCATGAAAATCAATACAGCTGCTTCTATCACAAGTGGTGATCCACAAATTGTAGAAAAGGACAGATTTCAATGGTCAAATGAAGAAAAGAAGAAAGCCAATCTGGACAACGTTGCTAAGGACATTTTGTTCAAAACTTTGGACAAAAATATGTTCAACAAAATAAAAATGTGTTCCACAGCTAAAGAAATCTGGGAGAAGATTGCCCAACTATGTGAAGGAAATGATCAAACCAAAGAAAACAAGCTTACTGTGGCATTACAGAAGTTTGAGCATATCAAGATGATGAATGGAGAAACTCTCAACGAATATGATGAAAGAGGGACCGGAATAATTAATGAACTCAGCAGTCTGGGTAAGGAGTTACCCAACAGAGAAGTCACCCTCAAAGTGATGAGAGGTCTCCCAAGAGAATGGGATGTCAAGACCATTGCTATGAGAGAATCAAAGGACATCAACAAGATAGATCTGCATGATCTGTTTGCTGATTTAAAAGCCTATGAATTCGAATTAGGTATTTGGGTTGAAGATGAACCCAGTACCAGTCAGCCTACCAAAGCTCTCACTACATCGGAAGCCATATCTACTGCTACAGAGATGACTCCATAACAAATATGTAATGATGCTATGGCAATGTTAGTAAAGAAATTCTGGAAATTCATGAAGAAGAATCAGAAATCATATCCACGAAGGCAGAGCTTCAAAGGAAGATCAGAAGAAGAAGAGCGTGTATGTTTCAACTGTCTCAAGCCAGGGCATTTCATCGCCGATTGTCCCAAACCCAAAAAGGATGATCACAAAAGAGGATCCAAGGATCACAGAAAATCCAAGGAAACTAGAAGATCATCCAGAGGGGACAGAGATCAAAAGGTTTTGATGGCAGAAGAAAGTAAGAGCAAATGGGCTGATTCTGAATCAGAATCAGAGGAGTCAACCAGCTCGTCCAGCGAAAGTGAAGACGAGGAAGTCCACTGCTTAATGGCAAATGAAGAAATTGAGGTACACGAGTCTAACCTATCTGAATTTACACATAGTGAACTTACCAATGCATTGCAGAACAGATCAATGATTAATAAACGAGCAAATAAAACCCCTTATGAGATCTGGAATGGCAGTAAGCCAACTATTTCTTATTTCCATGTGTTTGGTTGCAAATGTTTTATTCACAACAATGGAAAGACTCATCTCACCGCTTTTGATGCCAAATCTGATGCTGGAATATTTCTTGGGTATTCTACAGTTAGTAAAGCCTTCAGAGTATTCGATAATAGAACTCTTACTGTAGAAGAATCGGTGCATGTAAAATTTGATGAACCTACTGACTGTAGGTATCTGATATGCAAATCAACAACTTGAGCAATCGACTGGAAAGCACTTACATTGATGAAAATGTTGATGATGAGATCAATTACAGAAGCAGGACTGACTGCTCCTTAGAACCAGAAGTTCCTGAAGCTCAAACAGAGGAGTCTACGGGTCAACAAGCACTGCAGCCAGCCGACAATGACACTGTTGCGCATACTCCTGCTGCAGTAGAAGGGGCAAATGAAAAAGATGCATCAATCAGCACTTCTGAACTGCCCACTCATATCCAGTCAAATGAAGGGCTCAATCCTCTTGGACCTCCGCTCCGGTGGATGAAGGATCATCCTCCCGAGCAGGTCATAGGTAACCCTGTTGCTCCTCTACGCACCAGAGGACAATTAATTAATGAATTCCTTCATGCTGCATTCATATCTCACTTAGAACCTAAGAATATTGATGATGCTATGTTAGACCCAAGCTGGGTAGACGCTATGCAAGAAGAACTTAATCAGTTCGAGCGAAATAAAGTATGGTATTTAGTACCACGACCACAACATCACACTATAATAGGCACCAAATGGGTATTTAGGAATAAATTAGACGAAAATGGAACAGTAATCAGAAATAAAGCAAGATTAGTCGCACAGGGCTACAGACAGGAAGAAGGCATTGATTTTGATGAAACATTTGCCCCTGTAGCTCGACTAGAAGCAATTCGCATATTTCTTGCATTTGCTGCTTTTAAAGACTTTAAAGTCTATCAGATGGATGTTAAGAGTGCGTTTCTTAACGGCAAACTCCAGGAAGAAGTTTACGTTGAACAACCTCCTAGATTTGAAAGCCATCAGCAGCCTTCTTATGTATTTCGTCTTAATAAAGCTTTGTATGGTCTGAAGCAAGCTCCCCGTGCTTGGTATGAAACTCTATCAAAATATTTGATTGAACATAACTTTACCATTGGCACGGTGGACAAGACCCTTTTCAAATTCACAAAGGGTGATCATACTCTGCTTGTTCAAATATATGTTGATGATATTATTTTCGGCAATACTAACTCAAAATTGTGCGAAAGATTTTATAAAATTATGCAGGATCAATTTGAGATGAGCATGATGGGAGAACTATCATTTTTCTTAAGATTGCAAGTCAAGCAATCTAGTGAAGGAATTCTGATAAATCAGTCCAAATATACTAAAGAGCTGCTGAAGAAATATGGAATGAGTACCAGCTCAGCTGCTGCTACACCAATGAGCTCATCTGCCAAACTCGACTTGGACAATTCAGGAATAACAGTCGAAGTTACAATGTATCGAGGCATTATTGGATCATTGCTGTACTTGACAGCCAGTCGACCAGATATTATGTTCGCAGTTTGTATGTGCGCCCGGTTTCAAGCAAATCCCAAGCAGTCACACTTCACTGTTGTCAAGAGAATTCTCAAATATCTAAAAGGAACTGAGAATGTCGGTCTATGGTATCCAAGAGACTCAACTTTTAATCTGATCGGATATTCGGATGCAGACTATGCTGGTTGCAAAATTGATAGAAAGAGTACCAGTGGATACTGTCAATTTCTTGGAGATAGACTAATTTCATGGGGATGCAAGAAGCAGACATCCATAGCAGCTTCAATCAGAAGCAGAATACCTCGCTGCTGGAAGCTGCTGTGCTCAACTGCTCTAGATTCAACAACAACTGAGAGACTATGGAATTGAATCCACTGAAGCACCTATATTTTGTGACAATACATCTGCCATAGCAATTACTTATAATCCGGTTCTTCATACGCGTACCAAACATATTGACATCCGTCATCATTTTAACAGAGATCATGTTATGAAGAAAGAAATTCAGCTGGAGTATATCTCTACCGAACAACAGGCAGCAGACATTTTCACAAAACCCCTACCGGACGCTAAGTTTTCTTACTTTAGAAATATTTTTGGTTTATTGAAATCAATTCTTGATTGTTGTTATTTAAGAGTGATAAATTCAGGGGGAATTACTTAGTTTATTCGCATGAATTAAGGGGGAATTTCAGTTACATTTTATATTGGTTATTCAGGCTCAGCTGGTAATACAATGGTCTGCTGCAGTAGGTGTATAAGTACCAGTAGGACTCTACATACCAGTAGATGTTCCCTACCAGTCGGACCCTACATACCAGCTGTGAGGGCCTGGTCCTAATCAGAGGTTTAATTAACACACGGTTGTTATATTAACGTAAACAGCGGAAGATTTAGTTAAAAACTTATAAAAAGTGACCCTCAAAATTTTTCGCATTTTGTTTCTAAAACATTTCCGAATAGTGAAAATATGTATTTCCAATTTTACATCTAACATGGTATTCATCGCATAAGCATTACGTATAAATTCTCAGTAAAGTAATACTAAAAAATACAGATACTCAGGGCATACCCCGGTAATTTAAGACATAAGTAAAAATACTAAACAACTACTGGGACTCAAAACATGAACCATATACCTGAGCTCGCTCTCAAGGAGCTCTGGTATTTATTGATGCCTCGTCTCGAGCATCCACAGTACGTCCACCTGTACCACCTGTCATGCCCATACAACAAAGACATGACAGCCCCCCGCGAAGGGGGTCAGAACCCCAGTACGAGAAACAGATAAAATCACAGTGTATGACAAATAACATGCGATGTATGCCGTGCATGAATGCAAATGCATATGAAGGGTATCAAATCTCGAATATCCCTGTCTCAAGGGTCCAAAGGAAGATCAACAATCACTCATCAGTGCTCGAGCAGGATGTGACACGCTCCGCGCTCCGATCTATCTCTCAGTCGAGCCATCGGCGGTCCATCATCCTCGTGTCTGGGCGACGTCGGCACGCTCGTCGCTCCGGCATCCCTCAGCTCACTCTCACTCCTGCCGAGCCAACGGCTGCCCATCATCCCCAGACACGCATCACTCATACCAAGAAAAGATATAGGTACCAAGAACGAATCAAAAGGCTCAACATGACATGCTCAATGTCCATGCGTGTCAATGCATCATGCAATATCATAATCTCATGTGATGCACCTCAAATATCATGTCATCATATATCATGCAGTCAATGTACCATGTAATTTACATACTGCAAATCAACTTATCACATAGTCACATAAGGAGCAAGTAATGACAAGTAAATCATACCCGGGAACATCACATGTCTTTGCCAGACATTGTGATAAAGCCCGTTTTCTACGTACCTCGGACCAGTAATAATTTTACCGAGTGCTCCAAAATAGTCCCGAAATTATTTAACCTGGTCATAAATACTACAAAATCACTAAGTGTTTAAATGACACAAAAGCTAAAATAAGTTTTTAAAGGTGTTTTCCTACTGATTTTTCCTTCAAAATCAGACTGACCAGTTTTAGTAGAAAATTCATAATAAAATCATATGACTTCCAAATGACCTGATTCCAGTGCTCAAAGTTCCAAAACTCAAAGGACTTCATTTTCTTGTCTAATGATGTCGGGCTAATTCTTCCAGTAAAAGTAGTTAAAACACTAAATACGTAGCTTTTGAAATTCTGTTTTCCATCTCGAGCAGTGTTTGTAAATCGCCATAACGTTTTCATTTTAAAACCAAAATGGTTAATTCCAGTGGCAAATGACAGAAAACTCAAAGTACTAAAATACTTAATTCTGGAGAGTTTTCGAAATTCCTAGCCTAAAATGCTCAGGAACTCGGACAACACTCTGCATGACATTTTCGCCCACATGCAGAACATGATTTGCACACTTGAAGTATAAAATTCATATCTAATTGAAAATAAGTCCAAAATAAGTCATTCTTTTTTTTTTAAAATTCAAGAGAATGAAAAGATCTACAAGGTCATGTAGAAATCGACAACAGAATCGAAATTAAACTTTGTCCAAAGTTCGAAATTCTACACTGCATGTGCATTTCCAGCACATGCAGAGTTGAATCTGGCATAGTTTAGTAAAATGGGCGTATCTCACTCAAATCAATTCCAAATGATCCCAAATTTCAGCCACAGAACAACAACTCAAATACTACAACTTTTGTTTGTGGCTCACAGTAAGATTTCGAAGTTAAGGTAGTCGAAAATACAGAGCCATATACTGCATGCAACCATAGTTTCTGCTGAAACTCATGGCAGTATGAGTTTCACCTCTTATTTCAATTTAAAACTTCTAAAAATCGACCCAACCAGCTTAAAATCAAAGATTAACAATATAAAGGGAATGATATACCTCCCAAGCTTTTAAAAACACCCAAAACCTTGAAGCTCTTCTCAAATCCTATCCAAAACCAAGCTTGCATGCAAGATTTGAGCAAAAGTTGGTGAAGGAAAGGGGGGTGAAGCTCTCGATTTTAATGGAGGGAAAGGAGAGAAAATGTGTGATGACCAGGGATTATAGGTGTTAATCCCGTAGTGTTAATAATCCCTAAAGTGGTTTTACGGGACGATTTGGAGTTTAATCGAGGTGTTGGGCCTTCTGGGCTCTTTTATTTGGGTAGTTGAGATCGTTGGATCCAGAGGTTGAGATTGTATTCACATTACGGTGTAAAACCTAAGAGTTGGGTTTTTGATGTGTCTCGGAGTCTCGGGTGCTATGTGAGCACCGGTAGAGGGTTTTGGAGTTAGAGAGAGAGTTTTTGAAAACAGATGATTTTTAAGGAATCACGATGTATTTGTGGGGTTATTAGTTTTTCGGGGTATTTTGCTATAAATACCAGTTGAACCCGAGATATTTCATTAAAATTCCATTTCAGCCCTCCAATCTCTCTCTCTCTCTCTCCCCCGCCGAACCCGTCTGCCTCCCCTGCCCCCGCCGCTTCAGGCGCTTCGCCCGCCGCCGTCCGGCCGCCGTTCGGCGCGTGCGACCTACCCACGGCTTCGTCTCGTCCACGCGCTCATTTCCCCTCCGTCAATTTGAAGTTTCATCGCGATTTGAAGTCGAATTTTACAGAAGTGCGCCGATCCCCAAATTCTAGGGTTTATCGATTTTGGTCGATTTTCCTTCCGATTTTCGATTGGGTAACGTTCTTTACCTCTTTTTCGTCCCTCTCATGTTATTCCCTGCTAAATTCGGAAGTATTGTGTTCGAATTTAAGGATTGAGTTCGAATTTGAGGATGTTGTTTCGAATTTCTTGATGTGTGGGGGGGTTTATGTTCGATTTTGGGGATTGTTGACATGAGGATGATGATTCTTGTTAGGATTCGATTTATTCGTGTTTAAATGAATTATGAAGCTTAATTGGGATCGAATTAAGATGTTATGGTTCGAATTTGCCCTAATTTGGTGAGGGTTTGATTTCGAATTTTGGGGATTTTGGCTATGGGTTGATGATTCATGTTAGGGATCATTTATTACATGTTTTAGATGATTTATGATGCTTGGTTGGGTTCGAATGGTGATGCTAGGGTTCGAATTATTGAAGGTGTTCTTGGGCAATTTTTCGATATGTCGCATTCGTTTTCCCTCCCTGTATGTACCCTGCCCCGGGTCTTTTAAATGATTTATTGTCGTGTGTTGACAATATTCTGAGGGTTATGAATGTGCTTGAGCATGGGTTACATGTTCGTAAATAATTGTGAATTATTTATCGTTTTAGCACATCGTTTCTCGGGGCATGGAACTCGAGCAAGGTTTGGCTCGGACTTCGAGGATTTAAGGTACGTTTAGCGTACGAGCATAGTTTAAATGATGTTTTACAAGTACGATGCATGATCTAAAATACATGAAATGCTTTGCTATGCTGGTATCGGGACTCGGTTACGATATGTTGATTCACATAGTGGAACGTTCAGTGCCGCTATGAAGCGAGCCAATGATGAGGTGTGGTTGCTACGGAGCAAACACCCATAGTATGACGTTACCTTGAAGTAAGAAATGAAAATGTGGTATTTGATTAGATATCTAGGATATCTGTATTTTATTCCCTATTGGTAATAATAGGAACAGAGACGTAGTTAATCAGAGAAGTGATTAACCAGTATCGGAAGTTAAGGAAATACCAATATGATATCTAGAATTATGATAATTGCTAGATAAAGAAAGATGTTATGAAATGATGTTATGAAAAGATGTTATGAAATGATGTTATGAAAAGATGTTATGAAATGATGTTATGAAAAGATGCTATGAAATGATGTTATGAAAAGATGTTATGAAATGATGTTATGAAAAGATGCTATGAAATGATGTTATGAAATGTTGCTAATCATTGCTAGTTAAAGTAAGATGTTATGAAATGTTGTTAATTTGAACTGGCTAGGGTTAACCAATGTGATGATTAACTGCATTCAGGATTTGATGATTTATCTGTTTTGAGAACAGGATTATTACAGGGGTACGCTATGATGAGGGTGATACCATCCAGGAAGTATCACATATGTCCCACAATATTTACATTTTCGTAAATTATGTATTATGTCATTATGATTATGAATTGTGGAATTGGTATGCTCACCCCGTTGGGGGCTGTCTCTGTTGGGGCAGGTGAACAGGTACATCGATGGCTTTGGAGATGAGCTCAAGCTGTTGATTGGATGTACTCCCAGGATCGTGGTACCAGGGCTTGATGAAGCACGGTATCGTATAAAGTACTCATACGCCCATGAGGGTTATATACATATTCATGATGCTCGCATGTGAGCAAGATTATACTTGTATATGGGTTGTATGTAAAGGCATGAGCCTTTCTCTCTCTTTCATTCCATGTTGCATGCAATTAGAGGTAGAATTGCTAAATGATAAGAGAGTCATTAGTGTATTGTGGGTGCTGAAACCCACTTTTGTTGTCATGTGTGTGGTGTCTTCCCTGGCTGGGAATTTACTTGACATTACTGTATTCTGATGAGTATTATGTTTTCCCTGGCCGGGAATTATGTTATGTGCTGTGCTTTTATTTCGGGATAGCTCTATTTATGGGGAGACTCTGCCCAAATTTTTATAAAAGTCCACAAGTAAAAAGTGGTGTAATGGGCAAGCTCTATGAGTCTATTGTTGTTAGGATGATGAGCTTATAACACTGTATGTTAAAGAAAATTTTGTGTTGCCATTCGATGGTAAGGTATCATCTGAGTTTCCCGAATAATTTTATTTAAAGCTTATGCCACACATTAATGATTAATACACTAATAAAGGGTTAAGTTTATGGGGTCCTTACATTAGTGGTATCAGAGCAGTGGTTGCTCATTGGGGCTGTTAAGGGCCTAGGAAGTTATTGATAGCACATATTTATGCATGATGGCATTAATGTTATACGACATGACTAATTGTTTATGTGCTTATATGATATGAAAAGTGGTATTGCTAACCATTGTGGTTGCAGGAATCGTGTGGAACACGATAGGATGGCATTAATAGCGATGTCTAACACTCTATATGCTACGTGCCAAGGAATCTGATTTTGGAAGAAAATCAGGGAAAAGAAAGATATGATGTATTGTCTGAGGACAGACTGGGTAGACAACCGACAGTGGAATACTTCGGTATGGTCTCAATTATTATTGAATATACTAATGCGTTTGTTCATGTAATGTTCAAGCGAGGAAGGTACGTAAGACGCGTACGGGCATCGGACGGTAACACACATCCTTCTACTACAACTGTGCTTTTATTGCATGAGTATTCACGATGAAATGATGATGTTTATATGATGATGTGTATACGATGATGTTATACGATGCTTATACGATGAGGCTTATACGATGTTTATATGATGATGATTATGATAAGTAAGTTTATGATGATATTTACGATAAGTAAAGACGATATGATGTTTATGATGATGATAATGATAAGTAAGTTTATGATGATGTTTACGATGAGTAAAGATGATAAGATGTTTATGATGATGATAATGATAAGTAAGTTTATAATGATGTTTACGATGAGTAAATATGATATGATGTTTATGATGATGATTACACGATGTTTATATGATGATGTTTATACGATGTTTTTATGATAATGATTACACGATGTTTATATGATGATGCTTACATGATGTTATTGTGGTAAGATGCCACGGGGTAAGATGCCCCACATGGTAAGAGGCCATGCGATGTTATTGTGGTAAGGTGCCACGGGGTAAGGTGCCCCACATGGTAAGTAGCCATGCGATATCATTGTGGTAAGGTGCCACGGGGTAAGGTGCCCCACATGGTAAGTAGCCATGCGATATCATTGTGGTAAGGTGCCACGGGGTAAGGTGCCCCATATGGTAAGAGGCCATACGATATTATTATGTGGATTTACGATGACTCATTCTTTTATGATGATTGGCGATAGTTTATTCCGCCAGATGTATGATAGCGATGCCTCATTCCGCTATATTATTGGCGATGGTTCTTTCCGCCAGATGTATGATAGCGATGCCTCATTCCGCTATTATTGGCGATGGTTCTTTCCGCCAGATGTATGATAGCGATGCCTCATTCCGCTATATTGATGGGCGATGGTTCTTTCCGCCAGATGTATGATAGCGATGGCTCATTCCGCTATATTGATTGGCGATGGTTCTTTCCGCCAGATGTATTGATGACAATGCCTCTTTCCGCTATCATGTGGACGATGATCCATGCTCAGGTGTATAGCGAGGTTTCATGCCACTTATTATATGACGAGGTATCATGCCGTCGATTCTATAGCGATGGACTGTGCCGCTATATATTCAGCACAGGATTTTGCCGCCTTCGAGCGAAGGGTGCTGATTACGTATTATTATTTAGCGACGGAGACAGGTACAACGCTATATTGATAGCAATGAGGTATGAGATATTGCTATTCTATTTAGCATTATTATAGCTGGCATGCGTTGTTATACATGTTTTATTATGACTATTTTACTAGCATGATGATGAATGATATATGTTGATGTACATGGACCGTCACGAGTTGACTGGGTTGTTTAGATGTCATTGTTGACATGTATCGTCACTAGTTGACAATGTCTTAGATGCCATGAGTTGGCATGTGTCGTCACAGGATGACGATGACGATGGTGTAGGAGATGTCTTATCAGACACGCATCATCGTTACGATGATCGGTGCGTTGAGTATACGTTTTCAGTTGTATGCCTTGGGTGCCAGTGTCGGGCACAAGGTGGCGTGTGCGTCACCGATTGACGTGACCCTTATACCGAGCGGGTTGCTCGAGGAATGGATGGACGCGTTGTACATGTGATTGTACCGCAGATATTGTTTGAGGCAATCATATTACGAGTGGTGATACCCTTCAGGTATGCTCGTTGGATTGGCTTTTTGGCCATGTTTTTGACGATATGAGTGATCGTGGAGGAATTACTCGCTTTCTATTGATATGACATGTGGTAGACATGGTCACACCACCCATGAGGATGTAAGATGGGTCCTAAGGGAGTAGGATCAGGTTATGTTAAGTACATGGGGACATTGAAGTGTCCAGGGTATATCAGCATTGGAGGAATGTTGGGTAAAGACCCACTACTCTATTGATTGTTCTTCCCATGGTATGGTATGCCGTGTGGAAACGTCCATCTGATTGGTAGGTTTGAGGTGAACCTAGTGAGACAGCGATTAGTTTGTCTGCCGCGTGTGTGCAGCACCATGATGGGCTTGCTAGAGCCGTTATACTGCTCGTTGGAACCAAGTTTGGCAAATCGTAAGGTGATACGAAGTGGATTGTGGTGAACTCTGGTAGTCACCACGTCATTTGAAGTTGAGGTTGAGTATGCCTCACTGAAACGTATATATGTTTATGTTTAAATCTTGGGGAGACTTGTCTGGGACAGCTCGTGATGTGAAGTACCAACGAGAGAGTCGTCAAGTCATCGTTGATTCGATCTGAGAATCCATGTATTTGAGTTGCAATGATGCGACTGCTCCTTCGATAGAGGAGGTTTGAAAACGGAAACCAGGTTTGGTATGTGTACACCGTGGAATACTAGTGTTTCCCTCGTAACGATGTATGTTGGACATCGTGAGTCATGATAAGAGATGTCAAGGAATGAAATCTACGATGGAATCAGGAGCGATTCGAATCCTTACAGTTTCAGTTGACTAACTGCTTTTGGATTATTAGCGTTGAGCTGTGCTGACGCTCTTTGACGTTATGATGGATTTGGAAGTCTGTTCCACTCCAGAGTTTGACACGAGGTCAACGTTCTCACGGTTGATGTGTCATTCAGGATGCGTTCTTACTGGTTGTATTAGAACGAAGGATGACTGTCCGATCTACAGTCGTAAGTATAGGTTGTTTTTCAGTCATGAGAGACTGACTTTTGGGATGACCCGCATCGAGGTACGTTTTGCCTCTTAGGTGATATGTTGGTTTTGGTAAGTCGCTCTGTTTCAGAGTTTGATGATAGGTAAGCATCCTCGCGTTTATTAATACGATTCTGATATGGTCAGGAATCGAGGTTATGGCTTCATGTTGTTGTGTAGCCTGGGTGTTACGTGTTACACCAGTGCTAATTTCGAGGACGAAATTCTTTTAGTGGGGGATATTGTGATGACCAGGGATTATAGGTGTTAATCCCGTAGTGTTAATAATCCCTAAAGTGGTTTTACGGGACGATTTGGAGTTTAATCGAGGTGTTGGGCCTTCTGGGCTCTTTTATTTGGGTAGTTGGGATCGTTGGATCCAGAGGTTGAGATTGTATTCACATTATGGTGTAAAACCTAAGAGTTGGGTTTTTGATGTGTCTCGGAGTCTCGGGTGCTATGTGAGCACCGGTAGAGGGTTTTGGAGTTAGAGAGAGAGTTTTTGAAAACAGATGATTTTTAAGGAATCACGATGTATTTGTGGGGTTATTAGTTTTTCGGGGTATTTTGCTATAAATACCAGTTGAACCCGAGATATTTCATTAAAATTCCATTTCAGCCCTCCAATCTCTCTCTCTCTCTCTCCCCCGCCGAACCCGTCTGCCTCCCCTGCCCCCGCCGCTTCAGGCGCTTCGCCCGCCGCCGTCCGGCCGCCGTTCGGCGCGTGCGACCTACCCACGGCTTCGTCTCGTCCACGCGCTCATTTCCCCTCCGTCAATTTGAAGTTTCATCGCGATTTGAAGTCGAATTTTACAGAAGTGCGCCGATCCCCAAATTCTAGGGTTTATCGATTTTGGTCGATTTTCCTTCCGATTTTCGATTGGGTAACGTTCTTTACCTCTTTTTCGTCCCTCTCATGTTATTCCCTGCTAAATTCGGAAGTATTGTGTTCGAATTTAAGGATTGAGTTCGAATTTGAGGATGTTGTTTCGAATTTCTTGATGTGTGGGGGGGTTTATGTTCGATTTTGGGGATTGTTGGCATGAGGATGATGATTCTTGTTAGGATTCGATTTATTCGTGTTTAAATGAATTATGAAGCTTAATTGGGATCGAATTAAGATGTTATGGTTCGAATTTGCCCTAATTTGGTGAGGGTTTGATTTCGAATTTTGGGGATTTTGGCTATGGGTTGATGATTCATGTTAGGGATCATTTATTACATGTTTTAGATGATTTATGATGCTTGGTTGGGTTCGAATGGTGATGCTAAGGTTCGAATTATTGAAGGTGTTCTTGGGCAATTTTTCGATATGTCGCATTCGTTTTCCCTCCCTGCATGTACCCTGCCCCGGGTCTTTTAAATGATTTATTGTCGTGTGTTGACAATATTCTGAGGGTTATGAATGTGCTTGAGCATGGGTTACATGTTCGTAAATAATTGTGAATTATTTATCGTTTTAGCACATCGTTTCTCGGGGCATGGAACTCGAGCAAGGTTTGGCTCGGACTTCGAGGATTTAAGGTACGTTTAGCGTACGAGCATAGTTTAAATGATGTTTTACAAGTACGATGCATGATCTAAAATACATGAAATGCTTTGCTATGATGGTATCGGGACTCGGTTACGATATGTTGATTCACATAGTGGAACGTTCAGTGCCGCTATGAAGCGAGCCAATGATGAGGTGTGGTTGCTACGGAGCAAACACCCATAGTATGACGTTACCTTGAAGTAAGAAATGAAAATGTGGTATTTGATTAGATATCTAGGATATCTGTATTTTATTCCCTATTGGTAATAATAGGAACAGAGACGTAGTTAATCAGAGAAGTGATTAACCAGTATCGGAAGTTAAGGAAATACCAATATGATATCTAGAATTATGATAATTGCTAGATAAAGAAAGATGTTATGAAATGATGTTATGAAAAGATGTTATGAAATGATGTTATGAAAAGATGGTATGAAATGATGTTATGAAAAGATGTTATGAAATGATGTTATGAAAAGATGCTATGAAATGATGTTATGAAAAGATGTTATGAAATGATGTTATGAAAAGATGCTATGAAATGATGTTATGAAATGTTGCTAATCATTGCTAGTTAAAGTAAGATGTTATGAAATGTTGTTAATTTGAACTGGCTAGGGTTAACCAATGTGATGATTAACTGCATATTCAGGATTTGATGATTTATCTGTTTTGAGAACAGGATTATTACAGGGGTACGCTATGATGAGGGTGATACCATCCAGGAAGTATCACATATGTCCCACAATATTTACATATTGTCGTAAATTATGTATTATGTCATTATGATTATGAATTGTGGAATTGGTATGCTCACCCCGTTGGGGGCTGTCTCTGTTGGGGCAGGTGAACAGGTACATCGATGGCTTTGGAGATGAGCTCAAGCTGTTGATTGGATGTACTCCCAGGATCGTGGTACCAGGGCTTGATGAAGCATGGTATCGTATAAAGTACTCATACGCCCATGAGGGTTATATACATATTCATGATGCTCGCATGTGAGCAAGATTATACTTGTATATGGGTTGTATGTAAAGGCATGAGCCTTTCTCTCTCTTTCATTCCATGTTGCATGCAATTAGAGGTAGAATTGCTAAATGATAAGAGAGTCATTAGTGTATTGTGGGTGCTGAAACCCACTTTTGTTGTCATGTGTGTGGTGTCTTCCCTGGCTGGGAATTTACTTGACATTACTGTATTCTGATGAGTATTATGTTTTCCCTGGCCGGGAATTATGTTATGTGCTGTGCTTTTATTTCGGGATAGCTCTATTTATGGGGAGACTCTGCCCAAATTTTTATAAAAGTCCACAAGTAAAAAGTGGTGTAATGGGCAAGCTCTATGAGTCTATTGTTGTTAGGATGATGAGCTTATAACACTGTATGTTAAAGAAAATTTTGTGTTGCCATTCGATGGTAAGGTATCATCTGAGTTTCCCGAATAATTTTATTTAAAGCTTATGCCACATATTAATGATTAATACACTAATAAAGGGTTAAGTTTATGGGGTCCTTACAAAATGGTTGCTTGTTGGAGTGAGGAAGATGAAAGGAAATATCAGATTCATCATAATAAGCAACTCCAAGGCATAAATAAAGACAAAGGGGCGTTGGAAACTAGGCAAGCAAAAAGGATTTTTTTTTTTTTTAATCTTTTCAAAGCCAACTTCCTCCATGTGTCAAATAATGATGATTCATAATATGTATTTTATATGGTGATGGTCGAAATTTACATGCCAACATGTATAATTTTGATGTATTTTATCTTGATTAAAAATAAGGTGTTGTGATCCGGAACACCTCAATTTGAATTCTTCGCTTTTAATCACCCGGGTATATATACATACCTATTAATAGTCAAAGTGTCATAATCCAGAACACCATAATTCAAAGTCTATATTTTTAATTATCCGGGTTCACTTAATCATCGTTAATCCGGATTAATTAGCATCGGGGCCTTACATTTCTTCCCCTCTTAAAAAGATTTCGTCCTCGAAATCGCAAAACTGAGTATAACTCAATAAATCAAAACATACGAGATGTCTCAATCTCATTCATATATACATAAGGATCATCATGTATCAATGACAACTGCTGTGGTCGTCTCAACGATCTACCACTTAATCAAAGTTCTCTATGATTCCACAAAGTTCAGAAATATCGAGGCAACATCAAACCCCACTTAACGAATCATATTGATCATCGCAAATGTAATATTTCCATATTTACCTGATTCTCAACTCGAAGTCTAACGATATAATTCTCTTTGGCGTAGCAAATCTTCTCACCTCAAGCCAAATTTTAATCGTTTCGCAGAAATTTTCATCGTTCCTGGCATTTTTCTCAAAAATCTTAAGTTATGCCAAAATTTCTTATCAATTTTCTATCATCATATCAGCGATCGGTAACTCTGGCTCTACAAAACCTGGACCGATGCCATCCCAAAAGTTTTCTGAAACTTAAATTATAGGAACATTCTACTGGTGAATAATGATTTCTGTCAATTCCCACTAAATCACCACTATTAATTGAGACATAACTTCCAAGGTCTGGATATTTTCTCAGTTGATCCATCTGTATGGGTATGCTAAGCAATACTCATTGCTAACTTAGTACCCATGACATTCTGAAAATAGTTTTCGAATTCTGATACTATCCTCGGATCTCAATCAGATACATCTGTTACAGAAACTCACTGTAACTAAACCACATTATCCATATCTTAAACATGTCGTTTTATCATAGACATATAGACTATCACATGAAATCAATATCTTGTATTGAATAGTCAATCAATTCCGATTCAACTTGTTTCACAATCTCTGTTTGTTCTAAACAATTTGAGCTATAAAACCCAAAACTAGAAATTTCCCAAATTCATTGTGGTACTTACAAATCCTGTACTATCCCATAGGTCTCGTATTTTTATCTTGACCTGCTGGCATGTCAAACAATTTGCCACAAAATTCAAAAATTTCTTTCTTTATACCATCCCATCAGAAATAAGATCTCAAGAAAGATACATCTCATCATTCCCAGAATAACACTATGTCATCTATAGTGTGCTTTCTGCAGTAATACTTCTTTCAAATCAGTAGAATCGATGCTATATACTGATTTTTTCATTCGCAACCACCACTAAATGGCATACTAAATTTACTTGGTTGATAAGATAGAACCAATTTCTTCAATCAATATCTGTATGGGTCTGTCCTTCGAGTCCTTCCGATCGTCAAAATCAGAGGTTATCAAACTGCAAAGCAAACATCGATGCTACCATTGCACTTGCACTTTTAGGTTCAGTGCATCTGCTACTAGTTTAATTTTCCTTGATTTATATTGACTATCAAAGTCAAATTCTTTAATAAATCCAGTCATCGCTTATATCTCAAGAATATGCAATCATCTTTTCATGATACATTAGAACATATCTTAAAATCTTTGACATACGTATTTGCACAACTACATATCTCCATGAACCAGTTAAACCAAAACAACATTGCGGTTGTAGTCCATTTCAGCTTCAGTTATGAAAACCGCTTTCTCATTCATCTGACCAAACGAATATCAAATTTCTTCTTGGTCAATTAGTTCATAAGACAGGCTATCCTAGAATATCCTTCCGTAAAAGCCTGTAGTATCTGTCAAAATTCATAAAACTTTTCATCTTGAGTACAATGATTGGTCTTGAACAAATTAGTACTATCTTTACTTTACTGGAACCAATAGGTATCTGGTGAAATGATATCACCTATCCCAAAACAACACTTGATTCAACCAAGATTTACATTTCACTAACTTGGTACACCCTTTGAGCTTCACGAAGCGTCTGAAAAATCAATCACATGTGTTCTGTGTGGTTCCTTACGGATCTCGTATACACTAGTATACCACTGATGAATATGATTACAATTTCGCCCAAATATTACGGAATATTTTCTTCATCAAATTCATAACTCTACCGGTATAGTTGTCAGACCACACGACATTACCAAAAATTCAAAATGCCTATATCTGGTTTGATCAATTGCCTAGAGGACATTTTCTCTTCTGACTCAAACTGATGGTAACTAGAGTAAAAATCGTTCTTCTTATACTTCAAGTTTCTTACAATTGATCATTTACTTCTCGATCTTAGGCAGTGGGTATTTATTCTCGACAATAGCCTGATTCAACTACCTTTAGTCGATACACGTCTTCATAATATCATCTTTCTTCTTCACGAACAATACTGATGTTTCCTCAAGTGACATACTCAGACATTTATACTCGTATCAAGAAGATTCTGCAACTATTCTTCCGTATCTGTTAACTTTGCTGATGACATTCCGTACAGTGCTTTCGATATCAAATCTATTCCTTGTCATCAACGAATAGTTAAAATCAATTTCCTTCTTTAGTGAAAATTCTTTCATTTCCTCAGGAAAATCTTGGTAGGTTTTCTTACCTCTATAATATCAGTCAACCTCGACTCTTTTTGATAAGCATCAACTGCTTATTATCAAATATCGCTCGTTTTCCAAGTATTGCAACCACAATATTTTCATAGCTGATACTATCAATATCTTAGCTTGCTATTCGTGGCGATATACATTTCATTTGTAGCCACAATATAATCAAAAATTCATTATACTCTGAAATCAACTTGCAATATCTCAAAATTTATCAGAGTATACATGCCCTTGATACAATCAAAACCATATTTCGACAACACCAATTAATTCGAATCCCCAACACTATCATCAAACTGTAATCTGCAGTTCATTGTTGCAAGTGTGGATAGTATAATTATCACTGCTGGTGTATTTTCCCAATCATCATTATCAATGCACATTTGATGCAATATATGAAACCAATGATTTTATCTCAGATCAACCATGTGACCAATACACAACATGTATCTGTGATCACTAGCATCTCTATCATTGCCAAAATCGAAATGGTTATATATCCTGGAGACATCTCAATCCCATTGTCAAGGTATACTCTCTGGTCTACAGGTAATTTACTGCTGCTGAAACTGAGTGGTCGTAAAGACTCCACCATGATATCTACCCCTAGCTCAGGGTATTTGTTGTTATGGCTGCATCTATTCCCGAGTAAGTAACAGACATGCTCTGACTGGCCACAATCAATATCAGTTCTTATTATTCTTTCAAATGGATCAGTAGATATTTACATCCACAGTGACCTCAAAAGATTTGGTATTCTACAATTTCATAGTCCTCTAGAACTACTAGAGCTGGATAAATTTGAGTGATACTTCTGAAACTTTTCCAGGATTACTTGGATTATCCCAATGATAGTCACTTCATTAATCTTTAATCCAGTTCTAATTACTTCGCACCACATCGGTGTCTTATTTCTTAGTCGATATCTAATCTCTTTACTACTGAATAACTATTGAGATTAAGCAAATATTTCTCAAGTCCACGATAATCAATTATCATTTTCCATATCATCAATACCATTACTCTAGATAGTCTCATCTAAAAGAGTTCGTAGTGAAGTTTTTATTCATAGTTCGGACACAAAAACTGGAACTGAATTACGACAGTCCCCTAAACCAAGTCCTCATTCGAACCAATTCTCGTTGTTTCTCACAACAACTACACTCCATTCTTCAGTTGAAATCTTGCTAGTTTCAATATTCTCAAGTTCTAAATTATCATCTTGGTGTACACAGGTTTTGACGTAAACTCATACGTATAACCTTGGTCTTTTAGACTTAAATTCCCGATGTCAATCGACAAAAAGTGTTTTAAATAATTCTAGTGGCATCCACTAATCATAAGGATTAAATCCCAAAGTGATAAATACAATTTCCAATAAAGGACACATTATCACTAAATTATAGTGCAATTAACAGTTTATAGTGTCTACAGATACAATAGATGGCTCTTAAAGTCTGTATCGCTACAACCTGTCCAACACTAACTGTTCATCATAAAATGAAAACATCATACACAATCTCAAGTCATAGATGTTCTCGTCACTTATTCTACATCATCATCCGTTCAGCAACTATCAGTGCTAACAAATAAATTTTTCAAATTCTCTAGAATATATGCAACTCAGCATATTAAAATACTCAGAGATATGACCACTAATTATCCCTGCTCAATAATCCATTACATGTATAAAACTTCATTATCGAACATGTAAACATAGCAGGCAAGAGTATATAAATCAGATAGTCAGACACATGCACAAACAATTCATTTGTGTCTATTCTCAGTGTCCTAACTCTAGTTCGAGCATATCCCAGATTATGCTCTGATACCAACTGTGAGGGCCTGGTCCTAATCAGAGGTTTAATTAACACACGATTGTTATATTAACGTAAACAGCGGAAGATTTAGTTAAAAACTTATAAAAAGTGACCCTCAAAATTTTTCGCATTTTGTTTCTAAAACATTTCCGAATAGTGAAAATATGTATTTCCAATTTTACATCTAACATGGTATTCATCGCATAAGCATTACGTATAAATTCTCAGTAAAGTAATACTTAAAAATACAGATACTCAGGGCATACCCCGGTAATTTAAAACATAAGTAAAAATACTAAACAACTACTGGGACTCAAAACATGAACCATATACCTGAGCTCGCTCTCAAGGAGCTCTGGTATTTATTGATGCCTCGTCTCGAGCATCCACAGTACGTCCACCTGTACCACCTGTCATGCCCATACAACAAAGACATGACAGCCCCCCGCGAAGGGGGTCAGAACCCCAGTACGAGAAACAGATAAAATCACAGTGTATGACAAATAACATGCGATGTATGCCGTGCATGAATGCAAATGCATATGAAGGGTATCAAATCTCGAATATCCCTGTCTCAAGGGTCCAAAGGAAGATCAACAATCACTCATCAGTGCTCGAGCAGGATGTGACACGCTCCGCGCTCCGATCTATCTCTCAGTCGAGCCATCGGCGGTCCATCATCCTCGTGTCTGGGCGACGTCGGCACGCTCGTCGCTCCGGCATCCCTCAGCTCACTCTCACTCCTGCCGAGCCAACGGCTGCCCATCATCCCCAGACACGCATCACTCATACCAAGAAAAGATATAGGTACCAAGAACGAATCAAAAGGCTCAACATGACATGCTCAATGTCCATGCGTGTCAATGCATCATGCAATATCATAATCTCATGTGATGCACCTCAAATCTCATGTCATCATATATCATGCAGTCAATGTACCATGTAATTTACATACTGCAAATCAACTTATCACATAGTCACATAAGGAGCAAGTAATGACAAGTAAATCATACCCGGGAACATCACATGTCTTTGCCAGACATTGTGATAAAGCCCGTTTTCTACGTACCTCGGACCAGTAATAATTTTACCGAGTGCTCCAAAATAGTCCCGAAATTATTTAACCTGGTCATAAATACTACAAAATTATCACTAGTGTTTAAATGACACAAAAGCTAAAATAAGTTTTTAAAGGTGTTTTCCTACTGATTTTTCCTTCAAAATCAGACTGACCAGTTTTAGTAGAAAATTCATAATAAAATCATATGACTTCCAAATGACCTGATTCCAGTGCTCAAAGTTCCAAAACTCAAAGGACTTCATTTTCTTGTCTAATGATGTCGGGCTAATTCTTCCAGTAAAAGTAGTTAAAACACTAAATACGTAGCTTTTGAAATTCTGTTTTCCATCTCGAGCAGTGTTTGTAAAATCGCCATAACGTTTTCATTTTAAAACCAAAATGGTTAATTCCAGTGGCAAATGACAGAAAACTCAAAGTACTAAAATACTTATTTCTGGAGAGATTTTTAAATTCCTAGCCTAAAATGCTCAGGAACTCGGACAACACTCTGCATGACATTTTCGCCCACATGCAGAACATGATTTGCACACTTGAAGTATAAAATTCATATCTAATTGAAAATAAGTCCAAAATAAGTCATTCTTTTTTTTTTTAAATTCAAGAGAATGAAAAGATCTACAAGGTCATGTAGAATCGACAACAGAATCGAAATTAAACTTTGTCCAAAGTTCGAAATTCTACACTGCATGTGCATTTCCAGCACATGCAGAGTTGAATCTGGCATAGTTTAGTAAAATGGGCGTATCTCACTCAAATCAATTCCAAATGATCCCAAATTTCAGCCACAGAACAACAACTCAAATATCTACAACTTTTGTTTGTGGCTCACAGTAATATTTCGAAGTTAAGGTAGTCGAAAATACAGAGCCATATACTGCATGCAACCATAGTTTCTGCTGAAACTCATGGCAGTATGAGTTTCACCTCTTATTTCAATTTAAAACTTCTAAAAATCGACCCAACCAGCTTAAAATCAAAGATTAACAATATAAAGGGAATGATATACCTCCCAAGCTTTTAAAAACACCCAAAACCTTGAAGCTCTTCTCAAATCCTATCCAAAACCAAGCTTGCATGCAAGATTTGAGCAAAAGTTGGTGAAGGAAAGGGGGGTGAAGCTCTCGATTTTAATGGAGGGAAAGGAGAGAAAATGGTTGCTTGTTGGAGTGAGGAAGATGAAAGGAAATATCAGATTCATCATAATAAGCAACTCCAAGGCATAAATAAAGACAAAGGGGCGTTGGAAACTAGGCAAGCAAAATGGATTTTTTTTTTTTTAATCTTTTCAAAGCCAACTTCCTCCATGTGTCAAATAATGATGATTCATAATATGTATTTTATATGTTGATGGTCGAAATTTACATGCCAACATGTATAATTTTGATGTATTTTATCTTGATTAAAAATAAGGTGTTGTGATCCGGAACACCTCAATTCGAATTCTTCGCTTTTAATCACCCGGGTATATATACATACCTATTAATAGTCAAAGTGTCATAATCCAGAACACCATAATTCAAAGTCTATATTTTTAATTATCCGGGTTCACTTAATCATCGTTAATCCGGATTAATTAGCATCGGGGCCTTACACCAGCAGACTTTGCCAAGTATGCTTTGACTAAAATAACATTCGTTACTTATTAACCTACTGGAACGTCGGAATTTAAATTCATTTTTTTGTTATAAAAATAAATTTCTTGAATCCCGCCCAAATCCTGTCCTTTTAAATTAATTTTTAAAATCTTTAAATCGTTCGATGATCGCCACATACCCGTGTGTCCGCTCATCTACAGTACGACGTTACATATACTTCCATCTTTAACCGCCATTACTTTAGTTATTACTTTTTATCTTCTTCAAAAAATCACTGCGATTAACTTTCCTTCCAGAAAATTTTATTCAACAGGATTGTTGCTGCCTTCTCCGCATATTCTTCAGAAAATGTCGAAGAATACCCAACCAAGCTTCATCACTAATGCTGTTCACGTGGATTTTCATTCAATCTCCACATCATCTGATAAAGAGACAAAGGAACTGTTTCACAAGTTGGATACCTCCGGTCTCTTAGTGATCCTAAGCCAGGCTCCATCGTTCTACAAGGAAGCATTACACGAGTTCTTTGCCACTGCAAAAATTGTTGATGACACCGTGGTGGCATCCTTCTCCGAACAGTTGGTTACAATCACCCAACTTGAATTTGCCACCCACCTGTGTCTTCCCTCCACAGGACTTACTGATTTCTCCACTATTCCAGTGGAGCTAAGGGAAGAGATGCACATCATATTTTCTGACTCTACAAATCGCCTTCAAAATCCTCCGTTCAGGAAAGTATTGATGAAAAGTCATTTTCGACAACTGGCGGATATCATTTCCAAGGGGCTACTGTGTAAAGCCGGGTCATTTGATATCATCACCCCAGAAAAATTTGATGTTATGAGTGCCATATACAAAAGTTTGGAGATAAACTGGTCAGTTGTACTATTTCAAATTCTCACTGGTCTAGTTGGTTCTGGAAAAGGTCAATCAGGTTTCGCCCTACCACTAAGCAGCCTTTTTGACAGCAAAAACATTAAGACCGGGGCTCTCTCCAAACTTCATCCAGGGAGACTAATCACTGCGAAATATCTTTAGCTACACAGACAGCGAAGTGGCAGAGAAGTTGGATTGACGAAGCGCCGATCGACTCAAGTTATTAGTGATTCTGAACAAACCATATCGGAATCTGCTGAGTCATCTCCTCCCCCTCCTCCTCCTAAGAAGCCCAGAACCAGAAAAGGGGCTCCTCCTGCTCTCCGACAGAAAGTCATTGCTGCTTCTGATACCATCTCCTCCGCAGGTCCGACAGAAGATATCCCTGGTAGAGAACCCAACCCTGTAAATCCTCCACCTGAGGAACCAACTGCTTCATTGGCCATGGTACTTGCTACCTCAGTGGCTCCCGCTGACAATTCTTTTGCACTGGTGAGCTCTCAGCAAGCACCAGGCTCTATCAGTTTTAGGACACCCAAGTCCTTGTGTCCTTACTGTCATCCGAAGACCACCATCGCTGGTAAAGGCAAAAATCTTATGGCTCCAGTGTCCACGCCTGTTGCCTTCGAGATACAAATGGTCATGGATACAGTTGAAGCCAAGCTGCAGCCACAGCTAGACATTTTTGATCGATGGGTGAAGGCACGAGTGAAAATTCGATTTAATGATTTCACTCCTATTCTGGATCAAGCACGGGAAGATGAGAACCAAATTTTGGCTTATCTTCAAATCTCGGATCCTGAGAAGAGCCTGGAGCTGAGGGATATATTCCGTCTGATGAACTATGTGGGCGAACTTCAAGCCCTTGTTGAAACCCATCTTCAGCATTTCAACGGTGATTCAGGCACAGCGAATCATGATAGAGCAGTTCTAAATGCTCTTGGACCAAAACTGGAAATGGCCGAGCTAGCTCTTCATGATCTTCGCATATCAACTGGTCTTCAGTCATGCTCTACTGCTGCAAATGTTGCAAGCCCCGACCAGACTGATTTACAGATAGCCATTGCTGATTTGGAGATTGTTCCTACTAATGTGGAGATAGCTTCGATTGATCTGGAGATCACTACAACTGGAGTGGAGACAGCGTCAACTGCCTTGGAGGCAACTTCTCCTACTAAAGAAATCTCCTCTCCAAATGCTCCACTTGTCTCCTCTGCTCCCAGCCCTAACAATGATCAACCGACCCAACCGATGGTTGTTGATCAAGAAAATGTGGATACAATAATTCAGACTGTGGTTCATCAAGTTACCATCTCCTCTAGCAACCATGAACCCAGCGAGTCCTCACATTCTAATGATCACACACTGTCGTCTGCCGCTGCGGTTGCCCAAGCCACTGCTGATATGGATGTTCCTACTCTAGACTCAACAGCTGCACAACTTGTTGAAGACACTGCTTTACTATCTACTGCAGTTGTTGAAGATAATCCCGGCGTTCTTGCTACTACTGCTGACCCTCAAATAATTACTGTGGATCCGTCAATGGCTCAAGAACCTTCAGAGGATTTCTTCGACTTCCAAACTTCTATCCCTCTGGAAGGGCCACCTGACATTGCTGAACAGCTAGTACATCTTTCCAATGCAATCTCTGCACTAGCCAGTGATGTCAACAAGCTTAAACAGGAAGAGCGCACTATGACTCTTATTCTTGGCAGCCATCAGCAACATACCGATACCCAGTTCCAGCATGTGTATAGGGACTTAAACAGCCTGACGTCTACCGTCACCAGACTTCAGACTTTTGTTACGGATGCATTTGCAGACTCCTTTTCTCGAATAGGGCAGGCTCATCTTCAGATAAATCAACATAATGAATCACTTCAAGTTGCCTCCTCACTGGCTCTTGGAGATAAGATTGAAGATGCTAAGAAAGTCTTGACCGAGCAGCTGGCAACCATGCAGGCAGCATTTGCTTCCCAAATTCAAGATTTATGCAACAGCCTGCCTGCTGCTCCTCAAATTATTAAAAGACTGTCTGAGCCCAGCCGCCCTGCTCCTCAGTCCCAGCGAGATCCGAGTCCAGCAAGTCGTTCATCCACTGCAGCTGGAGCACCCACTCAGTCCAGACCATCTACTCAGCAAAGATCTCGAAGTCCGCACCAACCATCTACAGAAAAGCGCGACTATTCCAGACACTGGTTAGGGAGAAAATAGTATCATTTTCTGATCCCTTATTAATTACTCTTATCTATTTACTGTTTTCATTTGACTTTTTCCGTATTTATCGTAACATCATTATTGTGTTCACACTTAATGAAATTCTTCTATAAATAGAGACTCATTTTAGTTTTTATAATACACATTCATTTATCATGTTTATTTTCAATTCCTTGAAAATTCCTTGGTTTTCTCTTCGTAATTATTCAGTTTCATGGGTTTATTACTTATCTAAATCAACCCCTCATGGGTTGATTACTTATCTAACCCAGCTCCGTTAAGCTTCAGCGTTTGGATCATGCTCTGATGCTCATCATCAGTCAGAAACTACAATCAGGAGTTATCTGGGTGCTGATGACAAAAAGGGGGAAAACAGAGATAGAGTATTTTCATAGGTGAATCCATAAACCATGGAGGCCTGATGAATATACATTTGACTATCCCTCCGATCGAAGTTCTTCCTCTCTGAAACAAGGTGGATCGACGATCTAAGATTTTCCTCTCTGAAACTAGGTGAATCGAAGCTCTCCGGTCAACACTGTTTGTTTAAAATTTGTCATGTATCAGCTATATTTTGTAGAAATAGATTTGTATTAGGTTAAATCCAGTAATAAGAATTCATCTTAAATGAAGATGAATCTCTCTCAATTGTCCAGTTTGATTACAACTTGTAATCTGCTTATCTTTATAACAAATGAAAATTTCCTTTCCATTATGTCTTCAAGTCTCTTTTCAGGATTCACCACTTAAATTATTCAAGTATGAAATCGTTATTGCTTAGTTTTGTCATCACCAAAAAGGGGGAAATTGTTGGGAAACGATTTCTAAGTTTTGGTGATTACAAACACCTACTGGATGAAGACATCAACCGGGTGATAAAGACCAACTGGATGAACACCTACCGGGTGAAGACACCAACCGGGTGATAAAGACCAACTGGATGAACACCTACCGGGTGAAGACACCAACCGGGTGATAAAGACCAACTGGATGAACACCTACCGGGTGTTGAAGTCTTACCGGGTGATAAAGACCAACCGGGTGACAGACATCAACTGGATGGCTACCAACTAGATAGACATCAACCGGACAGACATCAACTGGATAGATATCAACTGAATAGACATCAACCAGACAGACATCAACTGGATGGCTACCAACCGGATAAACATCAACTGGATGGCTACCAACTGGATAGACATCTACTGGACAACCATCAACCGGATAGTCTCACACTGAACAAAGACATCTACTGGTTACTAGAGGATGAACGACCAGTTGAACAAAGAAAATCAGCAGAAGTTTAAACATCCAGTAAGAGCACTAAGCAACGAGACAAAATAAGTACAACATTCTTTGACAAAGGTACAACAGAGCGGCGCACCCTGCTATATCTCCGCCACCATTACCGTCATAGTTAAAGAGCTGTTGCTTAACAAAATAGGAAAGAAGACAATATGAATTTGGAAAGCTAATCTCTTCCTAATACAGAAAAGCTACCGTTGGACAACCAAACCTATAAATACGTCCAAGGAAAGAATGAAGAGGTTAGCTGAACGATTTTCAACAAACAGAAGCACCTCAAAGCAAACAAGAAAATCAACTTACTGATATTCCAAAAGTATAGCAAAGAGCAGACAAGCAGTGCAACTGAATCTGTGACAGAGTATTCCAACTGAAGCCTGCTACTCAAGAACACTCAAAGCTAAAAGTGTATTCTGTAAAGAGTGTCATAGAATCTTTTGTAACCCAAATTAAGAAGTTGTGATTGCTAGGAGTTTAGGCCAAGTTGTGTGAGTGCCTAAGAAGGTTGTATACTGTAAAGTGTAAACCAAGTCTTCTAGTGAATCCTTCCTGCAATGGAAGAAGGGGAGACGTAGAAGCGTTGTGCTTCGAACTTTCAGAAACAATACTTGTGTCATTTGTTTATCGCTTATTTACAACTCAGTTTTATTCCTCACAAGTCCAGCAGACGTATTCCGCACTATAATCAGTGTCTGCTAACTTGCCTGATATTGAGAAGCAACTGTAATACTTAACAATTTACAGTTAACCCGAGATAAATCGAAATTGAATCTAGTGTTTATTCAACCCCCCCCCCCCCCCCTTCTAAACACTACCCAGATCCTAACAAACCTCAATAACATACCCCGGGTGAGTCTTTAGAGGATCTTGTTTCAAAACTTAATGATAGTACTTTGCAATTTCAACAGGAATCAAGGCTAGCACTCAGAATTTGGGTAACCAAATGGAGCAACTAAAAAGATCGTCCGATCGGATAGCAGCACAAATATCAGACGATATTTTCTCCCCAACGGTGGTGCATCCAAGGGAGACCATGATTGCAATAGCCTAAAGGAGTGACGAAGAGGTAGAAACCCCGGGGAAGGTGGTACTGATTGTAGGGTCTTCCTAACTTAACATCATATTAATAACGCATTATGAACTAAACATGCATTAATGACATCTTAGGGTTCCGGTTGTAGTTTTGAGCTAATAAGATTACATGCCAAAATGAAATTTCAAAACTTAATTAATTACATTCTCAAATGAATGTTAAAGCGACAGAATTATACTACTCCTAGAGTAGAGACTATCCAAAAATCCTGTATCCTAATTTCTTTCATGCTCCTCATAGCTCACTGTCTCAACCCGACCCTGAGCCTCCTTCATACCAAAAGCGTACCTACAGGGATAACACATCATGAGCATATACATCCTTACTTAACATCATAAAGAAATAACATTAAATGCATGAAGTCTTAGTTAAGTAAACTTGCTAGTTATTCGTTAACTTCTCTTTTTTGTTGTTGTCCCTGATTCACATTCATGCATATGGGCATCTTACCCTATCGTATGGCATCTTACCATGTCATAAACATCGTATGGTATCTTACCATATGGGCATCTTACCCTATCGCATGGCATCTTACCATATAGGCATCTAACCCTTTCGTATGGCATCTTACCATATGGGCATCTTACCCTTTCGTATGGCATCTTACCATATCATAAACAACGTATGGCATCTTACCATATGGGCATCTTACCCTATCGTATGACATCTTACCATATCATAAACATCGTATGTCATCTTACCATATGGGCATCTTACCATATCATAAACATCATCATCATAAACTTACTTATCATAATCATCATCATAAACATCATATCATCTTTACCCATCATAAACATCATCATCATATATACTTATGTAATCATAGCATAGTCTTAATGTAGGAGTGTGTTTTACCGTCCGATGCCCGTACGCTTCTTACGTACCTTAATTCTCAAAAGTGGAGAAATTGGAGAACTTTATCTCCTTGATGTCGTTGATACCTGGGATGGTTCTACACAACCATACAAATCAATATTAGAAGCTAAATAATAGCCAAATACCAAAAATTCATCAAAATTCATCATTTTCCAATTTTTAAACAATGGCGATCGATCGCTTAAAACATGGCGATCGATCGCCTGACTGTTCGCTTCTCGGCGATCCATCGCTTCATTTGAGGCGATCGATCGCCTGCTGTTTAAATCGCCACTGGCCGCGATCGATCGCCTCATATATGGCGATCGATCGCCACCTGCTGATGCGCGATTTTTCACCATTTTTAAGCATTTTTCAAGCTCCATCCTCATACCCTACAAATCCAAACTTTCCTACAACATCAACATCATCAAAACTCACTAAAACCCACATAACACACTTCATAAATCATACCCCAACAACATACAACACATACTCAAAACAAACCCACATAAATCACTTCAAAATCATCCCATTTCAAAACCAAACATCATAAAAACATTAGGAAGGGTTCCATACCTCTTGAAGACTCCAAATCTTAACAAAAATCACACAAACAAAAGTTTTGTGGAGCTTTCCTTCTCCTTCCTTGGTGAATTTCGAAAATGGGGAATGGGTAGGGTTTTGAGAGTGAATTGGGGATTTTGAGGGGAAAGGGTAAAGTGTATAAAGTGTAGTGGGGTAAAGGGGTGTAGTGGGGGGTAGATGGTTTAATAAAATTGTACCCCATCAATTAGCATGATGTATAAAATACCCCAACATGGTATTTTAAAAGCATTTTACAAAAATGCAACAAACTTCCTCTAACTTCATATCTTCCTCATAATTAAGAATCAATACAAATAATTCATGTTAACACCCCATCTCCCAACATGCATAACATGCACCCTGAAATGCAACTCCGGGTCACGCCTATCATGTGACTAAGCATTTCAACATGATAATTAATTTCAACACATAAATCAATTATCAACATAATTCATCATATAAACATAATTAATGCCGAAATTGCAATTAATTAATTTCGGGGCATCACAATACTCCCCTACTTATAGGATTTCGTCCTCGAAATCGCATGCACTTACCCAAAATGAACTACCAGAAAATAGTTCCGGATAATGCTGCATCATATGCCGTTCCGTCTCCCACGTAGCCTCCTCGACACCCCGACGATCCCACTGAACTTTGACCATCGGTATAACCTTGCTTCGTAGTCTACGATCCTCTCGATCCAGAATTCTGACCGGTCGATCTACGTAGGATACATCTGAGTCTAACTGCACTTCAGTGGGCTGTAATACATGAGACGGGTATGGCTCATACTTCCGTAACATAGAGACATGAAAAACATCATGTATACCAGATATAGACGGCGGTAGAGCCAAACGGTATGCCAAAGTACCGATACGCTGCAATACCTCATATGGCCCAACATACCTCGGAGATAACTTCCCCCGCATACCAAAACGAACTACACCCCTGAAGGGTGAGATTTTCAAGAAGACCTTGTCTCCTACTTGGAATTCTAGCGGTCGTCGTCGCTTATTGGCATAGGCTGCTTGCCTATCCTGGGCCGCTTTCATCTTTTGGCGTATCAATTTAATCTTGTCTTCCATATCCCTGATCATATCCGGTCCTCCGACCGCTTTACTAGTCAATTTAATCTTGTCTTCCATATCCCTGATCAAACTCCAGTACACATGCCCTCAACATGTCTTCGAGCGTCTGAATGGTAAGCCCTGTCTGGCCGTCTGTCTGAGGGTGGTAAGCTGTACTCAGTCTCACCTCTGTGCCCAAAGCTGTCTGGAGACCCTCCCAGAAATGTGAAGTAAACCTTGGGTCTCTGTCAGACACAATCAAGACTGGAACCCCATGTAACCTCACCACATCCCGTACATATAATTGGGCCATCTTTAGGTATGTGAAAGTCATGCAGTAAGGGATGAAATGATCCACCTTCGTTAGCCTATCCACGATCACCCAGATCGCATCAAAACCAGAGGCCGTTCTTGGCAAGTGGGTCACGAAGTCCATAGATATGTGCTCCCACTTCCATTCAGGTACCTCTAGGCTCTTCAGCTCGCCGCCAGGCCCCTGTCTTTCTGCCTTTACCTGCTGGCAGATCAAACATCTTTTGACAAAAGTCATAACATCACGCTTCATGCGTCTCCATCAAAACTGGTAGCATAAGTCCTTGTACATCTTTCTTCCTCCTGGGTGGATGCTAAACCTGCTGTTATGAGCACGGTGCAAGATCCCTTGATGCAACTCAGGTGCCCTCGACACTACCCAACGGTTGCCAAGCCTCAAGGAACCATCTTCCGCCACTCTGAACTTTGATGGCTGTCCTCGAAGTACTATCGATAACCATCTTTGAACCTCATCATCCGACCTCTGGGCTTCCCTAATAGCCTGAAATATGTCTGGCTCAGCTAATAAGGTCGACACTCGTACCGGCGACGTGTCTACATCGAAATCATAGCCCAGATGGCAATAGGAAGTCATCATAGCTGATAAACACATAGCGTCCTCATAGTACTCTTCACCTTCCGACTTAAGGCGTCTGCTATCAAATTTGCTTTGCCAGGATGGTACTGAATCTCACAATCATAATCCTTGAGCAAATCCATCCACCTCCTTTGGCGCATATTCAATTCAGCCTGAGTGAATAGAAACTTCAGGCTCTTATGGTCCGTATAGATGGTAAACGTCATACCATAAAGATAATGCCGCCAAATCTTCAAGGCAAAAATGATGGCCGCCTGTTCCAGATCGTGAACTGGGTATCTGGTCTCATGAGGCTTCAACTGCCTCGAAGCATAAGCCACCATGTGCTTATCTTGCATCAACACGCAGCCCAAACCTTGCAGTGATGCATCTGTGTACAAGGCAAACCTCTTATTCTCAGATGGAATCACCAACACTGGCGCTGTCGTCAAACGACGCTTCAATTCTTGGAAGCTTTCCTCACAAGCTTCGGACCAAAAGAATGGGACTCATTTCTGAGTCAGTGTCAGCGGTTTAGCGATCTTAGAAAATCCCTCGACAAAACGTCGGTAATAACCTGCTAAGCCAAGGAAGCTCCGTATCTCGGGTACAGAAGTGGGTGCAGCCCACTCCATCACAGCTTCAACCTTCCTGGGATCCACAGATATCCCGCTGCTAGATATAACATGACCCAAGAACACTACACTGCTCAACCAGAACTCGCACTTGCTAAGCTTTGCATATAACTGATGATCCCTGAGGATCTGGAGTACTGTCATCAAGTGCTCCACGTGCTCTTCCTCAGTCCGGGAGTAGATGAGTATATCGTCAATGAAAACAATGACGAACTGATCCAAATACGGGTGGAAAACCTTGTTCATCAGGCTCATAAAAACAGCTGGGGCATTCGTCACTCCAAAAGGCATGACTAGGAATTCATAGTGCCCATATCTAGTCCTGAAGGCTGTCTTCTGAACATCATCTTCTCTTACTCGAATCTGATGATACCCCGACCTCAGATCGATCTTACTGTAGAGCCTCGTACCCTGTAGCTTGTCAAACAAATCATCAATTCTTGGAAGCGGATACTTATTCTTCACTGTAGCTTTGTTCAGTTGTCTGTAATCGATGCACAGACGCATCGAACCATCTTTCTTCTTAACAAATAGGACTGGTGCACCCCAGGGTGATACGCTAGGGCGTATGTAGCCCTTATCAAGGAGCTCTTGCAACTGAATCTTTAACTCCCTTAGCTCCGCTGGTGCCATCCTATATGGGGCATGAGAAATGGCAGACGTCCCCGGTAGTAACTCAATCCCAAACTCGGCCTCTCTCGTCGGTGGGAATCCGGGAATCTCTTCCGGAAAGACATCAGGAAACTCCGCCACTACGGGCACATCCTCAACCTTTAATTCTTCCATCTTTTCAGTAACATCAACGGCATAGATGAGATATCCTGTATGGCCTCGTTCCAACAACTGCGCCATCTTGACAGCAGATATCAATGGGATCTTAGAACGAGAACCATCCCCAAAGAATGTCCACTGGACTCTCATATCAGATCTGAATCGGACAGTCCTCTGCCCGCAGTTCACAACTGCCTGATACCTGTTCAGAACATCAATGCCTACAATGCAGTCAAAGTCTGACATCCCTAGAACAATCAAATCTGACCTTAGCTCGTTATCCTCAAAATAAATGAGGCCATCATAGACAATCTGATCAGTAATCAAACTTCTTCCAGCGGGGGTCGAGACTATAAGAGGCGCGAGCGACGGAGAAGTGCATATGTGGTGCCTTTCCGCAAAACTTGCCGACACGAAAGAGTGTGACGCACCTGTGTCGATCAATATAAAAGCAGGGTGCGTAAATAAAAGACACGTACCCGCTATAACCTCCTTCGGAGCCGCTGTAGCCTGCTCCCTCGTCAAAGCATAAACCTTCCCCTGAGGTGGCCCCATGGGCTGACCTCCATACTGCCTCGGTGCAAAAGGTGGTCTATGCTGTGCTGCTCTATCCGCAGGCCTCCCCGCAGAGTTCTGTTGTCTTCCCCTGTTGGGACACTGTCGAGCAAAGTGGCCTTTGTCGCCACAAACATAACATCCTACACAGTCTTTCGCCAAATGTGGTTGCCCACAAGAGTGCACTGGACCTTCCCGAATCTGTCTCCCTGAGACTGCCCTCTTCCAGATGGGGCATCATTCCTACGGTTTCCTTTCCATCAATTCTCGGGCTTCTTACCACTGAATCTCGACGCTGAAGTGTTCCCCCTAGGCTTAAACTAATCACCCCTGGGCTTCAAATTGTCAGAAGTAGATTTCTGAGGGGTGCTGGAGGTGGTACGGTATCAGGGTATGCACCAACCCCTAGTTCGGCAAGCTCAGCCCGTGAAAGGGCATCATCAAAGCAAGCAGGGCCATAAGTGACCACCCTGTCGTACAGCTCAGACCTCAAGCCTTTCATGAAATGCCTCATCTTTGCTTGGGTATTTGCAGCAACATGTGGTACATACCGGAGTAAGGAACAGTAATGGAGTGCATAATCTAATACAGGCATAGTACCTTGCCTCAAGTTAGTGAACTCGTCTTCCTTAGCCTGTCGTGCAGCAGCTGAGAAATAGCGGTCCAGAAACCGAGTCTTGAATAGCTTCCAATTTATCTCCTGACCCTGAGCCTCTTGCTCTATTACTGTGGTCTTCCACCACATCAGGACCTTCTTGGCCAATTGGAACTCCGCTAGCCTTATCCAGTCTGTCTTAGCACAAGGGGCTGCCACAAATATTTGCTCGATCCTCTCTAACCACTCCTCAGCCTGTTCCCCGGTCTCAGTTCCCTCGAACATTGGGGGTCGGTATGTCAGGAACTGAGCCAAACTTAGCTCCCCGGGTAGTAACTGTTGCTCAGAAGGTTCCTCGCCCAAGGCTGGCGGTTGTAGGGGATTGGTACGCCCAGCACTTGCATACACACTCACCGCGTCTCCTATGTCAATATTTGATGCCATACTGCAAGACAAGGGTTAACAACAATACCCAAAAGCAGTTCATATAATACAGCGTTAGAGAAACAAAACATGTTAGTATAACATCATATACTTCATAAGCAATACATGCACAAAACATGTTTACAAGGAAGCGCCTAGCCAACGTATTGCTAAGGCTACCCTTCACTCATTCCCGGGTTATCTAACCACTGCTCTGATACCACTAATGTAGGGTCTTCCTACCTTAACATCATATTAATAACGTATTATGAACTAAACATGCATTAATGACATCTTAGGGTTCCGGTTGTAGTTTTGAGCTAATAAGATTACAGGCAGAAATGAAATTTCAAAACTAAATTTATTACATTCTCAAATGAATGTTAAATCGATAGAATTATACTACTATTAGAGTAAAGACTATCCAAAAATCATGTATCCTAATTTGTTTCATGCTCCTCATAGCTCACTGTCTCAACCCAACCCTGAGCCTCCTTCAGACCAAAAGCGTACCTACAAGGATAACACATCATGAGCATATACATCCTTACTTAACATCATAAAGAAATAACAGTAAATGCATGAAGTCTTAATTAAGTAAACTTGCTAGTAATTCGTTAACTTCTCTTTTTTGTTGTTGTCCCTGATTCACATTCATGCATATGGGCATCTTACCCTATCGTATGGCATCTTACCATATCATAAACATCGTATGGCATCTTACCATATGGGCATCTTACCCAATCACATGGCATCTTACCATATGGGCATCTTACCCTTTCGTATGGCATCTTACCATATGGGCATCTTACCCTTTCGTATGGCATCTTACCATATCATAAACATCGTATGGCATCTTACCATATGGGCATCTTACCCTATCGTATGGCATCTTACCATATCATAAACATCGTATGTCATCTTACCATATGGGCATCTTACCCTATCGTATGGCATCTTACCATATCATAAACATCATCATCATAAACTTACTTATCATAATCATCATCATAAACATCATATCATCTTTACTCATCATAAACATCAGCATCATATATACTTATGTAATCATAGCATAGTCTTAATGTAGGAGTGTATTTTACCGTCCGATGCCCGTACGCTTCTTACGTACCTTAATTCCCAAAAGTGGAGAAATTGGAGAACTTTATCTCCTTGATGTCGTTGGTACCTGGGATGGTTCTACACAACCATACAAATCAATATTAGAAGCTAAATAATTGCCAAATACCAAAAATTCATCAAAATTCATCATTTTCCAATTTTTAAACAGTGGCGATCGATCGCTTAAATATGGCTATCGATCGCCTGACTGTTCGCTTCTCGGCGATCCATCGCTTCATTTGAGGCGATCGATCGCCTGCTGTTTAAATCGCCACTGGTCATCGGCGATCGATCGCCTCATATATGGCGATCGATCGCCACCTGCTGGTGCCCGATTTTTCACCATTTTTTTAGCATTTTTCAAGCTCCATCCTCATACCCTACAAATCCAAACTTTCCTACAACATCAACATCATCAAAACTCACTAAAACCCACATAAAACACTTCATAAATCATACCCCAACAACATACAACACATACTCAAAACAAACCCATATAAATCACTTCAAAATCATCCCATTTCAAAACCAAACATCATAAAAACTTTAGGAAGGGTTCCATACCTCTTGAAGACTCCAAATCTTAACAAAAATCACACAAACAAAAGTTTTGTGGAGCTTTCCTTCTCCTTCCTTGGTGAATTTCGAAAATGGGGAATGGGTAGGGTTTTGAGAGTGAATTGGGGATTTTTGAGGGGAAAGGGTAAAGTGAATAAAGTGTAGTGGGGTAAAGGGGTATAGTGGGGGGTAGATGGGTTAATAAAATTGTATCCCATCAATTAGCATGATGTATAAAATACCCCAACATGCTATTTTAAAAGCATTTTACAAAAATGCAGCAAACTTCCTCTAACTTCATATCTTCCTCATAATTAACAATCAATACAAATAATTCATGTTAACACCCCATCTCCCAACATGCATAACATGCACCCTGAAATGCAACTCCGGGTCACGCCTATCATGTGACTAAGCATTTCAACATGATAATTAATTTCAACACATAAATCAATTATCAACGTAATTCATAATATAAACATAATTAAAGCCCAAATTGCAATTAATTAATTTTGGGGCATCACAATACTCCCCTACTTATAGGATTTAGTCCTCGAAATCGCATGCACTTACCCAAAATGAACTAAACATAAATCATACCAGAAAATAGTTCCGGATAATGCTGCATCATATGCCGTTCCGTCTCCCACGTACCCTCCTCGACACCACGACGATCCCACTGAACTTTGACCATCGATATAACCTTGCTTCGTAGTCTGCGATCCTCTCGATCCAGAATTCTGACCGGTCGTTCTACGTAGGATACATCTGAGTCTAACTGCACTTCAGTAGGATGTAATACATGAGACGGGTCTGGCTCATACTTCCGTAACATAAAGACGTGAAAAACATCATGTATACCAGATAAAGACGGCGGTAGAGCCAAACGGTATGCCAAATTACCGATACGCGGCAATACCTCATATGGCCCAACATACCTCGGAGATAACTTCCCCCGCATACCAAAACGAACTACACCACTGAAGGGTGAGCTTTCAAGAAGACCTTGTCTCCTACTTGGAATTCTAGCGGTCGTCGTCGCTTATTGGCATAGGCTGCTTGCCTATCCTGGGCCGCTTTCATCTTTTGGTGTATCAATTTAATATTGTCTTCCATATCCCTGATCATATCCGGTCCTCCGACCGCTTTACTAGTCAAGTTCTCCCAATACAGCGGTGACCTACAGCGTCGTCCGTAAAGAGCTTCAAAAGGAGCCATTTGAATGCTCGCCTGATAGTTGTTATTATAGGAGAACTCTACCAGTGGTAATGAATCTTGCCACGGAGTATCAAACTCCAGTACACATGCCCTCAACATGTCTTCGAGCGTCTGAATGGTACACTTTGTCTGGCTGTCTGTCTGAGGGTGGTAAGCTGTACTCAGTCTCACCTCTGTGCCCAAAGCTGTCTGGAGACCCTCCCAGAAATGTGAAGTAAACCTTGGGTCTCTGTCAGACACAATCGAGACTGGAACCCCATGTAACCTCACCACATCCCGTACATATAATTGGGCCATCTTTAGGTATGTGAAAGTCATGCAGTAAGGGATGAAATGAGCCACCTTTGTCAGCTTATCCACGATCACCCAGATCGCATCAAAACCAGAGGCCGTTCTTGGCAAGTGGGTCACGAAGTCCATAGATATGTGCTCCCACTTCCATTCAGGTACCTCTAGGCTCTTCAGCTCGCCGCCAGGCCCCTGTCTTTCTGCCTTTACCTGCTGGCAGATCAAACATCTTTTGACAAAAGTCATAACATCACGCTTCATGCGTCTCCATCAAAACTGGTAGCATAAGTCCTTGTACATCTTTCTTCCTCCTGGGTGGATGCTAAACCTGCTGTTATGAGCACGGTGCAAGATCCCTTGATGCAACTCAGGTGCCCTCGACACTACCCAACGGTTGCCAAGCCTCAAGGAACCATCTTCCGCCACTCTGAACTTTGATGGCTGTCCTCGAAGTACTATCGATAACCATCTTTGAACCTCATCATCCGACCTCTGGGCTTCCCTAATAGCCTGAAATATGTCTGGCTCAGCTAATAAGGTCGACACTCGTACCGGCGACGTGTCTACATCGAAATCATAGCCCAGATGGCAATAGGAAGTCATCATAGCTGATAAACACATAGCGTCCTCATAGTACTCTTCACCTTCCGACTTAAGGCGTCTGCTATCAAATTTGCTTTGCCAGAATGGTACTGAATCTCACAATCATAATCCTTGAGCAAATCCATCCACCTCCTTTGGCGCATATTCAATTCAGCCTGAGTGAATAGAAACTTCAGGCTCTTATCGTCCGTATAGATGGTAAACGTCGTACCATAAAGATAATGCCGCCAAATCTTCAAGGCAAAAATGATGGCCGCCAGTTCCAGATCGTGAACTGGGTATCTGGTCTCATGAGGCTTCAACTGCCTCGAAGCATAAGCCACCACGTGCTTATCTTGCATCAACACGCAGTCCAAACCTTGCAGTGATGCATCTGTGTACAAGGCAAACCTCTTATTCTCAGAAGGAATCACCAACACTGGCGCTGTCGTCAAACGACGCTTCAATTCTTGGAAGCTTTCCTCACAAGCTTCGGACCAAAAGAATGGTACTCCTTTCTGAGTCAGTGGCTTAGCGATCTTAGAAAATATCTCGACAAAACGTCGGTAATAACCTGCTAAGCCAAGGAAGCTCCATATCTCGGGTACAGAAGTGGGTGCAGCCCACTCCATCACAGCTTCAACCTTCCTGGGATCCACAGATATCCCGCTGCTAGATATAACATGACCCAAGAACACTACACTGCTCAACCAGAACTCGCACTTGCTAAGCTTTGCATATAACTGATGATCCCTGAGGATCTGGAGTACTGTCCGCAAGTGCTCCACGTGCTCTTCCTCAGTTCGGGAGTAGATGAGTATATCGTCAATGAAAACAATGACGAACTGATCCAAATACGGGTGGAACACCTTGTTCATCAGGCTCATAAAAACAGCTGGGACATTCGTCACTCCAAAAGGCATGACTAGGAATTCATAGTGCCCATATCTAGACCTGAAGGCTGTCTTCTGAACATCATCTTCTCTTACTCGAATCTGATGATACCCCGACCTCAGATCGATCTTACTGTAGAGCCTCATACCCTGTAGCTTGTCAAACAAATCATCAATTCTTGGAAGCGGATACTTATTCTTCACTGTAGCTTTGTTCAGTTGTCTGTAATCGATGCACAGACGCATCGAACCATCTTTCTTCTTAACAAATAGAATCGGTGCACACCAGGGCGATACGTTAGGGCGTATGTAGCTCTTATCAAGGAGCTCTTGCAACTGAATCTTTAACTCCCTTAGCTCCACTGGTGCCATCCTATATGGGGCATGAGAAATGGTAGACGTCCTCGGTAGTAACTCAATCCCAAACTCGACCTCTCTCCTCGGTGGGAATCCGGGAATCTCTTCCGGAAAGACATCAGGAAACTCCGCCACTACGGGCACATCCTCAACCTTTAATTCTTCCATCTTTTCAGTAACATCAACGGCATAGATGAGAAATCATGTATGGCCTCGTTCCAACAACTGCGCCATCTTGACAGCAGATATCAACGGGAACTTAGAACGAGAACCATCCCCAAAGAATTTCCACTGGACTCCCATATCAGATCTGAATCGGACAGTCCTCTGCCTGTAGTTCACAACTGCCTGATACCTGTTCAGAACATCAATGCCTACAATGCAGTCAAAGTCAGACATCCCCAAAACAATCAAATCTGACCTTAGCTCGTTATCCTCAAAATAAATGAGGCCATCATAGACAATCTGATCAGTAATCAAACTTCTTCCAGCGGGGGTTGAGACTATAAGAGGCGCGGGCGACGGAGAAGTGCATATGTGGTGCCTTTCCACAAAACTTGCCGACACGAAAGAGTGTCACGCACCTGTGTCGATCAATATAAAAGCAGGGTGCGTAAATAAAAGACACGTACCCGCTATAACCTCCTTCGGAGCCACTGTAGCCTGCTCCCTCGTCAAAGCATAAACCTGCCCCTGAGGTGGCCCCATGGGCTGACCTCCATACTGCCTCGGTGCAAAAGGTGGTCTGTGCTGTGCTGCTCTATTCGCAGGCGTCCCCGCAGAGTTCTGTTGTCTTCCCCGGTTTGGACACTGTCGAGCAAAGTGGCCTTTGTCGCCACAAACATAACATCCTACACAGTCTTTCGCCAAATGTGGTTGCCCACAATAGTGCACTGGACCTTCCCGAATCTGTCTCCCTGAGACTGCCCTCTTCCAGATGGGGCATCGTTCCTACGGTTTCCTTTCCATCGATTCTCGGGCTTCTTACCACTGAATCTCGACGATGAAGTGTTCCCCCTAGGCTTAAACTGATCACCCCTGGGCTTCAAATTGTCAGAAGTAGATTTCAGAGGGGGTGCTGGAGGTGGTACGGTATCAGGGTATGCACCAACCCCTAGTTCGGCTAGCTCAGCCCGTGAAAGTGCATCATCAAAGCAAGCAGGGCCATAAGTGACCACCCTGTCGTACAGCTCAGGCCTCAAGCCTTTCATGAAATGCCTCATCTTTGCTTGGGTATTTGCAGCAACATGTGGTACATACCGGAGTAAGGAACAGTAATGAAGTGCATAATCTGATACAGGCATAGTACCTTGCCTCAAGTTAGTGAACTCGTCTTCCTTAGCCTGTCGTGCAGCAGCTGAGAAATAGCGGGCCAGAAACCGAGTCCTGAATAGCTTCCAATTTATCTCCTGACCCTGAGCCTCTTGCTCTATTACTGTGGTCTTCCACCACATCAGCGCCTTCTTGGCCAATTGGAACTCCACTAGCCTTATCCAGACTGTCTTAGCACAAGGGGCTGCCAAAAATATTTGCTCGATCCTCTCTAACCACTCCTCAGCCTGTTCCCGGGTCTCAGTTCCCTCGAACATTGGGGGTCGGTATGTCAGGAACTGAGCCAAACATAGCTCCCCTGGTAGTAACTGTTGCTCAGGAGGTTCCTCGCCCAAGGCTGGCGGTGGTAGGGGATTGGTACGCCCAGCACTTGCATTCACACTCACCGCGTCTCCTATGTCAATATTTGCTGCCATACTGCAAGACAAGGGTTAACAACAATACCCAAAAGCAGTTCATATAATACATAGTTAGAGAAACAAAACATGTTAGTATAACATCATATACTTCATAAGCAATACATGCACAAAACATGTTTAAAAGGAAGCGCCTAGCCAACGTATTGCTAAGGCTGCCCTTCACTCATTCCCGGGTTATCTAACCACTGCTCTGATACCACTAATGTAGGGTCTTCCTACCTTAACATCATATTAATAACGTATTATGAACTAAACATGCATTAATGACATCTTAGGGTTCCGGTTGTAGTTTTGAGCTAATAAGATTACAGGCCAAAATGAAATTTCAAAACTTAATTAATTACATTCTCAAATGAATGTTAAATCGATAGAATTATACTATTATGAGAGTAGAGACTATCCAAAAATCATGTATCCTAATTTCTTTCGTGCTCCTCATAGCTCACTGTCTCAACCCGACCCTGAGCCTCCTTCAGACCAAAAGCGTACCTACAGGGATAACACATCATGAGCATATACATCCTTACTTAACATCATAAAGAAATAACAGTAAATGCATGAAGTCTTAGTTAAGTAAACTTGCTAGTTATTCGTTAACTTCTCTTTTTTGTTGTTGTCCCTGATTCACATTCATGCATATGGGCATCTTACCCTATCGTATGGCATCTTACCATATCATAAACATCATATGGCATCTTACCATATGGGCATCTTACCCTATCACATGGCATCTTACCATATGAGCATCTTACCCTTTCGTATGACATCTTACCATATGGGCATCTTACCCTTTCGTATGGCATCTTACCATATCATAAACATCGTATGGCATCTTACCATATGGGCATCTTACCCTATCGTATGGCATCTTATCATATCATAAACATCGTATGGCATCTTTCCATATGGGCATCTTACCCTATCGTATGGCATCTTACCATATCATAAACATCATCATCATAAACTTACTTATCATAATCATCATCATAAACATCATATCATCTTTACTCATCATAAACATCAGCATCATATATACTTATGTAATCATAGCATAGTCTTAATGTAGGAGTGTGTTTTACCGTCCGATGCCCGTACGCTTCTTACGTACCTTAATTCCTAAAAGTGGAGAAATTGGAGAACTTTATCTCCTTGATGTCGTTGGTACCTGGGATGGTTCTACACAACCATACAAATCAATATTAGAAGCTAAATAATAGCCAAATACCAAAAATTCATCAAAATTCATCACTTTCCAATTGTTAAACAGTGGCGATCGATCGCTTAAAACATGGCGATCGATCGCCTGACTGTTCGCTTCTCGGCGATCCATCGCTTCATTTGAGGCGATCGATCGCCTGCTGTTTAAATCGCCACTGGCCATCGGCGATCGATCGCCTCATATATGGCGATCGATCGCCACCTGCTGGTGCGCGATTTTTCACTATTTTTGAGCATTTTTCAAGCTCCATCCTCATACCCTACAAATCCAAACTTTCCTACAACATCAACATCATCAAAACTCACTAAAACCCACATAAAACACTTCATAAATCATACCCCAACAACATACAACACATACTCAAAACAAACCCACATAAATCACTTCAAAATCATCCCATTTCAAAACCAAACATCATAAAAACTTTAGGAAGGGTTCCATACCTCTGGAAGACTCCAAATCTTAACAAAAATCACACAACCAAAAGTTTTGTGGAGCTTTCCTTCTCCTTCCTTGGTGAATTTCGAAAATGGGGAATGGGTAGGGTTTTGAGAGTGAATTGGGATTTTTGAGGGGAAAGGGTAAAGTGAATAAAGTGTAGTGGGGTAAAGGGGTATAGTGGGGTAAAGGGGTATAGTGGGGGTAGATGGGTAGTGGGGTAAAGGGGTATAGTGGGGGTAGATGGGTTAATAAAATTGTATCCCATCAATTAGCATGATGTATAAAATACCCCAACATGGTATTTTAAAAGCATTTTACAAAAATGCAACAAACTTCCTCTAACTTCATATCTTCCTCATAATTAACAATCAATACAAATAATTCATGTTAACACCCCATCTCCCAACATGCATAACATGCACCCTGAAATGCAACTACGGGTCACGCCTATCATGTGACTAAGCATTTCAACATGATAATTAATTTCAACACATAAATCAATTATCAACATAATTCATCATATAAACATAATTAATGCCCAAATTGTAATTAATTAATTTCGGGGCATCACACTGATGCCACCCAAGTTAGAAGAGGAGACACATGTTCCACTAGAAGAAAAGGAGCTTGCACCTCATGCATCTCCACAAGGTATGTCTCCAACAACCCCCTATGTTGATTATGAACATGAAATCTTGAACCTAGGGTCGAATACTGTGATGAAATAGACATGTTTGACAATTTTTGTTTCCGATGAGGAGAATGAAACCCCTACAAAATGCACGGATCCAGGTGTGTTCACTGTCCCATGCACAATTGGAAATAATAGAATTGATAAGGCCATGCTAGACTTAGGAGCAGCAATAAATGTTATGCCTTATTCAATCTATACCTCTTTAGACCTAGGACCTTTAAAAGAATCCCAAATTTCTATTCAATTAGCAAATTGGTCTATTGTGCATCATAGGGTAATACTTGAAGATGTTCTAGTGCCAGTTGATAAATTGGTCTTTCCTGCTGACTTCTACGTACTTGACATGGAAAATGATAATAAAAGCAACCCTATTCTGTTATTTTGAAAACTTCCAAGTGCATAATAGATGTAAGTGGTGTTGCTTTTACTATGGAGTTTTATGGTGAGATAGCTAAGTTCAATACTCATGGTCATATTCCTTCTTCTATTACTGATCACACTATTGGCATCACCAATCACTTATCATAGAATAGTCACATCTTGTCACTGAGCATGAATTAGGGGTAAATACTGATCGACTTGTTGACGAAGGAGGTATGGAAGAAATTTTGACTGATAATTCATGCATTATTACTACTTTACCAAATTCTCCTTCTAAAAAATCTTAATTCTGAATTGCAGGTACCTGATATTGAGCTGAAACTTCCTCCTGAACGATTTCAATATGTACCTTTAGAAAATGAGGGGATGAGAAAAGGTTGAGGACATCCAAGAGGTACAGGGTGAATAGACATCGCCTTTGCATTGTCAGGGGAATATTGAGGTGGAAAAAGTGGAATTGGACACCAAACATGAACCACCATGAGCACGAGCACTAGAGTCGGGCCAGCGACGTTAAACAGAGGCTCTGCTTGGGAGGCAACCCAAGGGGAGTTAGTTTCCCTTTTCCTTTTTATTTTTTATTGCTTTCTTAGTTAACTTTTCTCTTTCCTTACAATTTTGCCTTACATTGAGGACAATGTAAGATTTAAGTATGGGGTGAGATTAGTAGTGTGTGTTGCTTTCTTATTACAAAAATACAAAAAAAAAATGAAAATTTTAAAATTTTTGAGCTCATAGATAGTAATGAACACATGCTTAGAATCACTAGCCCATGATGAAACCTAATTGATGGCATGCATATTTTTGAACATAGGTGAATTGTTAACCTTGGAACACTTTGAACTCTAATGCAAATTATGCTTTGACTTAGTAGTTGAATATTTTGAGCTCGATATTGTCATGACTTGTGAAGTGTGCATAGCTTAATGAAGATTGTGTCAACTTTGTGATAGTCTTAGGAAGTATTTAAAACATGCTAGAACTTAACTACTTGCTCTTTGAGGCGTATTTCTAGACTATTTGCGAACATGAAAGTGATATATGCAACCTTTGAAGCGTTTGAGCCTTTCAAGCCTACCATGTAAATAAATTATCCTTAATATCCTGTTTGAGCTTTAATGTAAAAGAATGATTGCGTGGTAAAGCATACAAACAACCCCCACTCGACACTCTTTAACTATGCTTATCAATTTCCCTAATGAGCCTAAATATGGATTAGATCCATACCTTTGAAGGGAGTATGATATGTTTCATTCACATGCACTTATGTTATCACTAAATCATTTATTTGTGAGCTTATTGTTAAAAGAATGAGATGCATGAAAGAAAAGGGATGCCTTGAGAAAATTGCTAAAATATGACTCCAAGGGGTAGCCAATGCACAAAAGAAAAAGAAATTGAAATAAACCTTGCAAAAATGAACAAGGTTTGAAAAAAAATCATGCAAGAAGAGAAGTTTATATTGTGCATATCATTATACTCTCTTGTTTGATACATCTTTACCCCTTCTTTCATAAGCCAATACATAGGCCAAACTACAAGCTAATAAAGACCTACTTGATTCATGTTTGCAAGTGTGCAATTGAGCTTATACTTGTGTTGGTGTACAACTTGAACTATTGTGGTTTTACATTGATTGTATCTATAATTTGTGCACGACACTTGTTTATGACCACACACGCACGTTCGCTACTTTGTTGAGTATAGGATGTCTCGGGATTGAACTTGTTCCATTGTTAACTTTTCACCGCTTTTCATTGTTGTGCATGTTTAACATTGTTAAGGCAATAAAGTGAGGACACTTTAGTTTGTTATGATACTATGAGCCAACAAAAAGATTTTAGTTTTATTTGATTTACTCGAGGTCGAGTAAAGACTAAGTATGGGGGAGTTTGATGTGACTAGAAATAAACACATCTATTGCGCTTAATTGTCTACGTTTTGGTATATTTTAATGGATAAATTGATGCATATGATACCTAATCGTATATTTTTGTAAATGTATGTGGAATCGAAGAAATCGATCTAATAACGATGAATAAGGACCAAGAAATGCATTGGAGTTGATAAGGAATCAAAGTAGGCCAAGAAAAATGCCTAAAATGTGTTGAAGACTCGAGATCCATCGCCAATAAGAAGAGATCGATTGCCTATGGGCAGAAATTTGGGCAACAACGAGCCAACGATCGATCGCCGAATCATTCTGTTTGAAAAATAAAGGCTGGCGATCAATCGCCAGATCATCGCGGTCGATCGCCAACAGAATTTTGAAAAGTTTGGATTCTTGATTTATTTCCTTCCTACATGGATTCTAACCTATCCCATAAGCCTCCCTATACATATATGGACGAAAATAAGACCTAAGGGGCAGCTAGATAACTAGGTAGAGTAGGTAGAATAGTTTAGACTACTTTTTATAATTTTGTTTTCAATTTTGTTGAAGAACGCTACGAAGATCAAAGCGAAGGCGGGATTGACAACCTCGGCGGAGCAGAGATCGGATTAGTCTTCTTTCTTTTCTTTTCTTTTTCATTTTTTTGTTAATTATGTTTAGCTAGTTTAAATTCTTGGTTGAGGAAGACAAAACCTCGGATTTATTTATCTTGGGGAGATTCCTACGCTTTTGTTTATCGATTTTATTGAATATAATTGATTTTCTGATTTTATTGACATGATTTTTGTTTGTTTATTGGATTGACAACCTAATAACTTGTATGTAATCTAATGCTAAATTTCATAATTGTTTGATTAATCGAATTTACGAAGCAACTAAGATTGATAATTGCCTGTTGTTGGTGTTGTTAAATTCTTAGGGAAAATCATTGACTAAATTTATATAAACAGCTTGTGCTTATGTTATTTAGATTCATCGATCACTAGTTTGAATGATGTCATGATTTTAATCTTGAATATGCATATAAAGATTGATTAATTGATGGAAGTTAAATTAGAACGTGTGATGCCCGGGAATTATTGATGTTAATCCCGGAGTGGTAATGATCCTTTATGGATTTTTAATTGTAGCAGTTATGAACTAATTGCGGTATTGGGACTCCCGAGAATTTTAAATCCGATATTTGGAGTCGTTGGATCCAAGGGATGAGATTGTATTCTCATCATAGTGATAACCTTGGAATTTGGTCTTTGGTAGGATCTGGGGTCCGGAGTACTTTGTACTGGGGCTGGTAATGAGAATTGAGGTTGGAGAGATAATTATTGAAAACAGATGATTTTTAATGAGTCATGATGTATTTGTGGAGGACTCGGGATTTTAGAGTTTTGATACTATATATATCAAGTGGACTCGATATTCGATCATTTGGATCTCATTCTCTCACTCTCACCAGGGCTCCCCCATTTCCCCCAACCCTTCCCTCTTTTCTCCCTTGATGAAAAGTCGATGGAGGCTCGACTTGGGAGCCAAATTTCTCGAAGATAAGGTATTATACATCCCCTCTCATTTATCTTCGATTTGATAGTTTTATTGTGGTGTTTGGGAAGGTTTTGAGTTGGGTTTAAGAAATTGGTTTTTAAAGATTTTTGGGTTGTTGTGTTTTGGGATTGAGTTATAGCCCCTTGTTAAGGATTTATGTTGTATGGGGTGTGAGGATTGTTGTTGGGGAAAATTTTGCAAGAAAAACGCCATTTTTGGCTGATACAGATCGAGGCGATCGATCCCTAGGGCGGGGCGATCGATCGTCGCGACGTTGGTGAAATTTTGAGGGAGATGAACAGTGAGGCGATCGACTTCCTCAAATGAAGCGATCGATCGCCAAGGGGCAGTGGACAATTTGAATGGTGAGGCGATCGACCGCCTCAAAGGAAGCGATCAATCGCCATGAGGCAGTAGCCAAATACACTGAGAGGCGATCGATCTCCTGAAATGGAGCGATCAATCGCCTGTGTTTATTTTTGAGACGCGATCGATCGCCTGGGATGAAGCGATCGATCACTGATGCGTGTAAAACGTACCGCAAGTGAACGGTGTCAAGTTTTAGTATAGAATTTTAAAATACGGATGTCGAACCCACAGGGATTGAAAATTAAGTTATACCAAGTATTGTAATTAGAATAGTCTCGACTTTATTTAGATAATCGATAGCATAATTATTAAACTAATCTACTAAAATAAAATAATAACTTAACAAGATGAAATTTTAAGTCGAGAAAATCAATGAGAACGGATTCTAGAGGTTCGACTTCACTCAATTGTCCACTATGTCGTGTTCTTCTAATTTATTAACCACGAATCCTATGTTATTCTATTACCTCTCTCGAGTGTTAAATAGAAATAATCATTCAACAATCATCTTGATATGTCCACCTAAGATAAATTATTAAACAATTGCAATAGCGCGATTTGTTATACGGCTTCGTTGGAGTTATATGTCTCTCGACTATATAAACTTCCAACGATGTAAATTCCTACGGTCCTATTCAAAACCCCCTCTCTCGAGTGATAGATTCTAATTAAATATAACGAATCAACTAGTGATCAATTAATTGAAACGCATTCAAATCAGGAATCACAAATAAACCAAACGAAAAACCAAATAATATTCATGAAATAATCAACGACACAGTTTCAAGTCAATATCCGTCTAACTCTAGAATAATAAATTAGTTCATGAATAAATTAAATAAACACATAGACATGTTCTTAATTATCATACACATAAGGGAAAAGATATTCAAACGAATTGGATGATGGCCCCCCGTCTCCGGTAATCGTCGTCGTCTTCTCCGTCGTCAAATCTTTACCTTTCGGTGTAAGCGCACCGCCTCAAATTTATCTCCTCCTCTTCTCTCAATTTATTCTCGGTTCTTGCCTCCCTCCTTTACGTGAATTTTTTCTCCCGTTTTATAATTCTGTACGTCAATTGTGTTTCACCTCGCGTGTCTCCTTCTGTACGTGTATATCTTTCCCCTATTTTCCGTTTTTTGATGCTTTTTCCAAGTTTTCCTCTTTATACACGTGAAGTCTTTCCCTCTTTCCTCCTTTCCCAATCTCCTTCTTTCCTCTTTATTTCTCGATCACGTCCGCCTCCTGCTCTTTCCAAGTTGACTAATATTGTTTATATATATTTATTATAATATAATATAATATAATATAATCTTAGATTAAATTGTCAATAAAATAATATTTTCTTTCCTTATAATGCTATCTTCATCAATCCCATGATAGTATCTTCATGTGAAATCTGATATTGTATCTCCAAAATATTATCTATTGTATGTTGTCGGGTCCTTGTTATATTTATGCACTTTTGATCATCTTTTAGTGATCAAATGTTTAATTTCTTGGGTTCCTACAAAATATCAAAAACGACAACAAAAGACGTAATTCTGCTTGAATACCAAAATAAAAGTATATGAAAAGAGAATAAAATATAAGTGCAAATATGCACTTATCAAACCCCCCCTAAACTTAAACTTTGCTAGTCCCGAGCAAAATATGAATAGAAAAAGACTAAGAAATAAAAGAAATAAAGGAAACACACTACTAACAAAAGTCATGAAATGTTATAATTGCAAATTGGCCTCGAAGATCAATTGTCTAACAAATTCAAGTCAAGTATGCATATCACTTACTCAAGAATTCTCAAGTGTGTGTGCTACCACTTCCATTTCCATTAAAGCAATCTTTACTCGCACAAATCAATAGGACTTTGCAAGGTATTGGTTCATTTGCATTGTTCATGAGTATAAGTTTGACAAACAATAAGCAATGCATCATATCAAGTAATGAGACGTGTGTGTGTGAATGTCAAAATCATATTCATTGCAAGTGTTTCTCAAGTGTCCATAAGCTTACTATTCGTAACCTTCTCCACTAGTATATTAGACGAATGTGGCTCGGTCAATAGGTCTTAATAGGCTTGTAACGTTAGCCTTCGGCTCATGGCTTCAATAAAAAGATATGAATTTCAAAATAAGAGAGTAAGTCAGGTATAACATTGTTGTGCACTATCATCTCATAATTCCTTCTATTGACAATTCATCATTTTTTTTTCACATTTTGGATTCACCCTCCTTTCTCATCCGCCTCACTAGTCACCTCAATATTTTTCTCATTCTTTCAATCACATATTTCTTCACCTCTTCAACATTTTTCTATGCATCCATGCCCTTTTTTCATTATTACCCCCTTCTACTTTTCAATTAGGAACATAGGGATATCTGAAATTTTAAAGTGCAATATGGGTCTTACTCACTTGAGGGTAGGAAATAGTGTATAAGATTTCAACAAGGTGATCGACGTGCGATGTTGAAATGATGCCGAATGGGGGTTATTATGTGCCTAAGCACATGCCATTCGATTTTCAATAAGCTCAAAAGGGTAGCTAGGGGTAAAATGATGTGTTTCGGTGGCTTCAAAGGCTCAAACGATAAAAAAAATTGCATAAATCATTCCTAAGCCACATATGTCTGTATTTCGCCTCAAAGGGTACTAAAGCAAGGTCTAGACTACTCTCAATTCACAAATAACTTATATGATTTGACCAATGTGCTCAAATGGTATCTCAAAACCAATGTGATATAAGAAAGAAATTTGAATGATATTCTAAAACATATTGCAACAATTCAATCCTCATTCTTTTACATTTAAGCTCAAATGGTCTACTATGGCAAATTTATATCAATGAATAAAGGCCCAAAGTATTATCAAGAATCGCCTATATCATATTTGTGTTCATTCAAAGCAACATTGATTAATCAAATGGTCATGGTCTCTAGTGCATGAATGTGAGAAACTCAAGAGCAAAGTGAACAAAAATTTTAAAATTTTCACAAATACGCTCAATTCTTCATCACCGGCCTTCACAATTACTTCAAATCACGACTTATGACACAAAAAGGAAAAGAAAATGACTAAAAAAAACACAAAACACTACACACATAGGAATCTAGGAAACAAAACATCTTCAATGTTTAAACACGCCCCCCCCCCCCCCCCCCCCAAAACTTAAAATCGTGCATTGTCCTCAATGTACCATACAACGTATAAAATAAGGGACAACACACCTACATGCGACGACGATCGTCAGTAATCGTCGTCCATCTCATGCTCATGGGTATGGTGAGGAGATAATGATTGGACCTCCGCATCAGTATAGACCTGCAATGGGAAAAATAATGATCAGCGGCTCTGACTAAGACATGCTAGTAATAATTGAAATACCGAAATTAAAAACTGAAGTAAACTAAAAAGGATATAAGGCTTGGGTTGCCTCCCAAGAAGCGCTTTGTTTAAAGTCGTCAGCCAGACTATGCAAAGCAACCATCAAATAATGGCTTCCTCCCATAGTACGTATCATATGACACTACATATGGGTCTTGGTTATGAATGCCCTCAAGCTTGGCAAGATGATGACAATTATCGCTCGTCGCTTCAACAACGTCCCTCAAAAATTGATAATCATGGGAGAAAGATTCTAAACTTGGCTTCATCTCGTGGAGATCATAATATGGTGAAGTTGGCATCGATGGGAAGAATGGATCAACATATGGCATATAGGACACCATCGATGGATGCTCATCAATTTTCTCTAGAATTTCCTCAATCTCCAACGTCACGCTCGGGTCATCTTGACACGGGAATTCCTCTGATAACTTTTCTACAGTAGGCTCAACCACTTGAATATGCTCATATTCCCTTGAATCTTCCGCATGTGTATGATCACTCTCCCAAACTAGTTGGTTGAGTGATCCTCATCATGTGACCACACCTGATTTGTCACCCCTTGATTAGTATATCTCATCTCAACCTCTTTGCATCTCGCTAAAAATGTCTCTATCTTCTTGTTGGAACCGAAGAGGGGGGTGAATGAGGTTCCTTGGCTACTTTAGCGTTTTAAAATGAATTTGCAAAAATGATGAGTTTGCGCTGCGGAAGACTTCAAGTCAATCAATAAATAAATAAAAAGAAGAAGTAAATAAATGCGTAATTTAAATAAAGCGGTAAATGACACGAATATTTGTTATAGAAGTTCGGCGATGAATCGCCTACGTCTCCTCTTCCCGGTTAGAAAACCTTTAACCGAGGTTCCACTAGAACGAAAAGGATCTTGGCCTTAAGGGCTCCAAGTTAGCCACTACACACTCTTCCCGAGTACAAAAAGCTCTTCACGAGCACAACACTCTTCATGAGTCTTCTTGGCCTTAAGGGCTCCAAGGATAGCCACAACACATGCACCAACTTTACTTGTTGATGACTTTACAATTTCCAACTTGCGTCGGTGTTGGAGGACCTTACAAATAAATCAACAACACCTTCACGGTGTAACAACACGAAGAAACCAAGACTCTCACAAAAGAAAAGAATCACAAACTCCAATACAACACAAATGTATGGAGATTGCAATGCTATATGAAATTTGAATAAGCAAAGCTTTGTTGAAGTTTGTAGGCTTGTTTCTTATCTTAAAAATGCTCCAAAGCATCTATATTTATAGTATAGAAGGCCCCCAAGGCTCCTGCTAGCCGTTGCTACACATAAGGCTTGAATCACTCGTGCATCGCCTCGGACATCGCCTCGGGCGATCTCCATCGCCACGTTTTAACGTTCAAATCTGGCCCAGATCGCCTCAGGCGTTCCTTGCATCACCTGGGGCGATCGCCCTTTGCAAATTTGCCGTAGGTAAGCTTCTGGGTCGCATAGGGCGACCATGACATCGCCTAGGGCGATCTGGATCGCGGCGCTCAGCGTGCCATCGCCTGGGTCGATGGTGCGCGGCGTTGGTACGTATGGCTCGGATCGCCTGAGGTGATGGCCCGGATCGCCTGAAACTATCTGCCAGATTTCAACACTCTCAAACTTTGCACTATTCGACCATCATAAGCTCGTTTATGGGAAAAGTGGTAAACATGAAAGTTGTATCCCTTCCTCTTATCTAGGTGTGTACAAAAATTCATTGCATTTAATTAAGGTATGAAGATGTTATGCCCAAAATGCTACAGCCGCTCAAACCTTGATACAATCTGCACTTGCTATGATTTCCATGCCATTTTGCTCCATGATGCAATCCGAATTGGACTGAGATGTTTGAATATTAAATCTAAAATATTGAGTTGGCTTTCCAACCTCTTTAGATTCACATTATTCGGAGCATTGAGCCAAGAGATATAATCAAAACATTGCACTGCGCTCCAAGTGGCTTCTATACGAATTTGCCCACCAACGGACCATTGGTTCGTGGGTCTTCATACCATCATAAGATATTATTCCAACATCATTCCACACATGTTGAACACTTAATTTGGTTGTTCATAGATGTCATTCCTTCTCGTCCAAGCTCAATAGATTCCTTGATAAAAATCACCGCTTGTCCTATGAACTCGCATATGTTATTGTATAACTTGTGTTCTCTTCCATTGGTCTTCCCAACCAATTTATCAATATAACCCTGTACACTAAGTAGACATATTAGTATAACAAACACAAGTTTTGTTGATCATCAAAACTCATAAATAATCCGGAGACAAATTAAGCATTAAACTCAACCATGCATTTAAGGCTCAACACTGCTGCTCAATGCTACTTCTGGAGTTGGTGTGATTTTCGATCTTTGGTTCAGATGATGCCCCGAATTTGCGCACAATATCCTCCAACTGAGAGACTTTATCAGAACTATACTCATCATCTGCTTGATGATTGAATGATTGGTGTGTAAAATGAAGGTAATGATGCTCTGGTGGATATTGGTGACTCCAACCCTGCAGTGAAGGATCACAATGCCACTGGTAGTCGAAATTCGCCATATCGTTATACAGGTGCACCCTGTCATCATCTCTACAATATATGAGACTACCAGTTGCCAAAGCTCCATTAAATACCCATTCTTGTGTGTCTGCATCCTATCCACTGTAGAAAGATTGAAGAGGAGCGTAGTTTGAAAAGTCGTGGTTGAATCTCTCCCAAGCTGCATAGAACGGTTCATACGTTTGTTGGGCAAAGCTTGTGGAAACTTGCTGATGAAACATCTCCAAGTACCTCACAAGAAAAACATCATAAAAATAAAATTAAAACAAAAAATTAAAATTCTAAATTAAAATCAAGACTACTTGGTAACAGTATCAGTAAACAAAATTATATCAGTCCCCGGCAACGGCGCCAAAACTTGATGCGTGTAAAAGTACCGCAAGTGTACGGTGTCAAGTTTTAGTATAGAATTTTAAAATACGGATGTCGAACCCACATGGATTGAAAATTATGTTATACCAAGTATTGTAATTAGAATAGTCTCGACTTTATTTAGATAATCGATAGTATAATTATTAAACTAATCTACTAAAATAAAATAATAAATTAACAAGATGAAAATTTAAGTGGAGAAAATCAATGAGAACGGATTCTAGAGGTTCGACTTCACTCAACTATCCACTATGTCACGTTCTTCTAATTTATTAACCACGAATTCTATGTTATTCTATTACCTTTCTCGAGTGTTAAATAGAAATAATCATTCAACAATCATCTTGATGTGTCCACCTAAGATAAATTATTAAACAATTGCAATAGCGCTAGATTCGTTATATGGCTTCGTTGGAGTTATATGTCTCTCGACTATATAAACTTCCAACGATGTAAATTCCTACGGTCCTATTCAAAACCCACTCTCTCGAGTGATAGATTCTAAATAAATATAACGAATCAACTAGTGATCAATTAATTGAAACGCATTCAAATCAGGAATCACAAATAAACCAAATGAAAAACCAAATAATATTCATGAAATAATCAACGACACAGTTTCAAGTCAATATCCGTCTAACTCTAGAATAATAAATTAGTTCATGAATAAATTAAATAAACACATAGACATGTTCTTAATCATCATACACATAAGGGAAAAGATATTCAAACGAATTGGATGATGGCCCCCCCCCCGTCTCGGGTAGTCGTCGTCGTCTTCTCCGTCGTCAAATCTTTACCTTTCGGTGTAAGCGCACCGCCTCAAATTGATCTCCTCCTCTTCTCTCAATTTACTCTCGGTTCTTGCCTCCCTCCTTTACGTGAATTTTTTCTCCCGTTTTATAATTCTGTACGTCAATTGTGTTTCACCTCGCGTGTCTCCTTCTGTACGTGTATATCTTTCCCCTATTTTCCGTTTTTTGATGCTTTTTCCAAGTTTTCCTCTTTATACACGTGAAGTCTTTCCCTCTTTCCTCCTTTCCCAATCTCCTTCTTTCCTCTTTATTTCTCGATCACATCCGCCTCCTGCTCTTTCCAAGTATTCATGATTTTTCTTTATTAGCTAGGGTTAAATAATTATCACACCAGCCTTTTAATTGGCCAGTAAATCCAGCAATAATCATATTAGCAATATTTTTATCCGTATTTTCATTACTTTTACAAATAGTGGAATACATAAGCATTCTATGAGCCAGATTATAAATCTGTTTGTCAGGATATCCGTCAATATTCCATTCATAAATATGTTTACCACTATAACTATTATTTCCATTGAGGTCAGTTTCTTCATGAAGAGTATCCATTGGAGATGGCCTGCTATAATAAAATAAGCTTTGAGTGGGTTTATTGGCCCATCTATTTTTTAATTTTTTTATTTGATCACCAATGACTTGTTTGTGATTGCCATGAGATAATTGATCCTGGAAATCAGTATCTAAAACTGAAATAGATAATTTCAAATCTTTAAATTTATTTTCTAAAAATTGTTCAAAGTCTCCCATTGATTTTAATTTAAAATCCTTGATTTCAGGGGGAGGTTGGATATTTGGAGTGGTTAATATTATATCCGATGGTGGTGTTATTCCAACTAAAGGTTGAATGTGTGCAATTTTTGTACTAATATTCTCAATTCTATTATGTAATAGATTAATTTGTTCTCCTAAAATGACTAGGAAAAGATTTGTGTAATTTTGTTGTTTTAATAATTTATTAATATGTTGACATGTGAGTTGTAAAGTCTCATTTTCTAATAATTTTGAAAATGCTGAAAAATTAAGAATTGTGCCATCCTTTTCAATTTCAAAAGCTTGTTGAGGAGGATATAAATTTCTCAAAATATTGCCATTCGAAAGTTTATATGTCCTTTCTAATACTTGAATATAGGGTTCAACATATATAGATATAAACCATGATATAAATGGTATATAAGAATTTTGATCAGTACAGAATTTATAAAATTCATTTTGTAACAAGGTTTGTTTCTCTTTTGAAATAGTATCAAAAAACCATTTTCTAAATTGATCCCATTTAGGTTGATTAAATTCATTTTTTATTTTCTGTCTGGCACTAGATCCAGGACTAAAATCTATTTTGGGTGTATTATTCATAAAGAAAAATTCATTTCTGATTCAGTTATTTCTGATTCTTTTAATCCTCTGACTATATTGTCTGGATTAATATATAATTTACTTATTCTGTCATGTTGTAAATTATCAGGTAAATTCGGAACTGCAGATGTTGAAGCTCTATGTGGAGAATTATTTTCCTCCATTGGAGAAATATGAGAGAAAGATGAATAGGACTTAGATGATTTAGATCTTAAAGATCTCGGTATAGATTGTAATAATTTTTGTTGATTATTTGGTTCAAATTGTAATTGAATTGAACCATCATTTGTTTGTATAACATCAACTAAATTGTTTTGAATTCTGGTTTGAACAGGAATTGCATGTTCAATTGTCCAGTTATCAGGGAAAACAATTTCATCCCATTTAATAGCTCTTCGTGTTGTAATGTTAGATCGACAAAAATTAGTTTCAATCAATATTGTTTCATTAATGGGTTTATCCATTCTCCTACATTGAGGATTTAATGTATGCAAAGGTTTAAAATAAATACGATAACAGATACAAATTATTTCTGTTCCTGGAGCATAATTATAACCATGAGTTTTAACATTAATGTTAAAGCATCTAATATATTAATATCAGATAATGATAATTGTAAATTTGGATAAACATCAAAATCAACAGGGTCATGAGCCAAACTAGATTGAATAATTCCAATTAAAGATTGTTTCCAATTTAAATTTCTTCCATCTCTTAAAGCTGCTAGAAAGCTTTCTGGTAATCCTTCTAAAGTTAAAGGTTTAAAAGCAATTTGCACTAGTCCAATGTGAAGAAATTTATGAGTTTCGATATAAGGTAAAATATCATTTTCACTAAGTAATTTTAAAACCATTTCATCATTATTTAATGATACTGCTTCTTCAGTAGTTTTAACAATTTGTTTAATTCCTAATCTTTCAAAAGCTCCTAGCTTATATATAAGTTTAGGTTCAATTTTAGGAATTGTCCATCGATTTAATGATTCTAAATTCTGAGGTACATCATATTCTTGTACCATACTGTTCTTAACAGTATTCTGTTTCTTAACAAGGTTTAAATTCATTTGAATAAGGCTATTTGTGTTAACTCTCATCATCTTCTACTTAACTTAATACCTAATTGGCTCTGATACCATTCGAGACCTCCTATGAATTCATCAGTAACCTAGGACTTCTACAGAATGTTCAAACCGTCAATCCTTGAACTATAACAGTATAAAAACACCCTAATCGACACACCTCGTCATAAGCGGGCAATAGTACAATAGTTCTTAAATGCCAGTTTTACTATTCCAACCTAGAATGATTTATTCATAAGATACATAAGGACCAATTCAAGGCATAAGTAAGTAAATGAGATTTAAGTTAACACAAATAAATATTTAGCCTATCATAATATTTATGATAAAACAAAAATAAAGATAAAAGAATACTTACAGAAAGGAAGAGCAGAATAAAAGTAGTTGAAACCAAATGCAAACTGTTTATTAAGATGAACGAGAATATTACAAGAGTGGATGATTTTCAGTCTGCCAAACAAAGGAAATAAAAGCTCCTTATATAGGAGTGAAACATCGGATTTCAAATCCGGACTTCAAACACAAAATAAAAAACAGTACAGACTAATAATAAAAAAGTACAAACAGGAACCACACTAATTTACAACAGTAGACGCACTGAAATAAAGTAATAAGATAGTGGATGTAATATATTCCATCGTACAATTCTTTATTAAAGAAATATTCCACTTTAGTCATATCCACTAAAGTTTGTCTGCCATTGAGCCAAATAATGCGGGGAATCAGCATCTTCTTTTTATAGTGCTTTGTCTTTATCTTTTGAGGTGGATCCAGTAGACCCAGTTTCCATCATGGTGGCTTTGAATGTTTCAAAAATATCATCAAAATGAATATTTGGATCCTGTGCATCCTGTAAATCTTCAGAAATTGATTTTCCAGACATAACGTGATATCCCCGAAATGATTAATTGCAACTTGGTGCATTAATTGTGTTTATATGATTAATTATGATGGTAATTAATTATGTGTTGGAATTATTATGTGGAAATGCTTAGTCATGTGTTAGAGTGACCCGGGATAGCATTTCAGGGTGCATATTGGGTATGTTGGGAATTATGGTTGGAAGCATGATTTATTTGCCTTGGTTAGCAATTAATTAGAAATCATGTGTTTAATTGATATTTTGGTGCATTTGGTTTAATGCCTTGGAAAATATCATGTTGGGGTGTTTTATACACCATGGATTGAGGATTGCATTTTAATTAAACCCAATCCCCTTTTATACCCTTATAACCCCCACCTTTACCAAAATTACTTTTACTTTACCAAAATCAACTTCCAACAAACCCTTCCCTTCCATTTTCGAGCTCAAGCTTTGGGGTGAAGAGAAGCCTTTCAAAAATCTTGATTTGTGGAGATTGTTGGGTGATTTGAGGTCCCCAAGAGGTATGGATACCTCATGGTTAATTTTGTAAGGTTTTGTTTGAGTTTGGTATGATTTGATGGGTTTTAAAATGAGTTTATGTTGGGTTGTTGTGGGTTTGGTTAATGGTTAGATTATACTTGTTTTGAAGTATATTTTGGTGGTTTATGTTGTTTAGATGTTGTTGGTTTGATTGTATAAGTGTTGGGATGGATTGGATGAGATTTTGGAGCAAAAATGGCAGAAAATCGCGCCTCTGTGCGAGGCGATCGATCGGCTGAAAAGAGGCGACCGATCGCCAAGAGGCAGTAGACTTTTTGCGGGTTAGGCGATCGATCGCCTAAAATGAGGCGACCGATCGCCGAGAGGCAGTAGCCAAATCAAAGGAATGGCGATCGATCGCCATGTTTGGGGCGACCGATCGCCGCAGTGAAAATTTTGAGGCGACCGATCGCCTGAGGGAAGCGATCGATCGCCGCCAGTGGATTTTTGAGAAATGCTTTCTTTTGTCAAATTTTTGGTAGGCTATTATTTGGCTTCTAATATGGGGTTGTGTGATTGTGTAGAACCATCCCAGGTAGCAACGCAACCAAGGAACTGAAGCCATATCAAATCCACTTTTGGAAAGGTACGTAGTGGACGTACGGGCACCCAACGGTACATGTATCTTATATACTCATTGTTTATGCATTGTGGATGCAAGTATATATGTGGTATTGCATTGTGGATGCAAATACATGTTATGCATAATGTTTATAGATGCATATGATTATTGGTGCACATCCCATGAGTCGTGGTCATCCCTTGATGATTTTAATGCTTGCCGCTATTTGGTTTGGTTCCGCTAAATGTGAAGCGAGGGGTGGGAGCGTCGCATGTCACATTTGAGTGTGGTTATCATATAGGGCGAGGAAAGGGTATTTGCCGCTCAATGAGAGGCGAGGGGTGGGAGTCCCGCATGTCCATTGAAGCGAGGTTATCCTATGCCGCCTATATGTAAATAAGCGAGGGGCATTAAAATACATTGTGATGGACAGACTAGGGATTGGGGATCAGTATTTGGTATTGATGAGCTGGTATATGTCATGACATGTTTAGACCATTTAAAATAATCTATTGATTATACTCATGAGTTATGGTACAGGGACAACTAAACGGGAAGCGTTTGAAATGCATGGGAAAACAGGAAGTGTTTTATTATGATTATGCATTTACGCTTTATCTTCATATTGTGTTGAATATGAATGATTATTATTGCTCATGTTTGGGGGTTGTCCTTGTAGGTACACGTTTGGCATGATAGGAGGGCTAGACGGGTTGAGACAGTGAGCTTGAAGAGCATCTTTGGTAGATGAAGGACATGATTATTTTGCCTAGTGTCTACTCTAGGAGTAGTGTAAAACTAGTTGATAGCATTCATTTGATGGGGAATGTAATTAATCCATTTTTGGTAGTCCTTATTTTTGGCATGTAATGCTTAAGCTCATAAACTCAACACGTTATTTCTCACTTTGATCATTTATATTAGCTCTATTATGCCTTGATTCCGTACTTAAGGATTAGGGTCCTTACATTAGTGGTATCAGAGCAGTGGTTAGAGAACCCGGGAACGAGTGAAGGGTAGCCTTAGCATGATTGGCTAGGTGCTTACATTTGAAGCATGTTTATGCATGTGGTGCATATTGATGTATATTCTGTTATACTAACATGCGTATTCTCATTCCTGTTATCTAACGGCATAACATATATACTGCTTTGGAATTGTTGTTAACATTTGTGTTACAGCATGGCTGCTAATGAGGAAGTTGGAGATGTTGGTAGTGTGAATGCAAGTATCGGACAGGCGAACCCTCTACCTCCACCGGCCGTAGGCATGGAACCCGTAGCTCAGTTATTACTACCGGGTGAGATCAGTCTGACGCAATTTCTGTCTTACCATCCGCCCCGGTTTGAGGGGACAGAGTCCGGAGAAGAGGCTGAAGAGTGGTTGGAAAGACTTGAACAGATCTTTGTATCGGCTACTTGTGCTGTTACAGCTTGGCTGAGGCTGGCGGAGTTTCAGTTGGCAAAGAAACCTCTCATGTGGTGGAGGAGCACGGTGATGGAGCTAAGAGCACTAGGTGTTGTGATTGATTGGACACTCTTCAGGACTAGGTTTCTGAACCGATACTTCTCCGCAGCGGCGAGACAGACAAAGGAGGATGAATTTACAAGTTTGAAGCAGGGGAACATGACAGTGGCAGACTATGCCACACGATACTCTTAGTTGCTGAGGTACGTTCCCCACATTGCCACCAATGGGTACGCAAAGATGAGGAATTTTATGAAGGGGTTGCGACCGGAGCTCTATGACCGGGTTATCACCAATAACCCAACTTCTTTTGATGATGCTCTCACAAGGGCGGAACTTGCTGAGCTAGGGGTGGGAGCTTATTCTAGTGCTATGCCACCACCGGTACCGCAACAGAGGCAGACTAATGACAGCTTGAGGCCTCGGGGAGAGCCATTTAAACCCCGTGGTGCCTCTTCATCTTCGCGATTTGGTGGAAAGAAACACTTTGGTCAGAAACAGGATAACAAGAAGGGCAATTGGTCCGCCAACCGAGGGTCTACACAAGGGAATAGGCCGGGAGAGCCTAGGTGTGACAACTGTGGAGGGCCACATTCTTCAAGCAAGTGCCCTGCCTGTTATATCTGTGGCAAGATGGGCCACATCGCTCGGTATTGCCCCACCCGGGGAGGACAGCCAGAGTTTCAGGGCAACAGGCCGAGGTTTGATGATAGGACTATGCAGCAGAGGCAGCAGTTTGGGCCTCGACCATCGGGAGGTCAGACAGCAGGACAACCCCAGGGGCAGGTGTATGCACTAACCAGGGAGCAGGCCCAGGCAGCCCCAGAGGAGGTGATCGCCGGTACGTGTCATTTATTTACGTACCCTGCTTTTATTTTGATCGATACAGGTGCCTCCCACTCTTTTGTATCGGTGGGTTTTGTGGAAAGACACCATATGCACACGTCTTCTTTACCCACGCCTCTTTTGGTCTCGACACCCACTGGAAGAAATGTCGTTGCTGATCAGTTTATGGCAGACTGCCTCATTTATTTTGAGGGCAACGAATTGAGATCAGACTTGATTGTGGTGGGTATGTCAGACTTCGACTGCATCTTGGGTATTGATGTTCTGAACAGATATCAGGCAGTGGTAGATTGCCGACAGAGGACAGTGAAGTTCAGACCTGAGTTGGGCAGTCAGTGGACCTTCTATGGCAACGGTTCTCGTGCGAAGATTCCATTGATTTCAGCGATAAAGATGACTCAGTTGTTGGAACGTGGCCACACGGGCTATCTCATCTATGCCGTGGACATGTCTGGGAAGAATAAAGAACTAAGAGTTGAGGATGTACCAGTGGTAGCAGAGTTTGCTGATGTATTCCCAGAAGAGATCCCAGGTTTCCCACCGGCTAGGGAAGTTGAGTTTGGGATCGAGCTGTTGCCAGGGACATCCGCTATCTCTCGTGCACCTTATAGGATGGCACCGGCTGAGTTGAGAGAGTTGAAAGAACAGTTGCAGGATCTTCTGGACAAGGGATATATACGCCCGAGCGTGTCGCCATGGGGCGCACCAGTTCTCTTTGTGAAGAAGAAGGACGGTTCGATGCGGTTGTGTATCGATTACCGGCAACTGAATAAGGCTACAGTGAAGAACAAGTATCCTCTTCCAAGGATCGACGATCTGTTTGATCAGTTGCAAGGTACCAGGGTGTATAGCAAGATTGATTTGAGATCCGGGTATCATCAGATTCGAGTCAGAGAGGAAGATGTGCAGAAGACAGCATTCCGGACCCGATATGGACATTATGAGTTCCTAGTGATGCCGTTCGGCGTGACGAATGCTCCAGCTGTCTTTATGAGTCTGATGAACAGAGTGTTTCAGCCGTATCTTGATCAGTTCGTCATTGTGTTTATTGACGACATTCTCATCTACTCCCGGAGTGAGGAAGAGCATGTGAAACACTTGAGGACAGTGCTTCAGATTCTCAGAGAGCATCAGTTGTATGCTAAGCTCAGTAAGTGTGACTTTTGGCTGAGCAGTGTAGTGTTTCTGGGGCATGTCATATCGAGCAGCGGGATATCTGTATATCCCAAGAAGATTGAGGCTGTGATGGAGTGGGCTGCCCCCACTTCTGTGCCTGAGATTCGGAGTTTTCTGGGTTTGGCCGGGTATTATCGACGCTTTGTCGAGGGCTTTTCGAAGATTGCCAAGCCGCTGACACAGTTGACTCAGAAGGGTGTGCCTTTCTTTTGGTCAGAAGCTTGTGAGGAGAGCTTCCAGGAATTAAAGCATCGTTTGACGACGGCGCCAGTGTTAGTGATCCCTACGGAGAACTCCAGATTTGTTCTGTATACTGACGCATCACTGCAGGGCCTTGGGTGTGTTCTGATGCAAGATAAGCATGTGGTAGCTTATGCATCGAGGCAGTTGAAGCCGCATGAGACCAGATATCCAGTTCATGACTTGGAATTGGCGGCTATCATCTTCGCCCTGAAGATTTGGAGGCATTATTTGTATGGTACTTCATTTACCATTTACACGGATCACAAGAGCCTCAAGTTTTTATTCACTCAGGCAGAGCTGAACATGAGGCAGAGGAGGTGGATGGACCTACTCAAGGACTATGATTGCGAGATAGAGTACCATCTGGGGAAAGCCAATCTGACAGCAGACGCTTTGAGCCGGAAAGTGAGGAGTTCTGCTGAGGACGTCATTCATTTGTCGGCTATGATGACCTCTTATTGCCATCTGGGCTATGATTTTGACATAGATGCATCGCCTGTGTATGTATCGACTCTGTTAGCCGAGCCAGACATCTATGAGAACATCAGGAGAGCTCAGAGGTCAGACGATGAGGTTCAGAGGTGGTTATCTTTAGTACATCTTGGTCAGCCAACGAAATTCAGAGTGGCCGATGACAGGTCTTTGAGATTGGGTGACCGTTGGGTGGTTCCGAATACGCCGGAGTTGCGTAGAGGGATCTTGGAGCGAGCTCATAGTAGCAGACTTAGCATCCACCCAGACGGGAAAAAGATGTATAAAGATCTACGTGGTCAGTTTTGGTGGAAGAGAATGAAGAGTGACGTCGTCGCTTTTGTGAAGAGGTGTTTGATCTGCCAACAGGTTAAGGCAGAGAGGCAGAGACCTGGCGGCGAATTGAGAAGCTTGGAGATACCGAAGTGGAAGTGGGAGCACATTTCCATGGACTTCGTGACTCATTTGCCGAGGAGTGCTTCAGGCTTTGATGCTATTTGGGTGATTGTGGATCGATTGACCAAGGTAGCTCATTTTATCCCCTATAGCATGACTTTGACATTTTTGAGGATGGCGCAGTTGTATATTAGAGATGTGGTGAGATTGCATGGGATCCCCGTTTCCATAGTGTCGGATCTCGATCCGCGATTCACATCTCATTTCTGGGAAGGCCTTCAGTCAGCCTTGGGAACTGAAGTCAGATTGAGCACTGCTTATCATCCTCAGACGGATGGCCAGACCGAGCGCACTATCCAGACGCTCGAGGACATGTTGAGAGCTTGTGTTTTGGAGTTCGATGCCTCTTGGCAGGATTCAGTGCCTTTGGTAGAGTTTTCTTATAACAATAGCTACCAGGCGAGTATTCAGATGGCTCCGTTTGAAGCTCTTTATGGCAGACGGTGTAGATCACCCTTGTGTTGGGATGATTTGGACCGCAGATCAGTCGGAGGACCGGAGTTAATTCGGGAGATGGAAGAGAAGATAAAGGTAATAAGGCAGAAAATGAAAGCGGCCCAGGACAGACAGGCAGCTTATGCGAATAAACGGCGGAGACCGTTGGAATTTCAGTTGGGAGATAAGGTCTTTTTGAAGATCTCGCCTTTCAGAGGCGTTGTGCGATTTGGGATGCGCGGGAAACTGTCTCCGAGGTATGTTGGACCGTACGAGATTTTACAGCGCATTGGCACCTTAGCTTACCGACTGGCCTTGCCGCCTTCTTTATCTGGTATACATGATGTGTTTCATGTATCGATGCTGCGGAAGTATGAGCCGGATCCGTCGCATGTTTTACAGCCTTCCGAAGTTCAGTTAGAGTCCGATGTGTCTTATGTGGAACGGCCTGTCAGAATTCTGGATCGAGCAGACCGTAGACTTCGGAACAAAGTGATACCTATGATCAAGGTTCAGTGGGATCGCAGGGGTGTCGAAGAGGCTACGTGGGAGACGGAGCGGCATATGGTGCAGCACTACCCGGAACTATTCTATGGTATGTGTTTATGTTTAGTTTCCTTTTGGGGGTAAGTGCATGTGATTTCGAGGACGAAATCTTATAAGTAGGGGAGTATTGTGATATCCCCGAAATGATTAATTGCAACTTGGTGCATTAATTGTGTTTATATGATTAATTATGATGGTAATTAATTATGTGTTGGAATTATTATGTGGAAATGCTTAGTCATGTGTTAGAGTGACCCGGGATTGCATTTCAGGGTGCATATTGGGTATGTTGGGAATTATGGTTGGAAGCATGATTTATTTGCCTTGGTTAGCAATTAATTAGAAATCATGTGTTTAATTGATATTTTGGTGCATTTGGTTTAATGCCTTGGAAAATATCATGTTGGGGTGTTTTATACACCATGGATTGAGGATTGCATTTTAATTAAACCCAATCCCCTTTTATACCCTTATAACCCCCACCTTTACCAAAATTACTTTTACTTTACCAAAATCAACTTCCAACAAACTCTTCCCTTCCATTTTCGAGCTCAAGCTTTGGGGTGAAGAGAAGCCTTTCAAAAATCTTGATTTGTGGAGATTGTTGGGTGATTTGAGGTCCCCAAGAGGTATGGATACCTCATGGTTAATTTTGTAAGGTTTTGTTTGAGTTTGGTATGATTTTGATGGGTTTTAAAATGGGTTTATGTTGGGTTGTTGTGGGTTTGGTTAATGGTTAGATTTATACTTGTTTTGAAGTATATTTTGGTGGTTTATGTTGTTTAGATGTTGTTGGTTTGATTGTATAAGTGTTAGTATGGATTGGATGAGATTTTGGAGCAAAAATGGCAGAAAATCGCGCCTCTGTGCGAGGCGATCGATCGCCTGAAAAGAGGCGACCGATCGCCAAGAGGCAGTCGACTTTTTGCGGGTTAGGCGATCGATCGCCTAAAATGAGGCGACCGATCGCCGAGAGGCAGTAGCCAAATCAAAGGAATGGCTATCGATTGCCATGTTTGGGGCGACCGATCGCCGCAGTGAAAATTTTGAGGCGACCGATCGCCTGAGGGAAGCAATCGATCGCCGCCAGTGGATTTTTGAGAAATGCTTTCTTTTGTCAAATTTTTGGTATTTGGCTATTATTTGGCTTCTAATATGGGGTTGTGTGATTGTGTAGAACCATCCCAGGTAGCAACGCAACCAAGGAACTGAAGCCATATCAAATCCACTTTTGGAAAGGTACGTAGTGGACGTACGGGCACCCAACGGTACATGTATCTTATATACTCATTGTTCATGCATTGTGGATGCAAGTATATATGTGGTATTGCATTGTGGATGCAAATACATGTTATGCATAATGTTTATAGATGCATATGATTATTGGTGCACATCCCATGAGTCGTGGTCATCCCTTGATGATTTTAATGCTTGCCGCTATTTGGTTTGGTTCCGCTAAATGTGAAGCGAGGGGTGGGAGCGCCGCATGTCACATTTGAGCGTGGTTATCATATAGGGCGAGGAAAGGGTATTTGCCGCTCAATGAGAGGCGAGGGGTGGGAGTCCCGCATGTCCATTGAAGCGAGGTTATCCTATGCCGCCTATATGTAAATAAGCGAGGGGCATTAAAATACATTGTGATGGACAGACTAGGGATTGGGGATCAGTATTTGGTATTGATGAGCTGGTATATGTCATGACATGTTTAGACCATTTAAAATAATCTATTGATTATACTCATGAGTTATGGTACAGGGACAACTAAACGGGAAGCGTTTGAAATGCATGGGAAAACAGGAAGTGTTTTATTATGATTATGCATTTACGCTTTATCTTCATATTGTGTTGAATATGAATGATTATTATTGCTCATGTTTGGGGGTTGTCCTTGTAGGTACACGTTTGGCATGATAGGAGGGCTAGACGGGTTGAGACAGTGAGCTTGGAGAGCATCTTTGGTAGATGAATGACAGGATTATTTTGCCTAGTGTCTACTCTAGGAGTAGTGTAAAACTAGTTGATAGCATTCATTTGATGGGGAATGTAATTAATCCATTTTTGGTAGTCCTTATTTTTGGCATGTAATGCTTAAGCTCATAAACTCAACACGTTATTTCTCACTCTGATCATTTATATTAGCTCTATTATGCCTTGATTCCGCACTTAAGGATTAGGGTCCTTACATGTTATCATCATCAAATCTGGTTAATATATCCTTCTTCATTGCTTCCAAATATTCTTCAATTATTTTCTCCTTAGTCATTACCTCGGATTTCATTCGACATTTTCGAGCAATGTGCTCAAATGGCGAAGGTTGCTCAAACGAATTTTTAACAAAGTTATCCGTCTAATAAGTAGCAATGGTATCCGCAATTAGTTCCAAAGTATCCATTCCAAACACTTGTTTGGTGTCTGGGTTTTCCTTTAACATTTTATCCCAGAATTTTGAATAAAAATTCCTTTTAAGGCAGGGGATGTGAGTATCGGTATAAGATACTTCTGGCGACCATTTCCAAATCCAAGGAATAGAAAATTCAACAAAGAAATAGAAAGATGCTATTCCTATTATACCAGAACTTTGTTGTTGCATTTGAATTAATTTAGGAGATAAATCAATCCATTCATCAAAATAGGTTTTATAAATTTCTGGTAAAATTTTTTGCAAACTGCCATATTTGCCCCACCAATTTATAAACCAATTTGGAATATCATGTTTATATACTTCAGTACAAATTTTAATAAACCACGAATGTCGTTTCTTATTATTTTCATAGAAGAAGACTTTATGAAAGGCTTCAACATAACCCCAATAATTATATTTAATCATCTGATTATTAGGAAAAGCAAATTCTTTTTCCTTAAGAGGTGATATTCCCCATTCAGTTGGAGTTATGACTCGCTTAATAATGATTTTACTAAAAGTAAAATTTTCCTTTTGTCCTAAAGGAAATCGCGTAATTTCGCATGAATTATTTATGAGTAATTGCTCATAATAATTTCGAGACTTATATGTCCCATAAGCAAATGATGCAGTGTCAATATATCTGCTCATAATCTTCCAGGGTTCATTGCCCCATTTTAGATCAATATCTTCAAGGAAAAATATGATTTCCTGAGAATCATTTTTGATAAAATTATGTGATTCTCCTTCATCGTTATTAACGATATTAGAATATGATGCTGTTGTTTCTGTTTCAGGGATATTACCCTCTCTCTGTTGTCTAAAAGCAAGGAATTCCTGATATAAAGGATCCTGCTCTTGAGATAAATTCCTGGCTATAAGCCTACGTGTTCCATGTTGAGCTATAATATGCTCTGGATTTTGTCCTCGGCCTCCTCGGCCACCCCTTCCTCTATAAGAGGAAGTTCCTCTAGAAGATTGACTCATACCTGAAAATATTTCAAGCATTTAAATATTCACGAGTCAAAAAGTCTGGAAGAGAATTTTCTTCACCTTTTTTATATATGATATCGAAATCAAATGGAGCTAAATGAGCTGACCAACGAGCAAACATTTGTTTAGAAACATCATGTTTAAAATCTTTATTAAACATAAATTTAGCTGACTTACAATCTGTTTTAATTATAAATTTTTGATTATATAAATCATCTTGAAATTTTAAGATACATTTAACAATTGCAAGAACTTCTTTTGCTATAGTTGCATAATTTTTCTGACTGTCATCCCATTTGCCAGAATAAAATCTAATTAAAAATTCATTTTTTGAAATAGGATCTATTTGTTTCAATATTCCTCCATAACCAATATCAGAGGCATCTGTCTCAATAATTTTATTCCAATTTGGATTTGCTATCATTAAACAAGGTAAGTATTTTACCTTTTGCTTAATAGTTTGAACTGCCTTGGTATGTTCATCAGTCCAAGGTTTAGGAACCTTTTTAAGTCTATCATATAGAATAGCTGAATCTTGAGTTAAATTCTTATAATAAGCAGAAATATAATTTAGACTTCATAAAAATGTTTGTAATTGAGTTTTATCAATTATTTTATCTGGAAATTTAGAAGCAAATTCTATACTTCGCGAAATAGGAATTATATTTCCTTTATTAATATTATGGCCTAAGAATCTTATTTCAGTTTGAAATAAAGACATTTTTGGTTTAGATATAACTAAGCCGTTTTGAATAATAATTTTCTTAAACATATCTAAATGTTTTATATGTAAAGCAATTGTTTTAGAGTATACTAAAATATCATCTATATAAACAATTATAAACTCACTATAAGGAGTAAAAATATCATTCATGATTTGTTGAAATTCAGAAGGTGCATTTTTCAAACCAAAGGGCATCACATTCCACTCATAATGTCCTATAGGAACATTAAAAGCAGTTTTATAAGTATCACTTTGATTGACTTGTATTTGCAAATATCCTGATTTCAGATCAAATTTTGAAAATATGAGAGAATCATATAATCTATCTAATCAACCTTTTTATTAGGGATTTGATGTCTTATCCATTTTAAGACTTTATTTAATGGTTTATAATTTATAACTAATCTTGGTACTCCACGTTCTTGTTCACTCTTTTTATTAACATAAAAAGCAGTACAAAACCAGGGAGATTTAGAAAGCTTAATTAACTTCTTCTGTAATAAGGATTCAATTTCCTTTTTACATAATTCTAAATATTCAGAGCTCATTTGACATGGTCGAGCTTTTGTAGGGATTAATTTTTCATTAAAATCATCCTCATAGGGTAAAGAGATAATATGCTTTTTTCGATTCCAAAAAGCATTGGGGTGATCACTACAAATTTCTAAAGAAAATTGTTGTGCTATTAACTTAATTTTTTCCTTTAATCTAGGATTTTGTAACTGATCACTTATGGTGATAGTATTTATTTCAAATTTTAAAAATTGTAATTGGTGAATTTTATTTTGAATATGATCATGAATAATATTAATGTATCGTGGCGAAGGAGCATCTAAGAATTTTAGGAAAATAGCTTTTCCTTCAAAAGTACCACGAATACCTAAATTATCAATATAAGTAATTGGGTATAATTGGGTAATAAATGGAGATCCAAGTATTACTTGATTAGTAATATCTTTAGCTAATAAAAAGCTAGTTTTTATGCATGTTCGATTAATGCAAATAGAAACTTGAGGAAGTTTATATTGGATATCCAATTTCTGTCCTCTAGCATGAGATAAACTATGAGTTGTTTTGGTGTAATATCTAGTAGGAATTAATTCTTCCTGAATAACATTTAAATCTGCACCACTATCAATAAGTGCCGTAAATGTTTTGAAAAAATGATTATCTATTAATAAAGTAATTTGAGTATACCATTTTTGAGCAACTAGAATTTCTAATGTTGCCAGAAAATCATGTTCAGGTGGTAACTGAAAATTGTCCTTATCAGGAAATTTTGGAGATGTAATTGGAGAATTAGAAATTTGATTATCTTCTAATTTCGATATTCGGGTATCAAATATTCTATTTTCATGTTGAAGAAATTTAATTTCTTGTTTAAGATTATCAATCTCTATAAACAAATCATTGATTGATGTAGGAGTATCATTGGATTGTCTTTGTCTTAGAAGCTTATAAACTTCTGTCATGGAATAAGGATTATTGGAATTATCAATAATATTCCGAGGAATATTATTAGATGTTGAAGTGGAAGGAATATCTTCCATTTGATCAATTAATTTATATCTTAATTCAGGGTCTTTAACTAATTTGAGAAATTTTAATATATTGGTATTAGTTAAAGTATTTATATTTAAATCCTGAAATTGTGATAATATTTTATAATGTAAATCATTTGATTCATCTGAAATAGTCTTAATACAAGGTTGTCCTAAAGAACAAGGTTTACAACAATCTGTTTCTGAATGACTAGATTCATTCTCTAAAACCTGAAGATTTTTTGATTCATCTGAATCATTCGAATCATAAGATGAGTCTGATGAATAATCAGAACTATCAGAAGAGTGTACTAATATTGTATTAAGAGCATCCTTAATATTATCAGGAATATCTAAATTATTAATTTTTTCTTTCATTTTGCATCTATTAGCATAATGACCTGTATGACCACATCTAAAACAAGTTATATTTTGCTTTTTAGATGATTTAGTTGATTGCCTAAATTTTTTCCTTTCAATCTTTTGGTTTAATCTTTTTTGAGAATATTTTCTCCTTTTCTTATAATAAGGTTTTTGAAAATTTTTCTCATTTTTGTATGTTTTATTTTTAGTATAAATCTTATTTTGTGATGGTATGTCCATACCAAATTGCTCACAAAACTGTCCTAATTGTTTTCGTTCAGACAAATTTTGTCTTTTAATTTGTTGATTTAATTTAATTTCATTACATAGGGCTAATCCTTCTTGGATACATGTGCCAATAAGTTTTCCATATGTATATGAATCATAAGGAATATTAATATTATCCTTTCTAAGATTCTTCCTAACTCTTTCAGCAAAGAGGTGAGGTAATCCATCAATAAATTTGGATTTCCAATGTGAACTATTACAATCTTGTAATTCCATAACTCTATTGAGAAATGTGTCTTTATACCATCTAAAATCAGTTAATGTTTTACATCTTAAATTCTGTAAAAGAGTTCGAATATTTTCATTTTGTTCAGAATATCTACCAGTAAAATGATCAATAATATTAACAACTAAAGTGTAGACCGCATTTTCTACAATGGTGTTATTTTCTTGTTTAACTGTATTCATGATTTCTTCTTTATTAGCTAGGGTTAAATAATTATCCCACAAGCCTTTTAATTGGCCAGTAAATCCAGCAATAATCATATTAGCAATATTTTTATCCGTATTGCCATTACTTTTACAAATAGTAGAATACATAAGCATTCTATGAGCCAGATTATAAATCTGTTTGTCAGGATAACCATCAATATTCCATTCATAAATATGTTTACCACTATAACTATTATTTCCATTAAGGTCATTTTCTTCATGAAGAGTATCCATTGGAGATGGCCTGCTATAATAAAATAAGCTTTGAGTGGGTTTATTGGCCCATCTATTTTTTAATTTATTTATTTGATCACCATTGACTTGTTTGTGATTGCCATGAGATAATTGATCCTGGAAATCAGTATCTAAAACTGAAATAGATAATTTCAAATCTTTAAATTTATTTTCTAAAAATTGTTCAAAGTCTCCCATTGATTTTAATTTAAAATCCGTGATTTCAGGGGGAGGTTGGATATTTGGAGTGGTTAATATTATATCCGATGGTGGTGTTATTCCAACTAAAGGTTGAATGTGTGCAATTTTTGTACTAATATTCTCAATTCTATTATGTAATAGATTAATTTGTTCTCCAAAAATGACTAGGAAAAGATTTTTGTAATTTTGTTGTTTTAATAATTTATTAATATGTTGACATGTGAGTTGTAAAGTCTCATTTTCTAATAATTTTGAAAATGCTGAAAAATTAAGAATTGTGCCATCCTTTTCAATTTCAAAAGCTTGTTGAGGAGGATATAAATTTCTCAAAATATTGCCATTCGAAAGTTTATATGTCCTTTCTAATACTTGAATATAGGGTTCAACATATATAGATATAAACCATGGTATAAATGGTATATAAGAATTTTGATCAGTACAGAATTTATAAAATTCATTTTGTAACAAGGTTTGTTTGTCTTTTGAAATAGTATCAGAAAACCATTTTCTAAATTGTTCCCATTTAGGTTGATTAAATTCATTTTTTATTTTCTGCCTAGCACTAGATCCAGGACTAAAATCTATTTTGGGTGTATTATTCATAACGAAAAATTCATTTCTGATTCAGTTATTTCTGATTCTTTTAATCCTCTGACTATATTGTCTGGATTAATATATAATTTACTTATTCTGTCATGTTGTAAATTATCAGGTAAATTCGGAACTGCAGATGTTGAAGCTCTATGTGGAGAATTATTTTCCTCCATTGGAGAAATATGAGAGAAAGATGAATAGGACTTAGATGATTTAGATCTTAAAGATCTCGGTATAGATTGTAATAATTTTTGTTGATTATTTGGTTCAAATTGTAGTTGAATTGAACCATCATTTGTTTGTATAACATCAACTAAATTGTTTTGAATTCTGGTCTGAACAGGAATTGCATGTTCAATTGTCCAGTTATCAGGGAAAACAATTTCATCGCATTTAATAGCTCTTCGTGTTGTAATGTTAGATCGACTAAAATTAGTTTCAATCAATATTGTTTCATTAATGGGTTTATCCATTCTCCTACATTGAGGATTTAATGTATGCAAAGGTTTAAAATAAATACGATAACAGATACAAATTATTTCTGTTCCTGGAGCATAATTATAACCATGAGTTTTAACATTTAATGTTAAAGCATCTAATATATTAATATCAGATAATGATAATTGTAAATTTGGATAAACATCAAAATAAATAGGGCCATGAGCCAAACTAGATTGAATAATTCCAATCAAAGATTGTTTCCAATTTAAATTTCTTCCATCTCTTAAAGCTGCTAGAAAGCTTTCTGGTAATCCTTCTAAAGTTAAAGGTTTAAAAGTAATTTGCACTAGTCCAATGTGAAGAAATTTATGAGTTTCGATATAAGGTAAAATATCCTTTTCACTAAGTAATTTTAAAACCATTTCATCATTATTTAATGATACTGTTTCTTCAGTAGTTTTAACAATTTGTTTAATTCCTAATCTTTCAAAAGCTCCTAACTTATATATAAGTTTAGGTTCAATTTTAGGAATTGTCCATCGATTTAATGATTCTAAATTCTGAGGTACATCATATTCTTGTACCATACTGTTCTTAACAGTATTCTGTTTCTTAACAAGGTTTAAATTCATTTGAATAAGGCTATTTGTGTTAACTGTCATCATCTTCTACTTAACTTAATACCTAATTGGCTCTGATACCATTCGAGACCTCCTATGAATTCATCAGTAACCTAGGACTTCTACAGAATATTCAAACCATCAATCCTTGAACTATAACAGTACAAAAACACCCTAATCGACACACCTCGTCATAAGCTATCTTCCTCAATCCCATGATAGTATCTTCACGTGAAATCTGATATTGTATCTCCAAAATATTATCTATTGTATGTTGTCGGGTCCTTGTTATATTTATGCACTTTTGATCATCTTTTAGTGATAAAATATTTAATTTCTTGGATTCCTATAAAATATCAAAAACGACAACAAAAGACGTAATTCTGCTCGAATACCAAAATAAAAGTATAAGAAAAGAGAATAAAATATAAGTCCAAATATGCACTTATCAATCGCCAGTACCTGTTTTTGGGGAATTATTTTCTTGTTGAGTTTTCGATGCATGCTTCACCCGTGGTCTTTTAAAATGGTTAATCGTCATGGATGACGATATAATTGGGATCGTGAACGTGCTTGGGCACGTGGTTGCATGCTTGATTTTAATTGTGGATTATTAATTGTGTTTAGCACATAATTCATCGGTCACAGGACCAAGGCAATGTTGGATTCGAACTACGGAATTATAAGGTACGTATGACGTACAAGCATAGCCCTTTTATATAATTGCAATTGTTGAATGCATGGTACATTATATTGCAATAAATGGAGAGATATTGGGAATTATGTGGTGCCGCTATAGGGATGTTGTCGCCATTGAGCGAACATCGATTATGACGCCACTATTGTTGAGCGTGCGTGGGGTTAAAATGCCGCTATTGTGGAGCGAGCTGTGAAATAGAACTATGAAATCATTGGCTACATATATGTGATATCTGTGGTACCTCATTTAATGATTTAATCATATTTGATTATGTAACTGGTATGGCAGGAATGATTTTAGTTAATCAATGTGGTGATTAACTAGCTTTGGAAATTTGATGGTTTTGGTTATTTTGAGAACAAGGACAGTACGGGAAATCCTACGTAGTAACGATACTATACAGGGAGTATCCTTTTATATTACAGTTTTATATTCTGTAAATTACGTACTGTGATTATTGGAATGTTGGTATTGGTATGCTCACCCCGTGTGGGGCTGTCTCTGTTGGGGCAGGTGGTACAGGTGCAGCAATGGCTTAGGAGTTGAGCTCGGGCTATTGATTTGAGGTACTTCAGGATTGAAGTACATAGCTGGTTGAATAAGTATAACGGTAGATCCAGAGTTGAGATCGAGCTATGCATGGGAGGTGCTTCTAGGATCGGAGTACCAGTAACGGTATTTGGTAGAGTATCTTATACTTTAGATACACGTTCATTCATTGGGTGCTCTCATGTGAGCACATTTTTATGTATATATGGAATGTATAAAAAAGGGCATGGCTTTTCTCTCTTCATTTATTGTTTGCATGCAATTAAATACGGAATTGCTAAATGAACTGAGAGCATGTTAGTGTATTATGAGTATGTAAGTGGTCTTGGTTGGGAAATTTGAATATTATGTGGATATAATGCAAGAAATTTTCTGGATGGCATATGATGCTATACTTGCCAATGGTTTTCCCCCATGATAATATGATTGTATGCACAAAATGGCTTGGATTAATACACTAATAACGGGTTAAGGGCACGGGGTCCTTACAGAACGCTTGGACTAATTGACTATGAATAAGGTGAGTGATGAACTAGATTTCCAATTGATGAATAATCAAAATTGAGTCTTTTATGAATCGTTGAAATAGATGATAATATCCAAGGAAGAGTCGACCGATATCAAGAATCGCTTTTATTAGTTTAATCTTTAGTTTTAATTTAATTAGTAATTCACTCACAACCCCATTGTTTAATTTATTGTTTTGCTTTTGATTTTCATTAACAGAAGAATTCACACCTCCTCGTGGGATCGATCCCTACTCACACAACTACATTATTGTTATCAATCTTGAGGATTGAGTGGGTTAATTTGGGCTTACACGATAAGTGCTACCACGTGCATTCATGCATTTGTTTAATTCATGTGGGGGATTGTTGGGAAAATTAGGATTAGTGAATTGAAATTAAGCAAATAAAAATTGAACGAAGGAACATAGAAAAAATTGGATGCTAAAACACTGGCCCTGAATAATTCCGAGTAGTGTAGTCGGTGCTAGGGCGCTGGCATTGCAGTGCCCATCGCCCACTGCATGGAAAACATTTTCCAGGCAGTGTCGCCGCAGCCCAAGTTTGGCAGTTTTTTTCGAATGGTTGGACCTCTTGGAGTGCAGATGCGATTTTCATGAATTTGTGCCTCCAAATGATGTCTTTTGATGATGTCTCGTGGCCAACTATATATATAACACACCTATAATGAATGAAACATGTTTTAGAAGAAATAAAACACAATATATTTTGAGAAATTCTAGTTCAAAAATGCATATTCTAACATTTTCATTAATTGTTCTTGAAGAAGAGGGTTTGCAACGTTTGTGGTTGCGTCTCCTCTGATTTGTAGTCAACTATCACAAGCAAAAGTCATTGTATCTTATGAGAAGATTGTCATATACCGTGCGCATCGTGAGTGGGGCAAAATCTTCTTAAGGAAAAAAATTGTAAAACTTGCCTCGACTTAATAATCATCATTCTCCATTTTCCATCCCCGCTGTAGACGAATCCAAGAAGGACCGGAAACAACAAAATCGTCTTTTAATGTAATCGAAGTGATATATAATATGGCTCCGGATTAAGAAATGGTTGCCTGTAAAATTAGCAAGAGTGGCACGTTTTCTAAGGGTGTGTTCTTCTCGGTGGGTAAGGATGGGTTTAATTATTTATCAAGGGTCATCCATTGTTCTTCTCCAATATTCAAAAGCCCATTAAAATAGCTAGGCACGTGATAAAATTGAAATTCTCGGTAGGAAGCATCCTTGGGTGGGTAGTGTGATACTCCCTTCTGTGTCAAATGTGTCAATGGTTTGGCAATCGCTGAAAATCCTTCAACGAATCGTCTATAATATCCAGCCAAACCTAAGAAACTACGAATCTCTGGCACAGAAGTAGGTGCTGACCAATTCAACACTGCTTCCACTTTCTTTGGATCAACTGATATACCTTCCTCTGATATGACATGACCCAAAAATCCAACACTAGTCAACCAAAACTCACACTTACTGAGTTTGGCATACAACTGATGTGTCCTCAACAATTGCAACACCATATGCAAATGTTGAACATGTTCGGCATCACTCCGTGAATAGATCAATATATCATTGATAAAGACAATGACAAATCGATCAAGGTATTCCCGAAACACACGATTCATTAAACTCATAAAGACAGCAGGAGCATTTGTCACTCCAAATGGCATTACCAGAAACTCATAATGCCCATAACGAGTTCTGAATGCTGTCTTCTGTATATCTCCTTCCCTCACACGTATTTGATGATACCCTGACCTCAAGTCAATCTTAGAATATATCCTTGATCCCTGCAACTGATCAAATAAATCATCAATACGGGGAAGAGGATATTTGTTCTTTATGGTTACTTTGTTCAACTGTCTATAATCAATACACAATCTCATTGTCCCATCCTTCTTCTTCACAAATAAAACCGGAGCACCCCAAGGCGATACACTAGGACGTATGTACCCCTTGTCCAATAAATCTTGCAATTGAGTTTTCAACTCTTTCAATTCAGTTGGTGCCATCCGATAAGGAGCCCGTGAAATTGCAGACGTACCAGGTATCAAATCAATACCAAATTCCACTTCTCAACTCGGTGGGAATCCAGGTATCTCATCTGGAAACACATCCGCATATTCTGCAACTACTGGTATCTCCTCCACTTTCCTTTCTATTTTCTGTTCAGTTACATCAAGGGCATAAATCAAATAACCTGCATGTCCACGTTCTAACAAACGCGACATTCGGATTGCTGATATCAAAGGAATCTTTGCCCTCGATCCCTGGCCATAGAATAACCATTGATTGCCAGTATCAGACCGAAATCTCACTATCTTCTGACTACAATCCACAACAGATTGATATTTACTCAACACATCAATGCCAAGGATACAATCAAAATCTGTCATGCCTAACACAATTAAATCAGCCTGTAGCCCATACTCAGTCTCAAACTGAATATCACAATCAGACACACTCTGACAAGTCATCACCGTAGTTCCCATGGGTGTCGAAACATAAAGAGGCATCAACAGTGGAGACGAGCATATATGATACTGATCAATAAAAGCTTGTGCAATAAAAGAATGTGATGCACCAGTATCAATCAACAGTAAAGCAGGATAAGTAAACAAAGTACACTTACCCGCTATCACATCATCAGGAGCTGCCTCTGCTTCCTCCCTGTTTAGTGCATACACCTGAGCCTGAGGTGTTCCTGTCCTCTGTCCTCCACCAGACTGTGGTACACCCTGTGGTCTCTGTTGTACTGTAGTCTCTGAAATGGGTCCTCTCCTCTGTTGTCCACCCACTTGAGTACAATCACGGATCACATGTCCGGGTCTCCCACAACGGAAACAAACTACGGGATTCAATTGAGGACAATCTCGTTTCAAATGTGGTCCACCACATTTAAAACATTGCACACCACTGCCACTACTACTACCTTGGAACTGTCCTTTAGCTTTGCGATCACCCCCTTTTTGTGATCCAAAACGTTTTCCACTAAACCTAGATGAAGCTGCACCACCTCGTGATGATTTAAATGGTTCTCCTCTAGGTCTCATACTGCCAGATGTAGGTGGTTGGGCTTGTCCAACATCTTTGTATACCCCTACAGCAATCTCAGCCATCTCGGCTCTAGTCAACGCTTCTTCATAAGATGTAGGGTTATTGGACATTACCCTATCAAATAATTCAGGCCTCAATCCTTTCACAAACTGTCTAATCTGGGCCTTTGTGTTGACAGCAATATGTGGCACATACCGGAGCAAAGAAGAATAATGCACAGCATAATCAGATACTGTCATTGCTCCCTGTCTCAAATTGGTAAATTCATCCTCTTTCCTCTGCCTTGCAGCAACAGAGAAATAATGCTCCAGAAACTTTGTTCTAAACACATCCCAGTTCACTGTCTGTCCTTGAGCCCTCAACTCAAGCACTGTGGACTTCCACCACATCATCGCTTTCTTGGCTAACTGGAATTCAGCTAAACGTAACCAAGCAGTCTTGGGACACGGTGCTGACACAAAGATCTGTTCTACACGTTCTAGCCACTCCTCTGCCAGTTCCCCTGACTCAGTCCCCTCAAACCTAGGTGGCTGATAGCTCAGAAATTGCGTCAGTGTTAATTCTCCAGGCAACAGTACCTGTTCCACTGGCCCTTGTTCAATCGGTGGTGGTGGCACAGGCACCATCCTCACACTAGCATTGCCACTCATGGCATCCCCAACATCCTCATGTGGTACTCTGTCTGTCATAACTGTACAACAAGGATGAACAATAACATTCACAAGTATATAACATGTTAGAATAACATCATATGCCAAACACTAACATGCTATTACCATTCTCAAAGTGTTTAGGTAACTCCCTAATACACTTCCTCTACCCATGTACACCCCGTTCTCGAACCACTGCTCTGATACCACTAATGTGGGGTCCTCGTTACTTAATCCATTATGTATCCAGTTAACATACATATGTGAGTCTGAATTAAGTAATATACCATGCACGGATTAAGAGTTCATACTAGATAAGTTGTTACAGTACCAAATCCTGAGTACAAAAACCAACTAAATCTGTTTTCTACTTAAACATGACATGTACATAAGCAACCTAATCCAAAAGAACTCCTAAGCAGTGGTTCCCCTCGCAGCGGAAATCATGACTCACGCTCCCCACGTCTATGAGTCCCTACAGAAACATTCACAACGTGAGTATAGATAACAACTATCTCAGTGCAATATCAAAACACAATATCAATATCAATGATAAAGCACAATAAATCATATAACGTAACGTGAATGTTCTGTCTCATGCATCCACCAATGCACCATGTCATGACATGTCTCAACACATACCCTATTATCACGAGACTAAAATGATATGCCTATTCAGCTCAATATGTCAGTGGAACCACCTCACATCTTCATATTAGCAGCACATATCATAGTACCGTCCTCAAATGATAATAGCCATAGCATATATATATCCAAAAACCGGCATATATCGCTATATAGCATAACCGAGCATATACCCAAACCAGGCGTATATCTCTCTGTCACATAACCGAGCATATATCCAAACCAGGCATATATCTCTATGTCACATAGCCGAGCATATATCCAAACCAGGCATATATCTCAAATGCATAACCGAGCATATACCCAAACCAGGCGTATATCTCACATACATATGATATCCATGAATGTACAAGCATATGATACTACCAATCATATGATGACAACATAAGACAATTCATATGATATCAATCTCATAACATCATCACACAATATCTATACTCCGTACGTCAACACGTACCTGTACTGCGACACAAACGAGATAAAGCAGTTGTCAATAGCTAAGTGCCTCGTTGTCCTGTCCCTTGAGATGATGCTACAACAATGCCAACAATATATCATGTTATCATAGGCATAAGAATCAAATTCTACAAAAATATTTCATTTTTCAATATTTTAGCACTGGCGATCGATCGCCATCAGCACCGATCGATCGCCAAAACTCTCTGTCCCCTCGCGATCGATCGCAACAACTTGGCGATCGATCGCCACATTGCTCTGTTCATCGCGATCGATCGCGACAATTTCAGCGATCGATCGCCATCCAATTTCACCGCCTTAAATTGTAACTGTCATCGGCGATCGATCGCTTACTCGCACCGATCGATCGCCGATGCCCAGAAAAGTGAGAGCATGGCGTTTTCAAGCTTATCTTCATGGTTCTTCTCCTCTAATTCATTTTAAACCATGTCAACATGTTTCTTGCAATCTCTAGGAACATAATAACATGTTTCTATCATTAAAGAATCCAATTCATAGCATATACACATGTTATGATTCTCCACATAAACATTTCATATGCTATTTCTCATATAGCAACACCAATGACAAAAACAAGTATAAAACCATGATTTTCTTACCAAGATGGTACAATTCCACTTCACACACCTTCCTAGCTCACTTTACAAGTGACTCTCAAGCTCAAACCACAAGGAAGTTGAAAGAGATGGAGAGGAGCTTGGTAGAGATTTGTAGGTGTAAAATGGTGTGTTATGTGATTACACCTCCCTTATCCACTTGATATAGATCATTAGTCCCTTAATTCACTTGCTATCATGCCATTTAGGGATAATTACATGTTAAATAACATGTACATGAAATGAACTCCAAATTCAAATGCAATTCCCATTGCAAGTAAATTTACATGCACATGTAATTCCCTTCAAACTCATGTCAAATGCAACTCACATGTACATTCTAATGCACCTAATGAAAGGCAAAGGCATATGAACTTCAAATGCAAAGACAACTCCAAGTTAAGTCACATGCATACACAAATGCCTAAGTGCTTCATATGGCCTAATTCAAATCATGAGACACCATGTTTCCTTCCTTATTAGACTTATTTCCATATATGTATTTACTTCATTCTTGGTTCCACTCGAACCCCCATTATCATATCGCCAATTGATATAATTACACCATAATCATATCCTACGTGTATACAACAAATCGAGGCATTACAAACATGGATAGATTGTGCACTTTACATAAATACCCTTTTAATTATCGGTGAAACCCCACTACATTTCATTTATTGTGCAGTGTAATACAGCTTTGACCATATACGAAGCCTTTTTTCCGAAAAAAACGTCTATTTTGATTTTGATTTTTGGTTTCATCCTTATCAAATCTAATTTTTCTTTGAATTAATGTTATTATGTGAAGTTACTACTAATTTGTAGTTAAAGAAATTTTAAGGTAATAAGATCTTGAAATTGATTAGGGTTAGTTTAGCAAACGTATATATACTGTGTGTAGTGTAATACAGCTTTGACCATATACGAAGCCTTTTTTCCAAAAAAAAAACGTCTATTTTGATTTTTATTTTCATTTTAAAAAAATGGGGGAAATTTATTTCTATTTTGGCTTATCAAAAAAAAAAATTGGCTTATAAAAAAAAAAAATTAGGGGAAATTTATTTCTATTTTACATTGATGAAAACAACAAGAAAAAAAACGGAGAAGTGAACGAAGCAACGTTATTCTCTTTACGAAAAAAGAAGAGGTAAGAATGGATTTTGAACACTAGTTTTTTTTAAAAATAACTAGTGTTCGCCTGATTCAAAGACGACGTATTCTCTGCCATTAAGTTTGTTCGCCTGCTTCAAAGAAGACATCTTTTCAGCTTGTGATGATGAAGGAACTGAATATTTTGGTCAAGTATTATAGTATGAAGTGGTCATTTTGTATGTATGATTTATATGTATTGGATTGGAAATATTGATGACTAGTTTACCAATGTTTTGTGTAGTACTGGATCATTTTGTAAAAGTGTTATGGTGTGTATTGAACCAACTTTTGTAAGTATGATTATATATTGAAGCAAACTTTGTAGTACATTAAAGCCTAATTATGTTTTACTTTGATGGAAGATTATTTGGCTAATTGCAATTGTGTTCTGAAAATGCATGGACGACTTGAAATTGCAAGTATGTATTGACTTGAAATTGCATGTCCATGATTTATGTATTGACATCATAACGGAAGTATATGTTTCGGACACGAGTTGCGAATACCAATTTTTGGTTCCTAGATCATGTAAAAGTTCGGTGCAAACCTATTCGATGGTATTTTAATTAATAATAATTAATCATAATATTTTATTAATAATTAAATTACATAAATAAATTTATTTTTGAAATTTAATTGAAATAAATTAATAAATAAAATTTTATGAATAAAAATTAATCTATATCACCTAATTATCAAGTACAACAAACATAATATTGATATCATATTTTATTAATCATAGAAATCAAACGCAATATAATTTATCCATTAGTTTACTTATCAACCTATTATCCACTTTTTAATATATCCATCACTTATCATATCCTCGAACCAACACACCTTAAGGTGATGGTGGAAAGATTTAGGTGTTTTTAAGGTTGGAATATCCCCCAAATATATTTTAAATTATCTTCTAACCGATATACACTAAGTATCATATTTGACTTAAAAAAGACTCCAGCTTAAATAAAGTTTGGTAAAAAAATTAACAAAATAAATGAACCATATATATCAAACCGTAATCCATAAAAATAAATCATATGTATTTTGACGACGAGAGTGGTGAACTCGCTATTATGGTAATCATATCACTATTTTCGAACCCTACCAAAAATGTAAACCCACACAGGTTTCGTGATATTTCAGAATTAGCTTGTATCACGGTTATATGCTCGTACACTTGATCAAATTAAGGTCTGAAGTGTTAAATTCAACTATTTGAATTTAACTAGCATGCTCAGATAGATCGTAATGAGTATTTCTATGATCATCAATGATGGACGGGATAAATAACATAAAGATTAAAAAGTATGAAATGATTGTGAAAATAACGTGTAATAAGTTATATTGTGTTTGATTGGAAGATAAGATGATTGATAAATTTTATTGTTTGGTATAATGACTAAAATACCCTCAATAGTATAATATTAATAAAAATAATATATACATATATAATAATAGTATGCATATAATTCATATATAAATAATAATATAAATAATAATTATTATTTTGTGTATTTATATGTGTAAGCCCCGAGATTTGATTATTGTTAATTAAATATAAATTATAAATCAACTAATAATTAATTTGGAATTAATTAATTAGATGTAAAATTGACAATATGAATGTCAACTGACAATTAAATCGGAACATGATAAAATTTTGAAATGGTAAAATAAACCTAGATAATATTTTAAAAATAAATTATTAAAATGAAGAATTTATTTTGGTGTTATAGTAGTGGATATAAATCTCAAGTGTCGACTATAAATTTAATATATTAGTACACCGACGGCACTATGATGTAAATAACTGAGCTAGGATACTATTAATTTGTCTACAAGGCATTTTCACACACTAAAAATGTGTAAATACATGCACATCAGCCGCGACTCCATTTCACGTTTTCCCCCTGCCCCCGCGCGCGTTCGACCCTCTTCCATAAACACCGTGCCTCGGCCGCCGTCCGACCTCCACCCGACGAGCCCGATCTACCACCGTGTAGCCAACTCAATGGCACACCTTTCCATACCAAGAATCCACGGCAAGAGTTTCTGAAACCCGTCGATTTAGCCCTGAAATTAAAGATTTGGATTTCTAGGGTTTTCTGAATTTTGGTTCGATTTCTTTAGTTATCCATGAAGTGGTTCGAGCATGAATGTCTAATCCCTTCCCCTCATCTTGACCGATGTTTTGGCCTTCAGTTACCGCTCTCCTCGCCGTTGGAGTCGTCGAATTTTGAAGGAATTGCCGCGGTTACTGCTCACGATTTGGGGTAAGCCTGAGTTCGAATTTCCAGCCTTATTATCTATATATTTTGATGCATTTGAACTTATTTTGACAAAATAGTGTAGTTGGACATATTTGAGATTTAGTGGTTTGAATTTCTTTCATTGCGTGTGGAGTTTGGTTCTATTTTGGCACTGCATGTTGACTCACAAATCTTGATGCCTTTGCTTTGAAATATCTGTTGTCTTGGGTTCGAATTTGACACTGTTTGAGGGGAAAATAATGATCGATTTTCATAGGTGTGAGGGTGAAAATTCTAATTCTTAGTTGGTCGATTTTAACTCAATTGAATCATGTCTAGCTTAATTAATCTTGCTTTGAAGAGATTTTATAGATTTGTCGATTGATTTTCATGGATTTAGGATGAAAGTTCTTAATTCTTGTTTATGGTCGACTTTGTGTGATGTCAAGGGGTTTATTTTCCAATTTAGTCAATTATGGCCTTATGGTTTTGAGGTTTAGCTAAGTATGTCATTTGTTGGATTTATTATCAATTTTGAGAGCATGTGGATTGTGTTCAATGAAGTGAATCAATGAATGAAATAAAATTTGTGTTATTAGGATTTTAATGATGATTAGACATCTTAATGACTCTAGAAGTGAAGAAGTGGTAAGAATGGGTACACGAGAATCAGAATATTTCTATCCCACATAGTTTAGATCTGATTAATCGCATCAAGTTAAGAAATAGATTATATGTATGATGAGGTAAATTTAGTGATAAAGAAGTAATGAAATGGTGTGTTATTTGATTCTATGTATGAGCTTTTGGGAAGATAACAGTTCAGATGTTGAGAACTACAAGAAATATGTATGTTGCAATCGGTAACATACGACATGTATATGTATTATTTGACACATGATTAGCTGAAATTATGTGAATTACATGATATTACTTGGCTACGTGGTTTAGCTGAATTATGTAGCATTCATGGCATTCATGATTTAGCATTAGGTGTATGAAAATAAATGTTTTGTTAACACACATCATGTTTTAACATATATACATCGATGCATGACATATACGTTGAACTATCGTTTTTTTGATACCTGTATGAGTCTTATTGAGATCTTTGATATGGTGTCGTGAGGATGATGGACACATCGCTAGTTGGCTCAGTTTAGTAACTGAAGCGCCGAGTGTGTCGACTTTGCTCAGACACGGGGATGCTTGGACACATCAATGGTTCAACAAAACCTATAGCGCCGAGTGTGTCTCATCGCCCATTGTAGGATGGTTGGGGACCTCGATGGCCCGACGGGATGACTTGTGTCGCCATCCTAGCTCGAGCTTGAGATATTTGATATCTATTCCTTGGATTCATACGTTTGATATCCTGAGATGATTTGTACCTTTCACGCGTTGCATTACATTGCATTGCATTACATCATATATTACAATTTATAGATACATGTTGTAATTACTTGATAGTTCCATTAAGGGCTTTGGCTCACCCCGAAGGGGGCTGTTGTTGTATTTGTGTGTGGACAATGACAGGTATTACAGGTAACCAGGATCCCAAAGAGGGAATGCTCGATGGAAGGCATCCTGAGGTTGGTTATTTTGTCTATCCTAGTCGTAGGATAGTTAAATTATACCAGGGTGTGTCCTAGATCGGATAACTATGTAAATTAAGTTTAATTCAATTCAGTCTTGAATAGATGTGGTTATTCGGTGTTTATTTACCGTTGATGTATTATGTAAATAGTATGAGTATGAAATGTGTGCTGGAGGCTTATTGTGCACTGTTATGGTATGATGTAAATATTTTTAGTATGGATTATGTGATGGATGCCTATTGTGCATGATATGGTATTACGTGTAAGGGCCCGTTACTAAATAATTGTACTTAACCTCGAGTTAGCAAACCCGGGTGATTAAAAGCTGAGAATTCGAATTAAGGTGTTCCGGGTCACACATCTTATTTTTAATCAAGATAAAGTACATCAAAATTATACAAGTTGGCATGCAAGTTTTGACCAACACCTTATAAACTATATTAGAAATTACCAACATGGGACACTTGGGAGTGTTAGCAAAAGAAATAATTTAAAAATCCAATTTCTTGGCCTAGTTACCAACACCCACTACATGATTTGTTATGCATTAATAATATCTTCTTCTCTCCCAAAACCATCTGATAATTCTCCCTCAATTTTCAAAATTATTTCCTCCCAAATTACAGAAATTGGTGAGAAAACTCCCATGCAATTGTAGTTTTAGGAAGGTAGAAGGGAGAAACCTCATAATCTTCAAGAATTGGAGGATTATGAGCTTGGAGTTGGCTTGATTGTGGGATTCTTGAATCTTCAAGGGTATGATTCCTTGTTACTCTAGTTTTAGTTGATTTTTCTGGATTAAAGTCGAAAATCTAAGTAGGAACATGATAATTTCGAGTTCAATTTGGTTATAACAGAAATCTGCATAAAAGTGGTTTTGGTCAGTCTGTTGTTTCGTGTTTTTGAGATTTTTAGCCTTCAAATATGACTTTGTGCTGTAGTAACAGTTGTAGATAATCAAAATTTATGCAGTTTAAAAAAAGAAGCATACAATTTTGAGTTTATATGATACAGTTATGTCAATTTTACTTTAAGTGCTCATTTTTGACTCTGCATGTTCTTGCCTGTCACATGCAGACTGTTTTTCGAGTTTCTGGGTAACTTTTGTTTAGAATTTGATGTCGGTTGTAGATATTTGATTTCTCTTCGATTTTTTTAAAAAATAGGACTTAATTTGGACTCATTTTGAAGAGATTATGAATTACATACTATTAGTGCTCATTCTGAGTCGTGCATGTGGGCGAAAATACCCATGCAGTGTGTTCTTCGGATTAATGAGTATTTTTGGCTTGGAATTTTGAAACATGTCTAGAAATAAGAATTTGAGTACGTTGAGTTGACTGTAATTTGCCACCCGAATCACTCAATTTGGATTTGAAACAAAAAAGTTATAGTATGTTTACTAACACTGCTCAAGCTAGAGAACATGTTTTTAAATGCTACGTTTTTAGTATTCAAAACCCATTTAGATGGTTGAACCAGCTTGACATCATAATAGATGAAATATAGTATTTTGAGTTTTTGAACTTTGAGCACTAGAATCGAGTCGTTTTGATGTCGTACGAATTTATAGTGATTTTTCTACAAAAACAATTTATCAGCTGAAAATTTAAGAAAATCGCTAAGGGTCAATTTGAGAAGTTAAATTTGATTCAATGCACTACTTGACCACTTAGTGTCATTTTGGAATTAACATGAGCAGGTTTAAGATTATGGGTTTGATTCGAGGAGTACTCGATAGATTAGCTTTGGTCTGAGGTACGTTGAAATGAGTTTCATCATGACGTCTGGCAAAGACGTGTAATGATGTTAATGTATGACCTTATATGTCATTAATTGATTTATATGATTTAATTGTTACTATATGATTCTTATGTGACTATATGATATGTTGAGAAGCATTGGACTACATGATATGTGAATTACATGTATATATACTTTCACATGAGATTGCATGGCATATTGAGTTGCATATGTCATATGATGGTTATATATTTGATGCTTATGTGATGAGCAGCATGTTGAATTAGGAAACTGAAATTACATATTTTCAGTATTTTTATATATGTATGACCTAAAAGCGAAAAATTTTCTAGGCCATTTCACACGATATTTGAAACAAATCTTCCGTTGTTTACGTAAATTAATCGTCATGTGATAATTAAACACCACATTAGGATCGGACCCTCACATTAGGTATTTACTTTCTGCACTGGGGATACTATTATATGTGTTTTCATTTTTTTTTGTATGTCCCTCGTGCATGGAGTTCATGCCGAAATTTTTAGAACCACGTGTTGGTAAAATTTAAAATAATCTTCAGATGTTTATAATAAAATAATCATTGATTAAACATTTGATTAGGAACGGGTCCTCACAATATGCATGCATATATATATATATTATTATATATATATTATTATTTTATAATAAAAATAATTATTTTATATTTACCGATATAATATGTATTTTTTTATTATTTTTGTTTTAACTATATTATATATTATTATTATTTATTTTCTTTATTATTAATATTTTATAATAATTATTATTATCTATTATTAATATTATTATATATTATAATTAATCATATGATAATAATAAAAATGGTGTAGGAAATAAGTTATAATTTTTGGCAGGAATTTCAAATTTTAAAATAGTAAAAAAAGGTAGGAAGTTGTATATATATCATTTTGTTGAAAAGTGGGATTGAAATGTGATAAATATGTTGGGATAATTTTTTTAACCCTCCAAACCAAACATGAGATTAATTTTTAATCCTAACATAACTAAACCCATACCCCGAAACCAAACACACCCTTAGAGTCAAACTGCTTTGCTCGTTTACAGGCATATCCAAAGTACCACACTCAGTTGATATACTATAATTATCGATAATCAAAGTCAATTTCAATTTCACCTACTGAATCGTGATAATCGCCAGAAACTTTATGTCACAACACCCTAGATACAAATTGGTAATGCCTACAAGAACCTTAAATTATAATTAGCGTGCAACATAACCTTTTCGCTCATATATCCCGATCTATGAAATATGCCCTAAAGACCAATCATTATTTATTTGATTTTGGCATACATTTTATTATGATATTTCGTTTATGGCAATTCATTATTATATCTTATTCCATTGTCTGCATATTATGAATTTATATATAATAATGTCTATAGAATAATAATATATATTATTCTTAAATAGTCCATAGTCCAGTATTATCATGAACTATGATAGTGATGATACATGGAGACTAGTATATGTTGATTGATGACTTTTGTCATGGATATTTGATATCAAATCAATATATGGGTACATGTTAGAAAACTATGTACTGGACCGACCACCATGAGAATGCTATATTGATTGTTATATGAAAGTCATAAGTGATTCTCATAGTGATAATTATGTATGTGATCCTTACGACTTGAGATCACCAGAGATCCCAAAATAATGAGTTATATATCTTGATATTGTCAAATATTACCTATAAGAGCTGCAATAACAATCATTGGATATACTATGAATTATACAGAGGGATGTTGAATGATCATTATATGATTTGTTCTTTCCATATACCAGGAGTGGTGTTTTGGGCCCTTGATCGAGTAATACTAAATATGCATGGTCATGCTCGAATGAGTCGATATGTGATATCGAGGTCATTTGTTAAATATAGTATACTCGAGGATCAAGAAATAAAAGATTGAACTATATGAGTATGACATATTTCATGACTCGTGTTCAACCTAAACACCTAAACAAAGGGATTAAATTACATGATAAATATTATCACATGACATATGTAATGTCGAGTCAATGACATTCTTGTAACTTGGATAGCCTTGATGTATTGCTAGATACCGCTCATTGCTTGTGACATAAAATATGATTTATGTCACAACCAATATTACAAGAACCTAACGCTTCACACAAAAGGTCGAATCGATAAAGGGAGATGAAATTCATTTGATGAATTATATATATATATATATTAGGAGGAGTCGTAATCAAAAGGAATACGGGCCTAAACATATAACTATATAAGTGTTATACAAAATTTAATTGGGCCTTAATGTATGTATATATATGTGTTATATATTGATGTGCATTGATGGGCCACGGGTTTGTGAAACCCTTGATATACCCCACATCTCCATAGGGTTTTCAGCAACATGAAACCTAGGCGTCACCAACTCTCAATATACACACATATATGTAGGGTTTGTAAATATGTAGCATATTAGCCCGTCGCATAAACCCTAGCAGCCGTTTCTCTTTCAGTTGAATTTTCGAGTCTAGCACCTTGAAATTCAAGACTCCTTTGATGATTTGATCGTGTGGATACTGTAGAGCCAAATCTTTGAGTTTTGCTTGTGACTCGTGGACTTCCACATCCGACGATCTGCATCAAACACACTACAAAGTTAAAACTCTAGAGACCGATAAGTTTCCCTTCGTATAGATCACTGGTGGAATCCAAAATTATTTTGTATGTCCGCTGCGTGCTTGTATCGGATTCCTAACAGTGGTATCAGAGCATGTACGAAGCCCCGTGTGATGCCAAAATTATTTATACTTAAATAATTGATTAGTGTGGTAAAATATGAAATAATTTATGGGATTTAATTCGTGTGTATCGTATTATGGACCGAAGTTAGAATAAATAACTCCGAGTGCATTTTCTATGTAAAATAAATTATTGGGGAATTCAGGATAATAATTTTATTATTTAAGGAGTTGACTTAAATAAAATATGAAAGTTAGGTTTGAGATGGTATTTGTAGGGTGGAGATTTATTATTGGACTGAATGATATTTTTAAGCGTGGATTTTAAAATCTAGGATTGGAGAAAACACACACTTCCCCTCTTTTACACACACAAGAACCGATTCTTTCATTCCCCATTTTCTCTCCTTCACGCCACCTTCATTTCTTTCCCTTTCCTGTTGGTTCGATCAGCAGCAATTGGAGTTGCTCTTCAGACTCCTCAAGGTATTGTGTGGGAAATCTTTCATTGCAATATAATTGTTCTTATCATTGTTCATGTTGCTAGCGTGGGTTTGCATTCTGTTAACATTTTGGAAAAAAAAAACAAAAGGGGGTTTGGCTCTTGTGCAGCTACCTTGAAGAATTTTTGTCTTGATAATTGACTTTCTTGCTTGTGATTTTGATGAGGAGTTGCTATTTTTGTGGGAGAAATCTAGGGCCGTTCTTTTTTTTTGTTTCGTATGTGTGCGTGCGTTTTGCACGAGTTCTACCAGGGAAAGGAACTTTGGCTTGGTTTAATTGATTCCTACCTTTTGATCTTGCTCTAGCTTAATTTAGAACATTATTTGGTTTGGGTGTAGAGATTGAAGGGTTGTGGGCATGTATATTGTGCAATAGGCGTGTGTGTGCTTTAGTGTGCACATGTGTGTGTAATTGCTGTTTTGTTCAAAATTATGATGTTGTTCTTGGTTCAATTTTCATGCCCATGAGGTGTTTGATAATATGTCTAAATGGTGTCCAAGTATTGGGCTAAAGTGGTGTGCGCTTATCGTGTACGCCCAAATTAACCCCACTCAATCCTCAAGATTGATAACAATAATGTAGTAGCGTGAGTAGGGATCGATCCCACGAGGAGGTGTGAATCTTTGTGTTAATGAAAATCAAAACAAAAGAATAATAAAGGATGGGGTTGTTAGGTTGAATTATACTAATTAAAATTAAAACTAAAGATTAACTAATGAAAGCGATTCTTGGTATCGGTCGACTCTACCTTGGATATTATCATCTATTTCATCGATTCACAAAAGACTCAATTTTACTTGAATATTCATCAATTGGAAATCTAATTCCTCCCTCACCTTATTCATAGTCAATTATAACAAGCGTTCTAATTTAACTTTCACCAATCAATCAATCTCTATATGCATATTCAAGATTAAAATCATGACATCATTCAAAACTAGTGAGCGATGAATCTAAACAACATAAACACAAGCGGTTTATATAATTTAGTCAATGGTTTTCCCTAAGAATTTAATAACACCAACAGCAGGCAATTATCGATCTTAGTTGCTTCTTCAATTAGATTACTCAAACAATCTCTTATTTGATATCCAATTAGCAATAGATTATATGCAAGTTACTAGGTTGTCAATCCAATAAACAAACATCAATCATATCAACAAAATCAGAAAAACAATGAATTCAATAAAATCGATAAACAAAAGCGTACGAATCTCCCCAAGATAAATAAATCCAAGGTTTTGTCTTCCTCAACCAAGAATTAAGACTAGCTACACATAATTAAAACAAAACTATAAATAAAAACAAGGGAAAGAAAACTAATCCGATCTCCGCTCGTCGAGGTGTCAATCCCGCCTTCGCTTCGATCTTCGTAGCCGTTCTTCAACAAAATTGAAAAGAAAATATAAAACTATCCTAAACTACTCTACCCTAACTATCTATATGGTTAAAAGGTCTGAATTTCGAGTATATATGTATTGGGAGGCTGATGGAGTAGGTTAGAATCCATGTGGGAAGGAAAGAAATCAAGAATTTTAATTTTCCAAAAGTCTTCAGGCGTAATTACGCGTATAATGGCGTAGCTACGCCTAGACATGCCGTAGCGTTGGCGTAATTACGCCTGTGAATGGCGTAATTACGCCTGTCCATCATTTTTCTGGCGAGTTTTGTATTTTGGCCATAACTTTCACATACGAACTCCGAATTCGACGAGTCAGCTGTCCACGCGAAGATAACTCAAAGTTCTACAACTTTTATATGGACCACATTCCCAAAACTTGGCTGGAATACATAGAAAGTTGAGGAGAAAGGAGCAACATGTGTCTTTGATTCCGGTTTTTTCCTCTTTTCTTCAACTTTATTGCTTCTTTCATCATTTTAGCTTGATTTCTTCACCTATACGATTAGGTAGCATATGTATCAATTTATCCATCAAAATATACCAAATCGTAGACAATTAAGTGCAATAGATGTGTCTATTTCTAGTCACATCAAACACCCCCATACTTAATCTTTACTCGACCTCGAGTAAATCAGACAAAACTAAAATCTTTTTGCTTGGCTCATAGCATCAAAACAAACTAACTTGTATCACTTTTATGCCTCAACAATTATAAACATGCATAGTAATGAAAGGCGGTGAAAAATTAACATTGGAACAATTTCAATCCCTAAACATTTCGTACCCAACAAAGCAGTGAACGTGTGTGTGTGGTCTTGAACAAGTGTCATGTACAAATTATAGATCCAATAGATGTAAACTCACAATAGTTCAAGTCATACACTAACACAAGTATAAGCTCACTTGCACACTCTTCTCCACTATCTTAGCCACTTTGCAAACATAAATCAAGTAGGTCTTTATTAGCTTGTAGCTTGGCCTAGGTATTGGCTTATGAAAGAAAGGGTAAGGATATTCAAACAAGAGAGTATGATGAAATGCACACTAAAAGCTTCTCTTCTTGTATGAATTTTCAAACCTTGTTCATTTTTTTCAAGGTTTATTTCAACATTTTTCTTCTTTAGTGCCTTGGCTCCCCTTGGAGTCATATTTTTATCTATTTTCTCAAGGCATTCCTTTTTCTTTCATGCATTCCATTCTTTTGACAATTAAGCTCACAAATATACTTCAATGATTCCCAAGTGCATTTGAATGAAATACATCATACTCCCTTAAAAGGTATGGATTAAAATCACATTTAGGCTCATTAGGGAAGGATGATAAGCTAGTCAAGGAATGTAGAATGGGGGTCTTGAGTATGCTTAGCATACTCCCATTCTTTTACATTAAGGCTCAAAAAGGGTACTAGAGATTGATTTTGTTTACATGGTAGGCTTGAAAGGCTCAAACGCATCAAAAATTGCCTATATCACTTTCATGTTTGCAAGTAGTCTAGACATACGCCTCAAAGAGCATGTAGTTAAGTTCTAGCATGTATTAGAGACTTCTTAAGACTATCACAAAGTTTACACAATCTTCACTAAGCTATGCACACTTCACAAGCCATGACAATAACGTGCTCAAAATATTCAACTACTAAGTTAAAGTAAACTTTGCATTAGAGTTCAAAGTGTTCCAAGGTTAACAATTCACCTATGTTCAAAAGCATGCATGATATCAATTAGGTTTCATCATGGGCTAGTGATTCTAAGCATGTGTTCATTACTTATGAGCTCAAAATTTTAAATTTTTCGATTTTTTTTGTATTTTTGAAATAAGAAAAACAATAACACACTACTAATCCCTCCCCCATACTTAAATCTTACATTGTCCCCAATGTAAGGCAAAAATAGAAGAAAAGAGAAAAGTCTAACTAGTAAAGCAATAAAAATAAAAGGGAGAAAAGAAACTAACTCCCCTTGGGTTGCCTCCCAAGCAGCGCCTCTGTTTAATGTCGGTGGCCCGACGCCAACCTTCTCGCTTAAGACGATGCCTATTTGCCTTGAACCTCTTGGAGGGTTTTTGTCTTTTCACTATGTCGCCTTCCTCCAAAGAAGTCAGTTGAGGTCGATCAAGATCTACCTCGTGGCATCCTTTAACTTGTTGTCCCCTATGCTCGCCTTTGGGAATCCCATTCTGGTGAGATTCCTTGTTATCCACCTCAATCTCTGTTTGTTGTTCAAGTATTGATGGCCTCAGTACCATCGTTGCTGGAGTTTCTACCTCTTTGCCACTGTCCAAGGTGATGTTGTCTTCGAAAAAATAGTCCCAAGGATCCATTTCATCATAGTATTCTTTCGCCGAATCCTCTTCCACAGCACATGATTCATCTAAGTAATCAACATAGTTCTCAGTTGGAAACATACCATTCGGAGTTGTAGGATGTACAAGCTCCTTTTCTTCTATTGGCACATGTGTCTCCTCTTCTAGCTCGGGTGGCATCAGTACCACCTTCTCCATAGTCTCTTCTTCTTCATCACTCCATGATTCGAATGCAATCATGGCCTCCTTTTGTGCTGCTATCCGATCGATCGATCTTATTAGTTGCTCCATTTGGTTACCCAAATTCTGAGTGCTAGCCCTGAATTCCTGTTGAAATTGCAAAGTACTATCAGTAAGTTTTGAAACAAGATCCTCTAAAGACTCACCAGGGGTATGGTATTGAGGTTGTTGTGGCCATGGCGGGTATTGTGGTATGTATGGCGGTAGGGTGGACTGCATGTAAGGTGGAGGTGGGCTCATCCATTGATTGCCATAGTTGAGATTGGGATAATCACTCCAACTTGAATTGTATGTTCTTTGTCCACTCCCTACGCCAAGTTGTTGCACAAGATACTCCAATTCATCTAGTCGCCTATAGTCCTCCATGATAAGATCCAATTTTTCAGAACTCAACCTGTAAGCACGAACAAACAAGAGTAGCGGTAGGGGAAAAAGAAAGAGAAAGAAACAAAACAGAAAATATTAACACAAAGATATACAACGCCTCCCCGGCAACGGCGCCAAAATTTGGTGTGCGCTTATCGTGTACGCCCAAATTAACCCCACTCAATCCTCAAGATTGATAACAATAATGTAGTAGCGTGAGTAGGGATCGATCCCACGAGGAGGTGTGAATCTTTGTGTTAATGAAAATCAAAACAAAAGAATAATAAAGGATGGGGTTGTTAGGTTGAATTATACTAATTAAAATTAAAACTAAAGATTAACTAATGAAAGCGATTCTTGGTATCGGTCGACTCTACCTTGGATATTATCATCTATTTCATCGATTCACAAAAGACTCAATTTTACTTGAATATTCATCAATTGGAAATCTAATTCCTCCCTCACCTTATTCATAGTCAATTATAACAAGCGTTCTAATTTAACTTTCACCAATCAATCAATCTCTATATGCATATTCAAGATTAAAATCATGACATCATTCAAAACTAGTGAGCGATGAATCTAAACAACATAAACACAAGCGGTTTATATAATTTAGTCAATGGTTTTCCCTAAGAATTTAATAACACCAACAGCAGGCAATTATCGATCTTAGTTGCTTCTTCAATTAGATTACTCAAACAATCTCTTATTTGATATCCAATTAGCAATAGATTATATGCAAGTTACTAGGTTGTCAATCCAATAAACAAACATCAATCATATCAACAAAATCAGAAAAACAATGAATTCAATAAAATCGATAAACAAAAGCGTACGAATCTCCCCAAGATAAATAAATCCAAGGTTTTGTCTTCCTCAACCAAGAATTAAGACTAGCTACACATAATTAAAACAAAACTATAAATAAAAACAAGGGAAAGAAAACTAATCCGATCTCCGCTCGTCGAGGTGTCAATCCCGCCTTCGCTTCGATCTTCGTAGCCGTTCTTCAACAAAATTGAAAAGAAAATATAAAACTATCCTAAACTACTCTACCCTAACTATCTATATGGTTAAAAGGTCTGAATTTCGAGTATATATGTATTGGGAGGCTGATGGAGTAGGTTAGAATCCATGTGGGAAGGAAAGAAATCAAGAATTTTAATTTTCCAAAAGTCTTCAGGCGTAATTACGCGTATAATGGCGTAGCTACGCCTAGACATGCCGTAGCGTTGGCGTAATTACGCCTGTGAATGGCGTAATTACGCCTGTCCATCATTTTTCTGGCGAGTTTTGTATTTTGGCCATAACTTTCACATACGAACTCCGAATTCGACGAGTCAGCTGTCCACGTGAAGATAACTCAAAGTTCTACAACTTTTATATGGACCACATTCCCAAAACTTGGCTGGAATACATAGAAAGTTGAGGAGAAAGGAGCAACATGTGTCTTTGATTCCGGTTTTTTCCTCTTTTCTTCAACTTTATTGCTTCTTTCATCATTTTAGCTTGATTTCTTCACCTTTCCCTACATTTACACAAATATACGATTAGGTAGCATATGTATCAATTTATCCATCAAAATATACCAAATCGTAGACAATTAAGTGCAATAGATGTGTCTATTTCTAGTCACATCATAAAGCCTTGATCATTTGGTGGTGAAAATCCTACACTTTCCAACTTAAAAGCATTATAGTGTCTTGGTGAGTGATTGGGCAATGGTATGAGATGTTTGTGAGTTGTGTGTGATTATATGAGATAAAAGTTGGGAATCTTGTTTCTAACCTTATAATGGATGTTAAAATTGAATTAAATGAATATTTATGACTTGCACGCTCATTTTATATGATGATTATGTTTTGAGGAATTCTTGAACAATGAGTTAAGGTTATATATTTTGAACCTTAGTAATGTAAATATTACATACTTGAGTTAGTGATAACTCGAATAAATGGAAGGTAATGGCTTGTTTGTGTGGTATATGGGGTATGATAATTGAGATTGAGTATAATGGCGAAATTATATTGAAGTGAAGTTGAAATGCATATAAATGATATCAATTGTATTATTAATGAACTAGTTGATGAATTGACATTCAATATAGATACTCAACGGTCTCAGGACGTCAAAGGTGGCTTGTTCATGTCGTCGGCTATAAGGTACGTGGTGACGTACGAGCAAGTATAATATGAATTATTTCATATTCCAGTATTCATATATTGTTGAATTGTGATGACCGAATATAAGGAAACGAATATGTGAATTGAGTTTGATATGTGTGGTATGGTGGACACGTAAATGTACGTGGTCCGGATATGGAGTTGGGTGTGGATGCCTTTGGCATGAGCAGTATGAGAAAGTGTTGAGTGAGATGGATTGATAGACAGGATACCATTGATATGGAATTATTTATGATTGATCATAAATAATAGAATCGTGATGTATTGAATTCATCATGTGGTTGATTATCAAATTTTCAGTGATGATACTAAACTTGATGTATGAAAGCGTGTACGTTTGAAACAGGAACATTGCGTGGAAGCTATACAGATTCAGAACTTTACTGGGAGTATATTTTATAGATTTTCAATACTCTTGAATTGTGATATTATGATCTTATCATGATCTTTATGCATTGTTATGTATGGGTAGTGTGATGTTGGTATGCTCACCCTGTGTGGGGGGCTGTTTCTGTTGAAACAGGTATTACAGCTACAAAATTATTTTGGCGTAGCAAGCTCGAGCTTGGTTGGACAACATTGTTTCCTGAAGCGTAGAATGAGATTGGGTAAATGGTATACATTATTTTGGTAACTAGATGGGTATTCATTATTTGTTGCTCGTATGTGAGCACTTGGAGTCGTGTATATGGACTGTATATTGGTGTTGAAGTCCACTTTTTATATCTTCTTAGTATGGTGACTTCCCTGGCTGGGAACTTACTTATGGTTTTGATTTCTTTTAGTATCGTGTTTTTCCCTGGCTGGGAATTATTTTTGGTGATGTTTTTTTATTTTGGGATAGCTCAATTTATGGGGAGATTCTGCCCAAATTTTTATAAAAACCCACAATGTAAAAGTGGTGCAATTGTGATGATAATGGGTGAACCTTGAGTCTTATTACTGAGTATTATTTATGTCATGAAGAATATGTGAAGCCTGTAATGATTTTTTGAAGAATGAAATTTTTTATACTCATACGACGTCATAAATGCACTAATGCCAAGTTAAGGGGTTGGGGCCTTACACCCCGTATCGGATTATATGATAAAAACGTGTTATCTGTTTTAAGTTTTATACACTTGTTGTATGTGATATACAATCCTAAACATATGAGATATGATTTAGATGATTACTAGACGACATATTAGATATGCATGTGGGATACAGTTTTATAAATATACATATGATATATGCGATTGTTTCAAAATACGCATGTGATACATATTTTGTGGCATGTCGTGAATCTGTGTATGTGTATTGCGAGGCCAGAAGCAATCATGTTTGTGTTACTGTTCTGGAATTTCATGATTCTGGAATAACACAATCCATCAAGCGAGACCCCCGCAAGCCCCGCTATCATAGCGCACATAATTCGTTTTCCCCATTTAAGCCTATTGGTTTAAATCGTTATTAATCAATAAACAATAATAATGTAAAATGTTTAAAATTATGTATTGTTAGCATGTTGTATGTGTTGTTTGAGCATAGTGCATGGTTATAGCCCAATGACCAATTAGATTGGAAATATTTTGAATGATTGTAAATTTAATACGGCATGTGTGTCGTTCCTTCTCTATTTTTCTGATTGTATTTCCTCTCGCGTATGCTCCACTCTAATGTTACTCGAGGATTATTCTATATCATGTAAATGTTATGTAGTATAATCCTAGCACTATATGATGGAGATCTTTGGAGATGGACAATGAGGACAAGGCGAGGTGACCATTCATGGGAGACTGAGATTGTGATGTCCCCGAAATGATTAATTGTGTTTAAGGCATTAATTGTGTTCATATGATTAAATATGATTAATTATGGTGGTAATTGCCTTATGTGTTAGAATTAATTGCCATGTGGAAATGCTTGGTCATGTGGGCTGGTGGAGCATTTCAGGGTGCATGTTGGGCATGTTGGGATAATTGTTATTAGCATGATTTATTTGCCATGGCTAGCAATTAATTTGGAAATCTTGAGTTTAATTGATATTTTGGTGCATTTTGGATTAATGCTTTTAAAAATATCATGTTGGGGTGTTTTATACACCATGGGATTGTGGAATGCATTTTAATTAAACTCAAACCCTTATACCCCAACCCCTACCTTTACCAAATCACTTTACCTTTACCAAACCACCACCCAAACCCTTCCTTTTCTCTCCATTTTCGTTTTTGAGCTTAAGGGTGAAGAGAAATTCTTGCAAAAAGTTGATTTGTGGAGTTTTTTGGGAGATTTGAGGTCCCCAAGAGGTATGGATGCCTCCATGTCATTTTTGTTGTGTTTGGTTTAGTTTTGAAATGGTTTTGAATGATTTTGAAATGGGTTTGTTGTGGGTTGGTGTTGTTTTGGTTGAGGGTTGGATTTATGTTTGTTTGAGGTGTATTTTGAAGGTTTATGTTGTTATTTATGTTGTTGGTTTGATGGTTTAAGTGTTGGTATGGGTGGGAAGGAATTTTGGTGCAAAAATGGTGAAAAATCGCGTGTCTGTGCGAGGCGATCGACCGCCTGAAAAGAGGCGACCGATCGCCTATGGGCAGTAGCCAAATTGCAGGGCAGGCGATCGATCGCCTGAAATGAGGCGACCGATCGCCGAGAGGCAGTAGCCAATTCAAGGGGTAGGCGATCGATCGCCATCTTTAGCGCGATCGATCGCCGCGAAGAAAAATTTGAGGCGATCGATCGCCTCAGCGAAGCGATCGATCGCCAGCTGTGGAATTTTGAAAAATGATTTCTTTTGTGGAATTTTTGGTATTTGGCTATTGTTTAGCTTCTAATATTGATTTGTGTGGTTGTGTAGAACCACCCCAGGTGCCAACAACATCGAGGAGATAAAGTTCTCCAACTTCTCCACTTTTGGGAATTAAGGTACGTAGTGAGACGTACGAGCATCGGACGGTAAAATGTGTTACGCTTTCGATTATGTATTGTGTATACCGTGGATAGTGAATCCTTATATGTGGTGATTTATGTGAAATGATAGTGATATATCGTGATAATGGAATCAACTATTGTGTTTGATTATTGTGGTAGAATTGATGAATGTTCCGGTAGCCTTTATCTCCGAGCGAGGGAGGTACTTGCCGCTGTCATATGAAGCGATGTTAGTATGATATTTGCCGCTGTCATGTCTAAGCGAGGTAACATGCCGCTGTCATTGTCGAAGCGAGGGATATCATATGATGCCGCTATATGTCGAAGCGAGGGGTCCTAAAATTTCGCTGTTGTATTGGGACCGGAACAGTCACAATTCTAGTGATTAATGTGGAATATAGTGATTAATGTGGAATATTGTGATTATAACTGGAACGTGATATCGATCATTACCTTGTGAGCTAATGATTTTGTGCATGAGTTTATGAAACAGGAACAACAAAGGAAGTGTGCTAATGTGGTGAATCAGGGAGCATATATACAAATATATCTCATGCAACTAATTACGTTATTATGTTTGATTGTGTTGAATAGTGATGTGTATGCTCATGGTGAGTTGTTCCTGTAGGTACACCTTTGGATTTGGAGGACTATGGGCCGGGTTGAGGCAGTGAGCTTCGAGGAGCCTTGTGAATTAGGATACAGGATTTGGTATAGTCTCTACTCTAGGAGTAGTGTAAATCTATAGTGTTAACATTCATTTGGGAATGTAATTAATTAGCTTCGAAGTTTTATTTTGGCCTGTAATCCTATTAGCTCACGTAATAACCGGAACCATAAACTGTCTGTGATGCATGTTTAGCCCTAATTATGTCTCGATTACGCTGTTAGAGTAGAGAGGCCCTACATTAGAAATCATGCTAATAACAATTATCCCAACATGCCCAACATGCACCCTGAAATGCTCCACCAGCCCACATGACCAAGCATTTCTACATGGCAATTAATTCTAACACATAAGGCAATTACCACCATAATTAATCATATTTAATCATATGAACACAATTAATGCCTTAAACACAATTAATCATTTCGGGACATCACAGAGATGGTGGTTGGAGAAGTTAACTGTAAGGACCCTAGTTCCTTGAGTGCGGATTAAAGGCATAATTAGAGCTAATATAAATGATCAGAGTAAAATAATCGTGTTGAGACTATGAGCCTTAAGAATTACATGCCAAAACGAGGACTATCAAATGGATTAGTTACATTCCCAATCGAATGAATGTATTTACTATAGTTTTACACTACTCCTAGAGTAGATACTAGACAAAATTAATCTTGTCCTTCCTTCCTCAAAAGAATTATTCACAAGCTCACCACCTCAACCCGCTTAGCCCTTCTTATCATGCCAAAAGTGTACCTACAAGGACAACCTCCAAACATGAGCAATAATATCATTCATATTCAACACAATATGAATATAAAGCGTAAATGCATAAATCACAATAAAACACTTCATGTTTTCCCATGCATTTTAAACGCTTCCAGTTTGGTTGTCCCTGTACCATAACTCATGAGTATAATCAACAGATTATTTAATGGTCTACACATGTCATGACACAATACCATCTCATCAAACCAAATACCAATCACCAATCCCTAGTCTGTCCATCACAATGTATTTTAATGCCCCTCGCTTATTTACATATAGGCGGCATAGAATAACCTCGCTTCAATGGACATGCGGCGCTCCCACCCCTCGCTTCACATTGAGCGGCAAATATTCTTTCCTCGCCCTATATGATAAGCACGCTCAAATGTGACATGCGGCGCTCCCACCCCTCGCTTCACATTTAGCGGAAACAAACCAAATAGCGGCAAGCATTAAAATCATCAAGGGATGACCACGACTCATGGGATGTGCACCAATAACCATCATATGCATATACAATCATCATGCATAATTCAACATGTATTTGCATCCACAATGCATAATCACATATATACTCGCATCCACAATGCATAAACAATGAGTATATTAGATACATGTACCGTTGGGTGCCCGTACGTCCTCTACGTACCTTTCCAAAAGTGGAATTGATATGGCTTCACTTCCTTGGTTGCGTTGCTACCTGGGATGGTTCTACACAATCACACAACCCCATATTAGAAGCCAAATAATAGTCAAATACCAAAAAATTCGTCAAAAGAAATCAATTTTCAAAATTCCACAGCTGGCGATCGATCGCTTCGCTGAGGCGATCGATCGCCTCAATTTTTTGCTTCTCGGCGATCGATCGCGCCAAACATGGCGATCGATCGCCTACCTCATATTTGGCTACTGCCCCTCGGTGATCGGTCGCCCCATTTCAGGCGATCGATCGCCTGCCCTGCGATTTTGCTACTGCCCATCGGCGATCGGTCGCCCCATTTCAGGCGATCGATCGTCTCGCACAGACTCGCGATTTTTCCACCATTAATGCACCCAAAACCATTCCAAACCATACTAAAACTTAAACCCTCAAACCCACAACAAAATAACATCATAATCTTCCAAAATACACCTCAAAACAAACATAAATCCAACCCTCAACCAAAACAACACCAACCCACAACAAACCCATTTCAAAATCATTCAAAACCATTTCAAAACTAAACCAAACACAACAAAAACGACATGGAGGCATCCATACCTCTTGGGACCTCAAATCTCCCAATAAACTTCACAAACAAGCTTTTTGCAAGAATTTCTCTTCACCCCTAAGCTCAAAAACGAAATGAGGAGGGTAGGGTTTGTGGGAAGTGATTTTGGGGGATTTAGTAAAGTGTTTTGGTAAAGGTGGGGGTAGGGGTTTTAAAACAAGTTCAATTGTATCCCCACAACTAACATGATGTATTAAACATCCCAACATGATATTTAAAAGGCATTTCACCAAAATGCACCATAATCACAATTAAACTCATGCTTTACAATTAATTGCTAACCATGGCAAATAAATCATACTAATAACAATTTTCCCAACATGCACAACATGCACCCTGAAATGCTCTCCCCGGTCACTCTATCATGTGACTAATCATTTCAATACATTAAATAAATCCAGCACATAATTAATCACCACCATAATTAATCATATAAACACAATTAATGCCCAAATTGCAATTAATTATTTCGGGGATATCACAATACTCCCCTACTTATAAGATTTCGTCCTCGAAATCACATGCACTTACCCCAAAAAGAAACTAAACATAATCACATACCAGAGAATAGTTCCGGGTAGTGCTGCACCATATGCCGCTCCGTCTCCCACGTAGCCTCCTCGACACCCCTGCGATCCCACTGACCTTGATCATAGGTATCACTTTATTCCGAAGTCTACTGTCTGCTCGATCCAGAATTCTTACAGGCCGTTCCACATAAGACACATCGGATTCTAACTGGACCTCGGAAGGCTGTAACACATGAGATGGATCCGGCTCATACTTCCGCAGCATCGATACATGAAACACATCATGTATACCAGATAAAGAAGGTGGCAGAGCTAGTCGGTAAGCCAAAGTGCCAATGCGCTGCAAAATCTCGTACGGCCCAACATACCTCGGAGACAGTTTCCCGCGCATCCCAAATCGTACAACGCCTCTGAAAGGCGAGATCTTCAAAAAGACCTTATCTCCCAACTGAAATTCCAACGGTCTCCGCCGTTTATTAGCATAAGATGCCTGTCTGTCCTGGGCTGCTTTCATTTTCTGCCTTATCATCTTTATCTTCTCTTCCATTTCCCTTATCAACTCCGGTCCTCCGACCGATTTGCGGTCCAAATCATCCCAACACAAGGGTGATCTACACCGTCAGCCATATAGGGCCTCAAAAGGAGCCATCTGAATACTCGCCTGGTAGCTGTTATTATAAGAGAACTCTACCAAGGCTACCGAATCCTGCCAAGAAACATCGAACTCCAATACACAAGCCCTCAACATGTCCTCGAGCGTCTGGATAGTACGCTCGGTCTGGCCATCCGTCTGAGGATGATAAGCAGTGCTCAATCTAACTTCAGTTCCCAAGGCCGACTGAAGACCCTCCCAAAAATGCGATGTGAATCGTGGATCTCGATCCGACACTATGGAAATGGGGATCCCATGCAATCTCACCACATCTCGAATATACAATTGAGCCATCCTCAAAAAGGTGAAAGTCATGCTATAGGGAATGAAATGAGCTACCTTAGTCAATCGATCCACAATCACCCAAATAGCATCAAAACCTGAAGTACTCCTCGGCAGGTGAGTCACGAAGTCCATGGAAATGTGTTCCCACTTCCACTTCGGTATCTCTAAGCTTCTCGACTCGCCGCCAGGTCTCTGTCTCTCTGCCTTAACCTGCTGGCAGATCAAACACCTCTTAACAAAAGTGACGACATCACTCTTCATTCTTTTCCACCAAAACTGACCACGCAGATCTTTATACATCTTCTTTCCGCCTGGGTGGATGCTAAGTCTGCTACTATGCGCTCGCTCCAAGATCCCTCTACGCAACTCCGACGTACTCGGAACCACCCAACGGCTACCCAATCTCAAAGATCCATCCTCAGCCACTCTGAATTTCGTTGGCTGACCAAGATGTACTAAAGATAACCACCTCTGAACCTCATCATCTGACCTTTGAGCTCTCCTGATGTTCTCATAGATATCCGGCTCAGCTAACAAGGTTGATACATGCACAGGTGATGCATCTATGTCGAAATCATAGCCTAGATGGCAATAGGAGGTCATCATAGCCGACAAATGGATGACATCCTCAGCAAAACTCCTCACTTTCCGGCTCAAAGCGTCTGCTGTCAAATTAGCTTTTCCAGGATGGTACTCAATCTCACAATCATAGTCCTTGAGTAAGTCCATCCACCTCCTCTGCCTCATGTTTAGCTCCGCCTGAGTGAATAAAAACTTGAGGCTCTTATGATCCTTGTATATGGTAAATGAAGTACCATACAAGTAATGTCTCCAAATCTTCAGGGCGAAGATGATAGCCGCCAATTCCAAGTCATGGACTGGGTATCTGGTCTCATGCGACTTCAACTGCCTCGATGCATAAGCTACCACATGCTTATCTTGCATCAGTACACACCCAAGGCACTGAAGTGATGCATCGGTATACAAAACAAATCTGGAGTTCTCCGTAGGGATTACTAATACTGGCGCCGTCGTCAAACGGTGCTTCAACTCCTGGAAGCTCTCCTCACAAGCTTCTGACCAAAAGAATGGTACTCCCTTCTGGGTCAACTGTGTCAACGGCTTGGCAATCTTCGAAAATCCCTCGACAAAGCGTCGATAATAACCGGCCAAACCCAGAAAGCTCCGTATCTCAGGTACAGAAGTGGGTGCAGCCCACTCCATCACAGCTTCAATCTTCCTGGGATCCACAGATATCCCGCTGCTAGATATGACATGCCCCAGAAATACTACACTGCTCAACCAAAATTCGCACTTGCTGAGCTTGGCATACAACTGGTGGTCTCTGAGAATCTGGAGCACTGTCCTCAAGTGTTTCACGTGCTCTTCCTCGCTCCGGGAATAGATGAGAATATCGTCAATAAATACAATGACGAACTGATCAAGATACGGCTGAAACACTCTGTTCATCAGACTCATAAAGACCGCTGGAGCATTCATCACGCCAAACGACATCACTAGGAACTCATAATGTCCATATCGAGTCCGAAATGCTGTCTTCTGTACATCTTCCTCTCTGACTCGAATCTGGTGATACCCGGACCTCAAATCGATCTTGCTATATAACCTGGTACCTTGCAACTGATCAAACAAGTCATCGATTCTTGGGAGAGGATACCTGTTCTTCACTGTAGCCTTATTCAGTTGCCGGTAATCGATGCACAACCGCATCGAACCGTCCTTCTTCTTCACAAAGAGAACTGGTGCGCCCCATGGCGATACGCTCGGGCGTATATATCCCTTGTCAAGGAGATACTGCAACTGTTCCTTCAACTCTCTCAACTCTGCCGGTGCCATCCTGTAAGGTGCACGAGAGATAGCGGATGTCCCCGGTAACAACTCGATCCCAAACTCAACTTCTCTAGCCAGTGGGAATCCTGGGATCTCGTCTGGGAATACGTCAGCAAATTCTGCCACGACTGGTACATCCTCAACTCTCAATTCTTTATTCTTCCCAGACGTGTCCACGGCATAGATGAGATAACCCGTGTGGCCACGTTCCAATAGTTGAGTCATCTTGATCGCTGAAATCAACGGAATCTTTGCACGAGAACCGTTGCCATAAAAAGTCCACTGTATTCCCGAATCAGATCTGAACCTCACTGTTCTCTGCCGGCAATCTACCACTGCCTGATATCTGTTCAGAAGGTCAATACCCAAGATACAGTCGAAGTCTGACATGCCCAACACAATCAAGTCTGCCTTCAACTCGTTGCCCTCAAAATAAATGAGGCAATCTACCATAAACTGATCGGCAACGACATTTCTTCCAGTGGGTGTCGAGACCATGAGAGGCGTGGGTAAAGAAGACGTGCGCATATGGTGTCTCTCCACAAAGCCCACAGATACAAAAGAGTGGGAGGCACCTGTATCTATCAAAATAAAAGCAGGGTACGTAAATAAATGACACGTACCGGCGATCACCTCCTCTGGGGCTGCCTGAGCCTGCTCTCTGGTCAGCGCACACATGTCCCTGGGACGGTCCCACTGTCTGACCTCCCGATGGTCGAGGCACAAACTGCTGCCTCTGGTGTACTGTCATGTCATCAAATCTCGGCCTGTTTCCCTGAAACTCTGACTGTCCTCCCCGAGTGGGGCAATACCGAGAGATGTGGCCCATCTTGCCACAACTATAACAGGCAGGGCACTTACTCGAAGAATGTGGCCCTCCACAATTGTCGCACCTTGGCTCTCCCGGCCTATTTCCTTGCGTAGGCCCTCGGTTGGCTGACCAATTGTTCTTCTTGCCCTCTTGCTTCTGCCCAAAGAATTTCTTCCCACTAAACCGTGAAGATGAAGAGGCACCACGAGGTTTAAATGGTTCTCCTCGGGGCCTCAAGCTATCAGTAGCTTGCCTCTGTTGTGGTACTTGTGGTACGGCACTGGGATAGGCTCCAACTCCAATCTCCGCAAGCTCCGCTCTTGTGAGAGCATCATCAAAAGAAGTGGGGTTATTGGTGATAACCCGATCAAAGAGCTCCGGTCGCAACCCCTTCATGAAGTTTCTCATCTTGGCGTGTCCATTGGTGGCAATGTGGGGAACATACCTCAGCAACAAGGAATACTGCATGGCATAATCTGACACTGTCATGCTCCCTTGTTTCAAACTTGCAAACTCGTCCTCCTTCGTCTGTCTCGCCGCTGCAGAGAAGTACCGGTTCAGAAACCGGGTTCTGAAGAGTGTCCAATCAATCACAGCACCCTGTGCTCTCAGTTCCATTACCGTGCTCCTCCACCACATCAAAGGTTTCTTTGCCAACTGGAACTCCGCCAGCCTCAGCCAAGCTGTAACAGCACAAGGAGCCGATACAAATATCTGCTCAAGTCTTTCTAGCCACTCCTCAGCCTCCTCTCCTGATTCTGTTCCCTCAAACCGGGGCGGGTGGTAAGACAGAAACTGAGTCAAGCTAATCTCACCAGGTAGCAATAACTGAGCCACTGGTTCCATGCCTACAGCTGGTGGAGGTAGAGGGTTTGCTTGACCAACACTAGCGTTCACGCTCCCAACATCACCGACCTCTTCATTAAGGTTCCCCGCATTCATAGCAGCCATGCTGTAACACAAAGGTTAACAACAATTCCAAAACAAATATATATGTTATGCCTTTAGATAACAGGAATGATAATAAGCATGTTAGTATAACAAGATATACATCAATATGCACCACATGCATAAACATGCTTCAAATGTAAGCACCTAGCCAATCATGCTAAGGCTACCCTTCACTCGTTCCCGGGTTCTCTAACCACTGCTCTGATACCACTAATGTAAGGACCCTAGTTCCTTGAGTGCGGATTAAAGGCATAATTAGAGCTAATATAAATGATCAGAGTAAAATAATCGTGTTGAGACTATGAGCCTTAAGAATTACATGCCAAAATGAGGACTATCAAATGGATTTGTTACATTCCCAATCGAATGAATGTATTTATAGTTTTACACTACTCCTAGAGTAGATACTATACAAAATTAATCTTGTCCTTCATTCCTCAAAAGAATTCTTCACAAGCTCACCACCTCAACCCGCTTAGCCCTTCTTATCATGCCAAAAGTGTACCTACAAGGACAACCCCCAAACATGAGCAATAATATCATTCATATTCAACACAATATGAATATAAAGCGTAAATGCATAAATCACAATAAAACACTTCCTGTTTTCCCATGCATTTTAAACGCTTCCAGTTTGGTTGTCCCTGTACCATAACTCATGAGTATAATCAACAGATTATTTAATGGTCTACACATGTCATGACACAATACCATCTCATCAAACCAAATACCAATCACCAATCCCTAGTCTGTCCATCACAATGTATTTTAATGCCCCTCGCTTATTTACATATAGGCGGCATAGAATAACCTCGCTTCAATGGACATGCGGCGCTCCCACCCCTCGCTTCACATTGAGCGGCAAATATTCTTTCCTCGCCCTATATGATAACCACGGTCAAATGTGACATGCGGCGCTCCCACCCCTCGCTTCACATTTAGCGGAAACAAACCAAATAGCGGCAAGCATTAAAATCATCAAGGGATGACCACGACTCATGGGATGTGCACCAATAACCATCATATGCATATACAATCATCATGCATAATTCAACATGTATTTGAATCCACAATGCATAATCACATATATACTCGCATCCACAATGCATAAACAATAAGTATATTAGATACATGTACCGTTGGGTGCCCGTACGTCCTCTACGTACCTTTCAAAAGTGGAATTGATATGGCTTCACTTCCTTGGTTGCGTTGCTACCTGGGATGGTTCTACACAATCACACAACCCCATATTAGAAGCCAAATAATAGTCAAATACCAAAAAATTCGTCAAAAGAAATCATTTTTCAAAATTCCACAGCTGGCGATCGATCGCTTCGCTGAGGCGATCGATCGCCTCAATTTTTTGCTTCTCGGCGATCGATCGCGCCAAACATGGCGATCGATCGCCTACCTCATATTTGGCTACTGCCCCTCGGCGATCGGTCGCCCCATTTCAGGCGATCGATCGCCTGCTTTGCGATTTTGCTACTGCCCATCGGCGATCGGTCGCCCCATTTCAGGCGATCGATCGCCTCGCACAGACTCGCGATTTTCCACCATTAATGCACCCAAAACCATTCCAAACCATACTACAACTTAAACCCTCAAACCCACAACAAAATAACATCATAACCCTCCAAAATACACCTCAAAACAAACATAAATCCAACCCTCAACCAAAACAACACCAACCCACAACAAACCCATTTCAAAATCATTCAAAACCATTTCAAAACTAAACCAAACACAACAAAAATGACATGGAGGCATCCATACCTCTTGGGGACCTCAAATCTCCCAATAAACTTCACAAACAAGCTTTTTGCAAGAATTTCTCTTCACCCCTAAGCTCAAAAACGAAAATGAGGAGGGTAGGGTTTGTGGGAAGTGATTTTGGGGGATTTAGTAAAGTGTTTTGGTAAAGGTGGGGGTAGGGGTTTTAAAACAAGTTCAATTGTATCCCCACAACTAACATGATGTATTAAACATCCCAACATGATATTTAAAAGGCATTTCACCAAAATGCACCATAATCACAATTAAACTCATGCTTTACAATTAATTGCTAACCATGGCAAATAAATCATACTAATAACAATTTTCCCAACATGCACAACATGCACCCTGAAATGCTCTCCCCGGTCACTCTATCACGTGACTAAGCATTTCAATACATTAAATAAATCCAGCACATAATTAATCACCACCATAATTAATCATATAAACACAATTAATGCCCAAATTACAATTAATTATTTCGGGGATATCACATTAACCCTTAGGTTGACCAATTGATTTTCTCATTGGATTGAGAAAATCTGTAGGGCTATAACCATGTCATGTTTATTTATGCTGATATATGAGATACATGATTATATTTATATGTTGCTTAATAACTGATGGATGATAAGTCATATGGGTGTTAATTTGTTAATAATTAATATGGTTCATAATCAATATTAATTAAATACTGAGAACTTTCAAATACATTCCCTCTAATAATATTAAGTGAAGATTGATGCCTTCCAATGAATAGTATTCGTCAAGACTTCGATTGAACATGTGTAGATTTGCCAAAATAAAGTACCGTGACTATCTTAGTAAGGCGCTATATGATAAAAGTGATATCTATGTGACTATAAATTGGGTTCGACTTAACTAGTGTTATCTCAATAGGGTTGGGAACCAAGAGACACGGTTTGGGTAATAATCCATTAGATGAATTAGAACAAGTGTTGTTCACCCAACCTTCCAAGAGTTACATGTAATGTAACTGACAAGGGTTGTCTACCTAAATAACCGAGTCTTGGGTGACTAGCCAAAACTAACTCAAGGTTAGGTGAACTATGGATCTTGGCTCTCTAATAGCTTATGAGGGTTGTTGATTCTAGCAAAATAGTGGGAGTTTCATTTAATAAAAGACCATATTAAATGATTAAAATAATAATACTTATTTTGCATATTTATAATGTAGATATACATGGAATCCAACATTGTTACTAGTACATTTCACTACTGTTGGGTTTTGGAAACCCGAATAATCTTGGTTTTGATGTTAACAGAACTTGTTATTGTGTTGCTAACATATTTCATCAAGTGTGCAGTTCATAGATCATAACTTAGAAGTTTGATGAATTACAAAGAAGTAGCTTGAAAATATAACGCTGGACCAAGAATGAAATTCTATCAGAGCGGGTTGTTCTTGGAAAGCAGTTTAACCGATTTTTTTTTAGCGGATATCTTTTAAAATCATTTTTAAAATTTTTCATGAGCATAAATATTTTCATAGCATATTTTCTAAAATTTGGTGTATGAAAATTTTTAGCATAAAAATCAATGTCATTGCATTCATTTTGCACGAAAAAAATTTTAAAATCTATTTTACATGTTCAAATTCTCGTTCAAATTGTTCTAAACTCATTTAAGTTTATAATTTTTATTTTGAGATTTTATCTAACAATTTTCGAAGCATTTTCATTTTTCTGGCAGATTGCAGCGACTTTGAGAAAATTGGCATAACTTCTTGCTCGGATGTCCAAATGACAAACCGTTTTTTACGTTGCAAACTAGACTCATAGAGGATCGCAACGGTATAGGTCTTGCAGCCTAATTCTTCACGAGGAAAAGCAGTTTATTCTGCAAAGTTGACTCATGTGCTGCCACCGTAGAAAGATGAAATGGACATTGTTGAGTTTGTCAATAAATTCAAATTTGTTGCCAAGTATGCTTCATCCATTATCAAAAGAGGTTATTTTTGTTCAAAAATTAATGTGCATTGCATTTTTTTAATTTGTTTTAGCCTACCCCATTTGCCCATCACTTGCTCAAATTTTCAAACATTTTAAAATTAAGGGGGAGAGTTTAATCTCAATCCTTGAGGGGGAGTAAATTTTATTTGTCTTCCTTTTTGATTCACACAAAAAGGGGGAGAAATATTTTGTTTAAAAAATACGATTTTTCTTGTTATGCAACATTGTGCTTTAATGTTCATATTTTCATTCAAGTTTTGTGATCATCAAAAAGGGGGAGATTGTTGGGTTTTGGAAACCCGAATAATCTTGGTTTTGATGTTAACAAAACTTGTTATTGTGTTGCTAACATATTTCATCAAGTGTGCAGTTCATTAGATCATAACTTAGAAGCTTGATGAATTACAAAGAAGTAGCTTGAAAATATCAAGCTGGACCAAGACTGAAATTCTGGCAGAGCGGATTGTTTCAATCATATCTAATAGCTCGGATATCGAAATGGCTTGCTTCAAAAGAGGTTGAACAGCCAAATCAAAATACTAAAAGTCATATTTCACAACAGATCGGCTAGTTCGAATGTTATCAAGGAGAAAAGACGCCTGCAAGATCGAGCTGTACCGCGAAGAAAGAGCAAGCTGTTATAGCAAGCGACTGTCAGTCTGTTGGGCATAACTCTTAGCTCGCTTATCGGAACGGAACGATTCAGTATGGTTGGAAATCTACAACAAAGATCTACAAGTCATCTTTGGAAGTGAAAGACTGAATCGGAAGTTAAGATGGCCAAAAAGCTTCTGCAAGTCACGCCATGTGCTGTTGCATCCAGCAAACAGACAACAAGAGCATTGCCTCGTATTTTGAGCATAACTCTCTCATACAAACTCGAAATCGAGCGATTCTTAATTCCGTGGAATGCTAGGAGAAAGGGCTACAACTTTTATGTAGATTACGTTGCCCAGAAATCAAAGAATCAAGAGCTACAAGCAACAGATGAGAAGAGCAAGTTTGTCAAGCTGTTTTTGTATCAAGCTTGTCTTGCATCAGACTGACTTGTCCAGACCACACCAGCAGACCAGACATGCTGACCAGACCAGGTGACCAGACCAGCTGAGCAGACCAGCTAACCAGACCAGCAGACCAGACTGACCAGACCAGCTAACCAGACCAGCAGATCAGACCAGTCCGGTCCGAAATACAAAGAGCCCTTGCAAGCTCGGGAATGGTACATAACCTTCTCCAACAGGCATATTCTTGTGTCTAACGTATATTTCATTACTTGGGGCTATATATACATGATTTGGAAGCTCAATAACAGCTGATTGAAGATCAATCCAAGCCTTCTAAAGCAAACCCACTTGAGATTCAATTGGGGACTTCAAAGACAAAAGTTGCTAAATGAATAGCACTCCCCAAATCTTTGGCACCACTTACCTTGCTATATCAGATCTAGTTAGAGATCATTTGTGCCATATATATTCACTCTATTCATTGTATATGAGAGCTTAATAGATGAGTGGATATCACTGTAACGATTGATGATTTATCACAACCGATGAGAGGTCTTTGTATGTGAGACATTAAAGAACATACATAGTTGAGTTGCTAGGAGTTCTAGTCGGATGGGGAATTCTCAACTGAATCAGGTTTGTACAACGGGATTGTATAAATCAAAGTATTCTAGTGGAATCCTTCCATGAGGTGGAAGAAGGGGAGACGTAGAAGGATTACACCACATTTGAACTTCCATAAACGAATGCTTGTTTATTTACTTTAATTGCATATCTTTAAAATGCCTTTCAAATATTTAATCGGTTATAGAGCGGTTTATGTCGAGTGTCTTCCGCTCGATTTTGTGACCGAACTCGATATAATCTCTCGATGCAAGTATTTCAAGAACACGAGCTATTGAAGCTCAAGTTGGTTGAACTCGGCTGTGGAATGGCAACCCACCCCGGAATCGATCCTGACAACTATGATCGGTCATTGAGAAGGACAAATTGAATGTGACTAATTTCCTAGATTCGTATAGGAATATGAGGATTGTCCTCAAACAAGAGAAAAAATAGTATGTCCTAGAGGAACCCTTACCAGCTGAGACACCTCCTGCTACGGCCTCAAGGGCCGATAGGATGCTTACAAGAAGCATCAAAATGACGCTCTGGATGTTGGCTGCCTCATGATGTGTGATATCCCCGAAATGATTAGTGGGTAATCATGCAATTAAGGGTTGCTAATTATGAACCTATGTGTTAAAAGGCGTTTTGTATGTGGGAGTGATTTACTTAATTGATGATGTGGTTTAGGGAGCATGTTAGGTGTTTTTAAATTGTGGTGATGATGTGGTAAAATAATAAAATATCAAGGAGGGATATTTTTACACATCGTATGAAATACCGGGACACAATTAAACACCCCAAAACCACCCTACATGCAACCACCCCACCCCCACTTGTTGCAAGCCACGCCCCTCCCCTGTTTTCTGGAAAGCTGAATGACTAAGCAAGCCACTTTACACAAAGATATTTTCACCTTGGTTCTTTCAAAAAGTTTCCTTCTTCTTCCCTTCATTTCTTCTGCAACTTGGTCGGTTTCTAGGAGGAAAGTGATCGGATTTCATTCATCCTTTCATATAGAAAATCGACGGGCAAAAGTGGTGAGAGTCACATGTTCTTCCCAGTTTTCTGTTTTCTAGCATGCATGTTCCTTGTAGCAGATTTGGCATGCTAGTTTAGGGTATAATGTTATATTGTTATGAGTACCTTTATGTGATGTTTGTGAAGCCCTTAGCATGTTTAGTTAAGTAACTTGCATGCTTTATGTGCTAGATTTGTAGTAGAGAAAAGGGTTCCTCGAACATCCGAGCAGGGAAGTGCTCTGTTTTTCATGTTAGGAAGGGTTTTACCATGAATATTTGAAGCATGCTAGCTTAGGTTTTGGTAAAACTTTGATGTGAAAATATGCATGGTAGTTTTGTGAAGCCCATGACATGTTTGTTCGAGCTTTCTTTATGCTATATGTGATAGGTTTAATAGCATGAAGTGAGGTGCTCAAGAAATCTGGAAATGAATATGTTACCCTGTTTCCAGAAAAGTTGATCCAGTACTTGATTAAATGATCGACGTTTATGCATGTAGGCTTTGCTTAGGGTGTAAATTTGGTATGAATACACTCGGAGTAGTGTATTGTAATTGCTAGCATAATTGTTCAAACATGTGGTGTATGTTAAATGCTAGATCGAAGGGTGTGAATATAGGTGTTCGAGAATTTTGGGTTGGTATTTCTCGAACAGAGCATCTCGATCGATCGACATTTCAGCTCGATCGATCGAGCGAGGCAGAATCTTGGTTTTGATTTTAGGCGTCTTCTCGATCGATCGGGAAGAGGGGCCGATCGATCGAGAGACCCAGAATGTTGAAAAATATAAATTGATATATTTTGTTAAAGTTTTGATATTGGATTGTAATGAGGCATCTAATATTGTGTTATACACTGGTGTAGAGCCTTCACAGGTAGCTACACAGCGCAGGGGATAGAGTCCTGCAACACATCACATTTTGGAAAGGTACGTAAGCGACGTACGGGCATCCCAACGGTAACATGTGCTTTATGTTTGTCTTTTTGACGCATGATGAATGCAATGTGGTGCATTAAGGTTATGATACATGTTATTATGCATTGTTTTTGCATACATATGTTGTGAAATATAAGAGGTGTATTTCACGAGTCAAGGTTATCTTAGTAAGGATTTTAACTGCTTACGCTAAGGTCCATTTGAAGCGAGGAAGAATTCCGCTTACATGGAGTAGAAAGAAGCATTAAAATGTACTAATGATAAGGACTCAGGATTGAAATAAGGATTTAAGGAGGAAGAATGTCATGACATTATTTGTGAAACCATACATTCTTATAATGTGTTTTTATTATGAATTATGGTACAGGGACAACCAATGGGCGTTATAAATGCTGGAAATACAGGAAGGGCTTGTGTTTAAGATTGTGCATTTATGCCTTACTTTTATATTATGTTGAATATGAATTGTGTTATGCTCATGTGTTGGGGGTTGTCTTTGTAGGTGCTTTTGTTGACGAGAACCAGGGTCGGGGTTGATATGCTGAGCTGTAAGGGGTGCTACAGGATTAGCATGTTAGAGAAAATTTTGTATAGCTTCTACTGAGTAGAGTAAGACTATAATGTAGTACCTTTGTAGGAATTGTGTCTTTCCTTTTGAAACATTTTGGTACTGTAATCTCTAAAGCTCAGGATAATCAACACGGAACGTTACTCTGATATATATTCACATGAATGTTTAGTTCTCTAAATTGCACCTAAATATCTTGATGTGATAACGGTGTCTCACATTTAGTGGTATCAGAGCAGTGGTTAGATAACCAGGGAAGAGTGAAGGGTAGCCTTTAGGAACAAGTTGGCTAGGTATTCATTTGGGCATGCTTATGCATGTGATGCATATGGTTGTATAAGTGTTATACTAACATGCTTTGAATATGATACTCTTGTTATCTAACGGCTTATATTATGAACTGCTTTTGGTATTGTTGTTAACTATTGTGTTACAGCATGGCGAACCTCAATGAAGAGGTAGGGGATATGGACAGTAGAAATGCCAGTATTTCTCAGCCGAACCCTTTACCACCACCTGCTGTGGGCGTGGAGCCCAGTGTACAGATGTTACTGCCAGGGGAGCTCAGTTTGAAGCAGTTTCTGAGTTTCCATCCGCCCATGTTTGAGGGAATTGAGTCTGGTGAAGTAGCTGAGGAGTGGTTGGAACGTATAGAGCAGATACTTGTGACTGCACCCTGTGCACGCACGGCATGGCTAAGGTTAGCCGAGTTTCAGATGGCTAAGAAGCCTGCTATGTGGTGGAAGACCACCGTGATGGAGCTGAGAGCTCTAGGTATGGCAGTTGACTGGACTGTATTCCGGACCCGGTTTCTTAACCGGTATTTCTCTGCAGCTGCCAGACAATTAAAGGAGGATGAGTTCAACAGTTTGAAGCAGGGTAGCATGTCAGTGGCAGACTACGCTATGCAGTATTCCTCACTGCTGAGGTATGTACCTCATATTGCTGTCAGCAGCCATGCCAAGATGAGGAACTTTTTGAAGGGTCTGAGGCCAGAGCTGTTTGATCGGGTTATCTCCAACAACCCCAGCTCATTTGATGACACCGTGACACGGGCAGAGTTGGCGGAGATTGCCGTGGACGCGTACAAGGATGTTGTACCCCCTTCAGTACCACCACAGAGGCCTGTTACTGATAGTCTGAGGCCACGAGGGGATCAGTTCAAGGCTCGTGGGGCCTCATCATCTTCCAAATTTAGTGGGAAGAAGCCTCAGGGACAGAAGCAGAACAACCGGGGACCCACACAGGGGAGCAAGGCAGGGGGGACCAGGTGTACCAACTGTAAGTAATCCAAGAGCATACAACGCAGCGGAATAAAATTTTATGGATTACTAACCAGCAGATCTATACATAGGATTCATATCGGATAAAGGAATAACAAGTGTCTTACCCTTGTAGCGTGTTTGAAGCAGAATCCACGGAGCAGCACCACGTCCTACGCCTTCTCCGAGTCACTAGCAAAACTTAATGAGTTTTGCCTCAACGGTATCCACACGATCAAATCGGGTGAAGGGAAAGTTTAAGAACAAGTTGCTAGACAAGTTCTTAAACCAATACACGAAGCAAACTCGATTCACAATCGAATGATGGCACAATACCACCAAGAACCACACGGCTATTATGGAGGCCGAGAGTTCGAGATGGTGCGGCCGAGAGCTTCCAATATTTTAGGTTGAATGATATTAAATTGTATCATACAATTAATTCATAAACTTGTATTTATATTAAAAGGCTTTTAATTAAGGTTCAAGACTTTCTTAAAGTCTTATGGGCCCAAACCCATGATTTAATTAAAACCTTTTAATCACTTAATTAAGACTCTTCTTAATTAATTAATTCATCCAATGAATTTAATTTCCCTTCTCGATTTAATCTTTTGTGCGACCCGATAGGATCTTGTAATGTTGGCAGTGACATAAAATCTCATTTTATGTCGCAAGCATTGAGCGGTATCTAGCAACACATCAATGCTATCCAAATTACAAGAATGTCAATGACTCGACATAACCTCTAGAACTTGTGATAATATTAATCATGTAACTCAATCCCTTTGTCCTTTGTGTTTAGATTGAACACGAGTCATGGAATAGTCATACTCGTATATCCAATCTTTATTTCTTGATCCCCAAGTAGAACTAGAATAAACGAATAAGCTCGATATCTCATATCGACTCATTCGAGCATGGCCATGCATTTTAGTTCTCACTTGATCAAGGGCCAAACACATCTCCTGTTATATAGGAGGGACAAATCCTATCTCGATCAGTCAACATCCCTCTACATAATTCGTAGTGTATCCAATAGTCGCCTTTATAGAATACCCTGTTACGGGTAACGTTTGACGATATCAAGATACATAACTCCTTATGTTGGGATCTCTGATGATCACAAGTCGTAAGGATTACATACATTATTATCACTATGAGAATTGCATATGACGATCATATAACTATCCATGTTGCATTCTCATGGTGGGTCTGTCCAGTACATCGTTCTCTAACATGTACCCATATGTTGATTTGATATCTCATATCAATGAACAATTCATCGATCAACACATACTAGTCTCAACGTATTATCATTATCCCTATTCATGATAATACTTGACTAGGGACATCTTTAAGAATAATACAATATTATTCTAAGGACATTAACTTATATATTAATTCACATTGCACAGTTAAAAGAATAATATATAATAATGAATTGCCATTCATAAAATCATATTACATTGTATGTCATAAACAATCATCTAATGATATGTCTTAGGGCATATCCCAACAAATCTCCCACTTGCACTAAGACCACTCAGACATATACCTAATGCCTAAAGATCTAGTATGACGATCATGCTTCTGCTGTGACAGTGGCTTCGTCACTGGGTCAGACACATTATCATCTGTTGGTACTTTGCATATTTTAACATCTCCCCTTTCAACGATTTCTCGAATGAAATGGAACCGCCTAAGTATGTGTTTGGATCTTTGGTGAGATCTTGGTTCCTTAGCTAATGCAATCGCTCCATTGTTGTCACAATAGAGTTCTATCGGATCTTTAATGCTAGGCACCACTCCAAGTTCAGAAATGAACTTCCTCATCCAAACAGCTTCCTTTGCAGCATCCGAGGCAGCAATATACTCAGCTTCCGTTGTAGAATCGGCTACTGTTTCTTGCTTTGAACTCTTCCAGCTCACAACACCTCCATTAAGGCAATACACATATCCATATTGCGATCGAAAATCATCTTTGTCGGTTTGGAAGCTTGCATCAGTGTAACCCATTACATTGAGCTCTTCCTCACCTCCATAAATCAAGAATGTATCCGTAGTCCTTCTCAAGTACTTCAGGATGTTCTTGACAGCAATCCAGTGACCTTCACCTGGATCAACTTGATATCTGCTCGTCATGCTCAAAGCATACGATACATCGGGACGAGTACATATCATGGCATACATGATAGATCCAATAGCTGACGCGTATGGAATCTTACTCATGCGTTGTCTCTCATCTGGTGTTGAAGAACACTGTTCCTTCGAGAGATAAATGCCATGCGTCATAGGCACGAATCCTTTCTTTGATTCTTGCATGCTAAACCTTTTAAGCACCTTGTCTATGTATGTACTTTGACTTAGACCAAGAAGCCTTCTCGATCTATCTCTATAGATCTTGATTCCTAATACATAGGGGGCTTCTCCCAAGTCTTTCATCGAAAAGCAATTCCCTAGCCAAATCTTTACAGATTGCAAGGCAGGGATATCATTTCCAATAAGAAGTATGTCATCTACATACAACACTAGGAAAATGATTACGCTCCCACTGACCTTCTTGTAGACACAAGGTTCATCTTCGTTTTTGATAAAACCAAACTCTTTGATTGCATCATCAAAACGAAGATTCCAACTCCGAGAAGCTTGCTTCAATCCATAAATGGATCGTTGTAGCTTGCATATCTTTCCAGCATCCTTTGGATCGACAAAACCCTCGGGCTGTGTCATGTACGAATCCTCGAGCAGATTTCCATTAAGGAAAGCTGTTTTGACATCCATCGGCCAGATTTCATAATCATGAAATGCAGCTATTGCAAGTAAGATCCTTATGGATTTAACCATGGCCACTGGTGAAAAGGTTTCATCATAGTCAATACCATGAATTTGTTTGAATCCTTTTGCAACCAGCCGACCTTTATAGGTTTGTACGTTACCATCCATATCGGTCTTTTTCTTGAAAATCCATTTGCACCCTATGGGTCGTACCCCTTCAGGTGGATCAACCAAAGTCCACACTTGGTTTGCATACATGGATTCCATCTCAAATTTCATGGCCTCTTGCCATTTCTCAGAATCATTGCCCATTATAGCTTTTTGATAAGATGACGGCTCATCCTCATCAATAAGTAGTAAGTCACCTTGTTGAGTCACAAGAAATCCATATCTCTGTGGCTCCCGGTGTTCTCTTACAGACCTACGCTGGGCTTGTGTCTCTTGAGCAGGTGTTTCTTCCACAACAGCTTGCGGTGCCTGCTCTGTTTCCATCTCAATCTCAGGTTCAGTGTTTTCTTGTGGTTGAACTTCACTAAGTTCTATTTTTCTCCCACTGGTTTTTCTAGAAATAAATTCTCTTTCAAGAAATACACCAGTCCGATCAACAACTACTTTGTTCTCGGTGGGATAATAGAAATAGTATCCTTTCGTTTCCTTAGGATACCCCACAAATAAACACTTATCAGATTTGGGTCCAAGTTTGTTAGTGGCGTGACGTCTAACGAAAGCCTCACAACCCCAAATCTTCATAAAAGACATACTAGGACGCTTCCCAGTCCATATTTCATATGGTGTCTTTTCCACTGATTTAGATGGAACACGGTTCAGTAAGAAAATCGCTGTTTCTAGAGCGTGTCCCCAAAACGATATCGGAAGATCTACATGACTCATCATTGATCTAACCATGTCTAACAAGGTTTGATTTCTCCTCTCGGATACACCATTCCATTGTGGAGTATACGGAGGAGTGAGTTGTGGGACTATCCCATACTCCTTTAGATAGTCATGAAACTATTGGCTTAAGTATTCTCCTCCTCGATCTGATCGAAGGATTTTGATACTTTTGCCAAGTTGGTTTTGTACTTCATTCTTGAAATCTTTGAACTTTTCAAAGGTTTCATGCTTATGTTTCATTAGGTACACATACCCATATCTACTGAGGTCATCAGTAAATGTAACGAAGTATTGAAAACCACCTCTAGCTTGTGTACTTATTGGACCACATACATCACTATGTATTAGTCCCAATAAAACACTTGCCCTTTCAACATGTCCCTTGAAAGGGGCTTTTGTCATCTTGCCTATTAAACAAGATTCACATGTTTCATATGATTCAAAATCAAATGAATCTAATACTCCATCCTTATGAAGTTTAGATATGCGGTTCTCGTTTATGTGGCCCAAGCGACAATGCCAGAGATAAGTCGGATTACAATCATTATTTTTAATCCTTTTAGTATTTATGTTATAGATAGGTATATCAAGATTTAATACATAAAGACCATTCACCATTTGTGCACTAGCATAAAACATATCATTTAAATAAATGGAACAACAGTTGTCCTTTATAATAAATGAAAATCCATACTTGTCCAAACAAGAAATAGAAATAATGTTTTTGGTAATTGAAGGCACAAAATAACAATCTTTTAAAATCAATGATAAACCAGATGGCAAAGATAAATGATAATCCCCTATAGCTAATGCAGCAACTCTTGCTCCATTTCCAACTCGGAGATCAACTTCGCCTTTCGCCAACAATCTACTCTTTTTGAGGTCCTGCACATTTACACAAATGTGAGATCCACATCCAGTATCTAATACCCATGATGAAGAAGTAGATAAATTGACTTCTATAACAAAAATACCTGAAGCGGAAGTCACACTCCCTTTCTTTAGATCCTCCAGATATACTTTGCAGTTCCTTTTCCAATGGCCGGTCTCACCGCAATGGAAACAGTTCCCTTCCTTTGCTATCCCTCCCTTTGGTTTCAGTGCAGAAGACTTTGGCTTAGATTTAGCAAAGACTTTCTTTGCTTTCTTGTTGCCTTTAGCTTTGGCCCTTCCTTTGCCCTTATTCACAATAAGGACATTTGTGGCCTTAGTCTTCTTAGTATTTGCTTCATATGTTCTCAACATACCAAGCAATTGTGGTAGAGTCTTTTCCATGTCAGTCATATTGTAATTTACTACAAATTGACTGAAGCTCTCAGGCAACGATTGCAAGATCACATCGGTGACCAACTCTTGGTCCAATGGAAAACCCAGCTTGTCCAGATTCTCAATGTACCCAATCATCTTGAGCACATGAGTTCCAACTAGGCTTCCTTCTACCATCCTGCACTGAAATAACGCCTTAGAGACGTCATACCTCTCTTGTCTTGCTTACTGTTGGTACAACTGCTTTAAGTGTTCGATCATATCGAACGCCTCCATTTCCTCATGTGGCTTCTGAAGCTCAGAGTTCATGGTGGCAAGCATGAGGCACCCAACATCAAGTGTGTCACTCTGATGCTTCTTGTAAGCATCTTTTTCAGCTCTTGTAGCTGTTAGGGGAGGTTCCTCAGCGGGCAAGGGTTCCTCTAGGACATATTGTTTCTTTTCTTGTTTGAGGACTATCCTCAAGTTCCTATGCCAGTCTATGAAATTCGTCCCATTTAATTTGTCCTTCTCAAGGACCGATCGCAGTGATAAAGTGCTAGTAACGTTGTTAGTTGCCATGGATATCTACAATATAAATATGCAAAATAAGTTTATGATTTAAATCATTTAACATCGTCTTATATTAAATGATACTCCCACTATTTTGTTTAAAAAAAATATCAACCCTCAAAACCTTTAGTGGGCCAAGATCCATATTTCACTTAATCTTGAGTTAGCTTTGGCTAATCGCCCAAGACTCGGTTATTTAGGTAGACAACACTTTGTCAATTATATCACATATAATTCTTGGATAGTTGGACGAACAACACTTTGTTCAATTCATCAAATGAATTATAATCCAACCCATGCCTCTAGGTTCCCAATCCTATTGAGATAACCTAGTTAAGTCGTACCCAATTAAAGTATAACGGATATCACTTTTATCCTTTCGCGCCTTACTAAGATTGCCACGGTGCTTTGCTTTGGCAAACCCACACATGTACAATCGAAGTTATTGACGAGTACTTTTATTTTGGAAGGCATCTAAAACTTAATATTTTAGAGGGATTTATTGATCTCATGATTAATTTGATAATTTAAAATATGTCCACTACATATAGTTGTATACATATCTACATATATGTGTACTATTATCAAACTAAAACATAAGATAAATCATGCATCAACATACATAATTAAAACGTGACATGGTTATAGCCCCTACTAACGATTTTCTCAAGCCAATGAGAAAATCCTAAGAGTCAACCTAAGGTAACTTCACAAGCACCTTCCTTTGGCTCCAATTTGTGAATGGCCTCCTCATCCCGGCACGATGCTCCATCTTCATTGATCACCATCAATAAAATAAACTACACTATTTACAAGATATAGAATTCCTCGATTCACATTCGAGGGGAACATAGGGGAGGGATTACATTTAGAATGAAATATAGAAAGGCACGACACGCAGGTCGTATTATAAATTACAAACATCCACAAATCCTATCTAATAGGTCAAAGGGCTATAACCACGCACCATGCTCACACAACGCATAAAGCATGCATTAACATTTAATTAATTAAATTCTAAACATTTTAAATTTAATTCTAATTAAAACTGTAAAATAATTTTTGAAAAAATTATCGTACGCTCGGGACATCACATGCCATGAACTTAATGCGACTTAGCTACGAACCACCATGGTTCGAACCAACCATACACTACGGCTGGACCAATTATGGGCCTAGGTTCGAAACCCTAGCCCACGACATGGTCCGAGCCGATGGCATGGGTGCGGCGCCGCTAGGGTTCCAAACCCTAGCCGCCTTGCACCATGTTGGTTTTTCATCGAGCCAACTTGCTCGAAACACCGAAATCCACGAGCCACAAGCCACGGTCCAACCATGGACGGTCCATGACGGTGACAGCTTAACCATCTCAAGCCAAGGGTTCGAAAAACCCTAGCCCAAGCGGCGGCCGAGTGGCTTATGTGACTAGGGTTCAAAACCCTAGCCTTTTGGAAGCGGCGCGGCCCCATGCATGAGCCAAGGGTCCGAACCCTAGCTCACTAGCGGCGGCCCGAGGGTCAAGTCATGAAGTGGTCGAACCACCTTGAGCCAACACCTCGATTTTACGCTTTCGTGTATCGTATACAATTATTCGCCAATTATATCAAATACAATTTTACGATGAATTTCAAAAACTCGATATTAACATATCATATATGTTTATACAGTTTTAATAGCATGCAATATAATTCTAATATGATTAAACTATTTAACCACATAAATCCGATATGAGCCTTGAACCTGGCTCTGATACCACTGTAAGTAATCCAAGAGCATACAACGCAGCGGAATAAAATTTTATGGATTACTAACCAGCAGATCTATACATAGGATTCATATCGGATAAAGGAATAACAAGTATCTTACCCTTGTAGCGTGTTTGAAGCAGAATCCACGGAGCAGCACCACGTCCTACGCCTTCTCCGAGTCACTAGCAAAACTTAATGAGTTTTGCCTCAACGGTATCCACACGATCAAATCGGGTGAAGGGAAAGTTTAAGAACAAGTTTCTAGACAAGTTCTTAAACCAATACACGAAGCAAACTCGATTCACAATCGAATGATGGCACAATACCACCAAGAACCACACGGCTATGATGGAGGCCGAGAGTTAGAGATGGTGCGGCCGAGAGCTTCCAATATTTTAGGTTGAATGATATTAAATTGTATCATACAATTAATTCATAAACTTGTATTTATATTAAAAGGCTTTTAATTAAGGTTCAAGACTTTCTTAAAGTCTTATGGGCCCAAACCCATGATTTAATTAAAACCTTTTAATCACTTAATTAAGACTCTTCTTAATTAATTAATTCATCCAATGAATTTAATTTCCCTTCTCGATTTAATCTTTTGTGCGACCCGATAGGATCTTGTAATGTTGGCAGTGACATAAAATCTCATTTTATGTCGCAAGCATTGAGCGGTATCTAGCAACACATCAATGCTATCCAAATTACAAGAATGTCAATGACTCGACATAACCTCTAGAACTTGTGATAATATTAATCATGTAACTCAATCCCTTTGTCATTTGTGTTTAGATTGAACACGAGTCATGGAATAGTCATACTCGTATATCCAATCTTTATTTCTTGATCCCCAAGTAGAACTAGAATAAACGAATAAGCTCGATTTCTCATATCGACTCATTCGAGCATGGCCATGCATTTTAGTTCTCACTTGATCAAGGGCCAAACACATCTCCTGTTATATAGGAGGGACAAATCCTATCTCGATCAGTCAACATCCCTCTACATAATTCGTAGTGTATCCAATAGTCGCCTTTATAGAATACCCTGTTACGGGTAACGTTTGACGATATCAAGATACATAACTCCTTATGTTGGGATCTCTGATGATCACAAGTCGTAAGGATTACATACATTATTATCACTATGAGAATTACATATGACGATCATATAACTATCCATGTTGCATTCTCATGGTGGGTCTGTCCAGTACATCGTTCTCTAGCATGTACCCATATGTTGATTTGATATCTCATATCAATGAACAATTCATCGATCAACACATACTAGTCTCAACGTATTATCATTATCCCTATTCATGATAATACTTGACTAGGGACATCTTTAAGAATAATACAATATTATTCTAAGGACATTAACTTATATATTAATTCACATTGCACAGTTAAAAGAATAATATATAATAATGAATTGCCATTCATAAAATCATATTACATTGTATGTCATAAACAATCATCTAATGATATGTCTTAGGGCATATCCCAACACCAACTGTGGAGGATGGCACTTGTTACGTGACTGTCTAGGTTGCTATATTTGTGGCAAGATGGGCCACATGGCTCGAGGTTGCCCAAATCGGGCAGTTTAGACAGACTCCGGGCCGAATAGGCCAAGGTTTGATGCTGGGAGGGCACCACAGAGACAGCAGTTTGCACCACGACCACAGGGAGGTCAGATGGCAGGACCGCCACAGGGACAGGTGTACGCACTGACTAGGGAGCAGGCTGAGGCAGCCCCAGAGGAAGTCATTGCTGGTACGTGCCATTTACTTACGTACCCTGCACTTATATTGATAGATACAGGTGCTTCCCATTCCTTTGTATCTACTGCTTTTGTGAAAGGACACCGCTTGTGCTCGTCTCTGTTACCCACGCCTCTCATGGTCATGTGATTGCGGATCGGCTGTTATCAGATTGCCTCATTTATTTTGAGGGCAATGATCTGAGGGCCGATTTGATTCAGTTAGAGATGGCAGACTTTGACTGCATTATCGGCATTGACGTGTTGAGCAGATACCGAGCTATGGTAGATTGCCAAAATAGGATGGTTCGTTTTCTGTCTGATCAGGGGTTCCAGTGGACTTTTTATGGGGACTGCTCTCGTCCAAAGATACCAGTAATCTCGGCGGTTAAGATGTCGCGGTTATTGGAGCGCGGCCACACTGGGTACCTTATTTATGCCATGGATACTTCAGAGGAGAAGGAAGTGAGAGCCGAGGACATTCCAGTCGTGGCGGAGTTCATTGATGTGTTTCCAGATGAGATTCCGGGATTTCCGCCTGTCAGGGATTTTGAGTTTGCTATTGAGCTGCTGCCAGGGACATCAGCCATTTCTCGTGCCCCATACAGGATGGCACCGACAGAGCTAAGGGAACTGAAGGTACAGTTACAGGAGCTCCTCGACAAGGGATACATCCATCCTAGTGTATCGCCTTGGGGTGCGGCAGTCTTGTTCGTGAAAAAGAAGGATGGATCAATGCCTCTGTGCATTGACTACAGGCAACTGAACAAGGCTACAGTGAAGAACAGATATCCGCTTCCGAGGATTGATGATCTGTTCGACCAGCTTCAGGGTACAGAGGTGTACTCCAAGATAGATTTGAGGTCAGGCTATCACCAGGTACGGGTTAGAGCTGGTGATGTCCAAAAGACGGCTTTTAGAACTCGGTATGGGCACTATGAGTTCTTGGTGATGCCGTTCGGTGTGACAAATGCACCTGCAGTCTTTATGAGCCTGATGAACAGAGTATTTCAGGAGTACCTCGATCAGTTTGTGATCGTGTTCATTGATGACATCCTGGTCTATTCAAGGAGTGAGGAGGATCATGCCGATCATCTAAGGATAGTGCTCCAGATCCTCAGGGATCATCAGTTGTACGCCAAACTCAGCAAGTGTGAGTTTTGGCTGAGCAGTGTTGCATTCTTGGGCCATATCATATCACGAGAGGGGATATTATGATCCCCGAGGAAGATAGAGGCAGTTATGGATTGGTCTGCCCCTACTTCAGTCAGTGAGATTCGAAGTTTTCTTGGTCTGGCTGGCTATTATCGACGTTTCGTCGAGGGTTTCTCAAAGATCGCCAAGCCACTTACACAGCTGACTCAGAAGGGAGTCTCATTTTGTTGGTCAGATGCTTGTGAGCAGAGTTTCAGGGAATTGAAGCACAGACTGACTACTGCACCAGTTCTAGTGATTCCCAAGGAGAACAAAGGATTTGTTCTTTATACCGACGCATCGCTACAAGGATTAGGGTGCGTACTGATGCAGGACAGACATGTAGTGGCTTATGCTTCGAGACAGTTGAAGCCACACGAGACGAGGTATCCAGTCCATGATCTGGAGTTGGCAGCTATAGTGTTCGCCTTGAAGATATGGCGACACTATTTATACGGTACCTCATTTACCATCTTCACTGATCACAAGAGCCTGAAGTTCTTGTTTTCACAGGCTGAGCTGAACATGAGGCAGAGGAGATGGATGGACCTACTGAAGGATTATGATTGTGAAATCCTATACCATCCCGGGAAAGCAAATCTGACAGCCGACGCCCTGAGTCGGAAGGTGCGGAGCACTGCATAGGATGCCATGTGTTTATCAGCTATGTTGGGCTCCTACTGCCATTTGGGATTCGATTTTGATGTATCTTCTTCACCAGTACAGGTTTTGACCTTGCTAGCTGAGCCTGTTATTTATGATCACATCAGGAAGGCTCAGGGGACCGATGCAGAGGTTCAGAGATGGATGTTAGTGGTCCATTCAGGTCAGCCATCGAGATTCAGAGTGGGCGAGGACGGTTCTCTGAGACTTGGCGACAGATGGGTGGTTCCAGATACACCCGAGTTACGCCAGGGTATATTACAACGAGCTCATTACAGCAGGATGACTGTCCACCCAGGCGGGAAGAAGATGTATAAGGATCTACGCAGCCAGTTCTGGTGGAGGCATATGAAACAAGATGTCACCTCATTTGTCAAGCGCTGTTTGATTTGTCAGCAGGTGAAGGCTGAGAGGCAGAGGCCTGGAGGTGAACTAAGGAGTTTGGAGATACCCGTGGAAGTGGCAGCACGTGTCTATGGATTTCGTGACCCACTTACCGAGGACTGTTTCGGGTTTCGATGCCATCTGGGTAGTCGTGGATAGACTGACTAAAGTGGCTCACTTCATTCCCTATTGTATGACATATACGCACTTGAGGATGGCACAGTTATATGTCAGAGATGTGGTGAGACTGCACGGGATCCCTGTTTCGATAGTGTCCGATCGAGATCCGCGGTTCACATCTCACTTCTGGGAGGGTCTGCAGTAAGCTCTAGGTACAGAGTTGAGGCTGAGCACAGCATATCATCCCCAGACGGATGGACAGACCGAGCGTACGATACAGACACTTGAAGATATGTTGAGGGCTTGTGTGCTGGAGTTCGACACTTCATGGCAGGACTCGATAGCCTTGGTGGAGTTCTCTTACAACAATAGCTACCAGGCAAGTATACAGATGGCTCCTTTCGAGGCCCTCTATGGTAGGCGTTGTAGGTCACCCTTGTGTTGGGATGACGTGGACCGTAAGTCGGTTGGAGGACCAGAGTTGGTTCAGGAAATGGAAGAGAAAGTTAAGGTCATCAGAACAAAGATGAAGGCAGCTCAGGACAGACAGGCAGCATATGCCAATCTGCGGCGTAGGCCGTTGGAGTTTCAGGTAGGCGACAGAGTTTTTCTGAAGATCTCACCTTTCAGAGGCGTAGTACGGTTCGGTATGCGGGGGAAGTTGTCTCCTAGATACGTGGGGCCGTATGAGATCTTACAGCGTGTGGGTACTCTGGCGTACCGTTTGGCTTTACCGCCTTCTCTGTCGGGTATACACGATGTATTTCATGTGTCTATGCTGAGGAAGTATGAGCCGGATCCTTCACATGTGTTGCAGCCTTCAAAGGTTCAGATAGAGTCCGATGTTTCTTATGTGGAGCGGCCTATCAGGATTTTGGATAGGGCAGACCGCAGACTTCGGAGAAGGTTATTCCTATGATCAAGGTTCAGTGGGATCGTAGGGGTGTCGAGGAGGCCACGTTGGAGACAGAGCGACACATGGTGCAGCACTATCCAGAGCTGTTTTCTGGTATGCGTTTATGTATTGTTTTATATCTTGTTAGCAGCATGTTTGATTTCGGGGACGAAATCTTATAAGTAGGGGAGTATTGTGATATCCCCGAAATGATTATGTGGGTAATCATGCAATTAAGGGTTGCTAATTATGAACCTATGTGTTAAAAGGCGTTTCGTATGTGGGAGTGATTTATTTAATTGATGATGTGGTTAGGGAGCATGTTAGGTGTTTTTAAATTGTGGTGATGATGTGGTAAAATAATAAAATATCAAGGAGGGATATTTTTACACATCGTACGAAATACCGGGACACAATTAAACACCCCAAAACCACCCTACATGCAACCACCCCACCCCCACTTGTTGCAAACCCACGCCCCTCCCCTGTTTTCTGGAAAGCTGAATGACTAAGCAAGCCACTTTACACAAAGATATTTTCACCTTGGTTCTTTCAAAAAGTTTCCTTCTTCTTCCCTTCATTTCTTCTGCAACTTGGTCGGTTTCTAGGAGGAAAGTGATCGGATTTCATTCATCCTTTCATATAGAAAATCGAAGGGCAAAAGTGGTGAGGAGTCACATGTTCTTCCCAGTTTTCTGTTTTCTAGCATGCATGTTCCTTGTAGCAGATTTGGCATGCTAGTTTAGGGTATAATGTTATATTGTTATGAGTACCTTTATGTGATGTTTGTGAAGCCCTTAGCATGTTTAGTTAAGTAACTTGCATGCTTTATGTGCTAGATTTGTAGTAGAGAAAAGGGTTCCTCGAACATCCGAGCAGGGAAGTGCTCTGTTTTTCATGTTAGGAAGGGTTTTACCATGAATATTTGAAGCATGCTAGCTTAGGTTTTGGTAAAACTTTGATGTGAAAATATGCATGGTAGTTTTGTGAAGCCCATGACATGTTTGTTCGAGCTTTCTTTATGCTATATGTGATAGGTTTAATAGCATGAAGTGAGGTGCTCAAGAAATAAAGAAATGAATATGTTACCCTGTTTCCAGAAAAGTTGATCCAGTACTTGTTTAAATGATCGACGTTTATGCATGTAGGCTTATGCTTAGGGTGTAAATTTGGTATGAATACACTCGGAGTAGTGTATTGTAATTGCTAGCATAATTGTTCAAACATGTGGTGTATGTTATATGCTAGATCGAAGGGTGTGAATATAGGTGTTCGAGAATTTTGGGTTGGTATTTCTCGAACAGAGCATCTCGATCGATCGACATTTCAGCTCGATCGATCGAGCGAGGCAGAATCTTGGTTTTGATTTTAGGCGTCTTCTCGATCGATCGGGAAGAGGGGCCGATCGATCGAGAGACCCAGAATGTTGAAAAATATAAATTGATATATTTTGTTAAAGTTTTGATATTGGATTGTAATGAGGCCTCTAATATTGTGTTATACACTGGTGTAGAGCCTTCACAGGTAGCTACACAGCGCAGGGGATAGAGTCCTGCAACACATCACATTTTGGAAAGGTACGTAAGCGACGTACGGGCATCCCAACGGTAACATGTGCTTTATGTTTGTCTTTTTGACGCATGATGAATGCAATGTGGTGCATTAAGGTTATGATACATGTTATTATGCATTGTTTTTGCATACATATGTTGTGAAATATAAGATGTGTATTTCACGAGTCAAGGTTATCTTAGTAAGGATTTTAACTGCTTACACTAAGGTCCATTTGAAGCGAGGAAGAATTCCGCTTACATGGAGTAGCAAGAAGCATTAAAATGTACTAATGATAAGGACTCAGGATTGAAATAAGGATTTAAGGAGGAAGAATGTCATGACATTTATTTGTGAAACCATACATTCTTATAATGTGTTTTTATTATGAATTATGGTACAGGGACAACCAATGGGCGTTATAAATGCTGGAAATACAGGAAGGGCTTGTGTTTAAGATTGTGCATTTATGCCTTACTTTCATATTATGTTGAATATGAATTGTGTTATGCTCATGTGTTGGGGGTTGTCTTTGTAGGTGCTTTTGTTGACGAGAACCAGGGTCGGGGTTGATATGCTGAGCTGTAAGGGGTGCTACAGGATTAGCATGTTAGAGAAAATTTTGTATAGCTTCTACTGAGTAGAGTAAGACTATAATGTAGTACCTTTGTAGGAATTGTGTCTTTCCTTTTGAAACATTTTGGTACTGTAATCTCTAAAGCTCAGGATAATCAACACGGCACGTTACTCTGATATATTCACATGAATGTTTAGTTCTCTAAATTGCACCTAAATATCTTGATGTGATAACGGGGTCTCACATGATGTGACTAGAAATAGACACATCTATTGCGCTTAATTGTATACGATTTGGTATATTTTGATGGATAAATTGATACATATGCTACCTAATCGTATATTTGTGTAAATGTAGGAAAATGTGAAGAAATCAAGCTAAAATGATGAAAGAATGAGTAAAGTTGAAGAAAAGAGGAAAAAACCGGAATCCAAGACACATATTTCTCCTTTCTCCTCAAATTTCTATATGTTCGAACCAAGTTTTGGAAATGTGTTCCATATAAAAGTTGTAGAACTTTGAGTTATCTTCGCGTGGACAGCTGACTTGTCAAATTCGAAGTTTGTATGTGAAAGTTATGGCCAAAATACGAAACTGGCCAGAAAAATAGATGACAGGTGTAATTACGCCATTATTAGGCGTAATTACGCCAATGCTACGGCATGTGTAGGCGTAGCTACGCCATTCTACGCGTATTTACGCCAGAAGAGTTTTGAAAAGAGTAAAAACTTGATTTCTTTCCTTCCCACATGGATTCTAACCTACTTCATCAGCCTCTCTACATATATCCCTCGAAATTCAGACCTTTTAACAATCTAGATAGTTAGGGTAGAGTAGTTTTAGACTAGTTTTATATTTTCTTTCAATTTTGTTGAAGAACGCTACGAAGATCGAAACGAAGACAGGATTGACACCTTGACGAGCGGAGATCGGATTATTTTTCTTTCCTTTGTTTTTATTTATTGCTTTATCTTAGATTATGTCTAGCTAGTTTTAATTCTTGGTTGAGGAAGACAAATCCTTGGATTTATTTATCTTGGGGAGATTCCTACGCTTTTGTTTACCGATTTTATTGAATATCAAGATTGATATGATTGTTGTGTTTGTTTATTGGATTGACAACCTAGTAACTTGCATGAAATCTAACGCTAAATTAGATATCAAATACGGAATCGTTTGATCCCTCTAATTTCCGAAGCAACTAAGATTGATAATTGCCTGCTGTTGGTGTTATTAAATTCTTAGGAAAAACGATTGGATGATTAATTCTAACGGCTGTAGTTTTTATTGATTAGATTCATCAAACTTACTAGTTTTGAAACTATCATTCATTTAATCTTAACAGCTGTAGTTTTGGTTAAAGATTTGATAAGAGTTGAATTGAATGCTGTTTTCTATTTGACTACAATTAAGGTAAGGGAGGAATTGGATTTCCAATTGATGAATATTCAAGTAAAATTGAGTTTTTTTGTGAAGCATTGAAATAGATGATAAAATCCAAGGAAGAGTCTACCGCTACCAAGAATCGCTTTCATTAGTTAATCTTTGTTTTTATTTGTAATTAGTATCATTCAACTTCACAATCCCATCTTTTATTGTTTTGATTTTGATTTTCATTAACCCAAAGATTCACACCTCCTCGTGGGATCGATCCTTACTCACGCTACTACATTATTGTTATCAATCTTGAGGATTGAGTGGGGTTAATTTGGGCGTACACGACAAACGCTACCAAATTTTGGCGCGTTGCCGGGTAGGCGTGTTATATTTGTGTGTTAATATTTTCTGTTTTTTTGTTTCTCTCTCTCTTTCGTTTTATTTCTTTCTATTCCCCCCACTGCTACTCTTGTTTGTTCGTGATTACAGGTTGATTTCTAAAAAAATCGGATCTTGTCATGGAGGACTATAGGTGACTAGACGAGTTGGAGTATCTTGTGCAACAACTTGGCGTAGAGAGTGGACAAAATGCATACAACTCAAGTTGGAGTGATCATCTCAATCTCAACTATGATAGTCAATGGATGAGCCCACCTCCACCTTACATGCAGTCCACCCTACCGCCATACATACCACAATACCCGCCATGGCCACAACAACCTCAATACCATACCCCTGGTGAGTCTTTAGAGGATCTTGTTTCAACACTTAATGATAGAACTTTGCAATTCCAACAGGAATTCAGGGCTAGCACTCAGAATTTGGGTAACCAAATGGAGCAATTAATAAGATCGATCGACCGGATAACAGCACAAAAGGAGACCATGATTGCATTTGAATCATGGAGTGATGAAGAAGAGGAGACTATGGAGAAGGTGGTACTGATGCCACCCGAGCTAGAAGAGGAGACACATGTGCCAATAGAAGAAAAGGAGCTTGTAAATCCTACAACTCTGAATGGTATGTTTCCAACTGAGAACTATATTGATTACTTAGATGAATCATGTGCTGTGGAAGAGGAGTCGGCGAAAGAATACTGTGATGAAATGGATCCTTGGGACTATTTTTGCGAAGTCAACATCACCTTGGACAGTGGCAAAGAGGTAGAAACTCCAGCAATGATGGTACTGAGGCCATCAATACTTGAACAACAAACAGAGATCGAGGTGGATAACAAGGAATCTCACCAGAATGAGATTCCCAAAGGCGAGCATAGGGGACAACAAGTTAAAGGATGCCATGAGGTAGATCTTGATCGACCTCAATTGACTTCTTTGGAGGAAGGCGACATAGTGAAAAGACAAAAACCCTCCAAGAGGTGCAAGGCGAATAGGCATCGCCTTAAGCGAGAGAACTGGCGTCGGGCCACCGACGTTAAACAGAGGCGCTGCTTGGGAGGCAACCCAAGGGGAGTTAGTTTCCTTTCTCCCTTTTATTTATTTTTTTGCTTTAGTAGTTAGATTCTATTTTCTTGTATTTTTGCCTTACATTGAGGACAATGTAAGATTTAAGTATGGGGGAGGGATTAGTGGTGTGTTATTGCTTTTCTATTACAAAAATACAAAAAAATCAAAAATTTTGAAAATTTTGAGCTCATAGTTAGTAATGAACACATGCTTAGAGTCACTAGCCCATGATGAAACCTAATTGATACCATGCATGCTTTTGAACATAGGTGAATTGTTAACCTTGGAACACTTTGAACTCTTATGCAAATTTTGTTTTGACATAGTAGTTGAATATTTTGAGTACATTATTGTCATGACTTGTGAAGTGTGCATAGCTTAGTGAAGATTGTGTGAACTTTGTGATAGTCTTAAGAAGTCTCTAATACATGCTAGAACTTAACTACATGCTCTTTGAGGCGTATGTCTAGACTGCTTGCAAACATGAAAGTGATATAGGCAATCTTTGATGCGTTTGAGCCTTTCAAGCCTACCATGTAAAGAAAATCAATCACTAGTACCCTGTTTGAGCTTTAATGCAAAAGAATGGTTGTATGCTAAGCATACAAACAACCACCATTCGACATTCTTTGACTAGCTTATCATCCTTCCCTAATGAGCCTAAATATGAGTTCTATCCATACCTTTGAAGGGAGTATGATGTGTTTCATTCACATGCACTTAAGTATTCAATGATTAAAATGTTTCAATGATTAAAATGTTTGTGAGCTTCATAAGGAAAAGAATGAAATGCATGAAAGAAAAGGGATGCCTTGAGAAAATAGATAAAAATATGACTCCAATGGGAGCCAAGGCACAAAAGAAGAAAAATGTTGAAACAAAAGTTGAAAAATTCAAGCAAGAAGAGAAGCTTTTAGTGTGCATATCATCATACTCTCTTACTTGATATATCCTTACCTTTCTTTCATAAGCCAATACCTAGGCCACACTACAAGCTAATAAAGACCTACTTGATTAATGTTTGCAAAGTGGCTAAGATAGTGGAGAAGAGTGTGCAAGTGAGCTTATACTTGTGTTGGTGTACAACTTGAACTATTGTGGGTTTACTTTCGTTGGATCTATACTTTGCATATGACAGTTGTTTATGACCACACACGTACGTTCACTACTTTGTTAAGTATGAGATGTCTAGGGATTGAAATTGTTCCACTGTTAACTTTTCACCGGCTTTCAATACTATGCATGTTTAAAATTATTGAGGCATTAAAGTGAGAACAAGTTATTTTGTTATGATGCTATGAGCCAAATAAAAATATTGTAGTTTTGTCTGATTTACTCGAGGTCGAGTAAAGTTTAAGTATGGGGGTACCTCATCCTTGCAGCCATGAATTCTGAGCTTCATAAGCAACATGAGGAAATGTAGGCGTTCGATATGATCAAACATTTGAAGCAATTTTACCAACAACAAGCCAGACAAGAGAGGTATGACATCTTTAGAGCATTACTTCAGTGCAGAATGGTAGAAGGAAGCCCTGTTGGAGTTCATGTGCTCAAAATGATTGGATACATTGAGAATCTTAAAAAATTGGGCCATTGGACCAAGAGTTGGCCATTGACGTGATTTTGTAATCTTTTCCAAATAGCTATAGTTAATTTGTTCTTAGTTACAATATTATTGAAATTGATAAAACTCTACCACAATTGCTTGGACTGTTAACAAGGGCAAGGGCAAAGGAAAGGCTAAAGCAAAGGGCTTTAGAAAAGACAAGAAAGTCTTTGTCAAATCTAAGCCTCATGCTGCTGCATTGAAGCCAAAGGAGGAGTGACTTAGTAGGGAAAATGCTTCCACTTTACCGAGACCGGACATTGGAAGAGAAACTGCAAGGTTTACCTAGAAGAACTCAAAAAGACGAAGGGAAGTCTGACTTCTACTTCAGGTAGTTTATTATAGAAATCAATTTATCTACTTCATCATCATTGTGTATTAGATATTGTATGTGGTTCTAACATTTGTGTTAATGTGCAGGAACTCAAAAGGAGTAGAACACTGGCTAAATGCGAAGTTGACCTATGAGTGGGAAATTTGGAGCAAGGGTTGCTACATTAGCTATATGAACTTATTTATTAACTTTGCCTTCTGGACTTATTTTAGAATTACAAGACTGTTATTTTGTGCCTTCAAATACTAAAAACATCATTTCTATTTCTTGTTAGGACAAGATGAGTTTTTCATTTTTAATAAATGACAAATGTTGCTCCATTTATTTGAATGATTTGTTTTATGGTAATGCACAACTGATTAATGGCCTTTATATTCCAAATCTTGATATGCATGTCTATAACATAATACTAAGAGGATTAAAACAAATGATTCTAATCCAACTTATGTAAGGCCCCGATATTTGATTTAATGTTAATTAAATATAATTTGAGAATTTATTAATAATTAATTTGTGAATAATTAATTAGAAGTGAAATTGACAATACGAATGTCAATTGACAGTTAAATCGGAACATGAAATAATTTTGAAATTGTAAAATAAGCTCCGATAATATTTTTTTAAAAATATTATTAAAATGAAGAATTTAATTTTGTGTTATAGTAGTGAGTTTAAATTCAATTGGTAACTGAATTTACCAGTGCATCAGTGACACTTCGATGTACATAACTGGATTGGAAACAATATTATAAATGCACTTTCAGCTCAGTTTTCATGCACTAAAACGTGTAAACACATGCACACAAAAACCGATTTCAGCATCTCCTCCCGCGCGCGTCTGACCTCTTTCAGCTAAAGCCGTTCGTCCGCTGCCGTCCGACCACCAACCGATTTCATCATCTCCATTATTGATGTCTAACCGCTTCCCCTAACCTAGACTGATGTTTCCCCTCTGGTTGCCGTCCATCTCGCCGCCGTGAGTCGCCGCAATTAGCAATGCAAGCCGCAGTTACTGTTCATGCGAGGGTGAGTTCCGATTTCCAGTTTTAAATTCAAAAATTTGGGCTTTAATTTATGTATTGATGTTAGTTTTTGAATTGCTTGTGGAGTTGGTGCAAAATACCGATGCATGTTGGGTGTTAGTCGATGCATGTTTAAAGTTTGAGGATGAAAAATGTAAGGACCCTAATCCTTAAGTGCGGAATCAAGGCATAAGAGAGCTAATATAAATGATCAGAGTGAGAAATAACGTGTTGAGTTTATGAGCTTAAGCATTACATGCCAAAAATAAGGACTACCAAAAAGGATTAATTACATTCCAATCAATGAATGTGTTCAACTATAGTTTTATACTACTCCTAGAGTAGATACTATCCAAAATAATCCTGTCCTTCAAGTCCCAAAAGCATCCTCAAGCTCACCATCTCAACCCGTCTAGCCCTTCTATCATGCCAAACGTGTACCTACAAGGACAACCCCCAAACATGAGCAATAATAATCATTCATATTCAACACAATAGGAAGATAAAGCGTAAATGCATAATCATAATAAAACACTTCCTGTTTTCCCATGCATTTCAAACGCTTCCCGTTTAGTTGTCCCTGTACCATAACTCATGAGTATAATCAATAGATTATTTTTAATGGTCTAAACATGTCATGACATATACCAGCTCATCAATACCAAATACTGATCACCAATCCCTAGTCTGTCCATCACAATGTATTTTAATGCCCCTCGCTTATTTACATATAGGCGGCATAGGATAACCTCGCTTCAATGGACTGCGGGACTCCCACCCCTCGCCTCTCATTGAGCGGCAAATACCCTTTCCTCGCCCTATATGATAACCACGCTCAAATGTGACATGCGGCGGTCCCACCCCTCGCTTCACATTTAGCGGAACCAAACCAAATAGCGGCAAGCATTAAAATCATCAAGGGATGACCACGACTCATGGGATATGCACCAATAATCATATGCATCCATAACATCATGCATAACATGTATTTGCATCCACAATGCAATACCACATATATACTTGCATCCACAATGCATAACAATAAGTATATAAGATACATATACCGTTGGGATGCCCCAGTAGCCAATTCAAAGGGTAGGCGATCGATCGCCATGTCTGGCGCGATCGATTGCCGAGAAGAAGAAATTGAGGCGATCGATCGCCTCCGCGAAGCGATCGATCGCCAGCTGCGAAATTTTTGAAAATGTTGATTTTTGTTGAATTTTTGGTATCGGGCTATTGTTTAACTTCTAATATTGAATTGTATGGTTGTGTAGAACCACCCCAGGCACCAACAACCTCAAGGAGATAAAGATCCACAATTTCTCCTCCTTTTGGAATTAAGGTACGTAAGAAACGTACGAGCATCATACGGTAACATATTCCTAAACTATGACCTTGCATTAATTGCATGAGTAATTATGATGATGCTTATGATGACTATGATGAGTCTATGATGATAATGTTATGATAAACAAAGATGATATGATGTTACGATGACAATTATGATAATTGTTGAATGTCCGGTGACTATTATGGGCAAGCGAGGAAGGTCTTGCCGATCATATAACGGAGCGATGGGGTACATCCGCTATCAAGGCGTAGCGATGGGTATCATCCGCTGAGCGATGGGGTACATCCGCTATCAAGGTGTAGCGATGGGTATCATCCGCTGAATAAGAGATACATCCGCTATCAAGGCGTAGCGATGGGTATCATAATATGTGTTATGTCGAGCGAGGGGGCCAATTGTGCCGCTGTCATAATAGTACCCGGATAGTCCCATTTCTAATTAACGTAGATTGTTGTGAGCTAAAGGAGCATAAGAAGATAGATACAGGATTTTTGTTAACCTTAACATTCATTTTGGGGAATGTAATTAACTAACTATTGAAGTTTCATTTGGCCTGTAATTACATTGAGCTCACATAACAACCGGAACTCTAAGATGTCTCTAATACATGTTTAGTTCATAATACGCTAATAATACGATGTTAAGGTAGGAAGACCCCACAAAAAATGTTAAAATCTTATGTTGGAGAATTTGACAGATTTTCAAATTGTATTGTCGACTGGTTCGAGAATTTGACTTCTGTAAATCGATTAATACTTGTTGATTTGAGTGGAAAGGGATAAATGATTAATATGTGCTAAATTGTTTGGTATTGGTGTTATTTCTTACTGCATGCTTGGGGAATGCTGATCGGTTTGATGGGTTTTGAGGATGAAGGTTCTTCAGTCTTTAGTCGATTATTAATTTGTTTAAACCTGGTTCCAACTTGTTGAATCATGTATAAATACATTGTGGGAACTTTGAACTAATTGTTCTGTTTTGGGTCGACTGATTTCAGTGTGTGAGGGTGAAACTGCTTCAATTATATTATTGGTCGATTTTAACTCCATTGAAATCATGTTTGAGTGAATTTCATGAAATCTCATTGGTATTTTGAGGTTGGTTCAAGTTTTAGCTGCTCAAAGAGTGAAAACATGTGAATTATGAACCAACGATGAAATAAAATGTATTATTAGAACTTTAATGATGATAAGCATCTTAATTACTCTAGAACTAAAGAAATAGTAAGAATGAGTATACGAGAATCAGACTACTTATCCTACATAGTTTAGATCTGATTAATTGCCTCAAGTTAAAGAATAGATGATATGTATGTTGAGGTTACTTTAATGTTAAAGATGTAATGAAATGGTGTTGAATGAATTTGATAGATTAATACACGACATGGGAGTTCCACGAACTAAGAAGACCACATTTCAACTTCTAGAAAGTGGAATAATAGGTATGTTGCGATCGATAACATACGACATGTATCTGTATTATTTGATACATGATTTGCTTAACTTACGTGAATTACGTGAAATTACTTGGCTATGTGATTCAAATTGAATTATGAGCATTCATAGCATTCATAACTGGCATATCGATGTATGAAAATAAATATTTTGTTAACACACGTCATTTTGATAACTATTCATCGTATATGACATAGATGATTCATGGGCATATAATATTGATCTATCCACTTATTTGATATCATTGAGTTGATTTACTCTGAGTATCGGGGACGATGGGCACGATGATGACAGGCAGTTTAGGTAGCAATTGTATTCATGCGCGTTGCTATCGGACCTAGATACGAGGGATGACGAGCACATCACATGATGGTTCTCCTAGCGCAAAGTGTGTGTGATGTCACCCTCTGCTCGAGCATGATATTGATTGATGATACCTTTCTTTCGACTCCAATATTCTGGTATCTTGAGATATGTGATAGCTATTCAATCCCTATTCAAGATTTTTGCTATCCCGAGATGATTTGTACCTTTCATGCATCGCATTACAGTGCATTGCATTGCATGGCATCATATATCACAGTTTATAGATGCATGTTGTAATTATTTTATAGTTTCATATTGGGCTTTGGCTCACCCCCAGGGGGGTTGTTGTTGTCTTTGTGTGTGGGCAATGACAGGTATTACAGGTGACTAGGATCCCAAATAAGGAATGCTCGCTGGAAGTCTTACCTGTGGTTTTTTTCTTTTGCCTATCCCAGTCGTATGGTAGTTAAGTATACCAGGTTGTGTCCTGGATAGTATAATTATGTAAATATTTTGAGTATGAAATGTGTGCTGGAGACTTATTGTGCATGCTATGGTATGGTGTAAATATTTTCAGTACATCTTATGTGTTGGGTGCATATGATGCATGCTATGGTATTATGTATTTACTTGCTGCTCTGGGATATGATTTTGTGCTTTTCATTTTTTTCTGGTATGTCCCTCGTAAGCGGAGGTCATGCCAAAATTTTTAGAGCCACTTGTTGGCAGGACTTTTAACTAATCTTCCGCTGTTTACAAATAAATAATAATTGTGTGATAATTAAACATTTGATTAGGAACGGGTCCTCACAGTTGGTATCAGAGCATAAACTGGGAACGCTCTACTTTTGGGTCTTGTGTACACTTGAATAGGCACGAATGAACATGTACGTATGTGTTTGTAACTTATTTGATCTATTCGCTCTTACATGATTTGAGTGAAATAGTTGATGTCGATATGTGATTTATATATGAGTATGATGAGTTGTGTCATATTGATATTGACCACGATATCGATACCTTACTGTATATGTTTGATAAAACTTAGTAGGGAAAGAGTTTACACTCGAGCACCTACGAAACCTGTCATTATTGAACGACTGCTACATATTGAATACATACATGAAGAGTATGCATATCACATGAAACATGTCAACTTGTTGATACAATGTTAATGAGTTTGAGGTCATTGAGCAATGAAGTTGCTTTGGAACCTGTTGCGAATAACAATATCTATTGAATTATGAGATAAGTGAATGAGAGTCCTTGAATGGAATTGAGATATCTCCAGGACGTAGAGCCATTTCGATTTCAGCATTGCAATGCTGGAAAGAATGAGATATGGCTATGACAAATGAGTTAAATTAAAAGAATGAACTAACGAATATGTTGTATGAAAACATAGTTAGATGCTGGTTTTGATGAAATGAAATATAGATTTGATGGTGTAACCAAGATTGAGTTGTATAAAAACATCATGAGATGTTGAGAAAATACAACAATATGAGATATAGATCGAGAGCTTTTTTGGAAGTCTTATCCTTCGGATAAATTCCTATGTATCTCAAAACTTTTGAAATGACATTTAATGCTGAGATGGCTAATTTGAAGTGTGGTCAAACCTACAGAACATTATGTTCAATAAGTAGTTCGATGTTAATTGATAAATATGAGTAGATGGAATTTTAGGACAGGATGTCTAAGTCAAAATTCCATCTGTATTGGGTTACTTCATAATTTGACTGAGATGAAGTAATAAAGGATTGAACTTTTAAGTTGTTATGTGTTAATAACATAGATGAAGCACAAATGAAATGACTCATCAGCATACATAATAAGAGAATATACAGATGTACATCTGGAACATGAATTGAACGATGCGCCAAAAAAAAAAAATAGATGCTAAAAGTGGTTCAATATATTTGAAAACCATTAATGAAATGATTATATACGAACTTTGCATATATGTACCATACAATCTGTTTCAAACAAAGTTGAATTTCCTGAAAATGTAGAACTGGTACGAACCCAGACACAGAGATCGCACGACAGTAGTGTTGAACCCGTACTTGTGCTCGGAGCTATAATGAATCTCAGGTTAACTGAAGTGAGTAAGTCTGGGTATATGAGAATAGAATTTGCATGGGCCTAAGTGGTAACTCAGTTTAGACTTCGTGCATTTGTGATAAAGTTTTGAGAAAATTTTTAAAATGGTAGAACTTTCGAAGATACTTCCAGTGGAGATTTGTAAGCATACCGATATAGAAACTTTGACTCGGTATTGAATTTAGACAACTGAAATGATTGTTTTATGTTCTGGATTTACCTGATTCATTTTCTTAGGATGATTTTGTACATCTGCGAAAAGATCTGCACTCTGAATGGTATCAGGTGTCAATCCAAAACCAAGATCTGCCTAAATCTATCGTGTTTGCTCGATGTACGATTATATCATAAGAGACTTCTAATTCTTGGTATTTCATGGACTTGATGAGTCGAATCATTTGACAAATTCTTGATCGAATTGTAAAGTCTTTTGCGATAAAAATAGGTTGTGTTGTATATCTTGGAACATATATCTCAGATTCCATACGTGAAATTATTTTGATCAATCCATCCAACCTGAATGTGGATTGCACAGGATGGTAATCTTTCTATCGTGTTATTGTAAGGACCCCCGAGCCCTTAACCCTCTATTAATGTATTAACCCATGTATTTAGTGCATACAATCATGTAATCAAGGGAAAAGAAACCATGCTACCATAGCATAACATACCAATAATAAAATTCCTTACATTATTCCACATAATGTCCACTTCCCCCAACCAAGTCCACATACATATCATGCACCCTTATAATACACTAACATGTTCACAATTCATTTAGCAATTCAATAAATAACTGCATGCGACCAATAAATGAAAAGAGAAAGGCTCACACCCTTTATACAACCCATATACACCTATATCAGTGCTCACATGCGAGCATAAAAGAGTGAATGTGTATTTAATGTATAAAGTACCCAACACAATACTGTCACTGTGTAAGGACCCCAAGCCCTTAAACCTTGATTAGTGTATTAACCACTATGTGTGGTACATGCTTTCTATAAAATGTCAATCGGGAAGCTCTGATGATACTTAATCATTGCCTGTCAATGAAAGACTCATATGTTTGCCCTTTACCAACCCCTTGGTGCCACTTTTAACATTGTAAACTTTTATAAAAATTTGGGCAGAGTCTCCCCATAAATAGAGCTATCCCAAAAAAAAAGAGTACAACACATAACCAAATTCCCGGCCAGGGAAAGCATAATACTCAACAGAAAGCAGTAATACAAGTAGATTCCCAGCCAGGGAAGACACCACACATATGTCAACAAAAGTGGCTTCCAACACCCACATAATACACCAACGACTCTCATATCATTCTAGCAATTCAACCTAATTGCATGCAACCTTAAATGAAAGAGAGAAAGGCTCATGCCTTTATATACAATCCATATACAAGTATAATCGTGCTCACATGCGAGCATCATGAATATGTATAAATCCTCAGGTGTATATATAGGTACTCTATACGATACCGTGCTCCATCAAGCCCTGGTACCACGATCCTGGGAGTACCTCAAATCAACAGCTCGAGCTCAGCTCCATAGCCATCGATGTACCTGTCCACCTGTCCCAACAGAGACAGCCCCCAACGGGGTGAGCATACCAATACACAAAATCCCATAATCATAATAATGAAATTCATAATTTACAACACAAGTAAATACTAATGAATTTAAATGATACTCCCTGGATGGCAACATCCTCATCCGGGATTCCGTGTACTGTCCCTGTTCTCACAACATCAAACTCATCAAATCTCATAAATCAGTAAATCAACACATTGATTTACACATCGCATGCCTGATTTACAATATCAATAATGAATGATTCCAAGTTCATATACATGCAAAAATAGATATATCAATATCTAATATTGATTTCATAACCTTGCTTTCCATTATACTTAGACATCTCATATGTCTTATAATGAAAACATGAGTCTATGAACCTAGACATCTCAAATGTCTCATAATGAATACATGATTCTACGAACCTAGACATCTCAAATGTCTTACGAAGAATGCATGATTCTACAAACCTAGACATCTCAAATGTCTCATAATATAGTCATATAAACCCAGTACTCCTTATATCATGTAAGAGTCATCCTACTCTAGTGTCACGCACGCTACAAGCGGCGATATCAAGATTTGGGTCATTCCTTGGCTATATCAACATATATGTATAACCATACGCAAAACATTCAATGCAAATCAAAAATACCTTATGCATTTCACATATATATAGTAATGCTCGTACGTCGCACGTACCTTAAATCTCCGAAGTCCGAGCCAAGCCCTGCTCGAGTTCCATGCCCCGAGGAATGATGTGCTAACACGATAAATAATTCACAATTATTTACGAACATGTAACCTATGCTCAAGCACACCCATATCCCTCACAACATTGTCAATACACGACAATTATCCTCTTAAAAGACCCGGGGCAGGGTACATGCAGGGAAGGAAATAAATGAGACAATCGAAATTTGTTCAAGAATGCCCTACAAAAATCGAACCTTAATCTCACAATTTCGAACCCAATAAAATACCATAATTCATTTAAAATGTCAATTAAGCTATCCAAGCAAGAATCAACATCCCTTGACAAAAACTCCCCATTTTCGAACTCAACCCCCTTAAAATCGAACCCAAACAAGCCTTTAAATCCCAACTCTTAAAATTCTTCAAATTTGAACCAAAGCTTCTCAATTCGATCTCAATCAAGCATCATAATACTCTTAAAACATGCAATAATCGATCAATTGCACGAAATAATACCCCTGCCAAAAACCCCCAAATTTTCGAAATCAAACCCTACAATTTCGAAAATAATTTCGAACCAAAATCACCAAAATAAGCAGGGAAAAGCACGAAAAGAAGAAAAGGGGTAAGGGAGATTACCCAACGAAAAACGGAAGCAAAATCGTTCAAAATCGATGAACCCTAACTTTTGGGGATCGACGCCTTTCTGCCAAATTCGACTCCAGGACGCGACGAAACCTTCAATTGATGGAGGGGAAAGGAGCGCCTCGCCGAGACGACGCCGGCGGTAGGTCGCACGCGCCGAACGGTGGCGGGACGGCGGCTAGCGGAGCGCCTGAAGCGGCGGGGCAGGGGAGGTGACGGGAAAATCGCACGTACAGGGGAGGAGAAGAGAATTGGGCTGAAAATGAAATTAATACAAAAATCTCGGGTTCAACTTGTATTTATAGCAAAAATACCCCGAAAAAATAATAGCCCCACAAATACATCATGATTCCTTAAAAATCATCTGTTTTCAAAAACTCTCTCTCTAACTCCAAAATCCCCTACCGGTGCTCACATAGCACCCGAGATTCCGAGACACATCAAAAACCCAACTCTTAGGTTTTACACCGTAATGTGAATACAATCTCAACCTCTGGATCCAACGATCCCAACTGCCCAAATAAACGAGCCCAGAAGGCCCAATACCTCGATTAAATTCCAAATCGCCACGTAAAACCACTTTAGGGATTATTAATACTCCGGGATTAACACCTATAATCCCTGGTCATCACACACTGGCACTTCAGTCCTGGAAGTACCTCCAATCAACAGCTCGAGCTCAACTCCAAAGCCATCGATGTACCTATTCACCTGCCCCAACAGAGACAGCCCCCACGCGGGGTGAGAATACCAATATCACCAATCCAATAAGCACAATTACAATTCATAATTTACACAATCTAAAGGCTATGAATATTAAAAGACACTCCCTGGATGGCATCATCCTCATCCGGGATCCCCTGTGCTGTTCCTGTTCTCAAGATAACCGAAACCATCAAATTCCCAAAAGCCAGTTAATCATTACCTCGATTAACAAATCCGTTCCCCATATACTGATATCATAATCAATAAATCAAATCATTAAACAATGATTACAGATATTCCATATATCTCACTAATGGTTCCATAGTTCTATTTCATCGCTCGCTCCACAATAGCGACATTTTAATCTCACGCACGCTCAACAACGGCGGCGTCATAACCGATGTTCTCTCAACAACGACATCATTCCAATCATTGCTCGCTCAAAAGCGGCACAGTATAATTCCCAATATATATCCATTTATTGCAAATACAAATAACCATGCATTTCACAGTACAATAATATAAAAGGCTATGCTCGTACGTTATACATACATTATGGTTCCGTAGTACGAACCAAACCTTGATTGAGTCCCGCGACCCGATGAATAATGTGCTAACACATAAATAACTCACAATTAAACACGAGCATGCAACCACGTTCCCAAGCACGTTCATAATCTCCAATTATATCGTCAATCCACGACGATTAACCATTTAAAAAGACCACGGGCAAAGCATGCATCGAAAACTCAACACCAAATAATTCCCTAAAATCAGGCACTGACGATCGATCGCTTCATCCCAGGCGATCGATCGCCTCACAAAAATATGCATGGGTGATCAATTGCTCCATTCCAGGCGATCGGTCGCCTCTCAGTGTATTTGGCTACTGTCTCTTGGCGATCGATCGCTTCCTTTGAGGCGATTGGTTGCCTCACTATTCATTTTCCTCAAAATTTTACCAACGTCGCGGCGATCGATCACCCCGCCCTAGGGATCGATCGCCTCAACATGTACCAGCCAAAAATGGTCTTTTTCTTGCAAAATTTTCCAAAACAACAATCACCACACCCCATTCATCATAAATCTTTAACAAGGAACTATCAATCCTCCCCAAAACAAAACAACCCAAAAATTTTTAAAAACCAAAAACTCAAACCCAACTCTATACACAACCAAAAGCCATAAAACCATAATCAAATCGAAGATAAATGCGAGGGGAAGAACAATACTTATTATCTTCGAGATATCCGGCTCCCAAGTCGAGCCTCCATCGATTTTCTTCCATGGGAGAAAAGAGGGGAAACGGGTGGGGAAAGAGGCGCAGGAGAGAGGGGAGAGAGAGAGGAGAAGGAGCAAAATGCTTGAACACCGAGTCCATCTGGTATATATAGTACCAAAACTCCAAAATCCCGAGTCCTCCACAAATACATCATGACTCATTAAAAATCATCCGTGTTCAATAATCATCTCTCAATCTCGTTTTATATTACCGGCCCCAACTCAAAGCACTACGGACCCCAATCCCACAAAAACCAAATTCCAAGGTTTATCACCACGATGAGAATACAATCTCAACCTTTGGATCCAACGATCCCAAATACCCGATTTAACATCCTTGGGTGTCCCAAAACCGCGATTAATTCATAATTGCCACAATTAAAATCCATTAAGGATTATTACCACACCGGGATTAACATCATTAATTCCTGGGCATCACATTTATTTAGCGGGGTATTTCTATTGACCCTTCTCATCGATAGTGAAGATATAAAACTACTATCAAATCTTTTATGCAATTAACTCTAATGAGTCAGTTATTTCTCTGATCAGACAAGCATAATTTTGGTTCTGTGATATCCCCAAAATAATTATGTGCATTTGGGCATTAATTATGTTTATGTGATAATTATGGTGTTAATTATTTTAGTGTTGAATTAATTATTATGGTAAAATGCTTAGTCATGTTGTGGGCGTGATCTGGTAATACATTTCAGGGTGCATGTGATGCATGTTGGGAATTTGAGTTATGTCATGACTTCTTTGGGTTGGGTGTTGATTATTTTGGTAAAGCATGTTTTAATTGAGGTTATGGTGTATTTTTGAAAAATGCTTTTAAATATCATGTAGGGATATTTTATACATCATGCTAAATACCGGGGCATAATTTTAATTAAACCCCACCCCCCCCCCCCCCCCCCTAATACCCCAATTCCCTAACACTCCACTCACTTCTCTCAAATCATTCCCAAACCCTACCCCAACCCCAAAATCGTCAAACCCAAAGGAGAAGAGGAGAAACCTTTGCAAAATCTTCATTTGTTGGATTTCTTGGTAGGATTTGAAGCATAAAGAGGTATGGATCCCTCCTTATTGGTTTTATGAAGTTTTGCTTTGAAATGGGTTGAAATATTTGGGGAAAAATGGGTTTGTTTTTTGGTATATGTTGTATGTGGTTGGGTTATGGTTTTGTGGTGGAAAATGTGTTGGTATTGTTGATATATGATGCTTTGGTGTTTATGGTTGGTTAGTTTTTGAGTATGAATGGATTGGGGGAGGAAAATGAAAGAAAAATGGCGATTTTCGGGTTACAGGTCACGGCGATCGATCGCCCGTTTTTGGCGATCGATCGCGCGCAAGCAGTGGCGACAACAGCATTTGGCGATCGATCGCCAAGTTGGGGCAATCAATCGGTGAGTATCGCGATCGATCGCCCCAGCCTTGGCGATCGATCGCTGAAGATAGATTTTTGGACATTTGGCTGCTGGATCTCGCAATCGATCGGGGCATTATAGCGATCGATCGCGAGATGCCAGAATTGGATATTTGGTTATTTTGTGGGATTTTTGGTATCGGACTATTATTTGGCTCCTAATATTGAATTGTGTGACTGTGTAGAACTATTATTGCCGTTGGTATTGTCGAAGCGAGGGGTATTAATGTCACTGTCATGTTAATACGATGGGTATTATGCCGCTGATATAATAAGACTTGGAAATTGGTCATTGATATTAATGGAATGGATGCATGTCATGACATACATTATAATCTATTGATTATGCTTGTGGTACAGGGACAACCAAAGGGAGCTTTTAAGTGCATATATTACAGGAAGTGATTTGTATTTATGGTTATGCATTTCATATCATAATCTTGTTGGTATGATTATGGTTATTATATGCTCAAGGTTTGGGGGTTGTTCCTGTAGGTACATTTTGGCAGGAAAGGGCTAAGGAGCGGGTTGATGTAGTGAGCTTGTGAGGAGTGCTATTGGTATAGGATGACAAGATTCTTTTGTATAGTCTCTACTCTAGGAGTAGTGTAAAACTATAGGATTAATATTCATTTAGCTGGGAATGTAATTAATCCTTTTTTGAATTTTATTTTGGCATTATAATACTAATAGCTCAAGGCATCAACATTATCTTTATACTCTGTTAGATGTATGCTTAGGTCTACTATATCTTTAATCCGCATTTAAGGTAGCGAGGCCTTACAATAGTGGTATTAGAGCAGTGGTTAGAGAACCTGGGAATGAGTGAAGGGTAGACTTAGCAAACTTGTTGGCTAGGTGTTCACTTATGAGCATGTTATCCTTGTGGTGCATATTGGTGTATATAATTGTTATACTAACATGCTTATTGTTATTCATGTTATCTTACGGTGTAACATATGAATTGTTTCTGGTATTGTTGTTAACCCTTGTATTACAGCATGGCAGCCAGAAACCTGGAACATCTAAATGAGGAGGTGGGTGATATGGGGAGTGTGAGTGCTAGTATCGCACAGACTAATCCCCTACCACCACCGGCTGTGGGTGTTGAACCTATTGCACAACCATTAATACCTGGAGAATTGACCCTAACATAGTTTATGACTTTTCATCCACCCCGCTTTGAGGGAACTGAGACAGGGGAGGAAGCAGAGGAAGGGCTGGAATTGAGCAGATATTTGTGTCTGCACCCTGTGCTAGGACTGCCTGGTTGAGGCTAGCGGAAATTCAGTTGGCAAAGAAGTCTTCCATGTGGTGGAAGACGATAGTGATGGATTTAAGGGCTCAAGGTATGTTGGTGGACTGGACTTTATTTAGGACCCGATTTCTGAACCGGTACTTCTCTGCAGCTGCTAGGCAGATGAAGGAGGACGAGTTCACCAATTTGAAGCAAGGCAATATGACTGTATCGGACTATGCTATGTATTACTCATCGTTGTTGAGGTATGTCCCTCACATTGCTACCTATGGACATGCCAAGATGAGGCACTTCTTGAAAGGTTTGAGGCCAGAGCTATTTGATCGGGTTATCTCCAACAACCCCAACTCTTTTGATGATGCTCTTACTAGAGAAGAGCTAGCGGAGATTGGAGTTAGTGCCTATACGGATGTTATACCCCCTCAAATTCCATCACAGAGACCAGTATCTGATAGGCCTCGAGGAGGCTCATTTAAATCTCGTGGAACTTCATCTTCTTATTGGTTTAGTGGAACGCGAGTTGATAACCGGAGGGGTAATACCTCTACCAATAGAGGGCAAACTCAAGCAAGTAGAGTTGGAGAAGTGAAATGTCATTTCTGTGGAGGACCTCATTTGATGCACGACTGTTCAGCATGTTACAGATGTGGCAAGATGGGCCACATAGCTCGGCATTGTCCTAACCTTGAAGGACAAACAGACCTTAGGGAAGGCAGAGGGAGATTTACTAGCGGGACAGTGCATCAGAGCCAATGTGATGCCCGGAGATTAATGGTGTTAATCCCGGTGTGGTAATAATCCTTAATGGATTTTAATCGTAGCAATTATGAATTAATTGCGGTTTTGGGACTCCCGGGGATTTTAATTCCGGTATTTGGAGTCATTGGATCCAAGGGATGAGATTGTATTCTCATCGTGGTGATAACCTTGGGATTTGGTCTTTGGTAGGATTTGGGGTCCGGAGTACTTTGTAATGGGGCTGGTATTGGAAATAGAGATTGGGAGGTAATTTTTGAAAACAGATGATTTTAAATGAGTCATGATGTATTTGTGGAAGGATTGGTATTTTCGAGTTTGGGTACTATATATACCAAGTAGACTTGGTATTCCATCATTTGGCACGGATCCCTCCTCTCTCTCTACGCCTAACCCTTCCCCCATTTCCCCTCTTTTTTCCCTTGGTGGAAAAATCGTTGGTAGCTTGGCTCGCGAGCCGGTTTTCTCGAAGATAATCAGGTATTAACCTTACCTCGTCCTTGTCTTCGATTTGGTAGTAGTATTGGTTAAAATCCAAAGTTGAGTTGGAGTTTTTATTGGTTTTAAATGCTGTATTTGAGGTGTTGAAGGTGTGTGGGGTGTTGATTTTGAGTTTGGGTGTGAAAAACACCATGGAAGCTCGAGTTTTTCAAAAAATCGCAGGTCGCGATCGATCGTCGAGGAACGTCAATCGATCGCGACGAGCAGCTTTAAATTTGGTGAAGATGTACAGTGCTGGTGATCGATCGCCAAGTCTCGGGGATTGATCGCGGGGTGATTGGCGATCGATCGCGGAGACGCGCGTCCGATCGCGAGATGATTCTGTTTGGCAGCGGGTGCGCGCGATCGATCGCGACAAAAGCGGCGATCGATCGCGGCCCGAAGTGTTGTGTTTTTTTCAAACATTGGCAAAAAGTTGGGATTTTGGTAATTAGCCGATTTCCGGGGCAATGTCTACATTCCTATGAGAATGCTATACTTTTAAAATGGATTGGTTGGAGCCAAAGTTTAATCAAACGGAATTCTCTATTGAGTTTTTGGCTATCTTTTAAACTTATAAAATGGAATATTTTGGGTATTACGCATGCTTAGCCGGGGAGCTTTTATTTTGGTAATCTTCATGAATTGACGATAAGTTTAGGGGTTATGAACGTGCTTGGGCACGTGGTTGCATGCTTGTGTTTAATTGTGAGTTATTTATGTGTTAGCACATAATTCATCGGGTCGTGGGACTCAGGCGGGGTCGGACTTGAACTACGGAATTATAAGGTACGTATAACGTACGAGCATAGCCTGTTATAATATTGTAACTGTGAAATGCACGGTATGTGTTACTTGCAATAAATGGATAGTGAAATGCATGGTATATGGTACTTGCTATAAATGGAACTTATATAGGGTTTGTGGTCAGTGTTTGGGCCACGGACCACAAACCATATATTTGTGTATTTTCCATTTTGGGCCCACCGAAGTGTATTATGAGAGGTAGGAGACCCTATATAAGTGTATTTTATAGTGAAATGCATGGTATATGGTACTTGCTATAAATGGATAGTGAAATGCATGGTATATGGTACTTGCTATAATGGATAGTGAAATGCATGGTATATGGTAATTGCGATAAATGGATATACATTGGGAATTATATGGTGCCGGTTTTGAGCGAGCAATAATTGGGATGTTGTCGCCATTGAGCGACCATCGGTTATGACGCTGCTATTGTTGAGAGTGACTGGGGTTAGACGCCGCTATTATTGAGTGTGCGTGGGGATTAAAATGCCGCTATTGTGGAGCGAGTTATGAAATAGAAACATGGAATCATTGGCTAGATACATGTGATATCTGTAGTGCTCTATTTGATGTTTTAATCATATTTGGTTGTGGAACTGGTACAGCAGGAATGGTTTTTAGTTGATCAATGAGATGATCAACTTGCTATTGAGAATTTAATGGTTTGGTTATTTTGAGAACATGGACAATACAGGGGATCCCGGATGAGGATGATACTATCCAGGGGTATCATTTAAATTCATGGCCCTTACATTCTGTAAATTATGAACTGTAATATTATGATTATTGGATTGGTGGTATTGGTATGCTCACCACGTGTGGGGGCTGTCTCTGTTGGGGCAGGTAATACAGGTGCAGCATGTAAGGACCCCCTTAGCCCTTAATCCCTGATTAGTGTATTAACCACTATGTGTGGCAAATGCTTTCAATAAAAAGTCAATCGGGCAGCTCAGATGATACTTTACCATTGAATGTCAATTACAAAATTTCCTTTAATACTCAATGCTATAAGATCATCATCCTAACAATAAAAGACTCATATGTTTGCCCTTTACCAACCCCTTGGTGCCACTTTTCACATTGTGAACTTTTATAAAAATTTGGGCAGAGTCTCCCCATAAATAGAGCTATCCCGAAATGAAAGCACAACACATAATATAATTCCCGGCCAGGGAATACACAATACTCAACAGAATGCAGCAATACCAAGTAAATTCCCAGCCAGGGAAGACACCACACATATGACGACAAAAGTGGGTTTCAACACCCACATTACACACCAATGACTCTCATATCATTTAGCAATTCTACCTCTAATTGCATGCAACATCAAATGAAAGAGAGAAAGGCTCATGCCTTTATATACAATCCATATACAAGTATAATCGTGCTCACATGCGAGCATCATGAATATGTATATAATCATCAGGTGTATATAGGTACTCTATACGATACCGTGCTCCATCAAGCCCTGGTATCACGATCCTGGGAGTAAATCCAATCAACAGCTCGAGCTCAACTCCAAAGCCATCGATGTACCTGTTCACCTGCCCCAACAGAGACAGCCCCCAACGGGGTGAGCATAGCAATACACAAAATCCCATAATCACAATAATGAAATTCATAATTTACAACAAAAGTAAATACTAATGAATTTTCAATGATACTCCCTGGATGGCAACATCCTCATCCGGGATTCCGTGTACTGTCCCTGTTCTCACAATCATCAAACTCATCAAATCTCATAAATCAGTAAATCAACACATTGATTTAACTCATACTCAAGTATCAATAATTAATGATTCCAAATTCATTATACATACAAACATAGATATCTCGATATCTAATAATGATTTTTAACTTTGCTACCAATCACAGGTAGCTCAAATGCCTAGCATTTATTTTACCAATTTTCCATTATACCTAGACATCTCACATGTCTTATAATGAGTACATGATCCCACGATCATTCTCAGGCATCTCAAATGCCGTACAATAGCCATATAAACCCAGTACCCCTTATATCTTGTAAGAGTTATCCTACTCTAGTGTCACGCGATATCAAGATTTGGTCGTTCCTTGGCTATATCAACATATATATATAACCATACGCACAATATTCAATGAAATCAAAATTACCTTATGCATTTCATAATGCTCTAATATATATAGAAATGCTCGTACGTCGCACGTACCTTAAATTTCCGAAGTCCGAGCCAAACCTTGCTTGTGATGACCAGGGATTATAGGTGTTAATCCCGTAGTGTTAATAATCCCTAAAGTGGTTTTACGGGACGATTTGGAGTTTAATCGAGGTGTTGGGCCTTCTGGGCTCTTTTATTTGGGTAGTTGGGATCGTTGGATCCAGAGGTTGAGATTGTATTCACATTACGGTGTAAAACCTAAGAGTTGGGTTTTTGATGTGTCTCGGAGTCTCGGGTGCTATGTGAGCACCGGTAGAGGGTTTTGGAGTTAGAGAGAGAGTTTTTGAAAACAGATGATTTTTAAGGAATCACGATGTATTTGTGGGGTTATTAGTTTTTCGGGGTATTTTGCTATAAATACCAGTTGAACCCGAGATATTTCATTAAAATTCCATTTCAGCCCTCCAATCTCTCTCTCTCTCTCTCCCCCGCCGAACCCGTCTGCCTCCCCTGCCCCCGCCGCTTCAGGCGCTTCGCCCGCCGCCGTCCGGCCGCCGTTCAGCGCGTGCGACCTACCCACGGCTTCGTCTCGTCCAGGCGCTCATTTCCCCTCCGTCAATTTGAAGTTTCATCGCGATTTGAAGTCGAATTTTACAGAAGTGCGCCGATCCCCAAATTCTAGGGTTTATCGATTTTGGTCGATTTTCCTTCCGATTTTCGATTGGGTAACGTTCTTTACCTCTTTTTCGTCCCTCTCATGTTATTCCCTGCTAAATTCGGAAGTATTGTGTTCGAATTTAAGGATTGAGTTCGAATTTGAGGATGTTGTTTCGAATTTCTTGATGTGTGGGGGGGTTTATGTTCGATTTTGGGGATTGTTGGCATGAGGATGATGATTCTTGTTAGGATTCGATTTATTCGTGTTTAAATGAATTATGAAGCTTAATTGGGATCGAATTAAGATGTTATGGTTTGAATTTGCCCTAATTTGGTGAGGGTTTGATTTCGAATTTTGGGGATTTTGGCTATGGGTTGATGATTCATGTTAGGGATCATTTATTACATGTTTTAGATGATTTATGATGCTTGGTTGGGTTCGAATGGTGATGCTAGGGTTCGAATTATTGAAGGTGTTCTTGGGCAATTTTTCGATATGTCGCATTCGTTTTCCCTCCCTGCATGTACCCTGCCCCGGGTCTTTTAAATGATTTATTGTCGTGTGTTGACAATATTCTGAGGGTTATGAATGTGCTTGAGCATGGGTTACATGTTCGTAAATAATTGTGAATTATTTATCGTTTTAGCACATCGTTTCTCGGGGCATGGAACTCGAGCAAGGTTTGGCTCGGACTTCGAGGATTTAAGGTACGTTTAGCGTACGAGCATAGTTTAAATGATGTTTTACAAGTACGATGCATGATCTAAAATACATGAAATGCTTTGCTATGATGGTATCGGGACTCGGTTACGATATGTTGATTCACATAGTGGAACATTCAGTGCCGCTATGAAGCGAGCCAATGATGAGGTGTGGTTGCTACGGAGCAAACACCCATAGTATGACGTTACCTTGAAGTAAGAAATGAAAATGTGGTATTTGATTAGATATCTAGGATATCTGTATTTTATTCCCTATTGGTAATAATAGGAACAGAGACGTAGTTAATCAGAGAAGTGATTAACCAGTATCGAAAGTTAAGGAAATACCAATATGATATCTAGAATTATGATAATTGCTAGATAAAGAAAGATGTTATGAAATGATGTTATGAAAAGATGTTATGAAATGATGTTATGAAAATATGTTATGAAATGATGTTATGAAAAGATGTTAATGATGTTATGAAAAGATGTTATGAAATGATGTTATGAAAAGATGTTAAATGATGCTATGAAATGATGTTATGAAATGTTGCTAATCATTGCTAGTTAAAGTAAGATGTTATGAAATGTTGTTAATTTGAACTGGCTAGGGTTAACCAATGTGATGATTAACTGCATATTCAGGATTTGATGATTTATCTGTTTTGAGAACAGGATTATTACAGGGGTACGCTATGATGAGGGTGATATCATCCAGGAAGTATCACATATGTTCCACAATATTTACATTTTCGTAAATTATGTATTATGTCATTATGATTATGAAATTGTGGAATTGGTATGCTCACCCCGTTGGGGGCTGTCTCTGTTGGGGCAGGTGAACAGGTACATCGATGGCTTTGGAGATGAGTTCAAGCTGTTGATTGGATGTACTCCCAGGATCGTGGTACCAGGGCTTGATGAAGCACGGTATCGTATAAAGTACTCATACGCCCATGAGGGTTATATACATATTCATGATGCTCGCATGTGAGCAAGATTATACTTGTGTATGGGTTGTATGTAAAGGCATGAGCCTTTCTCTCTCTTTCATTCCATGTTGCATGCAATTAGAGGTAGAATTGCTAAATGATAAGAGAGTCATTAGTGTATTGTGGGTGCTGAAACCCACTTTTGTTGTCATGTGTGTGGTGTCTTCCCTGGCTGGGAATTTACTTGACATTACTGTATTCTGATGAGTATTATGTTTTCCCTGGCCGGGAATTATGTTATGTGCTGTGCTTTTATTTCGGGATAGCTCTATTTATGGGGAGACTCTGCCCAAATTTTTATAAAAGTCCACAAGTAAGAAGTGGTGTAATGGGCAAGCTCTATGAGTCTATTGTTTTTAGGATGATGAGCTTATAACACTGTATGTTAAAGAAAATTTTGTGTTGCCATTCAATGGTAAAGTATCATCTGAGTTTCCCGATTAATTTTATTGAAAGCTTATGCCACACATTAATGATTAATACACTAATCAAGGGTTAAGTTTATGGGGTCCTTACATTAGTGGTATCAGAGCAGTGGTTGCTCATTGGGGCTGTTAAGGGCCTAGGAAGTTATTGATAGCACATATTTATGCATGATGGCATTAATGTTATACGACATGACTAATTGTTTATGTGCTTATATGATATGAAAAGTGGTATTGCTAACCATTGTGGTTGCAGGAATCGTGTGGAACACGATAGGATGGCATTAATAGCGATGTCTAACACTCTATATGCTACGTGCCAAGGAATCTGATTTTGGAAGAAAATCAGGGAAAAGAAAGATATGATGTATTGTCTGAGGACAGACTGGGTAGACAACCGACAGTGGAATACTTCGGTATGGTCTCAATTATTATTGAATATACTAATGCGTTTGTTCATGTAATGTTCAAGCGAGGAAGGTACGTAAGACGCGTACGGGCATCGGACGGTAATACACATCCTTATACTACAACTGTGCTTTTATTGCATGAGTATTCACGATGAAATGATGATGTTTATATGATGATGTGTATACGATGATGTTATACGATGTTTATACGATGAGGCTTATACGATGTTTATATGATGATGATTATGATAAGTAAGTTTATGATGATATTTACGATAAGTAAAGACGATATGATGTTTATGATGATGATAATGATAAGTAAGTTTATGATGATGTTTACGATGAGTAAAGATGATAAGATGTTTATGATGATGATAATGATAAGTAAGTTTATAATGATGTTTACGATGAGTAAATATGATATGATGTTTATGATGATGATTACACGATGTTTATATGATGATGTTTATACGATGTTTTTATGATAATGATTACACGATGTTTATATGATGATGCTTACATGATTTATTGTGGTAAGATGCCACGGGGTAAGATGCCCCACATGGTAAGTAGCCATGCGATATCATTGTGGTAAGGTGCCACGGGGTAAGGTGCCCCATATGGTAAGAGGCCATACGATATTATTATGTGGATTTACGATGACTCATTCTTTTATGATGATTGGCGATAGTTTATTCCGCCAGATGTATGATAGCGATGCCTCATTCCGCTATATTGATTGGCGATGGTTCTTTCCGCCAGATGTATGATAGCGATGCCTCATTCCGCTATATTATTGGCGATGGTTCTTTCCGCCAGATGTATGATAGCGATGCCTCATTCCGCTATATTATTGGCGATGGTTCTTTCCGCCAGATGTATGATAGCGATGGTTCATTCCACTATATTGATTGGCGATGGTTCTTTCCGCCAGATGTATTGATAGCGATGGTTCATTCCGCTATATTGATTGGCGATGGGTTATACCGCCGGGTATTAATAGCGATGCCTCTTTCCGCTATCATGTGGACGATGATCCATGCTCAGGTGTATAGCGAGGTTTCATGCCACTTCTTATATGACGAGGTATCATGCCGTCGATTCTATAGCGATGGACTGTGCCGCTATATATTCAGCACAGGATTTTGCCGCCTTCGAGCGAAGGGTGCTGATTACGTATTATTATTTAGCGACGGAGACAGGTACAACGCTATATTGATAGCAATGAGGTATGAGATATTGCTATTCTATTTAGCATTATTATAGCTGGCATGCGTTGTTATACATGTTTTATTATGACTATTTTACTAGCATGATGATGAATGATATATGTTGATGTACATGGACCGTCACGAGTTGACTGGGTTGTTTAGATGTCATTGTTGACATGTATCGTCACTAGTTGACAATGTCTTAGATGCCATGAGTTGGCATGTGTCGTCACAGGATGACGATGACGATGGTGTAGGAGATGTCTTATCAGACACGCATCATCGTTACGATGATCGGTGCGTTGAGTATACGTTTTCAGTTGTATGCCTTGGGTGCCAGTGTCGGGCACAAGGTGGCGTGTGCGTCACCGATTGACGTGACCCTTATACCGAGCGGGTTACTCGAGGAATGGATGGACGCGTTGTACATGTGATTGTACCGCAGATATTGTTTGAGGCAATCATATTACGAGTGGTGATACCCTTGAGGTATGCTCGTTGGATTGGCTTTTTGGCCATGTTTTTGACGATATGAGTAATCGTGGAGGAATTACTCGCTTTCTATTGATATGACATGTGGTAGACATGGTCACACCACCCATGAGGATGTAAGATGGGTCCTAAGGGAGTAGGATCAGGTTATGTAAAGTACATGGGGACATTGAAGTGTCCAGGGTATATCAGCATTGGAGGAATGTTGGGTAAAGACCCACTACTCTATTGATTGTTCTTCCCATGGTATGGTATGCCGTGTGGAAACGTCCATCTGATTGGTAGGTTTGAGGTGAACCTAGTGAGACAGCGATTAGTTTGTCTGCCGCGTGTGTGCAGCACCATGATGGGCTTGCTAGAGCCGTTATACTGCTCGTTGGAACCAAGTTTGGCAAATCGTAAGGTGATACGAAGTGGATTGTGGTGAACTCTGGTAGTCACCACGTCATTTGAAGTTGAGGTTGAGTATGCCTCACTGAAACGTATATATGTTTATGTTTAAATCTTGGGGAGACTTGTCTGGGACAGCTCGTGATGTGAAGTACCAACGAGAGAGTCGTCAAGTCGTCGTTGATTCGATCTGAGAATCCATGTATTTGAGTTGCAATGATGCGACTGCTCCTTCGATAGAGGAGGTTTGAAAGCGGAAACCAGGTTTGGTATGTGTACACCGTGGAATACTAGTGTTTCCCTCGTAACGATGTATGTTGGACATCGTGAGTCATGATAAGAGATGTCAAGGAATGAAATCTACGATGGAATCAGGAGCGATTCGAATCCTTACAGTTTCAGTTGACTAGCTGCTTTTGGATTATTAGCGTTGAGCTGTGCTGACGCTCTTTGACGTTATGATGGATTTGGAAGTCTATTCCACTCCAGAGTTTGACACGAGGTCAACGTTCTCACGGTTGAGGTGTCATTCAGGATGACTGTCCGATCTACAGTCGTAAGTATCGGTTGTTTTGCAGTCATGAGGGACTGACTTTTGGGATGACCCGCATCGAGGTACGTTTTGCCTCTTAGGTGATATGTTGGTTTTGGTAAGTCGCTCTGTTTCAGAGTTTGATGATAGGTAAGCATCCTCGCGTTTATTAATACGATTCTGATATGGTCAGGAATCGAGGTTATGGCTTCATGTTGTTGTGTAGCCTGGGTGTTACGTGTTACACCAGTGCTAATTTCGAGGACGAAATTCTTTTAGTGGGGGATATTGTGATGACCAGGGATTATAGGTGTTAATCCCGTAGTGTTAATAATCCCTAAAGTGGTTTTACGGGACGATTTGGAGTTTAATCGAGGTGTTGGGCCTTCTGGGCTCTTTTATTTGGGTAGTTGGGATCGTTGGATCCAGAGGTTGAGATTGTATTCACATTACGGTGTAAAACCTAAGAGTTGGGTTTTTGATGTGTCTCGGAGTCTCGGGTGCTATGTGAGCACCGGTAGAGGGTTTTGGAGTTAGAGAGAGAGTTTTTGAAAACAGATGATTTTTAAGGAATCACGATGTATTTGTGGGGTTATTAGTTTTTCGGGGTATTTTGCTATAAATACCAGTTGAACCCGAGATATTTCATTAAAATTCCATTTCAGCCCTCCAATCTCTCTCTCTCTCTCTCCCCCGCCGAACCCGTCTGCCTCCCCTGCCCCCGCCGCTTCAGGCGCTTCGCCCGCCGCCGTCCCGCAGCCGTTCGGCGCGTGCGACCTACCACGGCTTCGTCTCGTCCAGGCGCTCATTTCCCCTCCGTCAATTTGAAGTTTCATCGCGATTTGAAGTCGAATTTTACAGAAGTGCGCCGATCCCCAAATTCTAGGGTTTATCGATTTTGGTCGATTTTCCTTCCGATTTTCGATTGGGTAACGTTCTTTACCTCTTTTTCGTCCCTCTCATGTTATTCCCTGCTAAATTCGGAAGTATTGTGTTCGAATTTAAGGATTGAGTTCGAATTTGAGGATGTTGTTTCGAATTTCTTGATGTGTGGGGGGGTTTATGTTCGATTTTGGGGATTGTTGGCATGAGGATGATGATTCTTGTTAGGATTCGATTTATTCGTGTTTAAATGAATTATGAAGCTTAATTGGGATCGAATTAAGATGTTATGGTTCGAATTTGCCCTAATTTGGTGAGGGTTTGATTTCGAATTTTGGGGATTTTGGCTATGGGTTGATGATTCATGTTAGGGATCATTTATTACATGTTTTAGATGATTTATGATGCTTGGTTGGGTTCGAATGGTGATGCTAGGGTTCGAATTATTGAAGGTGTTCTTGGGCAATTTTTCGATATGTCGCATTCGTTTTCCCTCCCTGCATGTACCCTGCCCCGGGTCTTTTAAATGATTTATTGTCATGTGTTGACAATATTCTGAGGGTTATGAATGTGCTTGAGCATGGGTTACATGTTCGTAAATAATTGTGAATTATTTATCGTTTTAGCACATCGTTTCTCGGGGCATGGAACTCGGGCAAGGTTTGGCTCGGACTTCGAGGATTTAAGGTACGTTTAGCGTACGAGCATAGTTTAAATGATGTTTTACAAGTACGATGCATGATCTAAAATACATGAAATGCTTTGCTATGATGGTATCGGGACTCGGTTACGATATGTTGATTCACATAGTGGAACGTTCAGTGCCGCTATGAAGCGAGCCAATGATGAGGTGTGGTTGCTACGGAGCAAACACCCATAGTATGACGTTACCTTGAAGTAAGAAATGAAAATGTGGTATTTGATTAGATATCTAGGATATCTGTATTTTATTCCCTATTGGTAATAATAGGAACAGAGACGTAGTTAATCAGAGAAGTGATTAACCAGTATCGGAAGTTAAGGAAATACCAATATGATATCTAGAATTATGATAATTGCTAGATAAAGAAAGATGTTATGAAATGATGTTATGAAAAGATGTTATGAAATGATGTTATGAAAAGATGTTATGAAATGATGTTATGAAAAGATGTTATGAAATGATGTTATGAAAAGATGTTATGAAATGATGTTATGAAAAGATGTTATGAAATGATGCTATGAAATGATGTTATGAAATGTTGCTAATCATTGCTAGTTAAAGTAAGATGTTATGAAATGTTGTTAATTTGAACTGGCTAGGGTTAACCAATGTGATGATTAACTGCATATTCAGGATTTGATGATTTATCTGTTTTGAGAACAGGATTATTACAGGGGTACGCTATGATGAGGGTGATATCATCCAGGAAGTATCACATATGTTCCACAATATTTACATTTTCGTAAATTATGTATTATGTCATTATGATTATGAAATTGTGGAATTGGTATGCTCACCCCGTTGGGGGCTGTCTCTGTTGGGGCAGGTGAACAGGTACATCGATGGCTTTGGAGATGAGTTCAAGCTGTTGATTGGATGTACTCCCAGGATCGTGGTACCAGGGCTTGATGAAGCACGGTATCGTATAAAGTACTCATACGCCCATGAGGGTTATATACATATTCATGCTGCTCGCATGTGAGCAAGATTATACTTGTGTATGGGTTGTATGTAAAGGCATGAGCCTTTCTCTCTCTTTCATTCCATGTTGCATGCAATTAGAGGTAGAATTGCTAAATGATAAGAGAGTCATTAGTGTATTGTGGGTGCTGAAACCCACTTTTGTTGTCATGTGTGTGGTGTCTTCCCTGGCTGGGAATTTACTTGACATTACTGTATTCTGATGAGTATTATGTTTTCCCTGGCCGGGAATTATGTTATGTGCTGTGCTTTTATTTCGGGATAGCTCTATTTATGGGGAGACTCTGCCCAAATTTTTATAAAAGTCCACAAGTAAGAAGTGGTGTAATGGGCAAGCTCTATGAGTCTATTGTTTTTAGGATGATGAGCTTATAACACTGTATGTTAAAGAAAATTTTGTGTTGCCATTCAATGGTAAAGTATCATCTGAGTTTCCCGAATAATTTTATTGAAAGCTTATGCCACACATTAATGATTAATATACTAATCAAGGGTTAAGTTTATGGGGTCCTTACATTAGTGGTATCAGAGCAGTGGTTGCTCATTGGGGCTGTTAAGGGCCTAGGAAGTTATTGATAGCACATATTTATGCATGATGGCATTAATGTTATACGACATGACTAATTGTTTATGTGCTTATATGATATGAAAAGTGGTATTGCTAACCATTGTGGTTGCAGGAATCGTGTGGAACACGATAGGATGGCATTAATAGCGATGTCTAACACTCTATATGCTACGTGCCAAGGAATCTGATTTTGGAAGAAAATCAGGGAAAAGAAAGATATGATGTATTGTCTGAGGACAGACTGGGTAGACAACCGACAGTGGAATACTTCGGTATGGTCTCAATTATTATTGAATATACTAATGCGTTTGTTCATGTAATGTTCAAGCGAGGAAGGTACGTAAGACGCGTACGGGCATCGGACGGTAATACACATCCTTATACTACAACTGTGCTTTTATTGCATGAGTATTCACGATGAAATGATGATGTTTATATGATGATGTGTATACGATGATGTTATACGATGTTTATACGATGAGGCTTATACGATGTTTATATGATGATGATTATGATAAGTAAGTTTATGATGATATTTACGATAAGTAAAGACGATATGATGTTTATGATGATGATAATGATAAGTAAGTTTATGATGATGTTTACGATGAGTAAAGATGATAAGATGTTTATGATGATGATAATGATAAGTAAGTTTATAATGATGTTTACGATGAGTAAATATGATATGATGTTTATGATGATGATTACACGATGTTTATATGATGATGTTTATACGATGTTTTTATGATAATGATTACACGATGTTTATATGATGATGCTTACATGATTTATTGTGGTAAGATGCCACGGGGTAAGATGCCCCACATGGTAAGTAGCCATGCGATATCATTGTGGTAAGGTGCCACGGGGTAAGGTGCCCCATATGGTAAGAGGCCATACGATATTATTATGTGGATTTACGATGACTCATTCTTTTATGATGATTGGCGATAGTTTATTCCGCCAGATGTATGATAGCGATGCCTCATTCCGCTATATTGATTGGCGATGGTTCTTTCCGCCAGATGTATGATAGCGATGCCTCATTCCGCTATATTATTGGCGATGGTTCTTTCCGCCAGATGTATGATAGCGATGCCTCATTCCGCTATATTATTGGCGATGGTTCTTTCCGCCAGATGTATGATAGCGATGGTTCATTCCACTATATTGATTGGCGATGGTTCTTTCCGCCAGATGTATTGATAGCGATGGTTCATTCCGCTATATTGATTGGCGATGGGTTATACCGCCGGGTATTAATAGCGATGCCTCTTTCCGCTATCATGTGGACGATGATCCATGCTCAGGTGTATAGCGAGGTTTCATGCCACTTCTTATATGACGAGGTATCATGCCGTCGATTCTATAGCGATGGACTGTGCCGCTATATATTCAGCACAGGATTTTGCCGCCTTCGAGCGAAGGGTGCTGATTACGTATTATTATTTAGCGACGGAGACAGGTACAACGCTATATTGATAGCAATGAGGTATGAGATATTGCTATTCTATTTAGCATTATTATAGCTGGCATGCGTTGTTATACATGTTTTATTATGACTATTTTACTAGCATGATGATGAATGATATATGTTGATGTACATGGACCGTCACGAGTTGACTGGGTTGTTTAGATGTCATTGTTGACATGTATCGTCACTAGTTGACAATGTCTTAGATGCCATGAGTTGGCATGTGTCGTCACAGGATGACGATGACGATGGTGTAGGAGATGTCTTATCAGACACGCATCATCGTTACGATGATCGGTGCGTTGAGTATACGTTTTCAGTTGTATGCCTTGGGTGCCAGTGTCGGGCACAAGGTGGCGTGTGCGTCACCGATTGACGTGACCCTTATACCGAGCGGGTTACTCGAGGAATGGATGGACGCGTTGTACATGTGATTGTACCGCAGATATTGTTTGAGGCAATCATATTACGAGTGGTGATACCCTTGAGGTATGCTCGTTGGATTGGCTTTTTGGCCATGTTTTTGACGATATGAGTAATCGTGGAGGAATTACTCGCTTTCTATTGATATGACATGTGGTAGACATGGTCACACCACCCATGAGGATGTAAGATGGGTCCTAAGGGAGTAGGATCAGGTTATGTTAAGTACATGGGGACATTGAAGTGTCCAGGGTATATCAGCATTGGAGGAATGTTGGGTAAAGACCCACTACTCTATTGATTGTTCTTCCCATGGTATGGTATGCCGTGTGGAAACGTCCATCTGATTGGTAGGTTTGAGGTGAACCTAGTGAGACAGCGATTAGTTTGTCTGCCGCGTGTGTGCAGCACCATGATGGGCTTGCTAGAGCCGTTATACTGCTCGTTGGAACCAAGTTTGGCAAATCGTAAGGTGATACGAAGTGGATTGTGGTGAACTCTGGTAGTCACCACGTCATTTGAAGTTGAGGTTGAGTATGCCTCACTGAAACGTATATATGTTTATGTTTAAATCTTGGGGAGACTTGTCTGGGACAGCTCGTGATGTGAAGTACCAACGAGAGAGTCGTCAAGTCGTCGTTGATTCGATCTGAGAATCCATGTATTTGAGTTGCAATGATGTGACTGCTCCTTCGATAGAGGAGGTTTGAAAGCGGAAACCAGGTTTGGTATGTGTACACCGTGGAATACTAGTGTTTCCCTCGTAACGATGTATGTTGGACATGTCTGGGACAGCTCGTGATGTGAAGTACCAATGAGAATACGATCTCAACCTCGGGATCCAACGATCCCAACTACTCAAATAGACGAGCCCGGAAGGCCCAACGCCTCGATTAAACTCCAAATCGCCACGTAAAACCACTTTAGGGATTATTAATACTACGGGATTAACACCTATAATCCGCGGTCATCACAGCAGCGGTAGCTTTGGAGTTGAGCTCGGGCTGTTGATTTGAGGTACTTCCACGATTGAAGTACCAGAGCTGGTTGATTATGTACGTAGCTCCAGAGTTGAGATCGAGCGGTGCATGAGAGGTGCCTTTAGGATCGAAGTACCAATAGCCTCATTCGGTAGAGTTTCTTATACATTAGATACACGCTTATTCATTGGGTGCTCTCATGTGAGCACGTTTTTACGTGTATATGGAATGTATAAATGGGCATGGATTTTCTCTCTTCATTTATGGTCTGCATGCAATTAATTACGAAATTGCTAAATGAACAGAGAGTATGCTAGTGTATTATTAGGGTGCATGAAATTGGTTCTGGTTTGGGAAGTTGAATATTATGAGGTTCTAATGCAAAATTTTTTATAGATGGTATATGATGCTATGCTTGCATGTGTTTCCTTCCCATTATAATATGATTGTATGTACTAATGACATGGATTAAACAATAAAACGGGTAAAGGGCACCGGGGTCCTTACATTAGTGGTATCAGAGCAGTGGTTTGCTCTTTGGGGCTGTTGAGGGCCTAGGAACATGTTAATGGGAATGAGAAGCACATACTTATGCATGATGGTAGATAGTGTTGTGTGGCACAACTATATTGCTTATGTGCGTTTATGATATGTATTCATAATTGGAATATGTTGTTGCTAACCAGGGTGGTTGCAGGGTCATATGAGACATGGATTATGCATTACGGTTGCATATATAAGGGAGTGATGCTTTTAATGCTTTGCCGCTAAATGTTGAAGCGATGGTAAAATTCCGCATGTCACATTTGAAGCGAGGTGCATTAAAATACAATCTTAGCGATGTATATTGGTATACGGGTATGCATTGTGGTAGCATGGATGGCGTAGTGATGTGAATACTTGCCGCCTTCATGGCGTAGTGATGTGAATACTTGCCGCCTTCATTCCGCTATTCTATTGGGTATGGTTTATGCCGCCGGGTATCTCTATAGCAATGGTTCATTCCGCTACATCTATTGGCAATGGCTCATACCGCCAGGTATCATATAGCCATGGGTCATTCCGCTATTCTATTGACGATGGTTCATGCCGCCGGGTATCTACATAGCAATGGGTTATTCCGCTAGTTCTATGGCGATGGTTCATGCCGCTGATTCTATAGCGATGTTTTAAGCCGCTGACTCTATGGCGAGGGATCATGCCACTAATTCTATAGCGATGGGTTATGTCGCTATGTACGTAGCACTGGATTACGCCACCTACGAGCGATGGGTGCTGCTTGCGTACCATTGGTGGACGATGGATACAGGTATGCCGCTATCTTGTTAGCGATGAGGTATGGTACATTACTGTTTTATCAGCATTATTGTCAATGTCATGCGCTGTTGACAGTACCGTCACGAGTTGACGATGTTATTTTGGATGTCATATGTTGACATATACCGTCACGGGATGACGATGACATAGTGGATATTCTATGTAGACGCGTGGCGTCATTTGGATGAATAATACGTCTGGGTGTATGTATTTAGTCATATGATTTGAGTGCCGATGATGAGCACAAGGTGGTGTCTACGTCACCGGTTGACGAGACTATTTTGCCGAGCAGGTTTGCTCGATAGATATTGGATGTATTGTACCGGTGAGAGCACCGCATCATGTAAATGAGGTAAATATATTTACGAGTAGTGGTACCTGTGGGTATACTCGTTGGAATGGCTAAGGCCAAGTGATTGGTGGTAAGAGTAGTCATTGATGAAACTACTCGCTTGTCGTTGTGATGAGTGGTAGGCATGGTCACACCCACCCTGAGGGTGTGGAATAAATCCTAATGATTAGGATTGCATTGGAGTTGAGCAAGGACACCGGGAGGTCCATTATGCTTTGGTGTTTTAGAGATATATTGGGTGGTGACCCACAACTCTAATGGTTTGTACGGTATGGTATACCGGGATGGAACGTGTGTCATGTTGATAGGTTGGTATTAACCTATGGGGGCAGCGAATTGCTAACCAAGTATTGTTTCAGTGATGTAGTGTGCCTGTTGTATCCATTATACTGCTCGTTGGATTCAAGTTTGGTAAATCGTACGGTGATACGATGAGGGTTTATGGTAGACTCTTGTAGTCTCTTTGTGGCATGATGACTGAGGCAGTGAGTGCCTCACGGGGACGTTTATACTTCAAATGGTAAGGGACTTGTACTGGGACAGCTCAATTCTGTTGGGAGTACCAACGTGAGTGTCGACAAGTCATTTTTGGCTCGGGTTGAGCATCTTGCATATGGCATGCAATGGGGGACAGAATTGGTTTGTGAGATATAGTTAGTGGGGTGACACTACTATATTGATATGAAGTATATGACTATTATAGTTTGTGCATATGTTTCATATGAAGTATATGACTATTATACTAACATGTTATGGTTTTCTAACGATGTATTTTATGAACTGCTTTTGGGTATGGTTGTTAACCCTTGTGTTGCAGCATGGCAGCAAATGTGGTAGTGGGTGATGCAATTAGTGTTAATGCAAGTGCTGGGCGTACGAATCTCCTAACACTGCCAGCCTTGGGCGAAGAACCCTCTGAGCAACAGTTACTACCTGGGGAGCTAAGTTTGGCTCAGTTTCTGACATACCGACCCCCGATGTTCGAAGGAACTGAGACAGGGGAACTGGCCGAGGAATGGTTAGAGAGGATGGAACAGATATTTGTGGCAGCTCCTTGTGCGAAGTCAGCATGGATAAGGCTAGCGGAGTTCCAACTGGCGAAGAAGGCATTGATGTGGTGGAAGACCACAGTAATAGAGCAAGAGGCTCAGGGACAGGAAATAAATTGGAAGCTGTTCAGAACTCGGTTTCTGACCCGCTACTTTTCAGCTGCTGCACGACAGGCTAAGGAGGATGATTTTACCAACTTAAAGCAAGGCACCATGCCGGTATCGGACTATGCTTTCATTATTGTTCTTTACTCCGATATGTGCCCCATGTTGCTGCGAATACCTAGGCAAAGATGAGACACTTCATGAAAGGTTTGAGGCCGGAACTGTATGACATGGTGGTTACTTATGGCCCTGCTTGCTTTGATGACGCCCTTTCACGGGCTGAGCTAGCCAAACTGGGAGTTGGTGCGTATCCTGATGCCGTGCCACCTCCAGCACCCCCTCAGAAATCTACTTCTGATAATTTGAAGCCGAGGGGTGATCAATTCAAGCCGAGGGGGAACACATCAGCTTCGAGGTTCAGTGGTAAGAGGCCCGAGAATCGTTGGAAAGGAAACCGTAGGAATGACGCCCCGTCAGGAAGAGGACAGTCTCAGGGAGGCAGATTTGGGAAGGTCCAGTACTCTCTTTGTGGGCAACCACATTCGACGAAAGACTGCGTAGGTTGTTACGTATGTGGCAATAAGGGCCACTTTGCTCAGCAATGTCCCAATCGGGAGGGACAACAGAACTCTGCGGGGAGGCCTGCGAGAGCAGTGCAGCACAGGCCACCGTTTGTACCGAGGCAGTATGGAGGTCAGCCTATGGGGCCACCTCAGGGGCAAGTTTATGCATTGACAAGGGAGCAGGCTACAGCGGCTCCGGAGGAAGTGATAGCGGGTACGTGTCTTTTATTTACGCATCCTGCTTTTTTATTGATAGACACAGGTGCGTCACACTCTTTTGTGTCGACAAGTTTTATGGAAAGGCACCACATATGCACTTCTCCGTCGCCCATGCCTCTTGTAGTCTCGACACCCGCTAGGAAGAAGTTTGATTGCTGATCGTATTGTCTATGACGGCCTCATTTATTTTGAGGGCAACGAGTTGAAGTCAGATCTGATTGTTCTGGGAATGTCAGACTTCGATTGCATTATGGGCATCGATGTGCTGAATAGGTATCAGGCAGTTGTGGACTGCAGGCAGAGGACGGTCCGGTTCAGGTCTGATATGGGAGTCCAGTGGACATTCTATGGAGATGGTTCCCGTTCAAAGATCTCGTTGATATCTGCTGTCAAGATGGCACAGTTGTTGGAACGGGGCCATACATGATATCTCATCTATGCTGTTGATATTACTGAAAATATGGAAGAATTAAAGGTCGAGGATGTGCCCGTAGTGGCGGAGTTTTCTGATGTCTTTCCGGAAGAGATTCTCGGATTTCCACCGACGAGAGAGGTCGAGTTTGGGATTGAGTTACTACCGGGGACGTCTGCCATTTCTCGTGCCCCGTATAGGATGGCACCAGCGGAGTTAAGGGAGTTGAAGGTTCAGTTGTAAGAGCTCCTTGATAAGGGTTACATACGCCCTAGCGTATCGCCCTGGGGTGCACCTGTCCTATTTGTCAAAAAGAAAGATGGTTCGATGCGTCTATGCATCGATTACACACAACTGAACAAAGCCACAGTGAAGAATAAGTATCTACTTCCGAGGATCGATGATTTGTTTGACCCGTTGCAGGGTACAAGGCTCTACAGTAAGATTGATCTGAGGTCGGGGTATCATCAGATTCGGGTAAGGGAAGATGACGTTCAGAAGACAGCTTTCAGGACAAGGTATGGGCACTATGAATTCTTAGTCATGCCTTTTGGGGTGACAAATGCCCCAGCTGTCTTTATGAGTCTGATGAACAGAGTATTTCAACCGTATTTGGATCAGTTTGTCATTGTTTTCATTGACGATATACTCATTTACTCTCGGACCGAAGAGGAACACGTGAAGCACTTTAAGACAGTACTCCAGATCCTTAGGGATCATCAGTTATATGCAAAGCTCAGCAAGTGAGAGTTCTGGTTGAGCAGTGTGGTGTTCTTGGGTCATGTTATATCTAGCAGCGGGATATCAATAGATCCCAGGAAGGTTGAAGCCGTGATGGAGTGGGCTGCACCCACTTCTGTACCCGAGATACGGAGCTTCCTCGGCTTGGCCGGTTATTATCGACGTTTTGTCAAAGGTTTTTCAAATATTGACAAACCCCTGACACAGCTGACTCAGAAAGGAGTTCCGTTCTATTGGTCTGAAGCTTGTGAGGAAAGCTTCCAATTGAAGTGTTGTTTGACTACGACACCTGTAATGGTGATTCCTTCTGAGAATAAGAGGTTTGCCTTGTACACAGATGCATCACTGCAGGGTTTGGGTTGTGTGTTGATGCAAGATATGCATGTGGTGGCTTATGCATCGAGGCAGCTGAAGCCACATGAGGCTAGGTATCCAGTCCATGATTTAGAGCTGGCAACCATTATATTTGCCTTGAAGATTTGGAGGCATTACCTGTATCGTACGACGTTTACCATCTATCCAGATCATAAGAGCCTGAAGTTTTTGTTCACACAGGCTGAATTGAATATGCGACAAAGAAGATGTATGGATTTACTCAAGGATTATGATTGTGAAATTGAGTACAATCCTGGTAAAGCAAACTTGATAGCAGACGCCTTAAGTCAGAAGGTGAAGAGTACTGCTGAGGATACCATGAGTTTGTCAGCTATGATGACTTCTTATTGCCATATGGGCTATGATTTCGATGTGGACACGTCGCCGGTGCGAGTGTCGACCTTATTAGCTGAGCCAGACATATTTGAGGCTATCAGGAAAGTCCAGAGGTCGGATGATGAGGTTCAGAGATGGTCATCGATAGTACTTCAGGGACAACCATCAAAGTTCAGAGTGGCAGAAGATGGTTCCTTGAGGCTTGGTAACCGTTGGGTATTGCCGAGGGCACCGGAGTTGCGTCAAGGGATCTTGCACCGTGCTCATAGCAGAAGGTTAGCATACATACAGGTGGGAGAAAGATGTACAAGGACTTGTGTGACCAGTTTTGGTGGAGGCGGATGAAAGAGACGTCGTCACCTTTGTCAAGAAGTGCTTGATTTGTCAGCAAGTAAAAGCAGAGAGGCAGAGGCCTGGTGGCGAACTGAAGAGTTTAGAGGTACCTGAATGGAAGTGGGAGCACATATCTATGGACTTCGTGACCCACTTGCCAAGGACGGCCTCTGGATTTGATGCGATCTGGGTGATCGTGGATAGCCTGACGAAGGTGGCTCATTTCATCCCTTACTGTATGACTTTCACATATCTAAAGATGGCCCAATTATATGTACGGGATGTGGTGAGGTTGCATGGGGTTCCAGTCTCGATTGTGTCTGATAGAGAAACAAGGTTTACTTCACATTCCTGGGAGGGTCTCTAGACAGCTTTGGGCACAGAGGTGAGACTGGGTACAGCTTATCACCCTCAGACAGATGGCCAGACATAGTGTACTATACAGACGCTCGAAGATATGCTGAGGGCATGTGTATTGGAGTTTGATACTCCATGGCCGGATTCAGTGGCACTGGTGGAGTTCTCCTATAATAACAGCTATCAGGCGAGCATTCAAATGGCCCCTTTCGAAGCTCTTTACGGACGACGATGTAGGTCACCGCTGTATTGGGAGGACTTGACTAGTAAAGCGGTCGGAGGACCGGATATGATTAGGGATATGGAAGGAAAGATTAAGTTGATACGCCAGAAGATGAAAGCGGCCCAGGATAGGCAAGCAGCCTATGTCAATAAGCGACGACGACCGCTAGAATTCCAGTTAGGAGACAAGATCTTCTTGAAAATCTCACCCTTCAGGGGTGTGGTTCGTTTTGTTATGCGGGGGAAGTTATCTCCGAGGTATGTTAGGCCGTATGAAGTATTGCAGTGTATCGGTACTTTGGCCTACCGTTTGGCTCTACCGTCGTCTTTATCTGGTATTCATGACGTCTTTCACGTCTCTATGTTACAGAAGTATGAGCCATTTCCGTCTCATGTATTACAGCCTACTGAAGTACAGTTGGACTCAGATGTATCCTACGTAGAAAGACCAATCAGAATTCTTGATCGAGAGGATCGCAGATTACGAAGCAAAGTTATACCGATGATCAAAGTTCAGTGGGATCGTCGGGGTGTCGAGGAGGCTACGTGGGAGACGGAACGACATATGGTGCAGCACTACCCGGAACTATTTTCTGGTATGTTATTTATGTTTAGTTTCTTTTGGGGTAAGTGCATGCGATTTCGAGGACGAAATCTTATAAGTAGGGGAGTATTGTGATGTCCCCGAAATAATTATATGCAATTTGGGTATTTTATACATCATGTTAATTGTTGGGGTACAATTTTAATTAACCTTTATAACCATTACCCCATTATCCCCCCCCCCCCCCCCCCCCCCCACACACACACACACACACCTTTATCAATCACTTTACTAATTCCCCAAATCTCATCCCCAACCCTAACCCACTTCACATTTTCGAAATTGAGCAAAAGAGGAAGGAGAAATCTTCTCAAAACCTTTGTTTGTGAGATTTTTGGTAGAATTTGGAGTCCTCAAGAGAACCATCCCATGTACCAACAACTTCAAGGAGATAAAGTTCTTCAACTTCTCCACTTTTGAGATTAAGGTACGTAAGAGACGTACGGGCATCGGACGGTAAAACACACTCCTATATTATAACTATGCAATGATTGCATAAGTATTTATGTAACAGGTTGATGATGTTAATGATAAGTAAGTGTACGATGATGATTATGATAAGTAGAGATACGATGATGTTTATGATAAGTGAGGATGATGTTTATGATGAGTAAGGATGCTATGATGTTTATGATGTATGTTAAACTATGTTATTAGAAATGGTAGAGTGTTCCGGTGGTTGTTATGGGCAAGCGAGGAAGGTACTTACCGCTGACATAGCTAGCGAGGAGATATACCCGCTATCAAAGAGTAGCAAGGGATATCACAGTACGCTATATGTCGAGCGAGGTGGCCAATTGTGCCGCTGTCATAACAGGACCAGGACAGTCACATTTCTAATTAACATTGTTGATTATGGGTATATTAGTGAAGTACGATTTTAATCTTTTATGTCAAGAACTAATGATTACATGCATGAATATGAAACAGGGACAACAAAAGAGGATTAATGCGATTAACCAGGAAGTATATGTTAACGATTATTTCATGCATTTATTTATATGCCATTATCTTATGATTTTAAGTAATGATGTACATGCTCATGATGGGTTGTCCATGTATGTACACTTTTGGACTGAAGGGCTAAGGGTCGGGTTGAGGCAGTGAGCTACGAGGAGCATGAAAGAATTTAGGAAACAAGATTTTTGAATAGTCTCTACTCTAGGAGTAGTGTAAATCTATAGCTTTAACATTCATTATAAAGAATGTAATTAATTAGCTTTTGGAATTTTATTTTTGGCCTGTAATCCTATTAGCTCAAGGCTGCAACCGGAATCCTAAGATGTTATTAATGCATGTTTAGTCCATAATACGTTATTATAATCATGTTAAGGTAGGAAGACCCTACACTGTCTCTGTTGGGGCAGGTAATACAGGTGCAGCGGTAGCTTTGGAGTTGAGCTCGGGCTGTTGATTTGAGGTACTTCCAGGATGAAGTACCAGAGCTGGTTGATTATGTACGTAGCTCCAGAGTTGAGATCGAGCGGTGCATGAGAGATGCCTCCAGGATCGAAGTACTAATAGCGCATTCGGTAGAGTTTCTTATACATTAGATACACGCTTATTCATTGGGTGCTCTCATGTGAGCACGTTTTTACGTGTATATGGAACGTATAAATGTGCATGGCTTTTCTCTATTCATTTATGGTCTGCATGCAATTAATTATGGAATTGCTAAATGAACAGAGAGTATGTTAGTGTATTATTATGGTGCATACTATGAAAGTGGTTCTGGTTTGGGAAGTTGAATAGGAGTGTTCATTCACCCCCCCCCCCCCCCCTCTAAACACTCCGGACCGATCCTAACAAATGGTATCAGAGCAGGTCGTCTTAATCATCACAAAGACACTTGAGCTGATGGCATCATTCAACAAAATTCCTATGTTCTCAAAAGAAGACTATGATGATTGGAGAATCAGAATGCAAGCTCATCTAGCAGCACAGGATGACGATATGTGGTTCATCATCACTGATGGACCAATGAAGATTCTGAAAGTCAATACAGCGGCCTCCATTACTGGTGGTGAACCCCAAATGGTCGAGAAGGACAGATCCCTCTGGACGAATGAAGAAAGAAAGAAAGCAAATCTAGACAACGTTGCCAAAGACATCTTGTTCAAGACGTTTGACAAGAATATGTTCAGTAAAATCAAAATGTGCTCTACTGCCAAAGAAATTTGGGAGAAGATAGCACAGCTATGTGAAGGGAACGACCAGACCAAGGAAAACAAGCTGACTGTTGCTCTTCAAAGATTTGAGAGCATAAGATTGGAGAAACTCTAATTGAGTTTGATGAAAGAGTTACTGGTATTATCAATGAACTAAATGGTCTGGGCAAGGAATACTCTAACAGAGAGATTGCTCTGAAAGTAATGAGAGTGTTGCCAAAAGAATGGGATGTAAAGACCATTGCAATGAGAGAGTCTAAAGATCTGAACAAAGTTGAACTTCATGATTTGTTCGCAGATCTTAAGGCATATGAGTTCGAACTGATCACCAGAGGTGAAGCAGAGCAATTCATCTCTCAACCAAACAAAGCACTGGCAGCCATTCCAGACCAGACCACCCCCACAACAGATCGATCTATCGAACAGATAAGTAATGATGCTATGTCATTATTTATCAAGAAATTTGGTAAATTTATGTCTAAGAATAAAAGGAATTTTAAACCTTCTCATCATTATAAATCAAGAAAAGACGATGCTGTTAATGATCAGGCTTGCTACAATTGTGGTAAGACCGGACACTTTATTGCATATTGCACCAGACCGAAGAAAGAAGAACGTAAAGAGAAGCATCGTGATGACAAGAAAAAAGAAGCACTACAAAGATCGTAAAAGTCATCATGGGAAGTCCCAAAAGGTCCTAGTAGCAGAGGAAGGAAACAACAAGTGGGCTCAGACTGACTCAGATTCATAAAGCTCCGAATATTCATCCAGTGAAAGCGAGGAAGATATTCAATGTCTTATGGCGGAGGAAGAAATGAGTCAAACAGACGAGGTATTCGATCTTGACTCAAATGAATTCACACGAGAAGAGCTTATGTCCGCACTGCAAGACATGGCTAATGATTATAGAATCTTAGCTGACTCATTTGAGAAAACTAAAGCTAAAGCCAATAATCAAATAGATGAGCACATCAAACCAAGCTGCTCTGAGCTAGGTGAGTGCAATAATCTACAGATCGAGCTGAACAAGCTGAAAATCTCTTACGATCAGCTCCATGAAGAAAACAAGAGAATTAGCACACAAAATGCTAAGCTTTCTCATATTTTCAAAACATGGACAAAATCAAGAGCATCACTGGAAGAATTGCAAGAGGTACAAAGAAATGTCGGTGATGTCACCGGCATAGGCTTTGATATCAAAGACTGCACCAAAGATGAATCTGAACTGTTACTGGTAAAGAACAAAATCAAACAAATGACATTTGTTAAATCCAGCACAGTATATGAAACTGAAGCACCTACAATTCAAACGGGAGTCTCCTTTGGGGATCAAGGTTTGAGAAGAGGAATTGGGTACGTTAACCAAGCCAAAGAAAAGGCACCAGCAAGCTTTGTGTCTATCAGACCAAATCTAAAGGTGCAAGATCTAAGGCAAGGAAGACCATCCAATTACTATAACTCAAAACCAGTTCAACGAAGATATAGATTACCTCATAAGAATCAAAGGTTTCCATATCGCACACATTATCACACACAACATCGAAACAGATCAGCTCACAGCACACCAGACACACACAAGCCATTAAAGCTGATACAGGTGTGGGTTCCCAAAGGGCTAATCCGTTCTGGACCCAAGTAGGATTGGGTACCAGCAATAATTATGTTTGATGACAGGTACCAAAGAATCTAATATCAGACTGGTACATAGACAGTGGGTGTTCTCGTCACATTACTAGAAACGTCGAGATACTGTCTGAAGTCACAGAATGTACTGGACCCAAGATCATCTTCGGGATAACTCAAAGGGTAAGACCGTGGGCAAGGGTAAGATTGTCCATGGTAACATTACTATCAATGATGTGCTGTTAGTTGAAAATTTAAGCTATAATCTGATCAGTATAAGTCAACTATGTGATAATGGTTATGCTGTAGAATTTCACAAACACACTTGCACTGTTAAATCGTCAGACGGTATGACCATGCTTGTAGGAAAAGAAATGGAAATACATATAAGATTAACTAGAATTTTGCTCAACCTGATAATCCTACTTGCTTCATAGCGAATAATGATAATAAACACCGGCTATGGCATAAACGCTTGAATCATCTCAACTTTAAGACTATCTCTAGCCTGTGTAAACATGATTTAGTTGTCGGTCTGCCCAAGATCGATTTTGCTAAGGATTAGATCTGCAAAGCTTGCCAAATGGGCAAACAGATCAGATCATCCTTCAAAAACAAGAATGCCAAATCCTCCTCACGCTGCTTAGAACTATTACATATGGACTTGTTTGGTCCTATACCAATAACAAGTTTAGGGGGAATGCGGTATACTCTTGTTGTTATTGATGATTACTCACGCTTTACATGGACTATATTTTTTAGCAGTAAAGATCAGACCGGTCCGAAGTTGATCAAGCTGCTGAAACGCACTCAGAATGAGAAATCATCAAGCATAGATAGGATTCGATGTGACAAAGGCACAGAATTCTCAAATCAGCATCTTGAATCCTTTCTAGAAGATCAAGGAATTAAGCATGAATTTTCAGCCGCTCAAACTCCTCAACAAAATGGAGTTACAGAACGAAGGAACAGAACGCTTAAAGAGGCAGCAAGGACAATGCTTGCTGATTCTGGAATTTCGCAAAAGTTCTGGGCAGAAGCTCTAAATACTGCTTGCTACACTCAAAATCGGTCTATGATTAACAAGAAGTTGAATCTTACTCCATATAAAGTATGGACTGGAAACTGACCGTCTATCTCTCACCTTCATGTATTTGGCTGCAAATGCTTCGTTCACAATAATGGTAAGAATCATCTTACAGCATTCGAAGCTAAGTCAGATAATGGGATATTCTTAGGATATTCATCCAATAGTAAAGCTTTTCGCATCTTCAATAATCGTACTTTAACTGTAGAAGAATCAGTTCATGTAGTATTTGATGAATCTTTATGTATTGAGGGTAACAAGGAATCAATTCAAAATCAGATGGAAAATATCCATCTCGAAGCTAACAGTGATGATGAGATTGTAGCTAACAGGTCAAGAGATAATCCACCGGAACCAGAAGTACCAGATAGACCGGATCAAGGCAATGAAGCTCCTTCAGATCGAGCCGATCCGGAAGTTCTAAACTCTAATGTTAAAGAAGATGCTGATAATGCTGCTACTACTCATCCTTCTGGACCAGATAATCCAGAATCAAGCTATCGATGGACAAAGAGGCATCCACCCGATCTAGTAATTGGAAGTCCTTCTGCACCTATAAGAACCAGAGGACAGATGATGGATGAATTCACTCATGCCCCTTTCATATCAAATCTGTTACCTAAAAAGATTGATGAAGCTTTGACTGATTACAACTGGATTAAAGCCATGCAAGAAGAGCTTAATCAATTTGAACAAAATCAAGTCTGGAGTCTAACCCACAGGCCTAGTGATCTGCCTGTTATTGGAACCAGATGGGTTTTCAGAAACAAGCTAGACGCAGATGGAGTTGTGGTTAGAAACAAGGCCAGATTGGTGGCGCAAGGATTCCGACAAGAGAAGGAATTGACTTCGATGAATCTTTTACACTAGTCGCCAGACTTGAAGCAATCCGAATATTTCTTGCTTATGCTGCTTTTAAAGACTTCAAAGTATATCAAATGGACGTTAAGAGTGCTTTTTCTTACTGGTAAGCTTCAGGAGGAAGTCTACATTGAGCAACCTCCTGGATTTCAGAACCACTCATTTCCAGATCATGTATATCTACTGAATAAAACAGTATATGGACTGAAACAAGCTCCAAGAGCCTGGTATGACACTCTGTCTCAATTTCTGCTGAACTATGATTTTCAGATCGGCTCAGTGGATAAAACACTATTTAAATTTATTAAGGGGGAACATACTTTGTTAGTTCAAATTTATGTTGACGATATCTTTTTTGGGTCAACTAACCCCAAATTATGCGAGAAATTCTCTAAGCTAATGCAGGGACAGTTTGAGATGAGTATGATGGGAGAACTTTCATTCTTTCTGGGTCTCCAAGTCAAACAGCTCAACAATGGCATTTTCATAAATCAAACCAAATATACCAAAGAGCTTCTCAAGAAATTCGGAATGGAAACTTGTTCAACTGCATCAACTCCAATGAGTCCTTCAATCAAGCTAGATAAAAACGAAGGGGGAACAGCAGTTGAAGTAACTATGTATCGAGGACTGATCGGATCGCTCTTGTATCTTACAGCGAGCCGGCCTGATATAATGTTCTCAGTCTGTATGTGCGCTAGATTTCAGTCAGATCCAAAGCAATCACACTTTATTGCTGCTAAGCGCATTCTTAAATACTTAAAAGGATCTCAGAAAGTTGGTCTTTGATATTCCAAAGATTCAAACTTCAGCTTAATTGGATATTCAGATGCTGACTATGCTGGCTGTAAGATTGATCGCAAAAGCACCAGTGGAACATGTCAATTCTTAGGTGAAAGATTGATCTCTTGGTTTAGCAAGAAGCAAACATATATTGCCACATCTACAGCTGAAGCAGAATATCTTGTCGCTGGAAGCTGTTGCGCTCAAATGCTCTGGATTCAACATCAACTCAAAGACTAGGGCATTCAAGCTGTTGAATCTCCAATATTTTGTGACAACACCAGTGCAATTGCTATAACGTATAATACAGTTTGCACTCTCGAACAAAGCATATTGATATCAGACATCATTTTATTCGAGATCATGTTGGCAAAAAGGAAATTCGGATCGAGCATATTTCAACATACCAGCAAGCAGCTGATATCTTCACCAAACCACTTCCTGAGGCTAAGTTTAATTATTTTCGTCAAATCTTGGTTTAATAGACTTATCCTGATGTTTTAGAGGTATCTTTCTTTTTTGCTTTTGAAGATTATATGCTGGCACAGATCGATAATACAATGATCAGAAAGACACAGACCGGTCCGAACTTTCAGACCGATCTATGTCAAATCTGATGTTATCCCATGATCTGTCTGGTCAACAAATCTTTAAATAAAGTAATTATTTAAAACAGCCCGGACTGATTGCAATTTTAACCGCCTTATCTCTCTATCATCCTGTCCGTTTATTTTGAATTATTTAAATATCAGTCATCGAGATAAAGACACGTGTCTTCTCTCTCCTATTTAGCGGGCTGAACATTTCACTTTCATTCACTTTTTACAAATTACTGCTGTCTATTTTCTAACTCTCATATATTTTCAATTTCTCCGTATTCTTCATTACACTCAAATGGCTACTATCACTCAGAATGAAATCTACAGGGCTGAAGATCCAGAAATGGTCTCCATGTTCATATCCTTGGAGTCTTCTGGATTGAGGAACTTTCTGGAATGCGGGACGGTGGTTTACGAGTCAGAGATTCGAGAGTTGTTTGCCAATGCTGTATCTCAGAAGACGTTCATCTCCACCACCGTCAAGGGCAAATCATTTGACATTTCTCAGTCGACGCTGGCAAAGACCTTTGGTCTTCCCAACACCGGACTGACTGACTGACTTTGGTCACATTCCTCAGGCCACTATCACCGATCTTCAGGGGAAGGTATCCATTTTTGGACACCGATTGCAGCCATCATTCAAGAAGAAGGAAATGTTCTTTCATTTCCAAGTTTTATGCGAGATTGTTGGCAAGCAACTTTTGGGGAAAGCCGGAAGCTATGACACTGTTACTGCCGAGAAATTCCGGGCCATGGCTGCTATTCACTCGGGACAAAAGATGAATTGGTCCGCAATCTTGTTTGGAGTTTTGCTTGAAACAGTTATCGCCTCCAAAAAGGCTATATGCTTTGCAGTTCCCCTCAGCAAGATTTTGGAGACTTTGAACATCGAGCTGGGGAAGCCGTCTGCTTTGAGTCCCTTTAAAATTCTCAACCCCAAGGGATTGGCACTACTGAAGTCCAAAGGTGTTCCACCCACTTCTTCCGATCTGGTGGATGTCAAGATTGAACAATGAGAAGAACAGGCTGCTGCTCAAAAGACTCGAGTCAAGCGTAAATTCACTATTCATACTGACTCCGAGAAACTCAGTCTGCTCCTTCATCTCCAGCCAAGCCCCCTCCTAAGAAGCCAAGAACCCAGATCACCAAGCCAATCAAAACCTTACCTCTTAAAACCTTACCTATATTGCCTCCCACAAAAGCCACCCCTGCACCCCAAACTACAACCCAACCTTCAACAGCTCCAACCACTATACCCAAAGTAACCATCAGAGTCCCTTCTACCATTCTTGTGGTCAAAGGCATTGTTATCACTGAATTGGGAGACTACACCCAATCGGGGATCAAGACTTCATCTCCCACCGGAAAAGGCAAGGCAATCCTCACTGAACCCCTCTCCTCAAAACCCAAATCAGCCGCTCAAACAACCATCGACATCGCTATGGAAGATGTTGAAGAAAAGGTCAAGGAGCTCACTGTGGTGTTTGATGAATATGTTGAGTACATAACGATCAACCACATTGATATGTTCTTCGGCAAGCTGAGAAGACTACAAAAGATGGAACAAGAAGTCCTTAAGGGGACAGAGACTGACGACGTCAGAATTGTTGTGCATCGCAAAGATCTGTTCCAGGCCAACCAAAGATTCAGACTGGCGAATCTGCTCATTGCAGCTAAGAAGGCGAATTTTGATCCGAGCAATCCGACTGCCAAAGATGATGGTGTCGTCATTGCTCAGCTGGAAATGGATGTTCATGCTCTTCATTTGGCTATTCGTTTTCAACGACATAAGCTTAACATATCCACTCCAGTTCCTAGCCCGGATCACCCATCTGCAAGCAAGACTTTGGCTGAACCATTCCTTGAGCAAATTCCTTCTGAGTCAGTGGAGCAGACAATGAATCAGACAGCAGAGCAGCCACTGACTAATGCTCCGTCTGCAGCTAAAACTGAAGCAATGGACGTATTGTTGGACTCTCCAACAACTTCCATCCCCATTGCACCCTCAGTCTCCCAAATTCAGCACAGTCCAACCGCCGCACATACAATAGTCATTTCCCCAGACTTTGTCGATCTGGATCTGGTGGTGTCCACTGTTGTTGCCGCATTACAGGTTGAGGAGCCTACCAGACCTATCACTAGCATTCATGCTCCCCATATCACCGACTTCCTCATTAGCAGCCATGCTGTAACACAAATGTTAACAACAATTCCAAAGCAATACATGTTATACCGTTAGATAACAGGAGTGATATAAGCATGTTAGTATAACAGAATATACATTAATATGCACCACATGCATAAACATGCTTCAAATGTAAGCACCTAGCCTATCATGCTAAGGCTACCCTTCACTCGTTCCCGGGTTCTCTAACCACTGCTCTGATACCACTAATGTAAGGACCCTAATCCTTAAGTGCGGAATCAAGGCATAATAGAGCTAAAATAAACAAATCAGAATCTAAAAGAACATGTTGAGTCTATGAGCTTAAGCATTACATGCCAAAAATAAGGACTACCAAATGGATTAATTACATTCCAATCAAAAGAATGTGTGCAACTATAGTTTTATACTACTCCTAGAGTAGATACTATCCAAAATAATCCTGTCCTTTCATCCTCAATAGAATGCTCGTCAAGCTCACCACCTCAACCCGTTCAAGCCCTTCTATCATGCCAAAAAGGTACCTACAAGGACAACCCCCAAACATGAGCAATAATAATCATTCATATTCAACACAATATGAAGATAAAGCGTAAATGCATAATCATAATAAAACACTTCCTGTTTTCCCCATGCATTTCAAACGCTTCCCGTTTGGTTGTCCCTGTACCATAACTCATGAGTATAATCAATAGATTATTTTAAATGGTCTAAACATGTCATGAACATATACCATTTCATCAATACCAAATACTGATCACCAATCCCTAGTCTGTCCATCACAATGTATTTTAATGCCACTCGCTTATTTACATATAGATGGCATAGGATAACCTCGCTTCAATGGACTACGGGACTCCCACCCTCGCCTCTCATTGAGCGGCAAATACCCTTTCCTCGTCCTATATGATAACCACGCTCAAATGTGACATGCGGCGCTCCCACCCCTCGCTTCACATTTAGCGGAACCAAACCAAATAGCGGCAAGCATTAAAATCATCAAGGGATGACCACGACTCATGGGATATGCACCAATAATCATATGCATCTATAAACATCATGCATAACATGTATTTGCATCCACTATGCAATACCACATATATACTTGCATCCACAATGCATAAACAATAAGTATATAAGATACATGTACCGTTGGGGTGCCCGTACGTCCACTACGTACCTTTCCAAAAATGTAGGATGTGGTAGGACTTCAATTCCTTGGCTGTGTTGCCACCTGGGTTGGTTCTACATATTCACAAATACCAATATTAGAACCCAATAATAGTCCAATACCAAAAATCCCACAAAAATAACCAAAAACATCATTTTTGGTGTCTCGCGATCGATCGCCATTAAGCCCCGATCGATCGCGAGATCACACTGCCTCGCCCAACAAAATCCAACAATCCGCGATCGATCGCGGAGCTAGCGCCGATCGATCGCGGCCTCGCCGATCGATCGCGCCCATCTCGCGATCGATCGTTGAAGCTCTCTGCCTCAGCTCTGTGGCTCGCGATCGATCGCGAGAAAAACGCCGATCGATCGCCGAGCTCTGGGTAAGCGAGAATCGGGCACTATTCACCCTTCTCCTTCCCAAACTCAAACAACCTTAAATAACTCAACAACATCCATACCCAACTACTCAAAACCAACAATAAACATCATTAAATACCCATGTATACAACATCCAACCAAAATATACTTCAAAACAAGGATAAATCCAACATATAACCAAACCCACAACAACCCAACACAAACCCATTTTAAAACCCTTCCAAATCAACCCAAACTTAAACAAAACCTTACAAAATTTATAATGAGGTATCCATACCTCTTGGGGACCTCAAATCACCCAATAATCTCCACAAAAAACAAGATTTTGCAAGAACTTCTTTTCACCCTTGAGCTCAAACTCGAAAATGTGAAGGGGAAGGGTTTGGGTGTTGTTTTTGGTAAAGTGAAATGAATTGGATGGTAAAGGTGGGTTTGGGTGTAAAGAATGAGTTATTTAATTAAAATGCATACCAACAATTCCATGGTGTATAAAACACACCAACATGATATTTTTCAAAGCATTAACTCATAATGCACAAAATATCAATTAAACACATGATTTCCAATTAATTGCTAACCAAGGCAAATAAATCATGCTTCCAATAATATTCACCCAACATGCACCACATGCACCCTGAAATGCAACCCCGGGTCACCCTATCCACATGACCATGCATTTCCATAAGGTAAATAAATTCCAACACATAATTAATTACCACATAATTAATCATAATAATCGTAATTAATGCCCAAATGCAATTAACCATTTCGGGGATGTCACAATACTCCCCTACTTATAAGATTTCGTCCTCGAAATCACATGCACTTACCCCAAAAGAAACTAAACATAAACTCATACCAGAGAATAGTTCCGGGTAGTGCTGCACCATATGCCGCTCCGTCTCCCACGTAGCCTCCTCGACACCCCTGCGATCCCACTGAACCTTGATCATAGGTATCACTTTGTTCCGAAGTCTGCGGTCTGCTCGATCCAGAATTCTAACAGGCCGTTCCACATAAGATATATCGGACTCTAACTGAACTTCGGAAGGCTGTAACACATGAGACGGATCCGGCTCATACTTCTGCAGCATCGATACATGAAACACATCATGTATACCAGATAAAGAAGGCGGCAAAGCCAGTCGGTAAGCTAAGGTGCCAATGCGCTGCAAAATCTCGTACGGTCCAACATACCTCGGAGACAGTTTCCCGCGCATCCCAAATCGCACAACGCCTCTGAAAGGCGAGATCTTCAAAAAGACCTTATCTCCCAACTGAAATTCCAACGGTCTCCGCCGTTTATTTGCATAAGCTGCCTGTCTGTCCTGGGCCGCTTTCATTTTCTGCCTTATTGTCTTTATCTTTTCTTCCATCTCTCGAATCAACTCCGGTCCTCCGACCGATCTGCGGTCCAAATCATCCCAACACAAGGGTGATCTACACCGTCTGCCATAAAGAGCTTCAAACGGAGCCATCTGAATACTCGCCTGGTAGCTATTGTTATAAGAAAACTCTACCAAAGGCACTGAATCCTGCCAAGAGGCATCGAACTCCAAAACACAAGCTCTCAGCATGTCCTCGAGCGTCTGAATAGTGCGCTCGGTCTGGCCATCCGTCTGAGGATGATAAGCAGTGCTCAATCTGACTTCAGTTCCCAAAGCTGACTGAAGGCCTTCCCAGAAATGAGATGTGAATCGCGGATCTCGATCTGACACTATGGAAACGGGGATCCCATGCAATCTCACCACATCTCTAATATACAACTGTGCCATCCTCAAAAAGGTGGATGTCATGCTATAGGGGATAAAATGAGCTACCTTAGTCAATCTGTCCACAATCACCCAAATAGCATCGAAGCCTGAAGCACTCCTCGGCAAATGAGTCACGAAGTCCATGGAAATGTGCTCCCACTTCCACTTCGGTATCTTCAAGCTTCTCAACTCGCCGCCAGGTCTCTGCCTCTCTGCCTTAACCTGCTGGCAGATCAAGCACCTCTTCACAAAAGCGACGACATCAGACTTCATTCTCTTCCACCAAAACTGACCACGCAGATCTCTGTACATCTTCTTCCCGCCTGGGTGGATGCTAAGTCTGCTACTGTGAGCTCGCTCCAAGATCCCTTTACGCAACTCCGGCGTACTCGGAACCACCCAACGGTCACCCAATCTCAAAGACCCGTCATCGGCCACTCTGAACTTCGTTGACTGACCAAGATGTACTAAAGATAACCACCTCTGAACCTCATCATCTGACTTCTGAGCTCTCCTGATGTTTTCATAGATGTCTGGCTCAGCTAACAGAGTCGATACATACACAGGCGATGCATCAATGTCAAAGTCATAGCCCAGATGGCAATAGGAGGTCATCATCGCCGACAAATGAATGACGTCCTCAGCAGAACTCCTCACTTTCCGGCTCAAAGCGTCTGCTGTCAAATTGGCTTTCCCCGGATGGTACTCTATCTCGCAATCATAGTCCTTGAGTAGGTCCATCCACCTCCTCTGCCTCATGTTCAGCTCTGCCTGAGTGAATAAAAATTTGAGGCTCTTGTGATCCGTGTAAATGGTAAACGAAGTACCATACAAATAATGCCTCCAGATCTTCAGGGCGAAGATGATAGCCGCCAATTCCAAGTCATGAACTGGATATCTAGTCTCATGCGGCTTCAACTGCCTCGATGCATAAGCTACCACATGCTTATCTTGCATCAGAACACACCCAAGGCCCTGAAGTGATGCGTCAGTATACAGAACAAATCTGGAGTTCTCCGTAGGGATCACTAACACTGGCGCCGTCGTCAACCGGTGCTTCAACTCCTGGAAGCTCTCCTCACAAGCTTCTGACCAAAAGAAAGGCACACCCTTCTGAGTCAACTGTGTCAGCGGCTTGGCAATCTTCGAAAAGCCCTCGACGAAGCGTCGATAATACCCGGCCAAACCAAGAAAACTCCGAATCTCTGGCACAGAAGTGGGGGCAGCCCACTCCATCACAGCTTCAATCTTCTTGGGATCTACAGATATCCCGCTGCTCGATATGACATGCCCCAGAAATACTACACTGCTCAGCCAAAATTCACACTTACTGAGCTTAGCATATAACTGATGCTCTCTGAGAATCTGAAGCACTGTCCTCAAGTGTTTCACATACTCCTCCTCGCTCCGGGAGTAGATAAGAATATCGTCAATAAACACAATGACGAACTGATCAAGATACTGCTGAAACACTCTGTTCATCAGACTCATAAAGACTGCTGGAGCATTCGCCACGCCGAACGGCATCACTAGGAACTCATAATGTCCATATCGGGTCCGGAACGCTGTCTTCTGCACATCTTCCTCTCTGACCCGAATCTGATGATACCCGGATCTCAAATCAATCTTGCTATACACCCTGGTACCTTGCAACTGATCAAACAGATCGTCGATCCTTGGAAGAGGATACTTGTTCTTCACTGTAGCCTTATTCAGTTGCCGGTAATCGATACACAACCGCATCGAACCGTCCTTCTTTTTCACAAAGAGAACTGGTGCGCCCCATGGCGACACGCTCGGGCGTATATATCCCTTGTCCAAGAGATCCTGCAACTGTTCTTTCAACTCTCTCAACTCATCCGGTGCCATCCTATAAGGTGCACGAGAGATAGCGGATGTCCCTGGCAACAGCTCGATCCCAAACTCAACTTCCCTAGCCGGTGGGAATCCTGGGATCTCTTCTGGGAATACATCAGCGAACTCTGCCACTACTGGCACATCCTCAACTCTTAGTTCCTTACTCTTCCCAGACGTGTCCACGGCATAAATAAGATAGCCCGTGTGACCACGTTCCAACAACTGGGTCATCTTGATCGCTGAAATCAACGGAATCTTCGCACGAGAACCGTTGCCATAGAAAGTCCACTGACTGTCCGACTCAGGTCTGAACTTCACTGTCCTCTGTCGGCAATCTACCACTGCCTGATATCTGTTCAGAACATCAATACCCAAGATGCATTCGAAGTCTGACATACCCGAGCACAATCAAGTCTGATCTCAATTCGTTGCCCTCAAAATAAATGAGGCAGTCTGCCATAAACTGATCAGCAACGACATTTCTTCCAGTGGGTGTCGAGACAAGGAGAGACGTGGGTAAAGAAGACGTGCGCATATGGTGTCTTTCCACAAAACCCACCGATACAAAAGAATGGGAGGCACCTGTATCGATCAAAATAAAAGAAGGGTACGTAATTAAATGACACGTACCGGCAATCACCTCCTCTGGGGCTGCCTGGGCCTGCTCTCTGGTCAGCGCATACACCTGTCCCTGGGGCGGTCCTACTGTCTGACCTCCCGATGGTCGAGGCCCAAACTGCTGCCTCTGCTGCACTGTCCTATCCTCAAACCTCGGCCTGTTGCCCTGAAACTCAGACTGTCCTCCCCGTGTGGGGCAATACCGAGCGATGTGGCCCATCTTGCCACAGACATAACATGCAGGACACTTGTTTGAAGAATGTGGCCCTCCACAATTGTTGCACCTCGGCTCTCCCGGCCTATCCCCTTGTGAAGATCCTCGATTGGCCGTCCAATTGCCCTTCTTGCCATCCTGTTTCTGACCAAAGTGTTTCTTTCCACCATATCGCGAAGATGAAGAGGCACCACGGGGTTTAAATGGTTCGCCCCGAGGCCTCAAACTATCATTGGTCTGCCTCTGTTGCGGTACTGGTGGTGGCATAGCGTAAGCTCCCACTCCTAGCTCAGCAAGCTCCGCTCTTGTGAGAGCGTCATCAAAAGAAGTTGGGTTATTAGTGATAACCCGGTCATAGAGCTCCGGTCGCAATCCCTTCATAAAGTTCCTCATCTTAGCGTGCCCACTGGTGGCAATGTGGGGAACGTACCTCAGCAATGAAGAGTACCGTGTGGCATAGTCTGCCACTGTCATGTTCCCCTGCTTCAAACTTGTAAATTCATCCTCCTTCGTCTGTCTTGCTGCTGCGGAGAAGTACCGGTTCAAAAAACCTCATCCTGAAGAGTGTCCAATCAATCACAGCACCCAGTGCTCTCATTTCCATTACTGTGCTCCTCCACCACATCAGAGGTTTCTTGGCTAATTGAAACTCCGCTAGCCTCAAGCTGTCACAGCACAAGGAGCCGATACAAAGATCTGCTCTAGTCTTTCCAACCACTCTTCAGCCTCTTCTCCGGACTCTGTCGCCTCAAACCGGGGCGGATGATAAGACAGAAATTGTGTCAAGCTAATCTCACCCGGTAGCAATAACTGAACCACTGGTTCCATTCCCACAGCCGGTGGAGGTAGAGGGTTTGTCTGTCCAACACTAGCATTCATGCTCCCCATATCACCGACTTCCTCATTAGCAGCCATGCTGTAACACAAATGTTAACAACAATTCCAAAGCAATACATGTTATACCGTTAGATAACAGGAGTGATATAAGCATGTTAGTATAACAGAATATACATTAATATGCACCACATGCATAAACATGCTTCAAATGTAAGCACCTAGCCTATCATGCTAAGGCTACCCTTCACTCGTTCCCGGGTTCTCTAACCACTGCTCTGATACCACTAATGTAAGGACCCTAATCCTTAAGTGCGGAATAAGGCATAATAGAGCTAAAATAAACAAATCAGAATCTAAAAGAACATGTTGAGTCTATGAGCTTAAGCATTACATGCCAAAATAAGGACTACCAAATGGATTAATTACATTCCAATCAAAAGAATGTGTGCAACTATAGTTTTATACTACTCCTAGAGTAGATACTATCCAAAATAATCCTGTCCTTTCATCCTCAATAGAATGCTAGTCAAGCTCACCACCTCAACCCGTTCAAGCCCTTCTATCATGCCAAAAAGGTACCTACAAGGACAACCCCCAAACATGAGCAATAATAATCATTCATATTCAACACAATATGAAGATAAAGCGTAAATGCATAATCATAATAAAACACTTCCTGTTTTCCCCATGCATTTCAAACGCTTCCCGTTTGGTTGTCCCTGTACCATAACTCATGAGTATAATCAATAGATTATTTTAAATGGTCTAAACATGTCATGAACATATACCATTTCATCAATACCAAATACTGATCACCAATCCCTAGTCTGTCCATCACAATGTATTTTAATGCCCCTCGCTTATTTACATATAGACGGCATAGGATAACCTCGCTTCAATGGACTGCGGGACTCCCACCCCTCGCCTCTCATTGAGCGGCAAATACCCTTTCCTCGTCCTATATGATAACCACGCTCAAATGTGACATGCGGCGCTCCCACCCCTCGCTTCACATTTAGCGGAACCAAACCAAATAGCGGCAAGCATTAAAATCATCAAGGGATGACCACGACTCATGGGATATGCACCAATAATCATATGCATCTATAAACATCATGCATAACATGTATTTGCATCCACTATGCAATACCACATATATACTTGCATCCACAATGCATAAACAATAAGTATATAAGATACATGTACCGTTGGGGTGCCCGTACGTCCACTACGTACCTTTCCAAAAATGTAGGATGTGGTAGGACTTCAATTCCTTGGCTGTGTTGCCACCTGGGTTGGTTCTACATATTCACAAATACCAATATTAGAACCCAATAATAGTCCAATACCAAAAATCCCACAAAAATAACCAAAAACATCATTTTTGGTGTCTCGCGATCGATCGCCATTAAGCCCCGATCGATCGCGAGATCACACTGCCTCGCCCAACAAAATCCAACAATCCGCGATCGATCGCGGAGCTAGCGCCGATCGATCGCGGCCTCGCCGATCGATCACGCCCATCTCGCGATCGATCGCTGAAGCTCTCTGCCTCAGCTCTGTGGCTCGCGATCGATCGTGAGAAAAACGCCGATCGATCGCCGAGCTCTGGGTAAGCGAGAATCGGGCACTATTCACCCTTCTCCTTCCCAAACTCAAACAACCTTAAATAACTCAACAACATCCATACCCAACTACTCAAAACCAACAATAAACATCATTAAATACCCATGTATACAACATCCAACCAAAATATACTTCAAAACAAGGATAAATCCAACATATAACCAAACCCACAACAACCCAACACAAACCCATTTTAAAACCCTTCAAAATCAACCCAAACTTAAACAAAACCTTACAAAATTTATAATGAGGTATCCATACCTCTTGGGGACCTCAAATCACCCAATAATCTCCACAAAAAACAAGATTTTGCAAGAACTTCTTTTCACCCTTGAGCTCAAACTCGAAAATGTGAAGGGGAAGGGTTTGGGTGTTGTTTTTGGTAAAGTGAAATGAATTGGATGGTAAAGGTGGGTTTGGGTGTAAAGAGTGAGTTATTTAATTAAAATGCATACCAACAATTCCATGGTGTATAAAACACCCCAACATGATATTTTTCAAAGCATTAACTCATAATGCACCAAATATCAATTAAACACATGATTTCCAATTAATTGCTAACCAAGGCAAATAAATCATGCTTCCAATAATATTCACCCAACATGCACCACATGCACCCTAAAATGCAACCCCGGGTCACCCTATCCACATGACCATGAATTTCCATAAGGTAAATAAATTCCAACACATAATTAATCATAATAATCGTAATTAATGCCCAAATGCAATTAACCATTTCGGGGATGTCACATATTTAGAAGAATTCTCTTCGGACTTGGTCATCTTGATCCGGTCCGAAACACGCCAATCTGCCATGACTTCTCTTATACCAATTGCCGCAGAAGTTGATCATGCCTTGTCACCATCTGATCACTATCCAAGCCGTTTATTTGATGAAGCTCCATCTCTGGCTAAGACCCTTCAGCACCTTTCTGATAACTGTCTCTCTCTCTCTCAACGAGTCATAAAAGTCAGAGGACTACCTTTTTGGATTTTGAATCATTCAAAGAGAAGATGACCGCCAGCATTAGCAGCATTCAGCGCGGACTGAATGATATGTTCTCTCAGCAAGCTACATATAAAAACAGTCTGAGAAAAGAACAGATCGAGCTGGCCACTGAAGTTCGAGCCTCCATCGCAAAGTCCCTTATTACTCAAGACACTCGTCTTGATGCTATCAGCGCTCAGCTCGCCCAGATTGTCGATTTTCTTCAAGAGATTGCTGCTGACAAAAAGGGGAAAAAGAGTAAAGACTTCAAGCCACCTCAGTCTTCATCAAGATAGTAGCAATCTATATATAAGTCAGACTTGTCTGTAATTGTATATAAGATTTTTGCTCAATAAAAATCAGAGTTCTTAGTTAAGTCCTCGTTCATTTATTTTGAACTAAATGGCTTAATCAATCCGAACTTCAACTTAACTGTGTTCATTTATTTTGAACAAGAAGAAGTAATTGATCGGCAAGTATACGCTTCAGATTTCTTAAAAGACTGAATAAAGAGATATAGAAGCTAGGTTTTGTCATCATCAAAAAGGGTTTGTTAGTTCTGGATTTTAAAGATGACAAAACAAATCAGAACGGATCGATAGAAATCAGACTGACCAGATCGATCGCTCAAAGCAGATCAAGCTGAAATGGTATATCGCAAATCAGAACGGATCGATGAACATTAGCCTGACCAGATCGAAGCTTCAGATCGATCTCAACTATTATCAGATCAGAGCAGACAAAGCTGAATTAGATTTGCTCTTCAGTCCGAATCATTAACGGCTATTTATTGAAGCATTTATTGTTGCAATTAATGCTGAAAAAGACCAAGGACTGAAGATTACCAACGACATTATTTCCCTTTATGTGCAACTCTTGACTCTGCTCAAACTCTGAGTAAGCTACAGTCTTATTCTTTTGGGCACTTGCCATTCTGGTTCATGCTTTCGGCGACTGTCAGGTATATGTTACGATTATTTTCATGCATTTATTTATATGCCATTACCTTATGATGTTAAGTAATGATGTACATGCTCATGATGGGTGTTCCTGTAGGTACACTTTTGGACTGAAGGTCTGAGGGTCGGGTCGAGACAGTGAGCTAAAAGGAGCATGAAAGAATATAGGATACAGGATTTTGATAGTCTCTACTCTAGGAGTAGTGTAAACCTATAATGTTAGCATTCGTTTTTGGGAATGTAATTATTAAGTTTTGAAATTTTATTTTTGGCCTGTAATTCTATTAGCTCAAAGCTACAACCGGAACCCTAAGATGTTATTAATGCATGTTTAGTCCATAATACGTGATTATGATGATGTTAAGGTATGAAGACCCTACATTAGTGGTATCAGAGCAGTGGTTAGAAAAACCGGGAATGAGTGAATGGTAGCCTTAGCAATAAGTTGGCTAGGTGCTTCTTTTTAAACATGTTTTGTGCATATGTTGCATATGAACAATATGACTATTGTACTCACATGTTAGGGTTTCTAACGATGTATTGTATGAACTACTTTTGGGTATTGTTGTTAACCCTTATCTTGCAGCATGGCAGCAAATGTTGAAGTGGGTGATGCAGTTAGTGTTAATGCAAGTGTTGGACGTACCAATCCCCTACCACCGCCAGCTTTGGGCGAAGAACCGTCTGAGCAACAGTTACTACCTGGGGAGCTAAGTTTGGCTCAGTTTCTAACATACCGACCCCCGATGTTCGAAGGAACTGAGACAGGGGAACTGGCCGAGGAATGGTTAGAGAGGATAGAACAGATATTTGTGGCAGCTCCTTGTGCTATGACAGCCTGGATAAGGCTAGCAGAGTTCCAATTGGCCAAGAAGGCGATGATGTGGTGGAAGACCACAGTGATAGAGCAAGTGGCTCAGGGACAGGAAATAAGCTGGAAATTGTTCAGAACTCGGTTTCTGACCCGCTACATTTCAGCTGCTGCACGACAGGCTAAGGAAGATGAGTTTACTAACCTCAAGCAAGGTAACATGCCTGTGTCCGATTATGCTCTTCATTACTGTTCTTTGCTCAGCTATGTACCTCACATCGCCTCAAGTACTCAAGCAAAGATGAGGAACTTCATGAAAGGTTTGAGGCCGGAACTGTATGACTGGGTGATTACTTATGGCCCTGCTTGCTTTGATGACGTCCTTTCACGGGCGGAGCTAGCCGAACTGGGAGTTGGTGCGTATCCTGATGTCGTGCCACCTCCAGCACCCCCTCAGAAATCTACTTCTGATAATTTGAAGCCGAGGGGTGATCAGTTCAAGCCAAGGGGGAACACATCAACTTCGAGGTTCAGTGGTAAGAGGCCCGAGAATCGTTGGAAAGGAAGTCGTAGGAATGATGCCCCGTCATGAAGAGGACAGTATCAAGGAGACAGATTTAGGAAGGTTCGGTGCTCTCTTTGTGGGCAACCATATTCGACGAAAGACTACGTCGGTTGTTATGTTTGTTGCAATAAGGGCCACTTTGCTCGGCAATGTCCCAATCGGGAGGGACAACAGAATTCTGCGGGGAGGCCTGCGGATAGAGCAGTGCAGCACATGCCACGTTTGTACCGAGGCATTATGGAGGTCAGCCTATGGGGCCACCTCAGGGGCAAGTTTATGCTTTGATAAGGGAGCAGACTACAGCGGCTCCGGAGGAAGTGATAGCAGGTACATGTCTTTTATTTACGCATCCTGCTTTTATATTGATCGACACAGGTGAGTCACACTCTTTTGTGTCGACAATTTTTGTGGAAAGGCACCACATATGCAGTTCTCCGTCGCCCACGCCTCTTGTAGTCTCCACACACGGTGGAAGAAGTTTGATTACTGATCAGATTGTCTATGACGGCCTCATTTATTTTGAAGTAACGAGCTAAGGTCAGATTTGATTGTTCTGGGAATGTCAGACTTTGACTGCATTGTGGGCATTGATGTTCTGAACATGTATCAGGCAGTTGTGAACTGCAGGCAGAGGACTGTTTGATTCAGGTCTGATATGGGAGTCCAGTGGACTTTTTATGGGGATGGTTCTCGTTCAAAGATCCCGTTGATATCTGCTGTCAAGATGGCACAATTATTGGAACGAGGTCATACAGGATATCTCATCTATGCTGTTGATATTACTGAAAAGAGGGAAGAATTAAAGGTTGAGGATGTGCCCGTAGTGGCGGAGTTTCCTGATGTCTTTCCGGAAGAGATTCCCGGATTTCCACCGACGAGAGAGGTCGAGTTTGGAATTGAGTTACTACCGGGGACGTCTGCCATTTCTCGTGCCCCGTATAGGATGGCACCAGCGGAATTAAGGGAGTTGAAGGTTCAGTTGCAAGAACTCCTTGATAAGGGTTGCATACGCCCTAGCGTATCGCCCTGAGGTGCACCAGTCCTATTTGTCAAGAAGAAAGATGGTTCGATGCGGCTGTGCATCGATTACAGACAATTGAACAAAGCCACAGTGAAGAATAAGTATCCACTTCCGAGGATCGATGATTTGTTTGACCAGTTGCACGGTACGAAGCTCTACAGTAAGATCGATCTGAGGTCGGGGTATCATCAGACGAGTAAGGGAAGAAGATGTTCAGAAGACAGCTTTCAGGACTAGGTATGGGTACTATGAATTCTTATTCATGCCTTTTGGGGTGACAAATGCCCCAGCTGTCTTTATGAGTCTGATGAACAGAGTATTTCAACCATATTTGGATCAGTTTGTCATTGTTTTCATTGACGATATACTCATTTATTCTCGGACCGAAGAGGAACACATGAAGCACTTGAGGACAGTACTCCAGATCCTTAGGGATCATCAGTTATATGCAAAGCTCAGCAAGTGCGAGTTCTGGTTGACCAGTGTAGTATTCTTGGGTCATGTTATATCTAGCAGCGGGATATCTGTAGATCCCAAGAAGGTTGAAGCTGTGATGGAGTGGGCTGCACCCACTTCTGTACCCGAGATACGGAGTTTCCTCTGGCTTAGCGGGTTATTACCGACGTTTCGTCTAGGGATTCTCTAAGATCGCTAAGTCGTTGACACAGCTGACTCAGAAACGAATCCCGTTCTATTGGTCTGAAGCTTGTGAGGAAAGCTACCAAGAATTGAAGCGTCGTTTGACTATGGCACCTGTATTGGTGATTCCTTCTGAGAATAAGAGGTTTGCCTTGTACACGGATGCATCATTGCAGGGTTTGGACTGTGTATTGATGCAGGATAAGCATGTGGTGGCGTATGCTTCGAGGCAGTTGAAGCCTTATGAGACCAGATATCCAGTCCATGATCTGGAACTGGCAGCCATCATTTTCGCCTTGAAGATTTGGAGGCATTACCTGTATCGTACGACGTTTACCATCTATTCAAACCATAAGAGCCTGAAGTTTTTGTTCACACAGGCTGAATTGAATATGCGACAAAGAAAATGGATGGATTTACTCAAGGATTATGATTGTGAAATTGAGTACCATCCTGGTAAAGCAAACTTGATAGCAGACGCCTTAAGTCGGAAGGTGAAGAGTACTACTGAGGATACCATGAGTTTATCAGCTATGATGACTTCTTATTGCCATCTGGGCTATGATTTCGATGTGGACACGTCGCCGGTGCGAGTGTCGACCTTATTGGCTGAGCCAGACATATTTGAGGCTATCAGGAAAGCCCAGAGGTCGGATGATGATGTTCAGAGATGGTCATCGATAGTACACCAGGGTCAGTTATTAAAGTTCAGAGTGGCAGAAGATGGTTCTTGAGACTTGGTAACCGTTGGGTAGTGCCGAGGACACCAGAGTTGTGTCAAGGGATCTTGCACCGTGCTCATAGCAGCAGGTTTAGCATACATACAGGTATAAGAAAGATGTACAAGGTGCGACCAGTTCTGGTGGAGACGCATGAAGCGTGATGTTATAACTTTTGTCAAAAGATGTTTGATCTGCCAGCAGGTAAAGACAGAAAGGCAGAGGCCTGGTGGCGAGCTGAATAGCTTAGAGGTACCTGAATGGAAGTGGGAGCACATATCTATGGACTTCGTGACCCACTTGCCAAGGACGGCCTCTGGATTTGATGCGATCTGGGTGATCGTGGCAGGCTGACGAAGGTGGCTCATTTCATCCCTTACTGTATGACTTTCACATACCTAAAGATGGCCCAATTATATGTACGGGATGTGGTGAGGTTGCATGGTGTTTCAGCCTCGATTGTGTCAGACAGAGATCCAAGGTTTACTTCACATTTCTGGGAGGGTCTCCAGACAGCTTTGGGCACAGAGGTGAGACTGAGTACAACTTACCACCCTCAGACAGACGGCCAGACGGAGCGTACTATACAGACCCTCGAAGATATCTGAGGGCATGTGTATTGGAGTTTGATACTCCGTGGCAAGATTCATTACCACTAGTGGAGTTCGCATATAATAACAGCTATCAGGCGAGCATTCAAATGGCCCCTTTTGAAGCTCTTTATGGTCGACGTTGTAGGTCACCGCTGTATTGGGAGGACTTGACTAGTAAAGCGGTCGGAGGACCAGATATGATTAGAGATATGGAAGAAAAGATTAAGTTGATACGCCAGAAGATGAAAGCGGCCCAGGATAGGCAAGCAGCCTATGCCAATAAGCGGCGACGACCGCTAGAATTTCAAGTAGGAGACAAGGTCTTCTTGAAAATCTCACCCTTCAGGGGTGTGGTTCGTTTTGGTATGCATGGAAAGTTATCTCCGAGGTATGTTGGGCCGTATGAAGTATGCAAGGTATCGGTACTTTGGCCTACCGTTTGGCTCTACCGACGTCTTTATCAGGGATTCATGATGTTTTCGCGTCTCTATGTTACGGAAGTATGAGCCAGACCCGTCTCATGTATTACAGTCTACTGAAGTGCAGTTGGACTCAGATGTATCCTACGTAGAACGACCGGTCAGAATTCTGGATCGTGAGGATCGCAGATTACGAAGCAAGGTTATACAGATGGTCAAAGTTCAGTGGGATCGTCGGGGTGTCGAGGAGGCTACGTGGGAGACGGAGCGGCATATGATGCAGCACTACCCAGAACTATTTTCTAGTATGATTTATGTTTAGTTTCAATTTGGGTAAGTGCATGCGATTTCGAGGACGAAATCTTATAAGTAGGGTAGTATTGTGATCCCCGAAATTAATTATATGAAATTTAGGCATTAATGATGTTTATGTGATTAATTATAGTAATTGATTTATGTGTTGGAAATTAATTATCATGTTGAAATGCTTAGTCACATGATAGGCGTGACCCGAGGTTGCATTTCATGGTGCATATTATGCATGTAGAAAATGGGGTGTTAACATGATTTACTTGTATTGATTGTTAATTATGAGGAAGATATGAATTATTGGAAGTTTGTTGCATTTTTGTAAAATGCTTTTAAAATACCATGTTGGGGTATTTTATACATCATGTTAAGTTTGGGGTGCAATTTAATTAACTTTATAACCCCTTTACCCCATTACACTTTATTCACTTTACCCATCACTCTAAAATCCCCAAATTCACTCTCAAACCCTACCACTTCCCATTTTTCGAAATTTGGCCAAGGAGGAAGGAGGAATCTTCACAAAAGTCTTGTTTGTGGGATTTGTTGTAGGATTTGGAGTCCTCAAGAGGTATGGAACCCTTCCTAAAGTTTTAATGATGTTTGGTTTTGAATTGGGATGATTTTTGAAGTGTTTTATGTGGGTTTGTTTTGAGTATGTGTTGTATGTTGTTGGGGTATGATTTTTGAAGTGTTTTATGTGGGTTTTAATGAGTTATGATGATTTTGTTATGTTGGAAAGTTGGGTTTGAAGGGTATGAAGTTGAGCTTGAAAAATGCTCAAAAATGGTGAAGAATAGCGCACCAGCAGGTGGCGATCGATCGCCATATATGAGGTGATCGATCGGCGAAGGCCAGTAGCAAAAAATGCTACAGGCGATCGATCGCCATATTTTAAGCGATTGATCGCCGCGAGGCAAACAGTCAGGCGATCGATCACCATATTTAAAGCGATCGATCGCCGCTGTTTAAAAAATGGAAAATGATGATTTTTGTTGAATTTAGCTTCTAATATTGATTTGTATGGTTGTGTAGAACCATCCCAGGTACCAACAACATCAAGCAGATAAAGTTGTACGTAAGAAACGTACGGGCATCGGACGGTAAAACACATTCCTATACTATGACTTCGCAATGATTGCATAAGTATTTACGATGTTTATGATTATGATTATGATAAGTAAGTTTATGATGATGATGTCTATGATGAGTAAAGATGATATGATGTTTATGAGGACGCTTATGATAAGATGATGATGTTACAAGATGATGATGTTTACAAGATGATGATGTTCACAAGATGATGATGTTTATAAGATGATGATGTTTATAAGATGATGATGTTTATGATATGATGATGATGATGATGCATGTTAACTATGTTATTGAGAATGGTTGAGTGTTCTGGTAGTTGTTATGGGAAAGCGAGGAAGGTACTTACCACTGACATAGCTAGCGAGGAGATTACATCCGCTATCAAGGTGTAGCGAGGGGTAATCACAGTACCGCTATATGTCGAAGCGAGGGGGCCAATTGTTCCGCGGACATAACAAGACCAGAAACATCCCCATTTCTAAATAACATTGTTGATTATGATCATAAATGTGAAGTATGATTTTAATCATTTATGTCAAGAACTAATGATTGTATGCATGACTATGAAACAGGGACAACCAAAGTGGGTTAATGCGATTAACCAGGAAGTATATGTTACGATTATTTTCATGCATTTATTTATATGCCATTACCTTATGATGTTAAGTAATGATGTACATGCTCATGATGGGTTGTTCCTGTAGGTACACTTTTGGACTGGAGGGCTAAGGGTCGGGTCGAGACAGTGAGCTAAAAGGAGCATGAAAGAATATAGGATACATGATTTTGATAGTCTCTACTCTAGGAGTAGTGTAAACCTATAATGTTAGCATTCGTTTTTGGGAATGTAATTATTAAGTTTTGAAATTTTATTTTTGGCCTGTAATTCTATTAGCTCAAAGCTACAACCGGAACCTTAAGATGTTATTAATGCATGTTTAGTCCATAATACGTGATTATGATGATGTTAAGGTAGGAAGACCCTACACTACCGATTGGGAATCTTTGGGAGATTCAATGAGTCGGTTTGTGTGGTGTTGATGTTGGAATCACATCATTGGTCGTTGGTCTGTCAATCATTAATCTCCGCGAGGTGAGAATAGCTGGGAATTGACAGTTGGTTATGAGACTTTGGGCATGATTGGTGATACCCGAGTCGATCGCATTGAGTATGCAAGTTGTATTGGTACTTAGGCATGTGTATCAGTGTGTGTGTGTACGAATGCCAGCTTTTATTTAGTCCTTGTTGAGCATCAGATTAGTATGCTTGGTTTGATGAATCTCTGGTTAGAGATTGTGGCATCTTGAGATTCGTAATCTCGATGGCACGATGCATTCTGAAGAATGATCGTGAGGGTTGGCTGACTTCCCCTGAGGAAGGATTGTCGTATCTTAGGCCATGGTAATTCATTTCTGAGTAATTTGATAACATCCTGTGTTAGGATCGTTGAATCCTAGGGTAAACGAAGGATGACCATGTTTCGCATGTGTTGGGTGTCGTCGTTGGCACGTGGGGCGGGAATGCGATTGATTGTTTTGCATGCCTTTTCGGGAATTTGAGACCTTGTAGAGTCTCGATGATGTGTTGGACCAAGATGTGATTTCTTGGAACTTATGGATGTAGACATCTTTAGAGATATGTTTTGTGTTGATCGGTAGAGATGAGTTGCCCGATCCGTGTTGCAAAGTGGTGCAACTGCTCCTTTGATGGAGGTGGAATTGGAGAACGGGAACCGGATTTAGTATAAGTACACTGTAGTGTACTGGTGGTTTCCTTGGTAACGATGTATGATTAACATCGTAGGCTAAATTGTTGAGATATCATCGAGGCGATATCTATTTTGGGAATCACAAATGATTCGTTTGATTTGCAGTTATGTTTGGCCGACTGCTTCTGAGATCGTTAACATCGGGGAATGCTGATGTCTTTCGTGGATTTGTGTCGGTTTGGGAGGTTAACCCATTCCAGGTTTTGGTCCGAGGTCGGTATCCTCGTGGTTGGTGTGTCACTCATGTCATGTTCATCATTCGACAATGTTGATCCGTTTGGATTGCGTGGTCTCGGCGTTACGTGGAGTACGCCATGCAAATTTTGAGGATGAAATTTTATTAGTGGGGGATAATTGTGATGCCCGGGGATTAATGATGTTAATCCCGATGTGGTAATAATCCTTAATGGATATTAATCGTAGTAATTATGAATTAATTGAGGTTTTGGGACTCCCGGGGATTTTAAATCCAGTATTTGGAGTCGTTGGATCCAAGGGATGAGATTGTATTCTCATCGTGGTGAAAACCTTGGGATTTGGTCTTTGGTGGGATTTGTGTTCCGGAGTACTTTGTACTGGGGCTGGTATTGGAAATAGAGATTGGGAGGTAAGTTTTGAAAACATATGATTTTTAACATGATGTATTTGTGGAAGGATTGATATTTTCGAGTTTGGGTACTATATATACCAAGTAGACTCGGTATTCCGTCATTTGGCACGGATCTCTCCTCTCTCTCCCCTCTCTCTACGCCTAACCCTTCCCCCATTTCCTCTCTTTTTTCCCTTGGTGGAAAAATCGTTGGTAACTTGGCTCGGGAGCCGGTTTTCTTGAAGATAATCAGGTATTAACCTTCTCCTCGTCCTTGTCTTCGATTTGGTAGTAGTATTGTAGAGTTTGGTTGAGTTTTGAGTTGGTCATGGAATTTGTGGATTTTTGGTTAAAATCCAAAGTTGAGTTTTTGGAGTTTTTATTGGTTTTAAATGGTGTATTTGAGGTGTTGAAGGTGGATGGGGTGTTGGTTTTGAGTTTGGGTGTGAAAACACCATGGAAGCTCGAGTTTTTCGGAAAATCGCAGGTTGCGATCGATCGCCGAGGAGCGCCGCCGATCGATTGCGACGAACAGCTGTAAAATTAGTGAAGATGTATAGTGCTGGCGATCGATCGCCAAGTCTCGGCGATCGATCGCGAGGTGATTGGCGATCGATCGCGGCCCGAAGTGTTGTGTTTTTTTCAAACATTGGCAAAAAGTTGGGATTTTGGTAATTAGTCGATTTCCGGGGCAATGTCTACATTCCTATGTGAATGCTATACTTTTAAAATGGATTGGTTGGAGCCAAAGTTTAATAAAACGGAATTCTCGGTTGAGTTTTTGGCTATCTTTTAAACTTATAAAATGGAATATTTTGGGTATTATGCATGCTTAGCCGGGGGACTTTTATTCTGGTAATCGTCATGAATTGACGATAAGTTTAGGGGTTATGAACGTGCTTGGGCACGTGGTTGCATGCTTGTGTTTAATTGTAAGTTATTTATGTGTAAGCACATAATTCATCGGGTCGTGGGACTCAGGCGGGGTCGGACTCGAACTACGTAATTATAAGGTACGTATAACGTACGAGCATAGCCTGTTATAATATTGTAATTGTGAAACCACGGTATGTGTTTCTTGCAATAAATGGATAGTGAAATGCATGGTATATGGTACTTGCTATAAATGGATAGTGAAATGCATGGTATATGGTACTTGCTATAAATGGATAGTGAAATGCATGGTATATGGTACTTGCTATAATGGATAGTGAAATGCATGGTATATGGTAATTACGATAAATGGATATACATTGGGAATTATATGGTGCCGCTTTTGAGCGAGCAATAATTGGGATGTTGTCGCCGTTGAGCGACCATCGGTTATGACGCTGCTATTGTTGAACATGCGTGGGGTTAGACGCCGCTATTATTGAGCGTGCGTGGGGATTAAAATGCCGCTATTGTGGAGCGAGCTATGAAATAGAAACATGGAATCATTGGCTAATACATGTGATATTTGTAGTTCTCTATTTGATGTTTTAATCATATTTGGTTATGGAACTGGTATAGCAGGAATGGTTTTTAGTTGATCAATGAGATGATCAACTTGCTATTGAGAATTTAATGGTTTGGTTATTTTGAGAACATGGACAATACAGGGGATCCCGGATGAGGATGATACTATCCAGGGAGTATCATTTAAATTCATGGCCCTTACATTCTGTAAATTATGAACTGTAATATTCTGATTATTGGATTGGTGGTATTGGTATGCTCACCCCGTGTGGGGGCTGTCTCTGTTGGGGCAGGTAATACAGGTGCAGCGGTAGCTTTGGAGTTGAGTTCGCGTTGTTGATTTGAGGTACTTCCAGGATTGAAGTACCAGAGCTGGTTGATTAAGTATGTAGCTCCAGAGTTGAGATCGAGCGGTGCATGGTAGGTGCTTCCAGGATCGAAGTACCAATAGCCGCATTCGGTAGAGTTTCTTATACATTAGATACACGCTTATTCATTGGGTGCTCTCATGTGAGCACGTTTTTACGTGTATATGGAATGTATAAATGGGCATGGCTTTTCTCTCTTCATCTATGGTCTGCATGCAATTAATTACGGTATTGCTAAATGAACAGAGAGTATGTTAGTGTATTATTAGGGTGCATACTATGAAAGTGGTTCTGTTTGGGAAGTTAAATATTATGATGTTCTAATGCAAGAAATTTTATAGATGATATATGATGCTATGCTTGCATGTGGTTTCCTTCCCATGATAATATGATTGTATGTACTAATGGCTTGGATTAATACACTAAAACGGGTTAAGGGCACGAGGGTCCTTACAGGCAACCAGGAGTGCCTCGACAGTTGGGTGGTCAGGCGATGGGGCCACCTCAAGGGCAGGTTTATGCACTGACTATGGAGCAGGCTGAGGCAGCTCCAAAGGAGGTAATTGCTGGTATGTGTCTTTTATTTTCCTATTCCGCTTTTATTTTGATAGACACAGGTGCTTTGCACTCCTTTGTGTCTGCGGATTTTGTGGAGAGACATCTTATGTGCACATCTCTGTACCCACGCGTCTTTTGGTCTCGACACCCACTGGAAAGAATGTTATCGCTGGCCGGTTTCTTTCTGACTGCCTCATTTATTTTGAGGGCAATGAGTTGAAGATGGACTTGATTGTTTTGGGTATGTCAGATTTCGATTGCATTGTGGGCATCGATAAACTGAACATATATCAAGCAGTGGTGGATTGCCGATAGAGAACGGTTCGTTTTCGATGTGATCAGGGGATTCAGTGGACTTTCTATGGGAAGGGTTCTCGTACGAAGATTCCGTTGATATTGGCTGTTAAAATGTCACGACTATTGGAACGTGTACATATGGGTTATCTTATCTATGCCGTTGATATGGCGGAAAAGAATAAGGAATTGAGGATTGAGGAGAGACCCGTGGTTGCGGAGTTTACGAACGTGTTTCCGGAGGAAATTTCAGGGTTCTCGCAGACTAGAGAGGTCGAGTTTGGGATTGAGATGTTACCGAGAGCGTCCGCTATTTCTCGTGCCCCTTATAGGATGGCACCGGCGGAGTTAAGAGAATTGACGGAGCAGTTACAGGAACTCCTTGATAAAGGATACATATGACCTAGTGTATCACCTTGGGGCGTACCAGTTCTATTCGCTAAGAAGAAAGATGGTTCGATGCATTTGTGAATCGATTACCGACAACTGGATAAGGCAACGGTGAAGAATAAATATCCTCTTCCACGGATTGACGATCTATTTGATCAGTTGCAGGGCACGAAGCTGTGTAGCAAGATTGATTTAAGGTATGTGTACCATCAGATTCGGGTCAGAGAGGAGGATGTTCAAAAGACAGCATTTCAGACACGGTATGGGCATTACGAGTTTTTGGTTATGCCGTTCGGAGTGACGAACGCCCCGGCAGTCTTTATGAGTCTGATGAATCGGGTGTTCCAACCGTATCTTGATCAGCTCGTCATTGTGTTAATTGACTACATACTTATCTATTCTCGGAGTGAGGAGGAGCATGTAAAACACTTGCGGACAGTGCTCCAGATTCTCAGAGATAATCAGATGTTTGCCAAGCTCAGCAAGTGTGAACTCTGGTTGGACAGTGTGGTGTTTTTGGGGCATGCCATCTCTAGCAGTGGGATGTCAGTGGATCCCAGGAAAGTAGAGGCAGTGATGGAATGGTCTGCACCTACTTCTGTGCTAAAGATACGGAGCTTCCTTGGCCTAGCCGATTATTATCGAAGTTTCGTCGAGGGATTCTCGAAGATTGCTAAGCCTTTGACACAGTTGACTCAGAAGGGAGTACCATTCTATTGGTTTGAGACTTGTGAGGAGAGCTTCCAAGAGTTGAAGCACCGATTGACAACAGCGCCTGTGTTGGTAATCCCCACGGAGAACAAGGGGTTTGTTCTATATACTGATGCATCACTACAGGGCTTGGGATGTGTGCTAATGCAAGATAAGCATGTGGTAACTTATGCATCGAGACAGTGAAAGCCGCATGAGACCATATATCCAGTCCATGACTTGGAGTTGGCGGCTATCATTTTTGCCTTGAAGATTTGGCGGCATTACTTGTATGGTACGTCGTTTACCATCTATACGGATCACAAGAGCCTGAAGTTTCTATTTACTCAGGCGGAGCTGAATATGAGGCAGAGGAGGTGGATGGACTTGCTCAAGGACTATGATTGTGAAATAGACTACCATCCTGGAAAGGCGAACTTGACAGCAGACGCCTTGAGTCGGAAGGTGAAGTATATTGTTGAAGACGTCATTCATCTATCGGCTATGATGACTTCTTACTGTCATCTGGGCTATGACTTTGATGTGGATACATCACCGGTACGTGTATCAACTTTATTGGTAGAGCCGGATATTTAGGAGAATATCAGGAGATCCCAGAAGGCAGATGATGAGATTCAGAGATGGTTATCATTGGTACTTCTTGGACAGCCATCAAAGTTCAGAGTGGCTGAAGATGGTTCTTGGAGACTTGGTAACCGTTGGGTATCGAGGGATCTTACAGCGAGCTCATAGCAGCCGACTTAGTATCCACCCAGGCGGGAGGAAGATGTACAAGGACTTATGTGACCAATTTTGGTGGAAGTGGATGAAACGAGATGTGATAGCATTTGTTAAGAGATGCTTGATCTGTCAACAAGTAAAGACAGAGAGGCAGAGGCCTAGTGGCGAGTTAAGAGATGCTTGATCTGTCAATAGAAACTGGAATTCCTTGCAGTCTCACTACATCTGGACATACAACTGAGCCATCGTGGATAGGCTGACGAAGGTAGCTCATTTTATTCCGTACCATATGGCATTCACATACTTGAGGATGGCTCAGTTGTATGTCCGGATGTAGTGAGGCTGCAAGGAATTCCAGTTTCTATTGTGTCTGACAGGGATCCACGGTTTACATCTCACTTTTGGGGAGGTCTTCAGTCAGCTTTGGGTACTGAAGCGAGATTGAGCATGTCATATCATCCCCAAACGGATGGTAGAGTTCTCATACAATAATAGCTATCAGACGAGCATTCAGATGGCTCCATTCGAGGCTCTTTATGGTCGACTTTGTAGGTCACCATTGTACTGGGATGACTTGGCTAGTAAATCGGTCGGAGGACCCGAGTTGATTCAGGAAATGGAAGAGAAGATAAAGGTTATCCGACAAAAGATGAAAGCAGCCCAGGATAGGCAGGCAGCCTATGCGAATAAACGACGGCTACCGTTGGAATTCCAATTGGGAGATAAGGTCTTTTTGAAGATCTCACCTTTAAGCGCCCCCGTGCCCTTAACCCGTTATTAGTGTATTAATCCATACCATTAGTGCATATAATCATACTATCATGGGGAAAAAGCCATATTAGCAAGTGTAACACCATATACTATCCAGAAAATTTCTTGCATTTGATCCACATAATATTCAAATTCCCCAACCAATATCACTTACATAGTATGCACCCTTATAATACACTAACATGCTCCCAGTTCATTTAGCAATTCCATATTTAATTGCATGCAACTATAAATGAAGAGCGGAAAGTCACAGCCCATTTATACATTCAATATACAAGTAAAAACGTACTCACGTAAGAGCACCCAATGAATAAGTGTGTATCTAATGTATAAAACACTCTACCAGATATTGTTACTGGTACTTCAATCCTGGAAGCACCTCCCAAGCACAACTCGATCTCAACTCTGGATCTATGTACTTATTCAACCAGCTCTGGTACCTCGATCCTGGAAGTGCCTCTAATCAACAACCCGAGCTCAACTCCAAAGCTGCTACACCTGTATCACCTGCCCCAACAGAGACAGCCCCCACACGGGGTGAGCATACCAATACCACCAATCCAAAAATCATAATGTTACAGTTCATAATTTACAGAATGTAAATGCCATAATTTAAATGATACTCCATGGATGGTATCATCCTCATCCGGGATCCCCTGTATTGTCCATGTTCTCAAAATAACCAAACCATCAAATTCTCAAAAACCAGTTGATCATCTCATTGATCAACTAAAACCATCCCTGCTATACCAGTTCCATAATCAAATATCATTAAATCATCAAATAGGGTGCTACAGATATCACATGTATCTAGCCAATTGTTCCATATTTCTATTTCATAGCTCGCTCCACAATAGCGGCACATTAACCCCACGCACGCTCAACAATAACGGCGTCATAACCGATGGTCGCTCAACGGCGACATCCAAATCACTGCTCGCTCACTAGCGGCACCGTATGGTTCCCAATGTATATCCATTTAACGCAATTACCATCTACCATGCAAATCACTATCCATTTATAGCAAGTACCATATACCATGCATTTCAATATCCATTTATTGCAGACACCACATACCATGCATTTCAATGTCCGTTTGTTGTAATTACCACGTACCATGCATATTACAATTGCAACATTATAATAGGCTATGCTCGTACGTCATACGTACCTTATAATCCCGTAGTTCGAGTCCAACCTTGTCCGAGTCCCACGACCCGATGAGTTAAGTGCTAACATGCAAATAAATTTCAATTAAACACAAGCATGCAACCACGTGCCCAAGCACGTTCACAAATTCCAAACATATCATCCATCCATGACAATTACCAAAATAAAAGCCCCCCCCCCCCCCCCCCCCCAGCTAAGCATGCATAATACCCAAAATATACCATTTTATAAGTTTAATAGATAGGCAAAGACTCAACCGAGAATCCAATTTTATTAAACTATGGCTCCAACCAATCCATTTTAAAAGTATGGCATGCCCATTGGAATGTAGACATTGCCACGAAAATGGGCCACTTAAACCTCGATTCCAAAATCCCGACATTTTCCAAAATTTCGAAAAAAAAACAAAGGGAACAGGGCATCGATCGATCGGTTCCAAGCCGCGATCGATCGCCATACCCTATTGCCAGAAAATAATCACGCCGCGATCGATCGCCCGAATTCGCGATCGATCGCCAAGGACCCCGCTCGATCGCCGCTACTGTTCATCACCTTCTCAAATCAGCAACATGTCGCGATCGATCGGCGCCAAGTCGCGATCGATAGCGACCTGCGGGTTTTCGGAAAATTCGAGCTTTAATAGTGTTTTTCACACCCAAACTCAAAACCAACACCTCATACTCCTCCAACACTTCCAATATACCATTTAAAACCAATAAAAACTCTAAAAACTCAACTTTGGATATTTTTAACCAAAAATCCATAAATTCAAAACCAACCAAAATCTCAACCAAACTCTACAATACCACTACCAAATCGAAGACAATGATAAGGGGAAGGTTAATACCTGATTATCTTTGAGAAATTTGGCTCCCGAGCCAAGCTAGCAACGATTTTCCACCAAGGAAGCAAGAGGGGAAATGGGGGGGGAAAGAGTTAGGCGTAGAGAGAGGGAAGAGAGGGAAGGGTTCCATGCCAAATGACGGAATACCTAGTCCATTTGGTATATATAGTACCAAAACTCAAAAATACCAATCCTTCAACAAATACATGATGACTCATTAAAATCATCTGTTTTCAATAATTACCTCCCAAACTCTATTTCCAATACCAGCCCCAGTACAAAGTACTCCGGATCCCCAAATCCCACCAAAGACCAAATTCCAAGGTTATCACCACGACGAGAACACAATGTCATCCCTTGGATCCAATGACTCCAAATACCGGATTTAAAAATCCCCGGGAGTCCCAATACCGCAATTAATTCATAATTGCCACAATTAAAATCCATAAAGGATCATTACCACACCAGGGTTAACACCATTAATTCATGGGCATCACAATTATCCCCCACTAAGAATATTTTGTCCCCGAAATTCGCACGGCGTACTCCGCGTAACGCCGAGACCACGCAATCCAAACGGATCCACAATATCGAATCATGAACATAACATGAACGACACCCAACCACGAGGTTACCTGTAATGCCTCGATTTGTTGTATACACGTATGATATGATTATGGTGTAAGTATATCAAATGGTGGTATGGTAATGGGGGTTCGGGTGGAACCAATAATGAAGAAATACATGTATGAAATGATATATGGCAAGGAATGAAACATGATGTACAAAATGTAGTGCAAAGAAATGATTTGAATTATAGTATGCATTTGATATGAATTTCATATGCCTTTGCCTTTCATTAAGGTTGCATTAGCATGTGAATTTACTTGCAATTGGAATTGCATTTGAATTTGGAGTTCATTTCATGTACATGTTACTTAACATGTAATTACCTCTAAATGACATGATAGCAAGTGAATTAGGGAACTAAGGATCTATATCAAGTGGATTAGGGAAGTGGAATCACATACTACACCACTTTCACCTCAAAATCTCTACAAAGCTCCTCTCCAAACCCTTAGAGATTTTAGTAGTTGAAGCTTGGTTTTTCACTTGTGATTTGAGCTAGGAAGTTAGGTGAAGTGATTTCTTCACATCTTGGTAAGGATTTCATGGTTTTACACTTGAATTATGTAATTGGTATTGATTTATGTGAAGGGGAATATCAATTATTGATGCTTAGAATCATAACTTGTTTCTTTGCCAAGAATTGGATTCTAGGATGTTAGGAACATGTTTATATGATACTAGGGAGTGCATGAATCATGGTTACATGTGAAATTCTGGGTAGGAGAAGAAGTACCATGAAGATAAGCTCAAAATCGCCATTGTCTCAATTTTTCTGATCGTGCCGATCGATCGGCATGTGGTCTCGATCGATCGCCGCGAACAGTAAAGTTTTAAGGCGGTTTGAGCATGAGGCGATCGATCGGTGAGTTTGAGGTGATCGATCGGTACATGTGGCGATCGATCGGTGATTTTGTTCGATCGATCGGTGAAGAGTGAACAGTTCGGCGATTGATCGAGACTCCGGGGCGATCGATCGGTGATGGCAGAATGTTGAAAATTTTTATATTTTTGTAGAATTTGATTTTAATGCCTATGATAACATGATATATTGTTGGCATTGTTGTAGCATCATCTCAGGGGACAGGACAACGAGGCACTTAGCCAGTGACGCCTAATTTATCTCGTTTGTGTCGCAGTACAGGTACGTGTTGACGTACGGAGTATAGATGATGTGATGATGATGTTATGGTTTTGATATCATATGATTTATGTTATCTTGTGTCATATGATTGGTAATTTCATATGCATGTACATACATGGATTTCATATGATTGGGATGGAGGCCTTGATAGATATGTGTATATGCTTTGGTGAGATCATTGCCTCGATAGATATGCCTGGTGTGGTATATGCTTTGGCTGGGATCGTTGCCACTATAGATATACTACATATGCTTTGGCTTGAGAGATATACGCCTGGTGTGGGTATATGCTCTGGCTATTGTCACAGATGAGCATGGTACTATGATATGTGCTGCTAATATGAAGATGTGATGTGGTTCCACTGACATATTGAGCTGAATAGGCATATCACATGGGGCTCGTGATAATAGGGTGCTTATTAGACATGTCATGACATAGTGCATTTGTGGATGCATGATACAGAACATTCACGTTAGATGATTTATTGTGCTTTATCATTGATATTGATATTGTTGCACTGAGATCGTTGTTCTCTATACTCATTGTGTGAATGTTTTCTGTAGGGACTCATAGACGTGGGGAGATGGGATGTGAGTCATTTTCCGCTGCGAGCTGAACCACTGCCTAGGAGTTATTTTGGATTAGGTTGTTACTTGTACATGTGATGTATAGTTGGTTAGGTTTTTTTTATAACCTTGTAACAACTTAACTAGTTAGAACTCTTAATCAGTGTATGTTTTTACTTAATTCAGACTCACGTATGTATGTTAAGATACTACATAAATGGATTAAGTAACGAGGACCCCACATTAGTGGTATCAGAGCAGTGGTTCGAGAACCGGGTGAACATGGGTAGAGGAAGTGTATTAAGGGAGTTGCCTAAACACTTTGGGAATGGTACTAGCATGTTAGTAGCATATGATGTTATTCTAACATGTTATATACTTGTAAATGTTATTGTTAACCCTTGATCTACAGCTATGACAGACAGAGGGTATCATGAGGATGTTGGGATGCCATGAGTGGCAATGCGAGTGTGAGGATGGCGCCTGTGCCACCACCACCGATTGAGCAAGGGCCAGTGGAACAGGTACTATTGCCTGGAGAATTGACTTTGACGCAGTTTCTGAGTTATCAGCCACCCAGGTTTGAGGGGACTGAATCAGGGGAACTTGCAGAGGAATGGCTGGAACGTGTGGAACAGATCTTTGTGTCAGCACCGTGTGCCAAGACTGCTTGGTTACGCTTAGCTGAATTCCAATTAGCTAAGAAAGCTATGATGTGGTGGAAATCCACAGTACTTGAGTTGAGGGCTCAAGGACATACAGTTAACTGGGATGTGTTTCGAACGAAGTTCCTGGAGCATTATTTCTCTGTTGCTGCAAGAGAGAGGAAAGAGGATGAATTTACAAATTTGAGACAGGGATCAATGACAGTATCTGATTATGCTGTGCATTATTCTTCTTTGCTCCGGTATGTGCCACATATTGCTGTTAACACCAAAGCTAAGATCAGACAGTTTGTGAAAGGGTTGAGGCCTGAATTATTTGATATGGTAATGTCCAATAACCCTACATCATATGAAGAAGCGTTGACTAGAGCCGAGATGGCTGAGATTGCTGTAGGGATATATACAGATGTTGGACAAGCCCAACCACCTACATCTGACAGTATGAGACCTAGAGGGGAATCATTTAAATCACCACGAGGTGGTGCATCTTCATCTAGGTTTAGTGGGAAACGTTTTGGACTACGGAAAGGGGATGACCGAAAATCTAAAGGACAGTCCCAAGGAAGTAGTAGTAGTAGTGGACGAGGACTACATTGTTTTAAATGTGGAGGGCCACATTATCAAAGAAATTGTCCACAGTTTGATACGGTGGTTTGTTTCCGTTGTGGGAAGCCAGGACATGTGATCCGTGATTGTCCTCAAGTGGGTGGACAACAGAGGAGAGGACCAATGTCAGAGAATACAGTGCAGCAGAGACCACAGGGTGTACCATAGTCTGGTGGAGGACAGAGGACAGGAACACCTCAGGCTCAGGTGTATGCACTGAACAGGGAGGAAGCAGAGGCAGCTCCAGATACTGTAATAGCGGGTAAGTGTACTTTGTTTACTTATCCTGCTTTTCTGTTGATTGATACTGGTGCATCACATTCTTTTATTGCACAAGCATTTATTGATCAGTATCATATATGCTCGTCTCCACTGTTGATGCCTCTTTATGTCTCGACACCCATGGGAACTACTGTGATGACGTGTCAGAGTGTGTCTGATTGTACTATTCAGTTTGAGACTGAGTATGGGCTACAAGCTGATTTGATTGTGTTAGACATGTCAGATTTTGATTGCATCCTTGAAATTGATGTGTTGAGTAAATATCAATCTGTTGTGGATTGTAGTCAGAAGATAGTGAGATTTCAGTCGGATACTGGAACTCAATGGTATTTCTATGGCCAGGGATCGAGGGCAAGGATTCCTTTGATATCAGCAATCCGAATGTCGCGTTTGTTAGAGCGTGGACATGCGGGTTATTTGATTTATGCCCTGGATATAACTGAACAGAAACGAGAAAGGAAAGTGGAGGAGATACCAGTGGTTGCAGAATATGCGGATGTGTTTCCAGATGAGATACCTGGATTCCCACCGAGTCGAGAAGTGGAATTTGGTATTGATTTGATACCTGGTACTTCTGCAATTTCACGGGCTCCTTATCGGATGGCACCAACTGAATTGAAAGAGTTGAAAACTCAATTGCAAGATTTATTGGACAAGGGGTACATACGTCCTAGTGTATCGCCTTGGGGTGCTCCGGTTTTATTTGTTAAGAAGAAGGATGGGACAATGCGATTGTGTATTGACTATAGACAATTGAACAAGGTAACGATAAAGAATAAGTATCCTCTTCCTCGTATTGATGATTTGTTTGATCAGTTGCAGGGATCAAGGATTTATTCTAAGATTGATCTGAGGTCAGGATATCATCAAATACGTGTGAGGGAAGGAGATATACAGAAGACGGCATTCAGAACTCGTTATGGGCATTATGAGTTTCTGGTGATGCCATTTGGAGTGACAAATGCTCCTGCTGTCTTTATGAGTTTAATGAATCTGGTTTTTCAGGAATACCTTGATCGATTTGTCATTGTCTTTATCGATGATATACTGATTTATTCGCAGAGTGATGCCGAACATGTTCAACATTTGCATATGGTATTGCAATTGTTGAGGACACATCAGTTGTATGCCAAACTCAGTAAGTGTGAGTTTTGGTTGACTAGTGTCGGCTTTTTGGGACATGTTATTTCAGATGAAGGTATATCAGTTGATCCAAAGAAAGTTGAAGCAGTGTTGAATTGGTCAGCACCTACTTCTGTGCCAGAGATTCGTAGTTTCTTGGGTTTGGCTGGATATATAGATGGTTTGTTGAAGGATTTTCAGCGATCGCCAAACCATTGACACATTTGACACAGAAGGGAGTATCATTTCAATGGTCAGAGGCTTGTGAGCGTAGTTTTCAGGAATTGAAACGTCGATTGACTACAGCTCCAGTCTTGATCATTCCTTCGGAGCATGACAGGTTTGCATTATATACTGATGCATCTTTACTTGGTTTGGGTTGTGTATTGATGCAGGACAAACATGTAGTAGCTTATGCATCACGACAGTTGAAGCCACATGAAATGAGATATCCACTGCATGATCTGGAATTAGCTGCCATTGTCTTTGCATTGAAGATATGGCGACATTATTTATATGGTACGTCGTTTACCATATACACAGATCATAAGAGTCTAAAATTTCTATTCACTCAAGCGGAGTTAAATATGAGACAAAAGAGATGGATGGATCTGTTGAAGGATTATGATTGTGAGATTGAATATCATCCAGGAAAAGCTAATCTTACAGCAGATGCCTTGAGTCGAAAGGTACATCATACGGCTGATGAGATGATTTATTTATCCGCATTGATGACTTCTTGTTGTACTTTGGGTTATGATTTTGATGTGGAACTAGAGCCAGTAAGGGTATCAACATTGTTGGTTGAACCTGACATTTTTGAGAAAATCAGAACGGCACAACTGACTGATGATGAAGTACAACAGTGGAAGGAAAGGATAAGTCAAGGACAAACATCTCAATTTGTACTTACACGTGATGGAACTTTGAAATACAGAAACTGTTGGGTAGTACCTGCTTCATTAGGACTACGCCAAGAACTACTACAACGTGCTCATTGTAGTAGATACAGTATACATCCTGGAGGGAAGAAAATGTATCATGATTTACGTACACAATTTTGGTGGAAACGTATGAAACAGGATGTATTGAGCTTTGTGAAACGATGTTTGATCTGTCAACAAGTGAAAGCGGAAAGACAGAGACCAGGAGGTGAATTACATAGTTTGGAAATTCCTCAGTGGAAATGGGGACATATCACGATGGATTTTGTGACTCATTTGCCACGGACGTCTTCTGGTTGCGATGCTATTTGGGTGATTGTTGACCGACTCACCAAAGTATCTCATTTTGTGCCATATTGTATGACATTTACATATCTGAGAATGGCACAGTTGTACATTCAACATGTAGTGAGATTACATGGTATTCCAGTTTCCATTGTATCGGATAGGGATCCGAGATTTACTTCTCATTTCTGGGAAGGGTTACAGACAGCGTTGGGAACTGAAGTGCGGTTGAGTACAGCATATCATCCTCAGACAGATGGACAAACAGAGAGTACGATACAGACGCTTGAGGATATGTTGTGCCTGTGTATTAGAGTTTGATACCTCTTGGCAAGAGTCGTTGCCATTAGTGGAATTTTCATATAACAATAGTTATCAGTCTAGTATACAGATGGCACCATTTGAGGCTTTGTATGGGCGACGATGTAGATCGCCATTGTATTGGGATGATATGGATCAGTCTTCTTTACATGGACCAGATATGATTCATGAAATGGAAGAGAAAGTGAAGTTAATTAGATTGAAACTTAAAGCTGCTCAGGACACACAGGCTGCTTATGTCAATAAACGACGTAGACCACTTGAATTTCAAGTTGGTGACCGTGTGTTCTTGAAAATCTCACCTTTTAAAGGTGTAGTACGGTTTGGTAAGCGTGGAAAATTGTCTCCACGGTATGTTGGTCCGTATGAGGTGTTACAACGTATTGGTACGTTGGCATATCGCTTGGCACTACCGCCGGCATTGAGTAGTATTCATGATGTCTTTCATGTTTCATTATTGAGGAAGTATGAACCAGATCCGAGTCATGTATTACAGCTACCTGATGTACAGTTGGATACAGATGTGTCGTATGAGGAACGACCGGTTATGATCTTGGATCGAGCTGAACGCAGGTTGCGTAATAAAGTGATTCCTATGGTGAAAGTACAGTGGGACAGAAGGGGTGTCGAAGAGGCAACGTGGGAGACGGAGCAGCATATGATGCAACGGTATCCGGATTTGTTTACTGGTATGATTTTACAGTTTTATGATACTGTTGCATACATGATCATGTTTCCTATTTTCATATCGTAGGATTGTTGAGTTGTATATCTCATATGCATGTATTCTGTCTGTATATGCAATTTCGAGGACGAAATTCAATGAGTGGGGGAGAATTGTAATGCCTCGATTTGTTGTATACACGTATGATATGATTATGGTGTAAGTATATCAAATGGTGGTATGGTAATGGGGGTTCGGGTGGAACCAATAATGAAGAAATACATGTATGAAATGATATATGGCAAGGAATGAAACATGATGTACAAAATGTAGTGCAAAGAAATGATTTGAATTATAGTATGCATTTGATATGAATTTCATATGCCTTTGCCTTTCATTAAGGTTGCATTAGCATGTGAATTTACTTGCAATTGGAATTGCATTTGAATTTGGAGTTCATTTCATGTACATGTTACTTAACATGTAATTACCTCTAAATGACATGATAGCAAGTGAATTAGGGAACTAAGGATCTATATCAAGTGGATTAGGGAAGTGGAATCACATACTACACCACTTTCACCTCAAAATCTCTACAAAGCTCCTCTCCAAACCCTTAGAGATTTTAGTAGTTGAAGCTTGGTTTTTCACTTGTGATTTGAGCTAGGAAGTTAGGTGAAGTGATTTCTTCACATCTTGGTAAGGATTTCATGGTTTTACACTTGAATTATGTAATTGGTATTGATTTATGTGAAGGGGAATATCAATTATTGATGCTTAGAATCATAACTTGTTTCTTTGCCAAGAATTGGATTCTAGGATGTTAGGAACATGTTTATATGATACTAGGGAGTGCATGAATCATGGTTACATGTGAAATTCTGGGTAGGAGAAGAAGTACCATGAAGATAAGCTCAAAATCGCCATTGTCTCAATTTTTCTGATCGTGCCGATCGATCGGCATGTGGTCTCGATCGATCGCCGCGAACAGTAAAGTTTTAAGGCGGTTTGAGCATGAGGCGATCGATCGGTGAGTTTGAGACGATCGATCGGTACATGTGGCGATCGATCGGTGATTTTGTTCGATCGATCGGTGAAGAGTGAACAGTTCGGCGATCGATCGAGAATCCGGGGCGATCGATCGGTGATGGCAGAATGTTGAAAAATTTTATATTTTTGTAGAATTTGATTTTAATGCCTATGATAACATGATATATTGTTGGCATTGTTGTAGCATCATCTCAGGGGACAGGACAACGAGGCACTTAGCCAGTGACGCCTGTCGCAGTACAGGTACGTGTTGACGTACGGAGTATAGATGATGTGATGATGATGTTATGGTTTTGATATCATATGATTTATGTTATCTTGTGTCATATGATTGGTAGTTTCATATGCATGTACATACATGGATTTCATATGATTGGGATGGAGGCCTTGATAGATATGTGTATATGCTTTGGTGAGATCATTGCCTCGATAGATATGCCTGGTGTGGTATATGCTTTGGCTGGGATCGTTGCCACTATAGATATACTACATATGCTTTGGCTTGAGAGATATACGCCTGGTGTGGGTATATGCTCTGGCTATTGTCACAGATGAGCATGGTACTATGATATGTGCTGCTAATATGAAGATGTGATGTGGTTCCACTGACATATTGAGCTGAATAAGCATATCACATGGGGCTCGTGATAATAGGGTGCTTATTGGACATGTCATGACATAGTGCATTTGTGGATGCATTATACAGAACATTCACGTTAGATGATTTATTGTGCATTGATATTGATATTGTTGCACTGAGATCGTTGTTCTCTATACTCATTGTGTGAATGTTTTCTGTAGGGACTCATAGACGTGGGGAGATGGGATGTGAGTCATTTTCCGCTGCGAGCTGAACCACTGCCTAGGAGTTATTTTGGATTAGGTTGTTACTTGTACATGTGATGTATAGTTGGTTAGGTTTTTTTTATAACCTTGTAACAACTTAACTAGTTAGAAACTCTTAATCAGTGTATGTTTTTACTTAATTCAGACTCACGTATGTATGTTAAGATACTACATAAATGGATTAAGTAACGAGGACCCCACATTACCGACCTCGCACCAAAACCTGGAATGGAGTAATCTCCCAAACCGACACAAAACCACGAAAGAGATCTGCATTCCCCGATGCTAACCATCCCAAGAGCATTCAGTCATACTTAACTGCAAATTAAATGAATCATTCACGATTTCGAATAGATATCGCCTCGATGATATCTCCAAGACATAGCTAACGATGTTAAACATACATCGTTACCAAAGTGACCACCAGTACACAACAGTGTACCTAAACTACATCTGTTCCTCTTTCCAAATCCATCTCCATCAAAGGAGTAGTTGCACCACGTTGCAACACGGATCGGGCAACTCATCGCTACCGATCAACACAAAACACATCTCTAAAGATGTCCACATCCATAAGTTCCAAGAAAATCACATCTTGGTCAAACACATCATTGAGACTCCACAAGGTCTCGAGTGTCCAAAAGGACATGCAAGAAAATCAATTGCATTCCCGCCACACGTGTCGACCACGACACTCAATAAATCCAAAACATGGTCATCCCTCATTTACCCTAGGATTCAACGATCCCAACACAGGGATGTTATCAACTTACCCAGAAATGAATTACCATGGCCTAAAATACGACAATCCCTCCTCTGGGGAAGTCAACCAACCTTCATGATGTATCTATGTTGCGGAAGTATGAACCGGATCCGTCTCATGTGTTGCAGCCTTCAGAGGTTCAGTTGGATTCGTATGTGTTCTACATGGAACGACCGATTAGAATTCTGGATCGGTCAGATCGTAGACTTCGGAACAAGGTGATACCGATGGTCAAGGTTCAGTGGGATCGTAGGGGTGTCGAGGAGGCCACGTGGGAGACGGAGCGGCACATGGTGCAGCTAGGGATGGCAACGGGGCGGGTTTGGCCAATCCCAGGACCCGCCCCGCTACACATAAAACCCATACCCGCCCCGCCCCGCTTAGACCCGCCGGGTTCGCGGGTTTACCCGCCCCGCCCCGCAAACAATTATTTTTTTTATAAAAAAAAATTGGTAGAAATTAATTTTGAAACACAAAAATTGAGTTTTGAGATTGAATTTAATGTTTTCCTCTAGTAGTTATTTATAATAAGCATCGTAAAACTATCTTTAAACTATCAAATATTTATTATTTAGTTTTTATTCCATTCAAAATGTTCAACTTCTTTACCATAAACACATGAATTTTGATATGAAATTAAACAATAACACATTATTGTACAATCAAAGAAGTGAAATGTATATTTAATATTAATTTTTTTAAAAAAAAAATTAAAAATGCATAGTGGGGCGGGTTCGGCCAATCCCAGGACCCGCCCCGCCCCGTTTCCAAACCCGGTTGAAGCGGGTTTGGACCCGCCCCGGCGGGTCGGGTTCAATACGGGTCCGGGTTTGGACCCGCCCCATCGCCATCCCTAGGTGCAGCACTACCCGGAACTGTTTTCTGGTATGTGATTTATGTTTAGTTTTGGATTGGTAAGTGCATGCGATTTCGAGGAAGAAATCTTATAAGTAGGGGAGTATTGTGATATCCCCGAAATAATTATGTGCATTTGGGTATTAATTATGTTTATGTGATCATTATGGTGTTAATTATTTTAGTGTTGAGTTAATTAATATGGTGAAATGCTTAGTCATGCGGTGGGCATGACCTGGTAATGCATTTCAGGGTGCATATGATGCATGTTAGGAATTTGAGTTATGTCATGACTTATTTGGGTTGGGTGTTGATTATTTTGGTAAAGGATGTTTTAATTGATGTTATGGTGCATTTTTGGAAAATGCTTTTAAATATCATGTAGGGATGTTTTATACATCATGCTAAATACCGGGGCATAATTTTAATTAAACCCCCCCTAATACCCCAACTCCCCAACACTCCACTCACTTCTCTCAAATCACTCCCAAGCCCTACCCCAACCCCAAAATCGTCCAACCCAAAGGAGAGGAGGAGAAACCTTTGCAAAATCTTCATTTGTTGGATTTCTTGGTAGGATTTGAAGCATAAAGAGGTATGGATCCCTCCTTATTGGTTTTATGAAGTTTTGTTTTGAAGTGGGTTGAAATATTTGGGGAAAAATGGGTTTGTTTTTGGGTATATGTTGTATGTGGTTGGCTTATGGTTTTATGGTGGGAAATGTGTTGGTGTTGTTGATATATGACGTTTTGGTGTTTATGGTTGGTTAGTTTTTGAGTATGAATGGATTGGGTGAGGAAAATGGCGATTTTTGATTTACAGGTCACGGCGATTGATCGCCCGTTTTTGGCGATCGAACGCGCCAAGCAGTGGCGAATAACAGCATTTGGCGATCGATCGGTGACTCTCGAGATCGATCGCCTCAGACTTAGCGATCGATCGCCGAAGACAGAGTTTTGGACATTTTGGCTGCTGGGTCTCGCGATAGATCCGGGCATTATAGCGATCGATCGCAAGATGCCAGAATTGGATATTTTTGTTATTTTGTGGGGTTTTTGGTATCGGACTAATATTTGGCTCCTAATATTGAATTGTGTGATTGTGTAGAACCATCCCAGGTGGCAACACAACCTAGGAGATAAAGTCCAACGACATCCCACGTTTTGGAACAAGGTACATAGTGAGACGTACGGGCATCGGACGGTAAAATGTATTTTTACGTATTTTATTATGCATTATGGTTGCATATATTTGTTGGGTTATGCATTATGGTTGCATATACATATTGGTTGATGCATTATGGTTGCATACACTCATTGGATGCAGTGGTGCATGTGATTGTAAGTCGAGATTATATTCCAGTGATGAAGAGTACTTGCCACCTTCATGGCGTAGCGATGATAGAATACTTGCCGCTATCATACCGTAGCGATGAGGGAATATTTTCCGCTAATATGTAGAAGCGAAGAACACGCCGTTGTCATATTATAGCGAGGGATATTATTGCCGCTGGTATTGTCGAAGCGAGGGGTATTATTGTCGCTGTCAAGTTAACGCGTGGGTATTATGCCACTGATATAATAAGACTTTGAAATCGATCATTGGTATTAATGGAATGGATGCATGTCATGACATACATTATTGACATTATAATCTATTGATTATGCTTGTGGTACAGGGAACCAAAGGGAGCTTTTAAGTGTATATATTACAGGAAGTGATTTGTATTTACGGTTATGCATTTTATATCATAATCTTGTTGGTATGATTATGGTTATTATATGCTCAAGGTTTGGGGTTATTCCTGTAGGTACATTTTGGCAGGAAAGGGCTAAGGAGCGGGTTGATGTAGTGAGCTTGTGAGGAGTGCTATTGGTATAGGATGACAAGATTCTTTTGTATAGTCTCTACTCTAGGAGTAGTGTAAAACTATAGGATTAACATTCATTTAGCTTGGAATGTAATCAGAGATTATTTCAAACCATCGGTCAACAACAAATACTCTGGGATAGCTCGCCAAACTATCAATGTCAACAACTTCTAACTTAAGCCGGCACTGATAAGTATGGTGCAACAGAATCAGTTGGGTTGTTCCGATGTTGAAGACCCCAACTTGCATTTGAGGATATTTTTGGAGATAGCTGATACTGTAAAAATGAATGGTGTTCCAGAAAATACTGTGAGACTGCGATTGTTCCCTTTCTCTCTTAGGGACCATGCAAGGAGTTGGTTACAATCTCTTCCATTTGGTGGTATATGCACATGGGCGGAAATGGCATCGAAATTTCTCTCGAAGTTCTTCCCACCAGCTTAGTCAGCTCAACTGAGAACGGAAATCAGTACGTTCAGACAAATTGATTCTGAACAACTATATGAGTCATGGGAGCGATTTAAGGATTTATTGAGGAGGTGCCCACAACACAACTATGAAAACTGGGTGCAAATCCAGTTATTTTACAATGGGTTGAATGGACTAACTAGGATCATTGTGGATGCTGCAGCAGGAGGAACACTATTTTCTAAGACTGCAGATGCTGTTTTTGAATTACTTGAGGAGATGTCAGCCAATAGTTTCCGGTGGCCCAGCGAGCGAGAAATGGTACGGAAACCCATAGGTATGTATGAGGTTGATCACTTTAGTACATTATCTGCACTAACCACGCAGGTAGCAGCTCTGACAAAGCAAGGAGCACAACCCACTATTGAATCGGCTGCAGCTGCAGCTGGAATTGAGTTGTCAAGGGAAGTAGACCAAGAACAAGCTCAGTTCATAAATAATCGGTATCCCAACAACAATAACAACTACCGAAGCAGTCAGTACCAACAAGGGTTCCGCAATAATGATAAGCTCTCATATGTCAACAACAATAATGCCCTGACACCACCACCTGGATAGGCTCTACAAAAGAATGAAGGTAAACCATCATTTGAAGATTTGGTGGGTAATTTTGTTCAAAACTCGGCATTGAGGCTTGAGAATAATGAGTCAAGGCTTGATATGATTGAGGGTCACATGAACAACATGGGTGCTACGATGAAGTCTCTTGGGGTGCAAATTGGGCAGCTTGCTAATGCCATGAACAACCAACAAAGAGGGACATTTCCTAGCAACACCGAAGTGAACCCAAAAGAGCAGTCGAGGCCGTGACATTGAGAAATGGTAAGGAACTTGGGGATGTAGAACCCGCACAGGTTGATGAGCCATCTGTTGAGGAGAGTCAAATTCATGTTGAAATCCCCAAGGAAGTTGAAAAGGAGAAGCAAGCCACGCTACCTGAAAAGATTCCTATGTTCAAGCCTACACTTCCATATCCTCAACTTTTCCGGAAAAAGGCCATAGATGACCAGTTGCAAAATTCTTGGAGATTTTCAAGAAAATCCACATAAACATTCCTTTTGCTAATGCGTTGCAACAAATGCCTAATTATACAAAGTTTATGAAGGACATAATGGCACGGAAGAGGAAGCTTGAGGAATTTGAGACCGTGAATCTCACAGAAGAATGTAGTGCAATCCTCTAGAAGAAGCTACCACAAAAATTGAAAGATCCAGGGAGTTTTACTATTCCTTGTATTATTGGTAGTTCTACATTCAATAAGGCATTATGTGATTTAGGTGCAAGTATTAATTTAATGCCTTTATCTGTTTTCAGGAGTTTAGGGCTTGGAGAAGTAAAGCCTACTACAATCACATTGCAATTAGCGGATAGGTCTCTTACATATCCTCGGGGGATAATTGAAGATGTACTTGTGAAGGTGGACAAATTTATTTTCCCTGTAGATTTTGTGGTTCTAGACATGGAAGAAGATGGAGATGTTCCATTAATTTTGGGGAGACCATTCTTAGCAACAGGCAGGGCACTTATCGATGTCCAAAGAGGAGAATTATCCTTGAGAGTTGGAGGCGAAGAAGTCATGTTTAATATTTACAAGGCTCTCAAGGGACCTGACGAGGTAAGCACTTGCAAGTTTTTGGATGTTATTGACTCATGTGTGCATAACTTTGAAGTAGTAACAATACCTGAGGATCCATTGGAGAATTGCATGGTCAACTCCATTATGCAAGTAGATGCAACTGAACCTGATCTTTCTGAGCAAGTTGAAGCACTTAAGAGCTTGCATAAGGAGAACAACACTGCTGGAATAGAGGAAGATGTACGAGATACATCAGTCAAAGAAGATACGAAAGCGAGCTCAGAATTGAAAGAACTACCTGCCCACCTTACTTTTGCCTTCTTGGGTGAGAATTCGACATACCCGGTAATTATATCTTCATCTCTTTGTTCTTTAGAGAAAGATAAATTATTACGTGTATTGAGGACATTTAAATCTGCTTCAGGTTGGTCAATTTCTGATATAAAGGGGATTAGCCCGTCTTTATGCATGCATAAAATACTTATGGAGGATTCCTTCGTTCCCTCCATTGATCATCAAAGGCGGTTGAATCCAGCAATGAAGGAGGTAGTAAACGCAGAAGTGCTTAAATTGTTAAATGCTGGGATTATTTATGTTATTTCAGATAGTGCATGGGTCTCCCCAGTACAGGTTGTGCCAAAGAAAGGAGGGATGACAGTGGTAAGAAATGAAAATAATGAGTTGATCTTAACTCGAACTGTGACGGGGGTGGCGAGTTTGCATTGACTATAGGAAACTCAACAAGTCCACAAGGAAGGACCACTTCCCTCTTCCATTTATTGATCAGATGCTCGACAGGTTAGCCGGTTATTATTATTACTGTTTCTTAGATGGCTATTTAGGGTACAATCAAATTGCCATAGACCCCGAGGATCAACAGAATACAACATTTACTTGTCCATATGGAACTTTTGCATTTAGAAGAATGCCTTTTGGTTTATGCAACGCACCTGCTACCTTTCAACGGTGCATGATGGCCATATTTTCAGATATGGTGGAGGAGATCCTAGAAGTCTTCATGGATGACTTTTCGGTATTTGGTTCCTCTTTTGACCATTGTTTGCATAACCTATCTCTTGTGTTACAGTGCTGCCAAGAAAAGAACCTTGTGTTAAATTGGGAGAAATGTCACTTTATGGTGCAAGAGGGTATTGTCCTTGGCCATAAGGTGTCATCTCAAGGACTTGAAGTTGATCGAGCAAAAGTGGTTGCAATTGAAAAGCTTCCACCTCCGAACAATGAGAAGGCTATTAGGAGCTTCCTTGGACATGCCGGGTTTTATCGCCGTTTTATTAAAGATTTTTCTAAAATAGCTAAGCCCTTATGTAATTTGTTAGAAAAAGACTCACCTTTTGTCTTTGATGATTTGTGTTTGCAGGCATTTAACAGGCTAAAGAAAGCACTTATATCAGCACCGGTTATCATAGTGTTGGACTGGAAGGAGCCATTTGTTTTAATGTGTGATGCCAGCGACTATGCTGTTGCAGCAGTATTGTGACAAAAGAGAGACAAGATTTTTAGGGCGATTTACTATGCAAGCAGAACTCTTGATGGAGCCCAACAGAATTACATGACCACCGAGAAAGAGATGTTAGCTGTGGTGTTTGCATTCGACAAGTTTAGAGCATATCTGATCGGGACAAAGGTCATAGTTTACATAGATCACGCAGCTATTCGTTATCTTTTTGCAAAGAAGGATGCGAAACCCCGGTTGATTCGATGGATCTTATTGCTATAAGAGTTTGATTTCGAGATCTTGGATAAAAAGGACAGTGAGAATCAAGTAGCAGATCACTTATCTCCTTAGGAGTTGGAGGATCAAATGGATCATGGAGTCATACAAGAGAACTTTCCTGATGAGCATCTCTTTGAGGTAGGTACTAAAACCCCGTGGTTTGCTGATTTTGCTAACTATTTGTCGTGTGGTATACTGCCTCCAGACCTCAATTATCAGCAAAGGAAAAAGTTCTTTCATGACGTCAAGAATTATTACTGGGATGAACCATATGTATTCAAACGTTGTGCAGATCAAGTTGTCAGGTAACTGAGGAGGAAGCAAAAGAGATTCTAGAAAAGTGTCACTCAACACCTTATGGGGGACATTTTGGAGCATCAAGGACGGCAGCAAAAGTGCTTCAATCAGGTTTCTATTGGCCAGAGCAACATCGAGACAGTTATATTTTGGTAAAGACGTGTGATCGTTGTCAACGCATTGGTAATATTTCCAAACGCCATGAGATGCCATTGACAAATATCTTGGAAATAGAAATTTTCGATGTATGGGGTATTGATTTGATGGGCCCCTTTCCACCATCTTGTGGGCATTCATATATTTTGCTAGCAGTGGATTATGTTTCTAAGTGGGTTGAAGCGATTGCCACATCAACTAATGACGCTCATGTTGTGGTTAAGTTTGTGCAAAAGAACATCTTTACAAGGTTTGGCACTCCGAGATCGATTGTAAGTGATGAAGGGACCCACTTATGTAACAAGATCTTCAGTGCGTTGATGACGAAATACACTGTGAGGCATAAAATTGCATTGGCTTATCATCCACAGACTAATGGCCAAGCTGAAATCTCTAACCGAGAAATTAAGCTAATTCTAGAAAAGACGGTCAGTATCAACCGAAAGGATTGGGCTCTGAAATTGGATGATGCATTATGGGCATACCGAACTGCATTCAAAACTCTCATAGGGATGTCCCCATATCGTCTGGTCTTTGGGAAAGCATGCCACTTACCGGTAGAGTTGGAGCATAGGGCTTTTTGGGCCATAAAGAAGCTGAACTTTGATTTAAAGGCTGCTGGTGAGCAACAGTTGCTACAGGTCACTGAAATGGGTGAGTTTCGCAATGAAGCGTATGAAAATGCTAAAATTTACAAGGAGCGAACGAAGAATTGGCATGACAAGCGAATAGTGAGAAGAGAGTTCATTCCTGGTCAGAAAGTGCTTCTTTATAACTCTCGTCTCCGACTATTCCCAGGAAAGTTGAAGTCACGATGGTCTGGGCCGTTCACTATTGAGAAAGTGACACCATATGGAGCAATTGAACAAAATGCAATAACGGTCAAACATTTCAAGCAAATGGGCAGCGTTTGAAGCATTATTTTGGGGAAGAAGTAAGAAACGTGGACCAGGTTCATCTGAGCGAGCCTAAGTGAAGGAATGGAAGACAGTCGGGCTGAGGACTATAAACTAAGCGCTTTTTGGGAGGCAACCCAAATTTTGTATCCTTTATTTTTGTTTATTTATTTCATAAAAGGGGGGGGGGGGCAGAAAAAAAAATTTGTTTTTGAAAAGCCGTAGCACAGGCGTAATTACGCTTGTTTTTGGCGTAATTACGCCTGTCATTTTTTCAGAAAATTTAGAAATGTCATAGCATAGGCGTAACTACGCCTGTTTTTGGCGAATTACGCCTATCAATTTTTTCGAAAAACGTATAAGTCGTATAGTAGGCGTAATTACGCCTCTCATGCGGCGTAATTACGCATCTCGTATTTTAAGTCTGATTCTGCATAACATTTTTCAGAATTCTTTCCACACCTTCAACCCTAACTCACGCCTCTTTCCATCAAATTTTCAATTCCCAACTTTTCTCTTCAATTCCTCTTAATTAAGCTATCCCACCTCCAAAATCTATACTTTTGTCGATTAATTGTAGGAGTTTGGGAGTCTATTCGTGAAAGGAAGCAAGTTTAGGGGTTGCTAAGAGGAGGTCTTGCTTATCCAACAAAATTCGAATCTTCTTCATCTACGGTTGGGTAAGTATAATTCCTTAATGATTATTGAGCTTTGGCAAGAAAATGTGGACATATTTTGTGTTATATAGATGTGGAGTTGAAGTGAGTGTATTAATTTTTGTGAATTGTGTTGGGGGTGATAATTTTTGTGAGTTGTGTTATTGGTGAAGTTGTTGTGGGGGTGCATTAGCCAAGTTGGGTTATGGTGAGTTGGTTTATTTGAAGTGTATATGGCACCAAAAAAGAAACCAAAGGGGAGCACTTCCAAAGGAAAAGAACCCGCCTCTTCATCGGGGTCGTTTGACCCCCAAAAATTCTGGAATGTTGATGCTGAGGACAATTATAAGACGGAATTAGCTAGGCCGTGGATTAGCGAGCGTGGGTTTGACTTAGCTGAGCCCCGACACCCCATCATTCAAAATGCCATAGCTCGTGGTTGGGGGGAAATAAAGGAGCCAAATGATGATGTGCAGCCGGTCGTAAGGGAATTTTATGCCAACCTCTCTGTGGGCCATGAGGATTTTAAGGTCTTGGTTCGTGGACATATGGTAGCTTTTGACCGCCACACGATCAATAGGCTTTTTGAGATACATGATGTGGAAGATGATGAATACACTACCTTTGTCAATGGAACCATTGACTACAATGAAGTTATTTTGAGGTTGTGTGGACCTAATGCACGCTGGAGAATGAATCAAGACAAGTTTGTCAATTTTCAAGCCTCTGCACTTAAAGCAACCGAGAAGTTATGGTTCGCCTTCATCAAGGCACGCCTTAAGCCGGCTCTTCATGCCACTGATGTCACCAAGGACATAACTTTATTGCTCTATGCTATTATGACCGGCATGTCTATCGATTTGGGGCTTCTTCTCCAGTATTCTATCGAGTTTGCTTGCAGGGGGCAACGACTTTTGGCTTCCCACACCCCATGCTCATTACTGATCTATGCTACTATGCGGGGGTGCGATGGGGCCCTGATGAAGAGCGATTTGAAAATTCAGAAGCCGATAATGTTGGCCACACATCCTATTCGAGGGCGACGCCCCCCATCTTCTAGCCAGGCCGGCACCTCCAGTGGGCCACAACCGACTGAATCTGAACCGATCCCTGACCATCAAACTATTGTTCACTGACTCACGGATTTGGAGCAGTGTGTAGCGGCTCAAGCTAATCAATGGGCCGAGTTCCACCAAAGTCATGAGGCATACATGCAGCGCCAAGAGGCGTTCCAGCTGTGTCAAGACACCTACATGAACTTTGTAGTGGACTTCACATCAGCCCTCGCTCAGGAGTTTCCTCATAGAGCGTTTCCACAGCCGCCGACTTTCCAGCCATCACAATTCCCGCACCCGCCCCCAGATGATATGGATGACGATGACCAATGACAGTCGTCGCTTAGGTATGTGCATTGTTCTATATCTTTCTTCATGTTGTATGCATTGAGGACAATGCACATTTCTAAGTTTAGGGGGGTACTTTGAACTGTCTCAAATTACTTTGATTCCTGTTGTTTTTTGATTGTTTTCCTTATTTTTTTTGGTTTGTCTTGGTTTAGAGTCTGTTTAGTTTTGAGTGTCATAAGTTGTATTACGAGTCAGTTGAGGCCAATGACGAAAAATTTAGTTGACTTATGAAAATTTTAAAATTTTCATGTTTTGACTTTGCTCTTGAATTTCTCACATATTCATGCACTAGAGACCATGACCATTTGATTAATCAATGTTGATTTGATCGAACACAAATATGATATAGGCGATTCTTGATAATATTTGGGGCTTTATTCATTGACAGAAATTTGCCATAGTAGCCCTTTGAGCTTAAGTATAAAAGAATGAGGAATGAATTGTTTGCAATATCTTTTAGAATCTCATTCAATTTTTTTCTGATATTACCATGGTCTTCAGATGCAATTTGAGCATATTGGCCAAATCATGTAAGTTATTTGTGAATTGAGAGTAGTATAGAACTTACTATAGTAACCTTTGAGGTGAAATACAGACATATGTGGCTTAGGAATGATTTAGGAAATGTTTGATCGTTTGAGCCTTTGAAGCCACCAAATGACATCATTTTATCTTTAGTTACCATTTTGAGCTTAATACAAATCGAATGGCATGTGTTTAGGCACATGAATAACCCCATTCGGCATCGTTTCAAGATACCACATCAACCACCTTGTTGAGAGCTTATACACTATTTCCCACCCTCAAGGGAGTAAGCTTCTATTTTGCGCTTTAAAAGTTCAAATATCTCCTATGATCATAATTGAAAATTAGAAGTTGAGTAACAATGAAAAAGAGAAAAATAATGAGGTGAATGATGAGGAGGATGAGAAAAGAGGATGAATTAAATGAAAAAAATTAATGAATCATCAATAGAAGGAATCGAAAGCAGGATGAGAATGCGCAAATTGATGATAATTTTAACTTTCTCTCTTGCTTTGAATATCCTTCCCTTTTATTGAAGTCATGAGCCGAAGCCTAACGTTACAAGCTTATTAAGACCTATTGTGATATCCCCGAAATAATTAATTGCAATTTGGGCATTAATTATGTTTATGTGATCTTATGGTGATAATTAGATTATGTGTTGGGACTAATTATCTTGGTGAAATGCTTGTCACATGGTAGGCGTGACCAGGTAGAGCATTTCAGGGTGCATGTTATGCATGTTGGGTGTTTGGGTATTTTAATGGTTTAAATGAAATGGGTTGTGTTTATTTGGTAAAGCATGATTTTAATAGGGATTTTGATGCATTGTGGTAAAATGCTTTTAAAATATCATGTTGGGGTATTTTATATATCATGCTTGTGTTTTGATACACATTTAAATCACATACCATGGCAAGGGAGCCACTTGCACACACCTTTACATCACATAACTCCTCTCTATCAGCTTTATGTCCCTACAACCCCCTCCATTATCCAAAAGATTCCATTTTCGTTTCTGAAACAAGAGAGGAGGAGAAAGCTTTGAAAAAGGGGTCTTTTTGGGAGTTCTTGCTAAAAACTTAAAGCTCAAGTGGTAAGCTTTCATTATGGTGAAGTCTTGTTGAGTTTTGGTTGAGTTTGTAGCTTGTTTTTGGGGTTAAAAGGGTGGATCTTGGTCCAACATGTTGTTTATGTTTGGGGGATGTATTTTCATGTTGTTTTGTGGGTTTAATGATGTGTTGGGTGGTTGATCTTGGTTGTATATGAGTTTAGGTGTTGTTGGAAGCTCATACATGGAAGTTTCTCGCAGGAACAGGGCTGCTCGATCGATCGAAAAATGGGTCCGATCGATCGAGCAGGGCAGAGCCTGAACAAGGCTTGAAACGAGCTCACCGATCCATCGGGAAAAAGTTCCGATCGATCGAAGTGTGATGTCTCGATCGATCGAGACAAAATCTCGATCGATCGGTGGAGGCAGTGCTTGGATTCCTATTTTTCTCCACTTAGCGATTGATCGGGGCTTAGGGACCGATCGATCGCAAGGCTAAAATGTGGATTTTGGGATTTTGTTCTAAATGATGATGTTTTTGGTAATGGTTCATTTATTGGCTTCTAATATGGATTCATGTGATTGTGTAGAACCATCCCAGGTAGCCACACATCAAAGGAGATAAAGTCCCACGACATCTCCACTTTTGGAACTAAGGTACGTAGTGAGACGTACGAGCATCGGACGGTAAAACGTATTTATTACGCTTTGATTGGTTATGCATTATGGTTGCATACATGGTCTTAATTATGCATTATGGTTGCATACATGATTGGATATGCATTATGGTTGCATATATGGTTGGTTATGCATTATGGTTGCATACATGGTTGGATATGCATTACGGTTGCATATATATTGTGAGTCGAGATTATGTTGCAGTGATGATAGAATACTTGTCGCTGTCATGTGGAAGCGATGATAGAATACTTGTCGCTGTCATATTTAGTGATGAAGAATATTTGCCGCAAATATGTCGAAGAGAAGGATAATGCCGCTGTCATATTGATGCGAGGGATATTATGCCGCTAATATATCGAAGCGAGGGGTATTAATGCCGCTGTCATATAAACGTGAGGGGTATTATGCCACTGATATAATAAGACTGGAAATTGGTCATTGATATACACGGAATGGATACATGTCATGACATGCATATTGGCATTATAATCCTTTGATTATTATTGTGATACAGGGACAACCAATGGAGCTTTTAAATGTGTTAAATACAGGAAGTGAATTGCATTTACGGTTTATGCATTGAATTATGATCATATTATTGTGGATATGATTTATATACATGCTCATGGTTTTGGGGTTGTTCCTGTAGGTACTTTTGGGCGGAAGGGGCTAAGGCGGGTTGATGCGATGAGCTAGTGAGGAGTGCTCTTGGTAGCAGGCTTATTCTTTTGCATAGTATCTACTCTAGGAGTAGTGTAAAGCTATAGGATTAGCATCCATTGGTTGGGAATGTAACTAATCCCTTTTGGAACTTTATTTTGGCACTGTAATTTAATAGCTCAGGGCATCAACACAACCTTTATACTCTGTTTATGCATGGAAATTTTTATTTACGCCTTAATCCACACTTAAGGAACTAGGGTCCTTACATTAATGGTATCATGGCAGTGGTTAGAGAACCCGAGAATGAGTGAAGGGTAGCCTTAGCATGGTTAGCTAAGTGTTTACATTTGAGCATGTTCATGCATGTGGCGCATATTGGTGTATAAATTGTTATACTAACATGCTTATTATCGTTCATGTTATCTAACGGCATAACATGTATATTGTATGGAATTGTTGTTAACCCTTGTATTACAGCATGGCTGCTATGAATGCGGGGAACCTTAATGAAGAGGTTGGTGATGTTGGGAGCGTGAACGCTAGCATCGGTCAGGCAAATCCTTTACCCCCACCTGTTGTGGGCATGGAACCGGTTGCTCAATTGCTACTACCAGGGGAGCTTAGCCTGACACAGTTTCTGACCTTCCACCCACCTATGTTTGAGGGAACAGAAACAGGAGAAGAGGCCGAAGAGTGGCTAGAGAGATTGGAACAAATCTTTGTATCTGCGCCGTGTGCTAGGACGGCATGGTTGAGATTGGCGGAATTTCAATTGGCAAAGAAGTCCTCTATGTGGTGGAAGACGACTGTGATGAGGCTGAGGTCTCAAGGCATGGTGGTCGACTGGACTCTATTCAGAACTCGGTTTTTAAACCGATACTTCTCGGCAGCGGCTAGACAATCAAAGGAGGATGAGTTTACGAACTTGAAACAAGGGAGCATGACAGTTTCGGACTATGCCATGCACTACTCGTCCTTGTTGAGGTATGTTCCGCACATTGCCACCAATGGACATGCAAAGATGAGGAACTTTTTGAAGGGTTTGCGACAGAACTATTTGATCGGGTTATTTCTAACAACCCGACATCCTTTGATGATGCACTTGTAAGAGCGGAGTTGGCAGAAATTGGGGTGAGTGCTTATACTGATGCCGCACCCCCACCAGCCTCATCACAGAGATCCACATCAGAGAATCTGAGGCCACGGGGAGGATCTTTTAAGTCACGGGGGACTTCTTCTTCCCGTTTTAGCGGAAGGCGACCGGATGGCCGGAAACAAGGTGACCGGAGAGGTGGTGCATCTACTTTTGGAGGGCCTGGTAGAGTTGGAGAGGTTAAGTGCCACTTTTGCGGAGGGCCGCATTTGATGCGTGATTGTTCTGCATGCTAAATATGTAGCAAGTCGGGCCACATTGCTCGGCGTTGCCCTAATCGGGAAGGCCAGACGGATCTCAGGGAAGGTCGAGGGAGATTTTCTAGTGGTACAGTTCAGCAGAGGCCGCCGATGGTACCTCGACATGTGGGAGGACAGGCGATGGGGCCACCTCAGGGACAGGTCTATGCATTGACCAGGGATGTAAGGACCCTAGTTCCTTAAGTGCGGAATAAAGGCATAAATAGAGCTAACATGAATTATCAGAGTAAAATGATCGTGTTGAGACTATGAGCTTTAAGAATTACATGCCAAAAATAAGGACTATCAATGGATTAGTTACATTCCCAATCAAATGAATGTATTTACTATAGCTTTACACTACTCCTAGAGTAGACACTATACAAAAGAAATCATGTCCTTCATCTACCAAAGTGTTCTTCACAAGCTCATCACCTCAACCCGCTTTAGCCCCTTCTTATCATGCCAAAAGTACCTACAAGGACAACCCCCAAACATGAGCAATAATATCATTCATATTCAACACAATATGAATATAAGGCGTAAATGCATAAATCACAATAAAACACTTTCTGTTTTTCCCATGCATTTAAACACTTCCAGTTTGGTTGTCCCTGTACCATAACTCATGAGTATAATCAATAGATTATTTAATGGTCTAGACATGTCATGACATAATACCATCTCATCAACACCAAATACCAATCACCAATCCCTAGTCTGTCCATCACAATGTATTTTAATGCCCCTCGCTTATTTACATATAGGCAGCATAGAATAACCTCGCTTCAATGGACATGCGGCGCTCCCACCCCTCGCTTCACATTGAGCGGCAAATATTCTTTCCTCGCCCTATATGATAACCACGCTCAAATGTGACATGCGGCGCTCCCACCCCTCGCTTCACATTTAGCGGAAACAAACCAAATAGCGGCAAGCATTAAAATCATCAAGGGATGACCACGACTCATGGGATGTGCACCAATAACCATCATATGCATATACAATCATCATGCATAATTCAACATGTATTTGCATCCACAATGCATAATTCCACATATACTCGCATCCACAATGCATAAACAATGAGTATATTAGATACATGTACCGTTGGGGTGCCCGTACGTCCTCTACGTACCTTTCCAAAAGTGGAATTGATATGGCTTCACTTCCTTGGTTGCGTTGCTACCTGGGATGGTTCTACACAATCACACAACCCCATATTAGAAGCCAAATAATAGTCAAATACCAAAAATTCGTCAAAAGAATTCATTTTTTCAAAATTCCACAGCTGGCGATCGATCGCTTCGCTGAGGCGATCGATCGCCTAAATTTTTGCTTCGCGGCGATCGATCGCGCCAAACATGGCGATCAATCGCCTACCCCATGAATTGGACACTGCCTCTCGGCAATCGGTCGCCCCATTTCAGGCGATCGATCGCCTGCCCTGCGATTTTGGCACTGTCTGTTGGCGTTCAGGCGATCGATCGCCTCGCACAGACTCGCGATTTTTCACCATTAATGCACACCAAAACCTTCCCAACCCATACCAATACTCCTCCCACCAACCCAACAACATAATAACACATTATATCAACAAAATACACCCCAACCAACACAAAAATCCAACATCCAACCAAAAAAGATACCAACCCAAAATAACCCATTTCAAAACCATTTCAAATCCAATCCAAACACAACAAAAACAATAGGGAGGTATCTATACCTCTTGGGGACTTCAAATCTCCCAATAAACTCCACAAATCAAACTTTTGGAAGGATTTCTCTCCACCTTTTTGCTCCAACTCGAAAATGAAGAGGGAAAAGGGTTTGGGTGGTGATTTGGGGAAAGTAAGGTAAAGGTATGGTGGGGGTTGGGGTATAAAGGGGTTGGGTTTAACTAAAATGCATTCCACAATCCCATGGTGTATAAAACACCCCAACATGATATTTTTAAAAGCATTAATCCAAAATGCACCAAAATACCAATTAAACTCATGATTTCCCATTAATTTGTAACCATGGCAAATAAATCATGCTAATAACAATTTCCCCAACATGCACAACATGCACCCTGAAATGCTCTCCCGGGTCACTCTATCATGTGACTAAGCATTTCAATATGATAAATAATTCCAGCCCATAATTAATTACCACCATAATTAATCATATAAACACAATTAATGCCCAAATTGCAATTAATTATTTCGGGGATATCACAATACTCCCCTACTTATAAGATTTCGTCCTCGAAATCACATGCACTTACCCCCCAACATGAAACTAAACATAATCACATACCAGAGAATAGTTCCGGATAGTGCTGCACCATATGCCGCTCCGTCTCCCACGTGGCCTCCTCGACACCCCTGCGATCCCACTGAACCTTGATCATCGGTATCACTTTGTTCCGAAGTCTGCGGTCTGCTCGATCCAAAATTCTAACAGGCCGTTCCACATAAGACACATCGCATTCTAACTGAAACACATGAGATGGATCCGGCTCATACTTCCGCAGCATAGACACATGAAACACATCATGTATACCCGATAAAGAAGGTGACAGAGCTAGTCGTTAAGCTAAGGTGCCAATGCGCTGCAAAATTTCGTATGGTCCAACATACCTCGGAGACAGTTTCCCGCGCATCCCAAATCGCACAACGCCTCTGAAAGGCAAGATCTTCAAAAAGACCTTATCTCCGAACTGAAATTCCAACGGTCTCCGCCGTTTATTCGCATAAGCTGCCTGTCTGTCCTGGGCTGCTTTCATTTTCTGCCTTATCATCTTTATCTTTTCTTCCATTTCTCGGATCAACTCCGGTCCTCCGACCGATTTGCGGTCCAAATCATCCCAACACAAGGGTGATCTACACCGTCTGCCATAAAGAGCTTCAAAAGGAGCCATTTGAATGCTCGCCTGGTAGCTGTTATTATAAGATAACTCTACCAAGGCCACTGAATCTTGCCAAGAAACATCGAACTCCAATACACAAGCCCTCAACATGTCCTCGAGCGTCTGGATAGTACGCTCGGTCTGGCCATCCGTCTGAGGATGATAAGCAGTGCTCAATCTAACTTCAGTTCCCAAGGCTGACTGAAGACCCTCCCAAAAATGAGATGTGAATCATGGTTCTCGATCTGACACTATGGAAATGGGGATCCCATGCAATCTCACCACATCTCGGATATACAATTGAGCCATCCTCAAGAAGGTGAAAGTCATGCTATAGGGGATGAAATGAGCTACCTTAGTCAATCGATCCACAATCACCCAAATAGCATCAAAACCTGAAGTACTCCTCGGCAGGTGGGTCACGAAGTCCATGGAAATGTGTTCCCACTTCCACTTCGGTATCTCCAAGTTCTTCAATTCGCCGCCAGGTCTCTGTCTCTCTGCCTTAACCTGCTGGCAGATGAAGCACCTCTTAACAAAAGTGACAACATCAAACTTCATTCTTTTCCACCAGAACTGATCACGCAGATCTTTATACATCTTTTTCCCGCCTGGGTGGATGCTAAGTCTGCTACTATGAGCTCGCTCCAAGATTCCTTTACGCAACTCCGGCGTACTCGGAACCACCCAACGGTTACCCAATCTCAAGGATCCGTCATCGGCCACTCTGAATTTCGTTGGCTGACCACATGTACTAAAGATAACCATCTCTGAACCTCATCATCTGACTTCTGAGCTCTCCTGATGTTCTCATAGATATCTGGCTCAGCTAACAAGGTCGATACATACACAGGTGATGGATCTATGTCGAAATCATAGCCTAGATGGCAATAGGAGGTCATCATAGCCGACAAATGGATGACGTCCTCAGCAGAACTCCTCACTTTCCGGCTCAAAGCGTCTGCTGTCAAATTAGCCTTCCCAGGATGGTACTCAATCTCACAATCATAGTCCTTGAGTAAGTCCATCCACCTTCTCTGCCTCATGTTCAGCTCCGCCTGAGTGAATAAAAACTTGAGGCTCTTGTGATCCGTGTAAATGGTAAACGACGTACCATACAAATAATGCCTCCAAATCTTCAGGGCGAAGATGATAGCCGCCAATTCCAAGTCATGGACTGGGTATCTAGTCTCATGCGGCTTCAACTGCCTCGATGCATAAGCTACCACATGCTTACCTTGCATCAGTACACACCCAAGGCCCTGAAGTGACGCATCGGTATACAAAACAAATCTGGAGTTTTCCGTAGGAATCACCAATACTGGCGCCGTCGTCAAGCGGTGCTTTAACTCCTGGAAGCTCTCCTCACAAGCTTCTGACCAAAAGAATGGTACTCCCTTCTGGGTCAACTGCGTCAATGGCTTGGCGATCTTCGAAAATCCCTCGACAAAGCGTCGATAATAACCGGCCAAACCAAGGAAACTCCGAATCTCGGGCACAGAAGTGGGTGCAGCCCACTCCATCACATCCTCAATCTTCCTGGGATCCACTGATATCCCGCTGCTAGATATGACATGCCCCAGAAACACTACACTGCTCAACCAAAATTCACACTTGCTGAGCTTGGCATACAACTGGTGGTCTCTGAGAATCTGGAGCACTGTCCTCAAGTGTTTCACGTGCTCTTCCTCGCTCCGGGAGTAGATGAGAATGTCGTCAATAAATACAATGACGAACTGATCAAGATAGGGTTGGAACACCCGATTCATCAAGCTCATAAAGACAGCCGGGGCGTTCGTCACACCGAACGGCATCACTAAGAACTCGTAGTGTCCATACCGAGTCCGAAATGTTGTCTTCTGCACATCTTCCTCCCTGACTCGAATCTGATGGTACCCGGATCTCAAATCAATCTTGCTATATAATCTAGTACCTTGCAACTGATCAAACAAGTCATCAATCCTTGGGAGAGGATACTTTTTCTTCACTGTGGCCTTATTCAGTTGCCGGTAATCGATGCACAGTCTCATCGAACCATCCTTCTTCTGTACAAAAAGAACCGATGCGCCCCATGGCGATACGCTCGGGCGTATATATCCTTTGTCAAGGAGCTCCTGCAACTGCTCCTTCAACTCTCTCAACTCTGCCGGTGCCATTCTGTAAGGTGCACGAGAGATAGCGGATGTCTCTGGTAACAACTCGATCCCAAACTCAACTTCTCTAGCCGGTGGGAAACCTGGGATCTCTTCTGGGAATACATCAGCAAATTCGGCCACCACTGGTACATCCTCAACTCTCAATTCTTTATTCTTCCCAGACGTGTCCATGGCATAGATGAGATAGCCTGTGTGGCCACGTTCCAACAACTGAGACATCTTGACTGCTGAAATCAACGGAATTTTCGCACGAGAACCGTTGCCATAAAAAGTCCACTGTATTCCCGAATCAGATATGAACCTTACTGTTCTCTGTCGGCAATCTACCACTGCCTGATATCTGTTCAGGATATCAATACCCACAATGCAGTCGAAGTCTGACATGCCCAAAACAATCAAATCTGCCTTCAACTCGTTGCCCTCAAAATAAATGAGGCAATCTGCAAGAAACTGATCGGTAACAACATTTCTTCCAGTGGGTGTCGAGACCATGAGAGGCGTGGGTAAGGAAGACGTGCGCATATGGTGTCTCTCCACAAAGCCCACAGATACAAAAGAGTGGGAGGCACCTTTATCTATCAAAATAAAAGCAGGGTACGTAAATAAATGGCACGTACCGGCGATCACCTCCTCTGGGGCTGCCTGGGCCTGCTCTCTAGTCAGCGCATACACCTGTCCCTGGGACGGTCCCACTGTCTGACCACCCGATGGTCGAGGCACAAACTGCTGCCTCTGGTGTACTGTCATGTCATCAAATCTCGGCCTGTTGCCCTGAAACTCTGACTGTCCTCCCCGGGTGGGGCAATACCGAGAGATGTGGCCCATCTTGCCACAGCTATAACAGGCAGGGCACTTACTCGAAGAATGTGGCCCTCCACAATTGTCGCACCTTGGCTCTCCCGGCCTATTTCCTTGCGTAGGCCCTCGGTTGGCTGACCAATTGTTTTTCTTGCCCTCTTGCTTCTGCCCAAAGAATTTCTTCCCACTGAACCGTGAGGATGAAGAGGCACCACGAGGTTTAAATGGCTCTCCTCGGGGCCACAAGCTATCAGTAGCTTGCCTCTGTGGTGGCACTTGTGGGGGTATAGCACTATGATAGGCTCCAACTCCAATCTCCGCAAGCTCCGCTCTTGTGAGAGCATCATCAAAAGAAGTGGGGTTATTGGTGATAACCCGGTCAAAAAGCTCCGATCGCAACCCCTTCATAAAGTTCCTCATCTTTGCATGCCCATTGGTGGCAATGTGTGGAACATTCCTCAGCAACGAAGAGTAGTGCATAGCATAGTCTGACACCGACATGCTCTCTTGTTTCAAGCGTGCAAACTCATCTTCCTTTGTCTGTCTCGCCGCCGCAGAGAAGTACCGGTTCAGAAACCGGGTTCTGAAGAGTGTCCAATCAATCACTGCACCCTGTGCTCTCAGTTCCATCACCGTGCTCCTCCACCACATTAAAGGTTTCTTTGCCAACTGGAACTCCGCCAGCCTCAGCCATGCCGTGACAGCACAAGGAGCCAATACAAATATCTGTTCAAGCCTTTTTAACCACTCCTCAGCCTCCTCTCCTAATTCTGTTCCCTCAAACCGGGGCGGGTGGTAAGACAGAAACTGAGTCAAGCTGATCTCACCAGGTAGTAATAACTGAGCCACTGGTTCCATGCCTACAGCTGGTGGAGGTAGAGGGTTTGCCTGACCAATGCTAGCGTTCACGCTCCCAACATCACCGACCTCTTCATTAAGGTTCCCCGCATTCATAGCAGCCATGCTGTAACACAAAGGTTAACAACAATTCCAAAACAACATATATGTTATGCCGTTAGATAACAGGAATGATAATAAGCATGTTAGTATAACAGGATATACATCAATATGCACCACATGCATAAACATGCTTCAAATGTAAGCACCTAGCCAATCATGCTAAGGCTACCCTTCACTCGTTCCCGGGTTCTCTAACCACTGCTCTGATACCACTAATGTAAGGACCCTAGTTCCTTAAGTGCGGATTAAAGGCATAATTAGAGCTAACATGAATTATCAGAGTAAAATGTTCGTGTTGAGACTATGAGCTTTAAGAATTACATGCCAAAAATAAGGACTATCAATGGATTAGTTACATTCCCAATCAAATGAATGTATTTACTATAGCTTTACACTACTCCTAGAGTAGACACTATACAAAAGTAATCCTGTCCTTCATCTACCAAAGTGTTCTTCACAAGCTCATCACCTCAACCCGCTTTAGCCCCTTCTTATCATGCCAAAAGTACCTGCAAGGACAACCCCCAAACATGAGCAATAATATCATTCATATTCAACACAATATGAATATAAGGCGTAAATGCATAAATCACAATAAAACACTTCCTGTTTTTCCCATGCATTTAAACGCTTCCAGTTTGGTTGTCCCTGTACCATAACTCATGAGTATAATCAATAGATTATTTAATGGTCTAGACATGTCATGACATAATACCATCTCATCAACACCAAATACCAATCACCAATCCCTAGTCTGTCCATCACAATGTATTTTAATGCCCCTCGCTTATTTACATATAGGCGGCATAGAATAACCTCGCTTCAATGGACATGCGGTGCTCCCACCCCTCGCTTCACATTGAGCGGCAAATATTCTTTCTTCGCCCTATATGATAACCACGCTCAAATGTGACATGCGGCGCTCCCACCCCTCGCTTCACATTTAGCGGAAACAAACCAAATAGTGGCAAGCATTAAAATCATCAAGGGATGACCACAACTCATGGGATGTGCACCAATAACCATCATATGCATATACAATCATCATGCATAATTCAACATGTATTTGCATCCACAATGCATAATTCCATATATACTCGCATCCACAATGCATAAACAATGAGTATATTAGATACATGTACCGTTGGGGTGCCCGTACGTCCTCTACGTACCTTTCCAAAAGTGGAATTGATATGGCTTCACTTCCTTGGTTGCGTTGCTACCTGGGATGGTTCTACACAATCACACAACCCCATATTAGAAGCCAAATAATAGTCAAATACCAAAAATTCGTCAAAAGAATTCATTTTTTCAAAATTCCACAGCTGGCGATCGATCGCTTCGCTGAGGCGATCGATCGCCTCAATTTTTGCTTCGCGGCGATCGATCGCGCCAAACATGGCAATCGATCGCCTACCCCATGAATTGGACACTGCCTCTCGGCGATCGGTCGCCCCATTTCAGGCGATCGATCGCCTGCCCTGCGATTTTGGCACTGTCTGTTGGCGATCGGTCGCCTCATTTCAGGCGATCGATCGCCTCGCACAGACTCGCGATTTTTCACCATTAATGCACACCAAAACCTTCCCAACCCATACCAATACTCCTCCCACCAACCCAACAACATAATAACACATTATATCAACAAAATACACCCCAAGCAACATAAAAATCCAACATCCAACCAAAAAAGATACCAACCCAAAATAACCCATTTCAAACCCATTTCAAATCCAATCCAAACACAACAAAATCAATAGGGAGGTATCTATACCTCTTGGGGACTTCAAATCTCCCAATAAACTCCACAAATCAAACTTTTGGAAGGATTTCTCTCCACCTTTTTGCTCCAACTCGAAAATGAAGAGGGAAAAGGGTTTGGGTGGTGATTTGGGGAAAGTAAGGTAAAGGTATGGTGGGGGTTGGGGTATAAAGGGGTTGGGTTTAATTAAAATGCATTCCACAATCCCATGGTGTATAAAACACCCTAACATGATATTTTTAAAAGCATTAATCCAAAATGCACCAAAATACCAATTAAACTCATGATTTCCCATTAATTGCTAACCATGGCAAATAAATCATGCTAATACCAATTTCCCCAACATGCACAACATGCACCCTGAAATGCTCTCCTGGGTCACTCTATCATGTGACTAAGCATTTCAATATGATAAATAGTTCCAGTCCATAATTAATTACCACCATAATTAATCATATAAACACAATTAATGCCAAAATTGCAATTAATTATTTCGGGGATATCACAAGGGAGCAGGCCGATTCAGCTCTAGAGGAGGTGATAGCGGGTACGTGTCTTTTATTTACGTATTCCGCCTTTATTTTGATAGACACAGGTGCTTCGCATTCCTTTGTGTCTGCGGACTTTGTGGCAAGACTTCATATGTGCACGTCTCCGTTACCCACGTCACTATTGGTCTCGACACCCACTGGAAGGAAGTTGTTGCTGATCAGTTTCTGATGGACTGCCTCATTTATTTTGAGTGCAATGAGATAAAGGCAAATTTGATTGTTTTGGGTATGTCAGATTTCGACTGCATTGTGGGCATCGACATTCTGAACAGATATCAGGCAGTGGTAGATTGTCGACAAAGGACAGTATGGTTCAGATCTCACTTGGGAGTTCAGTCGATTTTCTTTGGCAACAGTTCTCGTGCAAAGATTCCGTTGATTTCGGCAATTAAAATGTCCCAATTATTGGAACGTGGACACACGGGCTACCTCATCTATGCCGTGGACACGTCAGGAAAGGGTAAAGAGTTAAAAGTTGAGGATGTGCCTGTGGTAGCAGAATTTGCTGATGTGTTCCCGGATGAGATTCCCGGATTCCCACCGGCAAGGGAAGTCGAGTTTGGGATTGAGTTATTACAGGGGACATCCGCTATCTCTCGTGCACCTTACAGGATGGCACCGGCGGATTTGAGGGAATTGAAGGAGCAGTTACAGGAGCTCCTTGATAAAGGATATATACGCCCTAGCGTATCGCCTTGGGGCGCACCGGTTCTTTTTGTGAAGAAGAAGGATGGTTCGATGCGGTTGTGCATCGATTACCGGCAACTGAACAAGGCCACGGTGAAGAATAAGTATCCTCTTCCAAGGATCGACGACTTGTTTGACCAGTTGCAAGGCACGAAGCTGTATAGTAAGATTGATTTGAGATCCGGGTACCATCAGATACGGGTCAGGGAGGAGGATGTGCAGAAGACAGCATTTAGGACTCGGTATGGGCACTATGACGATATACTCATCTACTCGTCATTGTGTTTATTGACGATATACTCATCTACTCCCGGAGCGAGGAAGAGCATGTGAAACACTTGAGGACGGTGCTCCAGATCCTCAGAGATCACCAATTATATGCCAAGCTCAGCAAGTGTGAGTTTTGGTTGAGCAGTGTAGTATTTCTAGGGCATGTCATATCTAGCAGTGGGATTTCAGTGGACCCCAGGAAGATTGAAGCGGTGATGGAGTGGGCTACACCGACTTCTGTGCCCGAGATTCGGAGTTTCCTTGGTTTGGCTGGGTATTACCGACGCTTCGTCGAGGGATTTTCTAAGATTGCTAAGCCACTGACGCGGTTGACCCAAAAGGGAGTACCCTTCTTTTGGTCAGAGGCTTGCGAGGAGAGCTTTCAAGAGTTGAAGTACCGATTGACGACGGCTCCTATATTGGTAATTCCCACGGAGAACGAGAGGTTTGTTCTATATACTGACGCATCACTTCAGGTCTTGGGATGTGTATTGATGCAAGATAAGCATGTGGTGGGTTATGCATCGAGGCAGTTGAAGCCGCATGAGGCTAGATACCCGGTTCATGATTTGCAGTTGGCAGCTATTATCTTTGCCGTGAAGATTTGGAGGCACTATCTGTATGGTACATCTTTTACCATATACACAGGTCATAAGAGCCTAAATTCTTGTTTACTCAGGCGAAGTTGAATATGCGTCAGAGGAGATGGATGGATTTGCTCAAAGACTATGACTGTGAGATTGAGTACCATCCGGGGAAGGCGAACTTGACAGCAGACACCTTGAGTCGGAAGGTGAAGAGTACTGCTGAGGAGGTCATGCATTTGTCGGCTATGATGACTTCATATTGCCATCTGGGCTATGACTTCAACGTAGGTACATCGCCTGTGCATGTATCGACCTTATTGGCTGAGCCAGATATCTATGAGCATATCAGGAGAGCTCAGAGGACAGATGATGAGATTCATAGATGGTCATCATTGCCACTTCAGGGGCAGCCATCAAAGTTCAGAGTGGCTGAGGATGGTTCTTTGAGACTCGGTAACCGATGGGTAGTTCCATGTACGTCGGAGTTGCGTAGAGGAATCTTAGAGCGAGCTCATAGTAGCCGATTCAGTATCCACCCAGGAGGGAGGAAAATGTATAAGGACTTGTGTGATCAGTTCTGGTGGAAACGGATGAAACGTGATGTGATCTCATTTGTGAAGAGGTGTTTGATCTGCCAGCAGGTTAAGGCAGAGAGGCAGAGACTCGGTGGCGAGCTAAGGAGCTTAGAGATACCGGAGTGGAAGTGGGAGCATATATCTATGGACTTTGTGACCCACCTGCCGAGGACTATTTCGGGTTGTGATGCCATTTGGGTGATCATTGACAGGCTGACAAAGGTAGCCCACTTCATTCCCTACAGTATGACGTACACATACTTGAGGATGGCTCAGTTATATGTCAGGGACATAGTGAGATTGCATGGGATTCCGGTGTCTATTGTGTCTGACAGAGATCCGCGGTTCACATCTCATTCCTGGGGAGGTCTTCAGTCAGCATTGGGTACAGAGGTGAGATTGAGTATGGCATATCATCCCCAGACGGACGGGCAGACTGAGCGTACTATACAGACGCTCGAGGACATGCTGCGAGCTTGTGTGTTAGAGTTTGATGCCTCATGGCAAGATTCCTTGCCTTTGTTAGAGTTTTCATACACCAACAGCTATCAGGCAAGTATTCAGATGGCACCGTTTGAGGCTTTGTATGGTAGGCGCTGTAGGTCGCCATTGTACTGGGATGACTTGACCAGTAAAGCAGTAGGAGGACCCGAACTGATTCGGGAAATGGAGGATAAGGTAAGGTTATCCGTCGGAAAATGAAGGCAGCCCAGGACAGGTAGGCAGCCTATGCGAACAAACGGCGGAGACCGTTGGAGTTTCAATTAGGAGACAGGGTCTTTTTGAAGATCTCACCCTTCAGGGGTGTGGTTCGGTTTGGTATGCATGGTAAATTATCCCCAAGGTATGTGGGACCGTATGAGATTTTACAGCGCATCGGTACCTTGGCTTACCGTTTGGCGTTGCCACCGTCGTTGTCTGGTATTCACGACGTGTTTCATGTATCTATGCTGCGGAAGTATAAGCCGGATCCGTCGCATGTATTGCAGCCTTCTGAGGTTCAGTTAGATTCTGATATATCCTATGAGGAACGGCCAGTCAGGATTCTGTATAGGGCTGATCGCAGGCTTCGGAACAAAGTGATACCAATGGTAAAGGTACAGTGGGATCGCAGGGGTGTCGAGGAGGCCACGTGGGAGACGGAGCAGCATATGGTGCAGCACTACCCGGAACTACTCTCTGGTATGTGATTTATGTTTAGTTTCGATTTGGGTAAGTGCATGAGATTTCGAGGGTGAAATCTTATAAGTAGGGGAGTATTGTGATATCCCCGAAATAATTAATTGCAATTTGGGGATTTATTATGTTTATGTGATCTTATGGTGATAATTAGATTATGTGTTGGGACTAATTATGTGATGTCCGGGGATTAATGGTGTTAATCCCGGTGTGGTATTAATCCTTAATGGATTTTTCATTGTGGCAATTAGGAATTAATTGCGGTTTTGGGTCTCCCGAGGTTGTATAATTGGGCATTTGGGATCGCTGGATCCAAAGGTTGAGATTGCGTTCTCATTTCGGTGGAAAACCTATGAGTTGGGTTTTCGGTGGGACCTGGAGTCCGGGGTGCTTTATGTTGGGGCTGGTATGGGATTTGGTGTTGGAGAGAGAGTTTTTGAAACAGATGATTTTTAATGAATCATGATGTATTTGTGGGGGTATTGGTGTGTTGGGGTATTTTTGCTATATATACCCGTTGGACTCGAGATTTCCGTCATTTGGCACGGAATCACTTCTCTCCCTCTCCTCTCCCCCTTTTATCATGTAACCCCCTTTCCCCTAACCCTCATCTTTTCTCTTTGGAGAAAAATGGCCGGAGGCTCGATTTAGGAGCATGATTCTTCGAAGATAAGTTGGTAATCTCCTTCCCCTCGCTTTTATCTTCGTTTGGATTGTGATTTTGTTGGTTTTGGTTGAGTTTTGGGTTTAGTTTGATTTGGGTGATTTTTGGTAAAAATCATAAAATCTTTTGGGTTTGTTTTATTTTGGGTTGAGCACCCTTGTTGGGGTCCTTGTGTGTGGATTTGTTGTGGTTTTGAGTTGGGAGGAGTTAGGGTATGATTTGTGGAGGTTTCAAGCTTTTGAAAATGGAGATTTCGTGTTGCGGGTCGTAGCGATCGATCGCCCGCTGGCAGTGGGCTTTTCAGCATTGTGGCGATCGATCGCCACTTTTGAGCGATCGATCGCCTCGCGCCAGTAAGGTCTGGCAATCGATCGCCATATCCAACGATCGATCGCCAAGGGGCTAGCGATCGATCGCCCGGTATAGCGATCGATCGCCAGTAGGGGATTTTTGTTTTTCTTGGCTTTTTCGTGGGATTTTGGATTTGCGACTTAAATGGCCGGCTTCCGGGTCAATGTTCACATTCCAATGGGAATGCTATGCTTTTAAAATGGATTGATTGGAGCCAAAGTTAATTAAAGGAATTCCCGGTTGAATTCTTGGCTATCTTTTAAACTTGTTAAATGGTATCTTTTGGGTATTATGTGTAAGGACCCCCTTAGCCCTTAACCCCTGATTAGTGTATTAACCACTATGTGTGGCACATGCTTTCAATAAAAAGTCAATCGGGAAGCTCAGGTGATACTTTACCATTGAATGTCAATTGCAAAATTTTCCTTTAACACTCAATGTTATAAGATCATCATCCTAACAATAAAAGACTCAAATGTTTGCCCTTTACCAACCCCTTGGTGTCACTTTTCACATTGTGAACTTTTTATAAAAATTTGGGCAGAGTCTCCCCATAAATAGAGCTATCCCAAAAAAAAGGCACAACACATAACATAATTCCCGGCCAGGGAACACATAATACTCATCAGAAAGCAGTAATACAAGTAAATTCCCAGCCAGGGAAGACACCACACATATGACGACAAAAATGGGTTTCAACACCCACATAATACACCAATGACTCTCATATCATTTAGCAATTCAACCTCTAATTGCATGCAACCTCAAATGAAAGAGAGAAAGGCTCATGCCTTTATATACAATACATATACAAGTATAATCGTGCTCACATGCGAGCATCATGAATATGTATATAATCCTCAGGTGTATATAAGTACTCTATATGATACCGTGCTCCATCAAGCCCTGGTACCACGATCCTGGGAGTACCTCCAATCAACAGCTCGAGCTCAGCTCCACAGCCATCGATGTACCTGTTCACCTGTCCCAACAGAGACAGCCCCCCCAACGGGGTGAGCATACCAATACACAAAATCCCATAATCACAATAATGAAATTCATAATTTACAACAAAGGTAAATACTAATGAATTTAAATGATACTCCCTGGATGACAACCTCATCCGGGATTCCGTGTACTGTCCCTGTTCTCACAATCATCAAACTCATCAAATCTCAAAAATCAGTAAATCAACACATTGATTAACTCATCGCATGCCTAATCCTCGAATATCAACAGATAGTGATTGTAAATTCATTAAACATGCAATTATAGATATCTCAATATCTAATACTGATTTCACAACCTCACTATCAATCACAGATAGCTCAAATGCCTAGCATTTGTTTTACCAATCCTTCATTATACCTAGACATCTCAAATGTCTTATAATGAATACATGATTCTACGAACCTAGACATCTCAAATGTCTCATAATGAATACATGATTCTACGAACCTAGACATCTCAAATGTCTTATAATAGATACATGATTCTACAACCCTAGACATCTCAAATGTCTTATAATAGATACATATAAACCCAGTACCCCTTATATCTTGTAAGAGTTATCCTACTCTAGTGTTACGCACGCTACAAGCGGCGATATCAAGATTTGGTCGTTCCTTGGCTATATCAACATATATGTATAACCATACGCACAATATTCAATGCAATCAAAAATACCTTATGCATTTCACATATATAGTAATGCTCGTACGTCGCACGTACCTTAAATCTCCGAAGTCCGAGCCAAACTTTGCTCGAGTTCCATGCCCCGAGGAATGATGTGCTAACACGATAAATAATTCACAATTATTTACGAACATGTAACCCATGCTCAAGCACACCCATAACCCTCAAAACATTGTCAACACACGACAATTAACCTCTTAAAAGACCCGGGGCAGGGTACATGCAGGGAGGGGAACGAATGAGACAACAACGAAAATTGTTCAAGGATACCCTACAAATTTTCGAACCCTATCTCACAAATCGAACCCAAATAAATACCATAATTCATCTAAAATGTGAATTAAGCTATCCAAGCAAGAATCAACACCCCTTGCCAAAAACCCCCAATTTTCGAACTCAAAACCCTTAAATTCGAACCCAAACAAGCCCTTAAATTCGAACCCTTATAATTCATCAAATTCGAACACAATAATGGCAGGGAAATACACGAAAATGACGAAAAAGGGGTAAGGGAGGTTACCCAATCGAAAATCGGAAGAAATCGGACGAAAATCGATGAACCCTAGAAATTGGGGATCGACGCCTTCCTGCCAAATCCGACTTCAAAACGCGACGAAACTTCGAATTGACGGAGGGGATAGCTGCGCCTCGACGAGACGAAGCCGGTGATAGGTCGCACGCGCCGAACGGCGGCCGGACGGTGGCGGGCGAAGCGCCTGAAGCGGCGGGGGCAGGGGAGGTCGGGAAGGGGCTGGCGCGCGGGAGAGAGAGAAGGGAAGAGGGCTGAAATGAAATAATTTCTAAAATTTTGGGTTCAATTGGTATTTATAGCAAAAATACCCCGAAAAATTAATAGCCCCACAAATACATCATGATTCCTTAAAAATCATCTGTTTTCAAAAACTCTCTCTCTAACTCCAAAACCCCCTACCGGTGCTCACACAGCACCCGAGATTCCGAGACACATCCAAAACCCAACTCTTAGGTTTTACACCGTAATGTGAATACAATCTCAACCTCTGGATCCAACGATCCCAACTACCCAAATAAACGAGCCCAGAAGGCCCAACACCTCCATTAAACTCCAAATCGCCACGTAAAACCACTTTAGGGATTGTTAACACTACGAGATTAACATCTATAATCCCTGGTCATCACAATATCCCCCACTAAAAGAATTTCGTCCTCGAAATTAGCACTGGTGTATCACGTAACACCCAGGCTACACAACAACATGAAGCCATAACCCCGATTCTTGACCATATCAGAATCGTATTAATAAACGCGAGGATACTTACCTCACATCGAACTCTGAAACAGAGCGACTTACCAAAACCAACCTATCACCCAAGAGGCAAAACGTACCTCGGTGCGATTCATCCCAAAAGTCAGTCCCTCATGACTTCAAAATAACCTATACTTACGACTGTAGATCGGACAGTCATCCTTAGTTCTAATACCACTAGTAAGAACGCATCATGAATGACACCTCAACCGTGAGAACGTTGACTTCGTGTCAAACTCTGGAGTGGAATAGACTTCCAAATCCATCATAACGTCAAAGAGCGTCAGTACCACTCAACGCTAACAACCCAAAAGCAGTTAGTCAACTGAAACTGCAAGTATTCGAATTGTTCCCGATTCCATCGTAGATATCATTCAAAGACATCTCTATCATGACTCACGATGTCTAACATACATCGTTACGAGGGAAACATTAGCATACCACGGTGTACACATACCAAACCTGGTTTCCACTTCCAAACCTCCTCCATCAAATGAGCAGTCGCATCATTGCAACTCAATTTGGGCAACTCACGGCCACAGATTCACACAAAAGACATCTCACAAGATGTCCACCTCCGGATATTCCAAGGATCACATCCTGATCATAAGTAAACCATCGAGACTCCACAGAGTTCAAATCTTGGAAGGACATGCAATAAACACATTGCATCCTCAACGCTTGTGTCGACAGCGACACCCAATAAATCCGAATTCCTGCCATCCCTTGATAATCCTAGGATTTAACAATCCAAACTTGGGAAGGCTATCGCATAACTCGAAGGAATACACCAACAATGAAACACCTCAACCCCAACAAGACAATCCCTCCTCAAAGGGTGTCAACTAACTTCACGATTGTTTCTCATAATTTATCATGCCATGGAGATTCCCAATCTCAAGGTGTTCAATATCTCTCATCAGAGATTTAACCATCCAAAAGTAGCATAACTCTATGCTTGACAAAAAGGAAGTCAAAAATTAGCACCCGTATACTCACCGGTATACCTGCCTAAGCACTGACATCACATGCACACTCAATGCACTTGGCTCGGGTATCTACAACATACCCCTAAGCCCCCAAACACAACTGTCAATACTGAGTCATTCCATTGCAGTGGAGAATGATAATCGACGATCAACAACACGGCGTGATTCCCAAAATCAACACCACACGTACCAACTTACCGAATCCTTCAAAGATTCCCAAATAGGTATAATACTACCTCTTCCCCACAAGGAAAGTGCTATCGAACTCGAGATCCACTAGTCTCGAACCACCGTTCGGAAAAATTGGATACAATAACACCCGTTGTATCCCAAATACACGGATTCCCTCAGATCGAGTCAATAACGACCTGATGACTCTCTTGTTGGTACTTCAACATTATGAGCTGTCCCAGACAAGTCTCACCAAGATTTAACATCAACGTACACACGTTTCAGTGAGGCATGCACAACCTCAACCTCAATTGACGTGGTGACTACTAGAGTCCACCACTACCCACATCGTATCACTTTACGATTTGCCAAACTTGGTTCCAACGAGCAGTATCATGGCTCCAACGAGCACACTATATCATCACTACGATATCTGGCTAGCAAAGTGCTGTCTCCATAGGTTCATATCAAGTCCACCAACAAACCATATGTTCCATCTCGGTATGCCATACCGTACAAACCGTTAGAGTAATGGGTCATCACCCAACATATCTCTAAAATACCAAGCACAATGGACAACCCGGTGTCCTTGCTCACTTATGATACAATCATAATCCAATAAGATTTATCCCACACCAGGGTGGGTGCAACCATGTCTACCACATGTCACATCGACAGAAAGCGAGTCATTTCCTCCATGATTACTCCTGTCGTCAAGATACATGGCCAAAAGCCATTCCAACGAGCATACCTCAAGGGTATCACCACTCGTAATATGATCACCCCAAACGTAAGCTACGGTACAATTACATGTACAGCGCATCCAACCATTCCTCGAGCAACCCGCTCGGTATAAGGGTCACGTCAATCGGTGCCGCACACACCACCTTGTGCTCGGTACTGGCACCCAAGGCATACCACTGAATACGTATACTCAACGCATCGATCATCGCAACGATGATGCATGTCTAATAAGACATCTCCTACACCATCGTCATCGTCATCCTGTGACGACACATGCCAACTCATGGCATCTAAGATATTGCCAACTAGTGACGATACATGTACATCAGCGTATGTCATCCACTATCATGCTAGTAAAATAGGCATAATAAAACATGTATATCAACGCATGCCAGCTACAATAAAGCTAATAGAATAGCAATATCTCATACCTCATCGCTAACAATATAGCGGTATACCTGTCTCCGTCGCTCAATAATAGTACAAAATCAGCACCCATCGCTCGAAGGCGGCAAAATCCTGTGCTGAGTACATAGCGGCACAATCCCTCGCTATAGAATCGACGGCATGATACCTCGTCATATAATAAGTGGCATGAAACCTCGCTATACCCTGAGCATGAGTCATCGTCCACATAATAGCGGAAAGAGGCATCGCTATCAATACCCGGTGGCATAAACCATCGCCAATCGATATAGCGGAATGAATCCTCGCTATAAATACACCTAGCGGAAAGAACCATCGCCAATCAATATAGCGGAATGAATCCTCGCTATAAATACACCTGGCGGAATGAACCATCGTCAATAAATATAGCGGAATGAACCATCGCTATAAATACACCTGGCGGAATGAACCATCGCCAATAAATATAGCGGAATGAACCATCGCTATAAATATAAATCGACACAGCGGAATACCTCACCGCTATCATCCGTGTCCTCATAATGAAATGAATATAAATCGACACAGCGGGACACATCACCACTATCATCCGTGTCATCACAAAGGAATGCATCATCATCCTTTCTTAAGTCAGTCATCATCAGTTATTTTAATGCTCCCCCGCTCAGTATGGTATACCTCGCCTCCATGTGCCAGCGAGCCTCCCCCCTCCCGCTCCACATGCGCAGCGATAATGCGTAACCTCGCCTCCATGTGCCAGCGAGCCTCCCCCCTCCCGCTCCACATGCGCAGCGATAAAGCGTAAGCATTAAAACCTTAACTGTGATCGCCCTGACTCGTGGAATACTCCTCTTTATTCCACATCACAATATGCAACAACAATGCATAATAACATGTATCATAACCTTAATGCATCACATTGCATTCATCATGTGTCACACAGACAAACATGAATACATGTTACCGTTGGGATACCCGTACGTCGCTTACGTACTCCATATTTCCTGTAACCTGCAACCATCATGGTTAGCAACAATAGCCATATACGCTATGCATCAATCATCCAATGCATAAATGCAACCACTTGCAAGTCAATACGTAAACCAAGACATGTTACCTCGGAAATATCCATTTACCTGATTCTTTTACAAAATCAGATTCCTTGGCACGTAACACACGGAGTGCCAGACATCACTATTAATGCCATCCTATCGTGTTCCACACGATTCCTGCAACCACAATGGTTAGCAATACCACTTTTTATATCATAAAAGCACATAAACAATTCGTTATGTCGTACAACATTAATGCCATCATGCATAAATATGTGCTATCAATAACTTCCTAGGCCCTTAACAGCCCCAATGAGCAACCACTGCTCTGATACCACTAATGTAAGGACCCCCTTAGCCCTTAACCCCTGATTAGTGTATTAACCACTATGTGTGGCACATGCTTTCAATAAAAAGTCAATCGGGAAGCTCAGATGATACTTTACCATTGAATGTCAATTGCAAAATTTTCCTTTAACACTCAATGTTATAAGATCATCATCCTAACAATAAAAGACTCAAATGTTTGCCCTTTACCAACCCCTTGGTGTCACTTTTCACATTGTGAACTTTTTATAAAAATTTGGGCAGAGTCTCCCCATAAATAGAGCTATCCCAAAAAAAAGGCACAACACATAACATAATTCCCGGCCAGGGAACACATAATACTCATCAGAAAGCAGTAATACAAGTAAATTCCCAGCCAGGGAAGACACCACACATATGACGACAAAAATGGGTTTCAACACCCACATAATACACCAATGACTCTCATATCATTTAGCAATTCAACCTCTAATTGCATGCAACCTCAAATGAAAGAGAGAAAGGCTCATGCCTTTATATACAATACATATACAAGTATAATCGTGCTCACATGCGAGCATCATGAATATGTATATAATCCTCAGGTGTATATAAGTACTCTATATGATACCGTGCTCCATCAAGCCCTGGTACCACGATCCTGGGAGTACCTCCAATCAACAGCTCGAGCTCAGCTCCACAGCCATCGATGTACCTGTTCACCTGTCCCAACAGAGACAGCCCCCCCAACGGGGTGAGCATACCAATACACAAAATCCCATAATCACAATAATGAAATTCATAATTTACAACAAAGGTAAATACTAATGAATTTAAATGATACTCCCTGGATGACAACCTCATCCGGGATTCCGTGTACTGTCCCTGTTCTCACAATCATCAAACTCATCAAATCTCAAAAATCAGTAAATCAACACATTGATTAACTCATCGCATGCCTAATCCTCGAATATCAACAGATAGTGATTGTAAATTCATTAAACATGCAATTATAGATATCTCAATATCTAATACTGATTTCACAACCTCACTATCAATCACAGATAGCTCAAATGCCTAGCATTTGTTTTACCAATCCTTCATTATACCTAGACATCTCAAATGTCTTATAATGAATACATGATTCTACGAACCTAGACATCTCAAATGTCTCATAATGAATACATGATTCTACGAACCTAGACATCTCAAATGTCTTATAATAGATACATGATTCTACAACCCTAGACATCTCAAATGTCTTATAATAGATACATATAAACCCAGTACCCCTTATATCTTGTAAGAGTTATCCTACTCTAGTGTCACGCACGCTACAAGCGGCGATATCAAGATTTGGTCGTTCCTTGGCTATATCAACATATATGTATAACCATACGCACAATATTCAATGCAATCAAGAATACCTTATGCATTTCACATATATAGTAATGCTCGTACGTCGCACGTACCTTAAATCTCCGAAGTCCGAGCCAAACTTTGCTCGAGTTCCATGCCCCGAGGAATGATGTGCTAACACGATAAATAATTCACAATTATTTACGAACATGTAACCCATGCTCAAGCACACCCATAACCCTCAAAACATTGTCAACACACGACAATTAACCTCTTAAAAGACCCGGGGCAGGGTACATGCAGGGAGGGGAACGAATGAGACAACAACGAAAATTGTTCAAGGATACCCTACAAATTTTCGAACCCTTATCTCACAAATCGAACCCAAATAAATACCATAATTCATCTAAAATTTGAATTAAGCTATCCAAGCAAGAATCAACACCCCTTGCCAAAAACCCCCAATTTTCGAACTCAAAACCCTTAAATTCGAACCCAAACAAGCCCTTAAATTCGAACCCTTATAATTCATCAAATTCGAACACAATAATGACAGGGAAATACACGAAAATGACGAAAAAGGGGTAAGGGAGGTTACCCAATCGAAAATCGGAAGAAATCGGACGAAAATCGATGAACCCTAGAAATTGGGGATCGACGCCTTCCTGCCAAATCCGAATTCAAAACGCGACGAAACTTCGAATTGACGGAGGGGATAGCTGCGCCTCGACGAGACAAAGCCGGTGATAGGTCGCACGCGCCGAACGGCGGCCGGACGGCGGCGGGCGAAGCGCCTGAAGCGGCGGGGGCAGGGGAGGTCGGGAAGGGGCTGGCGCGCGGGAGAGAGAGAAGGGAAGAGGGCTGAAATGAAATAATTTCTAAAATTTTGGGTTCAATTGGTATTTATAGTAATAGCCCCACAAATACATCATGATTCCTTAAAAATCATCTGTTTTCAAAAACTCTCTCTCTAACTCCAAAACCCCCTACCGGTGCTCACACAGCACCCGAGATTCCGAGACACATCAAAAACCCAACTCTTAGGTTTTACACCGTAATGTGAATACAATCTCAACCTCTGGATCCAACGATCCCAACTACCCAAATAAACGAGCCCAGAAGGCCCAACACCTCCATTAAACTCCAAATCGCCACGTAAAACCACTTTAGGGATTGTTAACACTACGGGATTAACATCTATAATCCCTGGTCATCACATTATGCATGCTTAGCCAGGGGGCTTTTATTTTCGTAATCGTCATGGATTGACGATGGGTTTTGAGGTTGCAAACGTGCGTGGGCACGTGATCGCATGCTTATGTTTGATTGTAGACAAGATTAATAGTAGAAGAAGGAAGGGAATGCGCTGGTGCCTTGGGGCAGAAGCTTTGTGAATTATTTGTGTTTTAGCACATACTTCTTGAGGAATGGGACTCAACAAGGTTTGGTTTGGACTGCGGAGACTTAAGGTACGTATTGACGTACGAGCATATCCTATTTTAATGTTGCAACTGTAGAAATGTATGGTATGTGACAATTGTATTAAACGGGTATTGGAACACATGGTGTGTGGTAATTGCATTATATGGACATTGAAATATGTGGCATGTGGTAATTACATCGGATAGGAATGGAAATGCATGGTGCATGATATTTGCTATAAATGGATAACGATATGCATGGTAAATGGTATTTGCATCAATTGGTTATACATTGGGAACTATACGGTGCCGCTATTGAGCGAGCAATGATTTGGGATGTCGTCACCGTTGAACGACCATCGGTTATGACGCCGCTAGTGTTGAACGTGCGCGAGGTTTAAAATGCCGCTATTGTGGAGCGAGCAATGAAATAGGAACATGGAATCATTGAATTGAATTATGTGATATTTACGGTCTTTTATATAATGATTCTATTATATTGATTATGGAAATGGCATAACAGAACGGTATTAGTTAATCTATGTGGCGATTAACTGGCTTTGGGAATTTGATGAGTTGGTTATTTTGAGAACAGGGACAATACAGGGGATCCCGGATGAGGGTATTACCATCCAGGGAGTATCATTTAAATTATGGCAATTACATTCTGTAAATTATGAATTGCAATGTTATAATTATTGGATTGGTGGTATTGGTATGCTCACCCCGTGTGGGGGCTGTCTCTGTTGGGGCAGGTGTTACAGGTGTAGCAGCAGCTTGGAGTTGAGCTCGGGTTGTTGATCTGAGGTACTTCCAGGATCGAGGTACCAGAGCTGATTGAATAAGTGCATAGATCCAGAGTTGAGATCGAGCTGCGCTTGGGAGGTGTTTCCAGGATTGAAGTGCCAGCAACGGTACCCGGTAGAGTCTTTTATACAATAGATACACGCGTGTTCATTGGGTTCTCTTATGTGAGTACGTTTTACGTGTATGTGGAATGTATAAATGGGCTACGGCTCTTCTTGATTCATTTATGGCTTGCATGCAATTAATACGGAATTGCTAAATGAACTAAGAGCATGTTAGTGTATTATGAGGGTGCATATTATATGAATAATCTTGGTTGGGGATTTTGAATATTTTGAGGATTGAATGCAAGAAATCTTCGGGATAGCATATGGAGTTGCACTTGCAAATGGTTTCCCCCATGATAGTATGATTATATGCACTAATGGTATGGCTTAACACACTAATAACGGGTTAAGGGCACGGGGGTCCTTACAAATTATCTTGGTGAAATGCTTGTCACATGGTAGGCGTGACCCGGTAGAGCATTTCAGGGTGCATGTTATGCATGTTGGGTGTTTGGGTATTTTAATGGTTTAAATGAAATGGGTTGTGTTTATTTGGTAAGGCATGATTTTAATAGGGATTTTGATGCATTGTGGTAAAATGCTTTTAAAATATCATGTTGGGGTATTTTATATATCATGCTTGTGTTTTGATACACATTTAAATCACATACCATGGCAAGGTAGCCACTTGCACACACCTTTACATCCCATCACTCCTCTCTATCAGCTTTATGTCCCTACAACCCCCTCCATTATCCAAAAGCTTCCATTTTCGTTTCTGAAACAAGAGAGGAGGAGAAAGCTTTGAAAAAGGGGTCTTTTTGGGAGTTCTTGCTAAAAACTTAAAGCTCAAGTGGTAAGCTTTCATTATGGTGAAGTCTTGTTGAGTTTTGGTTGAGTTTGTAGCTTGTTTTTGGGGTTAAAAGGGTGGATCTTGGTCCAACATGTTGTTTATGTTTGGGGGATGTATTTTCATGTTGTTTTGTGGGTTTAATGATGTGTTGGGTGGTTGATCTTGGTTGTATAAGAGTTTAGGTGTTGTTGGAAGCTCATACATGGAAGTTTCTCGCAGGAACAGGGCTGTTCGATCGATCGAAAAATGGGTTCGATTGATCGAGCAGGGCAGAGCCTGAACAAGGCTTGAAACGAGCTCACCGATCGATCGGGAAAAAGTTCCGATCGATCGAAGTGTGATGTCTCGATCGATCGAGACAAAATCTCGATCGATCGGTGGAGGCAGTGCTTGGATGCCTATTTTTCTCCACTTAGCGATCGATCGGGGCTTAGGGACCGATCGATCGCAAGGCTAAAATGTGGATTTTGGGATTTTGTTCTAAATGATGATGTTTTTGCTAATGGTTCAATTATTGGCTTCTAATATGGATTCATGTGATTGTGTAGAACCATCCCAAGTAGCCACACATCAAAGGAGATAAAGTCCCACGACATCTCCACTTTTGGAACTAAGGTACGTAGTGAGACGTACGAGCATCGAACGGTAAAACGTATTTATTACGCTTTGATTGGTTATGCATTATGGTTGCATACATGGTCTTAATTATGCATTATGGTTGCATACATGATTGGATATGCATTATGGTTGAATATATGGTTGGTTATGCATTATGGTTGCATACATGGTTGGATATGCATTACGGTTGCATATATATTGTGAGTCGAGATTATATCGAAGCGATGATAGAATACTTGCCGATGTCATGTCGAAGCGATGATAGAATACTTGCCGCTGTCATATTTAGCGATGAAGAATATTTGCCGCAAATATGTCGAAGCGAAGGATAATGCCGCTGTCATATTGATGCGAGGGATATTATGCCGCTAATATGTCGAAGCGAGGGGTATTAATGCCGCTGTCATATAAACGCGAGGGGTATTATGCCACTGATATAATAAGACTGGAAATTGGCCATTGATATACACGGAATGGATACATGTCATGACATGCATATTGGCATTATAATCCTTTGATTATTATTGTGATACAGGGACAACCAAGGGAGCTTTTAAATGTGTTAAATACAGGAAGTGAATTGCATTTACGGTTTATGCATTGAATTATGATCATATTATTGTGGATATGATTTATATACATGCTCATGGTTTTGGGGTTGTTCCTGTAGGTACTTTTGGGCGGAGGGCTAAGGCGGGTTGATGCGATGAGCTAGTGAGGAGTGCTCTTGGTAGCAGGCTTATTTTTTTTTGCATAGTATCTACTCTAGGAGTAGTGTAAAGCTATAGGATTAGCATCCATTGGTTGGGAATGTAACTAATCCCTTTTGGAACTTTATTTTGGCACTGTAATTTAATAGCTCAGGGCATCAACACAACCTTTATACTCTGTTTATGCATGAAAATTTTTATTTACGCCTTAATCCACACTTAAGGAACTAGGGTCCTTACACCTATTGACCAAGCCACATTTGTCTAATATACTAGTGGAGAAGGTTTTGACATTCACATATGAGCATCTCATTACCTAGTCTTGGTGCATTGTTAGCATTTATCAAAGCTACACTCCGTTTTTTAACAATGCAATTTGAACATATACCTTGCAAAGTCCTATTGATTTGTGTGAGTAAATGGTGCTTTGAGTTAATGAAATGGAAATGGTAGCGCACACACACTCTTGAGAATTTTTGAGTAAGTGATATACATGTTTGAATATTTCTGAGGCCTACACAATTGGAATGTTTTACAACTTTGTTTTGTGTGTCTTTTCGTGTCAGTTTTGTTTTGATTGTTTTTGTTTTGTTTTTATTTGTTTTTTGCTCGGGACTACACAAATAGAATAAGAAGAATTGGACTAGGCATAGTGATGCTTCGACTATGACGTCAATCATGTTTAGATCTGCTTCACAAGTGTAATCAAATCTGATATAAAATTTAACTATTCATATGTTTAGTAATATGGTGGAATTGTATCACAGCTTTGATATTTGCAAAGATTGACTTGCTCAAATGATCAAATGAACAAAACCTTAAAATCCACGAAGAAAATTGAACGATATAATTTTTGAGAATTTTTATGTAACATGATTAGTTAACTAATTGATTGTTAACTAGTTAATTACTCCATGTATTTGTTTCTCACATCAAACTTTATGGAATAAATATTTACAAAGTTTCACCAAAAAAATTAATTTTAGAAATATTTTTAGGGACAAAAACAAATTGATCTTATAAGTTTGCCTAGATCAAAATGAGGTCATCTAATAGATCAAAATGAGGTATGTGTATAATAATTTGAATTCCTTCATATCTCCGCTGTCTTTTGTCCCGCTCCTCTTGCTGTCTGAGACCAACCCCTAGAAGAGGACCAGGGAAAGAATCTCGTGTGAAAACTCCGATCTAACGATTCGTGAAGCATCATTGATTGAACAACTTGAACCAAATATTCGGAAACAAGCATAATTATTAAAAAGCATAATAGACTTCTTTCCCGTTGTTAAATTACCCGAGAATGGCATATCCCATGAAGGGCATGTCCCAAGAAGGGCCTATCCCGAGAAGGGCATATCCCGTGAAGGACATGTCCCGAGAAGGGCACATCCCGAAGAGGGCCTATCCCGCGAAGGGCATGTCCCGAAAAGGACATAATCCAGATAATGGTATTTCCAGGGAAGGAAATGTCACGAGAATGGCATCTCCCACGAATGGCATATCCCGAGAAGGGCATATCCCAAGATTGAAATATCCCGAGAAGGCCATGTCCCGAGAAGGGCCTATCCCGAGAAGGGCATATCCCAGAAAGGGCATGTCCCGAGAAGGGCACATCCCGAGAAGGGCCTATCCCGCGAAGGGTATGTCCCAAGAAGGACATATCCAGAGAGTGGTATTTACAGGGAAGGAATGTCCCGAGAAGGGCATCTCCCGCGAAGGACATGTCCCGAGAAGGGCATATCACGAGAAGGAATGTTCTTATCTCAGAATGTGGATATGAAGTTGTAATAACAAGATCCCTAGAATCATGGGATCATGGAAGGGGTCATAAGATATCTTAAAATGATTGACAAGACGGTATGGGAGATCACATCGCCTGTGAAATTAATGATTAATAACACCTTGGGAAAACAACGATATATGTCCAAATCTGAGAAGTTAGGAACAAGTGGACCCACTGTCATCATTAGGAAAAATAACGTGCTAATAGTGTTTTCTGGAATATGAGGAGGGTGTTATCTGCGGGTACGGTAATTACATATTAAAATAAAAAAAGAGGGAGGATAAAAGAAAAAAGAGAGAGAAGTGAAATGAGATCTCTCTGAAAAAACGGGCATAACTCAACCCTCACAAAGTTTCAGATAACACTTATTATTGCTGATAATGCAAATAAAAAAATAATAAAGTAAAATCAGCTAATTTGTTGTATTAAGATCCATTTTTCTATACTCGATGATCAAAATTTAATTTAATAAAACCTACTTTTTTTCCATAGTTCCGCAAATATCACAAAACAAAATCAAATAAATAAAACCTAAATTTTGGCTTTCCAACGTGAGAGGTGCAGTGTGTCACAAAAGTCACAATATTTACTACTATTCACGTGGGACTCTTGAAAAGCGAACCATATTCCTGCCATGCCACGTGCCTCCCTTTCCAGAGGAAGCAACCAGAAAGTATATTTGATTGAAAGGGCAGTGGCACCCATGTGCTCTGTTTTACGATTTTCTCACAACCAAATAATCATTGCACGACTCTCATATCAAATATCAAAACTTCTCACTTTGTTACGGTTTTGGATTTCCTTACGATTCCAGGTATTTTCTCAGTCTAGTTTCACTTATCTGCCATGTCGTGTTTAAATTTTTTGGAGCCCAGATAATTGCTACCATTCTGTTATGTTTGTTTATTCAAATTTACAGCGTCAGCATTCCATCGAATAGTGGCTTCTGGCAACTTTGAACTCAAATCGACTTTCCAGAATGTGTTATTTTTTAATCGGAAGTTCTTGGGTCTGTATGTAAGGACCCCAAGCCCTTAACCCTTGATTAGTGTATTAACCACTATGTGTGGCACATGCTTCTATACAAATCAATCGGGAAACTCAGATGATGCTTACAAAATTCCTTTAATATTCAACGTTATAAGATCATCTCTACTAACAAATAGACTCATAGAGTTTGCCCATTACCATCCCCATTTTGCCACTTTTTACATTGTGGACTTTTATAAAAATTTGGGCAGAGTCTCCCCGTAAATTGAGCTATCCCGAAATAAAAGCACAACACATAACATAATTCCCGGCCAGGGAAAACATAATACTCATCAGAATACAGCAATACCAAGTAAATTCCCAGCCAGGGAAGACACCACACATATGAGGACAAAAGTGGGTTTCAACACCCACATAATACACCCATGACTCTCATATCATTAGCAATTCTACTCTTAATTGCATGCAACACAAAATGAAAGAGAGAAAGGCTCATGCCTTTATATACAATCCATATACAAGTATAATCGTGCTCACATGCGAGCATCATGAATATGTATATAATCCTCAGGTGTATATAAGTACTCTATACGATACCGTGCTCCATCGAGCCCTGGTACCACGATCCTGGGAGTACATCCAATCAACAGCTCGAGCTCTACTCCAAAGCCATCGATGTACCTGTTCACCTGTCCCAACAGAGACAGCCCCCAACGGGGTGAGCATACCAATGCACAAAATCCCATAATCACAATAATGAAATTCATAATTTACAACGAAAGTAAATACTAATGAATTTTAAATGATACTCCCTGGATGGCAACGTCCTCATCCGGGATTCCGTGTACTGTCCCTGTTCTCACAATCATCAAACTCATCAAATCTCAAAAATCAGTAAATCAACACATTGATTTAACTCATAGTATGCCTGGTTCTCAAGTATCAATAATTAATGATTCCAAATTCATTATACATACAAATATAGATATCTCGATATCTAATACTGATTTTTCGACTTTGCTACCAATCACAGATAGCTCAAATGCCTACCATTTATTTTACCAATTCTCCATTATACTTAGACATCTCACATGTCTTATAATGAACACATGATTCCACGATCATTCTCAGGCATCTCAAATGCCCTACAATAGTCATATAAACCCAGTACCCCATATCTCATGTAAGGTTATACTACTCTAGTATTATGCACACTTGTGGCAGCGATGTCAAGACTAGGTCGTTCCATAGTCATATCAACACATATATATATATATATATAGCCATACCCACAACCATCTAATGCAATTAAAACACATTATGCATTTCACAAATGCTCTTATATAAAGTAATGCTCGTACGTCGCACGTACCTTAAATCTCCGAAGTCCAAGTCAAACCTCGCTCGAGTTCCATGCCCCGAGGAATGATGTGCTAACACGATAAATAATTCACAATTATTTACGAACATGCAACCCATGCTCAAGCACACCCATAATCCTCATACAGAAAATTATTGTCAACACACGACAATTTACCATTTAAAAGACCCGGGGCAGGGCATATACAGGGAGGGAAATCGAATGAGACATTATCGAAAATTGCTCAAGAGTTAACCCTAAAATTCGAACCCTAACATCTCAATTCAAACCCAATTAAGCATCATAATACATCTAAAACACGTAATAATCGAACAATAACAAGAATCATCACCCCTTGCCAAAAACCCCCAAATTTCGAACCAAACCCTACGAAATTCGAAAATAAATTCGAACCAAAAATCACAAAATGGTAGGGAAAAACATGAGAAGCATGAAAAAGGGGTAAGGAAGGTTACCCAATCGAAAATCGGAAGGAAAATCGACCGAAATCGAAGAACCCTAGAAATTGGGGATCGGCGCTTTTCTGCAAAATCCGAACGTAAATCGCGACGAAACTTCGAATTGCCGGTATAGAAAGGAGCGCCTGGACGAGACGAGGCCACCGGTGGGTCGGACGCGCCGAACGGCGGCGGGCGCACCGCTTTTACGCTCGGGGCTGGGGAAATCGGGAAATGGCCGACGCGGGAGGGAGAGAGAAGATAAGGTGCTGAAATGAAATTTTAATTAAAATCTCGGTTCAACTGGTATTTATAGCAAAAATACCCCGAAATACTAATAGCCCCACAAATACATCATGATTCATTAAAAATCATCTGTTTTCAAAAACTCTCTCTCTAACTCCAAAACCCCCTACCGGTGCTCACACAAGCACCCGAGATTCCGAGACACTTCAACAACCCAACTCTTAGGTTTTACACCGTAATGAGAATACAATCTCAACCTCGGGATCCAACAATCCCAACTACCCAAATAAATGAGCCCCGAAGGCCCAACACCGCGATTAAACTCCAAATTGCCACGTAAAACAACTTTAGGGGTTATTAACACTACGGGATTAACATTTATAATCCCTGGTCATCACAATATCCCCCACTAAAAGAATTTCGTCCTCGAAATTAGCACCGGTGTATCACGTAACACCCAGGCTACACAACAACATGAAGCCATAACCTCGATTCTTGACCATATCAGAATCGTCTTAATAAACGCGAGGATACTTACCTCACATCAAACTCTGAAACAGAGCGACCTACCAAAACCAACTTATCACCCAAGAGGCAAAACATACTTCGATGCGGTTCATCCCAAAATTCAGTCCCTCATGACTGCAAAACAACCAATACTTAGGACTGTAGATCAGACAGTCATCCTTAGTTCTAATACAACTAGTAAGAATGCATCATGAATGACACCTCAACCGTGAGAACGTTGACCTCGTGTCAAACTCTGGAGTGGAATAGACTTCCAAATCCATCATAACGTCAAAGAGCGTCATCACAGCTCAACGCTAATACTCCAAGAGCAGTTAGTCAACTGAAACTGCAAGGATTCGAATCGCTCCCGATTCCATCGTAGATATCATTCAAAGACATCTCTATCATGACTCACGATGTCTAACACACATCATTACGAGGAAACACTAGTATACATTTTGAGGTGGTTGTAGTGTTCATGGTTTGCTGGAACGGCCAAACGTTTGGCCGGAACTGGAATGGAGATTGATGCGTCAATGTTCCAAGCTTTACACGGTGATGTCTTTTAACAGGGTTTTTTAAATGGATTACGCAGAGTTTTGGGCGTAACGGAACAGAATCTGCAATCACAGAATGTTTTCCGTTTTTTATGATGACCTGTATCTATATTTGTTAAATGGATCACGGGACATTTTTTTGTTTTGTTGGTATATTTTTCCAAATTTTCTAAATGTAAAATCCACGGCAGTCACCGTTATGATTCCGTGAGATGTCAATAAAATTAGAACGATAGTCTTCACGAGTCACCGCTATGATTCTGTGAGATGACAATAGAACTAGAACGATAGTCTTCACGGTACCCTCTAACCGTTCTGGCAGGAAGACTAAATGACAAAGCAACTAAATGCTTTGCTTTAGACCTCACTTCAAATCAAAGCCCACTAATTTTATTATTTTAATGTTAATTATTATATTAAAAAAACAAATCACTCATCTCAATCTCACATTCCTCACTGCACGTCAGACATCCTTCTTTTTTGCTTTTGCCTCTCTATCCCTATTCATCTTCTCTTGTGACTTGCCAATTGAAATTGGCTCTCGGCTCTCATGTGATTTGTCGCTGCGAGTGAACGACAACATTTTTTCTCAATTCCTAAAAAAAATTAATAATTCTCTCGCTCAATTTTAATTTTTTAACAGGTAAATGTCATTCTTGATTCTTATTTCTTATTTCATGCTAATTATTGATTGATTGTTTTGTTTCAAAGTTAGCCCTTTAGTTTCTTATTTCGATTATTTCTTTGAAGAGTTTGGTGGAACATGGTTATGGCTTTTCTTGGAATTAGAAATTTTCTTGCATGAATTTTTGTTTCTGTTTTTGTAATTGACTAGCGTAAAGTTACTTTCTAAATTAAATTTTTTAGATAATTGTGAAGTTGGTGCAATTATCATTTTATACCGTTTTTCAAGCTCTTTTAGATGTATTTGTTGAGTGGATCAATAGTAACTCATAAGATGATGTACTTAGTTAGGCCTCATTTTTATAACTTGTTTTTAAAGCCCCTAGAAAGTTCGAGCCGCCCCTGCGTTCTGGCTAACCATGAATAGGTGTTGGTATTTGGTTGTTTTTTAAATCTTTGCATTAATTTTATTTGGGTCACTTTTTTTATTTTGATTTTGATTTTTCTAATGATTCTAAAAAATCCAATATCTGATTTATTTGTAGCTTCGCAGTTAGGTTTTTCTTCAGTTCAGGTGATAAGTTTATGTAGGTTTCCTTTTGTTTTGTGGATTATAGACAAAATTTTGCTATTATACTTACAAGTACATTTGAACGTCAAGTTGGTAAAATAGATTTGAATCTAAGTATAGTTTCCGGATGGACCAACTGTTTAACCACAAGAATTAGCGGTATTGCTGGAACAGTGGGGATCGGGTTAGCCGGTCCTAATCAACAATGTTCACTGGGCTCTTACAAGTACTCAAAACATGTGGTGCGGAAACAAACAATGGAAGATCGACCAGTAGTACTATAAATAATACTAAACTTAAAATTTACTAAATAGAACTGAACACATCCTCGACCACTTTTACCTAAATTAGACTGAGAATGCAATACAATAAGTAGAATTTAACTTAAGATGTACAAAATAGAACTGAACACATCCTCAACCATAAAAGAGTAAGACTATTGTACTACTGAAGTAAAATTAAATAGAGTAAGGTCAATGAACCAAGCTTAAATACAAACATAATCAATGCTTAAGAAACCAAGTTTAGACACCCATTACATTAGATGAGGACGCAATAACCAACACCAAGTGGTTATGAAATTTTGTGATAACGTTTGATAAACCTTTTATGAGTAAATACGTAAAGAACCTACAAATTGATGCTTATCAATCCTTTTAGACCCAAGACGTTTTTGTAGCAAACTTATGAGATAGTGAGAATGATCCCTTGAACAAACGTCATAGGCTTTTGTTAAGAAAATCCGAGAAAGTTTGACGAAAAAATTTGTTTTTTCTCGTTTCTGTGTAAATGATTATATACATGATACATTTATTCATACAAAAAATTAGCAATCTAATAAGGTAAATGCATAATCATATATCCTTGATTGAAGGAGTAGCATAACTTATTTCTATATTAAAATATACTCTTCCTTTTCTGCCCCCAACCCAAAAGTTTGACTGACTAAGTCGTTTAACTAAGTTTGACTAAGTCGCGCACTAAGTTTCATTAAGTCGCGAATAAGTTTCATTAATTCTCTGACTTAATTCTTTTTTTAGTTACTTTTTTTTGTGACTTTTTGGGCTCGAACGAATTTTCATGGTTCCCCAACGCTTCAGGTATGATAATTCTTTTAGATAGTAACTAGATCATATTACACACTATTCTGTAATGACTTCATCAAAAGACATACTAATATATGAAAGATTTAAATATTTGATAAAAGAAAATATAGAAAAATCACAGATTTTGTAAAAATTTTAGTGAGTAAACAGTAATATGTTTGATATTATAAGGTTTTTTGTATGAAAATTAATAAAATGAACTTTATAGATATAACTTTTATTTTTATTGAGTTAAGCTAATTGTTTGTATTAGTTATTTCATAAGGTAATTATATAATTCTCGCGAAATGATACGAGTCATTGTTAATAAATTCATACTATTAGCAAATATGCCGACACACAGAGGTAACGTTTTGTTAAAACAAAACCAAATACTAATACTTCATTTTTATTTTTCATTCTCTAAAATATATTTTTCGGTGAAAAATGTTGTACCTCATAGGAGAGGTCGAATAAAATATTTGAATTGCATTGTTATCAATGGTTATAACTTTTTGCAAAGATGCAAACCTTAGATTCTACACATGATCTAATTTTAATGCTTTTTAAAATGGTAAAGCTGCAAATGTCAATTTTGTTAAGACTTTGATGTTGTAAATAATATAATAATGATCTCAGTTTGAAAGAACTGGTGAGTATATATATATATATATATATATATATACATATATATATGTATATATATAATGCTCTTTTAATAGGCGCATTAAGCACACCCGAACTCAATTTTTTTGAAAATTGACGAACTCATGCATGCTCCCGCGCACCCGCTTTATGTGACTTAGGCCACAACACTACTTTGAGCCACCACATTCTGTTTTTTATTCCTCCCGGTGACGAGATTTCCCCAAAGAAAAGTTCATTATCCTGTAGTAGATCTTCTATCTGATATTGACCATTCCCAATCTGCGTCTGTGAAGGCTACTATGTTTCTTTGCTTATACGTGAAGATCTTATAAACTGCTTCCAAATGTTCTTCATATGGTGAGTGCATGAAATGACTTACAATACACCCGCAAACGCAAATTATGAAGAGTACTCTGACAGTATTCATCTTTGCCACAGGTGCAAAGGTCTCAAGATAGTTAATCCCATATGTTTGAGTAAATCCCTTTGTTATTAGACGAGCTTTTGTATCTTTCTAAAGATCCATCAGCTCTGAACTTGGTAGTGAACACCCATCTGCAGCCAACTGTATTCTTTCCCTTCGGCAGCTCCAATACTTGCCATGTTCCATTTTTTTCAAGGGCTCGCATTTATTCAAGAATAGCTTCCTTCCATTTAGGAACCTCTAGAGCATCTTGCACATTGTGATATCCCCGAAATCATTAATTGCAATTTGGGCATTAATTATGTGTATGTGATATTATGGTGATAATTAGATTATGTGTTGGGACTAATTATCTTGGTGAAATGCTTGTCACATGGTAGGCGTGACCCGGTAGAGCATTTCAGGGTGCATGTTATACATGTTGGGAAATTGGGTGTTATAATGGTTTAAATGTGTTGGTTTGTAATTTTTGGTAAAGCATGGATTTTAAATGGTGATTTTGGTGCATTGTGGTAAAATGCTTTTAAAATATCATGTTGGGATATTTTATACATCATGCTTGTGTTTTGATACACATTTAAATCCCATAACATGGCAAGGGAGCCACTTGTACACACCTTTACATCCCATCACTCCTCTCTATCAGCTTTATGTCCCTACAACCCCCTCCATTCATCCATAAGCTTTCATTTTCGTTTCTGAAACAAGAGAGGAGGAGAAAGCTTTGAAAAAGGGGTCTTTTTGGGAGTTCTTGCTAAAAACTTAAAGCTCAAGTGGTAAGCTTTCATTATGGTGAAGTCTTGTTGGGTTTTGGTTGAGTTTATAGCTTGTTTTTGGGGTTAAAAGGGTGGATCTTGGTCCAACATGTTGTTTATGTTTGGGGGATGTATTTTAAGGTTGTTTTGTGGTTATATGTTGAGCATGGTGGTTGTTATTGGTTGTATATGAGTTTAGGTGTTGTTGAAAGCTCATACTTGAAGGATTCTCGCTGGAACAGGGCTGCTCGATCGATCGAAATTAGGGTCCGATCGATCGAGCACGGCAGAGCCTGAACAAGGCGTGAAATGAGCTTACCGATCGATCGAAAATTTGTTCCGATTGATCGGTGTGATGTCTCGATCGATCGAGAAAAGTTTCGATCGATCGGTGGAGGCAGTGCTTGGATGCCTTTTTTTTTCTCCACTTAGCGATCGATCGGGGCTTAGGGACCGATCGATCGCAAGGCATAAAATGTGGATTTTGGGATTTTGTTCTAATGATGTTATTTTTTATAATGGTTCATTTATTGGCTTCTAATATGGATTCATGTGATTGTGTAGAACCATCCCAGGTAGCCACACATCAAAGGAGATAAAGTTCCACGATATCTCCACTTTTGGAACTAAGGTATGTAGTGAGACGTACGAGCATCGGACGGTAAAACGTATTTATTACGCTTTGATTGGTTATGCATTATGGTTGCATACATGGTCTTAATTATGCATTATGGTTGCATACATGATTGGATATGCATTATGGTTGCATATATGGTTGGTTATGCATTATGGTTGCATACATGATTGGATATGCATTACGGTTGCTTATATATTGTGAGTCGAGATTATATTGCAGTGATGATAGAATACTTGCCGCCGTCATGTCGAAGCGATGATAGAATACTTGCCGCTGTCATATTTAGCGATGAAGAATATTTGCCGCAAATATGTCGAAGCGAAGGATAATGCCGCTGTCATATTGATGCTAGGGATATTATGTCGCTAATATGTCGAAGCGAGGGGTATTAATGCCGCTGTCATATAAACGCGAGGGGTATTATGCCACTGATATAATAAGACTGGAAATTGGCCATTGATATACACGGAAAGGATACATGTCATGACATGCATATTGGCATTATAATCCTTTGATTATTATTGTGGTACAGGGACAACCAATGGAGCTTTTAAATGTGTTAAATGCAGGAAGTGAATTGCATTTACGGTTTATGCATTGAATTATGATCATATTATTGTGGATATGATTTATATACATACTCATGGTTTTGGGGTTGTTCCTGTAGGTACTTTTGGGCGGAAGGGGCTAAGGCGGGTTGATGCGGTGAGCTAGTGAGGAGTGCTCTTGGTAGCAGGCTTGATTTTTGTATAGTATCTACTCTAGGAGTAGTGTAAAGCTATATGATTAGCATTCATTGGTTGGGAATGTAACTAATCCCTTTTGGAACTTTATTTTGGCACTGTAATTTAATAGCTCAGGGCATCAACACAACCTTTATACTCTGTTTATGCATGGAAATTTTTATTTACGCCTTTAATCCGCACTTAAGGAACTAGGGTCCTTACACACATTCTTAGGAGTCTTCCACACTGGATAGTTGAGAGATAAATGCAGAAAGGAATGGGGACATATTTTTATGGCTGACAAAGTTAGATTGGGTATTTGACACAACTCCTGACACCCTTTCGTTGAGCAATCGAAAGGTCAAGCTCGAACATAGGAAATGTGGTGTCGAGAATTACCTGGAGCATCGGTGGAATGATATGAGGTGCGGGTTCTCTACAGTGTTGGGAGTTGTCGGTCTCTTTTCCTTGTTTTTGGTTACTTCTTGAGTATACAAGCAGCTTACTTGTTTGTTCAGTATTTTAGTTCCTGCAAATGTTATGAGATGGCTCTATAGTTCCAGTATCTAAAGTCTCATTAGTTAAATCAATTGGTCCCATATTTAGAAACAAGGTAGAATTTTGGTTATGAAAATCAGAGTCGTCACTGAGGCTCTCCCCCTGACGAGGAGGATTAAAAAACGGTTGATCTTCGAAGAAGGATGCATCTAGAGTGATAAACTTTTTTTTTATGTTGTCTGATCGAAGCATTTATACCCCTTTTGATTCGCAACATAGCTTACAAGCACACACTTCCGAGCCCTAGGATCCGATTTCCCCCGAAAATGATCATGTATATATGTGAAGGCACATCACCCAAATACTTTTGAGAGGTAAATTAGAAAATAATCTAGAGTTAGGAAAAATGTCTTTGAATATAGAAAGGGGAGTTTTGAAGTCCAAAACCTTTGTAGGCATGCGATTAATGAGATATGTAGCAGCTAAAAGTGCTTAGCCCCAAAGATACTTCTAGACATGATGTGTAAAAAGTAGGGCCCTAGTGACTTCTAGAAGGTGTTCGTTTTCCCGTTAAGCTATCCCATTTTGCTGGGGTGTATCAGGGCACATGCTTTGATGTATGATACCTTTTTTAAAGAAAAATTCCCCTAGCATTTCATTAAAGTATTCTCGATCGTTTTCACTTCGGAATACTTTAATTTTTGCTTATAAAATATTTGAAAAACCTCTGTGACCTCAGATTTAATAAGTAAACCCAACTGAGCCTGGTGTGATCATCAATAAAGCTATCAAACCAATTTTTTCCAAACGCTGTTGTGACTTTGGATGGACGATTAATAAAAAAGGTTTTGAAGCTTGATATGGTCGAGGAGAAAAAAACGAGCGACGATGTTTTGCAAATTCACAAATTTCACACCGAAAAAACGAATGATTGTTATTGCGAAATAAATATGTAAAAATTGTTTTAAAAAATAAAACTTGGATGGCCTAGTCTATAATGCCAAAGCAAAACATTATTTCAAACAAAAATAGAGTGCAAACAAGTATCCCGAGCTTGATATCCCGAGTAAGTTCCATCCTCAAGGAAATAGAGCCCTCTACTTTCCCTAGCACTGTCAATCGCCCTCCCTGAGACCATTCCTGAAATTCACGTCGAGAGGAGTAAAAAGCATTACGAGAATTAAGATTTGAAGTGAGCTTGGTAATTGACACCAGATTACAAGAAAGATTAGGGACATTGAGAACATCATAAAGAGTTATTGCATCATCTATGCCAGCAACTGCTGAAGAAGAGCCATCAGCAATTCAAATTTTTTTATTGCCCGCACATGGAGTATATGTGGAAAAGGAATGGGAACAACCTGTCATATGGTCGGTAGCCCCGGAATCGACGACCTAGAGGCTGTTCAAACCTTGGCTGCTGCTGGAAAAAAACTGAAATAGATGTAGAAACATTAATTATATGTGAGATATGGTTTGTTATCAGATTATGCGAGAAACGTACCTTCACAGACTTTCATTAAGATACGGGGAAAAAGAAAAAAAAACCTCCAAGTTAGTACCTGTGGAGATATTTATGAGTAAAATGGACATATTTGCGCTTTTATTTATTGGGGAACAGATTTAGGAATGAATGGGATCAGGTTATTAATTTGAAATTGTGGAAATTTAAATGTGTGATCATCGTTTTTAAAATATGTAATATGTGGCCCAAAGGACATCCTTCTGTTTTCGAGGTTTTGGTATGTGATTTTTGATGTGGTTTAACTTCAGTCATTAAATATTCTGAAATTAATGCCACTCTGGTTTCTCAACCCCCTGATCGGTACAGATTTTCTCATACCTCACTTATTTCCACTCTGGATATTGTTTATGTTCCTTGTTCTTATTCTCAGGCTACCTCCCAAGCATGTTGGCAACAAGTTATGCAGGAAGAGCTCCAGGCTCTTCAAGACGATCACACTTGGGACATTGTGCCTTGTCGGTCGGGCATCAAGCCAATTGGCTGTAAGTGGGTGTATTCAGTCAAATTCCGGTATGATGGGTCCATCGACAGATATAAAGCTTGATTTGTGTTTCTCGGGAATTGCCAAGAATATGGCATTGATTACGAATTTTTTTTGTCTCAGTTGCCAAAATGACTAGGGTCCGCACTATATTTGCACTAGCCGCCTCTCATGGTTGGTTCCTCCAGCAAATGGATGTAAAAAATGCTTTCCTTCATGGCGATCTAAAGGAAGAAATTTTTATGTCTCCGCCTCCCGGTCTCTTTATTGCTCCTTCCTCGAAAGTGTGTCGTCTTCGTCGCTCTCTATATAGGTTGAAGTAGGCTCCAAGGGCATGGTTTGAAAAATTTCGCTCCATTTTACTTGCTTTTCAGTTTGCTCAAAGGTTGTAAAACTTCTACGGCCATTGTCATGCTTCTGGTCTATGTCGATGATCTTGTTATTATGGGTTCCAATACCGTCTTGATTATGCAGTTACATGTGCATCTTCAGACATCTTTTCATATGAAGGATCTTGGTTTATTGAAGTACTTTCTTGGCCTTGAGGAGCACACCACTTTCATTGGTATTATGCTACGTCAGCATAAATACATATAGGAGTTGATTTCCCTGGCTGGTCTCCAATGGGGCAATTCAGTTCTTACACCTTTGAAAGTCAATCTCAAACTTTCTCAGGACGAGGGGTGACCTCCTCTCTGGTCCGTTTTTGTCTCGGCAGCTTGTTGGGAGTTTGAACTACTTGGAATTACTCATCCAGATATCTCTTTTGCTGTTCAGCAAGTTTGTCAATTCATGCAGGCTCTATGTCATCTTCATCTTGCTGCTGTTCGTCGCATTATACGGTACCTCAAAGACACTTCTTTCCTTGGTCTATTCTTCCCTAAAGATTCGTCCATACAGTTGGAGGCTTATAATGATGCTGATTGTACGGATACTCGTCGCTCTATCACGATTGTTTTATTTTCCTTGGCTCTGCTATCATTTCTTGGAAAAATAAGAAACAAGATTGGGTTTCCAAGTCTTCTGCTGAATTCGAGTGCCGCGCTATGTCCTCTGCTGGTTCTGAGATCACTTCGCTCCGTGAGCTATGGGGTGAACTTGGGTTTCCTCAAATGCATTCCACTTCTCTTCGTGCAGATAACACTAATGCTATTCTGATTGCTGCTAATCTAGTTTTTCATAAGCGTACCAAGGATATTGAGGTCGATTGCCACTCTATTCGCGAAGCTTTTTACCGTAAACGTGATTCATCTTCCTCGTGCTTGGACTGAGCATCAAATTGCGGACATTTTAACTAAAGCTGTTCTTTTGATCACCCACCATCAATTTGAAGGGGATGTTAAGGATATTAGAGTTGATATATATTAGATTGATTTGATTTAAGTTGTAAATATTGATTGCATCTTAGCATATTTTCAGAGATATAGTTAGCATATTTAGAAGATTTTGTAGCCCAAATTAGAGATTATGTTACCCATTTTGTTCTATATAAAGTAAAGGGTGTCTCGAATCAAATAATTGACATAAGATACATTTATTTATACAAAAAATTAGTAATCTAATAAGGTAAAAAGGTTAATGCAAAATCATATAAGGGTGAGCATTGGCGAAACATTAAAGTTGCTGTCGTCTGACTTGGACGTCACGAGTTCGAGTCGCGAAAACAACCTCTTGCAATTCAAAGGAGGACTAGCTACATTTGGCACCCACGGACCACGTGCATATTGTGTTGGATTTATCTAGCACCAACAAGTTTGCTGCTTAATTTGACAATAGATAATTAGGGAGGAAAAACTGTTCTTGGAAATTTTTTATGTCAAATTGATCGAGTAACTATGAGGCATGATAGCATTCAGAGAAGGCTATGACGTGTTGATGACTTATAGTTAGTGATTCGATCCGTACATAGGGTTAATATTCTTTATAATTCTGTACTTATATCCTATTTTTGAGGCATTTTATGTTCATTCTTTGCTTCAGCATGAGATCTAAATGTTACATTTATATATTTGCATATTGGAACATGATGTCTAATTGAATGTTGTAATTCGGCTAAGAATATAAATATAGATTTGTCTTGTTGAAAACTTGAATTACATTAAGGATTGTACGTGCTTATAATACTTACTAATCTACTTCTTTTCTTTCAAGCATTTACCATACCATGGATTTGTCTAAAATTTGTAAATTGAAATAAAAACATGCGCATGTATATATATATATTCAAGCATTTACCATACCATGGATTTGTCTAAAATTTGTAAATTGAAATAAAAACATGCGCATGTATATATATATATATATATATATGTCAATGGTTTATTTATGCGTTGGTCCATACCCTCTATTTTCCACATGAGTGGAAAATCTCCCCCTTCCTTGCAAAATTCATATACATTTTAAGTTCTTCATTCTTAAAACAAATTTGAGCCAAAAGAGAAGGTAATTGATTGATAAATTGATTAGGAAAGTGATGATTTTGTCACATTCGCCAGTTTGGAGCAACTTCTACCCCTCTGTTCGCTCCAGCCCTACGAAGGGGTAAGATTAACTACCCATTCTTATAGACTTCAGTTTTGCTTTTGCCACGTAGCTGTTGCTGTATGTGTTGTGTATACCATGTAGTTTAAAACTTTGGTGGGCTTTTTGGCAGTTGTTTTGCTTGCAGATCAAATTTAGGGTATAGAGCATCGTATGCTTCCAAGTGTATGCCTATATCTTTTTGGAACGTAAGCTCCTTTGATACCGTTTTATCATAGTATATCAGCAATAATTTTCATTCTAGAAGTGTCATTATCTGCTTTAAAAAATGGCTCAGGCAAGGCGGGAATTGGGTGTAAACAGCCAAAGGAATGCTTTCATTTATGCAAGTCCAGCAGGAGAAAGAATGAGCATTGTTGTTGAGGAGGTTTGTCTATAGGATACTCACATTTGCATCCTTTCCATTCTAACATCATAAATGTTTCTGATTCTCGAACACTAACTGTTTGATGAAATGCAGCGATGAAGGAGGATATAGTGATACATGTTATTTTAGATCACATATTGTATAATAATATGCGAACTAGATATTTTGTGATTATATTTCAGTGTACTGTTGGCATTAATACCTTTCTAATAATGCACATACTAAGCTGATTAGAGTATTTGATGTTCTTTCGTTTAAAATTTGAATCAATTTACTAGTTTGGTAATTTTGTCTCTCTTTGGTTGATATTTGGATGCTATATTTTTGTAAGCAGATACTGTTTACTCCGGACTCTTGTCTGTAAAGAGAAGGGACCTGGGAAACAATCAATAGCAAGTCTAGCTGACTATAATAGTTGTTTCCTAAATTGTGCTTGAACTCTATTTCCCCCCAACATTAAGCCATGGTCATCTCCAAAACTTTAAGCTATTGCCACAGTTGAAAAAAATAAATCGAGCTTAAGCATTGATAGGGTAGATGTGTAAGTGTGAATCCATTTTTTAGCTGCATTTGGTCTTATGTTGATAATTTTTTTTAACTCAGATAAAGTTTCTCCTACACCACATTCATTTATGGAGTATTTGGAGATACCCATGAACCTAGCAATTCTGTTGATTTTATCATTTGGCGAATTTTTTACTATTTATACCAACTAAGTTAAATTTACTTGATTCCTGATTACATATAAAATAACTGTGTAGTATCCTTTTGTAGGAAGTATGATAGTCATTAAAGACGCATGGTGCCCTTGAGCTTAAGTATAATGTGCAAGACTTAGGGTAGTAGCTGTTGCCATCTAAATAATGATGAATTGAGTGAAATTCCTTTAGCTTTTTGCCTAATTGTGCAGTGCAACCCTGCGCTTGATGTTCACAAACAGTTGAACTTTCTCTCCTTTCACTTCTTCCAAAATCCACATATTTCTCTATCCACAGCTCCCAGGTATTTTTCTTTATGCCACAAATCCAATTGTAGCAAGTTTAGGGATTAGGCAGGACCTCAAGTTTTAGATTTTTTTGATGTTTTCTCTCATCCAAGACATGTACCTGCTATAAGAGTTATATGAGGGCTGTTTGCAAGAGGATGAAGATGGCCATATATAAAAAAATTATGGCTATGATGGATTAGATTTCTCTTTAAAGTTATGATTGCTGTTCAAACTTTATTTTGGTGCTTATTTCGGTTTGCATTTGAATGTCTAACCCAAAATAATCTAGAATCTGAATACCATGTGAATGTTGCAAGCACAATCATGTGGAACTTGAAAAAGCCATTATTGAATCAGGGTGACAGCTTCATGCATATTACTTGTGCTCAACAATTCTATGTTCATCAATACTCTGACGTTTCGTTAATAAAGTCTAACCATTTGCGAAGCTACCCTAGATTTTTGGGCTTCTCAGATTCACGAGGCTAGTTAGATCCTCACCTGTATTGATTTATCAACAAAGAACCTTAGTGCATATTTTTCCTATGTGGCTAACATTTGTTCCTTTATTCTCTTTGCTTAATGTGTTTGAATTATCTTCAAGGGTTTAAGGTGAGAGAAAACGGTAAGATCTGGAGGAAGTATATTTGGTGCTTCTACATGGTTTATTTGGATTGGGAAGTATCAATTGTTTGTTTTGTTTACTTGTATTACTACGTTTGTTACTATCGCTTCCTAGTTCTTTTGTCCGTTAGTTCTTTTATAATTTCAGTGAGTGTATTTTGATCAACATATGTGATTCACCATGATCACCTAGTTTGCTTGGCATTAGAAAATTATTTATTTGATAATATATCTGCATAATTGCAGCTCTAAAGCTTTGTTTTCATGAATATGGTAAGAAATGTTTTTTGGTATTGGATCAGGCTTGTTTGTGAATAAATATGTTCCTTCTTTTGTTTCTGTACTCTAGGAAGAATCATCCCAGTTAGAGATGCCGTCGCTTAAAGTTTTTCCAGGCCAGGCACAACCTTTAGGAGTGTCAGAGGTTGAAAGTGGACTCAATTTTGCTATTTTCTCCCAAAATGCTACAACTGTTACACTTTGCTTAGTTCTTCAAAAGAGGTTTGAATGGATTTCCTCTCATATTAGGAAGTTTATGTTTTTCCATATTCTGTGTTTGATTCATATCTCATCATTTGATGTTTGGTTCGTATGTTATGTGCTATTTTTCTTTTGGTAACCAATCTTTGCTTTCCCCCCTTTTCGAGTATTGGAAAGTTGAAGAAAATTATTCGACTAAGTTTCCTTTATCATTTTTATAATGAGATTTTTGTCGTTGTTCAATTTTCGCTATGACATTTTGGTGAACGGTTTTTTTTTTTTTTGATCAGGCAAATAGTTTTAATATAAAATAAGTACCAAAGGTACTAGAAAGTTACTATAAGCTATAGCAAAAAAAAGAAACTAAAAACCAAAATGATAGCCTAAGCAATCTATAAAGGTAGCAAACATAATATTGGTTCCTTTCTCCAATCGACAAAAGAGTACAAAAACTTCTTATTTCCTCTATTGCTAATCCAGAACCACGATCTGTAAATGATTAATTCTAGTAAATCTTCCTCCTTGTCTTGTCTTCTTTGGAAAATCAAATGGTTGCGATGAAGCCATATAGTCCAAACCACTGTGCTCCAAACTGTCATCCAAGCTCGCCTTCCCCTTTTTGGACCCCATAACCTTCTATGATGTAGTAGGTGTGTGACCGAATCTGAGCTCAAAACTGTAGAGAATCCTAACCACCGATACATCTCATCCATAAGTCGTAAGACTCTGGACAATAGAAAATCAAGTGTTGAGTTGTTTCCTCATCTACGTTACACATAGCGCACCAACTCAGATTCAGCTCCCAAAAGGATATTTCTCTTTATTAAGTTTGATCTTGTGGATATGAGGTCTCGAATCGCCTTCCATGTAAAAGCAGCAACTTTTGAAAGTGCCAAAGAATTCCAAATCAGGGCATAAGTCTCTGACAAATTGCCTCTACTGTAGTCTCCTCCATGTTCATGCTATATGCTGTTTGAACGGAATATCGATCGGATGAGTCGAAATTCCAAATCCACAAGTCCTCATGCTCCTGTGTCAAATGAAACATGTCCAAAAAAGAAATTAAATCATGAAATAAACATTTTCCCTATCCAGTAACCCTCTTCTCCAATCCCAAACCCACCCCCACGTCCCATCCGTCCAAACATAGTTATTAAAAGCTCACATAGCGCGCGCTAAAGCTCAAGGCGAAGCGAGGGGCGGGTCTTGCGCCTCGCAGCGCCATGCGCCTCGTGTTTTGGCAAAGCGCGTGCTATGTGCGCTATCTGCTCTTTTTCAATTAGCCAAGGCTTGCGCTACAGCGCGCCTTTTCTAAGGTTGGGCTTTAATTTTAAATTTGGGCTTATTAAAAATAAGCCTAAGTTAAAGAATATTAGGGTTAAGTTAGAGAGTTTTAGGATTACTGTTAGATAAAGTCTTGTTGCATAAACATTCCAGCATCTTGTCGCCTCAAAGGATAAGCAGGTTGATGTGTTCAAGTGCTCTATTTTTCTTTTCTTCAAAATTACATTGCATTATTTCATTTCCTTTTTTCGTCTCAAATTATTATTTATTTTTGGATTGATTCTCCTTTCTTGTTTTATATTTTCTTTCCTTCTGTGACAAAGTTCATCAGTCACCACAATCGTCAATGAGTCCGTTCAATCAAAGTTTGACAAACACTTGAGAAAATATAAATTGCTAAGCTATTAACATTGCTAAAGCATACTGCTAAGTGTTGCTAATGAGTTTGATTAAATTTTATGAATACTTCTGATGTATTAAAAATATATAAGCTATTGCACTTTACTTTAATAAAGCGCGCGCTTCGCGTCGCGCTATGCGCTATAGCCCCAGGACCCTTTGCGCTTTAGTGCGCTATGCGCCTTTAATAACTATGCGTCCAAACCCCCATATTTCCTATGAGAATGTCCTTATCCTGGGCTAACAAAGCTAACCTAGGAAATCTAACCTCTAAACTCGAATCACCCGCCCCAGACATCTTTCCAAAATTGTGTTCCCATCCCATTCCCAACTTTTCTTTTTAGCCTTCATTTAAACCAACCCGTGCTATCTTGAAAAGTGTATTTCAAAATGTCTTTCCACCATGACGACGTAGCAATCCCCATATCTAGACCTAAGCACTTTCAACCATAGAGAGTTTTCATTTTTTAAAATTTCCCAAACCCCATTTCCCCAAAAGCGATTTGTTGAAGTGATCCAAATTTCGGACCCCCAGCCCCCCCATTTACCTTTGATTTGCATACCTTTGGCCATTTAACACAGGCTACTTTCCGACAACTCTCCCCACCCACCCCATAAGAAAGCAGTCTGGATAGACCGAAGTTTTGAAAGAATACTCGTCGGAGCACAATAGAATGAAAAAAAATACATGGGTAAGGACCATTGACCAAATCAACCGTCCTCCCAACGACATACTTTTATCTTCCCATGAAGCCAATCTTTTCCTGTATTTGTCTATCACCGGATCCCAAATTTGGTGAACGAGTTTGATATATAAAAATTATTTGTAGCCATGATGCATGCTTTGTTAATGACATCAAACTTCATGGACAAGCTAGGTAGCATAATGTTAGGTACTGGTTCAATGGCCACGGAATTCAACAGAAAACATGAATAACAAATACAAGAACACATTGAAATTTAGGGAATGAAAGATATATTGATTGAATGCAAAACAAGTATGATGGTTTTTCCCAGAGTTAGACTCTGTACAAGGGAATAATCCCCCCCTCCCCGCTAGCACCTGCTAGTATTCACTCTCTTTTTTGATGACAACTGAAGATGATAACTAACTCTACCCCTTCTCTCTCTTATATTCCCTCCCCACCATGTGATGTCTTGTGCCTCCTTGTGTTTCTAGAATGCTCTTTGATCCAGCCCACTACCCCCTTATGACCCAGGCCCGTAACAATACTTCCGTCCTGAAGAATAGCCTTGTCCTCAAGGCTATGTGTTGGAGATTGACTCTTGTTCTGTTCTTCCAAGGACTTGGATCGTCGAGTCCAGCCAGGGCTTGTAGTAAAGTAATGGCAATGGTCTATTTTTGTCCACCAATCTGTGCGTTTTATTTCCAACTAATGTGGAGCCATCTCAATTTCAAACGCGCCACTAGCATAACAATCTTCTCTTGAAGTTTCCATTACGTGGAAATGTATCTTTGACTTTTCGCATATGGGTAACCTGCAAGTGTTACGCTGCACTTCGGCACGAAACAAAAACCAGGCAACTCCCAACACAACCCATCCATATGATTATAACTTGATGCCCATCATTAATCCATACCCCAACCATGTTCGTTTCATCAATAGCAAACCCCCATTTCTTGAATACAATTTTATGAATATAATATGAACTTGCAACAATATCCTCCAACACCAAAAAAGGAGTTCCAGCAATCATAGCAGCTAATTTCAGAAAATCCAGAAATCAAACATGTCAATGAAACTCAAACCATCTTCCAAGTGATTTATAATGCTGCCCACAAAATAAGACAACACAAACTGGTCCTTATTTATTACCATGGCAGCGGCAGATTCATTATTATAAGGAGATATAAAGTGAAAATCAAGGCCATGTTTCAAATAAGCCAGGCGGTTAAACTCTTTTTCAGCAACTACGCTATTAGCAACCACGAAAATTGAAATTATCTCAACAATAGTTAAATGATACTTTCCTGGAGGGGGCTGCAAAGTTCCATGTACAATTGTGAAGACATGGTCCTCTGTTTCCACGAAACATAAACGTAGCTTTATTTTTCTCTCGAGCATTTCATCGAACAAATTCCATGCATCATCCATTCCGATCTCCCTATGGTTGACGTAGCAAGACTCTTGTCCTACCATCATACATGACAACATTGTGGGCCATAGGTGATAAAAAATCGCAATCCCCTGTTTTCTTTGCCCGTAGCTTTTTTTTTTGCCCCCCTCGTCCGCACGTCTACTGAAGTGGCATATATAGTTTAGATAGATTTACCCCAAACTAATAGTTTGGACCTTTCCCGGGCTTCTCTACCATAAAACTTGATTCCACAGCTTGGGCCAAGGGCTTCCTCTCACATTTCTTTATCATCTCTGGCCTTAAAAAAGACAATGCTCAAGTTATGGGTTACACTCAATACCCAAATATAGGCAGCCCAATCCTCAAACCCTAGACACTGAAACCCGACAGTGCATCGGTCTGCGGTCTACACGGTGCGATAATCCCATGGAGGTTTCTCCTTCTCTCGTGCGTTCTTCCCCGCATCCTCCACACGTATCTCCCATTCATGGCCTTGCGACCACTGTACCGTCGAATTAGCTCCATGGCAGATCGTTCCCTACATGTTTCTGGAGCTTTCGTGATAGGCAATTGGATCAAATGGGATCTCTGTCTGGATGATTGTATCATCCTCGTCTTCCTCCCTCTCATTTCAGTCCTTAGCACCATCGATCCGTTGATCAAGTTTTGCTTCCTGTCAATGCTTCGCAAGCGCTCTTCGGAGCCAAACACCCAACTGTGTGAATCTTCATCATGGCAAGGGTGCTCAAACTTCTCCACATCCTGCTTCGATTCCGCTTCAATCCATCCCTCTTTGTTATCAAATGACTCTGTTGCCTTCAAATCACCTTCTTCAGTTTTTGCTTCAGCGCTTTTTTCTTCAAAACTGATGATAGCGTCGAAAGGTGGGATGGGATTCTTGAGTTTGTCCAGCATGTTGTTTTCAATGACGGAAATCAGATGAACGAGCCTATTGTTGATGTCCGACTTGGGAACTGGAACTGTCATAGTGTTTTCTTCCTTCAACCTCACTACCTGTTCTTGTGGCTCATTGTCCATTCTCATTGCGAATTGCGTCAATAGCTCGGAAGTGAAATGTTCCCATGTCAGCTCAGAGTTGCTTTGTATGAGCTGATAAAACCAGGTTTCCGCTACTCCCTCCATACTCAAGAATGCAACCTGCATCCTAGCGTGCCATGGAGTCGAATGGAGCTTGAAATAATGCTCTGCTGTTAGAAGCCACAGTCTGGGTGGACGCCGTTGAAGGTCGGTAGTGCATTGTATCCAAAGCTTTTGAGAAAAATTTGTTCGCGTGTGGTGGCCATGGCAGGTCGGACCAATTGTTAGGTACTGGTTCATTGGCTGGCCACGGAATTCAATAGCAAACATGAATAACAAATACAAGAACACACTGAAATTTAGGGAATGAAAGATATATTGATTGAATGCAAAACAAATATGATGGCTTTTCCCAGAGTTACTCTGTACAAGGGAATAATCCCTCCCCCCTTATGACCCAGGCCCGTAACGCATAACCTAAAAAATTTAAAAATAGTGAAATGTCGTGTCAATTATATACTTGGGATGTATTTGACTGATTTTGAAACCAGTGGAGGGTTTTTCGCTGTATCTTAAACTTCAAAGATGAGAAATATATCACTGTTACTTTTTCCTTTCATTCGGTCTGTTTCTTTAGATTTATAGCCTCACAAGCTATATCTCTCACACTCTGCTTACTATAACTTCTTAATCATTAACACTTAAGTATATATGTTGACAATCCATTGTAATAATCTATATATTTTTAATGCATATTTGAAACATAAAGAGATCTTTATGATGTACCTATTTGTAATTTTATCAAACGATAATATTAGGGTAGCAGCTTCAAGAATTTATTGAATGGTTTCTGAATTACAAAGTTACAAGCTATTGTTCCAATATTTATTGAACACCTATATCTAAAAGATAAGATTACAATATGATCTAAACTAATCTAATCTCTAGTTTAAATAAAAGATACTGATAAATTCTATCTTCAAGATATAAACTTATCAATACTCCCCCTCAAGTTGAAGTGTACAAATTGTGCATTCCAAGCTTGCATACAAATTTCTCAAATGTAGGCTTAAACAAGCCTTTTGTCAAAATGTCAGCAGTTTGTTCTGAGGTTGGTATATGAACAATGTTGAATACTCCTTCATCAATTTTCTCTTTGATGAAATGTCTATCAACTTCAACATGTTTTCTTCGATCGTGATGCACCGGATTATGAGTAATATCAATTGCAGCCTTTTTGTCACACAGTAATTTCAATGGTACTTTGATATTCATCTTTAATTCTTCAAGCAACATTTTTAACCATAATCCTTCACATTCTCCATGAGCTACTGATTTAATTCTGCCTTAGCACTGCTCCTTGCTACAACTGGTTGTTTCTTACTTCTCAATGTTACCAAATTTCCCCAAATGAAGGAGCAATACCCAGAAGTAGACCTTCTATCATTTATTGATCTTGATCCTGCCCAGTCTGCATCAGTAAAGATTTCTATGTTCCTTGCTTCTGTCTTTCTAAAGAAGAGACCTTTCCCAGGTGTCCCCTTTAGGTACCTTAAGATTCTATAAATAGCCACCATATGTTCTTCGAGAGGAGCATGCATAAACTGACTTACATGGCTCACATGAAATGCTATATCTTGTCTTGTATGAGAAAAATAGATCAGTTTACCAACTAAACATTGATATCTTCCTTTATCTATCGGATTACTTTGCGTTGTTCCTACTAACTTTACATTTGGATCTATGGGAGTATCAGTTGGTTTACATCCCAACATTCCTATTTCTTTTAAAAGGTCCAGCACATATTTCCTTATAGATACAGAGATTCAGGTTTTGTTCCTTGCTACTTTCATACCAAGGAAATATCTTAGCTTCCCCAAATCCTTCATTTCAAATTCAGCTGTCAATTTCTCTTTCAGTCTCTTCATTTCCTCTTGATCATCGTTTGTGAGCACAATATCATCAACATAAACGATAAGAATAGTTTTTTTTTCATTGTTATGTTTGTAGAACAAAGTATGAACTGTACTTGCTTGGAGATAGTCAAGTCTCAGAATGGCTTTGGTGAATTTATCTAACCAGGCTCGTGTAGACTGTTTCAACCCATACAATGATTTTTTCGGTTTACATACTTTTCCATTTTCACTTTCTTTATTGAACCTTGGTGGTAACTCCATGTAAACTTCCTCTTCAAGATTTAAGAAGGCGTTCTTTACTTCCATTGGTAAAGTGGCCAATCTAAGTTTGCAGCCAAGGAAATCAATACTCTAACCGTGTTGATTTTTGCAACAGGTACAAAGGTTTCTTGATAATCCATGACATATGTTTGAGTGTATCTCTTAGCGACCAATCTAGCCTTGTATCGCTCAATTGATCCATCAACTCTGTATTTGATTGTGAAGACCCGTTTACAAACCACCGGTATTTTTTCCTTGGGTTTATAAACAATTTTCCAAGTTCTATTTGTTTCAAGTGCCCTCATTTCATCTAGAACAATTTTCTCCAGTTTGGATCATCCCAAGCCCCTTGTATGGTATTCAGAACTTTATTAGTGGAGAGGTTTGAGATTAATACCTTCACAGACTGAGAGAGATGTCCGTAGGCCACAAAATTTTCCAGTGGGTGTTGTGTGCATGTCCTGGTTCCTTTTCTTAAAGCAATTGGTTCATCAAGATCACAGGAGAAGTCCTTTACATCGACCTGCAGTACATCAATGTCATCTTGGGACTCGGATTTTGATTTAGAGACGTGGCTGTCAGAGGGTGGTGGTTCTATTACTTCATTCGGCTGTTTTTTCGTGAGAAATGAAAAGGAAACGGCTCAATTACAGCTCCTTCGCCAGAGGTTCTGAGTTCAAAACTTACAAACAACAATTCCACCCATATTAAATATGCACTTGATGGGCCTCCCAAAAAAATAGGAACAAATTGGCCCACAAGTGAGGGGGAATGTTAAAGAATAATTAATAAATTGCCCAATCTCTCTACAAGCTCGGGCTTTAAGATGAGACGTCAATTCGTATCAGACCCAGGTTACAATCCTGTATTAGAGCCAGCTTGCTCACCGTCACCCGCATTATCAGTCCACGTGTTTGACTTATATAATTTCACACGTGAGGAGGCGTGTTGAGACTTGTCCCACATGGGGAAACTACAAGCTTTGTGAGCTCCTTATAAGATGCATGAGCTACTCCACCATTGCCAATTGGTATTTAGTTGGAACCCCAACTCTGATGAATGATCCCATGTTCTAATAAAAAATCATGAAGATGGGAGTTAAAATATTCTGTGCCATTATCAGTACAAAGAATTTTGATCTGGGTATTGAATTGTGTTTTGATCAAGGAATAAAAATTCTGAAATTTTTTTCCAGCTTCAGATTTATCTTTTAAAAGATACACCCAACAAACACGTGTATGAATACAACGATGATTTGATGTAGTACACACACGAGAATGCCCCAAATACCACTATGAATTAATGCAAATGGTTTGGACGATTTATAAGGCTGAGGTGGAAATGAACAGCGAGTATGCTTAGATAATTGACAAATTTCACATTGAAAAGAATCATTATTTCTAAACATAAAGGGAAATAACCGTCTAAGATAAACAAAGTTAGGATGACCTAGTATAAAATGAAGAACCATAACCTTCTGTCTACGAGATAGTGAAGATGGACCAACAGGGCTCTGAGCAAGGTGACTCACGAAAGAATGACCTTGAGAGTAATAGAGTCTAGCCACTTCCTTAGCACTGCCAATCCTCCTCTTCGAAGTCTGGTCCTAAAAAACACATTAAATTGTGTAAAACATACCGAGCAATCTAAATCCCTTGTGAGTTTGCTGATGGAGATCAAATTACAAGAAAGATAAGGGACATGTAACACATTCTTGAGAAAAATGTTGGGGTTGGTAGCAATATCACCTAAACCCACAATATTAGTATAAGAACCATCTGCAATCTTTACACGTTTAGGATCTCCACTAGGTATGTAGATGATAAACAAACTTTTACTGGATGACATATGATCTGAGGCCCCTCAATCAATAATCCAACACTCACCTGATCGAGATAAATCTCCTAGGGCGACGATGGGGTACCTGTGGCCGCAACATTCAAAGATGAAACAGATGTGCTTGAGATAATTTTCAGTAACTGGTCCATCCTTTGAAAATAATGCCCAAGTGTATTGGAATTGTCACTAGGATAACCATCAGAATGTGCAGCGGATTGAGAACCACGTTTGTCACGTGATTTTGCTCTCGGAGTCCAGTTTGCTGGCTTTCCATGTATTTTCCAGCATGTATCAATGGTGTGATAGTGGTGATTGCACCGTTCACACCATGGTTTGCCATCCTTCATCTTAGACTCTGAACTGGCTGCGGGAATACGAGCAGCAAGAGCAGAGTTTTCTGGGATTGATGAATTATCAGGAAGCATTACCCGTAGGCGGCGTTCCTCCCGCCGGACATCAGCAAAGACTTCATCAATGGAGGGCATACGCTTCACGCCTAGAATACGCCCTCGAACAGGATCCAAGCCACGAGTTAGGCCAGCCAGAAAGTCGTAAACCTGATCTTTCGCCTGTAATTTCCGATACGTAATAGCATCTTCGGGGTCTTTCCATGCACAGAAAGAGAAAAGATCTAATTCCTGCCATAGCCATTTGAAATTTGTGAAATATTGAGTGACCGTATGATCTCCTTGCTTCAAATTCCGAATCTGATTTCGCAATTCAAAGACCTGCGAAGAATCCTCAAGATCAGAATATGCCAATTTCACCGCATCCCAAATCTCTTTCGCTGTGAGATGGAAGAAATATGTTTCACCAATAGATTTCTCCATGGAGTTGATGAGTCACACCATCACCATCGAGTTCTGGACATCCCATGACGAATAAGCGGGATCAGTGGAAATGGGGTGCACGATTGACCCATCAATATAACCAAATTTTCCTTTGCCACGAGTTATCATTTGAACAGAGCTGGACCATTGAAGGTAATTTTTTCTGTTCAATTTGTGATTCGTGATATATAGGGAGCAAGATTCAAAGACGGCCGTGGATGGTGTTGGTGGGACAGTATTAAAGGAGTCTGTAGAATCCTTTTCGCCACTAACACCAGAAAAGGCCATCGTTACCAACAGAGAAATCTGGGTATTTGTCGCTATTGGAAAGGACAAATCTGAAAGGAAAAACCAAGACCAAATCGTGATGGGTTTTGGAGTGAAGAAATCACGATTGGGAACTGGTACAGAAACGAGAATGACGATCGATTATGGACCAAATAGGCGATTGATGTTTGACTCCTGAAATCACGATTTGGAAAAAAAATTTGCAGTAGGTTTAATGATAAACCTGAGCTCGTGATACCATGTAATTTTATCAAACGATAATATTAGGGTAGCAGTGGCCTTCAAGAATTTATTGAATGGTTTCTGAATTACAAAGTACAAGCTATTGTTCCAATATTTATAAAAAATCTATATCTAAAAGATAAGATCACAATCTGATCTAAACTAATCTAATCTGTAGTTTAAATAAAAGATATTGACAAATTCTCTTAAAGATATAAACTTATCAATACTGTTACTTCAATTGTAGATAAACTATAAAACATTCAAATGTGCATCCCATCTCGAATTTTGAAGCGATTTAATGTTGTTGGTGCTGTTCATAGCTTGATTCTATGGAATTACCTTTTAAAACATACATGCGTTGCTGTAAACAGTAAGTGGCCAACATTGTACAGGATAGAGGAGATCCATCTCTAAAATGTGGCTTCCAGAGGTTTTTCACTGTGCGTAACTTTGAAAACTTTTTATATGTGTGTTCAGAGGAGAACAGAACATAGATGATCGAGGGATGATTGTACTATCGTTGGACCCACTGATCAATAAAACTGGAGACATATGGCACATCTGTGTTGAGGTATCTTATTTATTTATTTAGTTTTTGTTTCTGCGACCTTGCTAAACTGTATTTTTCACGAGTAAATTTATGTTTTGACTTCTGATCTATCAGATAATTTTATTTTTTTAAGAGAATCAATCAAGTGGGAGAGGAACCAATATCAATTTGATACCTGAGAAACAAAATAAAATTGTGCTAAAATGATTGAGACCAATCAAAACTTTGTATCGAATATGTTTGGTTCACTTTATGTTCACTCATTTCCATTGTACCGTACTTGAAATTTAAATCTATATTATCACCAAATGGGAAAGTCTTACATTGCAAGGTTAAGTCATATTAATACTGACATCCCAATTTTGTTGAGTCTATACACTTCTATTTTCTTGTAAGTTCCTTTTAAGTATTCAGCTTAATCTTATCTTCAACTGCAAGTACTTCAACCTTTTCTTTGATTGCTTATTTCTAAATCGATAAAAATCTAAATAGAATTTCTGAGAGCATGGTTCAACGTAATAAGGGTGATTAACATTAATGGTTGCTTAATAATGCTTCTAGTTCTTTCATACTTCCTATTCCACTAAATGCAATGGTAACTTAACAAGCTTTTTTGCTAGTTAATTCATCAATGAACGAAAAAGTAATTCTGATCTATTATTCTTCACAATTAGAATATGTACAATGACTGTGAACAAAAAAGTGGGAAAAATCCTCTAAAAAGGACAGAAGTTAAAGCAAAGTACAAAAATGTTTGACAATTCCCTAATAATATGTTATATTCTGGTGAGCGGATGTATCCATGCTTGCTTGATAATCTTCGACAAACCACATTAGGCTATCCTATGGTTAGAAATCTACTTGATCATTTGTATACAAAAATAAGGTTCTCCGTTATTAAGTGTCTAACATGTTTTGTCCTATCAAGTTGTATAGGGCTATATGCAAAATACCACAACAAGCTTTAGCAACACTTACTATTTGATTTTCAACTTCAAAGCCTATTGCAGCCACGACAGCAAATTCCAAAAGATATCGACCTAAATCTGCTTCAGCACTTACTTTAGCCACCACATTTTACTTTTTACTCCTTGGTACCAGATTTTGAACTGGATCTCTTATCAGTAACTGTGGAGAAATATTTTCTATTATATTTCTTAACAAATTGTTGGGTATTTATACAACTACAAAGCCAAATCTGAGAAAGGTAAAAGATCTAAAAAATCCTGGATTTCATCTAATCTAATCCCTTATTTCCAGCAATTCTAATTAAATCAAGATACAAAATATAAATCAAAATCTTGAAGAATATCTTGAATGATCTTGAAGGATCATATCATGATCTTCCAACACTCCCCCTCAAGCTGGTGAGTATGCATCCATTAATCCCAGCTTGGAAATTAAGTCTTCTAACATTGTGCGATTAAGCCCTTTTGTAAACACATCAGCTAGTTGATCTTTCGAGGAGATATAAGGTGTACAAATGAGTCCACTATCGATCTTCTCTTTTATAAAATGTCTATCTACTTCAACATGCTTCGTCCTATCATGTTGCACGGGGTTATGAGCAATGTTTATTGCCGATTTGTTGTCACAAAACAATTTAATCGGTCCCTCCCATTTAATTCTTAGATCATCAAGAATTATTTTGATCCAAAGTAATTCACATATGCCTAGAGCCATCGCTCTAAATTCTGCTTCTGCGCTTGATCGAGCTACTACATTCTGTTTCTTGCTCCTCCACGTGACAAGATTACCCCCAAGAAATGTGCAATACCCTGTAGTAGACCTACGATCCACAATAGACCCAGCATAGTCCGCATCAGTATATCCTTCCAGCCTCAGTTCAGTATTCCTTTTTAATAGAATACCTCTCCCTGGATTGCTCTTTAAATAATGTAACACCCTATACACAGCTTGCAGATGTTCTTCATCCGGGCTATGCATGAATTGACTTAACATACTTACAGCATATGCAATATCTGGTCGAGTATGAGATAGATATATAAGTCTTCCCACAAGCCGTTGGTATATTTCTTTATCTACCATGGATTCGGTATTGGAGCCTCCTATCTTAAGATTGGCGTCAATTGGTGTGAGTGCTGGCTTACATGATAACATGCCTGTGTCTTTTAGTAAGTCGGTAGTATATTTTTGTTGTGAAATGAATATTCCCTCATTGAAATGTGCCACTTCAATCCCAAGAAAATACTTTAATCGACCAAGTTCTTTTATCTCAAACTCCCGTGCCAGACATTCTCGTAAGAACTGCTTTTCTTGTCCATCGGTTCCTGTCACAATAATATCATCGACGTATACCAAAAGAATAGTGACTCCCCCTGAATTGGAGTGTTTAAAGAATAATGTATGGTCTCCTTGACTTTGCTTGTATCCGGATGCAATCATAACCTGAGTAAATCTCCCAAACCAAGCCCTTGGTGATTGTTTGAGACCATAAAGGGCTTTCTTTAACTTGCAGACTTTATTACCTTTGATGGATTCCGTAAATCCAGGTGGAATTTCCATGTATATCTCCTCCTCCAATGTGCCATGTAGAAACGCATTCTTGACATCAAACTGTTCCAAATTCCAATTGAAGTTGGCAGCTAGTGAGAGGAGAATCCTGACTGTGTTCATTTTAGCTACTGGAGCAAAAGTCTCTTGATAATCAACTCCGTAGGTTTGTGTATATCCCTTTGCAACCAGCCTAGCTTTGTATCTTTCCAATGACCCGTCTGACTTGTATTTAACGGTAAAGACCCATCTGCAACCTACGGCCTTTTTCCCGGGTGGGAGTTCAGCGATTTCCCATGTTTGATTCTTTTCAAGTGCCTGCATTTCCTGTTTCATGGCAAGTCTCCAATTCTCATTAGATAAAGCATCATTCAAAGTATTAGGAATGTGAATAGCATCAAGACTCGTAAGAAAACTCCTATGAGATGGTGAAAAATTTTTAAAGGTCACACACTTGGCCATTGGATATAGAGGATGTTTAGTACATTCCCTAGTTGGTTTTCTGATTGCAATAGGCAGATCATTATCATGAAGTGATTGGGCAGTAGGATCAGTGCATTCTTCATGAATTGATTGGGAAGGAAAAGGTTCATTACATACCCCATTTACAGGATTTGGGTAAGAGTCTTGGACTTCAGCACGGGCAGTGTTAGGTCTGTCCCTCCTTGAATAAACCTGGTCGAAGCGATTTGGTTGAGACTCATGGCTGGGAGTTTGTTTGGGTTCTGTATGATTTTGGTTGTTAGGTGGTGGATGAGCTTTGGGACTAACAGATGGTAAATCTAATAGAAAAACATCTTTATCTCTATCCTCAATAGATGACAAATGCTCCCCCTGATTATAAGGTGTACCAAAGAAAGGTTGTTGTTCATCAAAAGTGACATCAGCTGAAACAAAGAATCGTCGGGTTGATGGATGATAACATTTATACCCTTTTTGAGTTGACGAATAGCCAACAAACACACATTTAACTGCTCTAGGGTCTAATTTCCCCTATGTTGGTTATGAAGGTGCACAAATGCGGTACATCCAAAGATCCGTGGGGTAAGAGTATGAGAGGATTTCACATTCGGGTAAAATTGACCAAGAATTTCTAGTGGGGTTTTGAAGTCTAAAACCGTTGAAGGGAGACGGTTTATCGTGTATGTGGCTGCAAGGACTGCTTCTCCCCAATAGTTCTTTGGGACATTATAATGGAAGAGGAATGCTCGAGTGGTGGCTAGAAGGTGACCATTTTTGCGTTCTGCAACTCCGTTTTGTTGTGGAGTATTGACACATGATGATTCATGAATGATCCCTTCCTTTTGAAAATGAGAAGATAGAGTTTGGTTAAAGTAGTCTCGAGCATTGTCTGACCTAAAATGTTTTATTTTGACCCCAAATTGATTTTGAATCATGTTGTGGAAGTTTTGAAATACACCACTTATTTCTGTTTTGGATTTAAGAAGAAAGATCCAAGAAACACGAGTGCAATCATCAATAAATGACACAAACCAACGTGACCTAGACACATTTGGAATCGTAGATGGTCCCCAAACATCACTATGAACAATATAGAAAGGAATAGAACTTCGTTTATTACTAATCGAAAAAGGTACACGTTTGTGCTTAGCAAATTCACACACGTTACAATGAAGATGTTCATTTCCTATCCCATGAAATAATGAAGGAAACATGACCTTTAAAATACCAAAAGAAGGATGTCCTAATCTGTAATGTTGGAGCCAAAGACTGCTTTTATTTGAGGATGAATGTGATAGGAAAGACTTATTTGCAGCAGTGTCAATGTTGTAGGTTTCTTCAAGAAGGTAGAGACCATTCACTTCCTTTGCTTGTCCAATCTTCCTCCCCGAATCCTGGTCCTGAAATATGCAAACAGAGGGGTAAAAAACAACATTACAGTTAATGTTGGAGGTAAGTTTTTTGATGGATATCAAGTTAGTAGACAGTTTTGGTACATGGAGGACGTCTCTAAGAATGATTGAACTACTAACATGAATATCTCCTATCCCTGCAACAGTAGTAAATGATCCATCGGCAATGGCAACCTTTTTTGTACTTGGGCAGGGTAAATAGGTAGTAAATTTTTGTGAAGAATGAGTCATGTGGTCTGTGGCTCCCGAGTCAATGATCCACACATTGCTAATATCTTTAAATGATGCATTTATCCCCAGAGAGATAGAGTACTTATCTGATAAGGCAAGCGAGCAAGCACCACCACCAGATTTGTCAAGGGACTTCTCAAGTGACCAAGTAATCCTCCAAGCTTCTCAATCTCTTCCTTGTTGAAGTCAGTGGAAGATTTATTGCTTTCTGAGTTTGCTGGTTGGGCATGAGTTGGTTGACTGACATTTAGATAGGCCTGCCCTGAAGTTCGATGGTGGCCTGATATTCGCGGCTGTCCCCCGCGTTGATTCCCATCGTGAGGACGGCCATGAAGCTTCCAACAGGTTTCCCTCGTGTGTCCAATCCTCCGACAGTAAGAGCACCACAAGGAATTCTTTTGTTCACGTCCAGTACCTTTCACGTGGCTCGGTTGTCCATTTGCAGCATGGGATAGTGGCCTGTCACCGTTGGCCACAACCATGGCAGAACCTTCAATGCTTTGAGATTCAAGCATGACAGTGCGACGACTTTCTTCAGCCTGTATGAGATAAATAGTCTCTTCCAGTGATGGTAATTCATCTTTGCCAAGGATTTGAACACGGACTTGATCAAATTCAGAGTTTAATCCTGCCAAAAAATCGTAGACACGTTCCTTGTCAACGAAACTCCTCAGAGTGGCAGCATCCTCGGGAGTCGTCATTTCAATAACACGATAGTGGTCAAGTTCGTGCCACAAATTCTGTAGATGAGTGGCGTACTCTGTGACAGGCTTAGTGCCTTGTTTAGTAGCACTCACTTTAACTTTTATCTCGTAAACGTGGGCTGTATCCCGTGCCTTTGAATAGGTTCGGCGGATCGAATCCCAAATAGACTGGGCAGAGGTTAAGAACATCATTGTGTCACTGATTTTGGGTTCCATAGAATCCCATAACCAGGACATAACCATGGAATCCGCTGCATCCCACGCATAAGCGATGTGGAATTAACGAGCAGTAGCGATGGGAAAGATTTCTCCTTGCTTTGATACCATGTGGAGAAATATTTTCTATTATATTTCTTAACAAATTGTTGGGTATTTATACAACTACAAAGCCAAATCTGAGAAAGGTAAAAGATCTAAAAAATCTTAATCTAATCTAATCCTTTATTTCCAGCAATTCTAATTAAATCAAGATACAAAATATAAATCTAAATCTTGAAGAATATCTTGAATGATCTTGAAGGATCATATCATGATCTTCCAACAGTAACATATATTGCAAGTCTACATTTGTGTTGATCTCTAAAGATAAATCCTCTCATAGATGTTTTATCATACGTAGAATAGTCAAGTGTAGTTTCGCTTAGCTTCTCGCTGAAGAACTCTATAGGTAGTTTATCATGGATTTAAAGAGTGCTTATGAAAGTAACAAAAGCAGCAAACTCAATTTCAGTGCTTATGAAAGTCACAAAAGCATCAAACTCAATCTCAGATGGTTTATGAAACTCTGGCAAAGAAAACAAAAATAAAACCCAATTTATCTTTTGTTAATGGAAATGCACACACACTTGATCCTCGCCTCAACTAACGCCATGTTTTTATTAATGTCTTTGAATAATGGTGCAGTTACAACACTAAAACCTTTCACAAACCTCCTATAGAAGCCTGATGAGCCATGAGAACTGTGGAAATAATGTAAAATCTTATCTATCTTCAATGATTTACGACCCTATTTAAAAAATTTTGAGTGTGATCAAAATTCCATCATTAAGGGATACTAATCTACCTAATTAGGAACACAAAATAATATCAATATCTATCTTATCAATACAAGATATGCTACAATATATTCTATCAAATCTACACTCGCCTCAAGCTTGTCTATAGATATTGATTAGTCCAACCTTGTGAACAAGGAGATCAAATGTGTTCTTTGTCAGCCCTTCGATAAGTATATCCGCCAATTGTTGAGAGGTTAGTACATATTCAATATTCAATATGCCTCCATCCACTTTTATTTGACAAAATGTCGGTCTATTTCCACATGTTTAGTTCTATCGTGATGAACATGATTGTGAGTGGTATACTTGTTTTCAAAATAAAGCTTCATAGGACTTTCGAACTTCTTCAATTCCTTCCATCACCCTCTTTACACAAATAAGTTCGCAGATCCCATGTGTCTTGGCTTTATACTTGCTTCTACACTATTTCTTGCAGTACATACTGTTTTTGTTGCGCCAAGTTATCAAATCCCTACAACACCTAACAATATCCAGAGGTTGATTTTCGATCATCAAAAGAACCTGCCAAGTCTACATCTGTTAATCCTTTTATGTCCTTATTGCTGGTCATAGTAAAGAATAGGCATTTACCAGGTGTATACTTTAAATATCGTAGGATGCATTTAGATGACGTCCCATTGCACTGTTGTTTTCGGGTAATTTCACCAAATCCCACATTTTATTCATCTCGTGAGCCTTCATCTTCAATAAGAATGCAACCTTCCATTCAGGAATTTCCAGTGTCTCGTCGATATTCCTTGGAACAAACATACTAGAAAGGTTTAAAGTAAAAGAACGAAATGTAGGTGACAAGTTTGAATAAGAAATAAAATTGGCGATAGGATGTTGAGTGCAAGATCGAACACCTTTCCTATGAGTTATTGGCACACACCTTTCCTATGAGTTATTGGCACGCCTAGATCAATATTAGGATTAGAAATACCTGATTTTGTGGATGGCTCCACTATTGGTTCACCTTATTGGCAGTGAGCAATATCCGTGACTTGTTTATCACCCCGAGGTTTTCTTTGAGAGTAAACACGTAATTCATGCAATCTAGGAGTACATTGTTTTTGGGTATCAAGCAGGGATGTGTCATTTTGTTGGCTTGAGGGGCTGGAATGACTGAGAAGAGGGCTACTGCTTCGAGGATCCAACGAAGGACTTTGGCCGCCCCAAGAAGGATTGGGTGATGTCATAGGATATGAGGAATTAATGGGTAAAGGTGAGTCTAAAACATCCCAGAAGCAAGAATCATCCAGTGTCTTCCCATGAATCGAAGCAGCTGCGAGATAAGGCGTTTCCACCGAACATAGTTTTGACAGCTGTAGGTTTAAGTTCGCTTCGTTTATAGTCATGGATGTGGACGAAAGTTGTACAACGAACGTTTTCAAGGAAATATTATGGGGCTTCAACATGTGTGGGTAGTGGTTTATGAGGATAGATAAGCAGGTTTGGAACTAGAGGGGGCAACTTGGCAGTTGGTTAATGAGATAGGCAGGGGTCAAGATAGCATCTCCCCATAACTACTTTTGAATATTCATAGTAAACTTAAGGGCTAGAGAAACATCTAACAAGTGCGTATTCTTTCTTTCTGATATACCATTTTGTTGTGGGGTATCGACACAGTCTTCTCTCGCGTTATCTGTTCTTCTCTCGCGTTATATGTTCGTAGCATTTGAACTTATGCCTCAAGTTGGGTTTATATTATATATGGAAGATTTTAAATATTTGGCTCATTTCGTATTTATCTTGAAGGAGGTAAATACAAGTAACTCTTGTGTGGTCATCAATGGATGTGCATTTGAGACTTTTGAAGGTCGCCAAATATGTCACTATGGATAAAAGAAAAAAGTTTTGATGATGTGTTTGGTTTTGGAGGGAATGTAGTGGGAGTGTGTTTTGCAAGTTGGCACATTCCACAATTAAAGAAATTTTAACTCTTTATTGCCAAATAAAGGACACATTCGTTTTAAATAAGCAAAACTTGGGTAGCCAAGCCTACGATGCCACAACATTATTTTTTGACTAGTAGGTACTGATAAAGACATAAGTTTAGACCCAACCTCGTCTACTCATCTCTTGATCACCATTGAAGTAATAAAGATCATCATGGACCCTAGCACTGCCAATCATTCTCCCTGATGGTAGATCCTGGAATGAATTTTGCTGAGTACAAGGAGGATATGTACTTAAAAGACTTAAACAACCTCTCATATGATTTGAGGCCCCTGAATCAATGATCCAAGTATCGACAGAGGAATATGAGGATTTTTGGAATGAGTGATGCTTACCAGATTGGACCATAGAACACGATCCAATAGCGGAGTTGGATTGGGGCTTTGAATTCTTCAAGACTGGTTGAGCAGCTTGCAAATATGCTCAACTTGTTCCTTTGTTAGTGATATGGATGAAGTTCTTGAAGTTCCAGATTCGTCTTATATGCCTTGCCCTCATCCCTCTACTTTTTTGGCTTCTAGTTGGGTGGCTCGCCATGGAGTTCCCAACAAGTTTATTTTGTGTGACCCGGATAATGCGAATAGTCACATGTTGGACAAGAGACAGACTTTGAATCTGGATTATTTTTACCATAGGATCTGGGCTTGTGGGAAACTAATGCAGACCCTTAAGGCGAAGCATGAATAACTGGAGGGTCCTTGATGAGCATGACTTTCCGGCGAACTTCTTCACACTGTACTTCCGCGAATTTATTCTTTGACGACGGGTTCGCGAGCCACCACTCATCCTCGAACCTCATCCAATTCGCGATTGAGACCCGCGAGAAAGTCGATGACCCGTTTCAAGGTTTTTTCTCTGCTTGACACAACACGTTGCAGTTCTTTCCAGATCTGAAATTTTTTTGTGGGACAGATCAGTTTCAAGGTTTTTTCTCTGCTTGACACAACACGCTGCACAATCATCATTTTCTTCGAAGAATAAATCTAGTTCTTGCCAGATCTGAAAATTTTTTGAGGGACAGATTTTTGATCCCTGCTTCATACCTTTCATTTTGGATCAAATCTCAATAAAATTGAGATGCATTGCCAAGATCCGAATATATATGCATGGCCGCATCTCATACATCCTAAGTAGTCTTAAACTAGAGTTAACAATCGCTAATCTAGGGCTCTATTGAATTGATAAGCCATGCTAGAATCATCGAATTTTCCACCAGCCATGTCTAACATCGTATTTTCCACCAGCCACGCCTGATACAATGGTTCGGTGGTTTTGGGATTGGTAAATCGTCTGTGATGTACCCTAGCTTTCCTCGGCCACAATCACAATTTTGACCGATTGTGCCCGCGGGAGATAATTTCTGTCATCTAACTTATGGCTAGTAATCAAGAGGGACGAGCGATCGGTTCGGGAAAAGAAGCGATTGGTGTAAATGATGAGAGATTTGGTGAGTTTGGTCACCATGGATTTTCCCAGATCCAATGATATTGGTGGAAGAGCTTGAAGAATCTTTTTTTTTTTTTTTCCATTATGCGCAAAAACAATTCCAATTAAAACCTTAGGCTCGTGATACCATGTGTAAATAATGTGAATCTCATATATCTTCAATAATTTACGGCCCTATTTAAATAAGTTAATGTAATCAAAATTCCGTCATTCAAGGGGAATACAAAATCATATCAATATCTATCTAGCGATATGACTATTCCTAGAGAGAGAAAGCGTAGAGACTATTCCTAGAGAGAGAAAGCGTAGAGATCATTTGAAATATCCTCCGGCCTACCAAACCTACCAAACTCACCGCCGATTCCACTTTCTGGCTCGACTAGTCACCTTTAACCCTAAACCAGGGATTTCCGAGCGTGTGCGAGCAAACCCAGCCTCTAACCCTAACCCAACCTTATCCGAGCGGGAGCGAGCAAACCCATCCTTTCCCGAGCGTGTGCGACCAAACCCGCTGTTCCATTTCGGGCCGCGAGCGAGACATCATGGCGATATGACTATTGCTAGAGAGATAAAGCGTATAGATCATTTGAAATATCCTCCTGCCTACCAAACCTACCAAAGTCACCGCCGATTTCACTTTCCGACTCGGCTAGTCACTTCTAACCCTAACGCAGCCTTTCCCGAGCGTGTGCGAGCAAATCCAGCCTCTAACCCTAACCCAGCCTTATCCGAGCGAGAGCGAGCAAACCCAGCCTCTAACCCTAACCCGACCTTATCCGAGCGAGAGCGAGCAAACCCATCCTTCCCGAGTGTGTGCAAGCAAACCCGCCGTTCCATTTCGGGCCGCGAGCGAGACAGCATGGCGCACATGGTGACTATCGGTTCCTCAAGGATACATGGTCAAATCATTCTAGTTTAAGCCAAAAGTTGAACGAATTCTTCAAGGAGGATTCTGCCCCACACTTTTTCACCAACTTCACAGAAGGCTGAAACCCAGTTAGCATGAGGCAAACTTTTCAAAATTTTGGGGTAGCATATGACTTGTTTGTGCCAAATAAGAGAGATCTTAAAGGCAACAAATTTGTCTTTGTAAGGTTCAAACAGTTGGGTCAGATTTGGAGGTGAAGTTGAATCAGATTTGGTTGGGCTCTTAGAAACTCAGGGCAAATATTCCTCGCTTCAACAGGTATGAAGCTCCAGAAACCAGAACCAAAGTTGGAGCCTTTTTGACCAAAGGTTGTTGAGTGAGAAAACAATGGATTGAAGGCTGTCTTGTTGACAAATTGAATGATCAGATCAATAGGTTTCAGGTTCAAGATGAATTTAGGGCGAATGGCTTACCAGGTATTAAAATCATTCATTTGGGAGGCTCTCAGGTTCTTATCTTCCATGATCGGAAAGATCTACTAGCCAAGGTCTATAAGTAGGAGAAAGATTGGCTTAGTCACTGATTCAAAGAGACCATTTTGTGGAATGATTCAGAGATAAATCCAGTGAGAGAAGTTTGGATTAGGTGTTCGGGCATTTCAGCGCATGCCTGGTGTCCGAGACTCTTTGAACTCTACTGTGGGGAGACTGGTGGATATTAACAAAGGAACACTTAATAGAGAAAATTTGGAGCTGGCCAAATTATTGATTGCTACCCCCAAACATGAGTTTATTAACAAAACAGTCAGAATCAGCATTGATTAACAGAAGGGATTTAAATTTCATTATGTATTTTCGGACTGGGTTAGGGACCTAGAGTATGTTTATTAACATCTTAATCTGGGGTCTAGTATGTTTAGACGTTTATTGTAACTTTTTGGAGTACCTCTGGTATTCTTCTACTTTTATATATATATATATATATATTTATTTATTTTTCCGATAAAAAAAACGAGATATGCTATAATAGATTCTGTCAAATCTACAAAACTATGTACCTTGTTGACTAACTTACGTGAAGGACACTCTCAAATTGCCATAATCTTTTTCTCATTGACCTATATTCCCCTTGAAGAAACTATGCAAGCTAAGAACATAATTTTATTAGTATAAGAACACTTTTTAAGATTATAACATATTCTTTCTCCTCTCTCAGTACCCAATTACATGCCCCATGTGTTTTATATGAGCATCAATATTCGTGCTATACACTAAGAAATCATCAAGGCATACATCTACAAATTTAATTCTGAATGCTTATAACACATGATTCGTTAGACGGATAAAATGCTTGGTCCATTAGTTAGACCAGAATGCATCACTAACCAGTCATAAAGACTGTACTTTGCTTTAGATACAGTTTTTCACTCATAACCCTCTCACATGCGAATTTGATGATAACCAATTGTAAGATCAATTTTGGAGAAAGTGCATGCATCATGTAATTCATGTAATACATCATCTAATCTAGGTGTCACATATAAAGTATTTTATTGACAGCTCTACCGTCTATGCACATCCTAGTAATCTTGCCTTGGAACACTTTCCCACTAGAAAGTATTATATTTGGAATTCTGGTGCATCTGATGGAATGAGACTAAAATAGTTGGGGCTAGACCATGTGCATGAATCATCCTTAAATTAAATAATCAATTGATTTGTTGATCTCTTGTCAACGTAGCTTAAACAACAACAACTACTACTAAGCTTTTAATTCCAATGGATTTGAGTAGGCTTTATCGTAGCTTAAACTCATTATATAAATTAAAAGGCATTAAATTTAGACAGAAAACAAACTAACTGGCCCAACCTAGTTATGCATGATTCAAATATGTTGAGCTATGTTGAGATTTAAATTTGATTCGACTAGTTATAAATTTTAGGCATTTCCATATATAAAAGGCTTATATATTTCTCCTAAATAAAGATTTAAGTCTTTTATAAGTTGAGATATATAAAACCTTTGAGTAAATCGGTTTAAGATCTTAACATAATTAAGAACTCAATTTATTTTTTTAATTCATCTTCATTTCGTAGTTAATATTTTTTGTGTTGACTCCTTGATGGTAAATTGATTCCTTTTTATGTATTAGGATTTGCCGCGTCGCGATATCCTCTATGGCTATCGAGTTGATGGCCCTCATGATTGGCATCAAGGGCATCGTTTTGATATAAAAAATATGTTAATTGATCCGTATGTGAAGCTCATCGAAGGACGCAGAATATTTGGTGATGCCAGCAATAAGATGTCTACATTCTTTGGAACTTTTGATTTTGATAGCTTGCCATTTGACTGGGGGGGAAACTACAAGGCTCCTTGCATACCTGAGGTAATCAATATGAATAAAGTAAATGGTGCTCTGCCTATATTTTTGTTGTTGGAGATAGTAGATGTCTGTTCTGAACAGATTTCATATTGCAAAGTAATTGGTTTTCAAAATTGAAGGACTTCAGTTCTTCTTGTAGTCGCATGATATATCCCGGTGGACAGGAAGTTAAAGTATCTAAACTGGCTCTGTCTTTCCTCGGATAAGATGCTTTTACAATAGATTGCACATTGCACACTTTTTGGTTGAGGTTTTGGTGTGGGTGGGTTGGTTGCATGGAATTAGTTAAATAAAAAGTGTAATGGACAGTCTGATTTTACTTTACCAAAGTTTTGTCACTGTAAAAGCTTTGAAGTTCTCATTTGTAGGATCCTTCTTAATCTTCTGTACTAAACAAATGAGAATTGTTATTGTCAAGTTAAACTGTTGCACAGATAGCTCTTTTTGTATTTTATGAAACTGATTGGTCGTGTTCATCCAGAGTCCTCAACCTGCCATTACTGGTGGTTCCCAATTGGGGTGCTGTTGCTGGTATGCTAATTCACAATAGCTAGCCCCCCATTCATGTCACCAGATTGTCTTGAACCTATCATTAGCTGTGGTGCCTGTTGGGTGCTAGTTTTTGTGTGTTCACGTTAAATTGAAACCCACCCGTGTTACTTGATTGCCTTGGATCTGCCATAACTGGTGATGCTACTTGGTGTCTCGGTTTTGATGTGTTATTCATAATAATAGCCATCGATGTTTGTCTGTTACGTGAGTGGGATCGAGTTACGGGACGGTCATTAAGATCAGTGATTTTGTGTTGTTTGCTCGTGCTTTACTTGGGCTTCCCTATGGTGGTTGTTTGCGTGAATGGAGGGGAAGGGGAATTAAATGGAAATAGAGCAATAATAGTTGCTTAGAGATTTACTTGGAGAAAAACTTGAATAGTTTGATTAACCACCAATCCTATATATAAATACAACCAAGAGCCTAAAAACCAACAAACAACAAGAAGAATGAATCTCTGTAGCCCTAGCAGCAAGCTAGTAACAAACTTCTTAACAAATATTCTGAATGACAATAACTATCCACTCCCAACCCATTTTATTCCCTCCTCACTCACGTTGCCTTTACCCCCACCCCTTCTAGAAGACTCTATTAAATCATGCGCTTTTTGTTAACACTAACAATTTGGCCCATCTAATATGGGTTCATAACACTTCCCACCCCTCTCGCCTTGTCCTCAAGGTGAGAATCTAAAAACTGCTCCATGTCCTCCCATGTTTCTTCTTCGTCAGGCTGTCCTTTCCATCGTGCTAACACTAGTGGAAAATGGTTCTCGTTTTTCTGCTTGATCCTTACTGCCATAATCTGCTCAGGCTTATACTCAAAGAGCAAATCCTTGTTCTAGCAAAGCCAGTGACAATGTTATCCCTTTAACTTCCCCATGTAAATAGCGAATTATGTTAGGTGGCTTTCTCCCATACCACGCTCAAAAAATGTCGTTCCGGCAGCAGTTTGGTACGAGGTATCGTACCAATATTCAGCCCAATGACTCCAAGAAACCCCCATCACTCAATCCCTCCCTTTCTTCTCGAAATTTCTTCTGTCCCCAATCTTGAGTAAAATAAATGCACTCCCTCAGAAGTAAGAGACTGCAGGAGCTTGCTAACGATATATTCCCATGGGTGCATCATTTTATCTGGAGCTTTCTTTTTAACCCAACGGAACTTGGGGCTCGTCGCAATGCAGAATAGTGTTCCAAAAAAAAAAAAGGGCAATCGCTGGACATCTTAATTATCGAGTATTCAGCCTGGTGCGTCTTGTACTTCATCAAATCATCTTCATAAAAAATAGAAGAGCTATACAGAACCCATAACTTCATAAACTCCTCATCCGGCCGGGCTATACCTTTAATCCTATAAAAACTCGGGTGCTTCGATTCCACAGAGAACAAAAGTAGCATTACATCCCTCTTGAGCATTTCATCATACAGTTTCTTCCCATAGTCGACTCTTTGTTCCTTACATAGCCCACCCATGAAAACATTTTACGCGACCCTACGGCCAGTTCCGCAAGGTGCTACTTCCATGTTTGATTTATTACTAGACAACTCCCATTCCTTCACCAAATTTCAGAAAATAATCTGGGCTTGCATCATTGTCCCCCATCATCAGATTATGCATTCTAGGAGACTTACCCATGCATTTATCCTCCCCAACAACATTATAAAACCAGAACCCAGTACCAAGGTCACCCAATTTACTGCCAAAATAAAAAAAAACAGAAAAATTATCTTTTGCCCACGCTTCAACACTTGTCGAAGATTTCTGCAACTCGCCATTCCTTCCGCCCCACATTTTTCTATCCCAACCTCTTCCTGGAATGTTTCTCACTAATTTATAAGGCCTTGCCTCTCTCACTTAATTGTACCCCACCCATATAAGGCCCATTCGACCCAGCCCGATTCCTTGTAGGTGATGTCCTTCTCCTCTGGTCTTTTCTGACTTAGGAAATAGGGAAAATTACGGGCCGGTACACTTTCGTGAAACATAATATATCCTAGTCCAGCGAAAAAACATTAGTTGATATAAGTCCATTCTTGGTTGAAATGACAATAATAACCCCATGTGGTCCAGGTGGTCCACGCGGTTCAACCAATCTTTAATAACTTTGCATTCTTAGCCCCTAGAAAATGTTTAAAGAACAAATATGCCACAATATACTATTCATCATCGTTTTCATCCTAATATTTACCAAACATGAACATTATATGAACATGAGATACTTCAGTTTCTGTCATCTCGAGATGAATCCCAAGAGCATACGGGCGAGGTTAGTCTGCCAGTTATCCGACTCCTTCAGAAACCGCACGGCATAGCCCTAATTCGTTTCATACCTTAGGGCGTAAGGTATAATCAAGATATAGAAAAGATTTAAAGAAATCTGGGAGATAGCTGAGCAAAAGCCTTATTTTTATTCTGGAATACTTATAACATCTATTACATTAAAACGTATCCTTTTTTGGGAGGAGACGGACTTGTTTAGCCTCTCATATAGATGAGGCTTGACTCAAGAATTAAAAACTTACAAAACAGAACAATATTACAGACACTTATGAAATGAAAGAAAGAAAAGAAAGATTACCAAGCTACGAAAGTTGAAATATTACAAAGCTTGGAGACTCTAAATTTATTTCTCAGAAAACTATGGAGTATTTTCGATGTCCTTAGCTTTCTGAATGCCTTGGTATTTATAGAAGTCTGGAGGTGGATCTGAAATTCGGACTTCAATTCTTGTTTATAATCAGACGTCATTGCATGCGTCTTCTCTCTTGTTTGGTATCTTGTGGTCCCTTCGACTTTCGGCCGAAGAGCGGTCCTACCATTTTATTTTCTTTTTCAAATGGTAGTGGTCCTCGTCAGAGTCACATGACTCTTGTCTCCCTGTGGTCCCTAGAAATTTGATTTTTGCAGTCCGCGTGGGAATCTTCCACGTTTGTCTGCTCCTGCTTTGTCCTCTTTCTTTTGGTCCCTTTTGACAGGGAATCCTTTTCCGAACAGTGGCTCTTTCTGCTATGGGCAGCTCGGGCAGATGTAGTCTTGCCATCTTCCCAATGAGCCATGTTGCAGAACTTCCGGCTAGTTTTTTTGGTTGCCGGAATCTTGTTGTCCCATAATATTTGCCTCTTCTTTTCAAAGATGTCCTCGGTAAATTTTGTAGTATGGCTTGTCATGGAATTAACCATGAATGATCCGCTCGCTGTTTTCTGGAATATTTTGAACGGATACTTGACTTTGTCCATCTCCGTGAGACAGACCCATAATCCCCAAGCTCTTCTGGTCGTAATGTCATCTTCTGTGAGCGGGGAAACTAGTGTTGTTCCTTCAGGCGGTGGTTTTATTTGATCCATCGCCTTCTAGTTAGGCCTTTGTAGTTTTACAAAGTGAAAACTAGGGTGAAGGCCTTTTCCTGTGATTTCTAGGGCTGCAGTTATGAATTTCAACTCCAGAACATCTCCTCGTCAAAGTGTATGATTATTCTGCCATGAGTCATACACTCCTTCGTATATCCAGTCCGGTAATTTAGTGATTTTCGGAAAACTTGGTGCTGTGGTAAAGACTGAGGCTAGGCAGCCAAAATCAAGCCACTCACGAACACTTTCTGGTTTGACACCAGGATGCATCCACATTCGTAATATTTCCAGGAATTATACCCACTCTTGTACAAAGTTTCTCCCATGATCTTTGATATTCCTGCAAAGGGGAAGTTGGGGAAACAATATTCTCGTTAGTATTAACCTTAGATTTGCCCGCCGATTGCCTAAGATTAATCTCCCTCTTTAACCCCTGAGGTGCTGGGTTGGCTTGATTCTTCCGATATCCCAGATACCTTGGAATCAATTTTTCCTTCTGTATCTTCCCCGAAAGGATCACTACTAGGACCTGTAGTGGCGGTACTTGAATCCTCCACACCGGTTGATGAACCCGGCTCTCTGAAACACGACTTTAGCTTCACTGCTGAAGCATCCCGTCGGAGGGGAATATAAAGACTCTCCCTTAAACAGGTGTGAGCCTGCATGGTAGCCTTCATAGCCTGTTGGGCCTTCGTGAGATCCAGTTCTTGTACTTGGCCCGCAACCTGAGAATTAATCACCAGACCGTTGATCTTCTTGTCTAGCTCCTCCAGATTTTCTCGGAGGTTCTTTGATCTCGTGATGATGGAATTAGCTTCACTCGCTTCCATCTCTCGGTAAAAAATCTGCAAAAATATTTTTATCAGATTTTACAATGACAATATCATAATCATAATATTCACATCCAGCTTGTCATCTTAAAAGTCTAGCCTTTTTTCTGGTTTTGATTCAATTTTATTTTTTAAAAAGGCTTTGACACTCGTATTATATATTTTCAAGATAAATTTCTTTGCAAGTAGGAAAAGTGGTCATTTCTTAAAAGCCTTTCGAACAGCAAAGAACTCTTTGTCGTTGATGTGCCATCTGATAACTTCGTTGTTATCAAATAGCCCACTGCAATATCTGCATGGCACTTCTCCTTCTGGTGTAATTTTCATGAGAACTGCAGCCCACCAATGATCACTGGCATCTGTGTATAATACCAGTTCATCCTCTTCGTGTGGTATTGCAAGCTTTGGTAGTTGCCTGCAAACCTCCTTCAGCTGTTTGACAGCTTGTCTGTGATCTTCATTCCACTCAAACTTAACATCTTTTTTGAGTAGTGGACTGAACACCTTCCTGTGGTTTGCTAGATTGTTGATAAACATACCAGCAAAATTAACAACTCCTAAAAAACTCTGAAGTTGTTTTAAATCCTTGAGGTCATCCGGATATCCTTGTACTTTTTCAACAATATGATTCAGCAAGATGATCCCAGATTCGTCGATCTCAATTCCAAGGAATTCGATCTGCCTTGTAGCAATCACTGCTTTCTTTTCGGAAAGCACCAATTCTTCCTTGTAACAAACGTCTGAAAAGATTTCCAGATGTTTAAGATGTTCTTTCATGTTTTTTGACGCTATGAGAATGTCGTTAATATACACGAACATGAGACTGAAGTAATCCTTGAAAAGATTATCCATCTTTCTCTGATATATCTGGGGAGCATTTGCTAATCCCATTGGCATGACATTCCAGATATAATGTTCTTGTGGTGTGGAGAATGCTGTGAACTTTCTGCTTGCTTCCTCCATTTTAATATGGTAGAACCCAGACTTGCAATCGAATTTAGAAAACACTTTGGCATTCTTGATGCTATTTACCAAATGTTCTTTACTTGGGATAAAATATCCATCGAACTCCAAGATTTCGTTGATCCCTTTATAATTGATTACCAATCTTGGCTTTCCTCGTTTAATTTCTCCATGATTCCGAACAAGAAATCCTGGGCTGCTGTATGGAGAAATACCTGCTGAGATTAACTTAAGGTCGAGATGTTCCTTAAGTATAATCTGCATATCCTTCCGATCTTCCTGGTTCATGGGGATCGGCCTGTACCTCATTTTCTTTTCCAGTTTTCACCTTCAAAGTAGCTCTGAGCTCGTTTTTGTTCCACCATGCTAGTGGATCCTCGTTGTAGTTCCTACGAATCTTCCTTTTTACATCCTCTAGAGTGATTCGTTCTTCGAGGGTAGTTTCAGGTTGTGGAACTTCTTCTCGTAAAGCATTTTTCAGTAGCAACAGGGTTTCTAGAGTTACTCTTTCCTCATCCTGCTCTCTGAAAGACATAATATTAACCCAGTCAAAAGTTTGAGAATCCTTTTCACTATGACCTTGTTGTCGGAACTGAAGAATTGCCTCTCCAAAGTTCCGCTGATCTTTCATTTTTGGGTGTCGAAGTTTTCCTTCATCACCACGCTTGTTGCGAAAACTAATAGGGAATTTTTTGTGAAACGCCTCCCGTAGTCTCTGCACAATAATCTTATGATCACAAAGGGTTGTGAAAATAAGTCTCATGGTCTCGTTCTCCTGTGTGAACCGCTTGAATGTCTGTAGGAAATTGTTTCCCAACAGCATATCGACGTCTGTGTCATGGAAATAAATAGGTAGAGTTTTGACTTTGTACAATGGGGTACTGCCTGCTCCTCCGATAATTATTTCCGCTCATCGGACTCCTTCATTAAGAATAAGGATCCGTTTGGAAAAGTCTCTTCCGGCAATGGCTGGTAATTTCTCACCAACGTCTTTGGGGAAGATTTCTCGCCTGGCAGTGCATATTACAGCTCCTGAGTCAATGTAAGCTGCAAAATATAATGCCCGGTACTTCTCATATAACATCCAATGGAGATGTATATGGAGAATGGACTGGTGGTCATCTGATTAGATATCTTTTCCCTTCCACCGTGAACTCCATTCCATCATGCAATCTTTCCCAAGGTTTATGTTCCTCTAGAAATTCAATCCCTAGAATGAGCTGTTCTAGGATTCTTCCTGCAGTTCCTTCAATTGTAAATTCATCATACATTTGATGCTTTGGCTCTTATTTCATGATCCTCATAAGGGTTTTATGAGAAATCGTGGTATGCGAGAAAAATCCCGACAACTCTTCTCTAATCACGTGCTGAAGGAACTCTCATTCACTCTGATTCTGAGCTAGATTCACCTCCATCTTCAGAATAGATATATTCTTCGTAGATGCTTTCATCTGAGGGAATATCCTCAAATTGATACACCTGCACCAAATCCTGGAAATAGACAGCATCCTCAAATTCCTTGATATGCTCGAACTGTCTTACTCCTCGGCTTTGGTTTTCTGGACAATCCATAGAGATATGCCATCTTGCTCCACATGTCCAGCAATTACAATCTCTAAAACTCTCATTTGCACGAGTATGTGCGCGTCTGAAAGTTTTCGTTGATGGTGTTCTGCTAGAACTGGCTTGATTAGAACCCATCGACGAGATTCTACTCCTTGTTGTTCCTGATCTTTGCCCCGATCTGTAGCTTCGGGCTTTCTGTTTTGACCAGACATTTCTAGGTCTCCATGAAGACCTACTTCTTCTTGAACTACCTTCTCGGGCATATGGATGACTTCTGTGCTTCTTCATCTTTTGCCTTTGTGGGTAGTTTCCGATGATTGTAGGGATATCATTTCCCGTACAATAAAGAGGAACCATTTTGTTGATTCCTCTGAGTTTCTTGAAATTCTTTTGGAGTTTTGCTTGATAGCACCACTCCGCAAGCTTGACTTTAAGAAATGACATTCTCATGGACACCGTCTCGATTGCATGAGGTGTATACTCCTGGATAAGCATTTCTCTCCATGGGCTCGGGATTTTGGCTAAGAACAGCTCTGCTGCATCCTTTTCCGCTATCTTTGACTTACATCGATACTCTGTAAAGAGTTTGATGTATTCGTCTACATAGCAGATGCCATGTAGTTCCAGGCTAATTAGAACTTGTCTATATTTCTTAGCCTTCTCTTCCTCCATTCCTTCGAAATAGCTTATTCCAATGAAACATATTTTAAAGAATCTCGCCATCTTGTCCACGATTTCTTTCAGGGACTCTCCGGCTAAAACTTCTTCCTTGGTTCCTGGGTCTCCTAGATCCTAGGCAATCTTAACTGATCATTCCAGACTCAGTTTTAGAAGTAAAATGAACCATTCTTTGCTTAAGTCAAGTGTTCCTGCTGCTATTCTCATTGCTGAAACCCATTCATCAATAAGAATTTTTCTGTTTTTGAAATCCAAAATATCCATGTTGAGCATAAGTCCATATGGATGGATTGGATCTAGCTGTGATTTCCCGTAGGGCATCTGATGAATATCTGGCCTTCGGGAACGGTTCCTTGTTCCAACTGGGGATCCAAAGTTGCTGAGGTGAAATCGTCCCTATGTGGCATACTTTGATCACCTTCGGGTGGATTGTATGAATTGAAGCTCTCTTGTGGTGGAGGTCTTTGTACAAGCTCTCTTGTCTTGAATTCTACGAGATTTAATCCCGCAAATGAATCAGCAAGATCACGTAGATCTTCCAGATTGAGGGGTAAAAGAGCCATTAAAAACACCCAATTGATTTGAAAATTTGAAAAGTGAACCTATTTCAACAAAATTGTTCCCAATTTGGTTTTGTATGCACTAAGATTTTTTCCCAAGACTTAAGTAGATTTTGTGTCACCAAAGTGGACTTCCATGTAATTTCCCCTGGAAATTAATTGTAATGAATTGTAATGACTTGGGAATTAATGCCCCAATTAATCATAGTTGGGCCATGGGTTTCTCCCACTCCAATTCTTTATTCCAGAGCCCAAAAATAACATAGCCCAAGCTTTTGCTCTCCATTTAATACCCAAATCTGGGCAGCGCAAACTGCAAACCATCGGCGCTGCACCCCTATTTCACCATATTTCATCACTGCAACAGTTTCCCATGGAGGTTTCGCATCAAACCATTGGTACTGCAGCCCTATTGTGTGTCTACCTCCGCTCAGCGCTGCGAGAGCTTCCCATGGAGGTTTAGCCTTGTCTCGTGCTTTCTTCTTAATCCATCGGAACCTTTGGGTCGTTGGTCTGTCCGGAGCTTCCTTCTCGACCCATCCAACCCAATCTGTTGTCACTTCTTCTGGAACGATGCAAGGACAGCCTTGTTAAGCCATGAATTTCCAATCCATTGGGACCCTCGCATCACACCCAGGCACATCCACTCTTCCCACCGCCTCTTTCTTCACATTCACTTCACTATCTCTACCCACAGAATTGTCTTCTTCTTCAACCTGCTCGAGGCAAGTGATTTTAACTACTTCTAAAACCTTCTCCGATCCTTCATCACCTTGCAATTTCTCTTTAAACAGCGAGTTCTCCTTCTCATCAGCTTGTTTGTCAAGTTCTGACCCTACTCCCCCTTTTTTGGGAGCTGTTCCACTATTCCTCTCAAGTATGATAGCCTTTCCACCTCGTTCAGCATCCCCTTCCCCTGTCTTTACCCGGCTGATATTCTCGATCTCCTCCTAATTTTCCACCCATCATCAGCTCCAACCGTGATTGAGAAACTGCGATCTTCAACTGAAATGCCGCCATCAAACTAATTGTTGTGTTCAATGAATTCATATTTAGCTCCATCAAATTCATAGTCTCCTGCAATTTCTTCCAACTTTCTCCTGAACTCCCACCCTTGCTTCCACGTGGCTCACGGCCATGGCCTCTTCTATCCTTGGGAATAATCCGGCTGGTCGAACCATTGTCATGACTTGAGTCATTTGAGAATTTTAATATCAAATAAAATGAGTCAAACGGGATTTAAGATGATGAATTGGAATATGAACTGGTATTTTGATTGAATGAAGAACAAACAACAAGAACTCCCGGAGAATGAATCTCTTAACAAATATTCTGAATGACAATAACTACCCACTCCCAACCCATTTTATTCCCTCCTCACTCACGTTGCCTTTACCCCTTCCCCTAGAAGACTCTATTAAATCATGGGCTTCTTGTTAACACTAACAATTTGGCCCATCTAATTTGGGTTCATAACAGATCTGCACGCTCGGGCATGTGCAACCCTTATATAGATAGGAAAGTCTCATAGCATCGGCGAATGCTTCTGGTTGATGAATTGCAACTCCCATGGCGTGGGATCTTGAAGCCCGCTGAGAAATAATTGCACTTCTTGCTTACGTGTCAAGGGCCCGGTGCGCGTGGCTATTGTTCAAAACGACGCCGGTAGTCGTCTACTGTCCCTGTTTGGTGCAATTTAGCCAATTCCCCCAAGTGATTATAACTAAGGGGTGGACTAGAATGAATATGGCAATGGCGTTTGAACTCCTTCCACGTGAGGTTCGGTATGTCATTCTCCAATTTGAGGAACCAAACATGTGCATCCCCTCAAGATGAAACGCCGCCACTTTAATAGAATCAAACTCTGGTGTGCGCCCGTGACGGAAAAAGTTTTCGCAATGGATGAATCGCCCAATAGGGTCGGATTGCCCATCAAACCGCGGAAAATCTAGCCAGAAAAATTTCTGTGCTAAGAAATTGGACTCGTCGCTGTTATTGTTGGGGTGCTGCCCGCGGTTACAAAAATTCGAGGATTCCAGATGTTCGTGGCTATTGTTTCCAGCATTGGAGTGGCCCGTCGAGATTTGCATGGAATGTTCGTCGAGACTCATGTCATTGTCTGCCTTATATAGGGCAAGGATTCAGATAATTGTTGTTGGATTGCTTGAATATCTGCCATAACTCCTGACTCTGATGCCATTTTGTTACGTGTAGGATCGAGTTATGGTATGGTCGTTAAGATTAGTGATTTCATGTTGTTTGTTCGTTTTTTTCTTGAGCTTCCCTATGGTGGTTGTTTGTGTGAATGGACGGGAAGGGGGATTGAAGGGAAAGAGAGCAACAATAGTTTCTTAGAGATTTACTTTGGGGAAAAATTTGAATAATTTTATTAACCACCAATTATATATATATAGGTAGGACCAAGAGCGAAATCCTAAAAATCCTCTCTCTACTTAAAAGAGATCTTTAAAGATCTATTAGATAAACTTAAATAAAAACCAATCCTAATATTGAAGTAAAAACCGATCCTAAAAGAAAAAATTGCAAGTGTATCTTAGAACCCATAGGTGGATTTGATCTTCATAACACTTTCCTTTTGATGGCATCGCATCAGAAAATATTTTTAGTTTGTCTCCTAGGTTTGCATTCGGAATTTTATGATTTTATTTGGTCCTATTATATTATCACATATTTGACCACATGACATTGCCCTCTGGTTTTTGCAGAAGGATCTTGTTATATATGAAATGAATGTTCGTGGTTTTACAGCTGATAAATCTAGTGGGCTGGATCCAAGTATTCGTGGAAGCTACCTTGGTGTGATTGAAAAGGTTTTATAGCATGCAATTATAAACGATATTTCAACGCTTAATTTTGTACATGTTACTAAAATTTTAAAGGTTGTGGTTTCCTATTAAAAGGGTCTGTGTAGTACCCCCTTGTCTGCATTATTTAGCCATACCATTGCTTTTTATATTCTGATTTTCGGTCCTTTTTTCAATGAATAAACATCATTTTTCTTTTGAGGGCCAATTCCTCCTTTGTGACACCACCCCTGATCAATTTCAATTTGCACTGAAATGTTTCATTATCAATGTAGTGTTCATGATGAGACATGCTATTACGTAATAATTATCACAGCACTCTGAAGGACAGAAAATCCTTTCAGACATTAGGAAAGCAAAAGAAAATGAGATTGATATCCCTCCCGATCAATATAAGTAGCATACCACTATCAGCTAACGAAGAGGCAAGCCTAGGGTCAATACACTTCTCAATAGTATCAAGAAAGAGCTAGGGAGTTTACACCGCTACTGTTTGTCTTGCAATGTAATGGAAATAAATAATTGGCAATCTGGGATATGCTGATGTTCAACTTTGCTAGCATAGTTTTACTGCATCAAGGATTAGGAGTTTATCTGTTCGGCCTTTTAGAGAGAGAAGATAGGGCTTTAAACATTGAAAGGGGTGGTGAATATGGCGGTAATGAGGTTTCCTAGATGGGTGTATGACTGGATGAGGCCTCATTTTTCAAGAGTCATTAATGGTGAGCAATACTAAAAAGACTCAATGGAAAATATTGTCTGCAACCTTCGTTTCCCCCCCCCCCCTCATAAATTAGAAGCATATGGCTTTTCTCTCACATAGGATGATGCAGATGGACTTTCAAATGATTGTCACTAGTTTCTAAATTAAATAGTTGTGGACTTCTTAAAATGTCATTCGTTTTTTAGGATACTTGTCTTGTGAAAAGCTGAACCTAGGCATTTTTATCAAACATGTTTATCATATTTGTCATATACGGTGCTACCTGTAATAACTTAATTGGTTTCCAAAATTTTTTTCTTGTAAATTGTAAATGTGTAAGTTCCTTTCCTGCAAGATACCCCACCTGGTGGAGCTGGGAATCAATGCTGTTGAGTTGTTACCAATCTTTGAGTTTGATGAAATGGAGTTCCAAAGGCGCCCTAATCCAAGAGATCACATGGTATGCTTTATTGATGTCTTCTGTTTTTTCTTCTCTCCTGAAAATCTTTTTGCCTTGGGCTTCATTGATTTTGTTTTTTAGTGTACAACTACAGTGATTTTTTATTGATTACATGTCTGTTTTCTGAATGTTACATTATTTAAACATAAATACAAGTTACGTTTTACTTTAAAATTACTTTCTGATGAATCCTTGTTGAATGTTTTCAAATTGGATTCTACAAAAGATCAATACTTGGGGTTATTCAACTATAAATTTCTTTGCTCCTATGAGTCGGTATGCGAGTAATGGTGGAGGACCCCTTAATGCTTCTCGAGAATTTAAAGAAATGGTTAAGGCGTTTCACAATGTGGGAATTGAGGTATCTTCTTCCATTTCACGACTTTTCAATTTGAAAATCTATTTCGTGCTCGTAATACCTCTTTGCTGCTTGTGCTACCTATCATTTTGAAATCTTTGACATGGCATATGGTGCTCTTGCCTTTTCAGGTAATTTTAGACGTTGTATATAATCACACAAATGAAGCTGACGATGAGTATCCATATACTACTTCATTTCGTGGAATTGACAACAAGGTGATTAACTTGTTCACTGCAGCTAAGTAACATATTTTTTGTCTGATGACTATTTCCTTTCCCTTTTTGTTGCTACCCCTAATTTAGCATTTTTTTGTCGAATTGTTGTGACATTCTGAAGAACTGCTGATTCTCTGTCCGTGCAGTTCTATTTACATTTTTAATTCTTTTTAGATGCATTTGTAGGAAAAATGTTGAAGCTTTAAATAGATTCATAGATTTGTCGAATGCTTTCATACACTGTTACTTTGTTCATGGTATTAGAGATATGTAGTGAGATGAATTCATGGGGCCAGGAAAATGTACATGCATTAATTGCCTCGTCAGAGATTATGGCACTCTTATTTTTTAAGTCTCTACCAGGTATCTTTGAGTTTGGGAGGTGGCTGTGTCCATGCAGTTTTGAAGTAATACTTCATTCAGCAAAATATTAGCTCCAACTTCCAATAATTTATATAAATTAGCTTCCTTTTGTCATCCCTAGGTTGATAACTCGAAATCTTTGTATATAACTTCGAGTCATATCTTCTTCGGTCCTCCCCTTGCTCTTGTGAAAGGACCGAATTCATGGACTCTACTCGACTAACAGGTGCACTACTGAGCCTACGTCGTACGTGACCAAACCAGCATAAACGATGTAGATGCCTAGGAGATTGCATAAACTGACTAACTTGCTGGATGGTCCAAGAGATGTTCAGGTCATGTGATTGTCAAATAGTTTAAGCCCCAAACCAGTTGACGGTACACAATTGGATCATTAAGAAGATCACCGTACTCACAATGATATTTCACATTAATTTCCAAAGGAGTATCTACGAAGTCAAAGTCCTAAAGGCATGCTAGTGTAATGAGGTCATATGTATATTTATGTTGATTGATAAATATATCCGAAGTTCCAGTGTGTATTTCTAGCCCCAAGAAGTACGTAAGTGCTCCGAGGTCTTTCATATGAAATGAGGACAATAGGTGCTGCTGGAGGCGCAGAATGAGGGTAGAGTCGGTGCCCGAAATAACAATAGCATCCACATACACAAGTGGAAGAACAAATCCAGTTGCATTCTTGCGAAAAAACAAAGATGAATCATACTTACTCTGCCGAAAAGAAAAGGAACGTTGTTCAAAATTTGTCAAACCATGCCCTGGGAGCCTGTTCATGCCATAAAGAGTCCGTCGCAGTTTACAAACTGGTGAAAAGAGGCATGGGTGAGTCCAAGAGGCAATTTAGTATAAACGTCCTCATTCAGATCACCCTGAAGAAAGGCGTTCACCTACCAATTTTTCAATCTCATTCTGGTGGTTAACTCCTGATATAGCCACGTACGTAGTAAAGAAGGGCGGAACCCACTTGAAGGAGTTCCCCAACGGTAAGGCCATACTCGCACATGTCCCTCCCCTTTCTTAATTTCTATCATGTGTTTTGAAGATCGTGATGGGGATCCTTGAACGCACTCTGGTATCAATAACACATCAATTGCCTTAGAATAATATCTCTCAGCCACACAAGGCACTACCAATTATTTATTAGCCACCGATAAAACCATACCCCAAAACTACACATCCTTGGTTTTTGCCTAGGAAATCAAAGTAGCTGGTGTTCTACTTAATGAAGAATCCCCCAACAAATTAATTTCCTCTCCCCCTTGTTTGAATTTCATCTTCATTCTCAACCAATTAACTTTTACCTCACCTAATGCACATAACCAAGCTACCCCAAGTATTAAATCCACGCACCCTAACCCAAATAAATAGCCATCAACTTCCACCTCACAATTCCCCAATTAACCCGATCTTTGACACATTCCATATGAACTCACCCGATGCCCACTCCCCAAACGGACTCCAAACTCTCTTGTGGCAATAACTGGCAAGTCGAGTGTGTTTACCGGCTGTGTAGATAATAAATTATGGTTGGCGCCACTATCTATCAATACAATAATTGGTTTCTTTTCCACACTTCCACGTACTTTCAAACCTGTGAGGTTGCGATATTCCACCGACAGAAAATAAAGGAAGTTAAAAGTTAGTCAATTCCCCTTCTTGTCCTTCATCTACCACCAGCTCCCCCATCTCCCTATCTCCCTCATCTTCATCTTATGCCAAAATCATATCCAAAGAGATTTCCTAGGACATTGATGTTGTGGGTGATATGTTTGGTCACTTTTGAATCATAAGCATTTTTCCTTTCGTTGGAGAAACTTGCTAAATGTAAAAGTTCCCCTCTCCTTCCCCCATCACTGCCACACCCCATGGGTTCTGGGTTGGCTATGTGCCCCCCACACCGCCCACACACACCTTCATTTAGGAAATGATTGATTAAGATTGGTCTTAACGGTTGGATAGGTTCGAACAAGATATTTCCCTAGAAAAGTTGAATTTATTTACCTCCCTTTCTTGTCCTATACTTTGACCTTTGTTTTTCTGGGCTGTTACCCCTTCATTCAGTTCCCTCTCCACTGCCCTTGCCAACTCCATTGCCCTCGTCACACTTAATGGATAATGGTTTCCACCCTATGCCTCAACTCTACGTAAGACATTTAAAAAATATCCAAGATAGTGCTTCTCCGAATCATCGCCTCACAACTCTCTTCATAATCCCTTACAAACATATATTTTGCTTTAAAGAACCGAGTTACTGATATGGGTTGTGGAAAATTCTCGAATGAATCTTCGCTCCATTGCATATTTCAGTCGTTCCAGTTGAGATTGGGAACACTCATCTTCACCCAATGGAACCAGTGCATCTCCGGCCTTCCATACATACACACACCGTGGGTACGCGATCTGGTTCGGGCGTAGCATTTATCTCAAAGTATTGTTCAGCCTTAACAACCCAACCGAGCGGATGAAGCCCATTAAAACCTGGTAAGACCAGCCTTTTCATCATGTGTTTCATCTCATCATAGCCAAAATTATGTTCAAAATCACGATCACCGTCCTAGCCCATGAAAGCATTTCTCCCATGCGCACACTCCTCTTCTTCTTTTTCTCTGTTATTTGCTTTTTATTTTCCATTCCAATCCTCTTCTTCTCGATATTTAATGTAACAAATGAACTCTAGTACGGTGTTCATCATTGATTTAATTTCTTTCATGTCAGCGTCTACCTCCTGCTTCCGCGCTGCATTCTTCTCCTCCAAATTCATCACAACCTTCTCCAATGTTTCGAATTTTAGCATCAGAACGTGTTGAAGTCATCGTAGAGCTGAATCCTTAGCGTCGAACCACAAGTTTGACCAATTGTTAGTGCCAAAATGATCATCAAAAGAACAAGTCAACATTCGAACAAGAAATTCAGGGAAATTACTTATATATTGAACGATCAAAATAGAACAGAAAATTCACACAATCCCTCAACACTCACTTGTACTCGGGTATAAATACTCCCTGTCCAAGCTAGTACTCTCACAACTTATAATATTTATCATACGTGTAACTACCCTGCTCCCCCTCTATTTTATTCCCCCGTGCGTAACAGCAACTTTCTCTCTCCTTTCTGTTTCGAGGCTCTTCTGTGCTAGACATAATGTATCTTGGGCCTTCTTTCTTGAGTTTCTTTCATTGGTCCTATACTTCCTTCCTTTGGGCTTGTCAATTCTTTTCCCATATCAGCCTACGCCTGTTATGTTTCAACAGTAGAATAATTACTTCTAAACTAATTACATATTGTTGTAAGAGACTCGTACTAATGTAAATATTTACTGAATTAAAAATTTTGTTACCGAGCAACTTTAGACCTGCTTTAAGAAATTATATGCATTTGTAAGCATCTTTACTTATTTAAATCTTAAACACGTGTTACTTGGCGTTTATTGAAGCAAGGTTATGGACGTGATATTGTAAGAGTCAATTTAATTGACTAGATTTTTATTAGAATGTGCCAAAAATAGTTTCCAGATACTAAAGATCATCAGTTTATCTGGAGTCGATTTTTTGAAGAATTAATATGGACATTTGTATCTGTTATCTTAAATTGTTATTGCATCCTGTTCCTTTCTCACTTGTGTGCTAAACCTCATGTAGGTTTATTACATGGTAGACTTTAACAATAAAGCTCAGTTGTTGAACTACTCTGGTTGTGGTAATCTCTAATCATTTTACTCTTTCATAAAAGATCTATTTATTTGATTCTTTTTAAGTCAACTTTAAATAACATGTGTTCAAATTCAATGAACTTTTGATTTTTAAGAATGCTATCTGGGACTTGACTATCATTTGTTATCTCACTCTTTACACTGTAAGAGAGTGAACCGGTCGATGCACTGTGCATTTTATTGGAAATAATTTTAGTTGTAATAATAATATATACCAGGTCCCAAATAACTTGAATGATAAGTAACATTTCTTTTTTCTCATCGCTTTTAACAATCATCTTGGCAACAGATGCTTGAATCTTAAACCATATTAACTCATTACTAAATTGCAGTCGCTTCCCAGTTTATAAGAAGTTGTTTGCTAAAGAAATCATATCACACAACCATGGATTTTTGGGTTTTGATACTGGTTTTTTAAGATCTTGGAAACAATTGCTCTGTTGGAAAATAATTATAGTTTGGGAAAAGGGGTTGTGCTCATTCCCTTGTGTTGAACAAATTGTTGTGCATTGGAGATATTTTATTTCAGAAACAATTTGCATTCTGCATCATGCAGACAAGTGAAAAGGACTTTTTCCCTATCTATAGAGCAGCCAAGTATATTTCCCCAAAGGACCGTTAGAGATCAAAATCTTCAAATCAAAGACAAATATAAGTATAAACCTTTTTTTTTTTATCAGGCAAAAAGTAATAATATAAAATAAAGTACCAAAGGTACTAGAAAGTTACTATAAGCTGTAGCAAAAATAAGAAAACCAGTGGACTAGTCCTAGTTCCGTGCATCAACATTTCTTATGTTTTTGACAGAATAGTTTACTTGAATCTTTATTATTTAATAATTTCTATTACAGCAGGGATCCATCTTTTGTTTAGGAACTGTTCTCAATATTGTTGATGAGTTTGATAACCAACATTTGGCTTATAGCTAGATACCAGTTTTTGCTAGTGGTTTCAAATCAAATTGTGCTCACATTGTGGGTTGGAGCTAGATGAAACACGGATAACATGGTTATTTTGCATCGTGCAAGGTGAGTCAAGCTTGAGCTAAGATTGTCTAATTAACTTTAGTCCATAATCTCGAAATAAAACAAAAACCACAGTATTTGAAGCCATAAGAATGACATTGAAAAGGAAACTATGAAAAAATCTATATTTCCCTGTTGTAAATCTGAAATCCCACTTAAAATTGTTGCTTGAAGATCTATATGATTTTTTATTCAAAAGTTCAACCCTGTCAGAATAAATTTCTCTAATTATACTAGGGTGTCCAATGCAGCTTTCTGGGCATAAAATCCAGAAAACGAAAATAAATCGAGTCGGTCTCTACCATAGAACTATGATTTTCCTCAAAAGTTTCCTTCTCATGTGAACCGACCATGGTCAGTTTGTCGCTTTAACGGTGGTTCCTATTTGCCTATGAAGCATGAGATTGATGACATGGTCATCCTTGTAAGCTTGATGCATTTTCAGGAATTGTTTTCGTGGATCGTCATATGTGATAGCTAGTGGGTCAAACTGAGTTTTGAGGGGCCAAAGATTACACATGTTTGATCACATAGTTTCATCAGTTCTTTGGGTTTCTCTCTCGGAGCATTTTATTTGAGAAATTTTTGTTGATTATCTCTTTTGGTCAAATTTGTATCCGTAGCCAACCTACAAGTCAAATGAACATAATGTCGAAGCCCGCAATACTCGGAATGAAACATGCCAAGTAAGCACTAACATAACTATAAAGTACATGTAAAATGGGGATATAATGGTGCTTATCAAGAGATAACCATCAAAAAATGGCTTAAGCCTTTAAATCTAGTGGATCACAGTTCATTCTTGTTTTTTAAGTTTCTAAACACTAGTAATGATGAGGTTTGAAAGTAACAATCATGTTGGAAAGTGTGATATTAGGAAGTTTAGGATAGACATAGTTGCAACTTAGTTCAAATCGAGTTTCAAGCATGTATGAGTTATTGTTTATCTCTTGTTCTCATGTGTTGCTTGGGCTTGCAATGCATGCTTGTGGTAAGATAGCCAAGAGTGTTTTATAGGGATGAATTAAGTCCTATATTCGGCTTATCTCTCTTTGTTTAATTTGGACGGAAGGGCTTCATTCATTATTGGATGGACAGGTAGAGTGAAGCATATATGCTACGCGGATTGCATTTTCCCTTTAATTTTATGCCCAAAAAAATTGACTTGCTTTACTATGGATATTTTTTCGTCCAACTTTCATCAGGTATTTTAGCATTAACAAAGAAAAAATCAATTGCATTTCTACTTGATACTGCTTTTGTTTTTTCCTCACAATTTTATAAAATAATTTGATTTTAAAGAAGAAGTAGATTTGTCACTTATCAGGCCCAAGCCTACCTGCCTACCTAAAAGACGACATACATAAAGGTATTCCACTTGCAAATATTTCTGATTAACTCGAGAGGTTGGTATACTCCTCTCATATCCCACTAATCAATATGAGGTGAAAGGCACTACGATCATGTTTCTGTCAAAGAATATGCTCGTCTCAATGCAGGATAGATCCAATGGGACCTCAAGGCAGCTTCCATATTTTCAATAGGTGGCCCTCAGGCCTCAAGGATATAATATTTTGTTCGACATGTTCAATATGTGACTCTCATAGCCTTAGCTCCCAAAGATGCAATTTAACGACTTGCTTTGATACTATTCCATCACAGCTGAGGTCCTAGGGCACAGTCAACTAAGATTGTACTTAATGGGCTATTTTTTTTTTATCAGGCAAAATAAATTTATTAATATAGGAGCACATGGTGTGGTCAAAAAGTTACAAAAAGAAACAGAAAGAAGTAAAAGAAATTCTTAGGTCAAAGACTCTAGAATACAAACAATAGGCTCCCTATACTAGCAGCTATTTTGCATCTACCGCACTTGGGAAGATGATAAACCGATGTTGCAAAAGTGTTTATTACATAGGCTTATGGAACCCTACGAACTTCTCCGACTAAATGTGGGATTGGGTATTTACATTCACGTTTGAATTTTGTTAATTCTTTACTTTTTGCCTCACAAATTTATAAATGTTCTGATTTAAAAATCAAGAAAAGTGAGAGTTCCACATTATAGTTTTTGACCCGGGGAACTTGTTATACAATTTCTGAAAAGAACAACGTTGGATTTTCTTCTGCGAAACATGTTAAATTGTTTTATTTTTGAAGATGCTCAATTTTCTCAGATATGGCCTTTTTACCAGGTAATACATTGAATTGTAACCATCCTGTTGTCATGGAATTGATACTTGACAGCTTGCGACACTGGTAAATTCCGATTATCATCATCATGATACTTTGGTCAATAATTTATTCTGCGATTCTTCTACATGTGAATTAATCTACAGTATGGAAAAATCTGTTCAAGTGATTCGCTTTTTTGAATCCTTCAATTGTCACCATGTTGCGAAAACTGTGATGTGTATATTTAGTTTCCTGTTGGACGTTAGCATACATTATTACTATTGAAGAAAATTCATTGTTTGATGGTTGCACTGGAATCATGCTTATTTTAAATACGGAAACACTGAAATCGCGATTTTAGTGGCTAACTGCTTAATCTCTCTAATGTCTTGAATTGTTTTTGTTCTATTTCTTTTTAATATGTGCTGTCACCTCTTGTACACATTTTAATTAGGAAAGCGTTTTCTAATAAATGGTTGGTGACTCATTCTTCTTTGACGAATGTATCACATTCTATTCTTCAAATGTTTTTTTAGTACGATTCGATAGCACTGTTAACAATGTAGATGACATTATTAACCATGAAATTGGTAAAATTGTGTTCTGTGTTTGGTTTCGTTCATCATTTTTTAAACATGGAAATATTTTATTTCCCTCTTGAATATATTATATTTTTATTGTTTCAGAACAATATATTGTGATTCTTGGTCAACCCCTTTGGCTTGTTTATATTTAGCTGCAATCTGTATATGAATGATTTTTAACTATTTGACACTCAAATTGAAGGGTACTTCATTATCATGTGGATGGATTCCGCTTCGATCTTGCTAGTGTGCTCTGCCGAGGAGCTGATGGTTCTCCTTTGCATACTCCCCCTCTGATCCGAGTAAGTCATTGAACACTTGCAATTATAGTTGTCTCGGAATGACAGCCGAACTATCATTGGCAAATTTTGTCAATGCAGGTAATCTGTAAACAGTTTCTGTAAAATTCTATTTCTTTTTTCACTTTCTTTATTTTTGATCCCCTCCACTTCTGTTGGCAATTTGTCCTCTCTCTTTTCAACATCTATATGAATTTTTCCTTGGTACTTTAAAATCGATATCCCTTTCCATGCATGTTATATGATTTTGTCATCGAACAACAATACGATATTCAATATTGAAAGCAACAACAAATCAACGATAAGTGTGAGGAAAAATGGAAGACTTATATTCCTCTTACTTTCTAAATAATTAATTTTGTACAAGGTACATATATGTACAAGATACATATGTTAATATAGTTGGACTTTTAATTTAAATTTCGTATTTCAGTCAAAATCAAAGCATGTTTAATTTATATCCTAAAAGCATGAGTTTTCAAAAAATATGACATCATTTCTAATTTTGTATTGAATAGATTATTGAACCAAGTGTAGGAATGTGTTACGTGTCAAGATCGTTTCAATACCCCCCTTGATCAGGATTTTTGTTAGGTTCCAAAACCACACCCAAACAGAATGCACCGGAAAACGAATATTATAAACTAGAATTGTATTGAAATGGAAGAAGATACAGAACTCCCAGAGAATAATTCACTGTCACAAGATCCTAGCAAATAAAGCTAGTAATACCCTAGCAAAGCTAATCATAGACTTAACACAAAATGATAACTGAATGCACAAACTTCTCCTTAACGTTTTATTCCCACTCCCCCCACTTCTGGATCCTTCCAAAGACTTGGGACTCTTGGGCCTGGTCCAGCATTGTCCTCAAGGCTGAGACTTGAAACTTGGTTTTCTATCAATTCTGCTTCCATCCAACATCAAAGACAATTAACTCAAAACCAAGGACTAAGAATGCATCGCCATAATATAGAAAATCAGGAGGATATTTGACCACACATGATTCAATTATCGTAGAAATGTTGATTGTATTGTTAAATTCTTGCAATTTCGAATCCAAATCAAGAGCCCTAATCTTCCCTAAAAGTGCTCCTGAGACAATAAAGCTAAAGCTGCCAGAGTAATCCTGCAACTCCACGTTATCGATGTCGTGTATTGTCACAAATTCTGCACCAGAAAAAAATTAAATCCTTTGTTTCAGCCCATAATCCTAGAAATTTAATTTCATTATCTGCCACCTTTTTTGTCCTCATCCTCATTCAATCAGTTTGCATAGCCATAGCCCCAAGAATTATAATATTTGGGCCATGGGTTTCTTTCACCCTACAATTTTCATTGATGGGCCGTCAAATAAAATAACTCATTTCTTTTCCTTTCTTCACAGCCCACTTTGTTAGCCCTATTTCAAAAACTTAATCATCAAACCATATCACTTCCCCAAAATCTGGTCGTTCAACCTCTCCCACGGCTTGTCCCGCTTTTTCACTCCCTATATTCATCTCTGGCCAGTTTCTATTCCCCGATTTGAACTCATCCTTGATGAACAAAGCGTTCTCCTCCTTCTCGTGTGGAACCTGTTGGATCTGTTCCTCCTCAACAATCTGGTTATGAAGTTCTTTATGTATGGGCTGTTGGCTCTCCTCCTTCCCAACAGTTTGGTCAGATTCTGCCATGATATGATCATGGAATTCTTCCTTTTGATTATTTCCAAGGCCCATATTGTTTGGCCCCACGATTTGCTCGAGGAGGGATATCAAGTGATCGAACTTCTTGTTTGTGGAATCTCTGGCTGCGTCCGTTTCAGATCCTCCTTGGTGCGGATGATGTTCATCGATTCCCTTACGTCGCGATGGAATAGGATAAGGTGGGGCTGTAGCGACTGCTTGTTAAGTAGTGGGCTTGAGATTTTTGGCCCAGAGAATAGCCCATACAATGACCGAGCAAATCTGCCTCTATGTTTCTTGCTAAATCCATGGCGTGAGGGTAGATCGATGCTGAAGATATCTAACCTGTTGCTGCACCTCGTCGTTCACATAATCTCGATCCTCGGATTTTTTTTCTTCTTCCGGCTCGAGGCCACTGCTTTCTACTACTCCAAATGACTGCTCCTGTCCGTCCTCACTTTGAAAGTACTCTTTAACCATCGAGTCTTCCTCCACAGCCTTCTGTTTATTTCCCTCCCCAAACCGCCGCACAATTTCCCCGATTAGTTGCTCCCATGTTTGAACGGGATTTCTTACTGTGAGCCAATAAAACCACAAGTCAGCCACTCCGTCCATGGACATGAATGTGATTTGTACACGATCTTGCCATGGTGTAGAATTCTTCTTAAAGTACTGCTCTGCATTCAAAATCCATTGCATGGGATCAGCACCCTTGAATCCTGGCATCACCTCATACCCAAAGATCCTGAAAAAATTTGTTTCTCTTCCTCCTCCATCGATCTTCATGTGGTGTGTTTCCTTTTGTAACTGCAGCGTCTTCTCAAATGTGTCGAACTTGTCATCAGTTCGGTTCCATTTTCGTATCACCTCAGGTCTTTGTATCCGGCAGGTTGGACCAATTGTTAGATTCCAAAAACCACACTCAAACAGAATGCACTGGAAAACGAATATTATAAACTGGAATTGTATTGAAATGGAAGAAGGAATAGAACTCTCAGAGAATAATTCTCTGTCACAAGACCCTAGCAAATAAAGCTAGTAATACCCTAGCAAAGCTAGTCACATACTTAAACAAAATGATAACTGAATGCACAAACTTCTCCTTCACGTTTTATTCCCACTCTCCCCACTTCTGGATCCTTCCAAAGACTTGAGACTCTTGGGCCTGGTCCAATATATTTAGGGCCCATAGCAACGTTGAAGTCCCTAACAATATTCCTTTCATTATATAGACTAGATGGTTACAAATCATGCCAAAAATCTGCTAAATTTTCATGCTGATTTGACTACAAATATGCAGATATATTTACACATTAAATCTTATCATATCAATGCAAATATTAACATGTCAAATGAAATATTAATATTTCAACTCAAATTTCTAATATGTCAAATATTTGGACGTGTTTGTTAAACTTTATATTAATTAAATTATGTATTTGGTGTTAATATGAGTGATATTATGAAGATTCCAGTGGCATGCATTTATTTATATATATACTTCTTGAATTTGGTAAAAAAAATTTTTTTGATTTTACATGGTTTTAGAATTTAAAAAATGTGAACTTTAGAATTTGTATAGTACATGTATATATAAATATTAAAATATACATGTGTGTCCCAGCCGTGTCGTATCCTGAAAATTTTGAAAATCCTTGTCGCGGTGTCCGTGTCGTGTCGTGTCAGTGTCCGTGCATCATAGGTCAAATCAAATCCTATCATATTTAATATCTTTGTCATCCCCCCTCAAATTGATGATGGATTGAAGCTGAGGAAAGCCAAGTTCTCCCAATAACCCACGGAGCCATGCTGAAGACATGGCACGATACTCAGACTCAGTAGAATACTTGGAAATTCTGTCTTGCCTTTTACTTTTCCAAGAAATGAGTGCAGAACCAAGAAACATGCACCAACCATTGACAGAGCTACGAGTATTAGTACATCCACCATCACTATAAGCCATGAACTCTAAGGACGAGTCTTTATTAAGAACAACCCACGAGAAGATGTCCCTTTGAGGTATCGCATAATACGACGAACAGCTGCAAGATGAAGAAGACGAGGAGCTTGCATGAATTGACTAACCTACTGAACAACAAATGAAATGTCAAGGCGAGTGATCGTCAAATAATTCAAACTCCCAACAAGCTGTCGATATAAGGAAGGATTTGGCAGGAGCTCGTTTTCGTCGCTAGAAAGTTTGAGATTGATCTCCAATGGAGTAATAACAGAGTTACCATATTGAAGGCCAGCTAATGAAATAATTTCCTGAGTGTACTTATGTTGATGTAATAGAATACCAGACGGAGTGATCTTGACCTCAAGGCCAAGAAAATACTGTAATGCACCAAGATCCTTCACATGAAAAGAGGTACCGAGGTGATGTTGTAACTGCTGAATTAAGACCATATCAGAGCCCGTAATCACAATATCATCAATATAGACCAGAAGCATCACAATGCCCACAGAGGTTTTGCGAAGAAAAAGAGACGAATCAAACTGACTTTGAGCAAACTGAATGGCAAGCAAAGTGGAGCGAAATTTTTCAAACCATGCCCGTGGAGCCTGTTTCAGCCCATATAGAGAACAACGAAGGCGACACACATCTGAAGAATGAGCAACAAACATACCAGGAGGAGGAGACATAAAAATGTTCTCCTTTAGGTCACTATGTATATGTAGAAAAGCATTTTTATACATCCATCTGTCTGAGTGACCAACCCTGTGAAGATGCAAGGGTTAATATAGTTCGAACAGTAGTCATTTTTGCGACGGGGATAAATGTTTCGTCATAATCAATGCCATATCCTTGGATATTCCCAACTGCCACAACTCGAGCCTTATATCTGTCAATTGACCCATCAGATCGGAATTTAACTGAATTCACCCGTTTACAACCAATTGGTTTAACGTCAGATGGAAATTGGTTTGACGTCAGATGGACAAGGCACAATGTCCCAAGTATGATTGTTTTGAAGAGCTTGGAACTCTTCATGGCCTGCTACCAGCACTCTTGGAAAGAAGCTTGAGCATAGGAATGAGGAATAGACACAGTATCGTGAGTTGCATTACATGAGATATGGGAAAATCCATACCGATCAGGGGTCGCGAAGCCCTAGTCGAACGCCGAAGTGGAGGGACCGCTGATGAATCAGGTGATTGGGTAGTGACGGGAACGGGTTGTGAAGGGACGTCGATGATACACCAGACTTGGTTTGAAATGCTCAATAGAGGAGGAAACATTATCAAAGGTAGGAAGAACAACATTATTTGAATTAGAAATAATCTGAGACCGAAAAAAATATTGATTTTCGAAGAAAATCACATTCCTAGAAATGCAAAACCTATTTGCAGGAGCATCATAACAAAGAAATCCTTTTTGAGCGGGGCTATATCCCATGAGGCACACATGACAGATTGGGCAGCAAGCTTATGACGATCAATCGGTTGAAGATGAACAAAATAGACAAATCCAAATGTCTAAAGAGAGTGATATTCAGGAGATATACCAAATAAGAGAATATAAGGAGAATCATAATTTAAATTAACAGAAGGCAAATGATTGATTAAATAGACAGTAGTAGATAAAGCTTCCACCTAGAATTTAGATGGTACTATCGAATCAATCAACAAAGTATGAATAATGTCATGACGATTCTTACGTTCAGCGACTCCATTTTGCTTAGGGATATAAGGGCAGGAATGATGTGAATGATACCTTTTTGTTGAAGATAGGTCTGAAACGAATGACACATATATTCTCCGCCTGAGTCGGAGCGCAATATTTTGATACAAGTACTGAATTGTGTTTCTATAAGTGCGACATATTTATGAAAAACAAAAAACACTTCAGCCTTAAAAGGGAGAAAATATATCCAAGTAAATCGATTAAAATCATCAGTAAAGGTGACAAAATACCGATATTGAGCATGAGAAATAACTGGAGTGATACCCCGAATAATCAATATGCACAATGTCAAAACACCTAGCAGCACGACTACCATGCGTAGGAAAAGGTAGTGTTTTACTCTTACAAAGACGACAAGTATTACAATGAAAGGAATTAGGAGAACAAGTAAAAAAAGCCTTATTTCCTAAAAAATCATTTTCTAAAAGGTAAGTCAAGACACCAGAATTGGGATGTTCCAATTTCTTATGCCAAACTTCAATCTTATTGGTTTTGGCAGTACAAGCAACAAATTGTAAAGGAAAAAGATGTCCCACTTTAGGACCCTCCGTGATCACAATCCCGATCACCTGATCCTGCACAAGACAATCACCACGAGAAAAGTGAAAATCATAATTATCCACCAATTTCCCAACATAAATTAAATTGGTAGTTAATTGAGGAGAAACAAATATATATCAGAATGAAGACCCCGAATTACCAACTGCAGTAATAGGTAGTGTACTACCATCCGCAATCTGAATGTTTTGTGACCCTTCATATTTACGAACATCATTTAGGCTGATGGTGCTATGGGTCATATGGTTAGAAACCCCCGAATCAACAATCCAAGAAGTATCAAGAGTGGAACCAGTACCTTGTAGGCCTAAAGCTTGAAAACCAGACATAATCATTTGTTGGACCATAGTAGGAGTAAGAATAGTTGAATCAGAGGTGGCGGCGTGAGGCGCAGACTCTGAAGATGGAACTGCGGCCTGCAAAGCATGTGAAGGACGATTTTGAGGCCTCACTGGACAATCCCTGATGATGTGCCCCTCGTTTTTGCTCTGTAATTGCAAATTTTTATAGAACAATTGCGAGCTATATGACCGAATTCTTTGCAACGATAACATTGAATAGCAGGTTTCCCTTTTGCCATGAGCAGCATAAGCGACATTCATAGGGGCAGATTCAGACGGCAAACTTAATTGAGTGGATAAGCGTTGTTCCTCACGGAGTAAAGCACCTAATAAACCTGCTCGAACATGTTCAAACTCGAGTCGAAGTTTCATAAATATTGATCATGTTGACTTTCAACATGAATAACTTGAAGAGCCTCAAGAGCCGTCGACGGAACCTTAGCATGAACAATAGCAGAATATTTGCTCCCAAGATTAAGAAATCCAAAATACAATTATGCAATAGGCAGATTTCCTTGAGTGAATTGACTAAGTTCAATTCCAATTGATTCGTTGATGATAGATGCGTTGCAAGTAATCCCACATACATGGGCTGTATTGAAACACCGGAGATCGGTGACAAGTTGTGGTTCAATTGTGCCCAAGAGCCAAGAAATGACCTTAGCATCTTTAGTTTCCCATTGAGCAAGTTTTTTCTCATCAGTTGGAATGCGAGTAGAACTATCAAGATGATGAGATAATTCATTGCATTTCAAAAACATCTTGAACTGAAAGGCCCAAGTAGGAGGATAATATTTGCCAGTGAAGCGAGCAATAGAGTTTTCTATTGACATGATGTAGGAAAAAAATCAGTCCCCAAGAAGCCCAAGAAACACAGAATTGCCGCACAAACAGCCGTGCAAAACCACCGAAAGAAATTTTTGGCAAAGGATGGCGCAGGAACAATCTGCCGCACAAAGCAGTGCACGAAGGCTGGTAAAAGCAGATTCCAAAAAAAAAATCTGCTGCACAACTTTACCAAACTGATGCAGAAAAAATAAAAAACTAGGCTGTGATACCATCTCAAGATTGTTTCAATGCCCCTTCATCAGGTTTTTCCTTATATTATATAGACTAGATGGTTACAAATCATGCCTAAAAATCTGCTAAAATATCACACTGATTTGACTACAAATCTGCTGATTACAACCTATATTTACACATTAAATCTTATCATATCAATGCAAATATTAACATGTCAAATCAAATATTAAAATGTCAAATCAAATTCTAATATGTCAAATCAAATCCTATCATATTTATTATCTTTGTCAATGGGCCAACTAATGTGATTCAAGGGGAGAGGCCCATTGAGGAGAGAGAAAGGGTTAGCACGTGAAGAGAAGGGGGAGAGAGTTATTTTGCGTAGAATTCCACACCATGGGATGATAGAATGCAAATCGCATTCATGTCAATGTATGGAGTTGCTGAGGTATAGTTTTATCTACTGACAATGCTATATCCCAATATAACTTGGGATCAATTTGCACAAGAACCGAGGAAACGATTTGGGGAAGCTATCAATGATGTTAGCTGTGAAGATGAGATTTCCATCAAAACATAATCTGAGATGGATAATGAAGCAAAGAACTACGTAGCAGATGACATTATTAAGGAGGGCTTGCTTGTAAACCCGACCAATGGTAGTAAACGACCCTGACCTGGCCCGGAACCGGCTCGTGGTCAGCCGGTTAACCGAGTCAACGGTTCGAAGGGTCGGATCTGTAACCGGCCCGTCTAAACCCGTGAACCGGTGGTTAACCGGTGGTTCAAGGGTTTATTTTAGTTTTTTTTACATTTTTAAATCTAAAATACATGTTATGGTGTGGATTTGAACTCATGACCTCCAACTTGAATAATTAGCTTTAATCACTAAGCTATAAGAACCTTGTTGATATAAATATATTGTTATAAGTTATAGATATTAACCAAACAAATATATCTTATATATTTTGATTATCTGAGCTTGAATTTATTTCACATTATTTTATGCTTAATCCATAGATGAAAACTCATTCAAATATTATTCACATTTTATTTCAAATTTTAATAATATTTTTAATTTTTTTAACCGTCTAACCGGCGGTTCTGAACCGTCTAACTGGCGGTAACCGGCGGTTCTGAACCGTCTAACCGGCGGTTCTGAACTGTGGTCAGGTCTACTTGGTTGCATTGGTAGAAAACTTGGAACAAAGCTTGTCTAGGGACATTTTGACACAGAAAATGAAAAACATGAAGATCAATATTAGATGACAATGAAAAAATGAAACATGAAGCTGATGAAACTATCAAGGAGGAGAAAATAGGTGATGTAAGGAAAGTTGATGTGATCTGGGCTACGAGAAGATGTTGTGATCAACGTCAATTTTCCTTTGACAAGCATGCGATGGGTGTATGGACAGAGAAGCGACAAATCAAGTCTATGGTTTACACTAATGTGGAGAAAACTCAAGGGGTGGGCGGAAGGCAGCGAACTGCGTTGAACGGGAAGATATTAGGGGATTGTAATGCCTAAGCGTCTAGTCATAATAATAATTCATTTATGACGTCGTGAGTGTAGGCAAAAATTCATTAGTAAAGACGTTTATTTTATATTTCATATTTACATTATAACTTCTAGAAATTTGACAGAGTTTTCCCGTAATTTGGACAACAGAGTAAATCATATATACATATCGTCATTTCTAAATAACTCTTTTCCTCAATGAGTAACCATCAACATAAGCAACTCCAAATTACCCAATTCCTAAGGCTCAATCTCTTAAAAACTAAAGCACAATTTAACCAAACAAGAGGGGAAACTTTAAAAGTTTTATACAGACCATATACATGTCTTCAAAAGCTCACCGATCGAGCCATGAATAAAGGAATGCAGATCAAATTGCTTAAACATTATCTACCGTCATCAATTCTCAGACAATGCATCCGGAGTAATTCTGTTGCAAGTATCTGAAGCTTACTTCCTGAAATGACCTAGTACCTGCTTACCTGTTTCAATAGAAACAGCCCACCATAACGTTGAACAATAACATCACATTCAATATGATTATTGAATATATAATTCGTATCAATATATAATTCGTATCACAGCAATTTAAGATTATTGAGATCTATAAAAGTGTACTCCCTGTATTTTTACAAGCCAAACATTACCCTTGATGTACTATACATGCTTCATTCTTACACAATCCCTTAACATGACATTCAGTATGATTATTCCAAACTTAATACTTTTCAACTTGATATTTTTAATACACCAACAGTGCACCATTAAATTAATTACAACAATCATTCATTCTCTATTCTAATAATAATAACGGCACTTTGACCCATAATAATTATAATAGCGGCACTTTGACCCCGAATGGTAATTATAATAGAGGCTCTGTGACTCCGCTCAAATTCAATAGTGGCATGTTGACCCCACTGTGATTATATAATTGCACTTTGAACCCCACTATATATATATTAGCGAGACTTTGACCCTGATCAAATTCAACAGTGACATTTTGACCCCACTGTGATTATATAGTAGCACTTTGAACCCCACTATATTTATATTAGCGGTGTAATCTGCTTCCATGGTAATCGAACTATCTGTAAATAAATGTACAAAAAGAAGCATAAAAATGAAGTAAAAGAGGAAAAAAAGAGAAAACAAGGAACCTTGTTGATATTCATGGGACGAATAGTTCTTGATGTACTGCTGTTCACGACAACTATAGGGGATTGATCATGAACAACAACCCAATTTTTTTGTTTTAATTGCTATCTTACCATGTTGAGAAGAAAAGAAAAATTATATTCCTGATATAAAGGAAAGATACTTACAAAATTAAATTTGCTTATAGATGTCAAATGCTTACCCTACAACGTACTTTTCAACGAAAACATATTTTGTTTTGAATAGAACTATTTTCTGACAAATTTATTTGTCACGCAAGCAAGAAAATTTAGCTATTTGCTGCCTTAATATTACTGATTTATTGAATGGTGCAGGCAATTGCCAAAGATACAATTTTATCAAGTTGCAAAATCATCGCTGAGCCTTGGGATTGTGGTGGTCTTTATCTTGTTGGAAGATTTCCAAATTGGGATAGGTAATCTCTAAGATTTTTAGTCTCTAGGAACTCCATAGATGTAGGCATATTTCGTCTTGCATTAGCTGCAGTAAATATATATCTCGAGGCTGTTGTAAACATATCCATTGTATCTTTATATCATATTTGTATTGCTATTAGATGCATTAATATGTCTAATAGCTCTACAGATGCAGGAATATTTCGCCTTGCACTGGGTGCAATAAATATATCTCGAGACCGTTGTAAATGTATCCATTGTACCTTTATATCATATTTATGTTGCTATTAGATGCATTAACATGTCTATGAAGTTCCTGAAGCTAATACAATATACCACCCTTATTGCTAATAGCACAGTCAAACCTTATTTTGTCTCGATTTTATAAGCGAAATATATTGAAAATAATTTCAGAAATGCTTTGGGTAGCTTAGGAATCTTGCTTGAAATCAAGTTCTTTAGTTGACCATCTATCCTGTCTATGTACCTTTTGCATGATGGGTCAGCGAGGAAATGGGGACAGTGGCTTAAGCCATTAGGTGTAGGCCTTTCCAGATGTGGAATCTTCTAATTCTTCCTATTTGACCTGAAAGTGCTTTTGCCAGCGTTGATGAATAAACTATAGGATATTATTTCGATCCTGATCTAATGTCTGATTGCGATATTATTGAGGTCAGTCTTTTCGGATTACTGACAGGCGGATGCCAAAGTCCAAAAGGTATGAGCAGTTTCACAATGCTCATACTGAATGAGGGTAATTTCCCACCACTTGCCCAACATTTTAGAGACCCTGGTGGATATTTTTCTGTAATGTGAAATAAGTGTCCAAATCCTTATATGTTTTGCAAAATAGAGAAATTATAAATTATCTTCGTTCTTTTTTCAATAGAGAATAGTGGTAGAATACACAGAAGTACCTACTAACCCTATCTTTCGTAACTGTGGAATTCTCACTCGTGTTCAATTCGGGCTTATAAGAATTTTGTTTTTCCTAATTTTGGTATGTTGAAATTGAAATAAAGAGAATCTGGTAATAGATTGCCAAATCTCTCCTTTATTTGTCTTATCTTAGTTAGTGGAGGTGTTTCCTCCGGTAATTTGCTAGGCCCTATGTGTACTTTGAATTATTGAGGAGGAAAAGGAAAAAAGATCTCTGAAAAATCTTGATGATAAGATTGTCTTACATGGCTATTGAAAGGCAAAGTTCTTTATCCGAAGTGACCTCCAATCCAGAACCGTCAGGAAACAGCGGGAAACAATCATGAAGATGGACGAATGCTACACTCCCAAAGATTTTTATAGGAATATTGTTGATCAAACGTGAATGTGGGAAATATTTTTGAAAGATAGATATGGGAGTTTGAAAGTTCAAAATTCGTGAGGGCAATCGATTAATTAGAAAGTAGTTGTCAAGACAGCCTCTTCCCAAAGATAACTAGGAACGCTAGTATGAAAACTAATTGCTCGAGCAACTTCGAGGAGATGCTTATTCGTTCGTTCAGCTACTCCATTTTGCTGAGGAGTATGGTGACACGAACTTTGATGTATTATACCGTGATGAGTAAAAAAATCCCCCAAAATACGGTTAAAATATTCTTTCGCATTATCACTTCGAAAAATCTTGACTTTGATTTGAAATTGAGTCTGAATCATGTTATAAAAATTTTTAAATATCATTCCTGCATCAGACTTGTCTTTTAAAAGGAACACCCGGGTTAGTCGAGAATGATCATCAATAAATGTTATGAACCACCTTTTTTCACAGAGAGTTATAATTTTGCATGGTCCCCAAATATCAATATGGATTAAAGTAAAAGGGGCGGAATTTTTATATTTTTGAGATGGAAACATAGAGCGAGATGTTTGGCTAATTCACATGATTCACAACATAAAAGGGGAAGAGTTTTATTGATGAATAACTATGGAAACATTCTATGTAAATAATTAAAATTAGGATGTCCTAAACGATAATGCCATAACATAATATCACTGACAGGAGAAGTAGAGATAGAGTTGAGGCAAAGATTCCTATCACTTTTGGCCAGGAAGGAATGAGCGTTGAAGAGATAGAGACCACCGTCCTGTTTAGCATTGTCAATCATCCTCCCCGAGGCTGAATCCTGAAATTCACAATGAGAAGCCAAAAAAACAATGCGACAATTAAGATCATCGGTTAATTTACTCACGGACAGAAGATTATAAGACAGCAGAGGGACATGTAAAACATTTTTTAGGGAGAAAGAATGAGAAATTGAAATTGTACCTTTCCCTGCCACCGAAGCGAGAGATCCATCAGCAATTTTAACCCGCGGGTTCCCCGCGCACGGTATATATGAAGAAAAAAGTTGTGAAGACCCTGTCGTGGTCTGTTGCACCTGAATCTAAAATCCAGAAGCGGTTAGGAAGAATATTTGCTGCAGCAGCAGCAGAGGTACATGTTTTCGCTAAGGAACGGGAAGAGGGCTGGCTAGATGAACCCATGCGTGTGTCAAACAATTTGTACAGGTGTTCTAACTGATCCTTCGTGAAAGGAAGCGGCTCAGAAGGTTCTGGTTGCGATCCAGATCCGTTTGCACTTGTTTGAAGGGCGTGTCCTCTATTGTTAAACCTGTTTGAATTATCAGTCTTCTTCTTTAGATGTGCTGGCCGACCATGAATCTCCCAGCATGTCTCAATGGTATGCCATGGTTTTTTGCATTTTTCACACCATGGTTTCTTTTTTCCATCACGTCTAGAAGGATCTGATTGAGTGTCCCTGGTGACAAAAGCCGACCCTTCAATATTCAGCAGCGGGTCAGCACGTCTTAGCATAACATGGCGACGGGCTTCTTCACGTCTAATTTCAGAAAAAAATTCACGGATGCTTGGCAAGGGTTTGCGTCCTAGTGAACGTCCTCTAACCTCATCCAAATCTTTGTTGAGTCCGGCAAGAAAGACAAATACTCTGCTACATTCAATTTTTTTCTTATAGCGTGAGCTGTCCTTCGAACTTTCCCATTCTTCCAACATCGAGGAGATCAAGTTCTTGCCAGATATTCACCAGATCATTGTAATAGGTGGTAACATCCCTATTACCTTGTTGAATCTGCCACATACGAGTAGTTAGCTCATACATTTGCGAATAATTTTCCAAATCAGAATAAGTATCCCGAATCGCCTCCCAAACATCGCGTGCGGTGGGCAGGAATAAGAATGGTTTGCCAAGAGAGGGATCCATGGAGTTGATTAGCCAAGCCATGATCATTGAATCTATTGATCTCCATTGCTCATAAGTAGGATCAGTAGAAGATGGGGGTTGGACAGTGCCGTTCAAATGCCCAAGTTTACCCTTTCCGTCGATAACCAATCTCACTGATTGTGCCCATTCAAGGTAATTTTTACCATTGAATTTGTGCATCATTATTTGTAGGTTGGAATCAGATATAAGTGTGCCAACAGATTGTGTGGTGACACTGCCAGAAGTGAACTTATCATTGGCACTTGTTGTAGATGAGGAACCATTGTTTTTTTTCCTTCCGTAAAATCGCGATGGGAACAGAGACCCAAGTAGTGCGATTGTTCTTTCGGAAAATGGCAATGGGAAATCAGCCAAAAAGAAAAAAAAACGATGGGGAATCTGAGGGATCGCGATGAAGATGCCAGTGAGTGCAAAAAAGGAAAAAAAAATTCAATAGAGAACGCAATGAATCTGTGGTGAAGTTTCTGATTGAGCGATCCAACCAACAATGAGAATCAGGTTAGGATCGATTTATCAGAGCCAAGCTCTGATACCATGTAGATTTTCAGAGAATAAGAGAGAAGATATACGATCAGATATGGGGATGAAGGAAAACATCTTTATTTCTGCTTACATTTTACATCCCTCAACTGTACAATATATATACGAAAAAATATATAATCATATCTGTTGAAATATAGAATATTGATCTTAAAATAGATTAGGATATTTATGGAATATTTGATTGTAAATAGATAATGATCTTTTGTTTTTAAAAGATCATTAGGATAGGAAATAATTGATATGGTTGGATCTATCTACCTAATTGGGTAGCATATCTCTCCTATAAAAGGAGATGTAATTATGTGAATTATTATATACAAGAAATACAATTTCTATCCTAGAAAACTACATGGTATCAGAGCCAAATCCAATCTTGAGTCTTTTCTTTCTCTGATTTTCTTCGCGTCGTATTGTTCATCGGCACTATTCATCGCGACGGCACTATTCACCGATACTGTTCATCGCGTCGGTACTGTTCATCGCGACGGTACTGTTCATCGGTACTGTTCATCGTTTTTTTTTTCCCTGTTCAATCTGTATCCGATTGCAATTCTTCCCCGATCGACGCCATAGAAAGTTTTTTTCTCGGTCAGAATTTTTTACGCAATTGAGAATTGTTTCTCTGCGCATTGCTGCAATTGATCGACAATTGTTTCACGAAATTCAGAATTGTTTCTCTGAGTGTTGCTGAACTTGCTTCCGCGTTTGACGTTTATCTCTGCGCTCTTATTTCACGTCATCTTCCAGCAACCTAATTCCACCACCATGAATCCAGGGTCAGATTCTTCTCACAATTCCTTCCAGTTAACCCACCATAAATTGAATGGGAAGAACTATTTGGAATGGGCTCAGTCCATGAAACTTGCAATCGATGGCAAAGGTCGGTTAGGTTATCTGACTGGGTCGGAGGAACGCCCAAAAACAGATGATTCCAAGTTGAGTGCCTGGGGTTCTGCAAATTCGTTAGTAATTGCATGGTTGATCAATTCAATGGAGCCGTCAATAGGTAAACCATACCTTTTTCTACCCACTGCCAAGGATGTATGGGAGGCTGTCAAAGCCACCTACTCAGATTCTGAAAATTACTCCCAACTTTTTGCATTAAAACTTAAACTGTGGAAGTCTAGACAAGGCGATCGTGAGGTGACTGTCTTCTATAATGAGATGGTCTCACTTTGGCAAGAGTTGGATCAATGCTCCACCGATAAATGGGATTGCCCGACCGACAGTGTCCGATTCATGAAGAAAGAGGAAAGTGATCGGGTGTATCTCTTCTTAGCCAGTCTAAATACTGAATTTGATGACGTTCGATCTCGCATCCTTGGAAAAAGCCCGCTGCCCACACTGCGAGAGGCGTTTTCTGAGATTCGGCGTGAAGAAGCACGGCGGACAGTGATGTTAAAACCGAATACTGATACTAGATCCTCAACCCCTTTGGTAAATGACCATTCTGCATTTATCTCCAAGTATGGATCTGAACCTGCCAAGAAGACAAGGACAAACCTTGGTGTGATCTTTGCAAACGACATTGGCATACACTGGAAACATGCTGGAAAATCCATGGAAAACCCCCAAATTTTAAGAAAAAATCAGCATCTACCAACCGAGCTCTACAAGTCTCCACCGATGACCAAGGGCCACAAAGTAATCCAGAATCTTTTCCTTTTAACAAGGAACAACTACTGCAATTGCACAAGCTCTTACAAACTTCTTCGACTCCACAAAATCCGTCAAATTCCACTGTCCAAACAGGTAGTACAGCCTCTGTACCAGCCTCGTTTTTTTCCAGCAGTATTCCTCGCCAAAACAGTCCCTGGATTGTCGATTCTGGGGCTACTGACCATATGACAGGTTGTTCCCATTCCTTTTCTACATATATTCCATCTGCAGGTCATAAACGAATTCGCCTTGCTGATGGTTCCACTTCGGCAATTGCTGGAATTGGTAGTGTCAAGATCACACCCTCTCTCATTCTTCATGATGTTCTCCATGTCCCTACCCTTTCTTATAACCTTGTGTCATTGAGTAAACTAACTTCTATCCTTAATTGTCGTGCCATTTTTAACTCCTCTCAATGTGAATTTCAGGAAATGATCTCGGGGAGGATGATTGGCAGTGCTAGGGAGCATGGAGGACTTTATTTACTTGAAGATGGACCCATTGGACATCTTGTTAAAAACACCTGTTTGAACTCTATTTCGTTTTCTAATAATGTTATGCTTTGGCATTATAGGCTAGGACATCCAAGTTTTTCTTATTTAAAACAGTTGTTCCCTGATTTATTTAGCAATACAACTCCATTTTTCCGGTGTGAAATTTGTGAATTTGCAAAACATCATCGCTCAAATTTTCCTTCACGACCATATCAAGCTTCTAAACCTTTTTTATTAATTCATAGTGATGTTTGGGGACCATCTCGTGTCTCAACAATGTTTGGAAAAAAATGGTTTGTTAGCTTTATCGATGATCACACCAGACTTAGTTGGGTATATTTGCTAAAAGATAAATCTGATGTCAAAGAGATTTTTAAAATATTTTATCAAATGGTTGAGACTCAATTTCAGGAAAAAATTCGGGTGTTCAGAAGTGACAATGGCCGTGAATACTTTAATGACTTTCTTGGGGATTTTTTTCTACAATCTGGCATCGTTCATCAACGCACATGCCCCGATACTCCGCAACAAAATGGCATTGCTGAACGAAAAAACAAACATCTTTTAGAAGTCACCCGCGCCCTACTTTTTACACATAATGTTCCAAAGTACTTATGGGGTGAGGCACTCTTAACAGCGACATATCTCATAAATCGAATGCCGTCAAAAGTTTTGAAATTCAAAACTCCCCTTACGGTCTTTACAGATTTTTTTCCAACTTCCCGATTAACATCTGATTTACCACTTAAAGTATTTGGGTGTAGTGCCTTCGCTCATATCCATGATCATCTTCGTGGGAAATTAGATCCTAGAGCTCGAAAGATCGTCTTTGTTGGCTATGCTCCAAATCAAAAGGGTTATAAATGTTTTGACCCCACAACAAAAAAATTGATCATTACTTTAGATGTTACCTTCTTTGAGGATCAACCATTTTTTCCTCCTCTTCGTCAGGGGGAGAGCCTAAGGGACGACTCTGACTCTGACCCGGTTACTCTTGATCAAAATATTTTTCTAAATATGGAAACCATCAGCGAAAACTTGGACACTAGAACTATAACGTCATCTCATAACACTACTATAAATGCAAATAAAGAACAAACAGGTGAGCTACGTGTTTACTCGAGAAGGAACAAAAATCAAAGAATGGAGCCTAACACCTCCCAGCACTTCCAAGAGTCTGCACCTCAGATCATTTCAAGTCTTCCTAATGTTCCAGGTAATTCTGCTCTTCCAGAATCAAATCCACCTATACTTGTGTCTAACCTTGATCTTCCAATCGCTCAACGTAAGGGAGTTAGAAGTTGTGTCAAGTATCCAATGTCAAATTTTGTTTCCCATAAAAATCTATCCCCACATTTTTCATCATTTATCTCTCAATTATCCATTGTGGAGATTCCAAAGACTGTGCAGGATGCTTTAGGGGTTCCTGAATGGAAGGAAGCTATTCTTGAAGAAATGCGAGCCCTTGAAAGTAACGAAACGTGGCAGGTATTGGAACTACCGAGGGGAAAGAAAACTGTTGGCTGCAAGTGGGTGTTTACCACCAAGTTTAATGCAGATGGCTCGTTAGAGAGATATAAAGCTCGGCTGGTAGCTAAGGGATTCACTCAAACGTATGGGATAGATTACCTTGAGACTTTTGCACCAGTGGCAAAGCTAAATACTATCAGAGTACTCTTGTCAATTGCGGCTAATCTAGACTGGCCATTACAACAACTAGACGTAAAAAATGCATTTCTGAATGGTGACTTAGAAGAAGAAGTCTATATGGATCCACCTCCAGGATTTGAGAAAACGTTTGGATCAAAGGTATGCCAGTTAAAAAAATCATTGTATGGACTAAAACAATCACCAAGAGCTTGGTTTGAGAAGTTCACACATTCTGTAAAAAGACAAGGATATACTCAGGGACGAGCAGACCACACCATGTTCACACGGCACTCCGCAGATGGGAAGGTAGCTATCCTTATAGTATATGTTGATGACATTATTCTTACAGGGGATGACATGATGGAAATGGTACGATTGAAGAATTGTCTTGCTTCTGAGTTTGAAATCAAAGATCTGGGCTCACTAAAATACTTTCTCGGCATGGAGGTAGCCCGATCGAAAAAGGGGATTGTAGTATCCCAGAAAAAATATGTGGTAGACTTGCTGAAAGAGACTGGAATGAGTGGCTGTCGTCCCACCGAAACACCTATTGATCCAAATCATAAGTTTGGAAGCAAAGAAGGAAAACCAGTAGACATAACTCGGTATCAAAAGTTAGTGGGAAAACTGATTTATTTATCACATACACGACCAGATATAGCATTTGCTGTAAGCCTAGTAAGTCAGTTTATGCATTCCCCATGTGAGGAGCATCTCGAAGCAGTCTACCGCATCCTAAGATACTTGAAGAATTCTCCGGGAAAAGGGTTATTTTTTGGAAAGAGTCAACAGCGCAATATTGAGGCCTACACAGATGCAGATTGGGCAGGGTCTATTTCAGATCGAAGGTCTACATCAGGCTATTGTACTTTCGTATGGGGAAATCTTGTCACTTGGCGAAGCAAGAAACAGAATGTTGTGGCTCGTAGTAGTGCTGAAGCTGAGTACAGATCAATGGCACAGGGAATATGCGAAATGGTATGGCTTAAACGGATCTTGGAAGAATTGAGAAGTGCAGTAAATGTCCCTATGAAATTATATTGTGACAACAAGGCAGCTATCAGCATTGCTCATAATCCAGTTCAACATGATAGAACTAAGCATGTGGAAATTGACAGGCATTTTATAAAAGAGAAGATTGAAGACGGAACTATCTGTATGCCCTTCATACCAACGACGCAACAAATAGCGGACATTCTCACAAAAGGACTATTCAGGCCAAGTTTCGAATTTCTTATCAGCAAGTTGGGCATGATAGATATCTATGCTCCAACTTGAGGGGGAGTGTTGAAATATAGAATATTGATCTTAAAATAGATTAGGATATTTATGGAATATTTGATTGTAAATAGATAATGATCTTTTGTTTTTAAAAGATCATTAGGATAGGAAATAATTGATATGGTTGGATCTATCTACCTAATTGGGTAGCATATCTCTCCTATAAAAGGAGATGTAATTATGTGAATTATTATATACAAGAAATACAATTTCTATCCTAGAAAACTACAATATCCCACAAAATCAGTCGTTAAAATCCCCATCAACCTTATTTAAATAAGATCGTAATCTAATAAAATCTTCCCATATTTATCGACAATCAATTAGGAAGATTTTATGATGTAAATTAGGAAGATATTTAGGCTGTAAATTAGGAAACTTTGTAACCTGTTTTCTCTATATATTGGAAACAAGCCTTGATTGAAAGGGCTTGAATCAAAAATCTAACATGGTATCAGCCATTTGATTATAATTTTTGAGTTGATCATTGGGCAATTTTTTGTGCGTCACTGCTGGGCAGCGTCTTAGGGTTTTCTGGTTACTGGAGCGATTTTTCTAGGGTTTTCGGCTACTGTAGCAATTTCCGCTACTGTAGCGATTTTCGGCTGCTGTAGCGTTTTCCTAGGGTTTTCCGGCCACTGTAGCAATTTCGCTACTATAGCTATTTTCGGCTACTGTAGCGGTTTCCGGGTTTTCGTCTACTGTTGAGTTTCTAGGTTTCCAGGCCATTATCTGGCAGCTAGGGTTTTCTTCTTCCGTTCCGACCGATGTGAAGAACACGCTTTATGGGAGACTGAAGATGCTAAGGTTATCTCTTGGCTTTTGGGCACGATTGATCCTCATCTTGTGTCCAATCTCCGGTGCTTCACTACGGCGCTCACTATGTGGGATTATTTGCAGAGCATCTATCATCAAGATCATAGTGCTCGCAAATTCCAATTGGAATTGGAACTTCATCAGTTTACGCAGGGAACTCTACCTATTGCCGAATTCTATTCGGGTTTTCTTAATCTTTGGAGCGAATACTCTGCTATTGTTCATGCTAGGGTTCCTGCTACGGCTCTTGAGGCTCTTTAAGCTATTCACTCTGAGAGTCAACGTGATCAATTTCTGATGAAACTCCAACCCGAGTATGAACATGTTCGATCGGGATTATTAAATCGTCCTCTTGTTCCCTCTTTCGATTTCTGTCTTGTTGACTTACTCCGTGAGGAACAACGCCTATCCACTCAGTCCAGTTTCTCACCTGAATCTGCTCCTCTAAACGTGGCCTATGTTGCTCATGGCAAAGTAAAAGAGGCAGTTTAGTGTTTTCATTGCAAAGAATTCGGTCATTTTGCTCGTAATTGCTCTAAGAAGGTTTGTAATTACTGCAAAAAGGAGGTTCACTTTCTGAAGAACTGTCCGGTGCGGCCTCCAAAACGTTCTCCTCAGGCTTTCCAAGCTGCGGTTTCGTCCTCTACCCCTCCAATTGTATCCTCTGACTCGCCAGTTCTTACTCCTGCCATGGTTGAACAAATGATTGTGTCCGCTTTTACGGCTTTAGGCCTGCAAGGTACTGGTTCTGCTCCTACTACTTCTTGGATTATTGATTCAGGAGCCTCTAATCATATGACCAATAGCACACTCGGCCTCTATGATGTTTCGGAAATATGGGGGGTCGTAATCCATTCAGATTGCTGATGGTAGTTCGCTACCAATTACTGTTGTTGGTAACTTGGGATCTTCATTCCGTGATATATTTGTTTCCCCCGACTTAACTACCAATTTAATATCTGTCGGACAATTGGTTGAAATAACTGTGATGTTCGTTTTTCTCGTGGTGGTTGTCTTGTGCAGGATCAGGTGGCCGGGACAGTGATCGCGAAGGGTCCTAAAGTGGGACGCCTTTTTCCTTTACAGTTTTCTGTTCCTTATGTTATTTCTTTTGCTTATACGGCTACGACCAATAAAATTGAAGTTTGGCATAAGAAATTAGGGCATCCTAACTCTCGTGTATTGATTCAACTATTGAATAATGGTTTTTTTGGCAATAAAGAATTATTTCCTTCTTCTCATTCCTTTGATTGTGCTACATGTCGCTTTGTTAAGAGTAAAACTTTACCTTTTCCTACGCATGGTAGTCGTGCTTCTCGGTGTTTTGATCTTATCCATTCGGATGTCTGGGGTGTTAGTCCGGTTGTCTCTCATGCTCAATATCAGTACTTTGCTACGTTTATTGACAATTTTAGTAGATATACTTGGATATATTTTCTACGCTCGAAATCTGAGGTTTTTCTGTCTTTCAAACATTTGTTGCACTTATTGAGACTCAATTCCATACTCTTATTAAAACATTATGTTCCGACTCTGGGTGGGGGGGAATACATGTCAAATGCCTTTCAAGAATATCTTCGGAACCACGGAATCATCTCTCAACGATCTTGTCCTTATACACCAAAACAAAATGGGGTGGCCGAACGTAAGAATTGTCATCTATTAGATGTTGTTCGTACATTGTTACTTGATTCATCTGTCCCGCCCAAATTCTGGGTCGAAGCATTATCCACTGTTGTTTATTTAATTAATCATTTGCCTACTGTTACTTTAAATGATGATTCTCCTAATTTTCGTTTATTTGGCATGACTCCTACATTTGGCTGCGTTTGTTTTGCTTGTCTCCCACCACACTATCGTCATAAACTTGCTGCCCAATCTGTTGTGTGCTTTTATGGGCTAATGTCCAACACATAAAGGATTCATTTGTTATGATGCTCTTAACCATAAATTTCGAATATCTCGGAATGTGATTTTCTTTGAGTCTCAATATTTTCTTTCAAACTCGGACTCTCTCTGGCTCTCCTACTTTGGTTCTTCCTTCTTTTGATAATGTGATTTCTTCTATTGAGCGTTTTAAACCAGGTCTGGTCTACCGTCGACGTCCTCCACGGTCCGTTCCCGTCATTGATCCGCCTCCAGATACACTCACACTTCCTCCATTACGGGGATCCACTCGGTTTCTCAACCCCCCGATCGGTATGGATTTTATCCCACCTCACTTGCTGCCACCCACGATACTCTTGTTTTTCCTCGTTCTTAAACTCAGGCAGCCTCCCAAGCATGTTGGCAACAGGCTATGCAGGAAGAACTCCAGGCTCTTCAAGACAATCATACTTGGGATATTGTCTCTTGTCCATCCGGCCTCAAGCCCATAGGCTGTAAGTGGGTCTATTCTGTTAAATTCAGGTCTGATGGGTCAATCGAAAGATATAAAGCTCGGCTTGTGGCTCTTGGGAATAGCCAGGAATATGGCATTGATTACGAAGAAACTTTTGCCCCCGTTGCCAAACTGTCTTAGCCCTCGCAGCTTCACAGGGATGGTCTCTTCGTCAGATGGATGTGAAAAATGCTTTTCTACATGGCGATCTCAAGGAAGAAATCTTTATGGCCCCGCCTCTTGGGCTATTTGTTACTCCTTCCTCGGATGTGTGTCTGTTACGTCGCTCTCTGTATGGTCTCAAACAGGCTCCGCGGGCATGGTTTGAGAAATTTCGCTCCACTCTCCTTGCCTTCTGGTTTGCTCAAAGGTGGTTTGCTTCGCCTCTGTTTCTCCGCAAAACATCTGCAGGTATCGTATTTCTTTTGGTATATGTTGATGACATTGTTATTACGAGATTTGATTTTGTCCTCATTCAGCAGCTACAACAATATTTGAATACTTCTTTCATGTGAAAGATCTTGGTCACTTACAGTATTTTCTTGGCTTTGAGGTCCAGATGACTGCTTCTGGCATCCTTTTACACCAACACAAATACGCTTAGAAGTTGATTTCATTGGTTGGTCTCCAATCGGGTAACTCTGTTATGACTCCTTTGGAAATCAATCTCAAACTTTCTCGTGACGAGGGCGACCTCCTATCCAATCCATCTTTGTATCGACAGCTTGTGGGGAGCTTGAACTACTTGACGATTTCGTCCCGACATTTCATTTGCTGTCCAACAAGTTAGTCAATTCATGCAAACACCTCGTCATCTTCACCTTACTGTGGTGTGGTCTATTTTGTTACATCGCAATCAAGTTTTCTTCAGCGGAGAACACTATTCGGATGTCGATCTTTTTGAGCTTGTATTGTTTAGGTCTTGGATGTGGATTTATAATAAAAAGGGTGTTAAGTCTAAGTATTCGTTTTATGCCTAAAGGCTCTGTAGACTTTTTTACTAGCGGCTTGTTCGGTCTTTTTAGTTCGTATGTTCAAACTTTTTAGTACCTCTGATACTTTATTATTTATATTTATTTTTTTGCCTGATCAAAAAAAAGGATACTTTATTATTTATATTTATTTTTTTGCCTGATCAAAAAAAAGTTTATGCATTTTCCTCATGTAGAACACCTTGAAGCTGTCTACCTTATTCTGAGATATTTAAAGAACTCTCCATGGAAAGGCTTATTTTTTGGGAAGACTCCACAGCTAGGTATTGAAGCCTATACAGATGCAGATTGGATCTATTTTAGATCGGAGGTCTACATAAGGCTATTGTACATTTGTGTGGGGAAATCTAGTTTACATGGCGAAGCAAGAAACAGAATGTTGTGGCCCGCAGTAGTGCCGAAGCAGAATATAGATCAATGGCACAAGGGATATGTGAAATGTTATGGCTTAAACAGATCTTAGATGAATTAAAAAGACCAATGACTAAACCTATGAGGTTAAAATGTGATAACATGTAGCATTGCCTATAACTCAGTTCAGCATGATAGAACTAAACAAGTTGAGATTGACATGCATTTTATTAAGGAAAAGATGGAGGACGGATCAATCTGTATGCCCTTTATCCCAGCATCACAACAAGTAGCAGATATCCTCACAAAAGGGCTACTCAAACCAAGCTTTGAATTTCTTATTAGCAAGTTGGGCATGATAGATATCTATACACCAGCTTGAGGGGGATTGTTGGAATATGGAAAATGATATCAAAGATATCAATATGAGATCGGTTAGATTAGGATATCTTTTTTTAATTTAAAGAGTTTCCTTAAGATTAGATACTCCTTGTATTGAGGGATTTATTTCCCTAATTGGATGATATATCTCTCTTATAAATCCTGTGTAAAGATATACAATTTTGAGATATGAGAAATATATTTTCTCCCCTACAAACTTACAAGGACAATTCTGTGTCTGATCTACCAAAAGGAAGTAAGCGATTCAATCACTCTGTGTACAGTCTCCTGATCACTTCTTCAAAGGAGAGTGACCACTCTACTAGGCCCTTGATTCAGTATTCGCGTCGGCAAGAAAGGGACTTCAAAATTACAAGAAACAAACTGAGGAAAAGGACTATGGAAGCTAGAAAGAAACTTGACCAGGGGAAATGGAAAAGCTTTATTAAGGATATGTGTGGGGAGGATTCGACTAACAGCACGAGGCTAGAGTGCAATCGGAGGGAGGTAGATGTACAAGTTTTGAAGGTCGTCCAAGATAAGGGTCTTGTATTAACCGGTAATAAGTCTCTAGTAGAAGAAGATGATTTGGTTCAGATCACGGATCAGAAATTATTGAGGGAAGCAGAAGAAATTTGGAACTTAGGGAAGAATCTGAGGATTGAGGGAGCCTGTAATGATAAGGAGATCATAGACAAGTTAGTAGACATGGAAATTCGGGGCAAAGCAGCAAGTGCGAGCAATAGGCTTATTTTTGCTGAGGTAGGAGAGGTACTTGGGTTTTTATGATCATTGCATGTTCCATCCGATAACAGGAGGCATTTAGGATTTAGCAGTCAAATTTTCATTTTATAAATTTCTTGGTCTATGATACTAAATTGATAAATTGGCTGAATAAACTTCATATATCTTAAGGGGTACAATCACTTGTACCCCTTTAAAAAATGTGGCGGTATGTTATCCACTTGCTGGCTGGGAAAATGTGTTCTTGTTAGATTAAGTAATGACAATACCCATTTCATTTATCAAGAGCTTTGGATACATCCCATTATCCAACCGATTAATGCTTTTGTTTTATTCTCTCCTACCATTTTGTTTTTATTTGTTTGTTTGTTTCATTTACACGTGTGTATGTGTATGTGGATGCATACAATATTAATGTGCTGATTTCTTTGGGTTATAGATGGGCTGAATGGAACGGGATGTACCGAGATGATGTTCGCAGATTTATAAAGGTGATACAAGCAGAGAAACTTACACCTATGATAATTGCAATTTTTGATCGAAAATTTCCTCTTGGACTCATTTTAAAAACATGTCCATATTTTCTGTGAAGCTGGATGGCTCTCTGTTTCGTAAAATGGACGTCGTCTAACAATTATGGCAGTTGTGGCAGATATTAAATCAGTTTATTCATACTCTCTAATAACTTAGATTTATATGTATGAGAATCACGCGAAAATAAAGTTGTAATGTCATCCATTTATAAATTCCCACATTCCCTGGCCTATGAAGTTCGGCATCCTTGGTTTGGAGAATCCTGTTTTAGTGTGGTTTTTATTCAACAGCTACCTGCAGATAAAAATTTTGTAATATTTAAAGAATATTCAAAGTGCAAAAGTCAGTTTCCATATGGTTTCATAAAATGCATTTTTGTCATTCACAGATTTATTTGCATCTCATCCTTTGACAGCCTTTCCTCCAGGAAAACTTGTTAGCTCTCGGAGGAACCAAAAGCACGTTCTTGGGGTCATGTCTTCAAGAGAGATACTTTTTCTTGGTTGAATAAAATGAACCTGGACCAGCCATTTTCTGCCATTATTTTTCTGTTGTATTATTTGGACTTTGTGCATGATTTCTCTTGGAGTTGCAAAATTTTGCATGACTTCTGTTCTCTTGATAAAATGCAATATGATTTCAGATAAGAAGATAGAAAGAGGATTTCGGGTTTGGGTACAATTTTTGAGGTCAACTGTTATGCATTCCCCAAAGGATTCCAATGTGCATTCCCCAATAAATTCCAATGCCTTCACTTTAGTAGTTTTTTTTTTAATATAGAGTGCTTGTCGTTTTTGTTTACTGTTGATTCTTCCTACTTAGGAACCGGCTCTTTCAAGAAGGCAGTACTATGAATATATTTCTAGAACTACCCCTTTTATGTATGGCAATGGCACCAAATGTGATATTAGGAGGCATTGTGATTGGAAATTATAGATCTTACCATGCATCCATCATCATAATTTTTTTCCCAAATCATTAAAATGTCATATTTATACAGGGTGACTACGGTGTGAAAGGAAGCTTTGCTACTAGGATTGCTGGTTCTGCTGACCTTTACAAAGTAAGTGTCATTTAATGTTATTGATTTTTTCTTTTTTCTTTTTTTTTTGTCATCTCTATCTAGCTGTTATTGGTGTGCTTGTGCCCATAATCGTACTTTTCTTTGCCACTTTGTTCATGACTTGATTTTCGGTTGGCCTTCTTTTCATGTATGTAATAACAATTGTTTGTTAGTTTTATTTGACTGTGCAAGTGTCATGTCTTTTTCTTATGGTGAGTTCTGCAACTGGATTTAGCATTCTTGTGTTTAATCATTTTAGATTAAGGTATTGGTGCATGCCCCTAAAAACAGTCACTTAACGACCATGATTTGAGATATTTTGACATCAGAAAAAGTGCCAAAAGCAAATATTTGAATATCAGTTTTTTATGAAGATGAGAGAGCTAAGAATAACAGTAATCATACGAGGTTATCATGCCCTTGAAACATTGATGTACAAACATGGAGTTGAGCAAGGGATTTGTTTAACACATAATCACAACAGTGAAACTGGTAAAGCTCATTAAGTGTCCGAATGAGCCCTAGAAGGTGGGTAGTATAATTGAGAAGAATTTGTGACACGACCCTATAATTGAACAAAAGTATTAACATTAAATTCTTCGGTTAAGCTTGTGCTTAATAGGGTCAAATCAGGTTAGCTCTACCTAATTTCATAAGTATAATTCTGAGGTTGGATTTATTTAGAAGTGGGTTTGATGGCATTAAAATCGCCAACCCACTTCTACCAACCAGAGCTTACAAAACAATATTAAAATAGTATTCATTATTTTATGTATTTGTTCTGGTAATCATGAAAGTGTTGGAAATATAAATGTGATGGCCATAGGATCTCCCCCTGTCAAAATCGGACTTATTACCAGAGAAGCCTACCCCCATAAGAAACGACTGCAGAACACTAAAAAGTATTGCATTAGCAGGATGTTGCTTATGATTTGGTGATATTTGGATTGGATTTTTAAACTTAGAAATTTGTTCATTTGTTAAATGCTTGGACTTGTGTATTGGCCACTTCCATCTGTTTAGATGCTGTTTTTAATGATATTGTTTCGACTTGAATTATAGAATCATGTTTCTGCAATAAATTAATTGATTACGAGTAAACATTACTTTATAAGTACTTAATTCCGATTATTGTTATAATGAATCATGTTTAACCGAATTTTGTATATAAAATCATAATCCATCAAATACATCTGGAGCGAGTTGATTTCAATTCAAATACCGAGGAAAGGCTATGTGGTATGACTTATGTTTTTATTTGACTAGTAAAATTATGTGCAAATTTATGATAGAATCAATTAAAATATCGTTTGCGTAGTGAGTCGGTGGTTACTGCATCAAGACCGAAATTTGACTAAAAGGACCAAAGCCCAAAACTGGAAAACTTATAGGACCAATTTGGATTTTTTCCCCAATTATATTGTCAACTTATTACATCGTTAAAATTTGCATGAATTTATTGAAATCACGAAATCCACTCTGCTTGACAGCGAGCAAATATCTTTACACAATTTTTTACTACCCCTAAATAATTTGTTCTAAATCAAAATTAACATAAAGCAAGTTAATAATCATACCAAATGAAAGCTTTTACGACAAGGAGTCCAAATACATACCTCAGTCAACCACGAGACTAAACAAATGAAGATTAATTGATATTAATTAAAGCCCAACCTTATATCTTGCGATTTTAGCTGAAGAAACAAGGTGGTAGGAATCGGCCTAATGATTCATCTTTCACTAAATTTCCCTCTTTCTCCTCGTTTACTGCATGTTGAAAGGCAGTCAGAGGTAATTTGATCAGGGGAAATAGGGAAATTCAGAGGAAGGGAAAGAAATATGTCTGATTGACTAATTTAAGGGAAATTTTTGTCTCTATTACGTGCTCAAATTTGTTAATTTCTAATGTTTTGTTCATATTGAGGACTTTATCGGGTTAAATTCAATAAGTTTGAGGAACCATTTTGGCACTCGAGGAACAAAAGAACAAATCGAGAAACGTCTAAATTATAGGGATGAAAATGGGTATTATTCGTACAATCTTCATTGCTCGAAATTTTATTTACTTTTCAAACTTCCTACATGTTACATTCTCTTGTGACACTGGCTCATCTAGGGGTGCAAACAAATCGATCCTACTCGAAACCCACATTATTCATATTCAAAATTATCGAATTCGAGCCAAACTAAAATATGTTCCAACTTTTTTCGAGCCAAATTTTAGCCCAAATTGTTTTGTTCGATAGTTCGCGAGCCGCTCGTGAGATTTAATAGTTTATTTATATTATATAAATATATATTAAATAGTAATTATTCAAGTTTTTATTTTCGAATAATTGTTCGAGTAGCTCGCAAACATTGTCGAATATTTAACCTGATTTGAGCCAAATTCGAGAAAAAAAGCATTTAACTAATCGAGCTGAATTCGAGCCTTAAATTTCTTTGCACCTAGCTAATCCTATGTGTGATAGGCAATTCCAATATTGCTAGATATATTATTTGGCCTTGATTAAAAGGGTTTCTTCTCAATTTTGCCACTAATGTTGTGGTTAAATGCCTTCCCTGTATGCTACTTTAAAACTTGCACGGGATCCCTACCTAGAAAATAGTAAAATGTATTGAATTAATTTACCAATTTTTTAGTGGCAAAGGATTGGATGGCAGTACAAAGTTAATAATAACGACAAAGCTATGAGTTTTCTCTTACTTCTTTGCTACATTTAAGACTTGAGATATATGGTTTCCTTTAAAACTCGCATTTAGCCTGTTAATAAGGTCATTGTTTTATTTTTCTTCCATAATTATGCAGGCGAACAATATTGGCTTTTTTCAGTAGCATATAGAGCAATTACTCATGGTTATAATTGTGTGAGATCTTACAGTCAAATAACAATTTCGATGTTCCTTTCCTCTTTAGGTCAATGAGCGCAAGCCATACCACAGCATTAATTTTGTAATTGCACACGATGGGTTTACATTATACGACCTTGTGTCATACAACAACAAGGTAACTTTTATTTTTTATGGTTTTTGTCTCCATTTTATCAATTTCAATGTCAATTCCGGATGATTTTCTTCTCTTGGTTGCCATAGCATAATGAGGCCAATGGAGAAGGTGGAAATGATGGATGCAACGACAATTTTAGCTGGAATTGTGGTTTTGAAGGTAGATTATTGTACACTTGGATTGTCTTTCATAGAACTCATTGTCATGCTTCTTACTGATAGCTTTTCATTTATTCATAGTATATTGCATATATATTTTCCAATAAGTAGCTGACATTTGCGAAACAATGCCCGGTTATGGTTATCCTTGTCAAACCATCTATTGTAATCTGATGCAAAATTGGAGTTACATTGTATTTTAAGGTACAAAATATGTTTTTAATATTATAAAAGGAGTACCAAAGGCACCGAAAAGGTTCAACCAGCAGGCTTACAACATCATTTGGAACCACTTCGCACAACTAAAGTAACGGCTCTGGCCTGGAGGATCCTCAAACATCACATTCCCACCAAACAAAATTTAAGAAAGCGAAACATTAGATTAGGGCCAATAGCAGACTTTTGTGAGTTTTGCAAGGATCATGAGGAATCGACTCAGCATATACTCTTCTCCTGCTCGAAAGCACATTCTATTTGGATGCAAACGATTGGTCAGGTTGGAAGACTGTTTCTCACATTGAACCTCAAAGCTTTTTACTGCAACATGAAGGATCGTGGGCTACCTCATAGGGTCACAAAGGATGGATAAGTATATGGCTAGCAGTGGTTTGGACAATATGGCTTGAAAGAAATATTCGTATTTTCAGAGATCTAGAAGGGAAGGGCGAAAACATCTTAGAATTAATCAAATTCAGGAGCTGGTTTTGGGCCAAGAATAACAAATTTTCGAGTTTCGATTGTTCTTTTTCCTACTGGATTAGGGAACTGTTACGCGTGATTGTATTGATGTTTTTTATTTCTTTTGTTTTATGTTAACTTTTTGAGTATCCATGTACCATTTTAATAAATTTCATTAGCCTGACCAAAAAAAAAAAAACAAAGCTGAAAGACAAGTGGTAGGTTCCTTCACCGAATCCGGAAAAGTGTACTGAAATTTGGTATTGCTTCTATTACTAATCAAAAACCAAGATCTAAATATAATTAAGTCAAGTAGATTGTCCTCCTCGTACTCTGACCCTACGAATATTAATTTGTTACGATGTAGCCAAATGGTCCAAATAACTGCTTTCCAAATTGTTAGCCAACCCTTCCGTCCTTTTTCTTTTGTATCCGTAAACTTACTGGCCCACTGGATCTTTGTGTAGAATTGTTGTCACTCCTAGCCACTCATAACATTTAATCCATAAAGCGTAAGACTTTGAGCAATAAAATAGTAGATGCTGTGTAGTTTCCTCCTCTGACTGATATAGGTCACAAAAATCTGAAATTGGTCCATTTCTTATATTCCTTATTCTCAAATTTTGTTTAGTTGGTATGCAGTCTCTAATCGACCTCCATGTCAAAGCAGCAGCTTTCGATGGAGCGAAAGTTCATCAGCGATCGATTCCTCTTGAAGTAGACCATAGGCTGACTGAACCGTGTATCTTTCTGATGGATCATTCCTCCATTTCCAGACACCTTCTTGTTCCTGAACAAGCTCTGACCTGTTAATAAAAGTTGCAAAAATATCTTTCTCACAATCAAATAACTCTCTACGCCTCCCATCTCCATACTCAAATACCCTGAACCCAGTCCCCACGTGTTATGACCCAAAATCCCTTGGGCCTAATTATTGATGAGAAGCAGAAGCCCAAGATTATAAAGGTGTATTCTACAAAGGGGAGAGGAGGGCACAGACGTGGGTGAGGGGATTAAAACGTGAGTGCTAGTGGGTAGTTTATTCATTCAGTTATTATTAAATTGTCTTTGGCAGTTAGTAGCTTTACGCTAGGGAATAACTGAGAGTTCTCTGGGAGTTTTAGCATTGTAATTTTGATTTCCTGTTGTGGACCAGTTCTTTTCTTTTCAATTCCAGTGTTGTAATTGTAAACACTATTGTGTTGTGTTGTGTTGTGTTGTTAATATCAATTTAATTAGTCCTAACAATGGTCCGACCTGCCGGATTCGAATAGGATCAAAATACAATGGCCAACATGCAATCGGAAGCTAGGATCGAAGCTGTGGAGAAATCGGTCATCGGGTTGCAAGAAAACATGTCACGAGTTCTGGGAAAATTGGACAAATTAGACAAGGTGGTGGAGGGTGTAGAGGACTTGAGAAGACTGGTGGAGCATTTGATTAGGGCCAGAAGCGAGATGTCGAGAAGGAGGACAACTCACTGGTCAGAGAGCATCGGCACGATAAGATGAACCGAGACAAGCCATGAGGGAAGTAGAAGGCCTTGTTGAAGGAGTTGAATACCTGGAATTTAAGCAGATCGATTCACAGCACAAGCATTTGAAGGAGAAATTGCGCCACAATGAAGCAAGCCATGAGGAATTCGATCGACCCTAATTTGGGAGGCGTAAATAAAATCGAAGCTAGAGCTTGTCATAAATTTTACAGGAACACCGCAGATTGATGAGGAGGATCCGATGGTTCTCTGGGAGTGGTGCCAGATTGAATTAATTCACAAGTACAGTGGTCAAAAAGCCATGTCCAAAAGGTTCAGGTCGTCAAAGCATGTGGGGAGAAGTGTAAGGCCTCGTGTCTTGAGGAGGAAGACAAAGACATCGCTATTTAATTCATAGGCCCAACGAGGAAGATGATGGGGTGAGAGAGGCCCATGGCTTCAAAATAATTATAAGGGCCATGGAAACAATTGAGAAGTTTAGGGTTTGCAGGCCCAATGTCAGGGGCAAGGGGTTGGGCTTGGATGAGTTTTCCCTTGCCCAACTTGGAAATTTGAAAGTGAGATGGGCCCAAGTAAATAACAATGGGTTTTTAAAGCATGGCGATGGAAACTCGGGCATCGTCGTCAAGCGCGCAAGGAGGGAAGAAGAGAAGACAATGACGGGACGGCTGGCCATGACGATGTTGGCATGAGCGGAGCAGCCTCCATTACTATCGAACGAGCTGAGGGAGCGGTAAATTTATCAGGGAAAGTGGTTGTTTGTTCGTCGGGCTCGGAAGGGTTTTTCCTTCATCAACAGGGTGACAGGTATGTAAGGTGGGCCCAAATATTTGAAAGTAGTGGCAGCACAACGATGGCGAAATTTATACTGTGATGTCCGGGATATGGTAACTAATGTTATCTCTATGCTCGACGATATTTCATTTGGACATTTTAAAGGAGGAGTTGTCATATTACTCAGACTGGAGGATAAACTTTGTCTTCTAATAAATGAAGACTGTATTCCAGATTTTCCCAAGAATACACCCAATCTCGATGTGGATTTCATCGGGTCGCTATGCTAGTGGGGGAAAGCGTACGTGATCCGACTGTGGCTTGGAGTATGGTTCTGAATATCACGCAGCGAAGACTTAATAGAGAAGTGAGAAACCAAGGTTGATGAATCTATCAAAGTAGTTGTAGCAAGTGAGTGTAGCAGAGTTGTAACTTCTGAATGGGAACCTAAGGCGTGTACTGTTGGACATTGAAGTGGGAACATTATCAAGGATCAGGAAAACAAGCTTGTGAAGTTTCTTAAATTCACGAGTGGACTCTTATCGTTGGTGATGGTCACCCAAAGGATGTAAGATTTTATCTTATCTTGTACAACTTGTAAACCTGGTGGAATTGAAGCTATGGTCATAACAAAAGAATCTACTGAAGTTACAAATCATGTCCATAAAGTCTCGACATCAATAAGGAATTTTTGTATCTTCTTTATAGTGGTTGGAATGATACTTGAAGGCGTTGTGATGGTCGTTGCTTAGAAACATTCGAATAGAACTGTTTCTACTAAGAAGGTGAGGAATCGCATAATGGGAATTTCTTGGATCTCTTATACCAATGAGAGTTTGCAAGATGGAAGAAATGCAATAACAATAGGAATTGGTTTGGCATATCAACGTCGGGCTACTCAACAGGCATTGATCTAGGCCACAAGACTTTATGTGCTAGAAGTTTCTACTCCAATTGATCGACGGTCCTACCAACTGAGGAAGGACAGGAAGCATTGGTGGAAGAGCAGCTCACGTGCCCACCTCCAATTATTAGCCTTGAGGACAAGGCTAACTTCAAAGGGGGTGGCATTGTTATGACCCAAAATCCCTTGGGCCCAATTATTGATGAGAAAGAGAAGCCCAAGATTATAGAGGTGTATTCTAGAAAGGGGAGAGGGCACAGACGTGGGTGAGGGGATTAAAACGTGAATGCTAGTGGGTAGTTTATTCATTCAGTTATTATCAAATTGTCTTTGGCAGTTAGTAGCTTTACGCTAGGGAAAAACAGAGAGTTCTCTGGGAGTTTTAGCATTGTAATTTGTTTTCCTATTGTGGATCAGTTTTTTTCTTTTCAATTCCAGTGTTGTAATTGTAAACACTATTGTGTTGTGTTGTGTTGTTGTTAATATCAATTTAATTAAGTCCTAACACCATGTTCCCTACCAATATATCCATATCTCTTGCTATTGACGCTAGTCTAGGGTACCTAATCCCTAAGCTGTCCTCCTCTACCTAGGTATATCTCCATAATTTTGTCCCAAGGTCCGTTCCCCATCTTTCTGACTAAACCCCCTCTAAACCATTGTGATGTATCGTGAAAAGTATTTTGCTGATTCAGTGGATTTAAAGATCAAAGGTTGTATCCCGAGGTTCTCTAACATTTCATTGTGATTCAGTTCTAGGACCTTGTGAATCCTCTCTTACCAACCCTGTTCCCAACAACTGATTCTCCTCTTAACATTTTTCATCATATAGGCCTTTGTTAATCTGATAATTTGATCCACAACCTCTCAATTCCTCTTCCTCCCATTTTGTCTTCAGTATCACCTCATTAGAAAAGTCAGATTCCGATGACGGTGAGTCAGGAATCAAGATTCTCTGTTTGGATTGAGCAATAGTGGTTTCCAAAACAGATTGATTAACCACCTCCTCTAACAATCTATTGAGAAAATGCTTCCATCAATTTCAACTTGAATCACTTTATTGATGAATTCCCTTACAGATGTTGATATTAAGAATCTAACTTTCGTAACTTTCCCATTTTATTGGCTCGTCACTGACTTTCACTAACTTTCCCAGTTATTGGCAATCAAATTGAAAAATCTCACATTCCATGCGTGTGTAAAGGAATGCCTATGCAATTGATCCAAACTTCACATTTTCTGAGTTGTGTAATTTTCCCATTAGACATCCCTTAACCCACTGTGATTCCTCTTCTTTTGTCTGGTATACTAGCCCTGCCCAAGCTGTTCGGCTTTGTCCTTGATCACCATCGATCAAAGCTTGTGTAGTCCCGAACATTGCTTCGGCGAAAGATTTACCATTTATGTTGCTACATATCCTTTGGTCTATCACATTTTGAGCTCTGATGTGATAGTAGGTTATCTAGTTTCTGTCAAATCTTGGCATGTGGCTCGCAATTTATAAGATCCCAACCAAATATTGTTTAATTCATCTTCCATTTTCCTCACAGCCACATTTACTCTGAATCTTACAAACCCGAATTTGTTGCCTCTCACGTTTTTGAGGTATGAAGATTTCTCGAACCTCGCCCTGCTTCTGGAATGTGCGCCTCATTTCCTCATGGTGTCAATCCTCTGGAAATTTAGTGAAAATAGAAAGGGATTGTGTATGCAATGAATCTTTTCAGGTAATCCGGTGGATCGTGTCCAACCAGCCTCTATGCTACTGGGTTTCCGATGAAAGTGCCCATGCCTTGCTTCTGCTCTTCCTTACTGTTTGCGAAGCTAAGGTTGTCTCTCTCACGCTCGGAAAGGTACGGGAATGGGTTAGGGTTGATTCGCCATGCCATAAGGTTAGGATTACGGCAGATTTCGCGCTCAGATGTGAACGGAAAAAGGGTTGCTATTCTTTTGAATGTGTTGTGAGGCCGAGGATACAAAACATGTTATAAATGAAACAATGAGAACTTTGGTATTGTACCCTGTTGAACTTTTTTTTACAATTTCAACCATAGTTTTAGATTTTTTTTATTTTTTATTGTACTAAATTAATATTTTTATTCTAATACCTTTTTTGATAGAATATATGTGCAAATATGTAATGGTTATCATTTTATGCATCCATGCCAGTGACCATATTTACATTATATTTTTTTAATAATTAATTATTTTTTGAACCGAGTGAAGTGTTTTTAATGCTTCTAGAACTAGGAGTTTGATCTTCTTATATTTAGAATATAAATTTCGGTTAGCTCCACGTTAGTTTATTCACACCCTCTAGATTACTAATCCTTAGACCAACACGATTTATGCGATACAACTGGGAGCCTCTATGAGGTAGCAAGAGAAAAAGGGTGTATGTCGTTTAAAATTCCCTTATTTGTGATTGAAGTTTAGAATGAGCTACTTTTGATCTTATTCCTTGTGTTTTTGTGTTGCTGATTGTTTCGAATAATGCTTTCTGGCAGTGGAAAAACTATTCCATATACATCCCAAATTTTTAAAACCTGTTGATCTGTTTCCACAAATTTCATGTTTCAGGGTTAAAATTTTTCTTTGCATCTAATTTATGAACCCAGTATTCTTTTGACGTGTGAATATCAGGAGAAACCTCAGATATAAATGTCAAGGCACTACGTTCACGGCAAATGAAGAACTATCATTTCGCTCTCATGATATCCCAGGTAAACATGCATGAAGATGTATCTAGTAGCAGTGTAATCGTCTTTTACTTTCTAACTGGACTATCTTGAAATATATTATACTAAATAATATGCTCTTGTGCCTAGTTCCATTGCAGAACACTCATCTTAGAGGAACAAGTTTCTTGCAGCTAAACTTTTATTGTTTAGCTGCCTTCACAGAAGATAATTCAGTTTTTTTACTTTGACAAATGATCTCATTGAGGGAAACAACTGTAGAAAGTATCAAGGAAAAGTTATTGAGTAGTTTATTATGACAATGGCCACCATTTTATTACTTTTTGTCGGTTTCCCTATATAAAATGAGTTGAATAATCGAAGTGTGGAAGTTAACTTCATAATACTGAAAGTGAAATTAATACAAGTTCATAATAAAACTGATCCGTTGCAGGAACACTAAATAATAATTAGAAGTGGAGTTGATGTTCCTATTAAAAAGATCAATTTCTTGGGATATTTTTTTCTGCTGCAAGTATCGAAAGAATATTGTGTCAATATTCCATGCACATTCTTCGAAGTTAGTGAACAAGCTAGATAATATAGAGCGAAGTCTTATTCAACTTATGAATGACAAGCGCTGGTATTGGTTAGCGGCTGTTTACTTGGTATTGGATTTTCAGTAATAGAAATATAGCTAAGAGAGACCACCGTACACAACATAATATTTATGTGGTTTGGTCATGAAGGCCTATGTTCATGAGACAATGCCCAAAGTGCACACAAGAGTTAGAACTCTTATTACTCTCTCGTAAATACAAGGATTAAAACTCTTATTACTCTCTCGTAGATTAAAGTGTGATCATCATCTTTTTATATATGTGAAAATATTGGCGTAATTATGGTAGGAAATCTTTCCCCACCCCGCCCAATGATATATGTAAAATAGATTATAAATTGAATTATATCATACTGATTCTAGGATATATATTCCTTAATTTCTAACACTAACGTCAAGTTGAACATGGACATCTAATTTGAATTATTCAATATGGAACACAAAAATATCCTGAAGAAATTCTTGCACCTGTAATAAAAAATAAAGAGATTGACGTCAGATAGCCGGGATATGTTTGATTCTCTTGTTAAACTTCAATCGTTCTTGTTATGGGTAGTTCAACTTGTGACCATATGATATGTAGACATGTTTATTATCGACTGCGGAATGCGGAAGTGTTGTTTATTGAACAGTAACACAAACATTTATCTGGCTACTATTCACATGAACAGTAAAAGGACTGGGTTTTTTTCATGGACAGCAAACCAGTCATAAAAACCTACACCTGGGTCAAGATTCTTGCTCTCATACCATGCTGAATTTTAAATCGTAGAAGTGTACTTTAGAATGAATGTAAGACATGGCTCGGTCATAAAGGCCTACATCGAAGATGCTACAAGAAAATATCGTAATAATAGAAATAATGAGTGTTTATTGTGTTTATCTTCATCGTTTTTCGTTTGTGGGTTGTCTTTATCGGCCACGACATGAGTTTCTTGTAGAAAAATTGATACTTTCTGACCAGTCGGCATCAAGTTCAGAGGGGATGTTACAAGAAAATATCATAATAATGGAAATAATCCTGTATTTGGAAATACAGTACATCTTGAGATAGGAAAATATATGTAATTAAGATAGATTTTATGATGTACTATCACTATATATAGAGAGTAATACAATGGGGAAAGACACGCCCAGAAAACTATAACTCCTATAACTTATTTTAGTTTAGATTGCAATTATTACCCATGTATGTGAAACTATATTAGGTTAAATATGGTTGGAAACTTTTACTTGCTAAATATCAATGAATTCATGTCGAACATATTTAATATATATTATAATCTTAATAACTTTAAATATGATTTTCGAATGTGTTATTTGTTAAGGATATTAGATATATATATAGTAATATTTGATTTGATATGATATTATCTGATTTGTAATATAGATGGTAATTAGTATATTTGGCAGAATCTTATGGGTTCTTAGGCTGATTCCTGGAGATTCTTGTTGTAATATGCTCTTCTATATAATGGAATGAAAACCCTATTCAAAAAGGGGATTGAGTTGGGAGATTGAGATTTAGATTTATTGACATGGTATCAGAGTCATATCAAATATAAAATTTTGTAGGTTTTCAGGCTGTGCACGGGCTTCTGCCCCCAGCCTTCGTCGCCTTCTTCGCAGGTGGCAGCAGCGGCGCTGGGGGCAGACGACTTTCCAATTTTGCGATTTTTTTTTTTTTGTTTTCCTCATCGGATTTCTGCCCTGTTGTGTGTTTTTACTTTAGGGTTTTGCGTATTCGTGTTCGGGCGCGAAAGTTGTGTCGCGATTTCTGGTTTCACGCACGCACTGGTTGTGTTTCTGGGTGCTGCGGTGGCTAGGGTTTCTGGGCGGCGATAGGGCTTTATTGCATCTATCTTTGCGGTTTGGGCTTCTTTCTACGCGCATTCTTGGGTTTTGCGTCGCAATCTTGGGTTCGCACGCTGGGTGCCTTTTTTTTCTCTTTTCTTTCGGAGGCTGATTCTTTGTTTTGTGGATTCTTCTCGATTTGGGGACCTGAGTGACCACTTCTCTTCTGATTTGTGTGTGGTGATCGGTACTTTTGCCGCGGAGTTTGCGGCGTACTTGCACGGTAGTTGTGTGTTTGAGCCTTGCACGGGTGTTGTGCGTCTTAGCCTTGCACGGGTGTTGTGCGTTTTAGCCTTGCACGATGGTTGTGCGTTTAAGCCTTGCACAGGTGTTGTGCGTTTATACTTTTGTCGTGGTGCGAGACGCATTTTGCACAAGTGTTTGAACGGATTTTCCTGACTGGTGTGTTGATTCTTTTGAGGCAGATTATTTGGTTTGAAAAATTGATGTTTTTTGATTGATCAGCATCAATTTGAGGGGAGATGTTAAGGATATTATAATATATATTAATATTTGATTTGATATGATATTATTTGATTTGTAATATAGATGGTAATTAGTATATTTTGTAGAATCTTATGGATTTTTAGACTGATTCCCGGAGATTCTTATTGTAATATGCTCATTTATATAATGGAATGAAAACCCTATTCAAAAGGGGATTCAGTTGGGAGATTGAGATTTCGATTTATTGACATTATTTAAATTCCAATGCTTAGTTTACTAGACAACATGCCCATATAAGCTCATATTTTTGGATATTATGCTACTAATTTTATCACATGTCCTTTGACCGGACAAGTACATGCTTCATGCCTCAAATGGAACTATGTAGTAGTAAATTCTTAAGTATTTTTGCTGTCTGGAAATGATGCAGAGTAAGAAATGGAATGTCTACACACTATTAATACTGTCTTTGTGTTTTGCCACCTTTTTTTTGCTATACTCTTTTCTCAGTATTGTCTTTTTATGGTAAAAACATTTAAGATTGCCATATTTGTTCAATTCAAGTTCTGATTGCTCCAATAACATAGTTTATTTTGAGGATTAACTATTCCAGTTTGCTTGTTTGAAAATTCGTTATTTGCATATTAAGGATCCGGACGATTCAGTTAATAGATATGCATTTATCGTGCCCAGTCATTGTTTTCTGATGTTATCCTTTCATGGTTCCTCCTTAATAAGAGCTCTCCATATGAGACGCAGTTCCATAATATGGATTAGTTTCCCCCAATGTCGTGTGCTCTAAACTTTGTTGATACATCTATATACTGCGTTTTGTTGTTTTAGGGAACTCCAATGATGCTAATGGGGGATGAATATGGTCATACTCGTCATGGAAATAATAATAGTTATGGGCATGATACTGCTATTAATCATTTCCAATGGGGACAAGTATGTGCTACATAAAATATTTCTTCACGTCTTATATATCTAGTGTATTAATTGTAATGTCAATATTGAAATTTGATGAACAGTTGGAGTCCAAGAAAGATGATCAGTTTAGGTTTTTCTCGGAGCTGATAAAGTTTCGGCTGAGCCATCATGTCTTCAGAAGAGAGAACTTCCTTGGAAAGGTAAAACTTTTGGATTCCATTGACCTAGTTCATGTCTTGCATGTCCATAGTTTTTGTCTCTTTGTTTGCTTCATTCAAGCTAATTTAATATTAAATAAATTTAACTGTTAGTTTTGCCCCTTGGCCTAAGTATTTCTTCAAATAGGTAGATGTGACACTAGCTCATTGAAACATTCTACACATTGAGAAGTCTAATGTTTGGCAAAATGTTATTCTAAGAATGATTCTGGGTTGAAATTGTTTCCAAGTACTCTAATTGGAACTGCTAACACTACCGACTAGCTATAGTCATTTTATTCAGGACTTAGTGCTTGGCGAATACCAAAAAGAGCCTTTATCAATTTGTTAACCATGCAGTATCATATTCAATAAACTTAACCGTAGATCACAAATGCCTAAATGAAAATTTATGTTGATCTTGGGCATAAAGTTACCCTACAGCTGGTAGTCCTCAAATATTATGCCGCTCTGGATACTCATTCTTCCATTGGCCAAATAGTGAGCAAGGAAGCTGATCCAGTAGGATAAACGCAAGCTACGAGCCAGAAAATCATTATTCTAAATGACAAAGGAGAAGCGGCTAATCTATTTTTATTTTATTGTCATACAAAAACCTATGTTATGATCTTTTTGACATAAATGATCAAGAATCTTTTATTTGAATTTCAAAGATGTTTGGTGTTCCACATGGCCAAAATTACTGTATTGGGTGGCTTTGGATATTGCATGTCCTTGTGTGGTATTTCCACAATATGCACCCAACACCACCTTAGAGGGCACACAAATATGTGTTCGTAACAAGGGCTTGAATTTGTGGCATTACAAGAATACAGACCTTGTGTGCTTTTGTAATTTATAGCTTGCATATAAGATTATCTTTTTAAGAGTCATGCTTTCATTTGATACTGTGATGAAATATTCAATAAAATCTTCATCCGATTATTTAGATGATTAGGATGAATGAGTTTATTTTAATTTTGTTTATTGATTATAGTTTATCTAGATTAGACTATTGGATATATTAGAGTCCTAGATATTTTTAGACTCGTAGATTTAGTTGGTTGAATCTATAAATACGTATCTTGTATCTCATTCTCAGTGAAGAAATAATAATAGTACTTCTAATTTCATGTTTGTTCCATATTTTTCTACAGATACTTGAACTTAATATAGATGTCAGTCAATGCTTTATTTGACACTCCTTGTGATGCAGAATGATGTAACATGGCACGAGGACAACTGGGACAATCATGAGAGTAAATTTATTGCATTCACGTAAGGAATCACTCATTTGAATCTGCCATAATATGGATATTCTTTTACCATTCACATGTTAAACAAGTTATGCTTTCACGTATACCAAATCTTGTGTGAATTTATTTGTTTTAACGTAGGGAAAATAAAACCCTTAAACTGAGTGTCTATCTAAAAATCAATTTATTCATTTATATTACAAAAGTTTTAGCATTATTACCTTTACATTTATTTGATTTATACAGTATAAACTTTTCCGAAACCATAGGTTAATTTAACTGAAGTATATTTTATAACTGTCCATATAAATGAGTATTCTTTAAAAAGGAATTTCGGCTTAATTGAAAAATATATTTGCAAAAGTATGTTTGGTTTTGTTTATGAGAGACTTTTTTTTTACATTAGATATTGTGTTATGTAAGAATGCTTGGGTTAGTGTTTTGGCCATTTTTTATGAACTTTAAGCATTTCCCTGACTAATTTCTTCGAGACTTATCTAGTTTTGTGATCATTCCAAAATCCTTAAATTACCACCCAACAAAATCGGGATTTCTTTATCGTTCTTAAAAAGCTTATGTTTGGATTGAAGTAATATGTTATAAATTGAGAAAAAAACAATCATGTTTAAACTGTGATTTGACCCATCCGTGCAATTTTTAACCTAGAGAAAATCACTGGTTTCAAATTTGTGTTGCTAATAAATTTGGTTTTATTTTGTCAATACATCTTGTATTTTAACAGTTTGTTCAACGGTGGCTTTCATTGGGATTAAAGACTTAGTTGTTGTTATCTTGTATTTCAACAGGTTGATACTCTGAGATGAATGACAAAATCTGTCTATCAAATCTTGCCATTAAAGTTCTCTCGACCTTGCATTAGTTGTTCTTGTTGGACATACAATTCTGAACATTTCTTATTTCGAATATTAGTATTATAATAGCATCCTTTATCTTTTGACCCATGCTTACACATAGATAAAGACCTTGAGATTGTTATAGTCTATCTAAAATGTGGTTGCATAGTTGTCGGCAATCATGAAATATGTTTCTTAGTGGCTATAATCTCTAAATTGGTTCCTAGTCGATGGGCCGTCTGAACATATAATCATGCTTACGAATGTGATGGTTTCAGGCTTCATGATGAAACTGGTGGAGATGTATATGTCGCATTTAATGCACATGACTATTTTGTTAAGCCTGTTATTCCGTCACCGCCGCAAGGAAGACAGTGGTATCGGGTGGTTAGTGTCCTAAACTCAATTGTTCCTGCTGGTTTAAGATAATTTTACTCAGATGCCATCGCATGTTGCGTTAGTTACTGGTTAAGTTGTTTACGTACTTTATTCAAAATCCATATTTTTATATGCTTCTTACTGTTTAGACTGCCATTAACAGTCTGTTCTTAACGTCTTCGGCATCTATGAATGCCTGTTTCTTTGAAGAATTTTGTTCTCACATGCAATCAAAAAATATTTCCCCCAGTGGATTGTAGTGGCCTCCCTGTAAATGCAATCCATGCAGAAAAAATGTATTGAAGAAATAATCAACTGCTGTTACGAACCACGAACACATTTTTTCTTTCACTCCATGACACACATTGGCATATAACTGTTGAACTCAAACAAGTGTCTTCCCTCCATACTGGTGCTTACATTTTACTCAACTTAGAACAGATATCATGAGGCTTTGCCGCTTCGGAAATTTCAAATTATCTCTGAACCGTCACATAGCCCATTAATTCCGGAAAGTGTGTTTTCTTCGTACTACTTCGAACAAATCTCCCTCCAATGTCTTTTTGGCTTTATGCATCAGATTGCATCTGTCCAGGATCAGCCTAAGAGTACACTTCGTTCAATGTGTTTTACTTGAATATTCTCTTGTTATCCTTGCCCTTGAAAAAACGAAATATATTATGTTGGGTGGTATTAAATTCTACTTTGCTTATTGATCGCTCAATTCTGAGGCATAAACAAAAATAACTGCAGGTTGACACTAATTTGGATTCTCCAGACGACATTGTTACTGAAGGTGTTCCTGGCATTAGGGAGATGTATAACATTGCACCTTACTCTTCGATTCTCCTCGAAGCGAAGCTGTAAATTGCTGACACTTGTTTTTTCTGGTTTTCTCAATCTATGAGCGATAAAATTCATGAACGATTTTACATAAAACTTTTAAGTTTTTATGCCTTAAGATCCAAAACGTTTTGGTCTTTTGGCTCTTGAAATTGAAAGAATGCTTAATCCTTTTTACTCTAGATACTGATTTAATCATATATATTTCCTAAAGGACATCGTGTAGTGCATCTTCCCTGCGTATGATAATCAACATTGTCAAACTGAGTTGAATATGGGTTTTGTTTTAACAATAAAACGAGAAAATGCAACAATAATTTAAGTAATTGTGGGAATACACATTAATGTGGAAAAATCTTGACGGGTAAAAAACCACATGCAAGGGAAAAATGAGTGGCGGCTTACTCAACAACTATCCACAAAAACCTAATTACATGTTATATGTGTTTATTAGTTAATGAAGATCCATATCTATCAATACAATCTCTTTATTGTCATCATAGATCCCAAACTATTTTCATAATTAAAATTTAAAACTGGATCACATAAGTAACACTCAGAATTCTTTTTCACAAACTGCAAAGAGTTAGGGTAAAAAGTTATGGCTGTTGCCAACAATGCAATGAGAGGCATTGGGTTATAGTCATTGTTGATATCCAAAATTGATAATAAGCAATTTGAGACATAAATCAGATACCAATTTTTACGTCGAAAACCCTCAAAATGAAGGGAAAAATTATAGGTCCAATGCAAATTTTGTACTATCCATGTTCATGAGTTACAGTGTTTTTAGTTACAATTGAGAATCACTCAAATTAAAGGGTGAAAAGTTTTTTTCTAGAGAAGAAGCGACGAGTTTTGTTATGTGGCGAAAAAGGGAGCATCTGCTAGCATGCATGTATTTTTAAATGTTGAAATGTTGGTAGTATTGATAAGTAAAATCATGCAGCTTAAAATATATCGGTTTCCAAAATTTTTACCTCCCAAAACAAAGGGACAACCACAGAACTTAGTCCAGTGTAAAGTTTCACTTTCAATACTAATGAATTATATAGTTCCTCTACCCTTGTTTGGGATTCTGAGCTAATAGTGGCATTCGAGTTCTTTAAACAAATCCTTCTGCAATTTACTGTATTAGTATTTTGCTGGAAATTTTGGGGGAAAAGGGGATTTTGAAGGAATGTGCATGCAGTATGAAAAATAATTGGTTCTCGCTCTGTTTCTTTATCTTTGTAAGTTCACTCATACAACCACTTATACTCCAATTTGTCATATAAAATGATGATAGGAAACACAATGACATCCTTGAAAAAAGATTCAGAACTAATTCAAAAATCCAATCAATAATCTAATCACAAAGATCTCATTTATTCAAGCAAAAATCTTGATGCAGTTAAAAGCAAATACACACAAAAATTGGGAACTTGAAGAATAAATTATGCAAATCAGCTTTCCATGCAGGGATTTGCTTCAACTGAATCAATTTTTCAGCGCCAAAACTCTGTCCTTTCAAGAATTTGTTTTCAATAAATTATAACAAATATCTATATTTACCCCAGCAGGTAATTTCAGTTTGAGCAAAACTATGGCAATTTTTGCTTGAAATATTAGCCCCAAAGTGTTGGGTTTCCGGACCCCGGCGCCAGATTCAAACGCAGCGGAAAATAACCAGTAAATAGATCTGACCCGTGGACGGAAGATCGCGCCTGATTCATATATTATCATGCAAGAATATCAAATAAATGCACGAAAAGATAATTACCGATAACAGTGAAATCAATCTGATGTCGGTGGTCCTCGAGTCCAATCAACCTGACCAGATCTACAAGCCAACAGCAGTGCTAGTTTGGCGTCCGCGTTTCTGTGAGATAGTGTATTGTTGAATGAATGGAGTCTCTTAATTTCTCAGAAACTAGAATGACTTATTATAGGGTCATTGAGTAATTAATGGGCTTTGGGTGCATAAAGTCCAATAGGCCAACATTTGGCTTGCAGGGCACATATTGTGATATCCCGAAATGATCATGTGATTTTAAACATTAATTATGTTATGAAGACTATGGTATTAATTCATTGGGGTGAATTAATAATATTGTGGAAATGCATTTCAGGGTGCATGTGTTATTTGTTGGGAATTTGGGTTATGGCATGATTATATGGTGGAGGAGATTTACCCAATACCCATTACTTTAATCACCCACCACTCAATCTCCATCATCTCTTCTCCCCCAATCTTCACCCCATTTTTCGTCCAGCAGCTGCTAAACAATAAGGTGGAGGAGATTTACCATTTTATTGCTCGGAAACCTTGCAAAAATCGGAGCAAAAGAGGGTGAGAAACCATGTTCTGTTTTGGTTTAAGTTTTGTTTAGGTTTTATTAAACCTTCGATTCAAGTACATGCTAGCTTAGGTTTTATTAAACCTTCGATTCAAGTACATGCTAGCTTGGTGTGAAAATGGCATGCTAGCTTAGGTTTTATTAAACCTTCGTATCAAGTACATTCATGGTGTTTTTATGAAGCTTCTAGCATGTTTATTTGAGCATGATGCATGTTTAATTGGGTGGATTTGTTGGTATGAAAAGGGATGCTCGAAAATCTGGGTTGCCCTGTTTCTGTAAATTGGATGAGATCAAAGTTTATGAGGATGTTATGATGCATGCTAGCTTAGGTTTTGTGAAACCTTTGATTTAAGTGCTTACATAGAAGTTTTATGAAGTTCCTAGCATGTTTGTTTGGGCAAGTTTTATGTGTTATGAAATAGGTTGCTTGCTTTGAAGGTGAGTGCTCGAAAATATGGGAAATCCCGATTTTTCAGAGTGCTCGGTCGATCGAGATTTTAGTTCCGATCGATCGAGCGAGGCAGAACGATTGGTACAAGTTTTGAAATTCAGGGACCGATAGATCGAAGGAAATACCGATCGATCGGTGAAACTTTTCGATCGATCGATATTTCCTTCCGATCGATCGATCGAGGCAGTGTGCTTGGGCACTGTTTTAGCATGTTTTCTCGATCGATCGAGATTTTGGTGCCGATCGATCGAGAGAGGCAGAATCTTGGCAAATATTTTTAATTGATTTATTTTGAAGAATTTTGTCAATGATTCTTGAAATGGTATATAATATTGTGTTGTACACTGGTGTAGAGCCTTCACAGATAGCTGCACAACGCAGGGGATAGAGTCCTGCAACATACCACATTTTGGAAAGGTACGTAAGCGACGTACGGGCATCCCAACGGTAACATGTATTTTATGTATGTCCATTTGACACATGATAATTGCAAAGTTGTGCATTATGAGTATGATACATGTTGTTATGCATTGTTGTTGCATGTGTATGTTGTGGAATAAAGGGCGTGTATTCCACGAGTCAGGGTTATCACTGTGATGATTTTAATGCTTACCGCTTATACCGCTAAAAATGTGGAGCGGGAGGGGGGAGGCTCGCTTGCACATGGAGGTGTGGTTTACCGTACGAAGCGAGGATATAAATACCGCTTGTATGAAGAAGCGAGGGAATGAGTTCCTCTTGTTCTAAAGTTATGAAGCGAGGGGCATTAAAATAGACTGATGATAAACCGACTAAGGATTGAAGTAAAGATTTAAGAAGTAAAGATATGTCATGACATTTATTTAAAGGAACCATAATATCATGTATTGATTTGATTATGAGTTATGGTACAGGGACAACCAAAATGGGCGTTTTAAATGGATTGGAATTCAGGAAGTATCTTATGCCTATGATTTATGCATTTATGCTTTATATTCATATTATGATTGATATGAACTATGATATGCTCATGTGTTGGGGGGTTGTCTTTATAGGTGCTTTTGACGATGAGAACCAGGGTCGGGGTTGATACGCTGAGCTGTAAGGAGTGCTACATGATTAGCAGATTAGAGAATTATTTATGTATAGCTTCTACAAAGTGTAGAGTAAGACTATAGTTTAGTAACATTTTGTTAGGAATATGTATGATTCCTTTTTGAACTTTTGGTACTGTAATCTCCTAAGCTCAGGATTATCAACACGACCTAATACTCTGATTTATGAATGATTAGTTCTCTTAATTTCACCTTAGCATCTTGTTTAGATAACGGGGTCATATATTTAGTGAGAAAAGTGGTTAGATAACCAGGGAACGAGTAAAGGGTAGCCTTTAGAAACAAGTTGGCTAGGTATTCATTGGTGGGCATGTTTATGCATATGTTGCATATTTTTGTATAAGTTGTTATACTAACATGCTTTTGAATATGATTACTCTTGTTATCTAACGGCTTATGTTATGAACTGCTTTTGGTATTGTTGTTAACCCCTGTATTACAGCATGGAGGCTATTAATCTGGAGAACCTCGGGGTGGGAGATGTAGGCAGTATCAATGCTAGTATTGCTCAGTCAAATCCTCTACCGCCACCTGATGTAGGCGTGGAGCCTAGTGCACAGATACTGCTACCAGGGGAGATAAGTCTGACCCTGTTCTTGAGCTATCATCCACCGCTATTTGAAGGAACTGAGACTGGGGAAGCAGCCGAGGAATGGCTTGAGAGACTAGAACAGATATTTGTATCGGCACCCTGTGCACGGAATGCCTGGCTGAGGTTGGCAGAGTTTCAATTGGCTAATAAGTCTTCCATGTGGTGGAAGACAACAGTGATGGAGCTGAGGGCTCAGGGTATGACAGTAGATTGGACTGTGTTCAGGACCCGGTTCCTTAACCGGTATTTCTCCACCGCTGCCAGACAAGTAAAAGAAGATGAGTTTACCAATCTAAAGCAGGGCAGCATAACTGTATCAGATTATGCCATGCAGTACTCCTCACTGTTGAGGTATGTGCCTCACATTGATGTAAACGGTCATGCCAAGATGAGGCATTTTCTGAAGGGGCTGAGGCCAGAGTTATTTGACCGGGTTGTTGATCGCTATTATTTTAAACAATTATTTTCTCAGTGTAGCGATTCTATACCGCAAGTGCACGGTGTCAAGTTTTAGTATAATGATAATATAAGTATGAGTGTCGAATCCACAAGGACTAGTAAATAAGTACCAAACTCCACTAGTTTAACTATATTTAGTCTACGAAAATTGGTTATAACTAATTTAACTAATTAACTCAATAATAAATCAAAACAAACGATAGAGAACGAGAATAAAATCAATAGAGACAATTATCAAGACTTTCGGTTCACCTATGTAATCCCCCACAATTCGCCTATGAGTTAAGAATTAATTCAAACAATCTAAGGTGACGAGTTTTCCTAATTCACTTGATATACCTTGGTCCGGCTATAACAAATCTAATACTAACGTAACAATAAGCTACTCCCGTATCCTTATTGAACAATTAATATTGTAAATCGATCTATGAAAACTTCTAGCCTTCGATTTTGGTAAATCTATTGCTATCACACGTGTATTTGACTTCATCTCTCGATCTCAGTCTGAAATCTATGGCATAAATCACTATATCGAATTCCAATTTTATCTCTCGATCTCAATTGTAATTTATTATCATTCAAGGATGGTCAAACCCTTAAAAGCATGTAGAACAATGATCTATACACTTAGATAATAAGAATCAATAAAAAATAATCAATTTAAATCATGGGTTCATAACATAGGATCCCCTAAGTATTGACAACAAACTTAGCCTAGCAACATATTCAAGATCAAATGCAATATCATGTATTTCAACATCAAAAGCATAAGAAAATAAAATAGAATCAAACTAAGTTTAGAAATACGTATAAACTAGCGATGTTGAATCGCGTCGTCGACCGTAGCTCCGTCTCTCAATGTTGTGCTCTGTTCTGTACGTGAGTTTCGTTGCTGTGCAATGTTCTTCCCGAATGAATCCGTGGAATGCGTCCAGAAGCAAAATTACGTGCGTTCGACTGAGACTTTGGAGAATTATCGGCTGTTCAATCTTTTTCAGAAGCCAAGTTACGTGCTTTTGCTATCCAACCAGTTCACGTTTTCTCTCTTTCTGTTTCTGCTGCTCTCCACTGTACGTGAGTTCTTCAGCTATCTCCTGTCGTCACTCTCTTCTCTTTTCTCAATCTGCACGTCTGTTACTTCTCTCCCTTTTCTCCTGTGCGTGAAGTTTCTGTGCTTTCTTTCTCTCGTTCCTCTGCTCCTTCTTCGTATCTTCCTGCACGTTTCTTTCTTCTCCTGGAAACTCCCTCACGTCTTTTATCTGTCGCTGTCACTTTGTTTCTATCTGATATCCTCTCTCAATCTCCTTATCTCTCGTTGCTCCTCACCAATATATGTTCACGTTTTCTGTCTCTTCGTCTGTGCGTCACTCTCCTTCTCCTCTGTATGTTTACTCCTTCCCTATCTGCTCTTCTCTTATCGTTCGCTTATTCCCTAATATCTTTGCTCCTCTCCTTCTGATCTCTCCTCCAACTCACGTACCTTTCTTCTCCACTCTCCTCACGTCTCCCCCTCTCTTCAAGTCACGTAGGCTGCTCTAATATATCTCTTCGTGCTGCTCACCCGTCTCAATCTGATTCCCTTTTCTAATCTGTTCTTATCTTCTCTTCTTTCTTATCCGCTTCCTCTCCAGAATTGTAAATATACTGCACGTCCAAGTCTTTTAATTCTAACGGAAACTCTCGTTTATGGATCCAATTCCCGTCACATACGTTGCTCTTCTTTTCCTTCAATCTGCTCATATATTATAATATCATATATTATAATATACTATTTCATCCATGTTCGAAAATATCCGGTTGTGCTCGGTTTGGTTCTTTTTATCACTTTAAGCTTAATTCTTCCACTTTTATGCATTTGGACCTTGTATTCCTGAAATATACAAATATAAACCAAAACGCGTAATATTTTCCAGGAATCAATATAAAAATGCCCCTAATTATATATCAAATTAAGTGTAAAAATCACATTTATCAACTCCCCCAAACTTAAACTTGATCGTCTCGAGCAAGAAATAAGATCAAAAAGTAGAGTTCAAAATTGAAGATTCAAATAAACCAATTCGCAGTCAATTATGTAGCTCAGATATCTCACTTACAGACAAACAAAACTCAATAAAAAAAATGTTCAACATGTCGTGTTTTCTCTTAGATCAAACAACATATCTCTAAATCAGAAGGTGTGTGTGTGCTATTGTCACTTTCAAGTTCCATGCAAATTTCATAGATCAAATCATGCTAGGTAATGAAAGTTAAGATTATCATTGAGTACCCCATAGTCCTATTTTCAAACACTTCTCCACTAATGTAGTCACTCCTTCAACTTGGATCAATAGGTCTTTTTAAGCTTGTAAAGTTAGGCCTAGGTGTTGGCTTCAAAGAAAAGATAGGATAGCACAAAGAAGAGAGTATAAGCATGTAGTGTTCATATTTTTAGCACAAAATTGAGCTTCTCTTCTTTTTCTTTTAGCCTTGGCCACTTTGGGTCTTAATCACTTTTTCTCAAGGCTTTTTATCTATCTTTTTCTTTTTCTCATTCATCAAATTTTTCAATAATAAGCTCATGAAAATATAGCAATTTATGTGCATCTAATGAGATTCATTATACTCCCTTTAGGTAAGGATGTATTCTTTCAATTTAGGCTCATAAAGATGGGTATAATGAGTTGCCAAAAAATGTTGAATGGGGGCTAATAGTATGTTAAACATACTCCATTCCTTTTCAATTAGGCTCAAGTTGGGATACTATAGATTGATAAATGCATGGTAAGCTTTAAAGGCTCAAACGGTCCAAAGATCGCCTAGATCATCTCCTAATCAAGTTCATGACTATAAAATTTCGCCTTGAAGTGTCATCATTAAATAGTTTCTAAGGTACTCTAAGATGCTCAAAAATAATTCATCAAGTTCACAACGATATTACTACTCCAAATGCAATTCACAAGATTATGACTCAAATGTGCTCAAAATATTCCTCATCTTTGACATGCTATTCAAAACAAGATATTCACAAACAAGTTTTACAATCATCAAAACTCAAGTTGACATGCAAAGTGAGACTAGTATCATCATTGAATAGAGACAACTACTATGATTTATTCTTATCTTACTAATTGAACTCATAAAAAAGAAATTTAGCTCATAATAATCGGACGATTCAAGTGTCAATTAAGCACACAACATGTGGATAAAACAAGTAAACATGCAAGCCACTCCCCCAAACTTAAATGAAACATTGTCCTCAATGTTTAAAAAAATCAAAAGGGAAAAAGTAAACTCCCCTGATCAAGACGCTTGCATGAGGGTTGAGGAAGTTTCGCTTTTGAAAGCTCCACTGTTGTAGGGGTTCATCGCTCCAACTAAGCACCTAGCAAGAGAAGAACGCAAATAAAATAGCCGACACGAGAGATAAACAAACAAAATGCAAAAACTAAAAATAAACAAAACTAAATAGCAAAAGGATACGCTTGGGTTGCCTCCCAAGAAGCGCTGATTTTTAGTCGTCGGCTTGACCATCAGAAGCAACCATCAAAGAGCGGCTGCCGCCCATAGTAAGTATCAGTATGATATCACGAATGGGTCTACATTCAGTATGCCCTCAAGATTGGCATGAATATAACAGTGTAGGCTCGTCGCTCCAACAACATTGGTCTTGAAGTGGTAGGCATGGGAGAATGATTCTTCACTTGGCTTCATATCTTGGAGGATATATTGTGGTGATGTTGGCATCCATGGGAAATACGGATCCACATATGGCATAGAACATGTCTCCATCGATGGGCTTAAGTCAGAATCTTCGAAGGTCTCTTCCTTTTCCAACATCACTCTCGACTCATCTTCACATGGGAACTCATCAGATAATGTCTCTAAAGTAGGCTCAATCTCTTGAATAGGCTCAAGTTCCCTTAAATCTTCCACAGTAGTAGGATCACTCCCCCAAACTTGGTTGTTTGAGTGATCATCGTCATGAAATCCAACTTGATTCGTCTCCTCTTCTCTAGTAGGTATCGTCTCATTCTCTTGGCAGCTTGCTGATAAGGTTTCCATGAGGCTCGCCATTTGCTGCTCCAGACAACGCATTGAGTTGGTCTGACTTTCAATCTTTGTCTCACATGATGCCATAAACCTGAGTAACGTATCCTCTAAATGAGCACTGACTTCCGCAGAACTGTCACTCGTCTCTCCCTGATGTTCAAGTGGTGGGTCTGTAAAATGAGGGTGGTGCGGATTTGGTTGGTATTGGTGGCTCCAACCCTGGAGTGAAGGATTCCAATGCCACTGATAGTCAAAGTTCGCAATATTAAACAAGTGCAAAACACTGTCTTCATCTCTATCAACCAAAAGACTACCAGTTGCCAAAGCTCCGTTGAATATCCATCCTCGTGTGTCCGCATTCAAACCACGGAAGAAATATTGCAGACGAGTGTAGTTTGGAAAGTCATTATATCGATACGTGCTTGCCAAATCGTTGAATCTCTCCCACGCTACGTAGAACGGCTCGGAAGGTTGTTGGGCAAATCTTGTGGATGCTTGTTGATGTAGCATCTCCAAGTACCTCACAAGACAAACAAACAAAAACCAAAAATAAAAAATAAAAAAAACAAATGACTAAACTACAGTCAACTAATCTCGTTTGATATTATTAAAACTAATCCCCGGCAACGGCGCCAAAAACTTGATCGCTATTATTTTAAACAATTATTTCTCAGTGTAGCGATTCTATACCGCAAGTGCACGGTGTCAAGTTTTAGTATAATGATAATATAAGTATGAGTGTCGAATCCACAAGGACTAGTAAATAAGTACCAAACTCCACTAGTTTAACTATATTTAGTCTACGAAAATTGGTTATAACTAATTTAACTAATTAACTCAATAATAAATCAAAACAAACGATAGAGAACGAGAATAAAATCAATAGAGACAATTATCAAGACTTTCGGTTCACCTATGTAATCCCCCACAATTCGCCTATGAGTTAAGAATTAATTCAAACAATCTAAGGTGACGAGTTTTCCTAATTCACTTGATATACCTTGGTCCGGCTATAACAAATCTAATACTAACGTAACAATAAGCTACTCCCGTATCCTTATTGAACAATTAATATTGTAAATCGATCTATGAAAACTTCTAGCCTTCGATTTTGGTAAATCTATTGCTATCACACGTGTATTTGACTTCATCTCTCGATCTCAGTCTGAAATCCACGGCATAAATCACTATATCGAATTCCAATTTTATCTCTCGATCTCAATTGTAATTTATTATCATTCAAGGATGGTCAAACCCTTAAAAGCATGTAGAACAATGATCTATACACTTAGATAATAAGAATCAATAAAAAATAATCAATTTAAATCATGGGTTCATAACATAGGATCCCCTAAGTATTGACAACAAACTTAGCCTAGCAACATATTCAAGATCAAATGCAATATCATGTATTTCAACATCAAAAGCATAAGAAAATAAAATAGAATCAAACTAAGTTTAGAAATACGTATAAACTAGCGATGTTGAATCGCGTCGTCGACCGTAGCTCCGTCTCTCAATGTTGTGCTCTGTTCTGTACGTGAGTTTCGTTGCTGTGCAATGTTCTTCCCGAATGAATCCGTGGAATGCGTCCAGAAGCAAAATTACGTGCGTTCGACTGAGACTTTGGAGAATTATCGGCTGTTCAATCTTTTTCAGAAGCCAAGTTACGTGCTTTTGCTATCCAACCAGTTCACGTTTTCTCTCTTTCTGTTTCTGCTGCTCTCCACTGTACGTGAGTTCTTCAGCTATCTCCTGTCGTCACTCTCTTCTCTTTTCTCAATCTGCACGTCTGTTACTTCTCTCCCTTTTCTCCTGTGCGTGAAGTTTCTGTGCTTTCTTTCTCTCGTTCCTCTGCTCCTTCTTCGTATCTTCCTGCACGTTTCTTTCTTCTCCTGGAAACTCCCTCACGTCTTTTATCTGTCGCTGTCACTTTGTTTCTATCTGATATCCTCTCTCAATCTCCTTATCTCTCGTTGCTCCTCACCAATATATGTTCACGTTTTCTGTCTCTTCGTCTGTGCGTCACTCTCCTTCTCCTCTGTATGTTTACTCCTTCCCTATCTGCTCTTCTCTTATCGTTCGCTTCTTCCCTAATATCTTTGCTCCTCTCCTTCTGATCTCTCCTCCAACTCACGTACCTTTCTTCTCCACTCTCCTCACGTCTCCCCCTCTCTTCAAGTCACGTAGGCTGCTCTACTATATCTCTTCGTGCTGCTCACCCGTCTCAATCTGATTCCCTTTTCTAATCTGTTCTTATCTTCTCTTCTTTCTTATCCGCTTCCTCTCCAGAATTGTAAATATACTGCACGTCCAAGTCTTTTAATTCTAACGGAAACTCTCGTTTATGGATCCAATTCCCGTCACATACGTTGCTCTTCTTTTCCTTCAATCTGCTCATATATTATAATATCATATATTATAATATACTATTTCATCCATGTTCGAAAATATCCGGTTGTGCTCGGTTTGGTTCTTTTTATCATTTTAAGCTTAATTCTTCCACTTTTATGCATTTGGACCTTGTATTCCTGAAATATACAAATATAAACCAAAACGCGTAATATTTTCCAGGAATCAATATAAAAATGCCCCTAATTATATATCAAATTAAGTGTAAAAATCACACTTATCAGTTGTCTCCAATAACCCCAGCTCATTTGATGATGCCCTGACCAGGGCAGAACTGGCAGAGATTGGGGTTAGTGTGTACAAGGAAGCTGTACCCCCTTTTGTATCACCACAGAGACCGGTTGTTGACAGTCTGAGGCCACGAGGAGACCAGTTTAATCCTTGTGGGGCTTCTTCATCTTCAAGATTTGGTGGGAAGAAATTTCAGAATCAGAAACAAGGCAATCGGGGACCAGTACAAGGAAATAGATCAGGAGGGAACAAGTGTGACAACTGTGGAGGATTTCACTTGACACGTGACTGCCGAGGCTGTTATGTTTGTGGCAGGGTGGGCCACCTGGTTCGGACTTGCCCCAATCGGGTGGGTCAGGCAGACTCTGGGCCGAATAGGCCAAGATTTGACGATTGGACGGACCACCGAGACAGCAGTTTGCACCTCGACCACAGGGAGGTCAGGCGGCAGGACCGCCGCAGGGTCAAGTATATGCATTGACGCGTGAGCAGGCAGAGGTAGCCCCAGAGGAGGTGATTGCTGGTACGTGCCACTTACTTACGTACCCTGCATTTATTTTAGTAGAGACATGTGCTTCTCATTCATTTGTATCTTCTGCTTTTGTGGAGAGACACCACTTGTGTTCGTCTCTGTTGCCCACGCCTCTTATGGTCTCGACACCCACGGGAAAGCATGTGATTACGGATCGACTGTTATCTGATTGCCTCATTTATTTTGAGGGCAATGATCTGAGGGCCGATCTGATTTTGTTGGATATGGCAGATTTTGACTGCATTGTCAGCATTGATGTGTTGAGCAGATACCAGGCCGTGGTTGATTGCCGACAGAGGATGGTGCGCTTTCTATCTGATCAGGGGTTTCAGTGGACCTTCTATGGGGACGGCTCTCGTCCCAAGATTCCGTTGATTTCGGCAGTTAAGATGTCGTGTTTGTTAGAACGCGGTCACTCATGCTATATTATTTATGTCGTGGACGTATCAGAGGAAAAGGAAGAGTTGAGGATCGAGGATATACCAGTAGTTGCGGAATTCATCGATGTGTTTCCGGATGAGATTCCAGGATTTCCGCCGATCAGAGATGTGGAGTTTGAGATTGAGTTACTTCCAGGGACATCTTCTGTTTCCCGTGCCCCTTATAGGATGGCACCGGCAGAGCTGAGGTAGCTGAAAGTGCAGTTGCAGGAGCTCCTCGACAAAGGATACATTCACCCTAGTGTATCACCATGGGGTGCACCAGTCTTGTTCGTAAAGAAAAAGGATGGTTCGATGCGTCTGTGCATCGATTACCGTCAATTGAATAAAGTGACGATTAAGAACAAGTACCCCCTTCCGAGGATTGATGACTTTTTTGATCAGCTTCAGGGCACAGATGTAAGGACACCCGTGCCCTTAATCCGATATTAGTGTATTAACCACTGTACTTAGTGCATACTATCATGTTAACAAGGGTAAAGTAATTACATGCAACTCTAGCATGAATGCCATCTATAAAATTCCTTTACATTAATCATGTAATGTCTATACTTTCCCAACATATTCCATAAAACCTGTCATGCACCTTTCAACATACACTAATATGCTCTCAATTCATTTAGCAATTCCACATTTAATTGCATGCTAACCGTAAATTAATAGAGAAAAGCCGTAGCCCATTTATACATTCCATATACACGTAATATGTACTCACATAAGAGCACCCAATGAATAAGCGTATATCTAATGTATAAAACACTCTACGGGATACCATTACTGGTGCTTCGATCCTGGAAGCACCTCTCAAGCGCAACTCGATCTCGACTCTGGATCTGAGCGCATATCCATCCAGCTCTGGTACCTCAATCCCGAAAGTACTTCAATCAACAGCCCGAGCTCAACTCCAAAGTTGCTGCTACACCTGCCACAACAGAGACAGCCCCCACACGGGGTGAGCATACCAATATCCCAAATCCAATAACCACGACAATACAATTCATAATTTACAACAATGTAAATTGCTATGAAATATAAAATATACTCCCTGGATGGTATCATCCTCATCCGGGGTTTCCTGTACTGTCCCTGTTCTCAAAACACTGAAACCATCAAATTCCCAAATGCCAGTTAATCATTACATTGATTAACGAATTCATTAGCCATATACCGGTATCATAATCAATACTATCAAATCATTAAACAATGATTACAAATTCCTCATATATCTCACTTATGGTTCCATAGTTCTATTTCATAGCTCGCTCTACAATAGCGGCGTTCCATTTCCACGCATACTCGGCGTCATAATCGATGTTCGCTCACAGGCGACAACATCCCAATCATTGCTCGCTCAAAAGCGGCACCATGCAATTCTCAATGCATATATAGACATTTGAAGCAAGTACCATAAACCATGCATTTCAATCTCCGTTTATTGTTAATACCATGTGTCATGCATTTCCACACACATTCATTGCAATACAGTGTACCAAGCACTCAACAATTGCAATTATATTAAAGGGCTATGCTCGTACGTCATACGTACCTTATACTTTCCGTAGTTCAAGTCCAAACCTTGCCTTGGTCCCGTGACCGATGAATTATATGCTAAACACGATAATAATCCACAATTAATCTCAAGCATGCAATCACGTGTCCAAGCACGTTCACAAACCCCAAATATATCGTCATCCATGACGATTAACCATTTAAAAAGGCCCCGGGCGAAGCATGCATCGAAAACTCAACACGAAATAATTCCCCAAAATAAGGCATTGGCGATCGATCGCATGATTTCAGGCGACCGATCGCCTCGCGAAAACAGGAACAGGCGATCGATCGCTCCTTTTCAGGCGATCGGTCGCCTCTTAGCGTAAATGGCCACTGCCTCATGGCGATCGATCGCTTCATTTGAGGCGGTTGATCGCCTCACTGTTCATCTTCCTGAAATTTCCAACAACGTCGCGGCGATCGATCGCCCTGCCCTAGGGATCGATCGCCTCGACCTGTCAAAGCCAAAAATGGCGTTTTTCTAGCAAAATTTTGCCCAACAACAATCCTCACACCCCATACAACATTAAACCTCAAAATAAATACCATAAAAACTCCTCAAACCATCCAACCCAAAATTCTTTAAAAACCCATTTCTTTAAATCCAACACAAAACCTTCCCAAACACCACAAAACCACTATCAAAACGAAGATAAATGCGAGGGGATGAATAATACCGTATTATCTTCGAGAAATCCGGCTCCTAGGATGAGCCTCCGTCGATTGCTCATCAAAGGAAAAGGGGGAAGAGTTTGGGGTGAGAGAGGCGTGAGAGGGAGAGGAGAGGAGAGAAATGGATTCCAAATGACGGAATCCCGAGTCCAACTGGTATATATAGCAAAAATGCCCCAAAATACCAATACCTTCACCAATACATCATGATTCATTAAAAATCATCTGTTTTCAAAAAATCTCTCTCCAACATCAAATCCCCAGACTGGCCCCAACATAAGGCACCCCGGACACCAAGTCCCACTAAAAACCCAACTCATAGGTTTTTTTCACCAAAATGAGAATACAATCTCATCCTTTGGATCCAACGATCCCAAATGCCCGATTTAACAACCTCGGGAGACACAAAACCGCAACTAATTCCTAATTGCCACAATTAAAAATCCATCAAGGATTAATACCACACCGGGATTAACGCCATAAATCCCCGGACATCACAATTATCCCCCACTAATAAAATTTCGTCCTTGAAATTTGCACCGGCATACTCTACGTAACACCAGGACTACAAAAACAAAGTAAAGCCACAACCCCGATTCCGGACCACATTAGAGTCGAATCATCAACTGCGAGAACACCAATCTCGCACCAAGCTCTACAATAGAGCAACACCAAAACCAATATAAACCTGAAAGATAACATACCTCGATGTGAATCGTCCCGGAAGTCAGCCCATCATGACTGCAAATCAATCAAAAACATAGATATCTCTTCATGATATCCACTACTCGCCCACGATGCTTGACACGCGTCGTCATGATGTGGACCATAGTATACAACAGTATACTCACAGAAAATCTGGTTTTCGCTTCCCGGTCCATCTCCTCCAAAGGAGTAGTTGCACCACTTGCAATCCGGATCGGGTAAACCACGGTCACTAATCCACACAAAACACATCACTACAGATGTCTACAACCATGTGTTCCAAGAAGTCCCATCTTGGTCCAAAACACACTATCGAGACTCTACAAGGTCTCAAGTTCCACAGGGGACATGCAAGACGAACAATTGCATTCCCAAACACGTGTCGACCGTGACACTAAACAAATCCGAGTCCTGGCCACCCTTCATTTATCCTGGGATTCAACAATCCTAAAACAGGAAGGCTATCGAATTATCCAACAAGAACTACCATGGTTCCAAAACACGACAATCCCTCCCCAGGGGAAGTCAAACAATCCTCACGATCATTCATCAGAATGCATCGTGTCATCGAGATTACCGACTTCAAATCGCCACAATCTCCCTCCGGAGATTCATCAAACCAAGCACACTAATCCGACGTTCAACAAGGAACGAAATAGAGATGACATTTGTATACACACACGGGTATACATGTCCAAGCACCAACACAACAGGCACACTCAAAGCAATAGACTCGGGTATCTCCAAGCATACCCAAAGTTCCAAAGCCTACTGTCAAGCCTCGGTTATTCCCACTCCACGGAGAATAGTGGTCAACAGACCAAAGCCAAAGGGTGTGATTCCAACATCAACACCACATAACCAAAGCAACGAATCTCCCAAAAGATTCAACCGGCAGGTATATCAATACCGCCTTTCCCACAAGGACAGTGTAATGAATCCATGACCCTCCAACCTCGAACCACCGTCCGGAAAACTGGATATACATACCAACATATATCTCGGAACCAAAATATGCAATTGGTTCAGAATAGTGCATCGAAGCCACTATCATCAAATCGAAACTCGTATATGCCAGGCATACTCAACCAACGATGCCCTGTACTATTGTCATAGTACTACACAACTCGAGCATCCCCCGGAGACGTCTCCTCGAACGTCTCACTGGAAGTACGAAGCCATCACCTAGTCCAACACTAGTAGGGCTTACCCTGGTTGATTCACGATCAACCCTCAACCAAAACTAGCTGTCTCCATGACAGTACAATCCAAATCTCTCCAAGAGATAAAGTCAATATAGTAGTATCACTCCACTAACTATACCACACAACCCCAATTGTGACTTCCGTCGCATACCATATGCAAAGATGCTCAACCAGAGCTAACAATGGCTTGTCGACGCTCACGATGGTATTTCCAACAAAATTGAGTTGTCCCAAAACAAGCCTCTTAAAACATTTGACGTATAAACGTCTCCTCGAGGTATTCCCTGCCTCAATTATCAAGCTACAAAGAGACTACAAGAGTCTACCAAAAAGTCCTCATCGTATCATCATATGATTCACTGAACTCGAATCCAACGAGCAGTATAACGGCTATCAAAAGCACGCTATAACATTGCCACGGTATCTGGGTAACAAGCGCTGCCTCCAAAGGCTCATATCAAGCCTACCAACGTCTCATACGTTCCACCCGGTATACCATACCGTATCATCCATTTAGAGTAGTGGGTCATCACCCAATATTTCTCTAAAACCAAAGCATAATGGACATCCCGGTGTCCTTGCTCAACCACGAAGTAATCCTAATCCATTAGGACTTATCTCACACCCTCAGGGTGAGTGTGATCACGCCTACCGCAGATCACAACAACAAGCGAGTAGTTTCCTCAATGACTACTCTTACCACCAATTACTTGGCCTAAGCCAAACCAGCGAGTATACCCAAGGATATCATTACCCGAACAATATATACACCAAATATGTGCTGCGGTACAATCCCTGTACGGTGCACCCAATAATTCTTCAAGCAACCTGCTCGGTATAGTGGTCTCGTCAACTAGTGACCCAGACACTACCATGTGCCCACCAAAGGCACTCAAACCATACAACTCAATGCATAAACATAAATGTATTAATCATCAAAACGACGCTACACGTCTACATAGAACATCAACTATGTCATCGTCATCCCGTGACGGCATATGTCAACATATGACATCCAATTAACATCGTCAAACATATGACGGTACATGTCAATACACGACATCCATAATCTCATCGTCAAACACATGACGTATATAGCAACACGTAGTATCCACAATAATGCTAACAAAAGTAATATGCCATACCTCATCGCTATCAAGATAGCGGAATACCTGTATCCATCGTCCACTAGCGGTACACAAGCAGCACCCATCGCTCGTAGGCGACATAATCCAGCGCTACGCACATAGCGGTATAACCCATCGCTATAGAATCAGCGGCATGATCTCTCGTCATAGAGTCAGCGGCATAAGACATCGCTATAGATATCCGGCGGTATGAACCATCGCCATAGGTGTAGCGGAATGACCCGTCGCTATGTAATACCCGGTGGCACGAATCATCACCAATAGAATACCCGGCGGCATGAACAATCGCCAATAGAATAGCGAAATGAGACATCGCTATCAATATATCCGGCGGCAAGAACCATCGCCAATCAATATAGCGGAATGAACCGTCGCTATCAATATACCTGGCGGCATAAACCATCGCCAATCAATACATCTGGCGGAATGAACCATCGCCAATCAATATAGCGGAATGAATCGTCGCTATCAATATACCTGGCGGCATAAACAATCCCCACTCAATACATCTGGCGGAATGAACCATCGCCAATCAATATAGCGGAATGAATCGTCGCTATCAATATACCTGGCGGCATAAACCACGCCAATCAATACATCTGGCGGAATGAACCATCGCCGATCAATATAGCGGAATGAATCGTCGCTATCAATATACCTGGCGGCAAGAACCATCGCCAATCAATACATCTGGCGGAATGAACCATCGCCAATCAATATAGCGGAATGAACCGTCGCTATCAGTATACCTGGCGGCATAAACCATATCCAATCAATACATCTGGCGGAATGAACCATCGTCAATCAATATAGCGGTAGGGATGGCAATGGGGCGGGTCCAAACCCGGACCCGTATTGAACCCGACCCGCCGGGGCGGGTCCAAACCCGCTTCAACCGGGTTTGGAAGCGGGGCGGGGCGGGTCCTGGGATTGGCCGAACCCGCCCCGCTATGCATTTTTAATTTTTTTTTTTAAAAAATTAATATTGAATATACATTTCACTTCTTTGATTGTACAATAATGTGTTATTGTTTAATTTCATATCAAAATTCATGTGTTTATGGTAAAGAAGTTGAACATTTTGAATGGAATAAAAACTAAATAATAAATATTTGATAGTTTAAAGATAGTTTTACGATGCTTATTATAAATATTTACTAGAGGAAAACATTAAATTCAATCTCAAAACTCAATTTTTGTGTTTCAAAATTAATTTCTACCAAATTTTTTTTTTTATAAAAAAAAAAAAATGTTTGTGGGGCGGGGCGGGTAAACCCGCGAACCCGGCGGGTAAAGCGGGGCGGGACGGGTATGGGTTTTATGTGTAGCGGGGCGGGTCCTGGGATTGGCCAAACCCGCCCCGTTGCCATCCCTATATAGCGGAATGAATCGTCGCTATCAATATACCTGGCGGCAAGAACCATCGCCAATCAATACATCTGGCGGAATGAACCATGGCCAATCAATATAGCGGAATGAACCGTCGCTATCAATATACCTGGCGGCATAAATCATCGCCATAGAATAGCCGATCCCTAGTCATTGTCACGGTAGTGTATTTTAATGCCCCTCGCTCAAATAAAACATGCGGTACTCCCACCCCTCGCTTCACATATAGGCGGCATAGAATAACCTCGCTTAAATGGACATGCGGCGCTCCCACCCCTCGCTTCACATTTTAGCGGCAAATATTCTTTCCTCGCCTCATATGATAACCACGCTTCAATGTGACATGCGGCGCTCCCACCCCTTGCTTCACATTTTAGCGGCACAAAACAATAATTAGCGGCAAGCATTTAAAATCATCACTCATCCATAACAATGACTCATGGGATATTCACCAAGTATTTCATCTATACCTGCATCACAATGCATAATCTATATTCCAACATACATCATCATGAGTGTATTTTAATGCACCTCGCTCAAATGCGACATGCGGCACTCCCACCCCTCGCTTCAACATTTGGCGGCAGAGCATTAAAATCATCACTCCATTGTACACATGCAAACACAATGCATAATCCCATGATGTATATAAAACGCAGGTTACCGTTTCGTGTCTTTCAACCCTGGCCTTAGCCTTTCGCGTCATAGTGTCCCTACAGGAACAATCTCAAACCATGAGCATACGATAATCCATATTCACCACAATATGATTATACTGAGTAAATGCATAAACTACGAGTACAAAGTACTTCCCGTATCCCAATGCATTTCAAAATGCTCCATTTGGTTGTCCCTGCGTCACAACTCACAATCATAATCAACAGGTTATATTATGATTCTATAGATGTCATGACATATAATCGTTTCACTATGATCACATATCACAAATGCACATAAGCAAAATAGTTGTGTCACACAACACTAACTACTATCATGCATAAATATGTGCTACTCATCCCTATCAGCATGTTCCAGGCCTTCAACAGCCCCAAAGAGCTAACCACTGCTCTGATACCACTAATGTAAGGACCTCCGTGCTCTTAATCCAATATTAGTGTATTAACCACTGTACTTAGTGCATACTATCATGTTAACAAGGGGAAAGTAATTACATGCAACTCTAGCATGAATGCCATCTATAAAATTCCTTTACATTAATCATGTAATGTCTATACTTTCCCAACATATTCCATAAAACCTGTCATGCACCTTTCAACATACACTAATATGCTCTCAATTCATTTAGCAATTCCACATTTAATTGCATGCTAACCGTAAATGAATAGAGAAAAGCCGTAGCCCATTTATACATTCCATATACACGTAATATGTACTCACATAAGAGCACCCAATGAATAAGCGTATATCTAATGTATAAAACACTCTACGGGATACCATTACTTGTGCTTCGATCCTGGAAGCACCTCTCAAGCGCAACTCGATCTCGACTCTGGATCTGAGCGCCTATCCATCCAGCTCTGGTACCTCAATCCCGGAAGTACTTCAATCAACAGCCCGAGCTCAACTCCAAAGCTGCTGCTACACCTGTACCACCTGCCCCAACAGAGACAGCCCCCACACGGGGTGAGCATACCAATATCCCAAATCCAATAACCAAGACAATACAATTCATAATTTACAACAATGTAAATTGCTATGAAATATAAAATATACTCCCTGGATGGTATAATCCTCATCCGGGGTTTACTGTACTGTCCCTGTTCTCAAAACACTGAAACCATCAAATTCCCAAATGCCAGTTAATCATTACATTGATTAACAAATTCATTAGCCATATACCGGTATCATAATCAATACTATCAAATCATTAAACAATGATTACAAATTCCTCATATATCTCACTTATGGTTCCATAGTTCTATTTCATAGCTCGCTCTACAATAGCGGCGTTCCATTTCCACGCATACTCAACAGCAGCGGCGTCATAATCGATGTTCGCTCACAGGCGACAACATCCCAATCATTGCTCGCTCAAAAGCGGCACCATGCAATTCTCAATGCATATATAAACATTTGAAGCAAGTACCATAAACCATGCATTTCAATCTCCATTTATTGCTAATACCATGTGTCATGCATTTCCATACACATTCATTGCAATACAGTGTACCAAGCACTCAACAATTGCAATTATATTAAAGGGCTATGCTCGTACGTCATACGTACCTTATACTTTCCGTAGTTCAAGTCCAAACCTTGCCTTGGTCCCGTGACCGATGAATTATATGCTAAACACGATAATATTCCACAATTAATCTCAAGCATGCAATCACGTGTCCAAGCACGTTCACAAACCCCAAATATATCGTCATCCATGACGATTAACCATTTAAAAAGGCCCCGGGCGAAGCATGCATCGAAAACTCAACACGAAATAATTCCCCAAAATAAGGCATTGGCGATCGATCGCATGATTTCAGGCGATCGATCGCCTCGCGAAAACAGGAACAGGCGATCGATCGCTCGTTTTCAGGCGATCGGTCGCCTCTCAGCGTAAATGGCCACTGCCTCATGGCGATCGATCGCTTCAATTGAGGAGGTCGATCGCCTCACTGTTCATCTTCCTGAAATTTCCAACAACGTCGCGTCGATCGATCGCCCTGCCCTAGGGATCGATCGCCTCGACCTGTAAAAGCCAAAAATGGCGTTTTTCTTGCAAAATTTTGCCCAACAACAATCCTCACACCCCATACAACATTAAACCTCAAAATAAATACCATAACAACTCCTCAAACCATCCAACCCAAAATTCTTTAAAAACCCATTTCTTTAAATCCAACACAAAACCTTCCCAAACACCACAAAACCACTATCAAAACGAAGATAAATGCGAGGGGATGAATAATACCTTATTATCTTCGAGAAATCAGGCTCCTAGGATGAGCCTCCATCGATTTGCTCATCAAAGGAAAAGGGGGAAGGGTTTGGGGTGAGAGAGGCGTGAGAGGGAGAGGAGAGGAGAGAAATGGATTCCAAATGACGGAATCCCGAGTCCAACTAGTATATATAGCAAAAATGCCCCAAAATACCAATACCTTCACCAATACATCATGATTCATTAAAAATCATCTGTTTTCAAAAACTCTCTCTACAACATCAAATCCCCAGACTGGCCCCAACATAAGGCACCCCGGACACCAAGTCCCACTAAAAACCCAACTCATAGGTTTTTTTCACCAAAATGAGAATACAATCTCATCCTTTGGATCCAACGATCCCAAATGCCCGATTTAACAACCTCGGGAGACACAAAACCGCAATTAATTCCTAATTGCCACAATTAAAAATCCATCAAGGATTAATACCACACCGGGATTAACGCCATAAATCCCCGGACATCACAACAGAGCTTTACTCGAAGATTGACTTGAGGTCAGGCTATCACCAGATACGAGTTAGAGCTGATGACATTCAAAAGACAGCCTTTCGAACTCGGTATGGACACTATGAGTTCTTAGTGATGCCATTCGGGGTGACGAATGCCCCTGCAGTATTTATGAGCTTGATGAACAGAATATTTCAGAGGTATCTTGATCAGTTCGTCATTGTGTTTATTGACGACATTCTGGTTTATTCAAGAAGTAAGGAGGAGCATGCCAATCTTTTGAGGACGGTGCTTCAGATCCTCAGAAATCATCAGTTGTACGCCAAGCTTAGCAAGTGTGAGTTCTGGCTGAGCAGTGTAGCATTCTTGGGTCATATTATCTCTCGAGAAGGGATATCAGTAGATCCCAGGAAGATAGAGGCAGTTATGGATTGGCTTGCGCCAACTTCAGTCACTGAGATCCGAAGTTTCCTTGGTTTGGTTGGGTATTGTCGACGCTTTGTCGAAGGGTTTTCAAAGATCGCCAAGCCATTGACGCAGCTAACTCAAAAGGGAGTTCCATTCTGTTGGTCGGAAGCTTGTGAGCAGAGCTTCCAAGAGTTGAATCACAGATTGACTTCAGCACCAGTATTGGTGATTCCCAGGGAGAACAAGGGGTTCGTTCTCTATACTGACGCATCGCTTCAGGGTTTAGGATGCGTGCTGATGCAGGATAAACACGTTGTGGCTTATGCTTCAAGACAATTGAAGCCACACAAGACAAGGTATCCAGTCCACGCTTTGGAACTAGCAGCTATAGTATTTGCCTTGAAGATATGGCGACACTACTTATACGGTACCTCATTCACTATCTTCACTGATCACAAGAGCCTGAAGTTCTTGTTTACACAGGCTGAGCTGAATATGAGACAGAGGAGATGGATGGACCTGCTGAAGGACTATGATTGTGAAATCGAATACCATCCGGGAGAGCAAATTTGACAACCGACGCTTTGAGTCGGAAGGTGAAGAGCACGGTAAAGGATGCCATGTGTCTATCAGCTATGATGGGCTCCTACTGCCAGTTGGGATTTGATTATGATTTGTCTACTTCACCAGTACAGGTATTGACCTTATTAGTTGAGCCTGTTATTTATGATCACATCAGGAAGGCTCAGGAGACCGACGAGGAGGTTCAGAGATGGTTGTCAGTGGTTCGTCTGGGTCAATCATCGATCTTTAGGACGGCTGAGGATGGTTCCCTGAGGTTCGGTGATCGATGGGTGGTTCCGAATACGCCTGAGTTGCGTCAGGGAATATTACAGCGTGCTCATTGCAGCAGGATGAGTATCCACCCGGGCGGAAAGAAAATGTATAAGGACTTATGTAGCCAGTTTTGGTGGAGACGAATGAAACAAGATGTCACCACATTCGTCAAGAGATGTCTGATTTGTCAGCAAGTGAAGGCCGAGAGGTAGAGGCCTGGTGGTGAGCTTAGAAGTTTGGAGATACCAGAATGGAAGTGGGAGCACATATCCATGGACTTCGTGACCCACTTACCGAGGACTGTTTCGGGTTTTGATGCTATCTGGGTAGTCGTGGACAGATTGACTAAAGTAGCTCACTTCATTCCATACTGTATGACATTCACGTACTTGAAGATGGCTCAGTTATATGTCAGAGATGTGGTGAGACTGCATGGGATCCCTGTTTCGATTGTGTCTGATCGAGATCCGCGGTTTACATCTCACTTTTGGGAAGGTCTTCAGTCAGCCTTGGGTACAGAATTAAGGTTGAGCACAGCCTATCATCCCCAAACGGACGGACAGACCGAGCGTACCATACAGACGCTCGAAGATATGTTACGGGCTTGTGTGTTGGAGTTCAATACTTCTTGGCAGGACTCGGTAGCCTTAGTGGAGTTTTCGTATAACAATAGCTACCAGGAAAGCATACAAATGGCTCATTTTGAGGCTCTTTACAGTAGACGTTGTAGGTCACCATTATATTGGGACGATGTGGACCGTAAATCGGTCGGAGGACCAGAGTTGGTCCAAGAGATGGAAGAAAATGTGAAGGTGATCAGAAGGAAAATGAAAACAGCTCAAGACAGACAGGCAGCGTATGCTAATCAACGGCGTCGGCCGTTAGAGTTTCAGTTGGGCGACAGAGTCTTTTTGAAGATCTCACCTTTCAGAGGTGTAGTGGGTTTTGGGATGCGTGGGGAGTTATCCCCGAGATACGTTGGACCGTATGAGATCTTACAGCGTATTGGTACTCTGGCATACCGATTGGCTTTACCACCCTCTCTATCCGGCATACACGATGTGTTTCATGTGTCTATGTTGCGAAAGTACGAGCCAGATCCTTCTCATGTGTTGCAACCTTCTGAGGTTCAGATAGAGTCCGATGTTTCCTATGTGGAGCGGCCTATCAGGATTCTGGATCGGGCAGATCACAGACTACGAAACAAAGTTATTCCTATGGTCAAAGTTCAGTGGGATCGTAGGGGTGTCAAGGAGGCCACGTGGGAGACGGAGCAACACATGGTGCAGCACTATCCAGAACTATTTTCTGGTATGTGATTTATGTTTTGTTTCGTTTTGGGTAAGTGCATGCTGATTTCGAGGACGAAATCTTATAAGTAGGGGAGTATTGTGATATCCCCGAAATGATCATGTGATTTTAAACATTAATTATGTTATGAAGACTATGGTATTAATTCATTGGGGTGAATTAATAATATTGGGGAAATGCATTTCAGGGTGCATGTGTTATATGTTGGGAATTTGGGTTATGGCATGATTATCTGGGGTAGGTGTTATTTGTTTTGGTAAAGCATGTTTAATTGGAAATTGAAGTATTTTATTGAGTAAATACTATAAAATATCATGTGGGGATATTTTAATACATGCTAAATACCGGGACCAAAACATAACACATCACACCACCCAACACCCAACCACCCCCCTCAACCCATACCAATCAGCTGCCCATACCCATTACTTTAATCACCCACCACTCAATCTCCATCATCTCTTCTCCCCCAATCTTCACCCCCATTTTTCGTCCAGCAGCTGCTAAACAATAAGGTGGAGGAGATTTACCATTTTATTGCTTGGTAACCATGCAAAAATCGGAGCAAAAGAGGGTGAGAAACCATGTTCTGTTTTGGTTTAAGTTTTGTTTAAGTTCATGTTTTATTGGTGTGAAAATGGCATGCTAGCTTAGGTTTTATTAAACCTTCGATTCAAGTACATTCATGGTGTTTTTATGAAGCTTCTAGCATGTTTATTTGAGCATGATGCATGTTTAATTTGGTGGATTTGTTGGTATGAAAAGGGATGCTCGAAAATCTGGGTTGCCCTGTTTCTGTAAATTGGATGAGATCAAAGTTTATGAGGATGTTATGATGCATGCTAGCTTAGGTTTTGTGAAACCTTGATTTAAGTTACATAGAAGTTTTATGAAGTTCCTAGCATGTTTGTTTGGGCAAGTTTTATGTGTTTTGAAATAGGTTGCTTGCTTTGAAGGTGAGTGCTCGAAAATCTGGGAAATCCCGATTTTTCAGAGTGCTCGATCGATCGAGATTGTAGTTCCGATCGATCGATCGAGGCAGAACGATTGGTACAAGTTTTGAAAGTCAGGGACCAACCGATCGAAGGAAATACCGATCGATCGGTGAAACTTTTCGATCGATCGATATTTCCTTCCGATCGATCGATCGAGGCAGTGTGCTTGGGCACTGTTTTAGCATGTTTTCTCGATCGATCGAGATTTTGGTGCCGATTGATCGAGAGATGGCAGAATCTTGGCAAATATTTTTAATTGATTTATTTTGAAGAATTTTGTCAATGATTCTTGAAATGGTATCTAATATTGTGTTGTACACTGGTGTAGAGCCTTCACAGATAGCTACACAACGCAGGGGATAGAGTCCTGCAACATACCACATTTTGGAAAGGTACGTAAGCGACGTACGGGCATCCCAACGGTAACATGTATTTTATGTCTGTCCATTTGACACATGATAATTGCAAAGTTGTGCATTATGAGTATGATACATGTTGTTATGCATTGTTGTTGCATGTGTATGTTGTGGAATAAAGGGCGTGTATTCCATGAGTCAGGGTTATCACTGTGATGATTTTAATGCTTACCGCTTATACCGCTAAAAATGTGGAGCGGGAGGGGGGAGGCTCGCTTGCACATGGAGGCGAGGTTTACCATACGAAGCGAGGATAGAAATACCGCTTGTATGAAGAAGCGATGGAAGGAGTTCCGCTTGTTCTAAAGTTATGAAGCGAGGGGCATTAAAATACACTGATGATAAACTGACTGTGATGCCCCGAAATTAATTAATGGTAACCTGGACATTAATTTTGTTTATATGATGAATTATCACGATGATCAAGTTATGTGTGGAAATGATGTATTAACATGATTTAAGGATGTTTATTTGAATTATGAGGAAAGTATAGATTTAATGAAGTCGGTTGCATTGTTGTAAATGCTTTTGAAATATCATGTTAGCGTATCTTTTACATCATGTTAAGTGTTGGGGTACAATTTAATTAAACCCACATAACCTCCCACTACCCCACCTCTTTAACTCACTTTCCCCTTTTACACTCAAATCCCCAAAATCTTTTCCCAAAACCCTTTCCCCTCAATTTTCGAGTTTGACACTAAGGTGGGAGGGAAATCCTTGCAAAAACTTCACCATTGTGATTCTTGGTAAGATTTAAGCCCTATGATGTGTATATATCACTTCTTGAAACTTTTGTAAAGTTTTATTTAAGTTTGTGTTGATTTTGGAGGGTTTGAAATGGATTTATATGGGTATGTGTTATTTATGGTTGGGGAATGATTTTTGAAGTGTTTTAAGTGGGTTTTAGTAAGTTATGATGTTATTGTTATTGTTGGGAAGTTTGGTGTTGTAAGGTATGAAGATGAGTTTGCAAAATGCTAATAAAAATGGTGAAATCGCGGCCACTGTAAGTGGCGATCGATCGCTACAAAAGCAGCGATCGATCGCCGAGAAGCAGTACGCAAAGAAGAGCTTAGGCGATCGATCGCCTCAAATGGCGCGATCGATCGCCAACGTCCAGTAGCCTTTTCACGTATCAGGCGATCGATCGCCTAAAATTAAGCGATCGATCGCCGCAAGGCAGAAGAGCGAGGCGATCGATCGCCTCAAGTAGCGATCGATCGCCACTGTGTAAATTATGGAAAATGTTGTTTTTTGTTGAATTTTTGGTATTTGGCTATTGTTTAGCTTCTAATATCGATTTGTATGGTTGTGTAGAACCATCCCAGGTGCCAACAACATCGAGAAGATAGAATTCTTCAATTTCTCCACTTTTGGGATTAAGGTACGTAAGAAGCGTACGGGCATCGGACGGTAACACACTCCTAACTCTGACTATGCATTAATTGCATAAGTACTCACGATGTTTATGATGATGTTATGATAAATGAAGATGATACGATGTTTATAATGATGATTATGATAAGATGATATAATGTTTATAAAGATGACTATGATAAGTAAGTTATGATGATGATGATTTTGATGAGGAAGTTTATGATGAGGATCTTGATAAGTAAGTTTATGATGATGCAATACGATGTTTATGATGTGGTAAGATGCCACATGGTAAGATGCCCACATGATAAGAGACTATACTCCTATATTATGACTATGAATGTATAAGAATTTACGGTGCCACGATGATGTGTATAATGCATGAAGATGATAAGATATTTAAGATGATGTTACGATAAGTAAGTCCATGATGAAGATGATTTAATAATGAATCAAGATGATAAGATACTTACGATGATGCTATGATGAATAAAGATGATTTTTATGATGAATAAAGATGACCAGATGCTTAAGATTATGTTATGATAAATGATGATAATATGATGTTACTATAACGATTATGATGAGACGATGACGTCTATAAGATGATAATGTTTATATGATAATGATGTTTACAAGATGATGATGTTTATAAGATGCTACGATGTTTATGATGAATATGAAACTATGTTCTTAAGAGTGGTTGAATGTCCGGTGGTTATTATGGGCAAGCGAGGAAGGTCTTGCCGCTCACATAAATGAGCGATGGGGTACATCCGCTATCAAGGTGTAGCGATGGGTATCATCCGCTGATGAGCGATGGGGTACATCCGCTATCAAGGTGTAGCGATGGGTATCATCCGCTGAGCGATGGGGTACATCCGCTATCAAGGTGTAGCGACGGGTATCATCCGCTGAATAAGAGATACATCCGCTATCAAGGCGTAGCGATGGGTATCATAAGATGTGTTATGTCGAGCGAGGGGGCCATTTGTGCCGCTGTCATAATAGCACCCGGACAGTCCCATTTCTAATTAACATAGTTTGTTGTGAACATATATGTGAAGTATGATGTTTAATCACTTATGGCAAGAACTAATGATTTTATGCATGACTATGAAACAGGGACAACCAAAGAGGGTTAATACGATTAACCAGGAAGTATATGTTATCAATTACTTTCATGCATTTATTTACATGCCATTTCCTTATGATTATTAAGTAACGATGTATATGCTCATGATGGGTTGTTCCTGTAGGTACACCTTTGGACTAATGGACTAAGGGCTGGGTTGAGGCAGTGAGCTTTGAGAAGCATGGAAGAAGTTAGGATGCAAGAACTTTTGGATAGTATCTACTCTAGGAGTAGAATAATTCTATCGCCTTAACATTCATTTTGGTGAATGTAATTATTTTAGCTTTTAAAATTTCATTCTCGGCCCATAATTTTACTAGCTCTAAGCTGCAACTGAAACCCTAAGACGTTATAAATGCATGTTTAGTCCCTAATAGGTGATTAAGACGATGTCAAGGTAGGAAGACCCTACACTGACTAAGGATTGAAGTAAAGATTTAAGAAGTAAGGATATGTCATGACATTTATTTAAAGAAACCATAATATCATGTATTGATTTGATTATGAGTTATGGTACTGGGACAACCAAAATGGGTGTTTTAAATGCATTGGAATTCAGGAAGTATCTTATGCCTATGATTTATGCATTTATGCTTTATATTCATATTATGATTGATATGAACTATGATATGCTCATGTGTTGGGGGTTGTCTTTGTAGGTGCTTTTGACGATGAGAACCAGGGTCGGGGTTGATACGCTGAGCTGTAAGGAGTGCTACAGGATTAGCAGATTGGAGAATTACTTTTGTATAGCTTCTACAAAGTGTAGAGTAAGACTGTAGTTTAGTAACATTTTGTTAGGAGTATGTATGATTCCTTTTTGAACTTTTGGTACTGTAATCTCCTAAGCTCGGGATTATCAACACGACCTAATACTCTGATTTATGAATGATTAGTTCTCTTAATTGCACCTTAGCATCTTGTTTAGATAACGGGGTCTTACACATATGCTAACAATCTCCCACTTGCCCAAAAGCCAACACATGAGCACTAAACTCATAATCCAAGTAGGTCAATTCAATTGAATAACTTGATGTACAAATGATGTACGTAGTTATGAGATAAATATATCATACTTTTTAATTTTAGAACTTTCTATAGATGGAACCTTTCCAACATAGAAACTCCACTAAAGCGAGGAGCTTTCAAAAATTAAACTCATATCTTGAATATTAATCACACAATCTTGAGCACTTAACATTTAAGTCTCAATTCTCATCTATAGATCGGCGGCCGGTTAATTGTGACCCAGCGAGGAGTGTATCATAGCAGTAGGATCACAACCTTTTGTGATTTTAGAAGTCAAACAACTTCTTTGAGCTTACCCTATGTAAGCCTCGTTGCTAATTAATTCGGATTAACGATGATTAAGCAAACCCGGATAATTAAAAGTTATAGACTTTGAATAAGGTGTCCCGACTATGATGAGTCAACCAACTATTGGAACATGTTTTTAGTGCATGAGCATGTGCATGATCACATGGTACTTGGAGAACACATGCCACTAATTAATTTAACTCATGTTTAATTCATGATTTTGGACCTTTAATCTTGCAAGATAGTGATGCATTGACACATGGATTCCACCATGCATCAAATAAATTAAAAAACATGCCCAAATGGCATAGGAAGCCACACCCTTACCATGCAAAAATTCAGATTTGGGTTGCTTTTTAGCTAGCACTTTCTCTCTCTAATTCATAAAACGTTTCCTCTTCCTTCTCTCATCCCCATTTTCGAAAATTCAGCCTTTCTTTCACCCAAAATTCTTTTAAGTTTGTGAATGCATGTCACATGCAATCATATAATTGAAGAGGCTTTGAGGTGGGAAGCTAGAAACCTCAAGAAATTGTGGGGGTGGAGGCTTGGATTAATCTTTGGTTGAAATTTTGGGTCTACAAGGGTATGAACCTGTTCTTGTCTTTATTTAGATGAATTTTGTAGAATTTGGGTCGAAAATTATAGGAAGAATCACAAAAATGTTGGTGTCTTTTTATATAAACAGAATCTTAAAATATTTGATGTTGCATGCAGTAGATGATTTCGAAAATTCGATTTACTTAGTTTGGGAATCTGACTTTGAGCCTCAAACAAAAGTTGTAGATCTTTCAATTTTATGCAATTTAAAAAAATGAAGTATGCAATTTGGGTCTCGAAAATAAAGGTTATGTTGATTTTACTTTCAGTGCTCATTTTTGACTCTGCATGTCACATGCAGACTGTAATTCTACTTTCTGGGCATTTTCTCTTGTGAATTTGATTTTGGTCTTCAAATACAACTTGTAGATATTTTCATTCTCTTGAGTTTAAAAAAAACGAGGACTCAAGTCGGACTTATTTACGAGTAGTTATGAATTTTATACTTTAAGTGCACAATCTATGTCCTGCATGTTGACAAAAATCCCATGCAGTGTGTTATCCGAGTTCCTGAGCATTTTTTACTAGGAATTCCCGCAAATGTCCAGAAATAAGTATTTTAGTACTTTGAGTTGGCTGTCATTTGTCACTAGAATCACCCCATTTGAAGTTAAAATGAAAAGGATATTGCGATTTTACTAAAACTGCTTGAGCTGGAAAATAGAATTTCAAAAGCTACGTTTGTAGTGTTTTTACTACATTTAAATGGAGGAATTAGCTCAACATCATTAGAGAAGAAAATGAAGTCCTTTGAGTTTTTGAACTTTGAGCACTGTATTTGGGTCATTTGGACATCATATGAATTTAGTATGATTTTTGTACGAAACCTGGTCAGTCTGAATTTTGAAGGAAAATCAGTAGGAACCATCCTTAAAACTTGTTGTAGCTTATGTGCCTACTTAAGCACTTAGTGATAATTTTTAGTATATATGACCAGGTTAATAGATTACGGAGTTGATCTGAGAAGTCTCGGTAGATTAGCTTGGGTCGAGGTACGTTGAAATGAGTTGTATCATGACGTCTGGCAAAGGCGTGTAATGATACTACTGTATGACCTTTTATGCCATTACTTGTTTGATATGATTTTATTGTCACTATATGAATCTTATGTGACTATATGACATGATGAATGTCTTGGATTACATGATATGTGAAATTACATGATTTGTATCTACTTTCACATGAGATGGCATGATGTATTGAGTTGCATATGTCATTGATGCATAAATGATTCATGGGCATATCATATTGATCTATCATTCCTTTGATATCTATGATTATGACTGAGTTGATTCACTCTGAGTGTCGGGGACGACGAGCACGGCGATGACAGGAAGTATAGGTAGCGACTGTAGTCACGCGCGTGTCACCGGACCTAGACACGAGGGATGGACGAACACATCACATAGGATGAGTCTCCTAGCGCAATGTACCTGTGTTGTCACCCTCTGCTCGAGCTACATTATTGATGATACCTTCCTTTGGACTCAGATTTTGGTATCCTGATATTCGATTTCTTGTACCCATTCATACATCGCATTCATACATGGTATGCATTGCATGATACTTTGTCATTTGACATGATTTATTTATTTCTCGTACTGGGGTACTGACTCCCTTTGTGGGGGCTGTCATGTCTTTTGTTGTTCGGACATGACAGGCTTTACAGGAGGACATGGTGACGATGCTTACAGCTACGCGTCGAGAGATACCAGAGCTCCTTAAGAGAGAGAGCTCAGGTTTATAATTTATGTTTTGCGTACCAGTAGTTCTTAGAATATTTTTACTTATGTTTTAAATTACCGGGGTATGCCCAGAGTATCTGTATTTTAATTATTCTACTACTGGTTGATGATATACTTGATAATTTATGTTATGATCAACATGTTGAATTGGAAACCGGAATTACATATTTTAAGTATCGATATATATGTATCACCTAAAAGCGAAAATTTTTTAGGGCCGTTTGAGAAGACCTTTTAAATAAATCTTCCACTGTTTACGCAAATTAATCATTATGTGTTAATTAAACACCACATTAGGAACGGCCCTCACATTATGGTATCAGAGCATAATCTGGGATATGCTCGAATTAGAGTTAGGACACTGAGTATAGACACAAATGAATTGTTTGTGCATGTGTCTGACTATGTGATTTTATATGCTCTTGCCTGCTATGATTGCATGTTAGATTATGAGATGTTACACATGTAATGGATTATTAAGCAGGTATAATTAAATGTCATCTTTGAGTATTTTAATATGCTGAGTTGCATATAATCTAGATAATTTGAATGCTGAGTCGCATACCATCTAGAGAATTTGAATCCTGAGTTGCATACAATCTAGAGAAATTGAGAATTTTATCTGTTAGCACTGATAGTTGCTGATAGGATGCTGATATAGAATAAGTAAGGAGAACATCTCTGACTTGAGATTTATATATGGGGTTTTGATTTCTGATGGACAGTTAGTGTTTGGAGAGGTAACAGTGACTGTTTGGACAGGTAGCAGTGATATAGACTTTAAGAGCTATCTATCGAACCTTTAGACACTATAAACTGTAAATTGCACTATCACTTAGTGATAATGTGTCCATTATTGGAAATTGTATTTATCACTTTGGGATTTATCCTTGTGAAAGTGGGATGACACTAAAACTAATTAAAACGCATTTTGTCGTTTGACATTGGGAATTTGAGTCTGAAAGACCAGGGTAATACGTATGAGTTTACGTCAAAACCTGTGTACGTTAAGATGATAATTTAGAACTTGAGGATATTGAAAATAGCGATATTTCAATTGAAGAATCGAGTATAGTTGTTGTGAAAAACAACGAGATTTGGTTTAAATGAGGACTTGGATGTGGGGACTGTCGTAATTTAGTCCCAGTCTATGTGTCCGAACTATGAATAAATACTGCAATATGAAATATTCTATATGATAGTATCTAGAGTAATGGTAGTGACAGATGACGATTTTTCCTCTTTCTGATACGGGAAAATATGTCTACGAAAAATGACATGTTGATGACATGGAAAATGTTAATTGATTATCGTGGACTTGAGAAATGGAAATATCTGCTTAATCTCAATAGCTATTCACTAGTGAAGAGATTAGATATCGGCTAAGGAATAAGACACCGATGTGGTGCGAAGTAGTTAAAACTGGATTAAAGATTAATGAAGTCTATCATTGGTATAATCCAAGTAGTCCTAGAAAAGTTTCAGAAGTATCACTCCAATTTATACAGCTCTAGTAATTCTGGAGGTACTATGAGATTGTAGAATACCAAATCTTTTCGAGGTCATTGTGGATGTAATATCTACTGATCCACTTGAAAGAATAATAGGAACTGATATTGATGGTGGTCAGTCAGAGCATGTGCGTTATGTGCTCAGGAACAGATGCAACCATAACAACAAATACCCTGAGCTAGGGGTAGATATCATAGTGGTTATTCTTTTCGACCACTCAGTTACAGAAGCAGTTAGTTATCTGCAGACTAGAGAGTATACATTGAAAGAGGATAAGATTAGAGATGCTTTAGGAGTAGTGATCGCAGATACATGTTGTCTATTTGATAACACTGCACGAGTTTGATTTGAGACAAAAACGTTATTTTCATACATTGCATCAAATGTGCATTGATAATGATGATTTGGAAAATACATCAGCAGTATTAATTATACTATCCACACTTGTAATAGTGAACTGTAGCTTACAATTTTATGATAGTGATGTGGATTTGAATTCAATGGTGTTGCCCATATATGGTTTTGATTTTATCAAGGGTATGGATACTCTGATAAATTTTGTGATAGAGGAAGTTGATTTTCAGGGTATAATGAATTTTCGACTGTTTTGTCGCCCCAAAATGAAATATTTGTAGCCACGAATAGCCAGCTAAGATACTGATAGTATCAGCTATGAAAATATTGCTGTTGCGATATTTGGAAAATGAAGGATATTTGATCATAAGCAGTTAATGCTGATCAGGAAGAATCGATGTTGACTGATATCTTAGTGGTAAGAAAACTTACCAAGATTTTCCTGAAGAAATAAAAGAATTTCCACTAGAGAAGGAAATCGAATTTAACTTCGTTGATGCAAAGGAATAGATTTGATATCGAAAGTACTGTACGGAATGTCATCAACAGAGTGACAAATATAGAAGGATAGTTGCAGTATCTCCTTGGTACGAGTACATATGTCTGAGTATGTCACTTGAGGAAAACATCAGCATTGTCCGTGAAGAAGAAAGATGATATTATGAATATGTGTATCGACTAAAGGTAGTTGAATCGGGCTATTGTCAAGAATAAATACCCACTGCCTAAGATCGAGAAGTAATTGATCAATTGTAAGGAACTAGGATGTATAAGAAGAACGATTTCACTCTGGTTACCATCAGTTTGAGTCGGAAGAGAAAATGTTCTTTAAGTAATTGGTCATACCAGATATAGGTATTTTGAATTTTTGGTAATGACGTGTGGTCTGACAACTATACCAGTAGAGTTACGAATTTGATGAATAGATTATTCCGTAACTTCTTATGCGGAAGTGTAATAAAATTCATCAGTGGTATACTAGTGTATTCAAGATCTAGAAGGAACCACACAAAACATCTACGATTGGTTCTTCAGACGCTTCGTGAAGCTCAAATTGTATACCAAGTTATCGAAGTGTAAATCTTGGTTGAATTGAATGTTATTTTGGGATAGGTGATACCAGCTCACAGGGTACCTGTTGATTCCAGTGAAGTATAGGTAGTAATAATTTTGGCCAAGACCAACCAGGGTACTTGAGATACGAAATTTTATGAGTTTTGCCAGATATTGCAGGCTTTTATGGAAGGATGAACCAATTGACCAAGAAGAAATTTGAGTTTTGTTTGGTCAGATGAATGTGCAAGCTTTTTTCATAACTGAAACTGAAGTGGACTACAGCCCAATGTTGATTTTGTTTAACTGGTTTAGGGAATTGATCAAAGATATGAGATATTCTGATACATCATGAAGAGATGATTGCATATACCTTAAGATATTTTAAGTTTAAAGAATCATGATATCCTGTTCATGAACTCGAGCTTGTAGCCATTATTTTTGCCTTGAAGATGTGGCAACGTATCTGTGTGGTGAACAATTCATGATATACTCTGATTTTTGGAGTTTAAAATATCTATTATTCAGTCAGAGTTGAACTTGAGATAGAAGCGATGACTAGATTTATTAAAAAATTTGACTTTGATAGTCAATATCAATCATGGAAAATGAAACTAGTAGCAGATGCACTGAACCGAAAAGTGCAAGGTGCAATGATAGCATCAATATATGCTTTGCAATTGGATCACCTCAAATTTTGAAGATCGGAAAGACTCGAAAAACATACCATACAAATATTGATTGAAGAAATTGGTTAGGAAGCCATTCAGTGGTGGGTTACGATTAAACAATCAGCACATAGCATTGAATCCTATCGATTCGAAGGAAGTGTTACTGTTGAAAGCACACTATAGATGACATAGTGTTATTCTGGGAATGATGAGATGTATCATTCTTGAGATCTTATTCTGATGGGATGGAATAAAGAAATAAATTTTGGAAATCTCGTGACAAATTGTTTGACATGCCAGCAGGTGAAATATGAAAATACGAGACCTAATGGGATACTACAGAGTTTGTAAGTACCACAATGAATTTAAGGAAACTTCTAGTTTTGAGTTTTATAACTCAAATTGTTTAGACCAAACAGAGATTAACAAGTTGAATCGGAATTGATTGACTATTCAATACAAGATATTGATTTCATATGATAGTCTATATGCCTATGAGAAAACAACATGATTAAGATGTGGTTTAGTGACAGTGAATATTCTGTAACAACTGTATCTGATTGAGATCCGAGGATAATATCCGAATTCGGAAACTAGTTTAAGAATGTCATGGGTACTAAAGTAGCAATGAGTATTGCTTATCATACCCAGACTGGTGGATAAATTGAGAGAATTATCCAGACTTTGAAAGTTATGTCTCGAATGAAGTTATGTCTCGAATAATAGTGATGAATTTAGTGAGAATTGACAAGAATCACTAATTACTAGAAGAATTTTCCTCTAATTTAAGTTTCGGATAACTTTTGGGATGACATCGGTTCAGGTTTTAGTAGAGCCGGAATTACCGATCGCTGAGATGATGATAGAAATTGATAGGGAATTTTTCGCATAACTTGATATTTTGAGAAAAATGCCAGAAACGATAAAATTTCTGCAGAAACGATTGAAAATTGGCTTAAGGTGAGCAGATTTGCTACGCCAAAGAGAAATATATCGTTAGACTTTGAGTTGAGAATTAGCTAAATATGAAGATATTACCTTTGCGATGATCAATATGATTCGTTAAGTGAGGTATGATGTTGCCTCGATATTTTGAACCTTGTGGAATCATAGAGAAGTTTGATTCAGTGGTATATTGTTGACACTACCACATCAGTTGTTATTGATACATGATGATTCTTATGTATCTATGAATGAGATTGAGACATCTCATATGATTTAATTTATTGAGTGATGCTCAGTTTTGCGATTTCGAGGACGAAATCTTTTTAAGAGGGGAAGAAGTGTAAGGCCCCGATGCTAATTAATCAGGATTAACGATGATTAAGCAAACCCAGATAATTAAAGTTATAGACTTTGAATAAGGTGTCCCGACTACGATGAATCAACCAACTAGTGGAACATGTTTTTAGTGCATGAGCATGTGCATGATCACATGGTACTTGGAGAACACATGCCACTAATTACTTTGACTCATGTTTAATACATGATTTTGGACCTTTAATCTTGCAAGATAGTGATGCATTGACACATGGATTCCACAATGCATCAAATAAATTAAAAAACATGCCCAAATGGCATAGGAAGCCATGCCCTTACCATGCAAAAATTTAGATTTGGGTTGCTTTTTAGCTAGCACTTTCTCTCTCTAATTCATAAAAAATTTCCTCTTCCTTCTCTCATCCCCATCTTCGAAAATTCAGCCTTTCTTTCACCCAAAATTCTTTTAAGTTTGTTAATGCATGTCACATGCAATCATAGAATTGAAGAGGCTTTGAGGTAGGAAGCTAGAAACCTCAAGAAATTTGGGAGTGGAGGCTTGGATTAATCTTTGGTGGAAATTTTGGGTCTACAGGGGTATGAACCTGTTCTTATCTTTATTTAGATGAATTTTGTAGAATTTGGGTCGAAAATTATAGGAAGAATTACAAAAATGTTGGTGTCTTTTTATATAAACAGAATCTGAAAATATTTGATGTTGCATGCAGTAGATGATTTCGAAAATTCGATTTACTTAGTCTCGGAATCTGACTTTGAGCCTCAAACAAAAGTTGTAGATCTTTCAATTTTATGCAATTTAAAAAAACGAATCATGCAATTTGGGTCTTGGAAATAAAGGTTATGTTGATTTTACTTTCAGTGCTCATTTTTTACTCTGCATGTCCATGCATGTCACATGCAGACTGTAATTCGACTTTCTGGGCATTTTCTCTTGCGAATTTGATTTCAGTCGTCACATACAACTTGTAGATATTTTCATTCTCTTGAGTATAAAAAAATAGGACTCAATTCGGACTTATGTCGGAGTAGTTATGAATTTTATACTTTAAGTGCACAATCTATGTCCTGCATTGGACGAAAATCCCATGCAATGTGTTATCCGCGTTCCTGAGCATTTTTGGCTAGGAATTCCGGCAAATGTCCAGAAATACGTATTTTAGCACTTTGAGTTGGCTGTCATTTGCCACTAGAATCACCCCATTTGAAGTTAAAATGAAAAGGATATGGCGATTTTACTAAAACTGCTCGAGATAGAAAACAGAATTTCAAAAGCTACGTTTGTAGTGTTTTTACTACATTTAAATGGAGGGGGAGATCGACATCATTAGAGAATAAAATGAAGTAATTTGAGTTTTTGAACTGTGAGCACTGTATTTGGGTCATTTGGGCATCTTATGTGTTTAGTATGATTTTTGTACGAAAACTGGTCAGTCTGAATTTTGAAGGAAAATCAGTAGGAACCATCCTTAAAACTTGTTGTAGCTTTTGTGCCTACTTAAGCACTTAATGATAATTTTTAGTATATATGACCAGGTTAATAGATTCCGAGGTTGATCTTAGAAGTCTCGGTAGGTTAGCTTGGGTCGAGGTACGTTGAAATGAGTTGTATCATGACGTCTGGCAAAGGCGTGTAATGATACTACTGTATGACCTTTTATGCCATTACTTGTTTGATATGATTTTATTGTCACTATATGGATCTTATGTGACTATATGACATGATGAATGTCTTGGATTACATGATATGTGAAATTACATGATTTGTATCTACTTTCACATGAGATTGCATGATATATTGAGTTGCATATGTCATTGATGCATAAATGATTCATGGGCATGTCATATTGATCTATCATTCCTTTGATATCCATGATTATGACTGAGTTGATTCACTCTGAGTGTCGAGGACGACGAGCACGACGATGACAGACAGTATAGGTAGCGACTGTAGCCTAGCGCGTGTCACCGGACCTAGACACGAGGGATGGACGAACACATCACATAGGATGAGTCTCCTAGCGCAATGTGCGTGTCTTGTCACCCTCTGCTCGAGCTGACATTATTGATGATACCTTCCTTTGGACTCCGATTTTGGTATCCTGATATTCGATTCCTTGTACCCATTCATACATCGCATTCATACATAGTATGCATTGCATGATACTTTGTCATTTGACATGATTTATTTATTTCTCGTACTGGGGTACTGACCCCCTTTATGGGGGTTGTCATGTCTTTTGTTGTTCGGACATGACAGGCTTTACAGGAGGACATGGTGACGATGCTTACAGCGACGTATCGAGAGATACCAGAGCTCCTTGAGAGCAAGCTCGGGTTTATATTTTATGTTTTGCCTCCCACTAATTCTTAGAATATTTTTACTTATGTTTTAAATTATCGGGGTATGCCCCGAGTATCTTTATTTTAATTATTCTACTACTGGTTGATGATATACTTGATAATTTATGTTATGATCAACATGTTGAATTGGAAACCGGAATTACATATTTTAAGTATCAGTATATATGTATCACCTAAAAGCGAAAAACATTTAGGGCCGTTTAATAAGACGTTTGAAATAAATCTTCCACTTTTTACGCAAATTAATCATTATGTGTTAATTAAACACCACATTAGGAACGGGCCCTCGCACCCTGAATGCCCCATTGTCAATTAAACTCCTTTAATAGACAATTGCCGAAATATAATTCCAGCAACAACCTACCGATCGTGGGTAGCGCCTACCATCTGCGCTTCACGAAGACCTAGATACAAATGACTAGCAACGTACAAGAACCTGTCAACCATAGGTAGCGTGCAGTACATTCATTTCACTCAATATGTCCCGATTGAATCAAGGGCATTGGTTGATCGAGACCCATTATGATTTTAATAACTATGTATTTGTTTCACGTTATATAATTCCTTGTGTGCGTATATGAAAAACTCTTTTTTTCACAAGCATTACCCACTCTGGCCAGAGATTCCTTGAATCATATACAGAAAAACACATAGGACATCCTGTTTCATTAAGACCAGTGGTGAATCCCCAACGTCAATCATAGGCCTCTGACAGCATCACTGAATACCCAAAATAACAATTTTATGACCCGCATGTGATCAGTCATTAAATCAAAGTACACAGCTATCTGTCAAGACCTAGATGATGACCCGGGTCATGAGGAGTAATTGTGCACAACTATGACTAGAAAATCTATACTCGACAAATGGAAACCACTTATAGAATTTCGAGTAGGGTCGTTCAGTGAACTCATTCCTAATGAGCACCTATTCATGTGTGCTGACTTCTCCAAGCCAACGCCGATGAAACGCGGTGCACTACAGTAGACACATCATGAATACCAGTCTCTAACGAGCATATATCAATATCCCATTCTCGAAGGCTCATTGACCATGAACATTTAGAAATCGCAGTCGAGAATGTATTTCATGGTCACCATCATATGCGTAACCACATTCTATGGACTATAGCAATCTCAAGGACTTCATCAATGCATCAAGATGCATGGGTAAACAGAAGAAGTGCCATATATATTAATATTCAAACAAAGATTTGTCATCATAAGATTACAAGTACAATCAATCAACTATTGATTTACTTAATCATGTATGATAACAATATCTTTCACTTTCCCAAAGCCATCTACTCATGTGTCTCAAGACCATCTTCCCAAGATGTCTGACAGACACCAACAGTTGTAAAGGCTTTGTCAATGGATTAACTATATTTTTCTGTTGAAGCAATTCTCTCGATATTAATGTCGCCTCTACCATCTCTCTCATTAGATGGTATTTTCTCAATATATGTTTGGATACTGATGAGATCTTGGCTATTCATAATAGCTCAACTGTTGTCAGGGTACCAGGGACTGTGTCAACCGCACTAGAAATTACACCAAACTCTTGGATGAAATTTCATATCCAAAATGCCTCTTTGTTGCATCGTATGCTGCAATGTATTCAGCTTCAGTGGTGGAATGCAATGTAGTGTCTTGCTTGGAACGTTTCCAAGAGACATCACCGTCATTGAGCTTAAATACAAATCCGAACATCGATATGGTATCATCTACATCCAATTTAAAAACCAGCATCAGTTTAGCCTTCAACTTTTATTTCTCTCCTTACAGATCCAAAAACCATGAACATATCATATGTTCTTCATAAGAACTTAAGGATTATTTTCACAGTTTTCCAGTGACCTTCACCGGGATCTGTCTGATGTCTGCTCGTTACTCTAAGAACATACATCAGGCCAAGTACATACCATAGCATTCATTATGCTATTAAAAGTAGAAATATAAGGTACCAATGTCATCTTTTGTGATACCAGAGAATTATTGGTACTAATCCCGGTGTGGTAATAATCCTTAATGGATTTTAACTCTGGCAATCGTGTTTTAATTGCGGTTTTGGGACTCCCAGGGATTTTAAATCCTGTTTTTGGAGTCGTTGGATTAGGGGTGCTTAACGGATCGGACCGGTCCGATCCGATCCGAAACCGGCCGGTTCCGGATCCGTTAAGCGCGGAACCGGTCCGATCCGTTAGGGAACCGGATCGGGCCCGGTTCCGGTTCCAACCGGTTCTGGGCCGATCCGGATCGGGCCCGGTTCCGGTTCCAACCGGTTCCGGGCCGATCCGGTCTGGTCCGTTTTTTTTTTTTTTTTTAGAATTTTTTTATTTAATGTTGTAAATGTTTTCCTAATATTCATCACAAATTCAATACATTTCTTCTTCATTTCATAATATAGATGCATACAAATAATTGTAAAGAGATGGCAATTAAAAAATCAAAATAAAAAAATATTGCTGTTTAGCACTCTTCATAATTGATAAGTATTGTTTTTGCGTTCTCTTCTTCTTGCTCGTCATAATGGTTTACGAATTCGTCAACCGCCTCATCTCTTCTATTCTTACATTCAGCTTCAAACCAATCTTTAAGTAACGTGAGCATGCATAACGAATCAGCAGAGAGATTACTTCTGTATTCTCCAATAATTCGGCCACATGTTGAGAATGCATATTCAGAAGCGACGCTTGAAGCTTGTACCGCATACACGTCTCTAGCCATTTTGGCTAAGATAGGGAATTGTGCCGCATTTGACTTCCACCATTATAACACGTCGAAGTTGTCTTCCGTTACAAATTGGTAATTCAGATAAATTTGCAACTCAGTCGACGTGCCAGTAGAAGGTCATTTTCCCTTAAGTTTTTTCCTGCCCAGCATCCTAAGCAAATTGATGCCCCACCTTTAGTTTGAGCTTGGGGTTGTTCTTCAGCAGGCCTTTGTTGCGATATTCAGTTGCCTGTTGATTATAATACAACTGAAACATATTTTGGAGAGATTGCATTGTAGACATCTTTTGATCGTCAACAACCTTCCCCAAAAATTTAGCATAATATTCAAAAAATATCTCAAATGAAGATAAACATTGACTAGGATCTAGCAATGTTGCGATGCAGTGCACGTGTGGGATTTGTTCCCAATATTTTATAAATTTAGTTTCCATTGCACTAACAAAACCATGCAAGTCATAATCATCTCTAAATTCTATAAACTTATCAAACATATTAAATACTAAAGGAAGAAAATAAACGGAAGTTGGATAAATAACACCGGAGAAGCGTTCCGTCGCTTCTTTGAAAGTACCTAACAATGACATACAATTTCAACAAATTCCCAATCCTCATTAGTAAATAAATACTATCATCGCTATCATGCATTTGATATGAATTATAAAATGGAGTTAAAATATCTTTGTAAGGTAACATAGCATTCAACATATTGTACAACGAATTCCACCTAGTTTCTATTGGTGATGGAAAAAGAAGATGCTTTAAACCATTAGATAAACATAATTGTTTCCAATCGCGCTTTACACGGCTCGTGCGTAACCATTTAGCGCAGTATTTCATTTTGTCAATACATGCTGAGTGATTGTCCTCATAACCAACTTTAACAGCCAAATTAATCACATGACATGCACATCTAACATGAAAAAAACACCATCAAGCATTGGTTTCAGATAGGTCTTTAAATCACGCATTGCAGCATTGTTATTCGCTGCATTGTCTAATGTGATCGAAAATACCTTATCCTGAATTCCATAATGTCTACAAGTGTTGAATACATATTTAGCAATTACATAACCAGTATGTGCACAATCTAACTCATCTAAAGACACAAGCCGTTTTTGCATACACCAATTATCATCAATCCAATGACAAGTGACAACAAGATATGAATCTGAATTTACATTTGTCCAAATATCGGTTGTTAAGCTAACCCTACAAGGCAAACTAGAAAGATGTTGAAACAATGTATTTCTATATTCAACAAATACGTCCATACAATTTCTTTTTAGTGTGTGCCTGGAATATGTTTGAACATGGGTTGTATAGACGAAGCAAATTCAATAAAACCAGCATGTTCAGCTTGTATAAAAGGTAGTTCACATCTAATCACATATCTAACAAGTGACCTACGGTTAATTTCAGCAGTTAAAATAAAATTCGAGACAGTGAGAACATTAATTTGTGATTGTGTTGCTTCTCGACCTAATGGTTGTAATGTGGTCTCATCAAAATTATGTTTTTTTACTAAGTGTTTTTTAAATATTCCAGTGCCTCCACTGGAACCACCAGTTTTATATGAATATTACATTTTACATAATTTACATATTGCAACAGATTCATTAGTACCTTCTTTTTGAGCGAGTTCAAAGTGATCACATATCTTACTTCTTTTGGCACGAGTCGGTTGTCTACTCGCTGCTGTAGTGGCTCCGGATGACTCCACTTATTGTCTCTCTTGGGCTTGGGCAGCAGGAGGTTCGACAAGTTGTTCGGGTTGTTGCGGTTCGACATTCATAGAGGAACCATCAACATTGAGGTCAGCAAAAAAATCATAACTTTCATTTAACTCAGGTATTGGTACAGGAAAATTCATTGCCGAGGATGAACTCAGTGATAGACGACCCGGGACGAGACCCTGACTACGACCTTGGCTACGACCAGCGACGCTGCTAGATGAAGATGCCATTATTAATTATAAATTGTAGATAGCACAATTGAGATGAAAACATGAGATTGAAGTATAGAATTTTGAGAAGAATGAATTGTGAGGAAAAGAATGCAAAAAAATTCACATATTTACAGATTTCAAAAAAAAAAATTAAAATTAAAAAAAAATGAACGTTGGCAATGGCTAAGAGCCGTTGCCAGCGTTCAGTATGTACTTTGACTTAGGCCAAGTAATCTTCTCGATCTATCTCTATAGATCTTGATTCCTAATACATAGGTGGCTTCACCCAAGTCTTTTATAGAAAAGCAATTCCCTAGCCAAATCTTTACAGATTGTAAGGCAGGGATATCATTCCCAATTAGAAGTATGTCATCTACATACAATATTAGGAAGATAATTATGCTCCCACTGACCTTCTTGTAGACACAAGGTTCATCTACGTTTTTGATGAAACCAAACTCTTTGACTGCATCATCAAAACGAAGATTCCAACTCCGAGAAGCTTGCTTCAATCCATAAAGGATCGTTGTAGCTTGCATATCTTTCCAGCATCCTTTGGATCGACAAAACCCTCGGGCTGTGTCATGTACACATCCTCAAGCAGATTTCCATTAAGGAAAGCAAGTTTTGACATCCATCTGCCAGATTTCATAATCATGAAATGCAGCTATTGCAAGTAAGATCCTAATGGATTTAACCATGGCAACTGGTGAAAAAGTTTCATCATAGTCAATACCATGAATTTGTTTAAAACCTTTTGCTACCAGTCGAGCTTTAAAGGTTTGTACATTACCATCCATGTCGGTCTTCTTCTTGAAAATCCATTTGCACCCTATGGGTCGCACCCCTTCAGGTGGGTCAACCAAAGTCCATACTTGGTTTGCATACATGGATTCCATTTCAGATTTCATGGCTTCTTGCCATTTCTCAGAATCAGTGCCCATTATAGCTTCTTGATAAGATGACGGCTCATCCTCATCAATAAGTAGTATGTCACCTTGTTGAGTCACAAGAAATCCATATCTCTGTGGCTCCCGGTGTTCTCTTACAGACCTACGCTGGGCTTGTGTCTCTTGAGCAGGCACTTCATCCACAACAGCTTGTGGTGACTGCTATTTGTCCATCTCAATATCATGTTCAGTGTTTTCTTGTGGTTGAACTTCACTAAGTTCTATATGTCTCCCACTGGTTTTTCTAGAAATAAATTCTCTTTCAAGAAAGACACCAGTCCGAGCAACAACCACTTTGTTCTTGGTGGGATAATAGAAATAGTATCCTTTTGTTTCCTTAGGATACCCCACAAATAAACACTTATCAGATTTGGGTCCAAGTTTGTTAGAGGCGTGACGTCTCACGAAAGCCTCACAACCCCAAATCTTCATAAAAGACATACTAGGACGTTTCCCAATCCATATCTCATATGGTGTCTTTTCCACTGATTTAGATGGAACACGGTTCAGTATGAATATTGTTGTTTCTAAAGCATGTCCCCAAAAGGATATCGAAAGATCTGCATGACTCATCATTGATCTAACCATGTCCAACAAGGTTCGATTTCTCCTCTCGGATACAACATTCCATTGTGGAGTATACGGAGGAGTGAGTTGTGGGACTATCCCACACTCCTTTAGATAGTCATGAAACTCTTGGCTTACGTACTCACCTCCTCGATCTGATCGAAGGATTTTGATACTTTTACCAAGTTCGTTTTGTACTTCCTTCTTGAAATCCTTGAACTTTTCAAAGGTTTCATGTTTATGTTTCATTAGGTACACGTACCCGTATCTACTGAAGTCATCAGTACATGCAACGAAATATTGAAAACCACCTCTAGCATGTGTGCTTATTGGTCCACATACATCACTATGTATGAGACTCAATAAATCATTTGTCCTTTCAACATGTCCCTTGAAAGGAGCTTTAGTCATCTTGCCCATTAAACAAGATTCACATGTTTCATATGATTCAAAATCAAATGAATCCAATACTCCATCCTTATGAAGTTTTGATATGCGATTCTCATTTATATGGCCCAAGCGACAATGCCAGAGATAAGTTGGATTAGAATCATTATTCTTAATCCTTTTAGTATTTATGTTATGGACAGGCATATCAAGATTTAATACATAAAGACTATTAATCATTTGTGCACTAGCATAAAACATATCATTTAAATAAATGGAGCAACAATTGTCCTTTATAATAAATGAAAATCCAAACTTGTCCAAACAAGAAATAGATATAATGTTTCAAGTAATTGAAGGCACAAAATAACAGTCTTTTAAATCTAAAGATAAACCGGAAGGCAAAGACAATGAATAATCTCCTATAACTAATGCAGCAACTCTTGCTCCATTTCCTACTTGGAGATCTACTTCGCCTTTTGCGAATGTCCTACTCCTTTTAAGATCCTACACATTAACACAAATGTGAGATCCACATCTAGTATCTAATACCCATGATGAGGAAGTAGATAAATTCACTTCTATAACAAAGATACCTGAAGTGGAAGTCACACTTCCCTTCGTCTTCTTAAGATCCTCCAGATAAACTTTGCAATTTCTTTTCCAATGTCCGATCTCACCATAATGGAAACAGTTCCCCTCTTTTGCCACTCCTCCCTTTGGCTTTAATGCAGCAGTATGAGGCTTAGATTTGACAAAGACTTTCTTGTTCTTCTTTAAGCCTTTTGCTTTAGCCCTTCCTTTGCTCTTATTCACAATAAGAACATTTGTGGGTTTAGACTTCTTGCTGTTAGCTTCAAAAGTTCTCAGCATGCCAAGCAACTGTGGTAGAGTCTTTTCAATTTCAATCATATTGTAATTCAAGACAAATTGACTGAAGCTTTCAGGCAACGATTGCAAGGTCACGTCAGTGGCCAACTGTTGGTCCAAAGGAAAACCCAGCTTCTCCAGATTCTCAATGTACCCAATCATCTTGAGTACATGAGTTCCAACCAGACTTCCTTCTACCATTCTACACTGGAATAACGCTTTAGAGACGTCATATCTCTCTTGTCTTAATTGTTGTTGGTACAGTTGCTGTAAGGACCCCCGTGCCCTTAACCCGTTATTAGTGTATTAATCCATACCATTAGTGCATATAATCATACTATCATGGGGAAAAGCCATGTGCAAGTACAACACCATATGCTATCCATAAAATTTCTTGCATTTGATCCGCATACTATTCAAATTTCCCAACCACGATTATTTATGTAACATGCACCCTTATAATACACTAACATGCTCTCAGTTCATTTGCAATTCCATATTTAATTGCATGCAACCATGAATGAATAGAGAAGAGTCGTAGCCCATTTATACATTCCATATACACGTAAAATGTACTCACATAAGAGCACCCAATGAACACGCGTGTATCTAATGTATAAAACACTCTACCGGATACCGTTACTGGTACTTCAATCCAGGAAGCACCTCCCAAGCACAGGCTCAATCTCAACTCTGGATCTATGCACTTGTTCAACCAGCTCTGGTACCTCGATCCTGGAAGTACCTCAAATCAACAGCCCGAGCTCGACTCCAAAGCTGCTGCTACACCTGTAACACCTGCCCCAACAGAGACAGCCCCCACACGGGGTAAGCATACCAATACCACCAATCCAATAATCATAACATTGCAATTCAAATACAGAATGTATATGCCATAATTTAAATGATACTCCCTGGATGGTAACGCCCTCATCCGGGATCCCTTGTATTGTCCCTGTTCTCAAAATAATCAAACTCATCAAATTCCCAAAGCCAGTTAATCGCCACATAGATTAACTAATACCGTTCTATTATGCCAGTTCCATAATCAGTATGGTAAAATCATTATATAAAAGACCGTAGATCTCACATATATCTAACCAATGATTCCATGTTCCTATTTCATTGCTCGCTCCACAATAGCGGCATTCTAAACCCCGCGCACGCTCAACAATAGCGGCGTCATAACCAATGGTCGCTCAACGGCGACAGCATCCCAAATCATTGCTCGCTCAACAGCGGCACCGTATGGTTCCCAATGTATAACCATTTGACGCAAATACCATTTACCATGCACATCGTTATCCATTTATAGCAAGTATCATGTATCATGCATTTCGGTACCTATTTGATGCAATTACCACATGCCATGTATTTCAATGTCCATATAATGCAATTATCATACACCATGTGTTCCAATGCCCATTTTATGCAATTATCACATACCATGCACTTTACAGTTGCAACATTATAATAGGCTATGCTCATACTTCATACGTTCCTTAAGTCTCCCTAGTCCAAGCCAAACCTTGCTTGAGTTCCATGCCTCGAGAAATATGTGCTAAAACACATAAACAACTCACAATAAAGTATAAGCATGCGATCACGTGCCCACGCACATTTGTAACCTCAAAACCCATCGTCAATCCATGACGATTACCAAAATAAAAGCCCCCGGCTAGGCATGCATAATTCCCTAAAATAATCCGCTTAAAACGTTTAAAAGATAGCCAAAAACTCAGCCGAGAGTTCCGTTAAATTAACTTGGCTCCAACCAAACCATTTAAAAAGTCTAGCATTCCCATTGGAATGTGAACATTGCCCCGGAAGCCGACCATTTAAGTCGTAAATCCAAAATCCCACGAAAAAGCCAAGAAAAACACAAAACCCCTGCGGGCGATCGATCGCTCGACATAGCGATCGATCGCCAGACCTTACTGGCGCGAGGCGATCGATCGCTCGAAGTAGCGATCGATCGCTCTGTTTGGTTTCGCTACTGCTTACGCGCGATCGATTGCCAAAAACGGGCGATCGATCGCCGCGACCTGTAATCCGAAAAACACCATTTTTAAGAGCTTGAAACCTCCACCAACCATACCCCAACTCCTCCCAACCCAAAACCACAACAAATCCACACCCTAAGACCTCCAATAAGGGTGTTAAACTTAAATTAAACAAACCCAAAAGATTTTATGATTTTCACCAAAATCACCCAAACCAAATCAAACCCAAAACTCATTCAAATCCAACAAAAATTACTATCAAATCAAAGCTACAAGAGAGGAGAAAGAGATTACCAGCTTTTCTTCAAGAAATCCGGCCCCTAAATTGTGTTCTCAACGATTTCCATAGAAGGGGAAAGAGGGGAAGGGTTTTGGGGTAAAGGGGGAGAGAGCGATGAGAGAGAGATGATTCCGGAAGGAAATGACATCCCGAGTCCATCTGGTATATATAGCAAAATGCTCCAACATACCAATACCTCCACAAATACATCATGATTCATTAAAAATCATCTGTTATCAAAAACTCTCTCTCCAACAACAAATTTCATCACTAGCCCCAGTACAAAGTACTCAGGACCCCAAGTCCCACCGAAGACCAAATTCCAAGGTTATCGCCACGATGAGAATACAATCTCATCCTTTGGATCCAACGACTCCAAAAACAGGATTTAAAATCTCCGGGAGCCCCGAAACCGTAGTTAAACACAAATGCCACAATAAAATCCATTAAGGATTATTACCACACCGGGATTAACACCATTAATCCCCGGGCATCACAATTATCCCCCACTAATAAAATTTCATCCCCAAAATTTGCACATGCGTACTCCACGAACGCCGAGACAACGCAAATCAAACGAATCTACATTGCCGAATCATGAACATATCATGAACGACATTCCAACCGCGAGGACACCGACCTCGCACCAAAAACCTGGAATGGGATAAACCTCCCAAACCATTGCAACCGTAATCGAAGGTCAGCATACCCCCAATGCTAAACGTCTCAAAAGCAGTCAGCCAAACATAACTGCAAAACAACGAATCATTCGCGATTCCAAAATAGATATCGCCTCGAGGATATCTCTACGATCCGGCCCATATTGTTTTTTTCATCGTTGCCAAGGGAACCACCAGTACACGACAGTGTACCTAACCATAACCGGCTTCAGTTCCAAACTCACCTCCAACAAGGAGTAGTTACACCACACTGCCACACAGATTGGGCAACCACACGGCTATCGACCAACACAAAACACATCTCTAAGATGTTCGCGTCCGGGTGTTCCAAGAAGATCACATCTTGGTCCAAGCACACTATCAAGACCCCAGAAGGTCTCAAGTTCTCGAAAGGATATGCAAGAACAATCAATTGCATTCCCGCCCCACGTGTCAACCACGACACTAAACAAATCCGGATCCTGGCCATCCCTCGTCTATCCTTGGATTTAACAATCCTAAAACAGGAAGGCTATCGAATTATCCAACAAGTACTACCATGGTCCTAAAACACGACAATCCCTCCTCAGGGGGAGTCAATCGGACCTCACGATTAATCCTCAGAATACCTCGTGCCACCAAGATTACCAAACTCAAGGTTCCACAATCTCACACCGGAGATTCACTAAACCGAGCATACAAACTCGACGTTCAACAAGGAAAAAAATAAAGTTGACATTCGTATACACACACGGCATACATGCCCGTACACCAACACAACATGCATACACAATGCAATAGACTAGGGTATCTCCAATCATACCCAAATCCCAAAACCAACTGTCAAACCTCGAGAACCAAAACCAAAGGGTGTGATTTCAACATCAACACCACACGAACAAAAACAACGAATCTCCCAAAAGATTCAACCGGTAGGTATAATAATACAGCCTTCCTCTCAAGGAAGAATGTCATGAATTCATGATCCTCCAATCATCGAACCACCGTTCGGAAACCTGGATATATCTACCCAAAACATATCACGGAACCAAAAGTACGCAATTGGTTCAAATAATGCATCAAAGCAACTATTACCAAAACGAAACCCGTATACGCCATGTATATTCAAACTAATGATGCTCTGAACCGATGCTATAGTACTCCACAATCTCGAGAATTTCCCCGGAGACGTCTCCTCGAACGTCTCACCGAAAGGTAAGGAATCCATTACTCAGTCCAACACCAGTAATGTTTACCATGGCTGATTTACAATCAACCCACAATTGATACCAGCTGTCTCCGTGACAGTGCCATCCAAATTTCTCCAAGAGATAAAATCGGTATAGTAGTGTTACCCCACTTGTTATATCCTACAAATCCAATCATGACTCCCGTCGCATTCCACATGCAAGGATGCTCAACCTGAGCAAATGACGACTTGTTGACACTCACGTTTGTATTCCCAAAAAATCGAGTTGTCCCGGGTACAAGTCACTCGAAACATTTGACGTATAAACATCCCCGTGAGGTATTCCCTACCTCAATCACCATGCCACATAGAGACTACAAGAGTCTATCATAACCCTCATCGTATCACCATACGATTCACCCAGATCGAATCCAACGAGCAGCATAAAGGCTAACACAAGCACACCAAAGTACTGTAACAATATCTGGCTAACGGTTCGTTGGCCCCATAAGCTCATACCAACCTATCAACGTGACACACGTTCCATCCCGGTATACCATACCGCACAACCATTAGAGTTGTGGGTCATCGCCCAACATATCTCTAAAACACCAAGCACAATGGACAACCCGGTGTCCTTGCTCAATTATGATGCAATCCTAATCCATTAAGACTTATTCCACACCCTCAGGGTGGGTGTGCCCATGCCTAACACACATCACAACAACAAGCGAGTAGTTTCCTCAATGACTACACTTACCACCAATCGCTTGGCCTTAGCCAATCCAGCGAGTATACCCAAAGGATATCATTACTCGAAATGTTTACCTCTATAACATGATGCGGTACACTCACCGGTACAATGCATCCAAAGCTCCATCGAGCAAACCTGCTCGGCAAAGGGTCTCGTTAATTTGTGACCCAGACTCTACCATGTGCTCACCATCGGCACTCAAACCATACAACCAAATTCATAAACATGAATGTATTATTCACCAAGACGACGCCACGCGTCCACATAGACATCCCAAATAACATCGTCAAACATATGACGGCACCCGTCGACACACGACACTCATAATCCCGTCGTCAAACACATGACGGTAAAAAGACAACACATAATATTCACAATAATGATAACAAAAGTAATATGTCATACCTCATCGCTATCAAGATAGCGGAATACCTGTATCCATCGTCCACCAGCGGTACACAAGCAGTATCCATCGCTCGTAGGCGGCATAATCCAGTGCTACGCACATAGCGGTGTAACCCATCGCTATAGAATCAGCGGCATGACCCCTCGCCATAAAGTCAGCGGCATAAGACATCGCTATAGATATCCGGCGGTATGAATCATCGACAATAGATGTAGCGGAATGTACCATTGCTATATGATATCTGGCCGCATAGACCATCGCCATAGAATACCCAGTGGAATGAACCATCGCCAATAGAATACCCGGCGGAATGAACCATCGCCAATAGAATACCCGGCGGCATGAACCATCGCCAATAGAATACCCGGTGGCATGAACCATCGCCAATAGAATACCCGGCGGAATAATCGCGGACTCAAGAGGTACTCACACTCATGTAGTACTTTGTTCCCGATCGCATCGCTACGTCATGACAGCGGCATCATCGCTTCGACGTGACAGTGGCATGTATCATCGCTTCGACGCGACAGCGGCATCATCGCTTTGACATGACGGTGGTACCATCGCTTCGACATGACAGCGACATTTACCATCGCTTCGACACGACAGCGGCATTTACCTTCGTTTCGGCATGACAGTGGAAATACCCCTCGCTTCGACATATTAGCGGCATAATATCCCTCGCGATAGTAATATGACAGCGACATTATCCTTCGCTTTGACATATTTTCGGCAAATATTCTTCATCGCTATAATATGACAGCGGCAAGTATTCACATCGCTAAGCCATGCATGCAACCGTAATGCATAACCCGTATTCCAATAAACATCGCCATGAGTGTATTTTAATGCACCTCGCTTCAAATGTGACATGCGGAATTTTACCATCGCTTCAACATTTAGCGGCAAAGCATTAGAATCATCACTCCGATGTATATCTATGCAACCGTAATGCATAGTCCATGTCTCATATGGCCCTGCAACCACCATGGTTAGCAACCACACATTCCAATGATAAACACATATCATAAACGCACATAAGCAATATAGTTGTGCCACACAACACTAACTACCATCATGCATAAGTATGTGCTTCTCATTCACATTAACAATTTCCTAGGCCCTCAACAGCCCCAAAGAGCTAACCACTGCTCTGATACCACTAATGTAAGGACTGCACTTAACCCGTTATTAGTGTATTAATCCATACCATTAGTGCATATAATCATACTATCATGGGGGAAAGCCATGTGCAAGTACAACACCATATGCTATCCAGAAAAATTCTTGCATTTGATCCGCATAATATTCAAATTCCCCAACCACGATTATTTATATAACATGCACCCTTATAATACACTAACATGCTCTCAGTTCATTTGGCAATTCCATATTTAATTGCATGCAACCATGAATGAATATAGAAGAGTCGTAGTCCATTTATACATTCCATATAAACGTAAAATGTACTCACATAAGAGCACCCAATGAACACGCGTGTATCTAATGTATAAAACACTCTACCGGATACTGTTACTGGTACTTCAATCCTGGAAGCACCTTCCAAGCACAGCTCGATCTCAACTCTGGATCTATGCACTTGTTCAACCAGCTCTGGTACCTCGATCCTGGAAGTACCTCAAATCAACAGCCCGAGCTCGACTCCAAAGCTGCTGCTACACCTGTAACACCTGCCCCAACAGAGACAGCCCCCACATGGGGTGAGCATATCAATACCACCAATCCAATAATCATAACATTGCAACTAAAAAATGTAAATGCCATAATTTAAATGATACTCCCTGGATGGTAACACCCTCATCCGGGATCCCTTGTATTGTCCCTGTTCTCAAAATAATCAAACTCATCAAATTCCCAAAGCCAGTTAATCGCCACATAGATTAACTAATACCGTTCTATTATGCCAGTTCCATAATCAGTATGGTAAAATCATTATATAAAAGACCGTAGATCTCACATATATCTAACCAATGATTCCATGTTCCTATTTCATTGCTCGCTCCATAATAGCGGCATTCTAAACACCGCGCACACTCAAGAATAGCGGCGTCATAACCGATGGTCGCTCAACGGCGACAGCATCCAAAGCATTGTTCGCTCAACAGCGGCACCGTATGGTTCCCAATGTATAACCATTTAACGCAAATACCATTTACCATGCACATCGTTATCCATTTCCTCATGTTGCTTCTGCAGCTCAGAGTTCATGGAAAATGTCGGGATTTTGGAATCGAGGTTTAAAGGGGCCGTTTTCGGGGCAATATCTACATTCCAATGGGAATGCTATACTTGTAAAATGAATTGGTTGGAGCCAAAATTTAATATAACGGATTTCTCGATTGAGTTTTTGGCTATCTTGTAAACATATAAAATGGAATATTTTGGGTATTATGCATGCTTAGCTGGAGGGCTTTTATTTTGGTAATCGTCATGGATGGACGATAGGTTTAGAAGTTGTGAACGTACTGAAAGGAATCCAACAAGCAAATACGCAACGGAAATAAAATTTGGATTCCTAACCATGGACCTATACAGAGTATTCATATTGGAATGATTATAGAGTCTCACCCTTGTAGCGTGTTTGATGCATAATCCTCGTTGTAGCACCACGAGTCACAAACAAAAGTTTGCACCTTTGTCTCTACGGTATCCACACGATCAAATCGAACAAGGGACGTTCAAGAACAAGTTGCTAGACTTATTCTTGAACCAAAACCAAACTCTCGGTTCAAAACCGATTAACGGCAGCCTAAAACCACCAAGAAAGGAACGACGGCGGCAGTGAGGAGGGAGGCGGCCGTGAAGCGTCTTGGAAGAGAGGAGGCGACCGAGAGGAGAGGAGTAGGTTTAGTGATTATAATTGTAGTGTCCAACAATTAATTATAACCTTGTATATATATTATAAGATTTAATTAAGGTTCAAGACTTTCTTAAAGTCTCATGGCCCAAACCCATGATTTAATTAAATCCTTATAATCATTTAATTAAGACTCTTCTTAATTATTTAATTCATCCCATGAATTTAATTCCCTTTATCGATTTAATCGTTTGTGCGACCCGATAGGTTCTTGTAATGTTGGCAGTGACATAAAATCTCATTTTATGTCACAAGCAATGAGCGGTATCTAGCAACACATCAAGGCTACCCAAATTACAAGAATGTCATTGACTCGACATAACCTTAGAACTTGTGATAGTATTAACTATGTAACTTAATCCCTTTGTCCATGTGTTTAGATTGAACATGAGTCATGGAATAGTCATACTCGTATATTCAATCTCTATTTCTTGATCCCCAAGTAGAACTAGAATAAATGAATAAGCTCGATATCACATATCGACTCATTCGAGCACGGCCATGCATTTTAGTCTTACTTGATCAAGGGCCCAAACACTTCTCCTGTTATATAGGAGGGACAAATCCTATCTTGATCAATCAACATCCCTCTACATAATTCGTAGTGTATCCAATATTTGCCTTTATAGTTTACCCTGTTACAGGTAACGTTTGACAATATCAAGATACATAACTCCTTATGTTGGGATCTCTGATGATCTCAAGTCGTAAGGATTACATACATTATTATCACTATGAGAATTGCTCATGACACTCATATAACTATCCATGTAGCATTCTGTGATGTCCGGAATAATATTAATTGTTAAATTGATTTAATTATGATATTTATATGATATGATGAGATTCAATTCGTGAGTATTGGATTTTGGACCGGAGTTGGGATAAATGATTCCGGGATTGAATTTAAAATGTAAATTAATTTAAGAGTTTCTTACATGAATAAATATATGAGGTACTAATTGGAAGGTGGGGATTGTACCAAGTGTTGAAATGAATTTGCATTTGTATGGTGGGGATTTAATCTAGGGGTTAAATAAAATACACACTATCTCTTTCTCCCCTTCATTTTTTTTACCCAAATCGATTTCTTCCCTATTTTTCCCCTCATTCACGTCGCTTCTCTCCCGCTTTCAATGGCCGATTCCAGCCTTGTCCCGTCGCGATTTCGATCAGGTTTGCATGAGGAAACTCGCCTTACACCTTAATCATTCTCTTCCATGTGTGTTTGTTTAGGCTGGTTCACTTTTCTTGTTATTCAAGCGATTGGGTTCGGCCATGTGTTGATGCTGCGAGGGAGGGGTGTCTGATTCTTAGCAACTGATTTTCTTTATAATATGAGCTGCATCTAGTTTGAATGGGAAAGGATGACAATGTTTCTTTTTTGATTTTCCCATTTTGCGTGCGTGTATGTGCTGATAGTGTGTGTATGTGGGATTGGAGTTTCAATCGTGTCTATGTCACTGCCATGGGAGGATTTTGGCTCTTGATTAAATGCTTTCTACTGTAGTTGTGTGCTTGATGAATTACATGGTGGGTTGGAGGGGGGATATCGATTTTTTTTCCCAGCACCCTGGCTTCCTGTTGTCGTGCTTGTGATGGCTTGCACAGCCATGATCGAGTCTTTTCCTCCGTTCTTACAGTTCATGTTCTAAGTAGGAATGTTGCTGTTGAATTATTAATTTTGGTGTTTGAGTGTGGATAGGAGTCGAATTTCCTCTGTGTGTGCTTGTAAGTTGCTGGCATGCTGTGCATGTGTGTATTCCAGCATATGGGTGTGTGTGTTCTGCAGCATGTGTGTATATATATTTGTGGAGGGATGATGAGGTATTGATAATGAAGATGGTTAACTTAATTTGGTAAAGTGGATTAAGGTGTTTATATGATGATAATTCAAGCATGAACATCATAATTGAGAATTAGATAGCATGAGAAATGTTATTGATTTTTGAAAATTAATTATAACTCACTTTGTTGAATGGTTGATTGTTGAAAGTGAATTGTTGATTCGTGCCTTGGGTAGTATTATTGTTGGTTAAAAGATAAAGACTAAAATCATGCTTACAAGCTATTTGATAATATGGTTAAGTTGTGTTCAAGTGTTGGCCAAGAAAACTCTATTATTTGTGTAGTAAAGAAGTCCACTCTTATATCTTATATCATGGAAGTGTCTTGGTGAGTGTTGGGCTAAGGTTTGAGGTGCTAATAACTTGGAGCATATGTGATTGTGTGAATAGGTGAGTTAGATAGATGTTAATGTGTGTTATAAACATGTATTAAAGTGTATATTAATGAATATACTCGCATGTATGCAATAGCATGAATTGGAGACTTTGTTGAGTATTTGAATGACAAATCTATGAACTAACTATTTAGTTGAGATGGGGGATAACTTGATTAAATGGAGGATTATTGGTTCATTTGTGTAAACTATGAAGCATGAAAATGAAAAGTGTTCCATGATATTAATTGCCTTGAATATGAGCTAATATTATATTGGCATTCGATATAGACACTACACGAGACTTCGGACGTTGATGATAGCTTGTTGATGTTGTCGACTATAAGGTACGTAGTGACGTACGAGCAGGTATAATATGAATTATTTCATATTCCAGTATTCATGTATTGTTGAATTGTGATAACTGAATATAAGAAAATGAATATGTGAATTGAGTTGATATATGTGGTATGATAGACACGTAAATGTACGTAGTCTGGATATGGAGTTGGGTATGGATGCCTTTGGCACGATCGATATGAGAAATGCTTGAGAATGAGATTAACGTGCAGGCAGAGCTGCCTTCGATATGAGACTCGTTTTGATTGAGCATAAATGATGAATTGTGATTATATTGAATTATTGCATTGATGAGTTTCATGTTGTGATTAACGATACTGAACTTGATGTTTATGAAAGCATGTGAGACTGAAACAGGAACAGCTAGTGGAAGCTATACGGATTCCGAACTGTACAGGGAGTACATTTTTATGGATTTTAAATACTCTTAAATTGTTATATTATGAATTAATTATAATTGTTATGCATTGTCATTAATATGAGTATCGTGACAAGGTATGCTCACCCGTGTGGGGGCTGAAACAGGTACAACATGTACTAAACTACTTTGGGATATTGGTTCGAGCTTTGTTGGATCATGCCGCTTCCAGAAGCAGAAGCGTATATGAGAGTGGGTAAATATGATACGCTATTTATTCAGTTAGATGATATTCATTTATTTGTTGCTCGTATGTGAGCAATTGGAAGCATGTATATGGACTGTATAAGGGTGTTGAAGCCCACTTCTGATGTCTTCCTAGTATGGTGTTTTCCCTGGCTGGGAACTTATTTAGAGTTTTGTTTTCTTGTAAGTGTTGTGTTTTTCCCTGGCTGAGAATTATATTGGTGATGTGTTTTATTTTGGGATAGCTCAATTTGTGGGGAGACTCTGCCCAAATTTTTATAAAAACCCACAATATAAAAAAAATGGTGTAATGGGGATGGTAATGCGCGAAATCTTTGAGACTATTGTTGGTAGAGATGAACATATAATGTTGAACATTATTTATGTCATGGGATTATGGGAAACATATAACGATTCTTTTTAAATAATGAAAAGAAAAATGAAAAATTTATACACATACGACGTTATAAATGAACTAAGGACGAGTTTAAGTGTTGGGGCCTTACACATTCTCATGGTGGGTCTGTCCAGTACATTGTTCTCTAACATGTACCCATGTGTTGATTTGATATCTCATATCCATGAATTAATTCATCAATCAAAACATACTAGTCATAATGCATTATCATTATCCTTATTTATGATAATACTTCACTAGGGACAATCTTTAAGAATAATACAATATTATTCTATGGATATTAACTTATATATCAATTCATATTGCACAGATATTCAAATAATATATAATAATGATTTGCCATTTATAAAATCATAATACATTGTATGTCATAAACAATCATCTAATGACTTGTCTTAGGGCATATCCCAACACGTGCTTGTGCATGTGATTGCATGCCTATGTTTAATTGGGATTTATTTGCATGTTAGCACTTAACTCGTCGGGTCGTGGGACTCAGGCAAGGTTGGACTCAAACTACGGAATCATAAGGTACGCATGACGTACGATCATAGCCCTTTAATATAATTGCAATTGTTGAGTGCATGATACACTGTATTGCAATAAAATGTATATGAGAATGCATGGTATATGGTATTAGCGATAAACGGATATTGAAATACATGGTTTATGGTAATTGCTACAAACGGATATATATGCATTGGAAATTACATGGTGCCGCTTTTGAGCGAGCAATGATTGGGATGTTGTCGCCTTTGAGCGAACATCGGCTATGACGCCACTGTTGTTGAGCATGCGTGAGAATGAAATGCCGCTATTGTAGAGCGAGCAATGAAACAGAACTATGGAATCATAAGTGATGATATATGAAATATTTGTAATCATTATTTAATGATTTAATATTATTGATTATGCTATCGATATATAGCAAATGAATGTGTTAATCAATGTAATGATTAACTGGCATTTGAGAATTTGACGGTTTCAGTTGTTTTGAGAACAGGGACAGTACAGGGAATCCCGGATGAGGGTGATACCATCCAGGGAGTATATTTTGTATTTCATAGCATTTACATTGTTGTAAATTATGAATTGTATTATTGTGATTATTGGATTTGGGATATTGGTATGCTCACCCCGTGTGGGGCTGTCTCTGTTGGGGCAGGTAATTAGGTACATCGATGGCTTTGGAGTTGAGCTCGAGCTATGGAATGGAGGTGATTCCAGGGATCGAAGTACCAGTGACGGTATTGAGCACCGTATTTTATACATTTGATACACGCATACCTATTTGATGCTCATATGTGAGCACTATTACGTGTATATGGCATGTATAAAAAGGCAAGGGCCTTTCTCTCTTCATTTATGAATAGTATACAATTATTTATTGAATTGCTTAATGAACTGAGAATATGTTATTGTATTATATTGGTGCATGAGATGTATGTGGACTTGGTTGGGGAAAACTAGACATCAAATGGAATAATGTGAAGAATTTTTATTACATGCATGACTGGCTATGATGATAAGTGGTTTTTCCCCTACATGTATGATTGTATGCACTAGTGGCATGGAATAATACACTAATAATGGGTTAAGGGCACGGGGGTCCTTACATTAGTGGTATCTTGCTCTTTTGGGGCTGTTGAGGGCCTAGAATCATATTGATGGAAATGAGTAGCACATATTTATGCATGATAGTAGTTAGTGTTGTGTGATACAACTATTTTGCTTATGTGCATTTAGGATATGTGATCATAGTGGAACAATTATATGTCATGACATCTATGGAATCATAATATAACCTGTTGATTATTATTGTGAGTTGTGGCACAGGGAAAACCAAATGGAGGATTTTGAAATGCATTGGGATACAGGAAGTACCTTGTAACCATAGTTTATGCATTTACTCATTATAATCATATTGTGGTGAATATGGATTATCATATGCTCATGGTTTGGGATTGTTCCTGTAGGGACGCAATGACACGAAAGGCTATGGACAGGGTTGAAAGACACGAAACGGTGACCTGCATTTTATATACATCATGGATTATGCATTGTGGTTGCATGTATATCGGAGTGATGATTTTAATGCTTTGCCGCTGTCACTTGAAGCGATGATAGAATACTTGTCGTTGTCATGACAAGCGAGGTGCATTAAAATACACTCATTGTGGTTATATATATATTGGAGTGATGATTTTAATGATTTGCCGCCAAATGTTGAAGCGAGGGTGTTGCCGCATGTCGCATTTGAGCGAGGTGCATTAAAATACACTCATGATGATGTATGTTGGGATATGAAATATGCATTGTATTGCAGGTATAGATGAAATGCTGGGTGAATATCCCATGAGTCGTTGTTATGGATGACTGATGATTTTAAATGCTTTGCCGCTGTCACTTGACGCGATGATAGAATACTTGCCGCTGTCATATCGTAGCGAGGAAAGAATATTTGCCGCCAAATGTTGAAGCGAGGATTTTTCCGCATGTCGCATTTGAGCGAGGTTATTCTATGCCGCTGATATGTCGAAGCGAGGGGTATTAGTGCCGCGGTCATGACAAGCGAGGTGCATTAAAATACACTACCGTAACAAGACTAGGGATCGGCTATTCCATTGGCGATGATTTATGCCGCCGGGTATTATATAGCGATGGTTCATTCCGCTATTCTATTGGCGATGGTTCATGCCGCCGGGTATTATTTAGCGATGGTACATTCCGCTACATCTATTGGCGATGGTTCATGCCGCCGGTTATTATATAGCGACGGTGCATTCCGCTACATCTATGGCGATGGTTCATACAGCCGGATATCTATAGCGATGTTTTTTGCCGCTGACTCTTGGCGAGAGATCATGCCGCGGATTCTATAGCGATGGGTTATACCGCTATGTACGTAGCACTGGATTATGCCGCCTACGAGCGATAGGTGCTGATTGCGTGCCACTGTTGGACGACGGAGACAGGTATGCCGCTATCTTGTTAGCGATGAGGTATGGCATATTACTGTTTATTTAGCATTATTGTGGATATCATGCGTTGTTTTACTTATGTCGTCATGTGTTTGACGATGAGACTATGGATGTCGTGTATCGACATATACCGTCATGAGTTGACGATGTTATTTTGAATGTCATATGTTGACAGGTACCGTCACGGGATGACGACGACATAACGGATGTCTATGTAGACGCGTAGCGTTGTTTCGATGATTAATATGTTTATGTATATGTATTTAGTCGTATGGTTTGAGTGCCGATGGTGAGCACTTGATAGTGTCTGGGTCACTAGTTGACGAGACCATTATACCGAGCAGGTTGCTCGATGAATTATTAGGTGCGCCATACAGGAAATGTACCGCAACACATGTTTGAGGTAAATATTTTACGAGTAGTGGTACCTTTGGGTATACTCGTTGGAATGACTATGGCCAAGTGACTGGTAACAGGAGTAGTTGTTGAGGAAACTACTTGCTTGTGCCGAGGTGACATGTGGTAGACATGATCACACCCACCTTTGAGGGTGTGGAATAAATCCTGCGGCATTAGGATTGCCTAGTGGTTGAACAAGGGCACCGAGATGTCCTTTGCGTTGGTATTAGAGAAATATTGGGTAATGACCCACTACTCTAAATGGATGTTACGGTATGGTGTACAGGGATGGAACGTATGATACGTTGGTGGGCTTGGTATAAGCCTATGGAGGCAGCGTTTTGCTAGTCAGGTATTGTAGCAGTGTTATAGTGTACTTGTTGTTGCAATATACTGCACCTTGGGACCGAGTTTGATGAATCATATGATGATACGATGAGGACTTATAGTAGACTCTTATAGTCTCTATGTGGCATGATGATTGAGGTAGAGAATACCTCACGGGAACGTTTTTACGTTTATTGTTTGAGGAGCTTGTACTGGGACAACTCAATTTTGTTGGTAGTACCAACACGAGTGTTGTGATATCCCCGAAATTATTAATTGCAATTTGGACATTAATTGTATTTATATGGTTAATCATGGTGATAATTAATTGATTATGTACTAGATTTATTTAATGTGTGGAAATGCATGGTCACATGGAAAGGGTGACCGGTGAGTGCATTTCAGGGTGCATGTTGGAGAAAATTGCTTTTAGCATGATCTATTTGCCATGGTTAGCAATTATTTGGAAAGCATGAGTTAATTGATATTTTGGTGCATTGTGGATTAATGCTTTTGAAAATATCATGTTGGGGTGTTTTATACACCATGGGTTTGTGGATGCATTTTAATTTAAGCCAACCCCTTTTATACCCCAACCCCACCCTACCTTTACCTCACTTTCATTTTACTTTACCAAACCACCCAAACCCTTCCTTTTCTCCCATTTTCGAGTTGGAGCTTAAAGGTAGAGAGAAACCTTTCCAAAAATCATGTTTTGTGGAGTTTATTGGGAGATTTGAAGTCCCCAAGAGGTATGGATGCCTCATTGTTGATTTTGTAGTGTTTTATTTGATTTTGGAAATGGTTTAAATGGGTTTGTGTTGGGTTGTTGTGGTTTTGGTTTAATGTTGGATTTTTGAGGTACTTAAAGTGTTTATGGAAGGGTATTATGTATTTGATGTTGTTGGTTTGAGGGTTTAAGTGTTGGTATGGATTGGAAGGTTTTGGTATGCAAAAATGGTGAAAAATCGCGAGTCTGTGTGAGGCGATCGACCGCCTGAAATGGGGCGATCGATCGCCGATGGGCAGTACCAAATTTGCGGGACAGGCGATCGATTGCCTGATATGAGGCGACCGATCGCCGAGAGGTAGTGGCCAATCCAAGGGTTAGGCGATCGATCGCCATGTTTGGCGCGATCGATCGCCGCGAAGAAAAAATTGAGGCGATCGATCGCCTCAGCCAAGCGATCGATCGCCAACTGTGGAATTTTGAGAAATGCTTTCTTTTGTCGAATTTTCGGTATTTGACTATTATTTGGCTTCTAATATGGGGTTGTGTGATTGTGTAGAACCATCCCAGGTAGCAACGCATCCAAGGAACTGAAGCCATATCAATTCCAATTTTGAAAAGGTACGTAGAGGACGTACGGGCACCCAACAGTACATGTATCTAATATACTCATTGTTTATGCATTGTGGATTCGAGTATATATGTGATTATGCATTGTGGATGCAAATACATGTTGAATTATGCATGATGATTGTAGATGCATATGATTATTGGTGCACATCCCATGAGTCGTGGTCATCCCTTGATGATTTTAATGCTTGCCGCTATTTGTTTTGGTTCCGCTAAATGTGAAGCGAGGGGTGGGAGCGCCGCATGTCACATTTGAGCGTGGTTATCATATAGGGCGAGGAAAGGATATTTGCCGCTCAATGTGAGGCGAGGGGTGGGAGTACCGCATGTCCATTGAAGCGAGGTTATTCTATGCCGCCTATATGTAAATAAGCGAGGGGCATTAAAATACATTGTGATGGACAGACTAGGGATTGGTGACTGGTATTTGGTTTTGATGAGATGGTATTGTGTCATGACATGTCTAGACCATTAAAAATAATCTATTGATTATACTCATGAGTTATGGTACAGGGACAACCAAACTGGAAGCGTTTTGAAATGCATGAGAAAAACAGGAAGTGTTTTATTATGATTATGCATTTACGCTTTATATTCATATTGTGTTGTATATGAATGATATCATTGCTCATGTTTGGGGGTTGTCCTTGTAGGTACTTTTGGCATGATATGAAGGGGGCTAAGACGGGTTGAGACCGTGAGCTTGAAGAGCACTTTTGGCAGATGAAGGACAGGATTATTTTGTATAGTGTCTACTCTAGAAGTAGTGTAAAACTATAATTGATAACATTCTTTTGATGGGGAATGTAATTAATCCATTGATAGTCCTCATTTTTTTTGGCATGTAACTTTTAGGCTCATAGCCTCAACACGATTAAATTACTCTGATCATTTATATTAGCTCTAATTATGCCTTTGATCCGCACTTAAGGATTATGGTCCTTACATTAGTGGTATCAGAGCAGTGGTTAGAGAACCCGGGAACGAGTGAAGAGTAGCCTTAGCATGATTGGCTAGGTGCTTACATTTGAGGCATGTTTATGCATGTGGTGCATATTGATGTATATTCTGTTATACTAACATGCTTATTATCATTCCTGTTATCTAACGGCATAACATGTATATTTGTTTTGGAATTGTTGTTAACCTTTGTGTTACAGCATGGCTGCTATGAATGCGGGGAACCTTAACGAAGAGGTTGGCGATGTTGGGAGCGTGAACGCTAGCGTTGGACAAGTGAACCCTCTACCTCCACCAGCAGTAGGCATGGAGCTAGTGGCTCAGTTATTGCTGCCCGGTGAGATTAACTTGACTCAGTTTCTGTCTTACCACCCGCCCTGGTTTGAGGGAACAGAATCAGGGGAGGAACCTGAGGAGTGGCTGGAGAGACTTGAGCAGATATTTGTGTCGGCTCCTTGTGCTGTTACAGCGTGGCTGAGGCTGGCAGAGTTCTAGTTAGCAAAGAAACCTCTAATGTGGTGGAGGGGCACTGTAATGGAGCTAAGAGCACTGGGTACTGTGATTGATTGGACACTCTTCAGGACCCGGTTTCTGAACCGGTACTTCTCCGTAACGGCGAGACAGACGAAGGAGGACGAGTTTACAAGTTTGAAACAGGGGAACATGACAGTGTCAGACTATGCCATGCGGTACTCTTCGTTGCTGAGGTATGTTCCCCACATTGCCACCAATGGCACGCAAAGATGAGGAATTTTATGAAGGGGTTGCGATCGGAGCTCTATGACCGGGTTATCACCAATAACCCAACTTCTTTTGATGATGCTCTCACAAGAGCGGAGCTTGCCGAGCTTGGAGTGGGAGCTTATCCTAGTGCTGTGCCACCACAAGTACCACAACAGAGGCCAACTAATGACAGCTTGAGGCCCCGGGGAGAACCATTTAAACCTCGTGGTGCCTCTTCATCTTCACGGTTTGGTGGAAAGAAGTTCTTTGGTCAGAAACAGGAGAACAAGAAGAATTGGTCGGCCAATCGAGGGTCTTGACAAGGGAATAGATCGAGGGAGCCAAGGTGCGACAATTGTGGAGGGCCACATCCTTCGAATAAATGCCCTGCCTGTTATAGCTGTGGCAAGATGGGCCACATCTCTCGGTATTGCCCCACCCGGGGAGGACAGTCAGAGTTTCAGGGCAACAGGCCGAGGTTTGATGACAGGACTGTACACCAGAGGCAGCAGTTTGGGCCTCGACCATCGGGAGGTCAGACAGTGGGACCGCCCCAGGGACAGGTGTATGCGCTGACTAGAGAGCAGGCCCAGGCAGCCCCAGAGGAGGTGATCGCCGGTACATGTCAATTATTTACGTACCCTGCTTTTATTTTGATAGATACAGGTGCCTCCCACTCTTTTGTATCGGTTGGCTTTGTGGAGAGACACCATATGCGCACGTCTTCTCTACCCACGCCTCTCCTTGTCTCGACACCCACTGGAAGAAATGTCGTTGCTGATCAGTTCATGGCAGATGGCCTCATTTATTTTGAGGGCAACGAGTTGAAGACAGACTTGATTGTGTTGGGTATGTCGGACTTCGACTGCATCTTGGGCATTGATGTTCTGAACAGATATCAGGCAGTGGTAGATTGCCGGCAGAAGACAGTAAAGTTCAGACCTGATTTGGGTAGTCAGTGGACTTTCTATGGCAACGGTTCTCGTGCGAAGATTCCGTTGATTTCAGCGATCAAGATGACTCAGCTGTTGGAACGTGGCCACACAGGCTATCTCATCTATGCCGTGGACACATCTGGGAAGAATAAGGAATTGAGAGTTGAGGATGTACCAGTGGTAGCAGAGTTTGCTGATGTGTTCCCAGAAGAGATCCCAGGATTCCCACCGGCTAGGGAAGTTGAGTTTGGGATCGAGTTGTTACCGGGGGCATCCGCTATCTCTCGTGCACCTTACAGGATGGCACCGGCGGAGTTGAGGGAATTGAAGGAACAGTTGCAGGATCTCCTTGACAAGGGATATATACGCCCGAGCGTATCGCCATGGGGCGCACCGGTTCTCTTTTCGAAGAAGAAGGACGGTTCGATGCGGTTGTGCATCGATTACCGGCAGTTGAATAAAGCCACAGTAAAGAACAAGTATCCTCTCCCAAGGATTGATGATCTGTTTGACCAGTTGCAAGGTACCAGACTGTATAGCAAGATTGATTTGAGGTCCGGGTACCATCAGATTCGAGTCAGAGAGGAAGATATGCAGAAGACAGCATTCCGGACTCGATATGGACATTATGAGTTCTTAGTGATGCCGTTCGGTGTGACGAATGCTCCAGCGGTCTTTATGAGTCTGATGAACAGAGTGTTTCAGCCGTATCTTGATCAGTTCGTCATCGTGTTCATCGAGGACATTCTCATCTATTCCCGGAGCGAGGAAGAGCACGTGAAACACTTGAGGACGGTGCTCCAGATTCTCCGAGATCACCAGTTGTATGCCAAGCTCAGTAAGTGTGAGTTTTGGTTGAGCAGTGTAGTATTTCTGGGCCATGTCATATCGAGCAGCGGAATATCAGTGGATCCCAGGAAGATCGAAGCTGTGATGGAGTGGGCTGCCCCCACTTCTCTGCCTGAGATTCGGAGCTTCCTTGGTTTGGCCGGATATTATCGACGCTTCGTCGAGGGCTTTTCGAAGATTGCCAAGCCGTTGACACAGTTGACCCAGAAAGGAGTACCTTTCTTTTGGTCAGAAGCTTGTGAGGAGAGCTTCCAGGAGTTGAAGCACCGTTTGACGACAGCGCCAGTGTTAGTGATCCCTACGGAGAACTCCAGATTTGTTTTGTATACCGATGCATCACTTCAGGGCCTTGGGTGTGTATTGATGCAAGATAGGCATGTGGTAGCTTATGCATCGAGGCAGCTGAAGCCGCATGAGACGAGATACCCAGTCCATGACTTGGAACTGGCGGCTATCATCTTCGCCCTGAAGATTTGGAGACATTATTTGTATGGTACTTCGTTTACCATTTATACGGATCACAAGAGCCTCAAGTTTTTATTCACTCAGGCAGAGCTGAACATGAGGCAGAGGAGGTGGATGGACTTACTCAAGGACTATGATTGTGAGATTGAGTACCATCCCGGAAAAGCTAATTTGACAGCAGATGCTTTGAGCCGGAAAGTGAGGAGTTCTGCTGAGGACGTTATCCATTTGTCCGCCATGATGACCTCCTATTGTCATCTGGGCTATGATTTTGACATAGATGCATCACCTGTGTATGTATCGACTTTGTTAGCTGAGCCAGATATCTACGAGAACATCAGGAGAGCTCAGAGGTCAGACGATGAGGTTCAGAGGTGGTTATCTTTAGTACATCTTGGTCAGCCAATGAAATTCAGAGTGGCCGATGACGGATCTTTGAGGTTGGGTAACCGTTGGGTGGTTCCGAGTACGCCGGAGTTGCGTAGAGGGATCTTGGAGCGAGCTCATAGTAGCAGACTTAGCATCCACCCAGGCGGGAAGAAGATGTATAAAGATCTACGTGGTCAGTTTTGGTGGAAAAGGATGAAATCTGATGTCGTCGCTTTTGTAAAGAGGTGCTTGATCTGCCAGCAGGTTAAGGCAGAGAGGCAGAGACCTGGCGGCGAGTTGAAAAGCTTGGAGATACCGAAGTGGAAGTGGGAACACATTTCCATGGACTTCGTGACTCACCTGCCGAGGAGCACTTCAGGCTTTGATGCTATTTGGGTGATTGTGGATCGATTGACTAAGGTAGCTCATTTCATCCCCTATAGCATGACTTTCACCTTTTTGAGGATGGTGCAGTTGTATATTCGAGATGTGGTGAGATTGCATGGGATCCCCATTTCCATAGTGTCGGATCGAGATCCGCGATTCACATCTCATTTTTGGGAAGGTCTTCAGTCAGCCTTGGGAACTGAAGTTAGATTGAGCACTGCTTATCATCCTCAGACGGATGGCCAGACCGAACGTACTATTCAGATGCTCGAGGACATGTTGAGAGCTTGCGTTTTGGAGTTCGATGTTTCTTGGCAAGATTCAGTGCCTTTGGTAGAGTTCTCTTATAATAACAGCTACCTGGCGAGTATTCAGATGGCTCCTTTTGAAGCTCTTTATGGCAGACGGTGTAGATCACCCTTGTGTTGGGATGATTTGGACCGCAAATCGGTCGGAGGACCGGAGTTGGTTCGGGAAATGGAAGAAAAGATAAAGTTGATAAGGCAGAAAATGAAAGCAGCCCAGGACAGACAGGCAGCTTACGCGAACAAACGGCGGAGACCGTTGGAATTTCAGTTGGGAGATAAGGTCTTTTTGAAGATCTCGCCTTTCAGAGGCGTTGTGCGATTTGGGATGCGCGGGAAACTGTCTCCGAGGTATGTTGGACCGTACGAGATTTTGCAACGCATTGGCACCTTAGCTTACCGACTAGCTCTGCCGCCTTCTTTATCTGGTATACATGACGTGTTTCATGTATCGATGTTGCGGAAGTATGAGCCGGATCCTTCTCATGTGTTACAGCCTTCCGAAGTTCAGTTAGAGTCCGATGTGTCTTATGTGGAACGGCCTGTCAGAATTCTGGATCGAGCAGACCGTAGACTTCGGAACAAAGTGATACCTATGATCAAGGTTCAATGGGATCGCAGGGGTGTCGAGGAGGCTACGTGGGAGACGGAGCGGCATATGGTGCAACACTACCCGGAACTATTCTCTGGTATGTGATTTTGTTTAGTTTCACCTTGGGGTAAGTGCATGTGATTTCGAGGACGAAATCTTATAAGTAGGGGAGTATTGTGATATCCCCGAAATTATTGATTGCAATTTGGACATTAATTATATTATATGGTTAATCATGGTGATAATTAATTGATTATGTACTAGATTTATTTAATATGTGGAAATGCATGGTCACATGGAAAGGGTGACCGGTGAGTGCATTTCAGGGTGCATGTTGGAGAAAATTGCTTTTAGCATGATCTATTTGCCATGGTTAGCAATTATTTGGAAAGCATGAGTTAATTGATATTTTGGTGCATTTTGGATTAATGCTTTTGAAAATATCATGTTGGGGTGTTTTATACACCATGGGTTTGTGGATGCATTTTAATTTAACCCAACCCCTTTTATACCCCAACCCCACCCTACCTTTACCTCACTTTCATTTTACTTTACCAAACCACCCAAACCCTTCCTTTTCTCCCATTTTCGAGTTGGAGCTTAAAGGTGGAGAGAAACCTTTCCAAAAATCTTGTTTTGTGGAGTTTATTGGGAGATTTGAAGTCCCCAAGAGGTATGGATGCCTCATTGTTGATTTTGTAGTGTTTTATTTTATTTTGGAAATGGTTTAAATGGGTTTGTGTTGGGTTGTTGTGGTTTTGGTTTAATGTTGGATTTTTTAGGTACTTAAAGTGTTTATGGAAGGGTATTATGTATTTGATGTTGTTGGTTTGATGGTTTAAATGTTGGTATGGATTGGAAGTTTTGGTATGCAAAAATGGTGAAAAATCGCGAGTCTGTGTGAGGCGATCGACCGCCTGAAATGGGGCGATCGATCGCCGATGGGCAGTACCAAATTTGCCGGACAGGCGATCGATCGCCTGATATGAAGCGACCGATCGCCGAGAGGCAGTGGCCAATCCAAGGGTTAGGCGATCGATCGCCATGTTTGGCGCGATCGATCGCCGCGAAGAAAAAATTGAGGCGATCGATCGCCTCAGCCAAGCGATCAATCGCCAACTGTGGAATTTTGAGAAATGCTTTCTTTTGTCGAATTTTTGGTATTTGACTATTATTTGGCTTCTAATATGGGGTTGTGTGATTGTGTAGAACCATCCCAGGTAGCAACGCAACCAAGGAACTGAAGCCATATCAATTCCACTTTTGAAAAGGTACGTAGAGGACGTACGGGCACCCAACGGTACATGTATCTAATATACTCATTGTTTATGCATTGTGGATGCGAGTATATATGTGATTATGCATTGTGGATGCAAATACATGTTGAATTATGCATGATGATTGTAGATGCATATGATTATTGGTGCACATCCCATGAGTCGTGGTCATCCCTTGATGATTTTAATGCTTGCCGCTATTTGTTTTGGTTCCGCTAAATGTGAAGCGAGGGGTGGGAGCGCCGCATGTCACATTTGAGCGTGGTTATCATATAGGGCGAGGAAAGGATATTTGCCACTCAATGTGAGGCGAGGGGTGGGAGTACCGCATGTCCATTGAAGCGAGGTTATTCTATGCCGCCTATATGTAAATAAGCGAGGGGCATTAAAATACATTGTGATGGACAGACTAGGGATTGGTGACTGGTATTTGGTTTTGATGAGATGGTATTGTGTCATGACATGTCTAGACCATTAAAAATAATCTATTGATTATACTCATGAGTTATGGTACAGGGACAACCAAACTGGAAGTGTTTTGAAATGCATGGGAAAAACAGGAAGTGTTTTATTATGATTATGCATTTACGCTTTATATTCATATTGTGTGTATATGAATGATATCATTGCTCATGTTTGGGGGTTGTCCTTGTAGGTACTTTTGGCATGATATGAAGGGGGCTAAGACGGGTTGAGACCGTGAGCTTGAAGAGCACTTTTGGCAGATGAAGGACAGGATTATTTTGTATAGTGTCTACTCTAGAAGTAGTGTAAAACTATAATTGATAACATTCTTTTGATGGGGAATGTAATTAATCCATTGATAGTCCTCATTTTTTTTTGGCATGTAACTTTTAGGCTCATAGCCTCAACACGATTAAATTACTCTGATCATTTATATTAGCTCTAATTATGCATTTGATCCGCACTTAAGGATTAGGGTCATTACAAGTGTCAACAGGTCGTTGTTAGCTCTAGTTGAGCATCCTTGCATATGGAATGCAACGGGAGTCACAATTGAATTCGTGGGATATAGCTAGTGGGGTAACACTACTATATTGATTTTATCTCTTGGAAGAGATTTGGATTGTACTGTCATGGAGACAGCTGTTATTGGTTGAGGGTTGATTGTGAATCAACCGGGGTAAGCCCTACTAGTGTTGGACTAGGTGATGGCTTCGTACTTCCAGTGAGACGTTCGAGGAGACGTCTCCGGGGTAATGCTCGGGATTGTGGAGTACTATGGCATTAGTACAGAACATCATTAGTTTGAGTATACATGGCGTATACGGGTTTCGATTTGGTAATAGTGGTCTGATGCACTATTCTTAACCAGTTGCGTATTTTTGGTTCGGGGATATGTTTTGGGCATAAATATATCCAAGTTTTCCGAACGACGGTTCGAGGTTGGACGGTCATGAGTCCATGACATTTTTTCCGTGTAAGGAATGTAGTATTGATATACCTACCGATTGGGAATCTTTGGGAGATTCAATGAGTCGGTTTGTGAGGTGTTGATGTTGGAATCGCACCATTGAAGGTTTGTCTGTCAATCATTATTCTCTGTGATGTGAGAATAGTTAGGGATTGACAGTTGGTTTTGGGACTTTGGGTATGATTGGAGATACCCGAGTCTATGGCATTGAGTATGCTTGGTTTGATGAATCTCCGGTGAGAGGTTGTGGCACCTAGAGATCGGTAAACTCGATGACACGATGTATTCTGAGGAATAATCGTGAGGTCCGGTTGACTTCCCCTGAGGAGGGATTGTCGTGTTTTGGGACCATGGTAAGTTTTGTTGGATAATTCGATAGCCTCCCTGTTTTAGGATTGTTGAATCCCAGGATAAACTAGGGATGGCCAGGATTCGGATTTGTTAGTGTCGTGATTGACACGTGTGGCGGGAATGCAATCGTTTTTTCTTGCATGTCCTTTCGAGAACTTGAGACCTTGTGGAGTCTCGATGGTGTGTTTGGACCAATATGTGATTTATTGGAACACACGGATGTAGACATCTTTGGAGATGTGCTTTGTGTCGATCGGTGACCGTGAGTTGTCCGATCCGTGTTGCAAGTGGTGCAACTACTCCTCTGTTGGAGAAGGATTTGGAAAATGGGAACCGGATGTAGTTTAGGTACACTGTGGTGTACTAATGGTCACTTTGATAACGATGTATGTTTAACATCGGTGACTAGGTCTTGAAGATATCATTGTGACGATATCTATTTTAGAATCTCGAATGATTCGTTTGGTTAGCAGTTATAGTTGGCTGACTGCTTTGAGATGGTTAGCACCGGGGAATGCTGACGTCTTTCTTTGAGTTTATGATGGTTTGGGGAAGTTTACTCCATTCCGGATTTTGGTGCGGGGTCAGTGTCCTCGCGGTTGGAATGTCGCTCATGATATGTTCATGATTCGACGATATAGATCCGTTTGGATTGTGTGGTCTCGGCGATACACGAAGTACGCCGTGCAAATTTCGTGGATGAAATTTTATTAGTGGGGGATAATTGTGATACCCGGGAATTATTGATACTAATCCCGGTGTGGTAATAATCCTTAATGGATTTTAACTGTGGCAATCGTGTTTTAATTACGGTTTTGGGACTCCCGGGGATTTTAAATCCTGTTTTTGGAGTCGTTGGATCCAAGGGATGAGATTGTATTCTCATCGTGGTGATAACCTTGGAATTTGGTCTTTGGTGGGATTTGGGGTCCGGAGTACTTTGTACTGGGGCTGGTAATGGGAATTGTGCTTAGAGATATGATTTTTTAAAAACAGATGATATTTAATGAATCATGATGTATTTGTGAAGGGATTGATATTTTCAAGTTTTGGTGACGATAAACAGTGCGGGCGATCGATTGCGAGCGGGTTGGCGATCGATCGCGAGGATTGGCGATCAATCGCGAATGAGCACTGGTTTGGCCTCTGGATGGAGGCAATCGATCGCGATGTTATAGGCAATCGATCGCCGCTTGTAAATTTTTATTTTTTGAAAATTTTGGAAAATGTCGGGATTTTGGAATCGAGGTTTAAAGGGGCCATTTCCGGGGCAATGTCTACATTCCAATGGGAATGATATACTTTTAAAATGAATTTGTTGGAGCCAAAATTTAATATAACGGATTTCTCGATTGAGTTTTTGGCTATCTTGTAAACATATAAAATGGAATATTTTGGGTATTATGCATGCTTAGCCGGAGGGCTTTTATTTTGGTAATCGTCATGGATGTACGATAGGTTTAGAAGTTGTGAACGTGCTTGTGCACGTGATTGCATGCCTATGTTTAATTGGGAGTTATTTGCATGTTAGCACTTAACTCGTCGGGTCGTGGGACTTAGGCAAGGTTGGACTCGAACTACAGAATCATAAGGTGCGTATGACGTACGAGTATAGCCCTTTAATATAATTGCAATTGTTGAGTGCATGATACACTGTATTGCAATAAAATGTATATGAGAATGCATGGTATATGGTATTAGCAATAAACGGATATTGAAATACATGGTTTATGGTAATTGCTACAAACGGATATATATGCATTGGAAATTACATGGTGCCGCTTTTGAGCGAGCAATGATTGGATGTTGTCGCCTTTGAGCGAATATCGGTTATGACGCCACTGCTGTGGAGAATGCGTGAGAATGAAATGCCGCTATTGTAGAGCGAGCAATGAAACAGAACTATGGAATCATAAGTGATGATATATGAAATATTTGTAATCATTATTTAATGATTTAATATTATTGATTATGCTATCGGTATATAGCAAATGAATGTGTTAATCAATGTAATGATTAACTGGCATTTGAGAATTTGACGGTTTCAGTTGTTTTGAGAACAGGGACAGTACAGGGAATCCCGGATGAGGGTGATACCATCCAGGGAGTATATTTTGTATTTCATAGCATTTACATTGTTGTAAATTATGAATTGTATTATTGTGATTATTGGATTTGGGATATTGGTATGCTCACCCCGTGTGGGGGCTGTCTCTGTTGGGGCAGGTAATTAGGTACATCGATGGCTTTGGAGTTGAGCTCGAGCTATGGAATGGAGGTGATTCCAGGGATCGAAGTATCAGTGACGGTATTGAGCACCGTATTTTATACATTTGATACACGCGTACGTATTTGATGCTCGTATATGAGCACTATTACGTGTATATGGCATGTATAAAAAGGCAAGGGCCTTTCTCTCTTCATTTATGAATAGCATACAATTATTTATTGAATTGCTAAATGAACTGAGAATATGTTATTGTATTATATTGGTGCATGAGATGTATGTGGACTTGGTTGGGGAAAACTAGACATCAAATGGAATAATGTGAAGAATTTTTATTGCATGCATGACTGGCTATGATGATAAGTGGTTTTTCCCCTACATGTATGATTGTATGCACTAATGGCATGGATTAATACACTAATAATGGGTTAAGGGCACGGGGGTCCTTACATCTTTTCTCTCTCCTCATCAATTTTAAGACTCATTGACTCGAGCGATGAATACTATGACATATTATGAAGTAACTCATTTTTCGACTATTCTATGCTAAACCCTTTTAGCACAGTGTTTATGTACGTAGATTGAGAGATCTCAAGCATCCTTTAGATCTATACATATAGATCCTTACGCTAAGCACGTATGACGATTCTCCCAAATCTTTCATGGTGAAATTAGTAGATAATCATGCTTTAATTGATTAATCCAATGACATTCACAATGAGCATGATATAATCAACTTAAAGCATCACAAATGTAACCATGCTCCCACTAACCCTTTTGCACACACATGTCACTTCCGGATTTTGTTTTAACAAAACCAAACATTTTGATGATGTTATCAAAATGGAACAAACTTCGGGGTGCCTTCTTAGGCTTATAAATGGACCTCTGGAGTTTGAAAACCTTTTGCTCACTCCCAATGGTTGTGAAGCTCTATGGCTGCCTTGTATAAAAGTCTTCACGTCCATCTGTTATATCTCATAGTCATAATATGCAGATATAACTAATAAAATTCGAATAGACTTTAGCATCATAACTGATGAAAAAGTTTCTCACAGACAACTCTTTGCCTATGAGAATAACCGTTTCCCACCGGTCAAGCTTTGAAGGTCACACCTTCCCATCCACTCCAAGCCTTCGCTTGTAGATCCATTTGCAGTCAATGATAACAATTCCCAAAGAGGATCTACTAAGGTCCATACCTTATTAGAGTACATGGAGTCTATTTACAATTTCATAGCATCTCTCCAATATCCCGAAACGATATCCAACATCGTCTCCTTGAAAGTCCTAGGATCACATCCATGGTCAAAATCATTTTGACTACTTTCTAGGAGTAAATGCAATTTATCAGGAGTTCTTGAAACACTTTCAGATCTCATTGGCATGTGTAGTTCAAAGGTTATGTAAGGACCCCCGTGCTCTTAACCCGTTATTAGTATATTAAGCCATACCATTAGTGCATATAATCATACTATCATGGGGAAAACCATATGCAAGTGCAACACCATATGCAAATGCAACACCATATACTATCCGAAAAATTTCTTACATTCAATCCACATAATATTCAAATTCCCCAACCAAGATTATTCATATAACATGCACCCTCATAATACACTAACATGCTCTTAGTTCATTTAGCAATTCCGTATTTAATTGCATGCAAACCATAAATGAATCGAGAAGAGTCGTAGCCTATTTATACATTCCATATACACGTAAAATGTACTCACATAAGAGCACCCAATGAACACGTGTGTATCTAATGTATAAAAGACTCTACCGGGTACCGTTACTGGCACTTCAATCCTGGAAGCACCTCCCAAGCGCAGCTCGATCTCAACTCTGGATCTATGCACTTATTCAACCAGCTCTGGTACCTCGATCCTGGAAGTACCTCAAATCAACAGCCCGAGCTCAACTCCAAAGCTACTGCTACACCTGTAACACCTGCCCCAACAGAGACAGCCCCCACACGGGGTGAGCATACCAATACCACCAATCCAATAATCATAATATTACAATTCATAATTTACAGAATGTAAATGCCATAATTTAAATGATACTCCCTGGATGGTAACACCCTCATCCGGGATCCCCTGTATTGTCCCTATTCTCAAAACAATCAAACTCGTCAAATTCCCAAAGCTAGTTAATCGCCACGTAGATTAACTAATACCGTTCTATTATGCCAGTTCCATAATCAATATGGTAAAATCATTATATAAAAGACCGTAGATCTCACATATATCTAACCAATGATTCCATGTTCCTATTTCATTGCTCGCTCTACAATAGCGGCATTCTAAACCCCGCGCACGCTCAACAATAGCGGCGTCATAACCGATGGTCGCTCAACGGCGACATCATCCCAAATCATTGCTCGCTCAATAGCGGCACCATATGGTTCCCAATGTATAATCCATTTGACGCAAATACCATTTACCGTGCATATCGTTATCCATTTATAGCAAGTATCATGCACCATGCATTTTAATACCTATTCGATGCAATTACCACGTGCCACATATTTCAATGTCCATATAATGCAATTATCACACACCATGTGTTCCAATGCCCATTTAATACAATTATCACATACCATGCATTTTACAGTTGCAACATTATAATAGGTTATGCTCGTACGTCATACGTACCTTAAAATTCCGTAGTCCATGTCAAGCCTGGCTTGAGTTCCATGCCCCGAGAAACATGTGCTAAAACACATAAATATTTCACAATTAAACATAGGCATGCAATTTGTGATATCCCCGAAATGATTATGTGGGTAATTGTGATGACCAGGGATTATAGGTGTTAATCCCGTAGTGTTAATAATCCCCAAAGTGGTTTTACGTGACGATTTGGAGTTTAATTGAGGTATTGGGCCTTCTGGGCTCGTTTATTTGGGCAGTTGGGATCGTTGGATCCAGAGGTTGAGATTGTATTCACATTACGGTGAAAAACCTAAGAGTTGGGTTTTTGATGTGTCTCGGAATCTCGGGTGCTGTGTGAGCACCGGTAGAGGGTTTTGGAGTTAGAGAGAGAGTTTTTGAAAACAGATGATTTTTAAGGAATCATGATGTATTTGTGGGGCTATTAATTTTTCGGGGTATTTTTGCTATAAATACCATTTGAACCCAAGATTTTAAGAGAAAAATCATTTCAACCCCTTTATTTTCCTCTCTCCCGCGCGCGCCCCCTTTTCCCGTCTGAACAGCTGCCGCGCGCAAAAGCGCTCCGCCCGCCGCCGTCCGGCCGCCGTTGGGCGCGTGCGACCCGCCGCCGGCTTCGTCTCGACGAGGCGCTCCTTTCCCCTCCATCAATTCGAAGTTTCATCGCGTGTGGAAGTCGGATTTTGCGGAAGTGCGCCGATCCCCAATTTCTAGGGTTCTTCGATTTTTCGTCCGATTTCTTCCGATTTCGTTTGGGTAACCTTCCTAACCCCTTTTCCCATGCTTGTGATGTGATTCCCTGCCAAATTGTGATTATTGGCTCGAATGATTTCGATTTTCGTGGCTTGGGTTCGATTTTTTTGGATGGGTGCATGAAGTGGGTTCGAATTTGGGGGTTTTGGAAGGGTTGTGACGATTCTTGTTATGGGTAATTTATTACATGTTTTAGATGTATTGTTGATGCTTAATTGTGTTCGAATTTAAGGTATTGAGTTCGAATTTAGGGCTTTGGATTTCGAATTTGGGGGTTTGGCATGTGGGATGATTATTCATGCTATGGATTGATTAATTGACATTTTAGATGAATTATGGTATTTAATTGGGTTCGAAATTGTGAGATTAAGGTTCGATTTTTGTAGGGCATTCTTGAACAAATTTCGATTGTCTCATTTATTCCTTCCCTGCATGTACCCTGCCCCGGGTCTTTTAAGAGGATAATTGTCGTGTATTGACAATGTTGTGAGGGATATGGGTGTGCTTGAGCATAGGTTACATGTTCGTAAATAATTGTGAATTATTTATCGTGTTAGCACTTCATTCCTCGGGGCATGGAACTCGAGCAAGGCTTGGCTCGGACTTCGGAGATTTAAGGTACGTGCGACGTACGAGCATTTCTATATTTTAAGGCATATGTGAATGCATAATGAAAATTTGATTTCATTGAATAATCGCGCATGAGGATTATATATATATATGTTGATATAGCCAAGGAATGACCCAAATCTTGATATCGCCGCTTGTAGCGTGCGTGACACTAGAGTAGGATGACTCTTGCATGATATATGGGGTACTGGGTTTATTTGACTATATTAGGGCATACGAGATGCCTGGGAATGATCGTAAAATCATGTATTCTTCGTAAGACATTTGAGATGTCTAAGTTCGTAGAATCGTGTATTCTTTATAAGACATTTGAGATGTCTAGGTTTGTAGACTCATGTATTCATTATAAGACACTTGAGATGTCTAAGTATAATGAAGGATTGGTAAAATAAATGCTAAGGCATTTGAGCTATCTGTGATTGATAGCAAGGTTGTGAAATCAGTATTAGATATTGTGATATCTGTAATTGCATGTTTAATGAATTTGTAATCACTGTATGTTGATATTCGAGGATTAGGCATGCGATGAGTTAATCAATGCGTTGATTTACTGATTTATGAGATTTGATGAGTTTGATGTTGTGAGAACAGGGACAGTACACGGAATCCCGGATGAGGATGTTGCCATCCAGGGAGTATCATTTAAATTCATTAGTATTTACTTGTGTTGTAAATTATGAATTTCATTATTATGATTATGGGATTTTGTGTATTGGTATGCTCACCCCGTTGGGGGCTGTCTCTGTTGGGACAGGTGGACAGGTACATCGATGGCTATGGAGCTGAGCTCGAGCTGTTGATTTGAGGTACTCCCAGGATCGTGGTACCAGGGCTTGATGGAGCACAGTATCGTATAGAGTACCTATATATACACCTGAGGATTTATACATATTCATGATGCTCGCATGTGAGCACGATTATACTTGTATATGGATTGTATATAAAGGCATGAGCCTTTCTCTCTTTCATTTAAGGTTGCATGCAATTAGGTTGAATTGCTAGAATGATATGAGAGTCATTGGTGTATTATGTGGGTGTTGGAACCCACTTTTGTTGACATATGTGTGGTGTCTTCCCTGGCTGGGAATCTACTTGTATTACTGCTTTCTGTTGAGTATTATGCTTTCCCTGGCCGGGAATTTTGTTATGTGTTGTACTCTTTTTTTTTGGGATAGCTCTATTTATGGGGAGACTCTGCCCAAATTTTTATAAAAGTTTACAATGTGAAAAGTGGCACCAAGGGGTTGGTAAAGGGCAAACATATGAGTCTTTCATTGACAGGCAATGATTAAGTATCATCAGAGCTTCCCGATTGACATTTTATAGAAAGCATGTACCACACATAGTGGTTAATACACTAATCAAGGTTTAAGGGCTTGGGGTCCTTACATTAGTGGTATCAGAGCAGTGGTTGCTCATTGGGGCTGTTAAGGGCCTAGGAAATTATTGATAGCACATATTTATGCATGATGGCATTAATGTTGTATGACATAACACATTGTTTATGTGCTCTTATGATATGAAAAGTGGTATTGCTAACCATTGTGGTTGCAGGAATCGTGTGGAACACGATAGGATGACATTTATGGGGATGTCTGGCACTCCGTGTGTTATGTGCCAAGGAAGCTGGTTTTAAGAAAATCAGATAAAGGGATATTTCCGAGGTAACATGTATTTTACGTTGTCTTGTTGACACATGATGAATGCAAAGTGGTGCATTGAGGTTATGATATATGTTATTGTGCATTGTTTTTGCATATGCATGTTACGAAATATAAGAGGTGTATTTCTTGAGTCAAAGTTATCTTAGTAAGGATTTTAATGGCTTACGCTAAGGTCCATTGGAAGCGAGGAAGAATTCCGCTTACATGGAGTAGCAAGAAGCATTAAAATGTACTAATGATAAGGGCTCGGGATTGAAATAAGGATTTAAAGAAGGATATCATGACATTTATTTGTGAAACCATACATTCTCATAATGTGTTTTTATTATGAATTGAATGTGGATGCATAGCGTATATGGCTATTGTTGTTAACCCTGATGGTTGCAGGTTACAGGAAATATGGAGTATAAAAAGGAATGATGATTATACATTCCAGGAGTCCTGCTTATGACAGTGAGAATTTTTATACTTACGCTTGACCGCTAAAAATGTGGAGCGGGAGGGGGGAGGCTCGCTTGCACATGGAGGCGGGGTATTCCATACGAAGCGAGGATGAGATACCGCTTGTATGAAGAAGCTTATGCTTGTACCGCTAAAAATGTGGAGCGGGAGGGGATGCTCGCTTGCACATGGAGGCGGGGTATGCCATACGAAGCGAGGATGAGATACCGCTTGTATGAAGAAGCGAGGATGAGATGCCGCTTGTTAGGATGATGATTCATTCCTTTGTGATGACACGGATGATAGCGGTGATGTGTCCCGCTGTGTCGATTTATATTCATTTCTCTATGAGGACACGGTTTATAGCGATGGTTCATTCCGCTATATCTATTGGCGATGGTTCATTCCGCCAGGTGTATTTATAGCGATGGTTCATTCCGCTATATCTATTGGCGATGGTTCATTCCGCCAGGTGTATTTATAGCGATGGTTCATTCCGCTATATCTATTGGCGATGGTTCATTCCGCCAGGTGTATTTATAGCGATGGTTCATTCCGCTATATCTATTGGCGATGGTTCATTCCGCCAGGTGTATTTATAGCGACGGTTCATTCCGCTATATTGATTGGCGATGGTTCATTCCGCCAGGTATATTGATAGCGATGCCTCTTTCCGCTACTATGTGGACGATGATTCATGCTCAGGAGTATAGCGAGGTTTCATGCCACTTATTATATGATGAGGTGTCATGCCGTCGATTCTATAGCGAGGGATTTTGCCGCTATGTACTCAGCACAGGATTTTTGCCGCCTTCGAGCGATGGGTGCTGATTACGCACTATTATTGAGCGACGGAGACAGGTATGACGCTATATCACTAGCAATGAGGTATGAGATATTGCTATTTTATTAGCTTTATTGTAGCTGGCATGCATTGATATACATGTTTTATTATGCCTATTTTACTAGCATGATAGTGGATGACATACGCTGATGTACATGTATCGTCACTAGTGGGCAATGTTTTAGATGCCATGAGTTGGCATGTGTCGTCACAGGATGACGATGACGATGGTGTAGGGGATGTCTTATTAGACATGCATCATCGTTACGATGATCGATGCGTTGAGTATACGTATTCAGTGGTATGCCTTGGGTGCCAGTACCGAGCACAAGGTGGTGTGTGCGACACCGATGGACGTGACCCTTATACCGAGCGGGTTGCTCGAGGAATGGTTGGATGCGCTGTACATGTGATTGTACCGCAGCTTACGATTGGGGGATCATTTTACGAGTGGTGATACCCTTGAGGTATGCTCGTTGGAATGGCCTTTGGCCATGTGATTTGACGACAGGAGTAATCATGGAGGAAAGTACTCGCTTTCTGTCGATGTGACATGTGGTGGACATGGTCACACCACCCTTGAGGGTGTAGGATGTGTCCTAAGGGAGTAGGATCAGGTTATGTTAAGTACATAGGGACATTGGAGTGTCCAGGGTGTATCGGCATTGAGGAGTGTTGGATAAAGACCCACTACTCTATTGAGTTTTCTTCCCATAGTATGTTATACCATGTGGAAACGTCCGTCTTATTGGTAGGTTTGAGGTAAACCTAAAGAGGCAGAGACTAGGTTGTCTGCCGCGTGTGTGTAGCACCATGATGGGCTTGCTAGAGCCGTTACACTGCTCGTTGGAACCAAGTTTGGCAAATCGTAAGGTGATACGATGTGGATTGTGGTGGACTCTAGTAGTCACCATGTCATTGAGGTTAAGGTTGTTCGTGCCTCGCTGAAACGTGTATACGTTTATGTTTAATCTTGGAGACTTGTCTGGGACAGCTCAGGATGTTGGAGTACCAACAAGAGAGTCATCAGGGTGTTATTGACTCAATCTAAAGGAACCCGTGTATTGGGATACAATGGGTGTTATTGTATCCAGTTTTTCCGAACGATGGTTCGAGACTTGTGGATCTCGAGTTCGATGGCACTTCCCTTGCGAGGAAGGAGGTAGTATTATACCTATTTGGGAATCTTGACAGATTCGGTAAGTTGGTGCAAGTGGTGTTGATTTTGGGAATCACACCGTGTATTGTTAATCGTCGATTTTCATCCTCCACTGAGTAAGGAATGACTCAGAATTGACGGTTGTGTTTGGGGCTTAGGGATATGTGGTAGATACCCGAGCCGAGTGCATTGAGTATGCATGTGATATCAGTGCTTAGGCAGGTATACCGGTGAGTATACGGATGCCAGTTATTGATTTCCTCTCTGTTAAGCATAGAGTTATGCTATTTTTGGATGGTTAAATCTCTGATGAGAGATATGGAACACCTTGAGATTGGGAATCTCCATGGCACGATGTTTATGAGGAACAATCGTAAAGTTAGTTGACTCCCTTGAAGAGGGATTTTCTTGTGAGGGTTAAGGTACTTCCCTTGTTGGTGTTTTCCTTCGAGTTATGCGACAGCCTTCCCAAGTTTGGATTGTTAAATCCGAGGATTATTAAGGGATGGCAGGAATTCGGATTTGGTTGAGTGTCGCTGACGACACAAGCGTTGAGAATGCAATGGGTTTATTGCATGTCTTAAGAATTTTAAACTCTGCGGAGTCTCGGTTGTTATTTATGATCAGGACGTGATTCTTGGAACATCCGTAGGTGGACATCTTGTGAGATGTCTTTTGTTTTAATTTGTGGCCGTGAGTTGCCCAAATTAAGTTGCAATGAGGCGACTACTCCTTCGATGGAGGAAGTTTGAAAGTGGAAACCAGGTTTGATATGTGTACACCGTGGTTGTACTAGTGTTTCCCTCGTAACGATGTATGTTAGACATCGTAAGTCATAGTAAAATATCATTGGATGATATCTACGATAGAATCAGGAGCGATTCGAATCCTTACAGTTTCAGTTGACTAACTGCTTTTGGATTATTAGCGTTGAGCTGTGCTGACGCTCTTTGACGTTATGATGGATTTGGAAGTCTACTCCACTCCAGAGTTTGACACGAGGTCAACGTTCTTACGGTTGAGGTGTCATTCAGGACGTGTTCGTACTGTTGTATTAGATCGAAGGAGGACTGTCCGATCTACAGTCGTAAGTATTGGTTGATTTGCAGTCATGAGAGGCTGACTTTTGGGATGACCCGCATCGAGGTACGTTTTACCTCTTGGGTGATATGTTGGTTTTGGTATGTCGCTCTGTTTCAGAGTTAGATGAGAGGTAAGTATCCTCGCGTTTATTAATACAATTCTGATATGGTCAGGAATCGAGGTTATGGCTTCATGTTGTTGTGTAGCCTGGGTGTTACGTGATACACCAGTGCTAATTTCGAGGACGAAATTCTTTTAGTGGGGGATATTGTGATGACCAGGGATTATAGGTGTTAATCCCGTAGTGTTAATAATCCCCAAAGTGGTTTTACGTGACGATTTGGAGTTTAATTGAGGTATTGGGCCTTCTGGGCTCGTTTATTTGGGCAGTTGGGATCGTTGGATCCAGAGGTTGAGATTGTATTCACATTACGGTGAAAAACCTAAGAGTTGGGTTTTTGATGTGTCTCGGAATCTCGGGTGCTGTGTGAGCACCGGTAGAGGGTTTTGGAGTTAGAGAGAGAGTTTTTGAAAACAGATGATTTTTAAGGAATCATGATGTATTTGTGGGGCTATTAATTTTTCGGGGTATTTTTGCTATAAATACCATTTGAACCCAAGATTTTAAGAGAAAAATCATTTCAACCCCTTTATTTTCCTCTCTCCCGCGCGCGCCCCCTTTTCCCGTCTGAACAGCTGCCGCGCGCAAAAGCGCTCCGCCCGCCGCCGTCCGGCCGCCGTTGGGCGCGTGCGACCCGCCGCCGGCTTCGTCTCGACGAGGCGCTCCTTTCCCCTCCATCAATTCGAAGTTTCATCGCGTGTGGAAGTCGGATTTTGCGGAAGTGCGCCGATCCCCAATTTCTAGGGTTCTTCGATTTTTCGTCCGATTTCTTCCGATTTCGTTTGGGTAACCTTCCTAACCCTTTTTCCCATGCTTGTGATGTGATTCCCTGCCAAATTGTGATTATTGGCTCGAATGATTTCGATTTTCGTGGCTTGGGTTCGATTTTTTTGGATGGGTGCATGAAGTGGGTTCGAATTTGGGGGTTTTGGAAGGGTTGTGACGATTCTTGTTATGGGTAATTTATTACATGTTTTAGATGTATTGTTGATGCTTAATTGTGTTCGAATTTAAGGTATTGAGTTCGAATTTAGGGCTTTGGATTTCGAATTTGGGGGTTTGGCATGTGGGATGATTATTCATGCTATGGATTGATTAATTGACATTTTAGATGAATTATGGTATTTAATTGGGTTCGAAATTGTGAGATTAAGGTTCGATTTTTGTAGGGCATTCTTGAACAAATTTCGATTGTCTCATTTATTCCTTCCCTGCATGTACCCTGCCCCGGGTCTTTTAAGAGGATAATTGTCGTGTATTGACAATGTTGTGAGGGATATGGGTGTGCTTGAGCATAGGTTACATGTTCGTAAATAATTGTGAATTATTTATCGTGTTAGCACTTCATTCCTCGGGGCATGGAACTCGAGCAAGGCTTGGCTCGGACTTCGGAGATTTAAGGTACGTGCGACGTACGAGCATTTCTATATTTTAAGGCATATGTGAATGCATAATGAAAATTTGATTTCATTGAATAATCGCGCATGAGGATTATATATATATATGTTGATATAGCCAAGGAATGACCCAAATCTTGATATCGCCGCTTGTAGCGTGCGTGACACTAGAGTAGGATGACTCTTGCATGATATATGGGGTACTGGGTTTATTTGACTATATTAGGGCATACGAGATGCCTGGGAATGATCGTAAAATCATGTATTCTTCGTAAGACATTTGAGATGTCTAAGTTCGTAGAATCGTGTATTCTTTATAAGACATTTGAGATGTCTAGGTTTGTAGACTCATGTATTCATTATAAGACACTTGAGATGTCTAAGTATAATGAAGGATTGGTAAAATAAATGCTAAGGCATTTGAGCTATCTGTGATTGATAGCAAGGTTGTGAAATCAGTATTAGATATTGTGATATCTGTAATTGCATGTTTAATGAATTTGTAATCACTGTATGTTGATATTCGAGGATTAGGCATGCGATGAGTTAATCAATGCGTTGATTTACTGATTTATGAGATTTGATGAGTTTGATGTTGTGAGAACAGGGACAGTACACGGAATCCCGGATGAGGATGTTGCCATCCAGGGAGTATCATTTAAATTCATTAGTATTTACTTGTGTTGTAAATTATGAATTTCATTATTATGATTATGGGATTTTGTGTATTGGTATGCTCACCCCGTTGGGGGCTGTCTCTGTTGGGACAGGTGGACAGGTACATCGATGGCTATGGAGCTGAGCTCGAGCTGTTGATTTGAGGTACTCCCAGGATCGTGGTACCAGGGCTTGATGGAGCACGGTATCGTATAGAGTACCTATATATACACCTGAGGATTTATACATATTCATGATGCTCGCATGTGAGCACGATTATACTTGTATATGGATTGTATATAAAGGCATGAGCCTTTCTCTCTTTCATTTAAGGTTGCATGCAATTAGGTTGAATTGCTAGAATGATATGAGAGTCATTGGTGTATTATGTGGGTGTTGGAACCCACTTTTGTTGACATATGTGTGGTGTCTTCCCTGGCTGGGAATCTACTTGTATTACTGCTTTCTGTTGAGTATTATGCTTTCCCTGGCCGGGAATTTTGTTATGTGTTGTACTCTTTTTTTTTTGGGATAGCTCTATTTATGGGGAGACTCTGCCCAAATTTTTATAAAAGTTTACAATGTGAAAAGTGGCACCAAGGGGTTGGTAAAGGGCAAACATATGAGTCTTTCATTGACAGGCAATGATTAAGTATCATCAGAGCTTCCCGATTGACATTTTATAGAAAGCATGTACCACACATAGTGGTTAATACACTAATCAAGGTTTAAGGGCTTGGGGTCCTTACAGTAATCATACAATTAAAGGTTTTTAATTGTGAGCCTATGTGCTAAAGGCGTATTTTATGTGGGAGTGATTTATTTATTTTGATGATGTGGTTTAGGGAGCATGTTAGGTATTTTAATTATTGTGTTGATGTGGTAAAATAATAAAATATCAAGGAGAGATATTTTTATACATCGTATGAAATACCAGGACACAATTAAACACCACAAAACCACCCTACATGCAACCACCCCACCCCCACTTGGTTGAACCCACGCCCCTCCCCTGTTTTCTGGAAAGCAGATTGACTAAGTATGCTACTTTGGACTTAGATATTTTCACATTGTCTCCTCCAAAAAGCTTCCTTCTTTTTCTCTTCCTTTTGTCTGCAACTTGATCGGTTTCTAGGAAGAAAGTGATCGGATTTCGTTCATCCCTTCATATAGAAAATCGAACAGCAAAAGTGGTGAGGAGTCACTTGTTTTTCCCAGTTTTCAGATTTCTAGCATGTATGTTCTTTGTAGCAGATTTGGCATGCTAGTGTAGGGTTTAAAGAAATATTGTTATGAGTACTTTTATGTGATGTTTATGAAGCTCTATGTATTTTTCCTTGAGCATGTTGCATGTTTTATGTAGAGGAAATAAGCATGTAAAGTAAGGTGTTCGGAAATCTGGGTAGGGGTATGCCCTGTTTTTCTGGAAAATGTGGACTGGGATTGTTTTTGAGGAGGTGATATTATGCATGTTAGATGGGTTTTAGGGTGAACCTTCGATTTGAGTACATGCATGGTAGTTTGTAAAGCCCATGACATTTCATGTTTGAGCATGTTTTATGAGGTATGTGATAGTTCTTATAGCATGAAATGAAGTACTCAAAAATCTGGAAATGTAATATGTTGCCCTGTTTCCGGAAATGTTGATCGAGTACTTGTATAAATGGTCGACGTTTATGCATGTGGGCTTACGTTTGAGGTGTAAATTTGATATAAATACACTCAGGGTAGTGTGTTATAACTGCTGGCATGTTGTTCTTGGCATGTTGTATGTCTTACATGTTAGATTTAAGGGTATGAATATCGGTGTTAGGGAATTCTGAAAAATCTGGGTTGAATGTGATCGACCGATCGATCGGTGAAGAACACCGATCGATCGGCCAAAGCCGTAGCTTTTTCCTTAATTCAAACAGTTCACCGATCGATCGGTGATGAGGGCCGATCGATCGGTAGTGCCTTTTGTTAAAAATGTAGAATTTGTTTTTAAATTTGATATTGGATTGTAATGAGACATCTAATATTGTGTTGTACACTGGTATAGATCCTTCACAGACCGCTACACAGCGCAGGGGATAGAGTCCCACAACACACTACATTTTGGAAAGGTACGTAAGCGACGTACGGGCACCCCAACGGTAACATGTATTGTGTGTTTATTTATTTAACACAAGGCAAAGTAAGGTATGCATAAGATAGTGCATGATCATATGATACATGTCGATATGCTTCGTTTTTGCATATATATGTTGTGAAATATAAGAGGTGTATTTCACGTGTGAAATATAAGAGGTGTATTTCACGAGTCAAGGTTATCCTAGTGAGGATTTAATGCTTACGCTAACGTCCATAAGAAGCGAGGAAGAATTCCGCTTACATGGATTTCCATAGGAAGCGAAGAGGAATTCCGCTTACGGAAAAGTAAGAAGCATTGAATGCACTATTGATAAGTGACTCAGGATTGAAATAAGGATTTGAGAAGGAAGGATATGTCATGACATTTATTTGTGAAACCATATGTTCATATAATGTTTTATTATGAGTTATGGTACAGGGACAACCAATGGGCGTTGTAAATGCTTGGAATACAGGAAGTGCTTTGTATTTATGATTTGTGCATTTACGCTTTACATTCATATTATGTTGAATATGAATTAGGATATGCTCATGTGTTGGGGGTTGTCCTTGTAGGTGCTTTTGATGAGGAGAACCAAGGTCAGGGTTGATATGCTGAGCTGTAAGGAGTGCTACAGGATAGCATGTTAGGGAATTTTTGTATAGCTTCTACATGTAGTAGAGTAAGACTATAGTGTAGTAACCTTTTGTAGGAATACGTGAAATTCCTTTTAAATTAAGGTACTGTAATCTCTTAAGCTCAGGTAAATCAACACGACTTGCTACTCTGATTTATACATATGAATGTTTAGTTTTCTTAATTGCACCTAAGGTTATGATTGAGATAAAGGGGTCTCACACAATTACGTGCCCTAATACGATCACAACACCAAATCGTATCGTCAATCCATGACGATAACCAAATTATAAAAGTTCCCGGCTAAGCATGCATAATACCCCAAAAATATTGTCAATCCATGACAATTAACCTTTTAAAATAACCCGGGGCGAAGCATGCAAGACACCCAAAAAGAGCCAAGAAACAACAAAAGGGGCACCAACATACTGGCCATCTCGATCGATCGAAATTTCATCTCGATCGATCGAGAACCACCCTCCGATCGATCGGTCAAAATACCGATCGATCGGTCCACTGTTCCAAAGCCACTAAAAACATTCTGCCATGCTCGATCGATCGAAAATATTTTCGGATCGATCGAGCAGCCCTGTAAACGCGAGAAACCTCCAAGAATGAGCTCCTTTCAACACCAAATCACCTATAACCCAAACCCACTTCAATTTACAACATAAAACCAACCAAAAACCATCTAAACACTACAAAACCTAACCCCCAACACATACAACGATGTTAGAACAAGATTTACCCCTTGAACCCCAAGATACAACACCAAAACCAACCAATATACAACAAAACTTTGCTAGGTTGGTAGCTTACCCTTTGAGCTTCAAGATTCTAGCAAGAAATCATGAAAATAGCTCTTTTCCAAATCTTTCTCCTTCCTTTCATGTTGAGGAACGAAAATGGTGGGTTTGGATGAGGTGATGGCAAGGTCAAGACATAAAGGTGATAGAAAGGGGTGGATGGGATGTAAAGGAGGGGGGATGGTTCTTTTAATATTTTTATAACATGTATTAGATAATTGTATGGTATGAAAATTATGTCCAACATGACATTTCAAAACCCCTCTTCCAATTATGCATTAAGACTCACATTAGTCATGTTTTAATTAAATAATTAAAACCCATTCCGATCAAATCATACCAATAACCAAAATTCCCAACATGCAACGAATGCATCCCGGATCCCGATTCTCACCAAAAACCTAAATCATAGGTTTTTCACCAAATTGAGAATACAATCTCGACCTTTGGATCCAACGATCCTAAATACCCGATTTACAAACTCGGGAGACCAAAACCACAATTAATTTCTAGTTGCCACTATAAAAAAAATATCCATTAAGGATTAATAACCCTCCGGGATTAACACTAATAATCCCAGGACATCACAATTATCCCCCACTAATAAAAATTTCATCCTCGAAATTTGCACCGGTGTACTCCACGTAACACCAAGGCTACGCCAACCAAAATAAAACCACGACCTCGATTCTTGACCACATCCGAATCGAATTACCAACCGCGAGTACACTAATCTCACACTAAGCTTTAAAATAGAGCAAACCCCCAAACCACATAAAACCCCAAAGATAAGAACATACCTCGATGCGAGTCATCCCAGAAGTCAGTCTACCACGACTGCAAATCAAATCAATCAAACGACTGCAAATCAAACAGTCATCCTTAGCTCTGACATAGATATCATGGCATGATATCTTCACCACTTGCCCACGATGTTCAACACATCGTTGCGAAGGAAACCACTAGTATACAACCGTATACTTACAATAAATACGGTTCCCGCTTTCTACACTAACTCCGTCGAAAGAGTAGTTGCACCACTTGCCACTCGGGTCGGTAGCTCTCGGCCACCGATCCGCACAAAATACCTCTCATAAGATGTTCACTTCCGAAAGTTCCAAGAACCACATCTCGGTCAAAATACACAATCGAGACTCCACGAGGTCTCAAACTCTAAAAGAACAAACAGGAAATCAAACGCATACACGGTACCTGTGCCGTCAACGACACTCACAAAATCCGGATCCTGGCTATCCCGTGTTTACCCTTGGATTTAATAACCCTAAAAAAATGGGGAGGCTATCGAATTAACCAGCAAAAATTACCATGGTCCCAAAACACGACAATCCCTCCTCAGGGGAAGTCAACTGGACCTCACGATTATTCCTCAGAATATATCGTGCCATCGGGATTACCAATCTCAGGGTGCCCTAATCTCGCCGGGGATTCATTCATCCAAGCATATAAATCCGACGTTCAATAAGGAACAAAATAAAGTTGGCATTCGTATACACACACGGTATACATGCCCATGCACCAACACAACATGCATACTCAAGGTAATAGACTCGGGTATCTCCAGTCATACCCAAGTCCCAAACCAACTGTCAAACCTTGATTATTCTCACTCCACGGAGAATGATGGTTGATAAACAAAACCAAGGGTGTGATTTCAACATCAACATCAACACCACACGAACCAAAACAACGAATCTCCCATAAGACTCAACTAATAGGTATAACAATACCGCCTTCCTCTCAAGGAACATGTCATGAACTCATGACCCTCCAACTTCGAACTGCCGTTCGGAAAACCTGGATATATTTATATCAAAACATATCCCGGAACCAACAAAAGATGACTGATTCAGAATAGCGCATCCCTGCAACTATTACCAATCTGAAACCCGTATACTCCATGTATACTCATCCTAAAGATGCTTTGTACTAATATCATAGTACTCCCCAAAACCGAGCATTTCCCCGGAGATGTATCCTCGAACGTCTCACCGGAAGTACGAAGCCATCACATAGTCCAACACTAGTAGGGCTTACCCCGGTTGATTCACAATCAACCCTCAACCAATACCAACTGTCTCCATGACAGCACCATCCAAATCTCTCCAAGAGATAAAATCAATATAGTAGTGTCACCCCACTAACTATATCTCACAGCCCATTGTGACTCCCATTGCATGCCATATGCAAGAATGCTCAACCAGAGCTAACAACGACTCGTTGACACTCACGATGGTACTCCCAACCAAATTGAGCTGTCCCAAAACAAGTCCCTTGAAACATTTGAAGTATAAACGTCTCCGTGAGGTACTCCCTGCCTCAATCATCATGCCACAAGGAGACTACAAAAGTCTACCAAACCCCTCATCGTATCACCATACGATTCACCCAGCTCGAATCCGACGAGCAGTATAATGGTTATCACAAGCACACTAAAGTACTACAACAATACCTGGCTAACGATTCGTTGGCCCCATAAGCTCATACCAACCTATCAACGTGACACACGCCCCATCCCGGTATACCATACCGTACAAACCATTAGAGTTGTGGGTCATCGCCCAACATATCTCTAAAACACCAAATCACAATGAACAACCCAGTGTCCTGGCTCAATTACGATGCAATCCTAATCCATTAGGACTTATTCCACACCCTCAGGGTGGGTGTGATCGTGCCTACGTACATCACAACAACATGCGAGTAGTTTCCTCAATGACTACTCTTACCACCAATCACTTGGTCTTAGCCAATCCAGCGAGTATACCTGGAGGGTATCATTACTCGAAAATATTTACCTGTAACACGTGATGTAGTACCCTCACCTGTACAATGCATCCAATAATCCATCGAGCAATCTGCTCGGCGTAATGGTCTTGTCAACTGATGACCCATACACTACCATGTACTCACTATCGGCACTCAAACCATACAACCAAATACATAAACATGAATGCATTATTCACCAAGACGACGCCACGCGTCCACATAAACATCCCAAATAAACATCGTCAAACATATGACGATACCCGTCGATATACGACACTCATAATCCCATCGTCAAACACGTGACGGTATAAAACAACACATAATATTCACAATAATGATAACAAAAGTAATATGCCATACCTCATCGCTATCAAGATATCAGAATACCTGTATCCATCGTCCCCCAGCGGTACACAAGCAGCACCCATCGCTCGTAGGCGGCATAACCCAGTGCTACGCACATAGCGGTATAACCCATCGCTATAGAATCAACGGCATAAAACATCACTATAGATATCCGGCTGTATGAACCATCGACATAGATGTAGCGGAATGTACCATCGCTATATGATACCTGGCGGCATGAACCATCGCCAATAGATGTAGCGGAAAGACCCGTCGCTATATAATACCTGGCGGCAAGAACCATCGCCAATAGATGTAGCGGAAAGACTCGTCGCTATATGTGGGGTCTTCCCACCTTAACAGTGTTAGGATAACGAAAATTGAACTAAACATGCATATTATAACGTTTTAGGGTTCCGGTTGTTACGTGAGCTAATAGGATTACAGGCCAAAATAAAAACTTCGTAAACTTAATACATACATTCCTATACAAGAATGCTAACGTTTTAGATTTATACTACTCCTAGAGTAGATACTAAACATAAATAGAATCCTATGCATCTTGTATCCTTGTAGCTCACATCTTCAACCTGACCCTTAGCCCCTTTAGTCCAAAAGTGTACCTACAGGGACAACACATCATGAGCATATACAATTTTACTTAACATCATAAAAACATCACAATGAATGCATGAAATCTTGGTTAAGTAAATATGCTGGTTATTCATTAACTTCTTTTTGTTGTCCCTGATTCATATTCATGCATATGGGCATCTTACCCTGTGGCATCTTACCACATCATAAACATCGTATGGCCTCTTACCATATGGGCATCTTACCCCGTGGCATCTTACCACATAATAACATCGTATGGCCTCTTACCATATGTGCATCTTACCCCGTGGCATTTTACCACATAATAACATCGTATGGCCTCTTACCATATGGCCATCTTACCCCGTGGCATCTTACCACATAATAACATCGTATGGCATCTTACCATATGGGCATCTTACCACATCATAAACATCGTATCACATCATTATATAAACATCGTATAAACATCATCATTTCACCGTAAATATTCATGCGATAAATGCATAGTCATAGTGTAGAGATGTGTTTTACCGTCCGATGCCTGTACGTCTCTTACGTACCTTTTCAAAAGGAGGAGGAGTCAACAAACTTTATCTCCTTGATTGGGCTGGTACCTGGGATGGTTCTACAAGACCACATAATACCATATTAGATGCCTCAGTATCATCTCATACCATAAACTTAACAAAATAAATCATCATTTTATTTTTCAATGTTCTGCCTCTCTCGATTGATCGGCCCCAAGGTCTCGATCGATCGAGAAACTGTGCATAAACAGTGCCCAAACATTCTGCCTCGATCGATCGATCGAAATATTTTACCGATCGATCGAGGAGCTTCACCGATCGATCGGAAAATCCTTCGATCGATCGACGCCTGAATTTCAAACCATGCTTAAAAGCTTCTGCCTCGCTCGATCGATCGGTACAAAAATCTCGATCGATCGAGCACTCTGAAAATCGGGATTTTTCCAGATTTTCGAGGACCTCATTTCATATCATCAAATCTACTTCATAACACAACATACTTGCTCAAACAAAAATGTTAGGAACTTCATAAAACTTCCATGTAAGTACTTAAATCAAAGGTTTAACAAAACCTAAGCTAACATGCATCATAACATCATCAAAATCTTCAACCCCAACCAACTTATACAGAAAACAAAGCATGCTCTTCCTTGCCCAGATTTTCGAGCACATAGTTTCATAGCCAGAAATCTATCACATAAAACATGTAACATGCTCGAACTAACATGCTAGTAGTTACATAATACTACCATGCAAGCACCCATACCAAGGTTTCACCCAAACCTATACTTATGCATAAAATCATCCCACCCAAACTCAAACTCAACCAAAAACCCAGAAAACAGGGTACCAACTTACCCCTCTCTTTTTGCTCCTCTTATTGCAAGGTTTTCAATACCCTTAAAACCAAGTCTTTTCCTGCCTTGATGCAGCTCTTTGGGACGAGAATGGAGGAGAGGAGGAGGAGAGAAGGAGATGGAGGTTGATTGGAAGTATGGGCTTGATCAAGTGGGGGGTATGGGTTAAACAAGTGGGGGGAGAAAGGGAGGTGGCCGAGTAGGGGGGTGGTGTGGGTTGGGGTGGTCATGTGGTGTTTAATTGTGTCCCGGTATTTAGTACGATGCCTAACTCGATATTTTTCATCTTTATTTAATTAATACATCCTTTAAAACACTCAACATGCCTCCCACATCATATCATCATAACATAATACCACACCCCTATCATAAAACATGAACATACTCATAATCCCCAATATAAATGCACCACACCCTTAAAGCATATCATAACATGTATGTTAATACATAGACATATAAACATCCTTTCATGTAAACATCATTAATGCCCAAATTGCATATTAATACATAGACATATAAACATCCTTTCATGTAAACATCATTAATGCCCAAATTGCATATAATAAATTTCGGGGCATCACACTATATAATACCTGGCGGCAAGAACCATCGCCAATAGATGTAGCGGAAAGACCCGTCGCTATATAATACCTGGCGGCAAGAACCATCGCCAATAGATGTAGCGGAATGAACCATGGCTAAGAATACCCGGCGGCATAAACCATCGACAATAGAATAGCGGAATGAACCATCGCTAAGAATACCCGGCGGCATAAACCATCGCCAATAGAATAGCGGAATGAACATCGCTAAGAATACCCGGTGGCACAAACCATCGCCAATAGAATAGCGGAATGAACCATCGCTAAGAATACCCGGCGGCACAAATCATCGCCAATAGAATAGCGGAATGAACCATCGCTAAGAATACCCGGCTGCATAAACCATCGCCAATAGAATAGCGGAATGAACCATCGCTAAGAATACCCGGCGGCACAAACCATCGCCAATAGAATAGCGGAATGATATCCCTCGCTATAATATGACAGCGGTCGTGTTCTTCGCTTCATATGAGCGGCAAATATCTTCATCGCTACCTCGCTTCGACATACCAGCGGCAAATAATATCCCTCGCTACAATATGACAGCGGTCGTGTTCTTCGCTTCATATCAGCGGCAAATATTCTCTCATCGCTACGGTATGACAGCGGCACCATTACTCCTTGTTTTAATCATGACAGCGGAAATACCCCTTGTTTTACATGGCAGCGGAAATACCCCTCGCTAAGATATGACAGCGGTTGTGTTCGCTTCATATCAGCGGCAAGTATTCACATCGCTACGCCATGAAGCGACAAGTATTCACATCGCTACGCCATGCATGCAACCGTAATGCATAACCCGTATTCCGATAAACATCGCCATGAGTGTATTTTAATGCACCTCGCTTCAACTGTGACATGCGGAATTTTACCATCGCTTCAACATTTAGCGGCAAAGCATTAAAATCATCACTCCGATATATATGCAACCGTAATACATAATCCATGTCTCATAATACCCTGCAACCACCATGGTTAGCAATAACATATTCCAATTATGAACACATATCATAAATGCACATAAGTAATATAGATGTGCCACGTAACACTAACTACCATCATGCATAAGTATGTGCTTCTCATTCCCATTAACATATTCATAGGCCCTCAACAACCCCAAAGAGCTAACCACTGCTCTGATACCACTAATGTAAGGACCCCCGTGCCCTTAACCCGTTATTAGTGTATTAAGCCATACCATTAGTGCATATAATCATACTATCATGGGGAAAACCATATGCAAGTGCAACACCATATGCTATCCAGAAAATTTCTTGCATTCAATCCACATAATATTCAAATTCCCCAACCAAGATTATTCATATAACATGCACCCCCATAATATACTAACATGCTTTTAGTTCATTTAGCAATTCCGTATTTAATTGCATGCAAACCATAAATGAACCGAGAAGAGCCGTAGCCCATTTATACATTCCATATACACGTAAAATGTACTCACATAAGAGCACCCAATGAACACGCGTGTATCTAATATATAAAAGACTCTACCGGGTACCGTTACTGGCACTTCAATCCTGGAAGCATCTCCCAAGCGCAGCTCGATCTCAACTCTGGATCTATGCACTTATTCAACCAGCTCTGGTACCTCGATCCTGAAAGTACCTCAAATCAACAGCCCGAGCTCAACTCCAAAGCTGTTGCTACACCTGTAACACCTGCCCCAACAAAGGCAGCCCCCACACGGGGTGAGCATACCAATACCACCAATCCAATAATCATAATATTGCAATTCATAATTTACAGAATGTAAATGCCATAATTTAAATGATACTCCCTGGATGGTAACACCCTCATCCGGGATCCCCTGTATTGTCCCTGTTCTCAAAACAATCAAACTCGTCAAATTCCCAAAGCTAGTTAATCGCCACGTAGATTAACTAATACCGTTCTATTATGTCAGTTCCATAATCAATATGGTAAAATCATTATATAAAAGACCGTAGATCTCACATATATCTAACCAATGATTCCATGTTCCTATTTCATTGCTCGCTCTACAATAGCGGCATTCTAAACCCCGCGCACGCTCAACAATAGTTGTGTCATAACCGATGGTCTCTCAACGTCGACAACATCTTAAATCATTGCTCGCTCAATAGCGGCACCATATGGTTCCCAATGTATAATCCATTTGACGCAAATACCATTTACCGTGCATATCGTTATCCATTTATAGCAAGTATCATGCATTTCAATACCTATTCGATGCAATTATCACGTGCCACATATTTCAATGTCCATTTAATGCAATTATCACACACCATGTGTTCCAATGCCCATTTAATGCAATTATCACATACCATGCATTTTATTGTTGCAACATTATAATAGGCTATGCTCGTACGTCATACGTACCTTAGAATTCCGTAGTCCATGTCAAGCCTGGCTTGAGTTCCATGCCCCGAGAAACATGTGCTAAAACACATAAATATTTCACAATTAAACATAGGCATGCAATTACGTGCCCTAGTACGATCACAACACCAAATCGTATCGTCAATCCATGACGATAACCAAATTATAAAAGTTCCCGGCTAAGCATGCATAATACCCCAAAAATATCGTCAATCCATGACAATTAACCTTTTAAAATAACCCGGGGCGAAGCATGCAAGACACCCAAAAAGAGCCAAGAAACAACAAAAGGGGCACCAACATACTGGCCATCTCGATCGATCGAAATTTCATCTCGATCGATCGAGAACCACCCTCCGATCGATCGGTCAAAATACCGATCGATCGGTCCACTGTTCCAAAGCCACTAAAAACATTCTGCCATGCTCGATCGATCGAAAATATTTTCGGATCGATCGAGCAGCCCTGTAAACGCGAGAAACCTCCAAGAATGAGCTCCTTTCAACACCAAATCACCTATAACTCAAACCCACTTCAATTTACAACATAAAACCAACCAAAAACAATCTAAACACTACAAAACCTAACCCCCAACACATACAACAATATTAGAACAAGATCTACCCCTTGAACCCCAAGATACAACACCAAAACCAACCAATATACAACAAAACTTTGCTAGGTTGGTAGCTTACCCTTTGAGCTTCAAGATTCTAGCAAGAAATCATGGAAATGGCTCTTTTCCAAAGCTTTCTCCTTCCTTTCATGTTGAGGAACGAAAATGGTGGGTTTGGATGAGGTGATGGCAAGGTCAAGACATAAAGGTGATAAAATGGGGTGGATGGGATGTAAAGGAGGGGGAATGGTTCTTTTAATATTTTTATAACATGTATTAGATAATTGTATGGTATGAAAATTATGTCCAACATGACATTTCAAAACCCCTCTTCCAATTATGCATTAAGACTCGCATTAGTCATGTTTTAATTAAATAATTAAAACCCACTCCGATCAAATCATACCAATAACCAAAATTCCCAACATGCAACGAATGCATCCCGGATCCTGATTCTCACCAAAAACCTAAATCATAGGTTTTTCACCAAATTGAGAATACAATCTCGACCTTTGGATCCAACGATCCTAAATACCCGATTTAACAAACTCGGGAGACCAAAACCACAATTAATTCCTAATTGCCACTATAAAAAAAATCCATTAAGGATTAATAACCCTCCGGGATTAACACTAATAATCCCAGGACATCACAGGTTATGATTGACTCAAATAATTTCACCGTTTTCACTTTTCTAGTGGTTTGTGGTTCTTGAACCCTTTCATGTTATATTATTATCTTTCATTTCTAATAGAAACATTTTCTCTTGAAAGACTGCACTTGCGAAACAAACATTTTCTCACCAATTGATAATATAAATTTCCACAAAATAACATAAGATGGATCAACTATCCAATTCATCTCACACTGGCTGCTTCACATAAGCAGAACAATCTCAAATCTATATTTGGATTATTTTCCAGTCCATATCGTATATGGAGTTTTGGTCACTGCATTTGTATGAATTATGTTAAACCAATATGTAACTTTAGAGAGTTACTGGGAGAGAATCACATTCTCTTTAAGATAACTCAACATCATCTTGCACTAACATTTAGTGCTCCACATACGTCCATATGAATCAAATTCAATGGACATTCTGCACATGCTAAATATATGTTGGATTTAAGTTATCATTCTTTTTTATATTCTTTGAATATAATCATACTAATCATTCATAAGTTCACCAGATTCAATAAAACACGCATTCTTAAAAATACTGTAGATCACATTCGCATATTTAAAAGAATATCATTCTCTATCAAAATAGGAACAATGTTCATGATTAAATCTAGAACAAATAATTAATTGCTCAAACCAATTCCTAACCAGTTCAAGATTTTATATTAAATAAATATTCCAAACAGTCTTTGCAACAACTCTTGCTACAATGCTTAGCCTCAGGTAGGGCTCTCTACTTCTTCACAAGACATGCAACTCTTTGCAAAAATACGAGCACAACTGGCATCATATACCAAAGAAGTAGAACCAATAGAAACATTTAATTTTAATATAAAGCATCTAGAACGCTTTTAGTCTAGATATTCCTTACAATTTTGCGCCAGTGACCAGCAGTGAAAACATAGATGCCTCTCCTTCCTTAGTTGCTACTATATCCTTTTTCGTCTTTTAAGGTTGGGAACCATTTCTCTTCCTTTACTTTATCCTTGAATCATTTCCACCATTTGTAGAAGATTCAACAAGAAGAACACGTTTCTCCTTTGAATAAGGATACATGAGTTTCCAACATTTTGACTATAAGATCAAATCTACAGCCAGTTAATGAGGTATTGTCACATTCAGATTTTCCAATTTCTCAAGAGATATATTTTTCTTACACCGTGCTCATAGACCGAAGCCCCATCTCCCATGTGAAATGAAAATAGCTCTTTTGAAATCGCGAGTCTCGGTAATCGCGTCCGTTCACCAAACAACATGTGTAGGTGTTGGAAAATATTGGCAATGTGAACGAATTTCTCATATCTGTGTTGAAACTCATTAGTGACATTGATGCTATCATATAGCACCTAGCCGAGAGATCATCGTCCCACCACTTCTCAAGTGTGGCGATCTTTTCATGAGACGAACAGGGAGACAGTTCAACAGGAGGCTCCCACCAACGGTATATAGCAACCTTTTAGAAGCAAGCACTATTTTAAAATTAATAGTCAATCAGAATAATTTGGTGCGGTTACTTTGTTTGTATCGAGAATTGATGAAATCAGATTCACGGCAATCACAATACTGAGAATAAACAGAAAATACATGCAAACCGTTTGATTATTAATTAATTCAAAAACTATGGACTTTAGTTATTGAATGCTCCCACTAAATTTTTCGAATTCGTCACCCTCATGACAAATGAATGGAAAAATCGTATTTTCTTAGTGGGCTTGGAGTCCAACTAGCTCATGATAGCCCCGGGCGAGGGTCCAGCCGATCTCATGATACTAAAGGTAGCTCACAATTGCATCATATGCAACCCCCCAAGATATTCGTCTCGTGATTGACATAACCCTACGGAGGCAGGCCAATTATGCCTTTTCACGTCAAACTAACCCATCCTACGGATGGTAATGTCCGCCAATAAGACCCCACGAGGGTGAGTAATCTTAAAGGTTAACAGAACACTATCCATAATTAAGTGGCAGTTAAACACACAGCTTTCTCATTCCAGATGCCCCCCACGAGGGTGAGACAAGACACCTGACATAAGTAGCGTCTCATGGCTTAACTGTTGATGGAAGACAGGAAACAACAAACTCCTTTGAGCTCCCTTTACAGTTTGATATTAAAATTTTTGAATCATATTCAAAAGAGGGATTTAATAATTTTCAAATCTCATCAAGTACTTGTTTGTTTGTTTGCCGGATTCATGCAACTATGTTTTATTCATGCAGTCATATATGCACTAATAAAACATACAAACAAACATTTATCATGCATCATATGCATAATAAAAATAAATATGGACGATTACGGCCATTTCCTAATTAATCCACGTGAGTCATACGTGGATCACAAGTCTGTCTAAGGTGATGCAGGTATGCAATGCAATCCTATTACATTTTTGCTTCCGTTATACATGTCTTGATTATTGGTGCTCCATCTTCAACCTCGATCTCCCACTAATTCTAATGATTTTACATTTAAATCGTGCAAACAAGAGAATATGAATACAAATCCGGGGTGGAGTACATCAGAAAATAGAGAGAGTAGGCTCGCAGGCCCGATAACCAAAAAACACAATAATAATTAAATAATAAAAACAAGCATTCACCTAAACACATTGGTCAAGGCTCGTAATCATCCACCATGCAATCACAACATATGTAATTAAACATGTAAACTAAGTAATTACATCATATGTAATTGTACTAATTACATCATATGTAATTAGATCACAATAATTAATTTTCACTAATCGCATCATTAATGAAAATAAAATTAACAAATTAAATAAAATTATTTAATTTAATTTCTAATTAATTAAATTTCAATAAATTGGTAAAATCTATATTTTACCTTTTAATCATCTTATTAATCGAAAATATAATTAATAAATTAAATGAAACATTTTCACTTAATTTCTAATTAATTAAATTGTCAATTAATTGGTAAAATCTCTATTTTACCTTTTAATCGTAATACTAATCGAAAATAAAATTAACAAATTGAATGAAACACTTTCATTCAATTTCCAATTAATTAAATTTTTAGTTACTTGGTAAAATTACTATTTTACCTATGAATCAAAATATTAGCCAAAAATAAAATTAACAAATTAAATGAAACATTTTCAATCAATTTTCAATTAATTAAATTTTCAACTAATTGTTAAATCTTCATTTTATACTTAATAAATTTAAATTATATTTTAATTAATTAAGTATTATGATTTATTATTTCAAAAATAATATCCGGGTAAAACATCTAAAATGACCCAAAATAATTTATAGACTCCAAATCAATTTGGATCCAAAATAAAAAATACAATTTCAACACCAAAATACACTATTTACGGATTTAACAAATTTCTTCTTTTTTTTTAAATTCGAAAATTAAATACGAAATTTATTGTTCATCATCTTCTAAAAAAAATTCGAATATTAGGTTTCCTTTCACAATCCGCCGCCAGCCTCAAGGCAGCCGCCACCGTGACCCACCAAACTTTCACTGCATCGCCGGGATCACGTCTCCAGCCTCACGCAGCGTCCAGTCTCGACAGGCCCAGACGAAGGCGAGTGAGATGGAGGACCCACGAGCAGATCGATCAGCTTCGTTGGGAAACAATATCGCGCGGCTTGTCACAGATCGAGAAATCTCGCGACGGTGAGGCTGAGAACTTGCGAGATGCAGAATCCCGCGCGCAGCAGTTCCCCGTACCGACTTGCTCCATTTCTGCCGCTGCGAAACCTTGCTCGCGCATGGCAGGAGTCCGAGGTGGTCCATCGGCCCGGTTGCACAGGGTGGAGGAGAACCATTCTTCTCCATGTGCCGCCAACTGGCCTCCATGGTGGTGACGGAAACAATTTCCGACACTGTCGGTTTGGGTATATTTTCTATGTTTTTCCGGATACCAAAATTTATGAAAATTCAAACACGATTAGTATAAATGGGAAACGACCTAATTAAATTAATTATACGTGAATCAAAGCGCAACCTGACTCTGATACCACTGTTGGGTTTCCATACCCCGACGCTAGATCCAAACGCAGCGGAAAATAAACAGTAAACAGATCTGACTCGTGGACGAAAGATCGCGCCTGATTCATATATTATCATGCAAGAATATCAAATAAATGCACGAAAAGAGAATTACCGATAACAGCGAAATCAATCTGATGTCGGTGGTCCTCGAGTCAAATCAACCTGATCAGATCTACAAGCCAACACCAGTGCTAGTTTGGCATCCTCGTTTCTATGAGATAGTGTGGGTGCATAAAGCCCAATAGGCCAACATTTGGCTTGTATGACACATATGCTAACACAAAGCCCCTCCAATCAACAAATTAACAGAACAAGAATGCTCCTCCACGCATGGCACCAGCACCTCATATCTTTGACGTTATTTCTACTCCACAAGTCAAAGATTCCCATAGACGATGCTAATGTGGAGTCCAAAATTGATCACATAGCAGCAGCAATAAATAAACATGAGGCAACATAAATCTGACACCGAAATTTTTACGTGAAAAACCCCTTAAATGAAGGGAAAAACCACAGGACCTAGTCCGTTACAAATTTTCACCATCAATCTTCATTAATTACAGTGTTTTGTAATTATCACGAGAGTACATATGAGAAAAAGATGAGAGCTTTAATCGTTGCAGCGCCATTTTTTTAACCGAGATAGACGAAGAGTATAATGGAATGGAATTAGAATTAAGATAAGGAGAGAGTCAAAAAGGAATTTTTCGTTAGCCACTTTGTAATAACTTGAAGTGCGGTGTTATCCTCTTTTGAAACTGGTAACTGAGGTGATCTTCCACATTGCAAATCAAAGGGCAATGTTGTCCTCCTTGAGATGTGGTGGCATCATGCATGTGTAAGTTAGCTTGGAAATACTGACAAGTATAACATCAGCCTCTTTCTCTAGTCGATCTAGAGTGTAGCTCGCTATCTCGACCTCAGTGTTAGGCAAGGACCGTCCTTTTTTCCATTTTTTTATCTCTACCCTTAAGCACAATTTTACACAGACGGCATCAATGTTAATGTTCAAAATTGATCACATAGCAGCAATAATGAACATTCAGCAACATAAATCGGACCCCGGTATTTTTATGTGGAAATCCCCCATACAAAGGGAAAAACTACGGGAACAAGTCTAGTACAAATTCCACTATCAATGTGATGCCCCGAAATTAATTAATTGCGATTAAGGCATTAATTATGTTTATATGATGAATCATGTGGTAATTGATTTATGTGATGGGTAATAAGATGTTAACATGATTTAATTGTGTTGATTATTGAGTATGAGGAAGATGTGATTTTAGATGAAGTTTAGAGCATTTTTGTAAAATGCTTTTAAAATACCATGTTGGAGTGTTTTATACATCATGTTAAGTTTGGGGTACAATTTTTAATTAAATTACACAACCCCTTTTATCCCCAATATACCCACCTTTTTCCTACACTTTATCTCACTTTACACTTTTACACTCTAAATCCCCAAATTACTTCCAAACCCTACCATTTTACCCATTTTCGAAATCCACCAAAGAAGAAGAAGGAAAGTTCCACAAAACTTGTGTTTGTGTGATTTTTATCAAGATTTGGAGTCTTCAAGAGGTATGGAACACTTCCTAAAGTTTTGATGATGTTTGGATTTGAAATGGGTTAATTTTGAAGTGATTTATATGGGTTTGGTTGGGTATATGTTACTTATGTTTGGGGTATGATTTTTGAAGTGTTTTATGTGGGTTTTAGTGGGTTATGATGTTGTAGGAAAGTTTGGTTTTGAAAGGTATGAGGATGACCTTGGAAAATGCACATAAAAATGGTGAAATCGCGGCCACTGGTAGTGGCGATCGATCGCTACAAATGCAGCGATCGATCGCCGAGAGGCAGTAAGCAAAAATGAAGGTAGGCGATCGATCGCCTCAAATGGCGCGATCGATCGTCAATGTCCAGTAGCGAAATGTGCATCAGGCGATCGATCGCCTCATACTAAGCGATCGATCGCCGCGAAGTGAAAAATCAGGCGATCGATCGCCATGTTTTGAGCGATCGATCGCCACTGTTCAAAAGTTGGAAAATGATGATTTTTGTTGAATTTTTGGTATTGCGCTATTGTTTGGCTTCTAATATCAATTTGTATGGTTATGTAGAACCATCCCAAGTACCCACAACCTCAAGGAGATAAAGCTCTCCGATTTCTCCACTTTTGGAATTAAGGTACGTAAGAAACGTACGAGCATCGGGCGGTAAACCATACTTCTACATTTTATGATGATGTTTACGATGATGATGTTTATGATGATGTTTATGATGATGATGTTTATGATGATGTTTATGATGATGATGTTTATGATGATGATTATGATGATGTTTACGATGATGATGTTTATAATGACGTTTATGATGATGATGTTTATGATAAGTAAGTTTATGATAAGGTCATACGACGTATATGATTGGGTAAGACGTCCATGTGGTAAGATGCCACCCAATGTATGTGAGTGGGTAAGATGCCCCTGTGGTAAGATGCCACACAATGTTTATGATATGGTAAGACGCCATATGATTGGGTAAGATGCCCATGTGGTAAGATGCCACACGATGGTTATGTTATGGTAAGATGCCATACAATGGGGTAAGATGCCCTTATACATGAACAAGAATCAGGGATAACAAAGGAAGTTGAAGAATGACCAATAACTTCTTAACTAAGATGCTACGCATTATTGTATGCATTTTTATATAATGTTAAGTAAATATGTATATGCTCACGACGTGTTGTCCATGTAGGTACACTTTTGGACCGAAGGGCCTAGGGTCGGGTTCAGGCGGTGAGCTAAAAGGGAACAAGATGAATATAGATTGCAGGATTTTGATAGTCTCTACTCTAGGAGTAGTGTAAACCTATAGCTTTAACATTCATTGTTGGGAATGTAATTAAATAACTTTTGGAAATTTTATTTTGGCCTGTAATCTTCTTAGCTCAAGCTACAACCGGAACCCTTAAGAGTTATAAATTCATGTTCTGTCCATTATATGTGTACTATATGATATTAAGGTAGGAAGACCCTACACAATCTTTATGATATACAGTGTTTTCGTTACAATAGTCACCCGAGTACATATGAGAAAATGATAGAGATTTCATCATAGCAGCGTACATATGAGAAAATGATAGAGATTTCATCATAACAGCCCTTTTTTTACCATGAGTGATGTGGATATTTGTTCGTTGCATAGAGTACTGGAGTTAGAATTCAGACAGAGAGAGAGAGAGAGTCAAAAAAGGAATTTTTCATCTATCAAATTGTAACTTGAAGTGTAGTGTTGTCCTCTTTTTAAATTGGTAATTGAGGTGATTTTCTACTTTGCGAAGCAGAGTGCAATGTTGTCCTCCTTGGTATGTGAAATATTGACAGGTATAACACCAGCCTCCTTCTCTAGTCGATCAAGAGTGCAGCTCTTTGTCTCAACCTCAGTATTGTACCGTCCTTTCATTTTTAACTATACGCCTTAAGCTCAATTTTCACACAGACGACGCCAATGTTAATATCCAAAATTGATCACATAGCAGCAACAAATAAACATTCAGCAACATAATCTAACACCAGTATCTTTACGTAGAAACATTCCCAAAACAAAAGAAAAAACCATAGGATCAAGTCCAGTACAAATCCCACTATCACTTTTTTGGATTTAAACTACTTTTGTTACAATAATCACCAGAGCATAGATGAGAAAAATATGAGAGCTTTAGCCCCATTTTTTTACCAAGAGTGATGTGCATATTTGTTTGTTGCATGGAGTACAGAGAACGGTGGAATGGAATTAGAATTCAGAAAGAGAGAGAGTCAAAAACAAATTCTTCACCTTCCACCTTATAACTTGAAGTGTAGATTTGTCCTCTTTTTAATTTGGAAAGTGAGGTGATCTTCCACATTACAAATCAAAGTGCAATGTTGTTCTCCTTGAGATGTGGTGGCATCATGCATGTATAATTTAGATTACATCAACATCATTCTCTAGTTGAGCTAGAGTGCAATTCGTTGTCTCGACTTAGTATTCAACAAGGACCGTCCTTTTTTTGTTTACACATTGATGTCTTAAGCTCAATTTCAATAGACGACGCCAATATTGATGTCCAAAGCTGATCACATAGTTACACATTGATGTCTTAAGCTCAATTTTTCAATAGACGACGCCAATATTGATGTCCAAAACTGATCACATAGCAACAATAAATAAACATGCAGCAATATAAATCAGACACCAGAATTTTTACATGGACATCCCCCTAAACGAAGTGAGGACCTAATCCAGTACAAATTTCAACTATCAATCTTACATATGAGAAAAATATGAGAGCTTTCATCGTTGCAGCCCCATTTTTTAACCGAGAGAGAGGTGCATATTTGTTTGTTGCATATAGTGTTTTTGTTACAATAATCATTATAGTACATATGATAAAAGATGAGAACTTTCATCGTTGCAGCCCCATTTTTTAACAGGTTGATGTGCATATTTGTTTGTCGCATGGAGTACAAAGAGTACAGTGGAATGGAAATTCTTCATCTGCTACCTTGTAACTTGAAGTGTGGTGTTGTCCTCTCTTTCTATTAACTGAGAGTCAAAAAAGAATTATTCAGGCATAGAGATAGTCAAGAAAGAATTTTTCATTTACCACCTTTTAACATGAAGTGCAGTGTTGTACTCTTTAAATTTTTAATTGAGGTGATCTTCCACCTTCCAAAAAAGTGCAATGTTGTCCTCCTTGATATGTGGTGGCCTCATTCATGTGTGGTTCAACTAAAAATATTGACATTTATAACATCAACTTTTTTTCTCTAGTCGACCTATAATGCAGCCCGTTGTCTCGACTTTAGTATTTGGCAAGGACCGTCTTGTTTCCTTTTTCATCTCTACGCCTTAAGCTAAATTTTCCCACAGACGACATCAATGTTGACATTCAAAATTGATCAAATAATAGCAGTAAATAAACATGCAGTAACATAACCAAACTTTTTACGTGGAAATCTCCGAAAATGAACGGAAAATCACAGGACCTAATTCTATACAAATTTCGACTATCAATCTCCATCAATTACAGTGTTTTTGTTACAATAATCATTAGATACATATGAAAACAAGATGAGAGTTTTCATTATTGCAACCCCATTTTTTAAACGAGTGAGATGTGCATATTTGTTGTTGCAAAGAGTACAAAGAATTCAGACAGAGTGAGACTCAAGAAAGAATTCATCATTTGCCACCTTGTAACTATAAGTGTAGTGTTGTCCTCTTTTTAAATTTGTAATTGAGGTGATATTCCACGCTGCAACTCAACATGCAATGTTGTCCTCCTTGAGATGTGGTGGCATCATGCATCTGTGTCTTACCTTGGAAATATTGACAGATATAATGTTGGGATATGCCCTAAGACAAGTCATTAGATGATTGTTTTGACATACAATGTTTATGATTTTATGAACTGGCAATTCATTATTATATATTATTCTTTTAACTGTGCAATGTGAATAAATATATATGTTAATGTCCTTAGAATAATATTGTATCATTCTTAAACATTGTCCCTAGTCAAGTATTATCATGAATCAGGATAATGATAATACATAGAGACTATGTATTGATTGATGAATTGTTCATTGATATGAGATATCAAATCAATACATGGGTACATGTTAGAGAACGATGTACTGGACAGACCCACCATGAGAATGCAACATGGATAGTTATATGATTGTCATATGCAATTCTCATAGTGATAATAATGTATGTAATCCTTACGACTTGTGATCATCAGAGACCCATGTAAGGACCCCCGTGCCCTTAACCCGTTATTAGTGTATTAAGCCATATCATTAGTGCATATAATCATACTATCAGGGGAAAAATCATATGCAAGTGCAACATCATATGCTATCCAGAAAATTTCTTGCATTTAAGCCACATAATATTCAAATTCCCCAACCATGATTATCCATATAACATGCACCCTCATAATACACTAACATACTCTTAGTTCATTTAGCAATTCTATATCTAATTGCGTGCAAACCATTAATGAACAGAGAAGAGCCGTAGTCCTTTTATACATTCCATATACACATAATATGCACTCACATAAGAGCACCCAAGAATGAGCGTGTATTTAATGTATAAAACACTCTGCTGGATACCGTTACTGGTGCTTCGATCCTGGAAGCACCTCTCAAGCGCAACTCGATCTCGACTCTGGCTCTGAGCGCCTGTCCATCCAGCTCTGGTACCTCAATCCTGGAAGTACTTCAATCAACAGCCCGAGCTCAACTCCAAAGCTGCTGCTACACCTGTACCACCTGCCCCAACAGAGACAGCCCCCACACGGGGTGAGCATACCAATATCCCAATCCAAAAACCACAACAATACAATTCATAATTTACAACAATGTAAATGCTATGAAATACAAAATATACTCCCTGGATGGCATCATCCTAATCCCGGGTTTCCTGTACTGTCCCTGTTCTCAAAACACTGAAACCATCAAATTCCCAAATGCCAGTTAATCATTACATTGATTAACAATTCTATGAGCCATATACCAATGTCATAATCAATAACATCAAATCATTAAACAATGATTATAAACAATCCATGTTTCTCACTTATGGTTTCATAGCTCTATTTCATTGCTCTCTCTGCAATAGCGGCATTCCATTTCCACGCATGCTCGATGGCAGCGGCGTCATAATCGATGTTCGCTCACAGGCGACAATATTCCAATCATTGCTCGCTCAAAAGCGGCACCATGCAATTCTCAATGCATATATAGACATTTGAAGCAAGTACAATAAACCATGCATTTCAATCTCCGTTTATTGCTAATACCATGTGTCATGCATTTCCACACACATTCATTGCAATACAGTGTACCAAGCACTCAACAATTGCAATTATATTAAAGGGCTATGCTCGTACGTCATACGTACCTTATAATTCCGTAGCTCGAGTCCAAACTTTGCTTGAGTTCCTTACCTCGAGAGATATGTGCTAAAACACATAAACAACTCACAATCAAGTATAAGCATGCAACCACGTGTCCAAGCACGTTCAAGATTCCCAATCATATCGTCAAACCATGACGACTAGCAAAATAAAAGCCCCCCGACTAAGCATGCATAATACCCAAAATATACCATTAACAAGTTTAAAAGATAACCAAGAATTCAACCGAGAATTCCGTTTTATCAAACTTTGTCCTCAACCAATCCATTTTAAAAGCATAGCATTCCCATTGGAATGTAGACATTGCTCCGGAAACGGCCCCTTAAAACCTCGATTTCAAAATCCCGACAATTTTCCAAAATTACAAAAAAAACAAAACCTTACGGGCGGCGATCGATCGCCTCATTTAACGCGATCGATCGCCCCTGTCCAGTGGGCAAAAACGCATACACGCGATCGATCGCCACCCCTCGCGATCGGTCGCCAACATGCTCGCGATCGATCGCTAGCCCACGCGATCGATCGCCTGCACTGTTCATCTTCTTCGAAAATCTGAGCAGCTCGTCGCGATCGATCGCCTCTCCTTGGAGATCGATCGCCACCTGCAATTTTTCGGAAAACTCGAGTTTCCATGGTGTTTTTGACACCCAAACTCACAACCTACACCCCATACACCTCCAACACCTCAAATACACCATTTAAAACCAATAAAAACTCCCAAAAACTCAACATTGGATTTTAAGTAAAAATCCCCAAAACCCATAACCAACCAAAACCTCAACTCAAAACTACCATACCACAATCAAAACGAAGCCAAATGCGAGGGGATGAATAATACCTTATTATCTTCGAGAAATCCGGCTCATAGGATGAACCTCCGTCGATTTGCTCATCAAAGGAAAAAGGGGAAGGGTTTGGGGTGAGAGAGGCGAGAGAGAGGGAGAGGAGAGGAATGGAATGGATTCCAAATGATGGAATCCCGAGTCCAACTGGTATATATAGTAAAAATGCCCCAGAATACCAATACCTCCACAAATACATCATGATTCATTAAAAATCATCTGTTTTCAAAAACTCTCTCTCCAACATCAAATCCTCAGACTGGCCCCAACATAAGGCACCCCGGACACCAAGTCCCACTAAAAATCCAACTCATAGGTTTTTCACCAAAATGAGAATACAATCTCATCATTTGGATCCAACGATCCCAAATGCCCGATTTAACAACCTCGGGAGATGCCGAACCGCAATTAATTCCTAATTGCCACAATTAAAAATCCATCAAGGATTAATACCACACCGGGATTAACACCATAATCCCCGGACATCACAATTATCCCCCACTAATAAAATTTCGTCCTCGAAATTTGCACCGGCATACTCTACGTAACACCAGGACTACACAAACAAGGTATGTGAGGGCCCGATCCTAATGTGGTGTTTAATTAACACATAATGATTAATTTCAAATGTAAACAGCGGAAGATTTATTTCAAAGGTCTTATCAAATGGCCCTAAAAATTTTTCGCTTTTAGGTGATACATATATAGTGATACTGAAAATACGTAATTCCAGTTTCCAATTTAACATGTTGAGCATAACATCCATATCAAGTATATCATCAACCAGTAGTAGAATAATTAAAATACAGATACTCGGGGCATACCCCGGTAATTTAAAACATAAGTAAAAATATTCTAACAACTACTGGGACACAAAACATAAACTATAAACCTAAGCTCGCTCTCAAGGAGCTTTGGTATCTCTCGATGCGTCGCTGTAAGCATCGTCACCATGTCCTCCTGTAAAGCCTGTCATGCCCGAACAATAAAAGACATGACAGCCCCCACAAAGGGGGTCAGTACCCCAGTACGAGAAATAAATCAATCATGTCAAATGACAAAGTATCATGCAATGCATACCATGTATGAATGCGATGTATGAATGGGTACAAGGAATCGAATATCAAGATACCAAAATCGGAGTCCAAAGGAAGGTATCATCAAATCATCAAAGCTCGAGCAGAGGGTGACAGTATACGTACATTGCGCTAGGAAAACTCATCCTGTGTACGTTACTGCATCCAGCCCTCGTGTCTAGGTCCGGTCGCACCTGCACGTGACTACAGTTACTACCTATACTGCCTGTCATCGCCATGCTCGTCGTACCCGACACTCAGAGTAAGTCAACTCAGTCAAATCATGGATATCAAAGGAATGATAGATCAATATGATATGCCCATGAATCATTTATGCATCAAATGACATATGCAACTCAATATATCATGCAATCTCATGTGAAAGTATATACAAATCATGTAATTTCACATATCATGTAATCCAAGACATTCATCATGTCATATAGTCACATAAGAATCATATAGTGACAAATAAGTCATATAAATCAAATAATGACATATAAGGCCATACATTAGCATCATTACACGTCTTTGCCAGACGTCATGATAAAACACATTTCAACGTACCTCGACCCAAGCTAATCTACCGAGACTTCTCGAGTCAACACCGGAATCTATTAACCTGGTCATAACAGTTCCAAATACAACATAATGTCACATACTAGTCTTAAACTTATCAAAATAAAACTCAAACTTAGACCCAAAACCAATTCTCTAAATTTCAGTCTGCGCAACTGTAGAGATCGGCTCATAACTTGTCCGATACCTAATAAACTCATATGGGTCCAATTTATTTTCAAAGCTAACTCAAAAATGAACATTTCATCAGTTCAACTCATCTTCAAATTCGTTCATTTAGCCTAGGTAAAATGGCCAAGAACAATCTGCTAGAAAAACAGGACAATTTACCAAATTTCAGCTTGACCCAATTTTGTATAAAATTCATATTAAATTCATATGATGTCCAAATGACTTGAGGCTAGTGGGGAAATCACGAAAACGCAAAGTACTACAGTTCATATTTGAAGTCCAGAAGCTAGTTCGGTCATCTAGAGGCACATGCAAAGCAAAGTATGCCAGATTTAAAAATACTCATATTCTGTTTTGACAGAGTTAGCGGTTCTAGGGAAAATTGCATATCTTACACATGGAAACTCCAAAACATGTAAGGCCAGTTTCTAATGCAATATAACCCAACATAAAACAAAACATCTCTTATGAGCTTTAAGCTAAACAATTCATCTTCATGTACATTATGTGAAAAACGTACAGCCTAAAAACTCGTATATCCCCTGCTTCCAGATTGTATAGTTGCTGGTAAAATTATCATAATTCTTTCATATGAGCTCCAAATTGAGTGAGGCCAATTTCAAATGCAAGATAACCTCGAATACTACAATACTTATTAGAGCCTAAAAATTCATATTCGTAGCCATTTATTCCCAAAAATACGAATAACAAAATGCATGAAACTCGCATGCAGTGAATTTCCAGATTTGACACATGTTGGTAGAACGACCATAACTTTTCCATCTTAAATCCAAATTAGCTGATTTCGGTGGACAGTTAAAGCTAACACATAATAATACAACTTGTTATAAGAGCTATATTTTCCAATTCGAAACGTAACTATGCTAAAAACGCGAAATATCAGACGGTTTATGCACTGGTTTTAGCAGACTACAATTGACAGCAACTTCTTCATGAATGAACACCATGGTTCGACCCTCAATCCTACATGCATGTTGATAAAACTCAAGGATGATGATATACCTTCATTTATCTTCAATATTTGAAGCTTGATCATCCACAAAACCAAGCCAAGATCGAAAATCCTACACCAAAACTGCTGCTACTCGAAAATCTTGCATGTACTTTCACAAAACTTGAAATTTCTTGGTGCATCTTGTTCCTCAAGATGAGTAGCACTCAAATCCATCTTTGCATGTGACATGCACTAACAATTTCAAGAGAAATATGGGGGAAAAAGGTGCTGGAATTTTCGAAACACAAGGTGGGAGATGATGGAGTGTTCTAGTTTAAGAGAGAGAGAGTTAGCTAAAAAAATTTAAACCCAAAATCTGAAATGGCATGCATGGGGCGTGGGTTTCTATGCCCATTTGGCATTATTTTGAATTCATTTGATGTATTGTGGAATCCATGTGTCAATACATCACTACCTTGCAAGATAATTGGTCCAAAATCATGTATTAAACATGAGTTAAATTAATTAATGGCATGCGTTTTCCAAATGCCATGTGCTCATGCACTAAAACATGTTCCACTAGTTGGTTGACCCATCGTGGTCCGGAACACCTTAATTCAAAGTCTATACTTTTTATTATCCGGTTCGCTTAATCGTGGTTAATCCGGGTTAATTAGCATCGGGGCCTTACACTTCTTCCCCTCTTAAAAATGATTTCGTCCTCGAAATCTCAAAACTGCGTATAACTCAATAAATTTAATCATATGAGATGTCTCAATCTCATTCATAGATAAATAAGAATCATCATGTATCAATAACAACTGATGTGATCGTGTCAATGATATACCACTGAATCAACTTCTCTAAGATTCCAAGCAACAACATACCTCACTTAACGAATCATATTGATCATCGCAAAGGTAATATCTTCATATTTTTCTGATTCAACTCGAAGTCTAACGATATATTTCTCTTTGGCGTAGCAAATCTGCTCACCTTAAGCCAAATTTCAATCGTTTCCGCATAAAATTTTATCGTTCCTGGCATATTTCTCAAAAATCTTAAGTTATGCCAAAATTCCTTATCAATTTTCTATCATCATATCAGCTATCAGTAATGCTGGCTCTACAAAACCTGAACCGATACCATCCCAAAAGTTGTCTGAAACTTAAATTATAGGAATATTTCCATTGGTGCACAATAATTTTTGTCAATTCTCACTAAATTCATCACTATTAATCGAGACATAACTTCCATAGTCTGGATAATTCTCTCAGTTTGTCCATCAGTTTGAGTATGATACGCAATACTCATTGCTAACTTAGTATCCATTACATTCTGAAAATAGTTTCGAATTCTGATCTTATCGTCGGATCTCAAACAGATACATCTATTACAGAAACTCACTGTAACTAAACCACATTATCCATATCTTAAACATGTCGTCTTCTCATAGACATATAGACTATCATATGAAATCAATATCTTGTATTGAATAGTCAATCAATTTCGATTCAACTTGTTTCACAATCTATGTTTGTAAATATTTGAGTTATAAAACTCAAAACTAGAAATCCCAAATTCGTTGTGGTATTTACAAATCCTGTAATATCCCACTAGGTCTCGTATTTTTATCTTGACCTGCTGGCATGTCAAACAATTTTGCCACAAAATTCAAAAATTTCTTTCTTTATACCATCTCATCATAAATAGGATCTCGAGAATGATACATCTCATCATTCCCAGAATAACAATATGTTCTCTATAGTGTGCTTTCTGTTGTAATACATCTTTCAAATCAGTAAAATTCGATGCTATATACTGATTTTTCATTCGCAACCACCACTAAATGGCATACTAAATTTACTTGGTTGATAAGACAGAACCAATTTCTTAACTCAATATCTGTATGGGTCTGTCCTTCGAGTCTTTCCGATCGTCAAAATCAGATGTTATCAAACTGCAAAGCAAACATCGATGCTACCATTGCAGCTTGCACTTTTAGGTTCAGTGCATCTGTTACTAGTTTCATTGCCCTTGATTTATATTGACTATCAAAGTCAAATTCTTTAATAAATCCAGTCATCGCTTATATCTCAAGAATATGCAATCATCTTTTCATGATACATTAGAACATATCTTCAAATCTTTGACATACGTATTTGCACAACTACATATCTCCCTGAACCAGTTAACCACATCAACATTGGGGCTGTAGTTCACTTCCATTTCAGTTTCAGTTATGAAAACAGCTTTCTCATTCATCTGACCAAACGAATATCAAATTTCTTCTTGGTCAATTGGTTCATAAGTCAGGCTATCCTAGAATATCCTTCCGTAAAAGCCTGTAGTATCTGCCAAAATTCATAGAACTTTTCATCTTGAGTACAATGAATGGTCTAGGCCAAATTAGTACTATCTTTACTTTACTGAAATCAACAGGTATCCTGTGAATTGTATCACCTATCCCAAAATAACATTCAATTCAACCAAGATTGACACTTCGATAACTTGGTATACAATTTGAGCTTCACGAAGCGTCTGAAAAATCAATCACATGTGTTCTGTGTGGTTCCTTCCGGATCTCGTATACACTAGTATACCACTGATGAATATGATTACACTTCCGCCCAAAAGTTACGGAAAATTTTCTTCATCAAATTCATAACTCTACCGGTATAGTTGTCAGACCACACGACATTTCCAAAAATTCAAAATGTGTATATCTGGTTTGACCAATTGCCTAGAGAATATTTTCTCTTATGACTCAAACTGATGGCAACCAGAGTAAAACTCGTTCTTCTTATACGTCGAAGTTCCTTACAACTGATCAAATACTTATAGAACTTAGGCAATGAGTATTTATTCTTGACAGTACCCCAATTCAACTGTCTTTGGTCGATACACATCTTCATAATATCAAGAACAATGCTGATGTTTCCTCAAGTGACATACTCAAACATATTTACTCATATCAAAGAGATTATGCAATTATTCTTCTGCATCTGTCAAATCTGTTGATGGCAGTTCGTACAATGCTTTTGATATTTAATCTATTCTTTGACATCAACAAAAAGTTAAAATCGAATTCCTTCTTTAGTGGAGATTCTATTATTTCCTCAGGAAAATCTCGGTAAGTTCCTTACCATTAAGATATCAGTCAACCTCGACTCTTCTTTTTTTTAAGCATCAACTGCTTATTATCAAATAACCCTCGTTTTCCAAGTATTGCAATCTTAGCTTGCTATTCGTGGTGATAAACATTTCATTTGTAGCCACAATATAATCAAAAATTCATTATACTCTGAAATCAACTTACAATATCTCAAAATTTATCAGAGTATCCATGCCCTTGATACAATCAAAACCATATTTCGACAACATCATTTAATTCAAATCCACAACACTATCAACAAACTGTAATCTGCAGTTCACTATTTCAAGTGTGGATAGAATAATTATCACTGCTGGTGTATTTTCCCAATCATCATTATCAACACACATTTGATGCAATATATGAAACCAATGATGTTATCTCAAATCAAACTCGTGCAGTGTGATCGGATACACAACATGTATCTGTGATCACTACTCCTATAGCATCTCTATCATTGACGAAATCGAAATGGTTCTATATCCTAGAGATATCTCAATCCCATTGTCAATGTATACTCTCTGGTCTACAGATAATTAACTGCTGCTGAAACTGAGTGGTCGTAAAGAATAACCACCATGATATCTACCCCTAGCTCAGGGTATTTGTTGTTATGGCTGCATCTATTCCCGAGTAAGTAACAGACATGCTCTGACTGGCCACAATCAATATCAGTTCTTATTATTCTTTCAAATGGATCAGTAGATATTTACATCCACGGTGACCTCAAAAGATTTGGTATTCTATAATTTCATAGTCCTCTAGAACTACTAGAGCTGGATAAATTTGATTGATACTTCTGAAACTTTTCCAGGATTACTTGGATTATCCCAATGATAGTCACTTCATTAATCTTTAATCCAGTTCTAATTACTTCGCACCACATTGGTGTCTTATTCTTCAGTCGATATCTAATCTCTTCACTAGTGAATAGCTATCGAGATTAAGCAGATATTTCCATTTCTCAATTCCACGATAATCAATTTTCATTTTTCATGTCATCAACATGACTTTCTCGTAAACATTCTTTCCCGTGTCAACAAGAGGGAAAATTCGTCTTCCATCACTACCATCACTCTAGATACTCTCATCTAAAAGAGTTTGTATTGTAGTATTTATTCATAGTTCGGACACATAGACTGGAACTAAATTACTACAGTCCCCAAATCCAAGTCCTCGTTCAAACAAATCTCGTTATTTCTTACAACAACTATATTCTATTCTTCATTTGAATATCACTATTTTCAATATCCTCAAGTTCTAAATCATCATCTTGGCGTACACAGGTTTGGACGTAAACTCATACGTATTACCATCGTCTTTTAGACTTAAATTCCTGATGTCAATCGACACAAAGCGTTTTAGTTAGTTCTAGTGTAATCCCACTAATCACAAGGATTAAGTCCCAAGGTGATAAATAATATTCCCAATAATGGATGCATATCACTAAGTTATAATTCAATTAACAGTTTGCAGTGCCTACAGGTTCGCTAAACAGCTCTTACAGTTCATAACACTGCTACCTGTCCAAACACTAACTGTCCATTATAAAATCAAAACATAAATCTCAAGTCAGAGATGTTCTCATCACTTATTCTACATCATCATCCGGTCAGCAACTATCAGTGCTAACAAATAAAATTCTCAAATTCTCTAGAATATATGCAACTCAGCATTCAAATTCTCTAGATTATATGCAAATCAGCATATTAAAATATTCAGAGATATGACATCTCGCTATCCTTGCTTAAGAAACCATTACATGTATAAAATCTCAATATCAAACATGTAAACATAGCAGGCAATAGCATATAAAATCACATAGTCAGGCACATGCACAAACAATTCATTTGTGTCTATTCTCAGTGTCCTAACTCTAGTTCGAGCATATCCCAGATACATGCTCTGATACCATAATGTGAGGGCCCGATCCTAATGTGGTGTTTAATTAACACATAATGATTAATTTCAAATGTAAACAGCGGAAGATTTATTTCAAAGGTCTTATCAAATGGCCCTAAAATTTTTTCGCTTTTAGGTGATACATATATAGTGATACTGAAAATACGTAATTCCAGTTTCCAATTTAACATGTTGAGCATAACATCCATATCAAGTATATCATCAACCAGTAGTAGAATAATTAAAATACAGATACTCGGGGCATACCCCGGTAATTTAAAACATAAGTAAAAATATTCTAACAACTACTGGGACACAAAACATAAACTATAAACCTGAGCTCGCTCTCAAGGAGCTTTGGTATCTCTCGATGCGTCGCTGTAAGCATCGTCACCATGTCCGCCTGTAAAGCCTGTCATGCTCGAACAATAAAAGACATGACAGCCCCCACAAAGGGGGTCAGTACCCCAGTACGAGAAATAAATCAATCATGTCAAATGACAAAGTATCATGCAATGCATACCATGTATGAATGCGATGTATGAATGGGTACAAGGAATCGAATATCAAGATACCAAAATCGGAGTCCAAAGGAAGGTATCATCAAATCATCAAAGCTCGAGCAGAGGGTGACAGTATACGTACATTGCGCTAGGAAAACTCATCCTATGTACGTTACTGCATCCAGCCCTCGTGTCTAGGTCCGGTCGCACCTGCACGTGACTACAGTTACTACCTATACTGCCTGTCATCGCCATGCTCGTCGTACCCGACACTCAGAGTAAGTCAACTCAGTCAAATCATGGATATCAAAGTAATGATAGATCAATATGATATGCCCATGAATCATTTATGCATCAAATGACATATGCAACTCAATATATCATGCAATCTCATGTGAAAGTATATACAAATCATGTAATTTCACATATCATGTAATCCAAGACATTCATCATGTCATATAGTCACATAAGAATCATATAGTGACAAATAAGTCATATAAATCAAATAATGACATATAAGGCCATACATTAGCATCATTACACGTCTTTGCCAGACGTCATGATAAAACACATTTCAACGTACCTCGACCCAAGCTAATCTACCGAGACTTCTCGAGTCAACACCGGAATCTATTAACCTGGTCATAACAGTTCCAAATACAACATAATGTCACATACTAGTCTTAAACTTATCAAAATAAAACTCAAACTTAGACCCAAAACCAATTCTCTAAATTTCAGTCTGCGCAACTGTAGAGATCGGCTCATAACTTGTCCGATACCTAATAAACTCATATGGGTCCAATTTATTTTCAAAGCTAACTCAAAAATGAACATTTCATCAGTTCAACTCATCTTCAAATTCGTTCATTTAGCCTAGGTAAAATGGCCAAGAACAATCTGCTAGAAAAACAGGACAATTTACCAAATTTCAGCTTGACCCAATTTTGTATAAAATTCATATTAAATTCATATGATGTCCAAATGACTTGCGGCTAGTGGGGAAATCACGAAAACTCAAAGTACTACAGTTCATATTTGAAGTCCAGAAGCTAGTTCGGTCATCTAGAGGCACATGCAAAGCAAAGTATGCCAGATTTAAAAATACTCATATTCTGTTTTGACAGAGTGAGCGGTTCTAGGGAAAATTGCATATCTTACACATGGAAACTCCAAAACATGTAAGGCCAGTTTCTAATGCAATATAACCCAACATAAAACAAAACATCTCTTACGAGCTTTAAGCTAAACAATTCATCTTCATGTACATTATGTGAAAAACGTACAGCCTAAAAACTCGTATATCCCCTGCTTCCAGATTGTATAGTTGCTGGTAAAATTATCATAATTCTTTCATATGAGCTCCAAATTGAGTGAGGCCAATTTCAAATGCAAGATAACCTCGAATACTACAATACTTATTAGAGCCTAAAAATTCATGTTCGTAGCCATTTATTCCCAAAAATACGAATAACGAAATGCATGAAACTCGCATGCAGTGAATTTCCAGATTTGACACATGTTGGTAGAACGACCATAACTTTTCCATCTTAAATCCAAATTAGCTGATTTCGGTGGACAGTTAAAGCTAACACATAATAATACAACTTGTTATAAGAGCTATATTTTCCAATTCGAAACGTAACTATGCTAAAAACGCGAAATATCAGACGGTTTATGCACTGGTTTTAGCAGACTACAATTGACAGCAACTTCTTCATGAATGAACACCATGGTTCGACCCTCAATCCTACATGCATGTTGATAAAACTCAAGGATGATGATATACCTTCATTTATCTTCAATATTTGAAGCTTGATCATCCACAAAACCAAGCCAAGATCGAAAATCCTACACCAAAACTGCTGCTACTCGAAAATCTTGCATGTACTTTCACAAAACTTGAAATTTCTTGGTGCATCTTGTTCCTCAAGATGAGTAGCACTCAAATCCATCTTTGCATGTGACATGCACTAACAATTTCAAGAGAAATATGGGGGAAAAAGGTGCTGGAATTTTCGAAACACAAGGTGGGAGATGATGGAGTGTTCTAGTTTAAGAGAGAGAGAGTTAGCTAAAAAAATTTAAACCCAAAATCTGAAATGGCATGCATGGGGCGTGGGTTTCTATGCCCATTTGGCATTATTTTGAATTCATTTGATGTATTGTGGAATCCATGTGTCAATACATCACTACCTTGCAAGATAATTGGTCCAAAATCATGTATTAAACATGAGTAATGGCATGCGTTTTCCAAATGCCATGTGCTCATGCACTAAAACATGTTCCACTAGTTGGTTGACCCATCGTGGTCCGGAACACCTTAATTCAAAGTCTATACTTTTTATTATCCGGTTCGCTTAATCGTGGTTAATCCGGGTTAATTAGCATCGGGGCCTTACAAGGTAAAGCCACAATCCCAATTCTGGACCACATTAGAATTGAATCATCAACTGCGAGAATACCAATCTCGTACCAAGCTCTACAATAGAGCAACGCCAAAACCAATATAAACCCGAAAGATAACAACATACCTCGATGTGAATCGTCCCGGAAGTCAGTCCATCATGACTGCAAATCAATCAAAACACCATTGGTTCTAACATAGATATCTCTCCATGATATCCACCAATCGTCCACGATGCTTAACACACATCATTATGATGTGGACCACTAGTATACAACAGTATACTCACAGAAAAAGATCCGGTTCTCGTTTCCCAGTCCATCTCCTCCAAAGGAGTAGTTGCACCACATGCAACCTGGATCAGGTAACCCACGGTCACCAATCCACACGAAACACATCACCACAGAAGTCTAAAACAAGGTGTTCCAAGAAATCCCATCTTGGTCCAAAACACACTATCGAGACTCCACAAGGTCTCGAGTTCCACAGGGGACATGCAAGACAAACAATTGCATTCCGAAACACGTGTCGACCGTGACACTAAACAAATCCGAATTCTGGCCATCCCTCATTTATCCTGGGATTCAACAATCCTGAAACAGGAAGGCTATCGAATTATCCAACAAGAACTACCATGGTTCCAAAACACGACAATCCCTCCTCAGGGGAAGTCAAACGGACCTCACGATTATTCCTCAGAATACATCGTGTCATCGAGATTACCAATCTCAAATTGCCACAATCTCCCACCGGAGATTCATCAAACTAAGCACACTAATCCGAGTTCAACAAGGAACGAAATAGAGTTGGCATTCGTATACACACACGGGTATACATGCCTAAGCACCAACACAACAGGCACACTCAAGCAATAGACTCGGGTATCTCCAAAGCATACCCAAAGTCCCAAAATCTGCTGTCAAACCTCGATCATTCTCACTCCACGGAGAATAGTGGTCGACAGACCAAAGCCAAAGGGTGTGATTTCAACATCAACACCACACAACCAAAGCAATGAATCTCCCAAAAGATTCAACCGGCAGGTATAACAATATCGCTTTTCCCATAAGGATAGTGTCATGAATCCATGACCTTCCAACCTCGAACCACCGTCCGGAAAACTGGATACACATACCAACATATATCTCGGAACCAAAATATGCAATTGGTTCAGAATAGTGCCTCGAAGCCACTATCATCAAATCGAAACTCGTATACGCCATGTATACTCAAACAACGATGCCCTGTACCATTGCCATAGTACTCCACACTCGAGCATCACCCCAGAGACGTCTCCTCGAACGTCTCACTGGAAGTACGAAGCCATTACCTAGTCCAACACTAGTAGGGCTTATCCTGGTTGATTCACGATCAACCCTCAACCAATACTAGCTGCCTCCATGACAGTACAACCCAAATCTCTCCAAGAGATAAAGTCAATATAGTAGTGTCACTCCACTTACTATACCACACAATTCCAATTGTGACTTCCGTCGCATACCGTATGCAAAGATGCTCAACCAGAGCTAACAACGACTTGTCGACGCTCACGTTGGTATTTCCAACAAAATTGAGTCGTCCCAAAACAAGCCTCTTAAAACATTTGACGTATAAACGTCTCCTCGAGGTATTCCCTGCCTCAATTATCATGCCACAAAGAGACTACAAAAGTCTACCAAAAGTCCTCATCGTATCATCATACGATTCACTGAACTCGAATCACACGAGCAGTATAACGACTATCAAAGCACGTTATAACATTGCCACGATATCTAGCTAACAAGCGCTGCCTCAAAAGGCTCATAACAAGTCCACCAACAAACCATACGTTCTATCCGGTATACCATACCGTAACATCCATTTAGAGTAGTGGGTCATCACCCAAAATTTCTCTAAAATCAAAGCACAATGGACATCCCGGTGTCCTTGCTCAACCACGAAGCAATCCTAATCCATTAGGACTTATCCCACACCCTCAGGGTGGGTGTGACCACGCCTACCGCAGATCACAACAACAAGCGAGTAGTTTCCTCAATGACTACTCTTACCACCAAACACTTGGCCTAAGCCAAACCAGCGAGTATACCCAAGGGTATCATTACTCGAACAATATACTCCAAATATGTGCTGCGGTACAATCCCTGTACGGTGTACCCAATAGTTCTTCGAGCAACTTGCTCGGCATAATGGTCTCGTCAACTAGTGACCCAGACACTACCATGTGCCCACCAAAGGCACTCAACCATACAACTCAATACATAACATAAATGTATTAATCATCAAAACGACGCTACACGTCTACATAGAACATCAACTATGTCATCGTCATCCCGTGACGGCATATGTCAACATATGACATCCAATTAACATCGTCAAACATATGACGGTACATGTCAATACACGACATCCATAATCTCATCGTCAAACACATGACGTATATAACAACATGTAGTATCCACAATGATGCTAACAAAAGTAATACGCCATACCTCATCGCTATCAAGATAGCGGAATACCTGTATCCATCGTCCACCAGTGGTACACAAGTAGCATCCATCGCTCGTAGGGGACATAATCCAGCGCTACGCACATAGCGGTATAATCCATCGCTATAGAATCAGCGGCATGATCTCTCGTCATAGAGTCAGCGGCATAAGACATCGCTATAGATATCCGGCGGTATGAACCATCGCCATAGATGTAGCGGAATGACCCGTCGCTATGTAATATCCGGTGGCATGAATCATCGTCAATAGAATACCCGGCGGCATGAACCATCGCCAATAGAATAGCGGAATGAGACATCGCTATCATATATCTGGCGGCAAGAACCATCGCCAATCAATATAGCGGAATGAACCGTCGCTATCAATATACCTGGCGGCAAGAACCATCGCCAATCAATATAGCGGAATGAACCGTCGCTATCAATATACCTGGCGGCAAGAACCATCGCCAATCAATATAGCGGAATGAACCGTCGCTATCAATATACCTGGCGGCATGAACCATCGCCAATCAATATAGCGGAATGAATCATCGCTATCAATATATCTGGCGACATAAACCATCGCCAAAGAATAGCCGATCCCTAGTCATTGTCACGGTAGTGTATTTTAATGCCCCTCGCTCAATAAAACATGCGGTACTCCCACCCCTCGCTTCACATATAGGCGGCATAGAATAACCTCGCTGAAATGGACATGCGGCGCTCCCACCCCTCGCTTCACATTTTAGAGGCAAATATTCTTTCCTCGCCTCATATGATAATGTTGGAATCGAAGAGGGGGGGTGAATGAGATTCCTTGGCTACTTTAGCGTTTTAAAATGAGTTTGTAAAAATAAAATATATTGCGCTTGCGGAAGCCTTTAGTCAATCGATAAATGCAAAGAATAAAATAAATAAATGCGTAAAGGAAATAAAGCAATAAAAGAGACAAGGATTTGTTATAGAAGTTCGGCGATGAATCGCCTACGTCTCCTCTTCCCGGTTAGATAACCTCCGACCGAGGTTCCACTAGAACAATAGATCTTGGCCTTGAGGGCTCCAAGTTAGCCACACAACAACTCTTCCCGAGTTTACAATGCTCTTCCCGAGCACACTACTCTTCCCGAGTACACAACGCTCTTCCCGAGCACAATACCCTTCACGAGTATACAAAGCTCTTCCCGAGCTACCAACACTCTTCACGAGTCTTCTTGGCCTTAAGGGCTCCAAGGATAGCCACACACTTGCACCAACTAGACTTGTTGATGACTTTACAATTTTCCAACTTGCTTTGGTGTTGGAGGACCTGTACAAGAAATCAAACCAAAAACACCTTCACGATGTACCAACACGAAGTGAACAAGACTCACACACAATAAAAGAATTACAAGCTCCAATACAACAACAATGTATGGAGATTGCAATGCAAATTCAAATAATAATAATCAAGACTTTTGTATAAGTTGTAGGCTCGTTCCTTAGCTTCAAAATGCTCCAAAGCATCCATATTTATAGTGTAGAAGGCCCCCTAGGCTCCTACTAGCCGTTGCTAAACAAAAGGCTTGAATCACTCCTCGATCGCCTCGGACATCGCCTCGGGCGATCACCATCGCCGCGCCCCAACGGTCAGCAAAAATCACGGATCGCCTCAGGCGATCAGTGGATCGCCTCAGGCGATCAAGAGCAAAAATTAAGGCCATAGCTTCAGCATGTCCAAATTTTGCATCGCCTCAAACGAACTCCACATCGCCTCAGGCGTTCCAGCCCATCGCCTCAGGCGTTCAGCCCATCGCCTCGGGCGATCTTCCCTGCGCACATGCCCGCGCCATCCCTCGGCGTCGCTTCAGTCGATGTGCGGGAGCGAAGTCCCTGTGGCTGCCATCGCCTCAGGCGTTGGTCATCATCGCCTGGGGCGATCTTCCTCGCATGCTCGCCTAGCCATCGCCTCTGTCGATGTGCGTGGCGATGCCTGGCCTGACACCCATCGCCTGGGGCGATGATCACCATCGCCTGGGGCGATCCAGACCAGAATATGCACACTTGAATTTCTTCAATTCACACCACTTTTCATCACTTAATCTGCATACTAATTTAGATGCATTAGTATAACATACACAAGTTTTGTTGATCATCAAAACTCAAAGATTGACCGGGGATAATTTAACGCATTAAACGCAACCATGCGTTTAAGGCTCAACAATCTCCCCCTTTTTTATGATCACAAAACTTGATAAACTTGAATAAGTAATATGCATGAAATGTGAGTAAAAATAACTCCCCCTTAACAATTGCATAACACATACAAGTTATCAAGTAAATCATTAAACAAATAACTCTCCCCCTCAAACCATGCATACATAAGCTCTCCCCCTTAAACTATGCATTAATTAAGGTTCAAGTTTATCACAAAATTCTCCCACTTTTTGTGATAATCAAAAAGCATAAAATTAAATAAACATTACTCAAATAAGTTGACACATAGCCATATTTTAACAATTTTACACATGGTCCTCACCAAGCATGTAATAGCCATTAGATTAAATCAATTAGAGGGAAACACATGCGTTTAAGGCACTCAACAATAAATTCTAAATGTTGCAATGTGTGCATATGTTCATGCATTCAAGCCTAATAGACAGTAAAATTATCAAAGCATTTTAACAAATTATAGGACATTTTCACATAGTATTTTCAAATTTGAATGCAAGACATATCAAGATACTTACTATAAAAAGATAAGCATGCATCATGCACTTAACAATTATGCTAAGGGGTTATGCATTTTACTCCAATGAATATTGAGCTTCAATATTTATTGATCACAATTAATTTGTGCCAATGAATTTTGAAATTGCTCTTTTTAACATAAAAATTTTTTTACCCTCAATGACAAGAGTTCGTTCTTGTCATAGGTCCAACGCCTCGAGCCTCTTCTATAGTTGTGAATAATACAAACTCCTCCTTTGAGTTGCTTGGCCCTTCATCCTTCATTCCATTCTTGTCCCTACAAGACAAATTTACAATTGGAGGAACTTTGGTACCCATTTGATTTTTGGGTCCTAGGGGGTTAACTTTCAATGGCACTTTTGGAATCCATTTCCACCTCTTATTAGGTTGGTATTGGATTCTAGCAAACCTACACTTATTTTTAGTGTGGCCATTTTTGCAACAATAATTACAAGTAGGAGAATCATGCTTTGCATTGGCCAACAAGCTAGAAAAAGTTTTTGATTTGCTTGAAAAACCTAACCCGGCTTTGTCAAAGCTACAACGTTGCAAGCCAAGCAATTCATTCATCTTTTTACTACTTTCACTAAATTTGCAAAATGATATCTTTAAAGAATTTAATTCATTTTTCAATGAATTATTTTCTTCATCTTTCTTAGCAATCTCAAGTTTGAGTAATTTGTTACTCATCTTGGTTTTGCCAAGAGCATCAATAAGATCATTATAAGACTCTAAAAATTCATCAAATGAAGGTACCTCATTGTCACTTTCATCTCCTTCATCTCCAAGAGCCATTAGACATAGATTGGTGGCTTCTTCTTCATCGGAGTCGCTATCACTCCATGTTGCTATAAACGCTTTCTTCTTCCCTTTGTCCTCATCTTCTTCCTAGGGCATTTGTTAGCATAGTGACCTTTATCATTACAATTATAACAAGTTACCTCATTTTTGGATTCATTTTTGGTTGCACTTGAGGTCTTTGACTTGCTATGTTTGGTGAAGAGCTTCTTGAACTTGTTTGTGAATAGGATCATCTCCTCATCATCATCATCTTCTTCATCATCGGAGTGGTCTTTCCTTCCAACCAAGGCAATCCCATTTCTCTTGGATCTATCCTCCTCCTTTACTTCTCTCCTTGTGGCAACTTCAAGCTCATGAGTCACCAATGTGCCATGGAGCTCATCAAGATCATAGGAAGCACTTTCTCCTTTGTTGGACTCGATAATGGCCGTCCTCTTTGCATCCCATTCTTTAGGTAAGGCCCTTAGTGCTCTCCTCCATATTTGCTTTGGAGGGTACTTCTCTCCAAGTTGGGCAAGCTCATTTATGATAAGGGTGAGCCTCCTAAACATGGAATCCACATCTTCTCCGGACTCCATCTCAAATGTCTCATATTTGAGTTGAAGGAGGTCTATCTTTGTCTCCTTTACTTGGTTGGTTCCTTCATGACAAATTTGTAATTTGTCCCATATCTCCTTAGCGGTTGAGCACATCGAGATCCGGTTGTACTCCTTCATATCTAAAGCACAATGTAAAATATTAATAGCTTTAGCATTTTGAGATATTAAAATCATATCCGCTCTAGTAAAATCGTCCATTTCTTTGGGAACACTAATTCCCCCAACTTCCTTTAAAGGAATATGTGGACCTTTCACTATGATCTTCCAAAGGTCATAATCCACGGATTGGATGTATAGAGAAATTCTATTTTTCCAATAGCCGTAATTATCACCCGTGAAGAGCGGAGGGCGATTTGTCGATTGACCTTGAGCAAACTCATTTGCTAGATTAGCCATATTAAAATTTTGATTTAAAACAAAAATCAAATGGCTCTGATACCACTTGTTGGAATCGAAGAGGGGGGTGAATGAGATTCATTGGCTACTTTAGCGTTTTAAAATGAGTTTGTAAAAATAAAATATTTTGCGCTTGCGGAAGCCTTTAGTCAATCGATAAATGCAAAGAATAAAATAAATAAATGCGTAAAGGAAATAAAGCAATAAAAGAGACAAGGATTTGTTATAGAAGTTCGGCGATGAATCGCCTACGTCTCCTCTTCCCGGTTAGATAACCTCCAACCGAGGTTCCACTAGAACAATAGATCTTGGCCTTGAGGGCTCCAAGTTAGCCACACAACAACTCTTCCCGAGTTTACAATGCTCTTCCCGAGCACAATACTCTTCCCGAGTACACAACGCTCTTCCCGAGCACAATACCCTTCACGAGTATACAAAGCTCTTCCCGAGCTACCAACACTCTTCACGAGTCTTCTTGGCCTTAAGGGCTCCAAGGATAGCCACACACTTGCACCAACTAGACTTGTTGATGACTTTACAATTTTCCAACTTGCTTTGGTGTTGGAGGACCTTTACAAGAAATCAAACCAAAAACACCTTCACGGTGTACCAACACGAAGTGAACAAGACTCACACACAATAAAAGAATTACAAGCTCCAATACAACAACAATGTATGGAGATTGCAATGCAAATTCAAATAATAATAATCAAGACTTTTGTATAAGTTGTAGGCTTGTTCCTTAGCTTCAAAATGCTCCAAAGCATCCATATTTATAGTGTAGAAGGCCCCCTAGGCTCCTACTAGCCGTTGCTAAACAAAAGGCTTGAATCACTCCTCGATCGCCTTGGACATCACCTCGGGCGATCACCATCGCCGCGCCCCAACGGTCAGCAAAAATCACGGATTGCCTCAGGCGATCAGTGGATCGCCTCAGGCGATCAAGAGCAAAAATTAAGGCCGTAGCTTCAGCATGTCCAAATTTTGCATCGCCTCAAACGAACTCCACATCGCCTCAGGCGTTCCAGCCCATCGCCTCAGGCGTTCAGCCCATCGCCTCGGGCGATCTTCCCTGCGCGCATGCCTGCGCCATCCCTCGGCGTCGCTTCAGTCGATGTGCGGGAGCGAAGTCCCTGTGGCTGCCATCGCCTCAGGCGTTGGTCATCATCACCTGGGGCGATCTTCCTCGCATGCTCGCCTAGCCATCGCGTCTGTCGATGTGCGTGGGGATGCCTGGCCTGACACCCATCACCTGGGGCGATGATCACCATCGCCTAGGGCGATCCAGGCCAGAATATGCACACTTGAATTTCTTCAATTCACACCACTTTTCATCACTTAATCTGAACACTAATTAGATGCATTAGTATAACATACACAAGTTTTGTTGATCATCAAAACTCAAAGATTGACGGGGGATAATTTAACGCATTAAACGCAACCATACGTTTAAGGCTCAACAGATAACCACGCTTCAATGTGACATTCGGCGCTCCCACCCCTCGCTTCACATTTTAGCGGCACAAAACAATAGATAGCGGCAAGCATTTAAAATCATCACTCATCCATAACAATGACTCATGGGATATTCACCAAGTATTTCATCCATACCTGCATCACAAAGCATAATCCATATTCCAACATACATCATCATGAGTGTATTTTAATGCACCTCGCTCAAATGCGACATGCGGCACTCCCACCCCTCGCTTCAACATTTGGCGGCAAAGATTAAAATCATCACTACATGTACACATGCAACCACAATGCATAATTCCATGATGTATATAAAATGCAAGTTACCGTTTCGTGTCTTTCAACCGTGGCCTTAGCCTTTCGCGTCATAGTGTCCCTACAGGAACAATCCCAAACCATGAGCATACGATAATCCATATTCCTCACAATATGATTATAATGAGTAAATGCATAAACTACGAGTACAAAGTACTTCCCGTATCCCAATGCATTTCAAATGCTCCATTTGGTTGTCCCTGTGTCACAACTCACAATCATAATCAACGGTTATATTATGATTCCATAGATGTCATGACATACAATCGTTTCACTATGATCACATATCACAACTGCACATAAGCAAAATAGTTGTATCACACAACACTAACTACTATCATGCATAAATATGTGCTACTCATCCCTATCAGCATCTTACAGGCCTTCAACAGCCCCAAAGAGCTAACCTGGCTCTGATACCACTAATGTAAGGACCGCCGTGCCCTTAACCCGTTATTAGTGTATTAAGCCATATCATTAGTGCATATAATCATACTATCAGGGGAAAAACCATATGCAAGTGCAACACCATATGCTATCCAGAAAATTTCTTGCCTTTAAGCCACATAATATTCAAATTCCCCAACCATGATTATCCATATAACATGCACCCTCATAATACGCTAACATACTCTTAGTTCATTTAGCAATTCTATATCTAATTGCGTGCAAACCATTAATGAACAGAGAAGAGCCGTAGTCCGTTTATACATTCCATATACACATAATATGCACTCACATAAGAGCACCCAATGAATGAGCGTGTATTTAATGTATAAAACACTATGCTGGATACCGTTACTGGTGCTTCGATCCTGGAAGCACCTCTCAAGCGCAACTCGATCTCGACTCTGGATCTGAGCGCCTGTCCATCCAGCTCTGGTACCTCAATCCTGGAAGTACTTCAATCAACAGCCCGAGCTCAACTCCAAAGCTGCTGCTACACCTGTACCACCTGCCCCAACAGAGACAGCCCCCACACGGGGTGAGCATACCAATATCCCAATCCAAAAACCACAACAATACAATTCATAATTTACAACAATGTAAATGCTATGAAATACAAAATATACTCCCTGGATGGCATCATCCTAATCCCGGGTTTCCTGTACTGTCCCTGTTCTCAAAACACTGAAACCATCAAATTCCCAAATGCCAGTTAATCATTACATTGATTAACAATTCTATGAGTATATACCAATGTCATAATCAATAACATCAAATCATTAAACAATGATTATAGACAATCCATGTTTCTCACTTATGGTTTCATAGCTCTATTTCATTGCTCGCTCTGCAATAGCGGCATTCCATTTCCACGCATGCTCGATGGCAGCGGCGTCATAATCGATGTTCGCTCACAGGCGACAACATCCCAATCATTGCTCGCTCAAAAGCGGCACCATGCAATTCTCAATGCATATATAGACATTTGAAGCAAGTACAATAAACCATGCATTTCAATCTCCGTTTATTGCTAATACCATGTGTCATGCATTTCCACACACATTCATTGCAATACAGTGTACCAAGCACTCAACAATTGCAATTATATTAAAGGGCTATGCTTGTACGTCATACGTACCTTATAATTTCGTGGCTCGAGTCCAAACTTTGCTTGAGTTCCTTACCTCGAGAGATATGTGCTAAAACACATAAACAACTCACAATCAAGTATAAGCATGCAACCACGTGTCCAAGCACGTTCAAGATTCCCAATCATATCGTCAATCCATGACGATTACCAAAATAAAAGCCCCCCGGCTAAGCATGCATAATACCCAAAATATACCATTAACAAGTTTAAAAGATAACCAAGAATTCAACCGGGAATTCCGTTTTATCAAACTTTGTCCTCAACCAATCCATTTTAAAAGCATAGCATTCCCATTGGAATGTAGACATTGCCCCCGGAAACGGCCCCTTAAAACCTCGATTTCAAAATCCCCACAATTTTCCAAAATTACAAAAAAAACAAAACCTTACGGGCGGCGATCGATCGCCTCATTTAACGCGATCGATCGCCCCTGTCCAGTGGGTAAAAACGCATACACGCGACCGATCGCCACCCCTCGCGATCGGTCGCCAACATGCTCGCGATCGATCGCCTAGCCCACGCGATCGATCGCCTGCACTGTTCATCTTCTTCGAAAATCTGAGCAGCTCGTCGCGATCGATCGCCTCTCCTTGGAGATCGATCGCCACCTGCAATTTTTCGGAAAACTCGAGTTTCCATGTTGTTTTTGACACCCAAACTCACAACCAACACCCCATACACCTCCAACACCTCAAATACACCATTTAAAACCAATAAAAACTCCCAAAAACTCAACATTGGATTTTAAGCAAAAATCCCCAAAACCCATAACCAACCAAAACCTCAACTCAAAACTACCATACCACAATCAAAACGAAGCCAAATGCGAGGGGATGAATAATACCTTATTATCTTCGAGAAATCTGGCTCCTAGGATGAGCCTCCGTCGATTTGCACAACAAAGGAAAAAGGGGAAGGGTTTGGGGTGAGAGAGGCGAGAGAGAGGGAGAGGAGAGGAATGGAATGAATTCCAAATGATGGAATCCCGAGTCCAACTGGTATATATAGCAAAAATGCCCCAGAATACCAATACCTCCACAAATACATCATGATTCATTAAAAATCATCTGTTTTCAAAAACCCTCTCTCCAACATCAAATCCCCAGACTGGCCCCAACATAAGGCACCCCGGACACCAAGTCTCACTAAAAACCCAACTCATAGGTTTTTCACCAAAATGAGAATACAATCTCATCCTTTGGATCCAACGATCCCAAATGCCCGATTTAACAACCTCGGGAGATGCCGAACCGCAATTAATTCCTAATTGCCACAATTAAAAATCCATCAAGGATTAATACCACACCGGGATTAACACCATAATCCCCGGACATCACATCCCAACATAAGGAGTTATGTATCTTGATATTGTCAAACGTTACCCGTAACAGGGTAAACTATAAAGGAAACTATTGGATACACTACGAATTATGTAGAGGGATGTTGACTGATCGAGATAGGATTTGTCCCTCCTATATAACAGGAGATTTGTTTGGCCCTTGATCAAGTGATAAGTAAAATGCATGGCCATGCTCGAATGAGTCGATATGAGATATCGAGCTTATTCGTTTATTCTAGTTCTACTTGGGGATCAAGAAATAAAGATTGAATATACAAGTATGATTATTCCATGACTCGTGTTCAATCTAAACACAAAGGACAAAGGGATTAAGTTACATGGTAAATATTATCACAAGTTCTAAAGGTTATGTCGAGTCATTGACATTCTTGTAATTTGGGTAGCCTCGATGTGTTGCTAGACACCGCTCCTTGCTTGTAACGTAAAATGAGATTTTATGTCACTGCCAACATTACAAGATCCTATCGGGTCGCACAAAAGATTAAATCGATAAAGGGAATTAAATTCATTGGATGAATTAATTAATTAAGAAGAGTCTTAATTAAATAATTATGAGGATTTAATTAAATCATGGGTTTGAGCCCATAAGGCTTTGTGAAAGCCTTTAATTAAATTGTTTATAAAGATAACAAGGTGACTAATTATTGAATTAATTCATTCCTTGATATCACAATTGTCAAAACCTAAAAAGCTCTCAAGCTTAAACCACACGGCCGCCGCCTCCTTCCCCCTTCATCTTCACGGCCGACGTGAATAGTGGTGATCGGAACGACTGCCGTTTAATCGGTTTTGAATCGTGGGGTTGGTTTTGGTTCAAGAATAAGTCTAGCAACTTGTTCTTGAACGTCCCTTGTTCGTTTAATCGTGTGGATACCGTTGAGGCAAGACCTTGGAGGTGTTGCTCGTGACTCGGGATCGTTGGACGTTGTGCTCCGTGGAATCTGTTCAAACACGCTACAAGGATGAGACCTTCATAAATCCTTTATCCGATATGATAACTTATGTATAGATCCGCGGTTTTAGTAATCCAAAATTTTATTCCGCTGCGTTGTATGCTTTATGGATTACTTACAGTGGTATCAGAGCCGTGTACAAGGCTCATATCGGATTTATGTAGTTAAACTGTTTTAATCATATTAGAATAATATTGCATGCTATTAAAACTGTATAAACATATATGATATGTTAATATCGATTTTGTGAAAATCATCGTAAATTTGTATTTGATATAATTGGCGAATAATCAAATAATTGGAACAAAGTTTCGGCCACCCCCTAGCAAGTTGACCCACGGCTTGGCCACATGAGAGCTAGGGTTTTCGAACCATTGGCTCGAGATGGCCTAGTCGTTGTGGCTCATGTTCGTGCATGGAGGGTTTCGAGACGTGGATGAGTTTTGAACTCTTTGGCTCGATAATTGTTCACACATGCATGGATTAGTGGCTTCACCACATGAGAGCTAAGGTTTTCGAACCCTTGGCTCGAGGTGGTTGAGCCAACCCCGTGCATGGCCTGACCGTGACTCGTGGCTAACAAATTCCATTGTTTCAATCAAGATGGCTCGATGAAAAACTCAACATGGTGCGAGGCGGCTAGGGTTTGGAACCCTAGCGCCGCCGCCGCTCGAGCATAGTTCGGCCATGGGCTAGGGTTTCGAACCCTAGGCCCATAATTGGTCCAGTCGTGTATTTGGTTGGTTCGAACCATGGTGGTTCGTGACTTAGTCGCTTAAGTTCGAGGCATGTGATGTCCCGAGTGTACGATAATTTTTCAAAAAATTATTTTACAGTTTTAATTAGAATTAAATTTAAAATGTTTAGAATTTAATTAATTAAATGTTAATGCATGCTTTATGTGTTGTTTGAGCATGGTGCGTGGTTATAGCCCTTTGACCTATTAGATAAGATTTGTGAATGTTTGTAATTTATAATACGACCTGCGTGTCGTGCCTTCTCCTTTTATTCTAAATGTTATCGCTCCCCTATGTTCCCCTCGAATGTGAATCGAGGAATTCTATATCTTGTAAATAGTATAGTTTAAATTGTTGATGGTGATCGATGAAGATGGAGCAAGGTGCCGGGACGAGGAGGCCATTCACAAATAGGAGCCAAAGGAAGGTGCTTGTGAAGTTACCTTAGGTTGACTCTTAGGTTTTTCTCATTGGCTTGAGAAAATCGTTAGTAGGGGCTATAACCATGTCACGTTTAATTATGTATGTTGATGCATGATTTATCTTATGTTTTAGATTGATAATTGTTTTACACATATATGTATATATGTATACAACTATATGTAGTGGACATATTTTAAATTATCAAACTAATCATGAGATCAATAAATCCCTCTAAAATATTAAGTTTTAGATGCCTTCCAAAATTAAAAGTACTTTTCAAAACTTCGATTGTACATGTGTGGGTTTGACAAAGCAAAGCACCGTGACAATCTTAGTAAGGCGCGAAAGGATAAAAGTGATATCCGTTATACTTTAAATTGGGTACGACTTAACTAGGTTATCTCAATAGGATTGGGAACCTAGAGGCATGGGTTGGATAATAATTCATTTGATGAATTGAACAAATCGTTGTTCATCCAACTATCCTAGAATTATATGTGATATAATTGACAAAGTGTAGTCTACCTAAATAACCAAGTCTTGGGCGATTAGCCAAAGCTAACTCAAGATTAGGCGAAATATGGATCTTGGCCCACTAAAAGTTTCGAGGGTTGATATTTTTTAAACAAAATAGTGGGAGTATCATTTAATATAAGACCATGTTAAATGATTAAATCATAAACTTATTTTGCATATTTATATTGTAGATATCCATGGCAACTAACAACGTAACAATCATTTTATCACTGCGATCGGTCCTTGAGAAGGACAAATTAAATGGGACAAATTTCCTAGACTGGCATAGGAACTTGAGGATAGTCCTCAAACAAGAAAAGAAACAATATGTCGTAGAGGAACCCTTACCCGCTGAGGAACCTCCCCTAACGGCTACAAGAGCCGAAAAAGATGCTTACAAGAAGCATCAAAGTGACGCACTTGATGTTGGGTGCCTTATGCTTGCCACCATGAACTCTGAGCTTCAGAAGCAACATGAGGAAATGGAGGCGTTTGATATGATCGAGCATCTTAAGCAACTGTACCAACAACAAGCAAGACAAGAGAGGTATGACGTCTCTAAGGCGTTATTCCAGTGTAGAATGGTAGAAGGAAGTCAGGTTGGAACTCATGTACTCAAGATGATTGGGTATATTGAGAATCTGGAGAAGCTGGGTTTTCCTTTGGACCAAGAGTTGGTCACTGACGTGATCTTGCAATCGTTGCCTGAAAGCTTCAGTCAATTTGTTTTAAATTACAATATGATTGAAATTGAAAAGACACTACCACAGTTACTTGGTATGCTTAGAACTTTTGAAGCAAATAGCAAGAAGTCTAAACCAACAAATGTTCTTATTGTGAATAAGAGCAAAGGAAATACTAAAGCTAAGAACTTCAAGAAGAACAAGAAGGTCTTTGTTAAATCTAAGCCAAAGTCATCTGCACTGAAACCAAAGGGAGGGATAGCGAAGGAAGGGAACTGTTTCCATTGCGGTGAGACGGGCCATTGGAAAAGAAACTGCAAAGTATATCTGGAGGATCTAAAGAAAGGAAGTGTGACTTCCACTTCAGGTATTTTTGTTATAGAAGTCAATTTATCTACTTCTGCATCATGGGTATTAGATACTGGATGTGGATCTCACATTTGTGTAAATGTGAGGACCTCAAAAAGAGTAGATTGTTGGCGAAAGTCGAAGTTGATCTCCGAGTTGGAAATGGAGCAAGAGTTGCTGCATTAGCTATAGGAGATTATTATTTATCTTTACCTTCTGGTTTATCATTGATTTTAAAAGACTGTTATTTTGTGCCATCCATTACCAAAAACATAATTTCTATTTCTTGTTTAGACAAGTGTGGGTTTTCATTTATAATAAAGGACAACTGTTGTTCTATTTATTTAAATGATATGTTTTATGCTAGTGCACAAATGGTGAATGGTCTTTATTTATTAAATCTTGATATGCCTATCTATAACATAAATACTAAAAGGATTAAAAATAATGATTGTAATCCGACTTATCTCTGGCACTGTCGCTTGGGCCACATAAACGAGAACCGCATATCTAAACTTCATAAGGATGGAGTATTAGATTCATTTGATTTTGAATCATATGAAACATGCGAATCTTGTTTAATGGGCAAGATGACTAAAGCCCCTTTCAAGGGACATGTTGAAAGGGCAAATGTTTTATTGGGACTAATACATAGTGATGTATGTGGACCAATAAGTACACAAGCTAGAGGTGGTTTTCAATACTTCGTTACATTTACTGATGACCTCAGTAGATATGGGTATGTGTACCTAATGAAGCATAAGCATGAAACCTTTGAAAAGTTCAAAGATTTCAAGAATGAAGTACAAAACCAACTTGGCAAAAGTATCAAAATCCTTCGATCAGATCGAGGAGGTGAATACTTAAGCCAAGAGTTCCATGACTATCTAAAGGAGTGTGGGATAGTCCCACAACTCACTCCTCCGTATACTCCACAATGGAATGGTGTATCCGAGAGGAGAAATCGAACCTTGTTAGACATGGTTAGATCAATGATGAGTCATGCAGATCTTCCGATATCGTTTTGGGGACACGCTCTAGAAACAGTAATTTTCTTACTGAACCGTGTTCCATCTAAATCAGTGGAAAAGACACCATATGAGATATGGACTGGGAAGCGTCCTAGTATGTCTTTTATGAAGATTTGGGGTTGTGAGGCTTTCGTTAGACGTCACGCCACTAACAAACTTGGACCCAAATCTGATAAGTGTTTATTTGTGGGGTATCCTAAGGAAACGAAAAGATATTATTTCTATTATCCCACCGAGAACAAAGTAGCTGTTGCTCGGACTGGTGTATTTCTTGAAAGAGAATTTATTTCTAGAAAAACCAGTGGGAGAAAAATAGAACTTAGTGAAGTTCAACCACAAGAAAACACTGAACCTGAGATTGAGATGGAAACAGAGCAGGCACCGCAAGCTGTTGTGGAAGAAGTACCTGCTCAAGAGACACAAGCACAGCGTAGGTCTGTAAGAGAACACCGGGAGCCACAGAGATATGGATTTCTTGTGACTCAACAAGGTGACTTACTACTTATTGATGAGGATGAGCCGTCATCTTATCAACAAGCTATAATGGGCACTGATTCTGAGAAATGGCAAGAGGCCATGAAATCTGAGATGGAATCCATGTATGCAAACCACGTATGGACTTTGGTTGATCCACCTGAAGGGGTACGACCCATAGGGTGCAAATGGATTTTCAAGAAAAAAACCGATATTGATGGTAATGTACAAACCTGTAAAGGTCGACTGGTTGCAAAAGGATTCAAACAAATTCATGGTATTGACTATGATGAAACCTTTTCACCAGTGGCCATGGTTAAATCCATAAGGATCTTACTTGCAATAGCTGCATTTCATGATTATGAAATCTGGCAGATGGATGTCAAAACAGCTTTCCTTAATGGAAATCTGCTCGAGGATGTGTACATGACACAGCCCGAGGGTTTTGTCGATCCAAAGGATGCTGGAAAGATATGCAAGCTACAACGATCCATTTATGGATTGAAGCAAGCTTCTCGGAGTTGGAATCTTCGTTTTGATGATGCAATCAAAGAGTTTGGTTTTATCAAAAACGAAGATGAACCTTGTGTCTACAAGAAGGTCAGTGGGAGGGTAATCATTTTTCTAGTGTTGTATGTAGATGACATACTTCTCATTGGAAATGATATCCCTGCCTTACAATCTGTAAAGATTTGGCTAGGGAACTGCTTTTCGATGAAAGACTTGGGAGAAGCCACCTATGTATTAGGAATCAAGATCTATAGAGATAGATCGAGAAGACTTCTTGGCCTAAGTCAAAGTACATACATAGACAAAGTGCTTAAAAGGTTTAGCATGCAAGAATCAAAGAAAGGATTAGTGCCTATGACACATGGTATATATCTCTCGAAGGAACAGTGTCCTTCAACACCAGATGAGAGACAACGCATGAGTAAGATTCCATATGCGTCAGCTATTGGATCTATCATGTATGCCATGATATGTACTCGTCCCGATGTATCGTATGCTTTGAGCATGACGAGCATATATCAAGTTGATCCAGGTGAAGGTCACTGGATTGCTGTCAAGAATATCCTGAAGTACTTGAGAAGAACTAAGTATACATTCTTGATTTATGGATGTGAGGAAGAGCTCAATGTAATTGGTTACACTGATGCAAGCTTCCAAACTGACAAAGATGATTTTCGATCACAATCTGGATATGTGTATTGCCTAAATGGAGGTGCTGTGAGCTGGAAGAGTTCAAAGCAAGAAACAGTAGCCGACTCTACAATGGAAGCTGAGTATATTGCTGCCTCGGATGCAGCAAAGGAAGCTGTTTTGATTAGGAAGTTCATTTCTGAACTTGAGTGGTGCCTAGCATTAAAGATCCGATAGAACTCTATTGTGACAACAATGGAGCGATCGCATTGGCTAAGGAACCTAGATCTCACCAAAGATCCAAGCACATACTTAGGCGTTTCCATTTCATTCGAGAAATCGTTGAAAGGGGAGATATTAAAATATGCAAAGTACCAACAGATGATAACATATCTGACCCATTGACGAAGCCACTATCACAACAGAAGCATGATCGTCATACTAGATCTCTAGGCATTAGGTATATGTCTGAGTGGTCTTAGTGCAAGTGGGAGATTTGTTGGGATATGCCCTAAGACAAGTCATTAGATGATTGTTTTGACATACAATGTTTATGATTTTATGAATGGCAATTCATTATTAAATATTATTCTTTTAACTGTGCAATGTGAATAAATATATATGTTAATGTCCTTAGAATAATATTGTATCATTCTTAAACATTGTCCCTAGTCAAGTATTATCATGAATCAGGATAATGATAATACATAGAGACTAGTATGTATTGATTGATGAATTGTTCATTGATATGAGATATCAAATCAATACATGGGTACATGTTAGAGAACGATGTACTGGACAGACCCACCATGAGAATGCAGCATGGATAGTTATATGATTGTCATATGCAATTCTCATAGTGATAATAATGTATGTAATCCTTACAACTTGTGATCATCAGAGATCCCAACATAAGGAGTTATGTATCTTGATATTGTCAAACGTTACCCGTAACAGGGTAAACTATAAAGGCAACTATTGGATACACTACGAATTATGTAGAGGGATGTTGACTGATCGATATAGGATTTGTTCCTCCTATATAACAGGAGATGTGTTTGGCCCTTGATCAAGTGAGAACTAAAATGCATGGCCATGCTCGAATGAGTCAATATGAGATATCGAGCTTATTCGTTTATTCTAGTTCTACTTGGGGATCAAGAAATAAAGATTGAATATACTAGTATGACTATTCCATGACTCGTGTTCAATCTAAACACAAAGGACAAAGGGATTAAGTTACATGGTAAATATTATCACAAGTTCTAAAGGTTATGTCGAGTCATTGGCATTCTTGTAATTTGGGTAGCCTCGATGTGTTGCTAGACACCGCTCCTTGCTTGTAACGTAAAATGAGATTTTATGTCACTGCCAACATTACAAGATCCTATCGAGTCGCACAAAAGATTAAATCG